>CM071851.1:8700100-11100100 GCA_036507275.1 Sicyos edulis
ATTTAGTCTGAAATGGGAATTTAATTTGACTATATGTAACGATGAATCACCATCAACTGTCTTTATCACCTCTGGTCATGCTAAATGGTTATCGCATACCAAAATTGTCGTTCGACCTTAGGTTGTCAAGTTTGATGCATGGTTTCCTCTCGTCAAATGCTTTTTTTAAGCATGGTTGTTGCATAAGTCGTTGTGTTTTTTTTAACGGACCCTTTTTGTAGTTGCAAGTAGAGAAATGTGCTCATGATCGACCTATTCATCTATTGAGTCTCTATAGTTTAAGACTAAAGTTTTCATTGTGGACAACAACCTTCGAAGAAACTTTCTCTAGTCTTTGTGTCTTATAATGAAGTTCAAAAAATGAAAGATATCATATCTCAATTTGTGAACACGATACACACGACGCTTATTTTCTTTTAAAACTTAGTATGTAAAATAAATATATGACCGTATATATTATACAACGATTTCAAACTATTTTAATCATTTTGATATTATGAGTAACATATACACCATAAATATTATGGTATAGATTGGATTTACTTAAGTACCCTAATATTATATCACTTTTTATGATATATATATATATACATATATATATACATATATATATATGTGTGTGTGTATAAATATATATATTATTTATATATGTAATTGGTATTTATTTATTTCTAAAAAAATGGTATTTATTTAATAGAAATTATAGTTTTTTTTTAAGGTAATAGAAATTATAGTTAATGATTAGTAATATGAGGTATATATAATATATACCATGAAAAATAAAAATTGGGAAAACTTATATGATATTTATGAAGTGGTGGTAATTATAGTATATTCATTTAAATTCAATTTAGTTTGAAATTGACTTCTCAGTTAGATTTTAATTTAATTTCAACTTAGATTATAATTTAGTTTCAAAATGAATTTTAATTTAATTTTTGTTTTGAGCTCAATTTTTTATTTAATGTGAAAGAGTTATACCTAACTAGATCAAATATGATAAATATCTAAATTTAATAAATTTAGCAAGAATAGTCAAAACATATAAGAATTAAAAAAATTTACATTGATAAAAGTCACAACTAACTTTTTTTTAATCTCAATAAAAAATAAAAAATATTTTCTTTTAATTTCAAAAGTTGAAGACAAAATTTAATGAAAAAAAAATCTCAATTATCAAGCAACGTAAGAGAAATGTGAGGGAAAGTAAGGAAATATAGCAATAGTTCTAACTTCCCATCATCTTTTATTTTTAGCTTAGAGATTCATTTTTTATCTTGCATCTAAATAACGATCGGTATTTTTTCAGCTAAAGTTGCATGGACGGGATGATGTGGACTCAAGCTTTTATACAAATAAACTTTAAAAATAAAAAATAAAAGAAAAAACAAGAAAATAACTATGATTTCTTTAACCAATAAATAAGAATGCGAGAAATTAAAAAAGTTAGTGTTTACAAATTAATAAAGGTCAAACATCAAGAAGTAGGTATCAATTATAGGAAGATTACACTCTAGGAAAATATAAATTTTAATTTATTACATATTCTTTTAATTTAAAATAAAAATGGGATATTGTATTGGATAGGTCATTTAGCAATAATAATTACATTTATAGGCAAAAAATAAACAATTGGCATTTTTTTATTTTCGTTTTCATTTTTACTTCCAAATTTTCCTTCTCTGTTGATATTATTTACTCCTTACAATACATTGAATATTATTTTTTTTTTCTTTTTTTTTCTTAATTAAAAAATTACTTTTCTAAAATAGAAAACTTCAAAACCGTTTTTTTTCTCCCTCTTTCATTTCTCTTGAAAAAACATACATTTCCTTTAGACTCTATTATTATTTTTTTAAAAAATCAACTTCACATATTGCATTGTCATAGAAACCCGTTGATGATTTCTGATGACTTGATACCCACTAGTTGTTATTTTAGTTCTCTGACGATCACCCTAAGTGAGAACATTTCTTCTTATTGTTTACTTGCATGTATTGCGTATTTCCTATGATTACCTTGGATTTCAGTGTTCAAGTCCAAGTTTGTGTTTCTTTATTTTTCCAACGTTATTTTGACGATGTGACTGATCAAATTGGTACATTCTTTTACCCTTGATTTTACTTTTTATGTTTTTCCTTTTTTTTTTTTTTATCTTTCGAATAAGAATTGTGAATAGGAAATTTCATAAATATCAAAGTAGTAATATTGTTTAGTGTTACAATAAGTTTGTAGGTTTATCTTTGGGGTTTTTTCGATATTCTTTATAAGAGTAAGGAAAAGGAATAAGAGTTTACCCCCATTGAAAAGCAACTTTTATCCCTTCGAAACAAATACTTTCCACCTAAAATTTGAACATTTATCAACAAGTTCCCCACAAGATCACGTTAGCACACTCCAACCAGCCAAAATATATGAATACAAAGACCAAAGACTAATAATCCAAAACAAAATAGATATTATGCTATCTTAACAAAAATAGAAAGCCAACCCCAACCTTGAAAAATAACCCTTAATCCCTCCCATATGAAACAAATAAGAAAATCAAGGTTCTAAACCTAAAAATAGATCGGCCTAGTCGAAACATTTTAAACCGAAACTTGAACCAGACCAAAAGAATCAATGAAATGGTCATCATCCCAGACCGAACCGGTAAAACCACTCATTTTCTCCTGAAATTGGTCCAAACCCTCAAGATGAATGCTTCTTCTCTCACTCGTCGTTTGACATGCTTGTGGATGTGCTCGAGAATGCTCCAGTGAGCTCGCCAATAATCTCATCGGTGAACCTGTTGGGCTCTCGTAGTAGGATACTTGTCTTCTTCTTCTTGAGGTTCGTCTCCAACTTTTTATTTTTCTCTAGATTAGCTATCTTCTATATGATTACCAGGGAATTTGAGTCTATCTTGGCGCTCAAACTCTTACTCTAGGGTCACCTCCACTAGAAATGGAAGCTCTCGTCCTCCTTTCTCTTCCCCTAGTGAAAATGAAACTTTCTTTTCAACTTTGTCCAGCTTTCATGCACGAATCTTCTTCCTTTCAGGAAAGTCTTCCATCCTCCAACTAAAACCAATCTTACCTTCTCTATCCGGTCTCCGTGAGGTCGTCATCAACATCCATTCACTCTATCCCACCAAATGACTCTAGGCTAGCATGACAATATACCTCGAGTCTCCCCACTCACCTCCCACCCAGCACTACTCGCCTATGAGCCCCCAAACAGCCGACAACCTACACTCCAAAGAGAAATTGACGAGGCTCAATATCGTAAATCATTGAGTTTACATAAAATACTGTGGAATCTCTAATGAGACTTTCTCGAAGCTCATAGAATGTTTGTCTCTCTAACTTAGAGAAAGACAAAACATCATGCTTCCTCTATTCTAGTTAGATAGTCTAACCTAACTTTACACTACAAGTTTATTACATACTAAAGAAATTAGGAGTTTGGATCATCAAAAAGTCAAATTCAGATTATTTTTAAAAAAAACAATCGCCAAATTCAGATTAAAGAAAAACTTGTAATTGGTCAAAATGTAGAACTAGTAAATTCCTATTTTAGGCCCGGTGGGGGTTTGAAATTACAATGGGGGGCTCACGTGGGGGTCTATATATTACACTCTTATCTTCTTCAATCTCTTATCACAGTTTCAAGTTTCAACCCAACAACACGCAGAGAGAGAGACCGGTTCGAAAATGGCAGGCGCTTTAGCTGGGTCCGTCGGAATTGGGCTTCCATGCTTCACCAAGCTCTCTCCCGCAGCTTCAAGATCCTCCCGTGTTGCCGCGCGTGTCAAAATGGCCGTCACCCTCGACGAGAAGAAGAACTTTACGCTCAAGAAATCTGAAGAGGCTTTCAATGCTGCCAAGGTACATTTCCTTTCCAATTTTTTTCTTTCATTCAATTACACGGTACCCTTTGGATTGATCGGTGAAACCCCCTTTTCGTGATTGGTGGGTTTTTTTCCCTGTTCGCCTTAGGTTCTCTGTCTGTGTTTAGAGTTTGGATTTGGGTATGTTTGATTGGGGATAACAATTCTATTTGAATTCTATGGTTCTTTTGCGGTATTGGGTGTCTGTGATTCTGATTTCTAGTGGGGATATTAATGACCTAAGAGGGGGACATGTATTTTGTTGTTTTGCTCAATTTGCGGTTTCTATCTGAATTTTGCTTTGATTTGTTGGAACCATCGTGTAATAGCCTATTAGTTAAGTGGATCTCGAAGAATTAAGAATTGATTGGTTCAGTTCATGGTGTCACTTGTCCCTGAGGTGGGACACAGTGATCGAAGTCTTAAGCTTTCAAGGTCTGCTCTCTGAAGATGTTAGGTTTGATGTCTTCTAGTACCTGGGTTAGGGACGGACTTAGTTACCTTGGGTATAGTGGAATGGAGTTTCGATTTCCCGTTTCCAAAAAGAAGAAATTCAAGGTGCTCAATTCCCTAAGCATTAATTTTAGATTTTTTTGATATCCCAATGTTGTATGATCACGTGACATATACTATGAGAGTAGTTGAGATGCACGTTAGCTGACCAAATACTATCAGATGTGAAGTGAAACAATTGTTGAAAATCTGATGTTCTGGTCTCTTGTTTTTTATGCTTGATGGTGAAAATTGTGTGAACCCTTTTGTGAATTCAGGAGCTAATGCCTGGTGGAGTGAATTCCCCTGTTCGTGCCTTCAAATCTGTTGGTGGGCAACCGATAATTATCGATTCTGTAAAGGGCTCCCACATGTGGGATATTGATGGCAATGAATATGTTGATTATGTGGGTTCTTGGGGACCTGCGATTATTGGCCATGCTGATGATGAGGTACAATTCCACTTGGTTTGTTTACTTCAGTTTGTTTCTACTTGTGTGTTGTTTCAGTAACTTGGGTCTTCTTCCTTGCTTTTAAGCCTAAACTTCTTCATCCTTGTTTTTTGCTAAGCTATAAACTATCAATGCCCTTCTTAAATTTGGTTATTGGAGAGGTTTTATCTTATTATAAGCATGTGGTGTCTGATCTCTTTCATATGGCTCTGTGTAATTTGCTCTTTGGTGTGTATTGAGTATGATCAATAACTTTGTCAACAATCAAATGCCCAGGCAGTTGTAATTGTTCAGTTTGAAATTTACATAGCTGAAACCACCTTGGTGAGATCTCTTGCAAGTGAATGGTGACGGTCAGCTGGGTGTTTGATTCCTATTTCTACTACATACCTATTTTATGGGAAATGAAAAAATAGCCTTTCTAACTCTTTAACCTACCTTGATAAAGAGAACAGTGTTGTCTTTATTTATACATTCATCTAGGAAACAGAGACTTCATTTGGAGCAGACTGTTGATTTCTGAGGCATAAGCGAAGACATGAACCTGCTATATTTTTCTAAAACAAGAAACCAGTTTTTCATTATGAATTTTTTTTTTAACATGCTTTAGTATTTCTAAATCTTTTTCAAGAAATGAGCATGTTGGGATGAGCGAACCTAAATAGAAAACAGCAGGAGGAACGGAAAACAATAGATGGAACCTTTGAAAAACTAATTTGATCTAATTGGCATAAATCACAAAAATAGCAGATTAACTTGCCTAAACATTCCACAAAGAAGAAAGAGTAAGTAACTAACCATGTTATAAGTTATCTTTTGATATTTTAATTTGCTTAGATATTCCACAAGTCACCAGGTTCAAACTCTTAAGAGATGCGAATATAGATATTTGAAAGAATTATTTATATAATCTTGTTTGTCTTAACTTTTTTTAAAAGGACATGATGCAGTGTATATGTTGTGTTTGCTTTTGCCATGCTTCTGCTTAGATATTCGTTTCCATATTATTCTCATAGGTAATTGCAGCCCTTGCTGAAACAATGAAGAAAGGAACCAGCTTTGGCGCTCCATGTCTTTTGGAAAATGTTTTAGCTGAGATGGTGATATCTGCTGTTCCAAGCATAGAAATGGTTCGGTTTGTCAACTCCGGTACAGAAGCATGCATGGGTGTGCTTCGGCTTGCCCGTGCTTTTACTGGAAAGGAGAAACTCATCAAATTCGAGGGATGCTACCACGGCCATGCCGATCCATTCCTTGTCAAGGCTGGTAGTGGAGTGGCAACCTTGGGCCTTCCTGATTCTCCTGGTGTCCCCAAAGCAGCTACTTCTGAAACTCTTACCGCCCCCTTCAACGATATATCAGCTGTAGAAGCCATTTTCAATGCCAATAAAGGAGAGATTGCCGCACTTATTCTTGAGCCTGTTGTTGGCAACTCTGGCTTCATTCCTCCCAACCCCGACTTTCTGAATGCCATACGCAAACTTACCAAAGAAAACGACGCTCTCCTCATCTTTGACGAGGTCATGACTGGATTCCGTTTGTCTTATGGTGGAGCTCAGGAGTATTTCGGAATAACACCCGACTTGACAACACTTGGAAAGATCATTGGTGGTGGTCTGCCCGTTGGCGCGTATGGAGGACGAAGAGAGATCATGGAAATGGTGGCACCAGCAGGACCAATGTACCAGGCAGGTACCCTGAGTGGGAATCCATTAGCAATGACTGCAGGGATACACACGCTGAAGCGATTGAAAGAGCCGGGAACATACGAATATCTCGACAAGATCACAAGTGAACTTGTTGAAGGATTGGTGGCTGCAGGGAAGAAGGCTGGGCATGCAATATGTGGAGGCTACATAAATGGGATGTTCGGATTTTTCTTCACGGATGGCCCTGTTCACAATTTCGAAGATGCTAAAAAGAGTGACACAGCCAAATTTGGCAGGTTTTACAGGGGAATGTTGGAGCAAGGTGTATACTTTGCCCCTTCACAATTTGAAGCAGGGTTTACCAGCTTGGCACATACTTCTGAAGATATTCAACATACTTTAGCAGCAGCTGAGAAGGTTTTCAAGGAAATATAGTTCAGATATTTTATTCGCTTTGCCTTTTTCGATGTCTATCTTATGAAAAATTTTCCTGTAACATCATGGTATGCTTTGTAACTGAGTGAGAGTTGAGTACGAACTACCTCTTAGGAGATTTGTATCTGAGTAAGTTGGCCGTTGATTCTAGTGTAATGTTTGCTGTTGATGTTTCGCAGTAGTCTCTGTATGATTCTTATTTTTCCACTAGCAGTTGACCTAATGAGAAAATATAATTTAAGGCATCAATGGCAATGATTTGCTTAATTGATTTTTGAAACCAGGAAATCGAGAGCTTGCTACACTATACCCGGGGTAATCACACTCTTTTTCAGGTCAAGCACCAAAAGACATCAAAGGATTGGAAGTGTCCACAAATTAACGTTTCATGTGAGTCTCGAATTTAAAACCTTTTGAAGAAAACACTTTGAAAGTCCGAGCCTTCAAATGATTTGCTTAAATGAAAAGAAATATTTTTTCTTTTCAATTTTCACTTATTATCTAATTTAGAATTGTCCTGGCTTGTAATTAATTCTATTAAAAAGACTTATCCAATTAATGGACAAGATTGTTTATGAAACATTTTGTTCTGGTTTTCAGTTCAACTTCGATGCTGTAGTTAAACTTGGCATTTTACAGTAAAGAACTCCATAAATAATGCAACTCCATTCTTTGTCGTGAATGTTTAGGACAATTTACATATACTTCAATTATTTATATTACATTTGTTGCTAATCGTGAATGTTTAGGATAGTTTACATTTGTTGTTACTCGTGAATGTTTAGGACAATTTACGTGCCCTTCAATTATCTACTAACTCTGGCGTCTAGATTGAAATCATGCCCTCTAAACAATCTATAAGAGAGACCAATTTAAGGGCATGGAAACTACAAAACTTCACCAAGTTGTCTTTTTAAGTGATCTGAAAGACTTTTCCAACAAGAGCCTTCTGAAAAAGCACTGATAAAATCTCTCATAAGCAACTCCTATAACATTATAAAGGGATAAAGAATAGTAAGAAACGCTTAAAGTGACCACAATCCACTTTTTCTCAAACCCATTTAACTACAAATTAACTTCAGACAAAAGTCTAGTTAAGAACCGAATCAATAATATAGCAAAACCACCACCCAACAGGCCATGCATTTTATTCTGACTCAACAATGGAAAAAATGCATTCTACATGCTACATCATAATATAAGCATATCAATCAGAAAACCAGAATTCACAAATCGGTTTCGATTTGAGCCCCTACATAAATAGATCCAGCATCTTCCTAAAATCTATGAAATTCTATACAAGAGATAGCTCCCCAGCAGGAATTGACCTCTTGACAAGATTGGCCCATGATTTGTTGGTCTCTTCAATAACTTTAAGAGCGTAATCCTGCAACAAATATAAGCATGTTACAACTTAACCTCAGAGAATATTTAAATCAAACAAAACTAGTTACAATGTCATGGAAATTTCTTTATTTTCTTGGGGTTGGGGACAGCCAGAGGAGATCATATTTGGGCAGGAAACTAATCTGGATCCAAAGACTGCTTGATAAAGAAAAGGCAATAAGAATTTACTGCTGTTAGCAAGAAGAGAAGCACAAAAATTATCATGTATTTTTTGTCTTCTGAAAGTAGCACCTTTAGGGAAGTGAAGCAAGGCTTAAAGGGGGCATAAGGCAAAAGTGGGTTCACAACACCCCAAATGTTATATTATATATATATATCAGGTATGTGGTACCAAAGCAACCATCTTGTATTCACATGTTTACATTGGGCAGATTCTTCTCCAAGACCAAACTTATGAGTAGTGTTTGTATATTTACCTTGTTTGCAGGCTCGTTTCCAAGACCAAACTTATTAGCAGGTTTTCCATCAGGGATTTTGTAGTCTCTAAACCAGTCCCTTATAGCATTTAAAGTTCCCTGCAGGTAACTCTTGGGTTAGGAAGGTAAGATTTTAACTCCTTTAGTACACAACATATTCTGGCATAAAGTACAACAGGACTGCAAGATGTATCCCCCCCAAAAAAAAAATAATAATAAAGGACCTGCTCTATTAGGTAAACATGTATACCGGGAAATGTTTCTCGACGTCATCTATATCATTCACTAGTGAAGCTTTAGGATCATCTAGTGAAATTGCAACTATTTTCCAGTCAAGTTCCCCTTCATCAATCATAGCTAATGCAGCCAGTGGTTTCACTTTCAGAATCTCACCTATCTTCCGATCACTTTCACCAATTTCAACAACATCAACTACAAAACAAACAATTAGTTTTTAGAAGGGAAAAAGTCATTGGGTTTATATTTTATGACATTTTATTCATTTGGGTTAAGGAAGTTACAGAGCCAAAAAGGAAAATTCAAGGAAAACATCAGGTGGCACATACCAGGATCATTGTCTCCAAATGCACCTTCAACTTCAGAGTTAGCTAGGGATGGATCTTCCCATGTTTGTGGAAGCAAGCCATAATTCCAGTTGATATTGTAACTGTGGGACACGCAGTGAAGCGGTAAAGTATTAAAAAAGAAAAAATTAGTGTCATAATGTCAAATGTAAGGAGCCTCAGCATAATTATTTATTGAAGACAGATAACAAACTATGCATATTACATATCTAGACAGTTAGTTAACGCATCCCTACTTTGTCTAAGAGGCAATAGATTCAAATTCCATCATCCCACCTGATATGTAATATTACACATATAATGAAAGAGAAATGTATACATGCATGAAAATATTCGACAAATAGCTAGAGGAATAGATAGTACTTATAGATATAGTTACAACTAACAACTACTTAAGGAGATTCCAATTACTCCAATTCTCTTAGCTTCTAATTCTTATTAGTGGAGGCTCAAATGGATATATTTACAACTTTGGAGCTGAAGCAGTAAATTATTTTATGCAATTTTCTCTCAAAATAGATATTAGAGAACAAAACGAAAAATGTTGCGACACTATCACTATGATGTATGAACACTATTATTGTCAATGAGAAAAACAGTCTAGGTTGTGCTTTCAAGTTTTCAGCATCCACCAATTTTATGAGCTGGCACTCCGCCAACAGCAAAAATTTATTATCTCTAAGTCCTAATAAACTTCAGTACCCCATACAGGTCCAGCAATAATATGCAGCAGATCTAAGCAACAAATGCAACTTTTCTTACGGATAGTATCGAAGCCTCCCCTTTTTGGTATCTTGCTTTATAGGAGTGAATAACTCATCTGTTGCAACCTCCATTTTTGCACTGGTTTTTTTGGGAATTTCAACAATGAAGTTGAAAACACCATCCCCCAAATGCAGTGGAATATCATGCCAAGGGGACACCTACATCATAAGCAGAACTTCTTTTATAACATGGTGAAATGAAATGAAAAAAAGTAGAGCATTCTTGTTACCTCTACAGTACACAAATAAGTCAGATTTACTTGTTAACCTCGCATTTTGCAGGTTCCCCACAAGCTCACAGTCACATGACTGAGAAATTCAAATACAAATACCTAAAACCCCGTTTGACAATCATTTTGTTTCTCGTTTTGGTTTTTGAAAATTAAGCCTACAACAACAACTTCAACCTATGGTTTTCCTGACTTTGATACCTACATTTCACCCGTGTTTTTAAAAAACCAAACCGAACTTTGAAAAGTAAGAAAAGTTAGGATTCAAATACTTCCATCATTCCATGAGGGAAGATGAAATCCTTTATAGAGATCTTTAGTGAAAACAAGCTAAAATTTAAAAAACAAAAAAGCAAATGAGTGTCAAACGGGGCCTCTACTCTAAGTAATCAGCAAATCACACACAATGAATCATATGCAAAGATGGGGTGTAGAACTCCCTTTAGCGCTCTCCAATAAACCGGAATCATCAATGCCTAAGAAGAATGAACACAAACGTACGGTATGGATACACTAACATGCAATTTCTTGAAAGAATTTGAACATAAATACGAAAGAAACGTAGAATGCAGTCTCTGATAAGACACGAAAAGGTTTCTTCAAAACAAATTCGTAGACGGCATACAAATATTCAATGTTATAAGAAATGTAAAACAAAAAACAAAATTCGTAAATATAATACAATACAATACAATACAATACAACACAGTTTTCAAAAAAAAAAAAGAGAAAAAAAACACAATACAACACATATTTCTGGCTGTACAAGGGATGCAAACTAAATCCATCACAATTCATGAAATCATAAAGATCCATCCACAAGCAGATCGGTGAATTCCAATCAAACCCATTAGCCAAAACGAACCAAATAATACACCAAAAACAGTAAATACACATGGAAATTCATCGAAATGGAAAAGAAAGAAGAGGGAAACACCTTTTTGCCGGACTGGTCGGTGAAGAAGAGGCGATATTCAAAGGTTTCAGACTGGCCCTCCTCCTTGATCGTAACCTCGGGGAGGTACAAAGCTTTGCAGGAGAATGATTTTGTGGAGGAGGGGAGTTTTCGGGGGAGGGAAAGGAAATTGGAATCAAATGGGTGTCTGTGTTTGGGGAAAAGGGAGGTCTTAGAGAGGAAACAGGAGGCTGTGGCGGCGGTGGTGGCGGTGGCGGCGGTGGCATTGGCTAATACTCTGGCGGCGGCCATAGCTCGGAGAGGGAAATCTGGTGGAAGGGGAGGCGTTTGGAGCAGAGTTAAGGGTATTCGATTCGAGAGTTCACCACAAAAACAAATGGACTGTATAGGTTGAAGGAGAGGAAGGTAGTGAATGTATGTGGCCTGGCCTAGAGATGTCCATTTTCCCAGCGCGGAACGGGGCCGGGGATAGGGGAGAAAAAATCCCCGTTGGCTAAACGGTGCCGGGGACGGGGATTGTACTCCCCATCCCCGATTCCCCGATCCCCGCCCCGATTATTTTATTTATTTTATTTAATATTTTTTTTTTAATTCTACTCCTTTAATTTTCAAATAAATATATCTTTGTTGATAATATTTTCTTTGATAATTAAAATTATAATTGAAACTTATAGATATATATATTTTTTTAAATCTAATTTTTTAAATTTTTTATCCAAAAAAAATTTTAAAAAATGAAAAAAGAAAAAACAAATTGTAAAAAATCATGAGGAATCCATACGATCCTGAAAAAAAACCGGGGATTTTTCCGGGGACGGGGATTGAATTTTATGGCAGGGACGGGGACGGGGAAGCCATTCCCCGGCCCCGCCCCGCCCCGTGGACATCTCTAGCCTGGCCGTTGCATTTATCAATTTCCACTTGTATAATAACTTTATCAAAATAATATAAAATTATAAAATATAAAAAAAGGTTAAATTACTTTGTGGGGGGAAAATATGTTTCAAAATTGAATATTTGTAGCCTGGTATTTACCAAGTAATCAGTGCACCAAATATCTCTATAACAATTATTAATTACATGTTCAGCTCGTCCTAACATTCATTATGCTTAAATCATGCATAAATGAGAAAATCACTCATTACTAGGCAAATCATAAACCTGAGCATTATAGACAATACAACTCTAGGGGCTTGTTTGGCTAGGACGGGAAGGGAAGGGAAGGGAAGGGAAGGGAAGGGAAAGGAAGGGAAAGGAAGGAAAGTGAGAGTAAATTGGTGTTTGGTGGGAAGGGAAGATAAAAGAAGTGATAGTAAATTGGTGTTTGGTGGGATGAGAAAAGTAGTGAAGTGATGTTTTTTTGTTAAAAAAATAGATATTTAATATTTTTAATATAATGTTTATAATATATCATTTTATATTTATTTTATTTATTATTTAAATAAAATTTAAAAATTTAATAACTTTCATTATCAAAATATATAAATTTCATAATTGTCAAAAAAAAATAGATAAATATAATTTTTTATAATGAAATTAAGTTTAGAAATTCAAATCAAGATAGATGTAATAAAAAGATAACTATTTTAATTATTTTGAGTAATTATTTTAGGATTATTTAAATATATATTTCTATTTATTTTATAAAATGTATAAATTTAAAAAAAAATTGATAAATAATAAAATTAATATATATTTGTATATAAAATTTTTTAAATGCATACATTATCCATAAAAAGTCAAATATATAAACAATTACAAATATTGTTTAAAGAACTTGATATATCTATAAAAAATACTAATAATAATAATTGTTGCATTTTAAAATAAAAAAATATATAAATAGCATATAGTATAAATTTAATCAATTAAGTGGTTCTAAAAAAATCCATTAACTTAAATGAATGAATTAGTAAAAGTTAACAAGCTTATTATTTTATTTAAAATAAAGTTTATGATCAAATCAAATGCATCAAATTATAATTATAAAAACATCAAACTACAAATATGTTTTAAAAAATAGGATGTATTTAAAAGAAAAAAATAGATAAATATTGTATTTTGAAAAAACTTGATACTAATAAATAAATAAAGAAATAAAGGAAAGTTTGTATTTAGAAGAAAAAAAATTAAGAAAGAAGGAAAGTTTGTTAAAAGAAATAAAGCAAAAAAATAAAGAAAAAAAAAAACAAGCAAGCAAAAAAAAAAAAAAAAATGATGAACAAAGACGCGTCGGGTTGGGTAGTTCTGTATTTGGGTTAACCCGCTACCAAAGCGGGGCAGGGCCCGCCCCTTCCCTTCCCGGGCTGATATGGGCGGGCCAAACTAGCCCTAGGTGTAACGACCCGACCCGAATGGGGTTCTAAATAGGCCATTACCTCAATGCATGCATAGAAATCAACACTAGAATTTGCAATAGGGTTGTTTTGATTCTAAGTAAAAACCAAACCCGGCAAGAGTTCATTTAAAAGTCAATACAAAATTCTTGAAAACCGTCCCTGTTTCCAAGCACTGTTCCAAGACAAATACATTTCCAAACATACTCGATCGAGATTTATTTAAAACATACAAACTTTACAACAATGCTAGAATCAGAAAATACATTTAGAAAACACCCTAGGCTCCGTGCCCAACTACATGCATTCAGAGGACACTTAAATCATAAACATAAACATAAGACTCAGAGTTGAACAACGGGTTCCATGATCACAGCTCCTCCTCAAAAGCCATCCCTGTCTCGCACCATGGTTACCTGTGGAAAACCACATAATAAGGGTGAGTAACGAATTACTCAAGTAAGAATCCCCAACCAGGGTACAATACGATACACATGGTCATCTCGAGAAAGATATGCAAGCTATGAATATAAACACGAGAATAGAGCACATAGCTTAGCCCACACTTGGGCCTCGGATGCCAACTCGTGGTCTTAGTCAGGAAATCAATCACCACACAACACATCACACAAGTCGCCCTATACGAGAAACAAGTCCGGCCACCGCCTCTCTCGTCGCGAAAGGTACACTAGCTCAAGATCCCGAGGAGCTCTCGGTCGGCGTTGTAATGAGCGTAAGCATGCACCGCGTGCTACTGCAGACTATGGGGGTTGCGGTCCAAGGCAAGCTGCCCATATCCGATCCACCACGCCTAACTAAATCTTTGGATCGGTGTCACCGACATAGGGGTGTGAGACACGGACACGTAAACTATGTCGGCTGAACCACCGCACACTGGGGCCAAGGAACGGTCGTGGTAGGCTTACACCCGAAGCCGTCCTTGCCTTAACAGGTGGCAATCAGGGGCTACGGCCGAACACGCTGAGGACGTGCCGACTATCGGGGACGAGGCAATGCCAAGTCATCATCCCGACGGTTGGGGCATTTAACGATACCGCCACCCTCACCCAAGATTGCGGGGGCCTACCGCTCGGGTTAGCTAATCCTCACGGGGTCGGGGCGGAATGACTTGCTCGACGTCCCCGCCATGGATGCAAGGTACTTTATGCATCAGGCCCGGATGATGCTATCTACCTGCACTTCTAACCTGCCCTAGCAAACACCAAACAATTCCATAAAATCCAATACGTGCTCAAAAAGAATACAACGAGCCTAGCATGATACTACGAAGCAAGAAACTGATACGAGCATGCCAGAAAGGAACAACCTAGCATGGATTAACATGAGAATTAACCAGAAAGTCATGCTAATCGGGAATTCATATTAGAGCACTTATCACCAAACATGTCAATAAACACAAACAAGCATACAATCAAGAATCGCATAATATATCGCAGGTCCACACAACTCCCGGTAAGAAATCCTTACGGCGGGAAGACCTCTAAACACAAGAAACCTAAGTCGCGATCGAACCCAGAGCTAGCTAGCTAGCGAGAACCTAACAAAAACAACAATAATTACAATCTAAAGGCCCAAAAATAATAAAACAAACAGGGCTCAGCTCGGGAGCACTCACGGGCACGGCTGACACGCTGAACGGGCCGGCTGCTCGGGCTAGGCAAAGCACTGGTGCAAGCTGGCGCTTGGCTTGGGCGCGGCGCTGGCGCGATCAATGCTGACGCGACGCTGGCTGGGCACGGCACGCTGCTGCGCGGACACGCTGGCTGGCACACGCCACACGGGCGAGCGTCTGTGGCTGGGCGCAGCGGCGCGGACACGGCGATCGGCTGCTGCGCGAAGAGTGGCGTCTCGCTCGGCCGATCCGGAGCGACGACGACGTAGGTGGCTACGGAGTTGCCGAGCGCGACGACGGGATCGCTCGAGCGGTACTGGGCGACGGCGATGAGGCGAGAGCGAGCTCGGATCGGGCGAGCGAGGGGGGCTGGTGCGGCGATCTTTGTTGGTCGACGACGGCAGCGTCGCGGATCTCGCCGGCTCGTGCAGAAGGACGGCGAGCAGCGGCTGCGGCTCAAAAGTGCTAGGTCGGAGAGAGAGAGAGAGAGAGAGAGAAAAGAAAAATTGGATTTGGGAAAAATAAAAGAAAAAGAAAATAAAAAGGAAAATGGGAAAATAAAAAGGAAAATGGGATTTTAATTCCATTTTCCATCCTTATCCACTTAAAACCTCAAAATCCCATTTCGGCTTCCTCCTTGAAACCCGATCAAGCAACCTTTCCAAACAACAAAACTCTCACTGAAATCAACCTCCCAAACCAATCAAGGCCCGGCTCGAATCCCGAAGGAAACACCCAAACAACCATCATTTTGCCCAAAACCCAAATGACAACCGAACTCCCAAACTAAAAGCCCAAACATCTCGGGACTCGCATGATCCAACCCAAACAAGCCACGGCAGCAGCAAAGCGGGAGCGCCTCGAAGCCCTAAAAATCCACAAATCCCGCCTGGGAGCAAAAAGACCAAAATGCCCCTAAGGGTCCAAATAAAGCTCTAACGGCCTAACCAGAACCCTTTGAATCGAACAGGAAGATCCTCGAGAAGCAGGGATAGAAAATCGGGCCGTTACAATACTCCCTCCTTATAAGACTTTCGTCCTCGAAAGTCCTAAGACGAAACGGCTCTAGGAATACTCCACCGATTCCTAGCCAATGAACTTCTCGGCTAATACAACACTAGCCCATCTTCGAGAACCAAACCCTCTTGGGTTCTCAAAGGCTCAAAGCCACAAAGCTAACCATTACGCCAAAGACTAGCTCAACAAAGACTGGGCAAAGCTAACCAAAAGGCCACTTTGCTCCGATCCGCTCAAGGATCTCAAAAGGCCTACAAACCAGGGGCTCAATCTAAACCCTACTAATCCAACACGGAACACCTCTCTACGGTCTTACTCTCAGCAAACTCGCAGACTGGGCACAAGCTCCAAAACTCAACGCCACGTGACTTTGGCGTAACTTTTCGAATGCCCTGGCTGTTAACAAACGGCCTCAACTCTACACCATGTGGCCAAAAATCGAACCTCTCTCAGTTCCAGAAACCAAACGGCCTACTCATACATCACATGAGGCCAGCGAACCACAAAGCTTGCCTAAAGCCTTAACGAAAAGCAAACAAATCACCCACTGGCGATTGATCCACAAAGGCAAACTTTTCCAACAAGCACAAGCACAAGCTGAAACTTCCGCTACGGCCAACCCTAAATGGCCAAAACCAGCATTGAGCTCCACTCTCGGCCTAGCCAACAAACAGGAGCCTCTCAACGGCCGAACACAAACTTTTCCATGAAAACCTACTAGCAACTGGCCAAAGAGAACATTGCCAGGCAAGGAAACAACCAACGCTCTTCTCATGGAAATCTCGGCAGCAAGGACCAAACCCTCATAGGGCTACCAAAGAACACAACAACTTGAGGAGAATGTGACCCAAAGGCTAACCAACCAATGCCACGGCACCTCTGTGCCAACTCTCTCAATCGAGGCTCATTAACGCCAATCGCGAAAGCACAACAACAAGAAGCAAAGCCCGAGAAGGAATTGCTCGTGAGAACTCAACTCAAGCTCATCGCGAGCAAAGCTCGCCTCAAGCTACCACTCAACTCTTAAGATCCAATCGGCTACTTAGAGGACTTCTCCTTTAAGCTTAGGCCTAACTCAACCTCCAAACGTAAGCTCCACTCCGAAAACCTCACAAGGAAAGCGGATGACGACAACCTCCAAGCTTACGGATCCCGAGCCACACGAATCTGCAAGACTACCTCGCAAGCTAACACTCGAGGCCTGGCATCCAAGGAGCAACTCAACCACCACAGAGGCTAGGGAAAAGGAAATCTTCAATCCCCAAAGAACCAACAACTTGCCGAGAACAACTCAACTCTCATCTGGGTGGCCTCCGCTCTTGCTTTGGAACAAACAACTCTTGCTTGCTAACAACACAAAGCAGGACACTCTCATTTGGGGTGACCGCGCTACTACTCGATCAACTACACAACTCGGAGCTAAGTCGACTCTACCAAACGGAAACGACTTCCGGAAAGCAAGCTCTGAAGGGCAGCGAACATCACACACGCTCGCTGACTTGCTCAAACCCAAAGCAACAGCAACCAACTCTCTTGGAAGCAACACCTAACAGAAAACTCAACCAATCGGACCACCAATCCGAAACTAACAGCACTTGCTCAACTGCCGAGGGAGGGGTCAACTCCCAAAACTTTCTGACCAAGAACAAGACCTTAGGGCAACGCCCTCCAGCTAGAACCGAACTAGCTCTTGAAGCAACAAGAGAACCACATCTTGGCCAAACACTCACAAGAGGCAGAACAACCTTTATCTGCTGACCTCTAGAACACCATCCAAGAATCCGCTTTAGCTGGACAACCGATCGCCTCAAGCGGCCAACAAACTAATCCCTCTTGCTAGCACCACTACCATCAATTCCAAGACCAAGGAGTAACGACAACTCCTGAAGGAAACGGCTCTTACAAGCAGAGACAACCAAAGGACAGAGAGAGCTCCACATACGCTCACCTGTCAAGCTCCACTAGAGCAACAACATCTAATCTCACGGGGCAACAACAGGGGTCCATCTCAGACTGAACCTCCAAAAGCCAAACGGGGCAACTCAACATCTTAGAAACAGGAAAACAACCAACAGGGCACGAACCATTCGCCCCACGAGCAAAACTAATCTCAAGCAACTCCAATCCACACCTTGGTCGACACCAAGCATCAACTTGTCACCACACCGGAACCAATCCGGACTTTACTCCAAACAACCACTAGCTTGCTAGTCTACCAAGATCGCTAGCAACTCAACCAAGGCTACAACCCACACGCCCGGTGGCCAACTAAACTCACTACTGGCTCGACTGAGCTCGGAGAGGCTCTCCACAACCTAGGGTTCTCCGACAACCCTCGACACACACCGCCAAAGAACCGATCTAACAGGACAATAACCGCTCGAACGAACAACTCCAACTCCTTGGGAACCTAGAGGACCCAACGCTACACTGACGCGCGTCATCCTCCTACTCAAAGCATCGGCCACAACAACTTCTACCCAAGGAAGGATCCGAACAACTCTCTTAGCCATGACGATCAGAAACCACGCGGCTTAGCTACCACCGCTCTTGTTCAGTTTCCAACTGAACTCCAACCAACGATCACAAAAAGATCCGCCAACCAAGCTTAGGTCCAACCCAACAACACTTGCCTAAGCAACAACCTGATACCACGAGCACGGTATCCTTACCACCTCAACCAAAGCCTTACAACAACCACCTGGAATCCAACTTCTCCAGGAACTGAGCACTAGATCTCCAAAGCAACCCTACATGGATCTCAAACTCTCGCCACTTTAACGAACCACACAAAACACACTTGTGTGCACAACTCCCAACCTTCCTTTAGAGATCCAAGACTAACAAGCGCTTTTCCAAAAAGCAACGCTAACTCTTGGCAGCGATACAAATAATCCAAGGAACACCAAAAGTTCCATCTCCACACGATACTCGAAGCTGAGGCAACCTTGCTCTACCAAAGCATAACCATGCCAAACCAAACTCACTTTATACCAAGCCTCTACCAAGGGTGCTTACCCCTAAGGCATCCAAAACCTCTCGCAAGGCATCAGCTCACCTCATAGGCATCCAACTCATCTCATGAGCATCCAACTCAGGATCCCTCTGCTGGACCAAACTCGCATCTACGATGCTCAACTCTCCTCAGATTAGGGCACTCGAAGGTAGTTGACTGCACTACCAACCACAAAGAAATCTCTTGGCCTTAACACTAGCGTGAGGCTCACGCCCACCAACACTTACCAACCGACAACCTGCTGGCTTACTCAACCTCCAGAAACACTGGGAAAAGGCTCCGGCTTCTCTCGAGCATCCTTTCGCTTGTAGTCCATCGACTACCACTGAACTAGCCCTCTGGCACGACCTATACAGGTGTCACTGCCATAAACGGATCCAAGGCTAAAAGAGTGCACTAAACTCCGAACGGCATAGAACCATCTGCTATGCCCAAGCCAAACTCAAGCCTCAACCAGACTTAGCGCCAAAGCGGCACACCAACCAATGCACCTCAAGTGCCACTACTACCAAAACCACATCTTACTACCAATGGGGCCAACAAGATCACAACCTCAAGTGACAAGAACTCTGGCTAGGCATACAAGGGCTTCAACTCAAAAACCATGCCTATGGCATCTCATCAAACCAAAGGCTCACCGCCTACTCTTGCACCTCCACATGATGCTCAACAAAACTCTGGCCGGCTCTCTCAACATGCAGCAGCTAGCTCCATTCCAGGAGCTCACCAAAGGAAGAGTGCTCAACTCTACCAAACATCTGAGGAAAACACCAACGGATCCAATCCGAAGGGGACACTGCACACTGCACCCTTAACCACAGGGTTCCGGCTTACTGGCTGCAAACAACAACACTTTACAGGAGCACAAAGATGCCTCAACAATCTCCTCGAAGGCTGCCAACTCTGCAGCTACTCACTGGGCAATCAACAATCTGCTAAGGCTCAAGATCAACACTTGAGCTACCCAGGCTGGTCCACACGGGGACCTGCTCCACAAACATCCACATAAGCACATCCATAGCAAACTCCTCTCTTGGAGTGGCACTCCAAGGCAAAGCATCTCCACCCTCTCACTAGGGGAAAACCAACAACTGGGCCACAATTGGCCTACGGGAGTCCAAACTCTGCCTCCCACGGGGACGATGTCCCAGGGCATCCGAATCAATCTGGATACCTCAACAAGCCACAACATACATCACACACTGCGGGAAGTTGGCATGATGGCTCTCTAAGCCCAAACCAACAACGAGTCAGAACCTGCTCGTCTCCGCTCCACAACACTACACAAGGCATACACTAGATGACAGGTATTGTAAATTCTTAACCCTTTTTCAACAACAAATAGTAAACTTAGCGCGCACTGATGGTATCGTTTGAGGCCGATGATCATGGAAAAACGACCTACAACAAAAGTCGGTCACTACAGAATCTATGACTACGAGCTCGATACCAATCATAACGACCCGACCCGAATGGGGTTCTAAATAGGCCATTACCTCAATGCATGCATAGAAATCAACACTAGAATTTGCAATAGGGTTGTTTCGGATTCTAAGTAAAAACCAAAAACCGGCAAGAGTTCATTTAAAAAGTCAATACAAAATTCTTGAAACTTGTCCCTGTTTCCAAGCACCTGTTCCAAGACAAATACATTTCCAAACATACTCTGATCAGAGATTTATTTAAAACATACAAACTTTACAACAATGCTAGAATCCGGAAATACATTTAGAAAACACCCTAGGGCTCCGTGCCCAACTACATGCATTCAGAGGACACTTAAATCATAAACATAAACATAAGACTCAGAGTTGAACAACGGGTTCCATGATCACAGCTCCTCCTCCAGCCATCCTGTCTCGCACCATGGTTACCTGTGGAAAACCACATAATAAGGGTGAGTAACGAATTACTCAAGAAGAATCCCCAACCGGGTACAATACGATACACATGGTCATCTCGAGAAAGATATGCAAGCTATGAATATAAACACAGAATAGAGCACATAGCTTAGCCCACACTTGGGCCTCGGATGCCAACTCAGGGTCTTAGTCCGGAAATCAATCACCACACAACACATCACACAAGTCGCCCTATACGAGAAACAAGTCCCGGCCTCGGCACATCTCGTCGGACGAAAGGTACACTAGCTCAAGATCCCGAGGAGCTCTCGATCGGCGTTGTAATGAGCGTAAGCATGCACCGCGTGCTCTGCAGACTATGGGGGTTGCTGCGGTGCGAAGGCAAGCCGCCCATATCCAGCCACCACGCCTAACTAAATCTTTGGATCGGTGTCACGCGACATAGGGGTGTGAGACACTGACACGTAAACTATGTCGGCTGAACCACCGCACCGGGGCCAAGGAACGGTCGTGGTAGGCTTACACCAGGAAGCCGTCCTTGCCTTAACAGGTGGCAATCAGGGGCTACGGCCGAACACGCTGAGGACGTGCCGACTATCGGGACGAGGCAATGCCAAGTCATCATCCCGACGGTTGGGGCATTTAACGACCGCCACCCTCACCCAAGATTGCGGGGCCTACCGCTCGGGTTAGCTAATCCTCACGGGTCCGGGGCGGAATGACTTGCTCGACGCCCCCGCCATGGATGCAAGGTACTTTATGCATCGGCCCGGATGATGCTATCTACCTGCATTTCTAACCTGCCATAGCAAACACCAAACAATTCCATAAAATCCAATACGTGCTCAAAAAGAATACAACGAGCCTAGCATGATACTACGAAGCAGAAAGCAGATCACGAGCATGCCAGAAAGGAACAACCTAGCATGGATTAACATGAGAATTAACCAGGAAAGTCATGCTAATCGGGAATTCATATTAGAGCATTTATCACCAAACATGTCAATAAACACAAACAAGCATACAATCGGCAATCGATAATATATATCGCAGGTCCACACAACTCCGGTAAGAAATCCTTACACCGCCTAAGACCTCTAAACACAAGAAACCTAAGCTGCGATCGAACCCGAGCTAGCTAGCGAGAACCTAACAAAAACAACAATAATTACAATCTAAAGGCCCAAAATAATAAAACAAACAGGGGCTCACTCGGGAGCACTCACACGGGCACGGGTGACACGCTGAACGGGCCATTTTGCTCGGCTAGCTAAACTGGTGTGGTGCAAAGCTGGCGCGCTTAGGGCGCGGCGCGCGGCTGCTTGGCGACACGCTACTGGCACGCCACGGGCGAAGGCGTCTTGGCGCTGGCGAAGCGGCGCGACACAGCGATCGGCTGCGCGCATGAAGAGTGGGCGCTCGCTCTCGATCCGGGCGGAGCGACGACGACGGCCGGTCGATTTTGGAGCACTGGAGCACGCGACGGGGATCGCGGGCGGTGGGCGACGGGCGATGAGGGAGAGAGCGAGCTCGGATCTGGGCGCGCGAGGGGCTGGCTGGTGCGGCGATGCTGGGCTGCGACGGCAGGCGTGCGGATCTGGCCGGCTCCGCGGTGAGGGCGGCAGCAGCGGCTCGGGGTCAAAAGTGCTAGGCTCGGGGAGAGAGAGAGAGAGAGAGAGAAAAGAAAAATTGGATTTGGGGAAAAATAAAAGAAAAAGAAAATAAAAAGGAAAATGGGAAAATAAAAGGGAAAATGGGATTTTAATTCCATTTTCCATCCTTATCCACTTAAAACCTCAAAATCCCATTTCCCGGCTTCCTCCTTCGAAACCCGACTGAAGCAACCTTTCCAAACAACAAAACTCACTGAAATCAACCTCCCAAACCAATACTGAAGGCCCGGCTCGAATCCCGAAGGAAACACCCAAACAACCATCATTTTGCCCAAAACCAAAATGACAACCGAACTCCCAAACTAAAAGCCCAAACATCTCGGGACTCGCAGTCCAACCCAAACAAGCCACGGCAAAGGCAGGAGCTGCCTCGAAGCCCTAAAAAATCCACAAATCCCGCCTGAGGAGCAAAAGACCAAAATGCCCCTAAGGGTCCAAACAGCTCTAACGGCCCAACCGAACCACTGAATCTGAACCGGAAGCTCCTCGAGAACCGGGATAGAAAACTGGGCCGTTACACTAGGTAAGAGTCTTTGCCTTTGAAGTTATATAACCTCTTAAGAAACATGCCTAACTAGCCTTGAACAATCTAAGAAAACAAGTTTAACTTCAAAATAGTGATTTTAGAACCTAAATAAAAAAAAAAAAAAAAAAAAAACAGATTAAACTTGGAGTTTAAGGTCTCGATATTATTTAAGATAGTAAAAATGACTCAATATAGAATTGAGTAAAATAAGTTTGGGTAAAAAATCGACGCATGAAGGAAGGGCATATGCCGTGTAGTGCTCACTCGCAAAGTGGGGGGGGGGGGCCTAGAGTGGTGTCAGACGTACTAGAGTGGTGTCAGACTTACATGTTGGGCAACTCAGGTGTGTGGCATGGCTCGCACACACATTTGTGCCTTAGGGCACATTGGACATCGATAATGGGCGGCAGATCTAGTGATGGCAGGGCGTCGTATGGTCCACGGAGCATGCAGGTCAAATTGATGGCACTATGGATGGATGACAGAGGCGTGCAAATGTGCTCAGCGTGGGGCGGCAAGTGCGCAGACAACGGTGTGTCACTAACCTCTTATACGACTGAGAAACTCCATACTAATCTTTATGATCATTTTCCCAAATTTTTTTTTAAAAAAAAATTGTAAAGCGTGGAGGTATAGTTTTTAGGAGTTTCATATTTGTAAAATGGCCCATGAAATAATAATTATTTATTGAGGCGATAATATTAGATAATTTATAAAATGTCCTATAGCCTCGAAAATTACAAAAATAACATTTTATATCAAAACATTCATAATTCTCATACGATCATTACTATATGAAATAAGAATTATACTTAATTCATATTAAAAATCAGATCGTCACAAAATTAGTACATTGAGTCGAATCAGTAAAATCAAAAGAGAGTTAATATTATCGGGCACATTAGTAGGCTTCAATGCAACAATATTGTAATTTGTATTAGACACAATAGGAGAAGCAGACAATGCACTTTAAGTAAGTATGAATATGTAAGTTTGTTATGACCAATAAAAAAGGAATCTTAGTTTCATGAAATAACATATACTGAGATAGTTTGTCTATCTAAACATTTGTAATAGATGCATATTGTTCTTAACAAAGAAAACACATAGTGAGGATCTTAGCTCCAATTTTTACTAATATTATATGATCGAATATAAGGAAAATAGAGACATACTAAATACTCTTAATGACTTATAATTTGGTTGTTGCTTCATTAACCTCTCAAAAGGTCTTTTTCAATCTAAAACTATTGTTGGCATCCTATTAATGTGATACGTTGTTGTAGAATAGGCAACATCTCAA
Organism: Sicyos edulis; assembly: GCA_036507275.1. Classification (NCBI taxonomy): domain Eukaryota; kingdom Viridiplantae; phylum Streptophyta; class Magnoliopsida; order Cucurbitales; family Cucurbitaceae; genus Sicyos; species Sicyos edulis. The sequence goes on from CM071851.1 coordinate 8,724,683, forward strand.
TATGAGATTGGCATGTATGGATGAATGAGCTAAGAGCATAAGTTTTAGTGACAATGTGACAATGTTTTCTTTCAACTATTCTATTTTGTTCGGATGTGTGGGGATAAATAAGCTTATGTTCTATACCAAATGTATTTATACGACTTATAATTTGGTTGTTGCTTCATGTAACCACTCAAAATAACAATATTCTATGTCATGTTATGTCGTTTTTAAGTTATTTTATTTTTTGTTAGATCTCCAACTTTAAATTGACAAAGTTGTTATTTTAACTAACTATTATTAAATTGAGTTTTAATTAAAGTTAGCTTCAAACTTATTATAAATATCAATTTACATGGACTAACACGTTTGTACGTATAATAAATAATATGGAAGACACTTTGGATCAAAATAATATTTTAACAAGTACCAATTCGATGACTAGCTAATGATTATTCAATTTAATGATATTATATAATTGAAGACATTTGCAAATTAGAAACTTTTACCATTATTTAAACAAATTAAATATTTATTGGAAGAGTTAGTGACCTGATAATTCATTGTTTGATGATAATTCAGTTCAACACCACGGTCATGGGTTCGATTTCAATAATCGGTATTTGACTCTCATTAATTTGAGCTAGTTAATCCTCTTTGACAACCCCCAAGGAACGGAGTGAGAGAAAAAGATGCTAGTCATTGAAGTTTCCAATATGTCCCTAGACTGTAGCACCGAAATACTTTAAAGTATATTCTAGTTTAAGCGCTTTTCAGCAGTCTCGAACCAGGAATCTCTCATGAAAACATGCCTTGAAGTCCTTAGTCTCAACCGCTAGGCTGTCCGACAATATTTTCATCGAAGTTTAACATAATTTGTGCGATTTTAAAGAAGAATTATGGTTTTCTACAGAAATCTAACTTTTTAGAATAATATTTGAAGTCAGTATTCTTGGAGTTGAGAGGAAGAAGGCAAAGGAGAAAAAATAGCCACAGAAGATGAAGCTTAAATTCTGCTATTTACCTTCCTCATCGACTTCTTGCACTCTAAAGAGGGCATCAATGATAGACTTGACAATTTGGAGAAGTCAATCGATAGTTTCAATATTAACTTAGTGTATTTTTGTTAAACTTGAAACATTATTTTTCAAGGTTTTATGAAGTTTCTTGCCATAAAAATAAAAAGGAGAATGTGCGAGATGAGGGATGAGGGATGAAGGACGAAGAGAGAAGAACAAAAAGAAAAATAAAATACAATAAAAAATAGTATAAAAAAAACAAATTAAAAGCAATAAAAGTTGTAAACCTAGACAATTGTATTTTTGCCATCTGGAATTGTCTGAATATAGAAATACATAATCGTCTGTAGTGAAGCTTTTCCCATAAAAAATAGGTTTATTTTGAAATTTTTTTTATTTAAAATATTTTATTAAAAGTTACTAAAATTGAAATAATTTGGGTTAATTTTGTTTATTTTTTTTCTAAAAAGAGAATTGGGGCAATGAGGCAAATGTCTAGTTTTTTAAAAATAAAATATCAAATGTCTAGTCTTTCTACTCATTTAAATTTATGTCTAAATCTATTATTCTGGAATTTTATAATTAAATGAATGATATTTGTACCTTTTTATTTATTTGTATTTTAAATGTTTAATATTCTCTTTGTAGATTTCAACTTACTAACTCCCTATAATTAGAATAATAACAAAATTGAATTATAAAAAGAAATTTAAATTATAACCTTATAAATCGAAATATATAGGATGGAAAAATAAGTTAAGATTTGAAATATGAAATTTAAAAATGATTTTGAAAAAAAGAGATTTAAAAATAGCTCCCTAAATCCCTCCCAACCATTTACATCCAAATACATATTGTAGCGGAATGGGATATAGCGACCTACATAATTGTGGCAGAATGAGGGTATAGCGAAGAATTGTTGGCTTTTTGGTCATCTCAAATTAATTAATTTTAACTAATTAATTAATTAATGTTTTGATGATAACAAACTTGAAATTTATTTACTGACAAATATAGTGTTTTGAAATATACATTTTGTAGAGTTTGAAATAATAATTCAAACCCATTTTGAATTACTCAAATCAAAGTTAAGATGAAAAATTTATGGCCTAAAAGATTTTGAATGGTAAATCCCGACGTAATGACGTAGCAAAAATTGGCCAATCCAAGAGCGACATGTGGAGCCTTGGATGTTTGACATTTGAGATTTCTTTTTGTGTTATAAAAAGTCAAGGTAAAAGCAAAATAGAAAAGAAAAACAAAGATATACATTATTATATTATTATTTGAGGATGTGTCTAACGGTAATTTTCTTAAAAGGGAAAGAAAGTTATATATTGTTATACTACTTTTATGTGTTTGTCCAAATGCAACTTTTTGAATATTATAATATTATTATGCCTTGTGTCTAACGGTAACTTTTAGAATATTATAATATTATTATGTCTTGTGTCTAACGGTAACTTTTTGAATATTATAATATTATTATGCCTTGTGTCTAATGGTAACTTTTTGAATATTATAATATTATGTCTTGTGTCTAATGGTAACTTTTTTGAATATTATAATATTATTATGTCTTGTGTCTAACGTTAACTTTTTTAATATTATAATATTATTGTGTTTTGTGTCTAACGGTAACTTTGCCTCTTCATGTCTATTTAAGCTTCATCTTCTCCACCAAATGAAGACACCAAGTTTAATATTTCTCAATCCTCCAAAATAAAGAAGTTTTCATTGTTGCTCTCTCCAAACTTTCAATTTTCATCTTATTCTTGAGAGAGAAATTATTGTATTGTGAGGATTTGATTTGTGAGAGTTAAATTTGTAAATCCACTCTTGGAGAGAGTTTGTTCATCTTGATCTTACATTTCCAAATCATTGTACGGTTTTCTCTTGATCCATAAAAAGAGAGGTTGTAACGGTTTGATCTTGAGTCGTGGAAAAGATCGGGTTTGTTCTTGCTCCCGCAAAAGGAACGTTGTAACGGTTTGACTCTAAGCCGTGGAAAGAGTCTTCATTGTTTTAGTGGAATACCCAAGAGGAGCTTGGGGAGTGGAGTAGGTGCGCCGAACCACTATAAATTCACGGTGTCAATTTCTCTATCCTTAACTTCTTTTATTTTTGCAATTAATTTATTGTTATATTATATTAATTGCTCTTATATGTTTTGTTTGGTTGTTATAATTTTATCTTGACATATTCTTAACCAATCTTTATATTATAATTAAATAGGGTGCTTGAAATCGGTCTTTGATAATTTCTTATTTAATTTATATGGTATTCTTGGTTAAATTGATTGTTTAGTAAAAAATAAATTCATTTGTTTAATTGGGCCCACATTAGGAAAAAGTTTCATAAAGTTTAAAGAAATCCTATTCACCCCCCTCTAGGGTTGTCATACCGATCCTACAAGAATGAGGGTATAGCGACCTACATACGAATAAATAGGTCGTCGTCCACCTAATGTGTTGTATAGCTACCTACATAGAAGAATCACGCTCATTCGTTTGTAAAGGTTGTAAGTTTGTAAAGGTTGTAAAATGTGCACGAGTGAAAACATGAGGTAGACGGGTGTATAACCTGTGACTTAAAGGTACAAATTCTTACATATTACGAGACCTAGGGGCTAGTGTGTCATTACGTTACCTGAATTTTTCTCGATGATTTTGACGACAAAACTCGAAACGAAAACATATGAGTATTCTAGGCTGCCTCTCGTGTAACTAATCGATAAGCTAACTAATTTTCGTCCTTGTCTCTTATAATTGATGTAGATATCCCTTTCATCTCATACTCCATTAAAGATTATTGTGATCGACGTGACCTCCATGGTTGTGCAATCAAAACCCTTGCAATCGAAAATTTAGTTAGATGAATTGTTGGATTTAGAAGATCGTATGATTGTGATCGACGTTGAATAGGAGAACTTGGAATTTCAAACTTCAACGGGTTTCGCCAAGGTAATTTTGCAAGAGGAATCAATTATTTGCCTCTGTTCATTGGGGATTTTTCACAAATTAATTGAATTACAAACAGATACGTTGATTAGTTAAATAAAAATCTGATTTTTAAAATGGAATCCTAAAATGTAGCATATAAGTTAGTTAGATTAAAAATTTATTTTTACCTCACTTTGTACATTTTAATGTTATCGGTAGGAAAAAAATGGTTAATTAAATAATATATTTTTTTAAAAAGAAATCCTAAAATGTTGGTGATAGGTTAGTTAGATTCAGATTTGATTTTTTATATATATATAAAAACAACTCCTAAAATGTAGGCTCATACAAGATTTTTTTAAAATAAAAATATTGATTATATAAAATAAAGGTCTCCTAAAATGGAGGCTTTTCTATAGGATTTTTTTAATAAAAATATTGATTATTTTTAAATGAAATCGTGGAATATGGGGCATTGTGAGGAGTAAAAATTTCTCTCTCATCAAGATAGACATAGATTTAAATGCAAAAAATCGGTAGACATTTAATGGTTTATTTTTCGAAAATTAGACAATTCTTACCATTTCCCAAGAGAATTAGACTTTCATTAATTGAGACTTTTCGTGTATAGCAAAATAGGGTAAAATAATTCCACATATAGCAGATTTTGAAAAATAATTCTTTTGTAGCAGAATCTTCAAACGGCCATGGTGAAATGATGAAAAAGCACATGTCGAAATAAAAGAAAACAGTCCACGCTCAAATATAAGAAACTAGCCCACATCGAAATAAAAGAAAATAGCCCAACACAACCCATTTTCACAATCTCTGTTTTTTCATCTTTTCTTTCTTTGTGATTTCAATCACCTTCGAAAATCTTTGGAAAGAGCTCATTTCAATCACCTTCTTTGCGATTTTCTATAAACCAGTGTTCGTCCTCATTTCGTCTTGCGTCTTTCAACTCTTTCTTTCGTCTTTCCTCATTTCAGCATTCGTCCTCATTTCAATCAACGTTCGTCTTCAATCTCCTTCTACAATTCGTCTCAATCGAAACTCTCGATATGCTCTTCACTCTTTTTGGGTTTTTTTTTACTTTACTTTTCGCTCAAACTATGAATCGATACTTTTCGCTTAGTTTTGGGAGAAATTGTGAATCGATGAATGTTGATACTGTGAATCGAACTCCTTCTATCACCATGCACGTTTAGAAATAGATAGTGTAATCATGTTTAGAAATAAATACTGTAAATCACCTGTGAATCGATACCGTAATCATGTTCAGAAATAGATATTGTAATCTCTAATTTACTTTTGTTTCACCTATGCCTAAGTCATCTATCACTTAGGTAGAGACATTCTATCATTTATGCCTAAGCCTTCTATCACTTAGGCATAAACCTTCTATCACCTATGCATAAGTCGTCTACCACTTAGGTAGAGATTTATATCATTTATGCATAAATCTTCTATCACCTATGCATAAGCCTTTTATCACCTATGCATAAGCCGTCTATCGCTTAGGTAAAGACATTCTATCATTTATGCATAAGTCTTATATCACATATTCATAAGCCTTCTATCACTTAGGCATAAGCTTTCTATCACCTATACATAAGCTTTCTATCACTTAGAGATAAACCTTCTATCACCTATGAATAAGTCTTCTATCACCTATACATAAGCCTTCTATCACTTAGGCATAAGCCTTCTATCACCTATGCATAAACCTTCTATCACCTTTACATAAGCCTTCTATCACCTATAAATAAGCTTTCTATCACCGATGCATAAACATTCTATCACTTAGGCATAAACATTCTATCACTTAGGCATAAACCTTCTATCACCTATGCATAAGCTTTCTATCACCTAAGCTGAAACATTCTAGTGTCTGCTTTAAAATGAGTGATATTATATATTAAAAAAAGGGGGAAAGGGAAAAAGAGGTAAGAATAACTTTTTTATGTGACTAAACAACCCATGCCTAAACAACCTATTTCATGAACTCCTTCAATCACACACAAAAAGTCTTTCAATCACCCACTTCCCAAATCCACAAATTGTCGGTTACTTCACAATTCTCCTTCTAAGCTCTTTTTCCAGATTTTTTCTTCTCTCTTTCTCGATTCATTTTGAGGTAATTCGAGTTCGTTGATTTTCTATTTTGTTATGATTTTGTGCTTCTCAACTATGAATTCAATTTTGTGTTGCTTTGAATCGTGTTTTACTTGATTAGATCTTTCAATTCAATTAAGTTTTTGTTTGATTTTCTAATTTATACTTGTTACAACATACTTTTGGCTTAGGTTTAGTGTAATTAAGGCCGTTTAGTTTGATTATGTTTTTCCCCATTTTCAGGTGATTAGTGTTTCAATCTGTGTTTTGAATGACAGTAAATGTGTATTTATTGATCGATTCATGCCGTATCTCTGGAAACAATTGTTTTTAGATTTGAATTTCTACTTTTTATATTTAGCTTATTGAAATTCTGTTTTCCCTGCCAGAATTTGAACTTTTTAGGTGTCGGTTGGAATATTTAAGTTTCATTCTATCAACAAGTCAAAAATAGATGTATAACTTGAGCTTAAACATTCTATCACCTAGGCATGAACTTTCTATCACCTATGCATAAAACTTCTATCACTTAGGCATAAATCTTCTCACATATGCATAAACCTTCTATCATATATGCATAAGTCTTCTATCACTTAGGCTTAAACCTTCTATCACCTATGCATTAACTTTCTATCAAGAGTTATGCATAAGTCTTATATTTGAGCATTCCTAAAAATAGATGTATGAACCTTTTATCACCTAGGCTAAACATTCTATCACATATGCATAAACCTTCTATCACCTATGCTCCTTCTATCACTTAGGCATAACTCTTCTATCACCTATGCATAAGTCTTCTATCACTTAGACAGAAACTTTCTATCACTTATGCATGAGCCTTCTATCACTTAGGCAGAAACCTTCTATCACCTAGGCAAAAACATTCTAGTGTCTTCTTTAAAATGAGTTATATTGGTTTTTAACTTTTGTGTAATCATAAAAGGGAAAAGGAAAAATGAGGTAAGATTGACCTTTTCTTTATTAAATTATTCAACTGATTGAATTCTATATAATGATTGAGTTATCAACTGAAATGAAGGTAACTTTTGTTTGTTCATCTAATTCTTGTAGGGTGTGAAAAAATATAAACCAAAGGTTGTTGCTAAAAGGACAAAGAGGCAAACTTGGTCTACTAAGAAAACATTGGATAATGCATCTACATAGAGGATGACCAAAATTCAAAAGGAAAAATAAGAAAGCAAAGGGCAAGAAAGAAGCAATTCAAGTTGCAATTTCAACCTACAGACTATCTACAAATATTATAAATTCGAATATTAAAAAAAATAATGTCTCTTATTCTTTATCTACAAATATTATTTTTAGCATACATAAATTAATACTATTAAAATTTTAAATTTTTTCTTTTTAAAATTTGCATATTTTACTAATGAAACTAAAATGGTATGTTTTAATTTGGGAGAATTAGAACCTTTTTTCTTTAGAATAGGGAGAATTCGAACTTGGCATGCTTGTTTTTTTTTTTTTTTTTTTTTTTTTTTTTTTTTGAAATGGAACTTGGCATGCTTGTAATAGATATATCAAGTGAGATAATTTAGGGTAAGCTATTGAAAGAGGTTCATTTGACAAACAATGAATATTATTACTATTTTTTGTTATATAAATTTACTTGTTTCCTATGACTATTTTTGTGTATATTTTCCAAAGAATATCATTACTATTTTTTGTTGCATGTGTTTAGTATGGAGTATAGTGTGTATATATTACTTTGGAATTATAACATTGTTTATTTAAAAATGAATGTTGATTTATTATTAATATTTTTTAGAATGCATGTTTATTTGAAAATGTAGTTTAAATATGGTGAACTTAAATGTGGTAAAGTACTTATTTTATAACAGAAAAATACTATCAAATTGATTGATTTCAAAATTTATGTTATATAATGTCTCTTATTCTTTATCTACATATATTTTTTAGCATATATAAATTAATACTATTAAAATTTTAAGTACAAGATCGTAACTTTAAATAAACCCATAAAAAAAAGAGCTAAACCTTAAATCTTATAAATCATAACCTTACAAATCATATCATTGATTTAAAATCTCTTTTCGTGTTCTAATATTAAACTTTTGAATAACAGATTAAAATACTTAACAAATATGGACATTATTGGGTTTCTTGTGTATACGAATGGACCAAACGGTATCGAGTACGACGTTCCACCTTGTACCCAAATTAATGCACCTAGGGACATTGACTTCCACTCATTCATCAATGGATTATGTCAAGTGCTTTCAATAGGAAGAAGTGAAGAAATTGAGATTGCTTTTAAGTACGGGACTATTAAGATACCCTTACAGAATGTGAACAAATTCAATTTCATGAAAGACATTGCTACTTAAGAAGTAATACACTTGTATATTACTCGACCACACATTCATAGTACCTCACAAGCCGAACAATATATGGAGGAAGAAGAAATAGAGGAAGAAGAAATAGAGAAGGATGACGAGGAAAATGCCACGTATCCAAGAATAAACACAACCAATGTTGACGACCCGCCATTTACTAATGAATTAGAGAGTCCTCCAACAGACTATGACGACGAGAGTCCTCCAGTCGAGGACTCTGAGTCATTCCATGGTGTAGGTGTAGTCCCTTCATTTTACACTACATTGGATATGGATGTTATTGATGCTCTACCGAATAGAGGCATTGAACTAAATATTGATGGACCAAACATATTGAGAAAATGGATGATTTTTTAAAACAAAAATGATTTAAAAAATGTTGTTCGGAGTTATGCTGTTCTTTGCCATCAACATTTCAAAGTAATGGAGTCCAAGAAGAAGAAATGGATAGTTAAATGTAGTATATATAAGCCTGGATGTAACTGGAGACTCCGAGCGTGTTGTCTTAAGAAATACGGCAAGTTTGAAATAACTCAATTCAATGATGTACACACATGTTTTTATGCGAGGTTAAGTCAAGACCACCACTTATTGGATGCTAATCTAATTGCCTCAGAGGTGCAAATCATTATTACGGCAGACCCTACTATGAAAATAAAAACTTTACAGGAAATAATAGCAAAAAAATATAGATATCAAATATCCTACACCAAAGCATGGAAGGGTTGTAGGAAAGCTATTGAGATGATATTTGGGAATTGGGAAGAATCGTACAACGAAGTAGCAAAGTGGACAACTGTCCTACAAGAAACCCACCCTGGGTCATTAGCTCACTATAAGTAGCATGAATTTGTTGGTAACGATGAAGTTGTCCAATTTAACAGTGTGTTCTGGGCATTTGCACCAGCCATTGAAGGGTTTAAGTACTATAGGCCTCTACTTCAAATAGACGACACACATTTGTATGGAAAATACAATGGCAAGTTATTGATTGCCACTAATGTTGATGCTAATGGTCACGTATTTCCTTTAGCATTTGTGATTGTACCTGAAGAGAGCACTGAATCATAGAGTTGGTTTTTAAAGCTATTATGGATAGCCGTGCAGAAAAGGAAAGGAATCTGCCTTATTTCAGATAGGCATAGGCATCATAGCTGCCGTTCGAGCTTGTGAATGGGAGGATGTGCATTATCGATTCTACATACAACATATAACATCAAAATTCAACAAAAAGTATAAGAATGAAGAGTTGAAGAGATTGGTTTATAGTGCAACGGCACAGTTAAGTCCTAGAAAATTCAAGGCAGTTATGCAACAAATCAAAATGGCTGATAGCAGGTGCATGAGATTCTTTGACTCTTTAGACCCCGTTCAATGGACAATTTCACATGATGGTGGACATCGGTATGGATGGTTAACAACAAATGTAGCTGAATCAATTAATGGTGTACTTAAAGGAGCTAGGAAGCTTCCAATATATGCCTTGGTTCCAGCTACATATCACCGAACTTTGACATACTTTGCGAATAGACGTCTTCATACAGAAGCATCCCTTACAAATGGGACACTTTATACTGGGTAAAGTCTTCAGCCACCACTATAATTTACTATTATATGGAATGATGTTTTTTTTACCTGTCTCTGACCTATATTTTAGGTATGCTACTAAATTGCTACAAAAACGGGAAGAACGTGCCGATGGACATATAGTCACTGTCGTCAATTATACGTTGGGAATTTGTGACATCACGACTGGAAGAGAATAATCCACTTTTAAGGGTGGGGAAAAACATCGTGTCAAGCTACAGAAGAACACGTGTGGTTGCAACAAGTGGCAACAACTTGGGATTCCTTGCTCTCATGCAATTGCTGCATGTAAAGAGTTGCACATAGATTATTTGACTCTTATACGAGACTGTTACAAAATGTCAACCTATTTGCAATGCTACAGGTATGAATTTGAAGGGATCCCAGATAAACGTGATTAGCCAGAGATCGATTGTCCAAAATTCCTTCCAGATCCTATGAAAGTTAGACAAAAGGGTTGTCCATGGACAACTCGCATCCGAAACGAGATGGATTGGAAAGAGCCAAGTGTCTCACAATATTATGGAATATGTGGATTAGAAGGACATAATCGTCGAACATGTTCTTATGCTGGCCCTTCAAGTTCAAGACAAATATAGGTGATAATAATCTTTGTATCTTTTGTATTTTTATCTTTGTATCTTATGTATTTTTATCTTCGTATCTTTTGTAATGTATTTACTTTTATTTGATTATTACAACAAACTTTTAAGGAGAATTTATTTATCATTTTCTTAAATTATTTATGATAGATGGATAGAAATATTTCCACTGGAGCGTACGATCCATCAATTCTTGTCTACCAGGCTACACATCGATCAAATGTAGCTTGGAAGAACATACGAGTCAGTGCTTTACATTGTAAGCGTCGTGAAGCTGTTCTTCGACGAGGTATACTTATACCAGACCCTCGTATTGAGTCATATTTGAGGGCATCTGGGTTTTATGGAGTGTCTCGATTAAAATTTATCAAGCTGGACTGGCATCTACTTAGCGCATTAGTTGATCGGTGGCGACAGGAGACCCACACTTTTCATTTGCCACATGGGGAGTGCACTATTACACTTCAGGATGTCAGCATTCAATTAGGACTTCTAGTCAGAGGCTGAGCTTTAACTGGTTCTGTCAACTTGAATTGACATGATATATATCAGGATCTTTTAGGAGTTCACCCAAATAACTCGGTCCTGACTCGTGGTCGTTTGAGTTTGCCTTGGTTGGCTCAACAGTTCAACAATTTTGAACATCTCCCTGAAGATGCTGCTGATGAAGACATCCAATGTTATGCACGAGTCTACATTTTAAGCCTCATCGGTGGAATGTTGTTCGTTGACAAATTGAACACCAGAGTTCATTTGACGTATCTCCCCCTTCTTCGTGATTTAAATGCAGCTGGATTGTACAGTTGGGGAGCAGGATGTCTCGCATGGTTGTACAGACAACTGTGTAAAGCATCCATCATGGATACGAAAGATTTAAGTGGGGCGCTAATACTTTTACAACTCTGGGCATGGGATCGATTCCCTATGTTAGCCCCTCTTCGAACACACCGATATGAGAATCAATTGGGAGATAGACCATTAGGAGCAAGGTACACTATTTCAATAAGCTTATGTATTGTTATACATATCTCTTATGTATTGGTAATCTAATTCTCAATATATTACACATGTAGGTGGAATGATGCATTAATAACCATCAATGCACCAACTCATGTATTGCTTCAATATCGATACATGTTGGACGTAATAACTAGAGCCAAGGTATTATTTAGCTCATGTACACATTTGTTAAGTGTTGGAACTTGTTGGAAAACTATTGTGATTAATGTTCATGCAGATAATATGTGAGAACCTTATAATCATCTTATTAACTCATTGCCAACATATTGCACTATTGGACATGAAGTATGGACTGCTAGAGTGCCACTGATATGTTTTTTCGTAGTAGAGTTTATCTACCCAGATCGTGTGATGAGACAATTTGGGTGGATTCAAGATGTTTCTCAAATATACGACACAAATATATCATTACATTCCAACAATTTGCGAGGAAGGCATGAACGTGATTGGGTCCAAAATTTGGCTCACCATATGCAAGTATGGGAGAATAATCTAAACTTTGTCATACAGGGGGCAATGATTGGAGGAGTTGTTGACGTGACTCACGCTTACACTGAGTGGTATAATGCAATATCAAGAAGATACATTACACAATCTGGTGCAGCTTATAATGACCTGGTTAGACTTTAAAAAATTATTAATATTGTTTTTAAATTCATAACTAATTACTCATATTACTTTTAATTTAACTGAAAATTTTTATTTCAGGTGAATATACCTAACTTGGATCCATATTATAAAAGATGGTTGGAGAAGGCAGTCTCAGATTTATATCAAATAATTAATCAAAATGAAGATGAATTAGCTGATGAAGACGAAGATCAGGATGATTGATATATATTTTTAGGACGTTTGAATTTTATATATTCCATCGTACTACTTATTTTATTTTTAAAATTCCTTTTGTTTTTAGTATTCATTAAGTTAAGGAATTTCAATTTGCAATCTTTTTTTTTATATATATAATCATGATCACCCTTTTATAATTATTATCCTAAAATATTATTAATTTAAGTAAAAAAGATTTCGAATGAATATTTCTCTTTTTTTTTTTTTAGAATTATGTATATTTCTTATCATGGAATTTCAATTTGCATTCTTAAAAAAACATGGTTTTTATTAACATCTCAATATATTATTAGTTCAATTAATAATGGAACTTTTTATAAATCCTAAAGCCTAAAATATTATTAATTTAAATAAAAAAGATTTTGAATAAATATTTCTCTTTTTTTTTAGAATTATGTATATTTCTTGCCATGGAATTTCAATTTGCATTCTTTAAAAAAAAACATGGTTTCAATTTGCATTCTTTAAAAAAAATGGTTTATTAATATCTCAATATATTATTAGTTCAATTATATTATTAATTTAAATAAAAAAAAGATTTTAAATGAATATTTCTCTTTTTTATTGTTAGAATGATGTATATTTCTTGCCATGGAATTTCAATTTGTATTCTTTAAAAAACATATGGTTTATTAACATCTCAATATATTATTAGTTCAATTAGTTATGGAACCTTTTATAAACCCTAAAGCCTAAAATATTATTAATTTAAATAAAAAAAGATTTTGAATAAATATTTTTCTCTCTTTTTAAAAAAAAATTATGTATATTTCTTGCCATGGAATTTCAATTTGCATTCTTTAAAAAAAACAATGCTATAATTACAAAACAATGTACAAACACTATACTTCATACTAAACACATACAACAAAAAATAGTAATCATATTCTTTGGAAAATATACATAAAAATAAAAATAGGAAACAAGTAAATTTATACAACATTATAAATAAAGCGATATTAACATACTTACCTTGCAAGAAAAATATCCCTTTGTTGAATATTAAATATGTAGCAAAGATAATCAACAATGTCCTACATAAAAAAATTCAATTTTAAATATTTGTCTCTCTCTCTTTTTAAAAAATATTATGTATATTTTTTGCCATGAAATTTCAATTTGCATTCTTTAAAAAAAACATGGTTTATTAATATCCCAATATATTATTAGTTCAATTAGTCATGAACCCTTTTATAAACCCTAAAATATTATTACTTTAAATAAAAGAGATATATAATTATTAATGATTGGTAGAAATTAATTGTTTGGTAGGTGGAAGTTAATTGATGTGATTGGTATTCAAAATAATATATAAATAAATATATATAATTTTAACTTAATAATAATTATATAATTATGAGTTTGAAAAAAATATATCAATTTTTATATTGTGAAGTAACTAACGGCTGGAAATAAAGGGAGTTATATGACGTCTTTGGAAGAGACAGAAAAAAAAAAATTCACTGGTGGCGTCTCTTCCAAAGACGCCACCGCATAAAACAAACTAGTTTGACCAGTTTGACCAGTTTCAACCATTGTGGCGTCTTTACAAAAGACGCCACAACCCATTTTAAAAAATAACTTCAAAAGAGACCCATTTTGACAAATGGTTTGTCAAATGAACCCCTTTAGACAATTTACCCGTTAGAATTGGAAGTACATCAGTCATCTTTACAACTATCAATCTTATTGGATTATGGCCAAAGCACCCTCCTTTTCAAATTTTGGAGGATAAAGATGTAAATTGGTTCTTAACTTTGGTGAAGTATAATAGTATTAGACATCCATTAGTGGTTGATATTAAAGATTTTTGTTTAGAGGGGACATCTAGTAGTGTTGTTAGCAATTCAAATTTGTTGGTGTCTTCCTCAACAGTAGATGATGAAGTAAGGAGTTACATAAGGTGTAGTCGTTGTCATCGAGCTGGTCATAATTGTAGAACTTGTAAATTTGCTTTTGCTTTACAATGATATTTTAGTCCATGTATTGAAACCTAATGATAGTTCTTATTATATGATTTACTATTTGTTTCTATGTGATATTCACTCTCTATGTTTGTCTTTTTTTATTTGTGATGTTCTTACATTTTGTTGTCTGAAAGTTATGTTTGTAAAATGGAAGTTGTGTTTGTCGTCTTCTATCAGTTTAGTTGATAGTCTTCTTTCAATACAACTGATAGATTTATCTAAAAAATTTATATCAGTACAATTGATAGACTGATATGATAGACTTCTATCAGTGATACATTCAAAAGCCTACATTTCATCTCATTCCTTCTTAGTAAATCAATAAGTTCATTGTCTTAGTGATTGACTTGTTAACACTACATTTTAGTCAACTTGATTATAAGCCATGTGCCCTGTAAATAGCAAAAGAACAACAGAACAATAGTAATTGAATTGTTGCATTCAGTGAAGAATTCCATAAATTCCTTAATTGCATAAAAAAAAATCAATTTTCATTCATTCATTTCCAAATTAAATAGTAAACAGTCTTTAAGAATAACTGTTCAAAACTAAACTAAGCTATTCCTAAAACAAAAAGTAAATTGTTCATTACAAGAGTAAGCCATTTTCAGCCTTCATTCGTTTGGGTAATCTTTAAATTGAAAGAAGGGCCTTCAACATTGAATCTTGGTGAATGCCTTACTTGAGGAGACTTTGGGGATGAGCCTTCATTCTTTCTTCCCTTTCCCTTTATTGGTTTGTTTCATTATTCTAACTATTTTTTCAGCTGATTCATTTTCCAATGTCTTTTTTGTAGGCCTTGCTTTTCTTTTCATCCTTTCAGCAGTAAGCTTAGGACGGTATTGTTTTGCAGCCTGCAAGTATGACAAGAATACATCAAGTTCAGTTCAATCTTATTTGAAACCAACACCAACTCTTTGAAACAAATTACATAAATTATTGTGTCAGTCAAGTTTACCTCTTTTTTCCCCTTTTCCCCTTTTTCCTCGTTTCCCTTTTTTGTTCTATTTTCCCTCTCCATTTCTTCATCTTCACTCTGTCCTTCTTCCTTCTCTTCTTCTTCTTCTTCTTGATTCTTTTTGCTTCCTTTTTCCTTCATGAAAAAAGGGTTTAAATGTTAATTTCAACCAAAGGAAAATCAAAATAAGAGATAGAAGCACTATAAGTTTTTAACGTTCTCTCATTTAAGATTTTGACTGGTGTCAATTAGTTCAATTGATAGATTACTTCGAATTCATAAAGGTTCATTAAATCTGATTGACCTCAATCAGTTGAACTAATAGACTTCCATCAATTTAGCTGATGGACCTCCATTAGTTTGATGGACGTCTACCAATTCAGCTGATAGGCTTCATTCGATAGATGTCTATCATTTCAACTAATAGACTTCTATCAGTTCAGCTGATAGACTTCGATTAGTACCTTTGGAGCTTCTAAATCGCTACAAGATGCAAAACAATTTAGTATACACAACTTCAATCAGTTTCTAATTTTCAAATCAGTTCCTATCTTCTCTCTAAGAATATACCCAACTTCAATAAGTTCCTACAATTTTAGAATATGAAATGCTATCAGTTCCTACAATTTTCTGATGCAAAGATACTAATACAACTTCAATTAGTTCCTACAACTTCAAATGAAGAAATCACAAACAGTAAGATAACAAACACCGTTTCAAGAAATTTTCTATAGAATTGACAAACAAACACCCTCTTAAGAAACTACACAACAAAATCTAGAGAATCAAGAGGCAAATCACATCCAAGCAAATTGACAACAATACTTTTCAATTTCACACTAATTAATAGTAACACATACACATACAAGATTAGAGTACTCTATTGAACAAATCGATAACTCTGACTTAATTTATATAAGAGGAAACAACATAAAGATTTTACCTCGTTAGTGAGTCAAATCGAGTCCAAATTTTCGACTAGGGTTTTCCTTGACGGGATCGATGAAAACTCAACTGGATTCTACAAACTCAGACCACTAACGATTCAGTCGCAAATGAATCGCGATTCGAAAAGGATTGAGAAGAGGCTGAGAGATTGAAGACTAGAAGGGGATTGAATTCGCAAAAGACGATAGAAAAAATGGTGATGAAATGGGCTGAGAGAAATCGCAAAAGACGATAGAAAAATAGTGATGAAATGGGCTGAGAGAAATCGCAAAACTGATAGAAAAGGGATGAAAGAAATCATGAAATTGGGTTGAGAAAATTTATATTTAAGCTGACGGGATTTTATGTTGTGGGCCTTTTAGTAATTTTCCCAAGCCCGTTTCCACTTTGGGCTACAAATGAATATCTTTAGAAAATGTGCTATACATGGAATTTTTTTGTTCTATTTTGCTATACATGCAAAAATCCCAAAATATTAATTATACGGTATATTTGAGTATATATAGAAAAAAAAAAATTCAAATATGAGTAGTTGTGAAATTATTTTATGAAATTAGAGCAATTTCCCAAAAAAGAAGAAAAGGAAAGAAAAAGAAAACAAAAAGAGGGCGTTATTTGGCCTGAAAATCTTTTCCTTGACTCTCGGAATCTTTCCGTCAAAATCCCAAACACAGCTTATTTCGTTCCCTTTCTCACCATTTTCTTGGCGCTGGATCATCAACAACCCTATCTCCACTCTTCACTTCACGCACGCTTTCGAAGATTCAATATCAATTTTCTCGATTTCCCACTCTCCATTGTGTATGCATACATTTCTTTATCTTCCTTTTCATTTCAATGGCTTGCTTTCCTTCATTCTATTATGTTTTGATTCGAAATTGAACTTGTCTGCGCCTAATTTATGTGGGCTTTTGCTGGTTCTTGCTCGCTTTTGTCCCGGATTCAGTAGTCTCACTGCTTCCCTGCTTCCAAGAAAATCGAGTTGATTACTAATTTGCTTTCCTTTTACTTCTGGACTTGTTTTTATCTCATTAAACTGAAACTTTAGGGATATGAACACGTATACTAAATGAACTATTTAGATTCGTACATTCAGAACTCATGATTGGGGTTTTGAAGAAAATAATTAATGGGTTCTTGTATTCAAGTGAAAGATTGCTCGATTTACCCCTTTTTTCCAATCAAACAGTGTAATCCGTCTGATATGTTCTGCCAAACCTGATTGTTTCTATGGTTGAATGAGACCCAGGATCATTGTTACCTGCAGAGAAGGTTTTGGAGATGGGTTATGCTTTGTTATTTATTTTGGTTGTTTTGTTTATTCAATGCACATTTTCATTCATAGCTACTTTCCTTGATATTTTAGATTGCAATCAGCTATCTCTCTAGTCCGTAGCTTGGATTTGTCACCCCCAAGTCGTACCTCCGATGGCTTCGTCTGAGATTGAGGTCGTACCATCACCCAACTCAAAAACTCAGACAAATCCCCCTGAAGTTGCCATTATCGATGTATACACCGCTTCTGCTTATGGCGACTTCCAGAAAGTGAGGAGTTTTGTTGAAGAGCATGGAGCCTCTCTTTCGGTTCCTGATTCCAATGGGTACTATGCTCTGCAATGGGCTGCTCTAAACAACTTCCCTGATATCGTCCAGTACATCGTTGAGGTTTTTAATTATTTTTGCTTGCTTGATTGAATTGATATTCTGTCCGTCTAGAATGTTGGAAGCAGAATGATTATCACTATTATATTGCGTTCTTTGAGTTTAGTCTCAGTTGTCTTGTTTTATGGCATACAAAGCCTGCGTATCATGATTAATATGCCCTTCGGGATTGAGGAAGAAGAATAAAATTTATTGGATGTGAAGGAAGTGCATATGTTGGATTTTTGTATGATGAACTTCGTAGCACTAGGGGATTTGATTATGTTGGTTATGAAGTTTAATTGATGGTCTTTTGAGCCTTGAGGTTTATGTCAGTTCTCTACTGAAGTTTTGTTGATTGTTTCGATCAGCATGGAGCGGATGTCAATGCCTATGACAAATTGCAACAGACAGCGCTTCACTGGGCAGCAGTTCGAGGTTCAATTATGGCTGCTGACATGCTCCTGCTGAATGGAGCTCGAGTGGAGGCAACTGATATAAATGGGTATCGGGTAACTTTGAATTTATAGTTGCTTTAAATTTTGTTAGATATTGTTGATGAAAGGATTTGTTTCTTGGATATGAATCATATGATATTTCTTCTGAAAATAGTGGTTAATTATGAATCTCAGATGGCTTTTTTTTGAAGAAGAAACAAGAACCTCAGATGGTTTTTACATAGAGCTGATCTATTTCTGTTCGAGATATTATATTTCGAATTTTAATGTAGAAGATTTCAATTTTTCAAATCCAGTGGTGTACGCGTTAATGATATTACTAATGAGTGGATCTGTGATTAACTGTAGAACTGTATCTCATCATCTCATGATTTATTTGTTTAGCAGAACACCCTATCTTATTAAGAGTCTAATTACTTTCTCAAATTGAGTCCTATCAGCTGCTGCACAAATGTAGATAGTTTTTTTTTGAAACTGAGAAATCGGAGCTTCGCTCCACTATACCCGGGGTAACAACGCCCATCCCTAGGCCAGTCACCGGAAGACATCGAAATAATGAAGACACGGGAGGTATCTACAAATTAATGTCATAGGTGAATTTCGAACCTAGAATTTTGAGGTGAGCACACCTTCAAAGTCCAAGCCTTCAACCATTTGTGCCACTCCTTGGGGACCGTAGATAGTTTGTTTATTGTTAACTTGTCACATGTTTAGAATGCCTTTGAAAAGAAACTTTATGATTGACATGATACTATTATTCGTTTGATTATATATAAGAAAGACAATATTACTCATCAAAGAGAAAAATTGCATTGTCCATTTCAGGCATCTTAATTGTATTATTTTATTGACCATCATGGATTGACCTTGTGGTCAAGAGGGCCTTGAGAAACCTAAATATTATGGGTTTAATGCATGGAGACTTTGACCACCTACCTAGAAATTAATTTCTTACGAATTTCCTTAACGACCAAATGTTGTTGGATTAAATAGTTTGTCCGGTGAGTGGCTTAGCATCTTCTACGCTTGTCTTTGGAGTATCTGGAGGGAACGAAATTGCAGGCTCTTTACCGAAGGCCATACATACAAGGATCATCAATCTTTAATCGAATCTATCATTTATTTTGCCTTGTACTGGTGTCTCATAACCACCCCTTTTGTAACTATGATTTAACCACTCTTATCTCTCAGTGGCATAGTTTTATATGATGTTTCGATAGAATGTATCTTTTCAATCATCAATGAAAGTTTGTGTTTCCTATAAAAAAAAACAGTGTCTGGTGAGAATAGTTTAAATATGCTTAAGCTGCTCAAACACTCATAGATAGAAAAAAATATATTATTTTATTGTATTAGAAAACCTACTGTATCTGGACTATTGACTTCATTCATCCTTATGTACTTTTCAGTATATTTTATTTTTAATCATCATTATTATTCATACATTTTATGCACACCCTTTGACTCATTTAGTGCATTATTTGGACATTTTTGCACAAAATGTAGGCAGTTCATGTTGCTGCTCAATATGGACAAACGGCATTCTTGAATCACATTGTTGCCAAATTCAATGCTGACTTTGACGTTCCGGATAATGCAGGCAGGAGTCCTCTTCATTGGTAGGCCGAACGCCTTGATACTAGATAGTAAATGCTCTACATATTGTTTTAAGTGTTTGAACCAAGACAATTCGGTGTAGAGATTGATACCATCGCTTTCCCACCTCTTTTTTGGTTTATCATAGCTGCTGACATCTGTAGTGGTAAAAACTAGGATGGTCAAAATAATTCTTCTAGATCAATGGGGGTGATTGGATTTAGGGGTTGGGAGAGGAGAGGAGAGGAGAGGATCCCAACTCCATGTTTGTTTTTTTGTACCTAACAAACTCTCTCAACTTACGACAAACTGCAAAGGCGACTTACAATAGAGCCATCTCTCCCCAATGGTGTGCCATATGTCGGAATGAATTTGAATCATTATCTCATCTTTTTAGCAGTTGTACCTATGCATCATTGTTTTGGAACTATATCAGGAAGTCTTTTAATTGGCCCATCAATCTTCAGGCCGACCCACAACCCTTATTGTCATCTGTATTGCTTGGGCACCGGTTCAAGAAGAAGAAGAAATTATTATGGGAGCATTTTATCAGGGCTTATTGTTGGAACTTGTGGTTGGAGAAAAATAGGAGGGTTTTTCAAGGCAAAGCTCATCTTTTGACTGTTTTTTGGACACCATTACTTTTCATGTCATATCTTGGTGTAAACTTAATCCTCTTTTCAATTCTTTTACTTTTGAAACACTACTTAATTATTGGAGATCGCTTGATTGATCTCTAATAATATATATAGCCCTATATTGTAATTTCATGCATTAATGAAATTGTTTCTTATCCAAAAAAAACTCTCTCAACTTTTCCTCAACTCCTCACGTCCCATCAAACATATTAATCTTATCAAACTTCTAATCAAACTTTATTACAATAAAAATCAATATAAAATAAAAAAATCTTCTCTCTTAAACACCAATTCCAAAAAAAAAAAAAAAAAAAAAAATCCACCATCTCTTTCAAAACACAAATCCCCCCAAAAAAATGCTAACTCCTCTCCAAAACACCAATTTCCAAATAAATACTTCATCTTTCCAAATCACTCCATTTCCTCTCCACTTCCTTTTCCTCACTTCTCTCGAACTCCAAAATCCAATCACCCCTAAGATGTAAAATAAGTCATGTTGTTTGTAAACAAACGAAAACATTTTACTCAAATCCACAGTTTAAGGGGTGTACTTGGTAACTGTGTTACTATACAAACATGCATGAATCCCTAGATTGGAACACTTTGTCCATCAATTTACTCAATATTTGGGCCTTGGGACAGGTGCGGATACTTCAAGTATAGGAGAGCTAAGCTCCGACTCCGACATCTCGGTTATAAAAAATTTTAAGTTGGAAAATATTTTCTACAAGGTTATTTGACATCGTATGTGGGTTCTTGATCTCTCAAATGTTGATATTCTTTATAATTATCTTTCGTAGAAGGGATTGTTAAGTTGTTTTAAGATGTCAAAAACATTAGCTGATATAATTAAATTTACCCTAATCCATTAGCTTTTTTATTTGAAATCCCTAATCCGTTAGCTTTAGCTTTTGGGTTGAGGGTGATTTAATATAATTCAATATGGTATCAGAGCAGGAGGTCTTAAGTTCAAGTCCTTGCCGAATTGTTTTCCTCCCAATTAAAATTAAATTCCACCTGTAGGACATTTCTCAAATTTCCAAGCCCACAAGTGAGAGGGAGTGTTAGTTGATATAATTAAATATACCCCAGCTCATTACCTTAAGCTTTTGGGTTGATTGATAATTTAACATAATTCAACAAAAGCCCTCGGCTGCTTCAAATAATTTACTTTTTCCCATTCAGTCATGGCCTATATTTTCTGACCATTCTAACTGTGTAAAAACTTCTTTATTTTCTCGTTCACCTAAACAGATTGATGATGTAAAGGGTGTGCCTGATTATAAACTTTTTTATAAATATTATACTGCGGTCCTCTCCCATAGAGAAGCTATAAGTATAAATTTTAGCTTCTCACGCTTTCTTATGTTTTTCCCTTTCTTCATTTAAAAGATATTTAGAAGCTTTAGAACGAAATTTTCTCTTGGTTTCAATCAGGGCTGCATACAAAGGATTTGCAGATACAATTAGACTTCTTTTATTCAGAGATGCAAGCCAAGAAAGACAAGATAAAGAAGGTATACTACATATGCGTTTCTGCATTGAGACCACTGTCTTATTCTTTGGTCTCGAAATTTTTTATTTTTTTACTAGTAATGTCACTTCTAGTGTGAACATCTTCCTGGGATAGAGAGAGAAGAAATGTGCCTTCTCAATTTCTAAACTCTGAAAAAGTCTTGTCATTCTGATGGCTATCTGTGTATATTCAACGTGACATGTCTTTTAAAGGGAAGAAAAGCCATCACGTGTATTTTTCTGTGTCCTTTCCTTAGTGCACCATATACTCTGTAGTCTACTCATTTTTAGCGTTTCCTCATGCACTTTTTATTGATTCCTTCATGATGCAAGTTTCCAGTTTGCACCCATCTTTCAGTATTTTAGCTTCAAAGATGTGATACAATTTTCTGCAGCTTTGTTTTAAAGTAAAATATTAGCTTCAGTTCTTGAAGAAGAAAGATATCAATTAGTTGAATTGTTAAGGAAAAAACTAAGGCCACTCTGTGAAATTAATGCACTTGTAGTGATAATCTAATCACCTTATCAGATTGTTCAGTTTATTCATCTAATTATTCTGCCCCAAGTTTCATTAAGTTTTCTATGCTTTGTAATTAGGTTGTACCCCTTTGCATTGGGCCGCAATAGGTGGAAACGTTGAGGCATGCACTGTTCTTGTGCATGCAGGAACAAAGCAAGAATTGTTGATCAAAGACAATGCCGACTGTACACCTCTTCAGCTTGCATCTGATAAAGGTCATCAGCAAATTGCTCATTTCCTCGTACGTTACCGAAAAATAATGTGATTCTTTCTTTTGATATTTTTTGTGGACGAGTTCGTGCTTTTGATAACGAAGTTGGTCTAAATTATAAAATGTACCTTGAATTCAGTCTTTTGTTAAAAAAATACTCCAATTCTTTTTGAAACAATGGTAACCACGTCCGACCCTAGGCCAGGCACCGGAGGCATCGAAGGAGTAATGCCACAGGTGAGTCTTGAATCCAGAACCTTGAGTGGAGCATACCTTGAAAACCCAAGTCTTCAACCACAGCACCACCCCATGGGGACGAAAAATACTCCTATTCTTAGATGCAAGTTAGTTTTGACTTGAAGTTGTCTCTCCATCGTATTCACACATTACATTCCTAGCACCCACAAGGGATTATTCTTGATCTCCTCTCTTTCTTCTTGCCATATATGGTGGAGATATCTTTGGTATATGAGTTACATCTCAGGGATACTGTAGCCCAAATATGGGATAGCTCGTAGACACTCAAGCCCCCTTTTAGGATCATAAGTTGGACATTTAACTTTTTGAGAATTCGAACTTGTATTTTCCTTGTTATCTCTTGTATAATAGGCTCGGACCTCTTCTCTTATAACATTTTCATTTATTTAATGAAACTCTTTTCGTTTCCATAAAAAAAAGTTATGGATTGGCCTAGTGATCAAGAGGGTCTCGAGGAACAGGAAGTTACGAGTTTAATTCATAGTGGCCACCTGCCTAGAAATTAATTTCTTCACATTTGCTTGACAAACCAACTGTTTAAGGTCAAGTAGTTTGTTTCTTGAGAATAGTCGAGGTGTGCGTAAGCTGGCCTTGACACTCACCTATCTAAAAAAAGGCATATTCTCTTCCTTCACCATCCTTTCTTATTATTTCCGCCAACTAACTCCCCTAATTTTTATGAATATACCTCAATATATATCGTATCAAAATGTTTCAAAACTACTATCGGAGTAGAAAAATAGGTAATCTTGAATGGAAAGTCGATGTTGTTTTAGGTCGTAGTTATTGCCATGTTGTTTTAGGGCACTGTTACGTTAACTTTTGGTCAAAGATTTGAATGGTTCTATATACCACGAGTAGTTTTGAAACATTTATAAAAAAACAAGGGTGATATGCCAAATTTGAGGAATCCACTAGAACAATTTATTCTAGTACAAAACCTTCTCTCTTCACCTTTCTTCTCTCTAAAAAGCTTCCAATCCTAGATCCACATTTTCCCTCTTTTCTTCCTCTGACGCACCTCACTGGCACCGAAGGAGGAATAGATATCTCAAGCAACCTCTGATCGGTGGTCATGCTTCTTTCCTCCCATTGCGTGTGAGATATATTCTTCTCTCTACCACTGTTTTAAAGGCCATCGTCTTTCCTTGCCTATGGCGACGGGCTAAGAAGCACAAACACACACACAAGATATGGACACGACATAAACATAGAGACACCATTCTTTAAAAATGCAAGACACGAGTAACCACGCTCGTCCCTAGGCCAGACATCGGAATTTAGTGGACTCATTGATTATAGCATCTCCGATGGTGTCTCTAGCCACAACTTCGATCAAGGGACAAGGCTTCACTGGAAACAAAAAAGAAGAAGAAGACTGAGATGACTCCAATCTCCTCCCCGCGTGAGGTCCCTCAGGGCGTGACCTCCGTTACTTGAGATTTGAACGAAATTTGCTTCTCTCGCACTGA
Source organism: Sicyos edulis (assembly GCA_036507275.1). Taxonomy (NCBI): domain Eukaryota; kingdom Viridiplantae; phylum Streptophyta; class Magnoliopsida; order Cucurbitales; family Cucurbitaceae; genus Sicyos; species Sicyos edulis. The sequence continues at coordinate 8,749,356 of CM071851.1, forward strand.
AATACCAACTCTTTCTTCCTCGGGACCCTTGTTTTTGCTCCAACTCCAAATGTGCCAAGCTCGCTTCGCGTCCTACTTCATCTGATCATCATTGATTCTGACTTCTCTTCTTCCTTTTGCCATATCTGACGAAATTGTTTCTTGGCATACAAGCAACATTTTTTCAGAATCCGACACAAAGGCATGTGCTACGATGACTTTGACATACAAATCCAATCAACACCCATCCTCTGTTTCATTTTTTTCACACTAATGAGCTTGTATTTAGTATTTACTGATTTACCTTTGTAATTTGCTCTTCGATGGACCCTTATTGATGTTTCAATAGGTCTTTATGTAACACTTTCACTTTATCAACGAAAATATTTGCATTTGGTATTTAAAAATTGCTACTTTTTGAAAGAATAGAGGTATTTTTTAAATAAAGGGTAAAGTTCAAGGATATATTTTTTTTTATAATTTAACCATGAAATTGTATTTTTGTTTAGATCATTTTCAAGATAATATGACATCCTGCGTTTTGATCTTTCATAGTCTAAAGCTCAACGGATGCATCACAGCCACTTGGGAGCAAAACTTTCAAGGAAGATTGAAAATTTCGGTTATGCCCCTATTTTACTATGTGTCATCATCATTCTCTTGATCCTTTTCATCAATTCAGTCGTTGCAGGTGCTTCGCCTAGTTTTCTTCTCATTAAAATGACTATTTTACTTGGAGATTATGTCTGACTTATTATTGAGTATGGACTGTAGGCTCTAATCTTGCAAAGGTTACTGCTGTTATTGGACTTTGGGCGTGGACTGTCATCTGTTTGGCTTTTGTTTGCCTGTTAATGTTTTATAAGTGTAGTAGGTAATTCCGTAACCTCTCTGGCAAGTACTCATTCTCTGTCCATATAACTTCTTGTTTGCTCTATTCTCAAGAGGCTTTTATAATCATTGAGTTGTGTTCCTTTTAATTTATTTATATAATTTATCATTTATATAATCTTAATCATAGGAACAAATTGCGTGATCCTACGATGTTTGATTGCAAAGAAACCCTTAAGAAATTACTTCCCAGTGGCCACCATAGATTGAACCCTTAACCTTTTGGTTTTCCAAGGTCCTTTTGACCACTAGGCCAATCCATGATGGTTTCTTTTAACATTTAAAATATCTTTTTTAATGAATTTTTGGTATCTGTGACTGTTCGGGTCAGCTTGCGCGCACCTCGACTATTGTCACGAGATATACTGCCTGACCCTACAACATTCGGTGTTAAATAACAATAAGTGCATGAAACTCTCTTTCTAAGGTGAAATAATTTAAATTATAAGTATTACGACAATATAGCACTGGTTTTTTTTTTTTTAATTTTTTTTTTCTCTTTATATGTTTATCTCACCATAACTTATTCATTTTCTCATTTTCAAAAGAATAATGACAATTTTTACTATTATGTGCAGCAAAGATCCAGGTTATATTAAAAGACCCGGAGATGCAGGTAATCATACCAATACAGAGGTATACGATTTTCTGTTTTAAGAGTTTCAATGTTTTGATTTTTACTTTCGAATTCCAATCTCTAGTCCCGTAAAAAGATGCTTCTAATAAGTGGCTTGTTTTAAAACTAAATCTTTCTTTTGCATAGAATTTGCAAATAAAAAAATCTCTGAGTCTTGAATGTATATATTTTTTTGAGTTCAAAACAATTGAGTGGGAGGGATTTGAACCCATGAGTCATGACCTCTTGGTTCATGGACATGCACTTATGTTGTTGAGCTATTGCTCTTGCTGGCGAGTCTTGAATGTATATTCGAGAGTGACAAATTACAAAACTGAATGATTTATAAGCTGATGGGAATTCAAGGCCTTCATTTAGATTTACTTATTATAGGAGAAATTGGAAGGCCGTTGAAAAGAACCACTCAGTTACTTCTATTTGTTGAGTTAGCCAAGAGAAATGGAAACTTTTTATTCTTTGGTTTATCTTCTATGCTTGAAAAGAAAAGAATAGAAAAGAATGAAGGTATCACTTATTTTCACCTCTGGGGACAAAAATTTCCAACCTTTAAAGTTCAATCAGTGTTCTAAAGTTTGCTTCCCTTTTTTTTTTCTTTCTTTATTTTATTCTATTCTTTTCGTGTTCCTTCTGCTCTTTTTTTTTGTTATCTTTTAATAGAGAACCTGTTCTTCTTGTTCATTGTAGTTCTTTTATCATTTTTTGTTTCATTAATGAATATTTTGCATTCAGGATCCTTTGTTGAGTATCGATCTCCACAATTCTTCAGTATGGGTCGGGAATTGGTCTCAATTGTGTCCCACTTGCAAGGTTTATTTCAGAAACGCTTTGATAAAAAATGATGTTATGAACATAATTTTGTGGTGTAATTTATGAACACATTTTTTCTGGTGATCTAAGTTTGCATCATCACCTTTCTTTCAGATAATTAGACCAGTTCGTTCTAAGCACTGTCCTACCTGTAATCGATGTGTTGAACAGTTTGACCATCACTGCCCGTGGATATCTAATTGTGTGGGAAAGGTGAGAAGTTGTGCTTGTTCTGAATTTTGATCTCGAATGTGTTATTGTGGATCTTATTTTCAAACTCATACAGACAACTCGACAAATGGAAGAAATCTATGTAAACTGTTGCAGTTATTTGATATGATCCAGGATCTAGATTATATCAAAAGATAAAAAAATAAAGATAAACAAAGTTTTGATAGGAACTTGGAACCTCCCTTCTCAAGAGAATCTCTTGAGCCCTTACAATAAATCACTCAATAACTCATTTAACAATTGGATGCCTAAACCCTAACCTAACCCACTCTATTTATAACAAAATACTAACTTATTCTCCAAGTAATGGCTAAATAGAGCCCTAGGCCCAACCTTATCATTATTGTACATAATAGATGATCTAAGACACATCTGGACTCTGGTTACATGTCATTTGGCCATAGAATACTCGTCAAAATTTTCTTGTTTATGTTGATATTTTTGTTCCCTTGGTCATTTTATTATCCCAACTGATTATCTGACAACATTTTTCCTTTAATTTTTTCTGATCCCCTTGCAGAGAAATAGACGGGAATTTTTTGTTTTCATCTGCTTGGCAACTTTGACATCATTCCTTTCTGGCTGTATTGCCATACAAAGTATGTCATTTGAGAAAGTGAATAATACAAGTTTGTTTAAGACTTCACATTTCTTTTGAAAATGGTACGATCGCTATCTTCTATTGCAGGAATCTGTACTATGCCTTCAGCGTTGCAAACTGGAGAAACTTGGTTTCACCACGTGGTAGTTCATTATCCTGGCGTCGTTGCATTTCTTTTTCTGGATGCTCTAACATTCATTGCCGCCATAAGTTTGACCATAGTTCAGACATCTCAGGTAATTGTCCAAGCCATCACTATAGCCTAATTTCCCATGACAAGTTATACTTGATAAGAAACCAAACTCGAATTGAGAAATGAAAGAACAAGATATGGTCTTTTTAGTTGTGCAATCTGTTTCTAGCACCCTTTGAAGCCATACATATCGAGGACGTATAGGTCCTCTTGTTTTCTTGATAAAATTTTGTAGCGACCCACAAATCTATCCTGTTCTAGGGACCCAAAACTAGAGTGTGCGCCAAAACCCCATTCTCGAAAATCAAGTCCCTTTTTGCATCTCTAAGTATCCTCTTCTCGAACTCTCCCCTTCTTCCCATATTTAGAAATTGCTCACCTCCTTCGCCGGTGAAGACTCTTGATGATGAGATTGTAGCTAGAAAGCATTTGCCTCATGTTGAGATTCTTCCCTCTCCCTCAAGCAAGAGAATTCATGGGGCAATTTTCAATGGAAGTAGAAAACCACTATTTTGAGAGGCACACTCTCTTCTAAAAAACACCTATTGGTATCAGATTCGGAAGGTGATTGCTTCTCACCTTGCACGAGCTCCCTTCCCAATTTCATTTTATAAAAAACTTCCTCTCTCTAAAAAACACTATAAAATGCCCTCTCTCTAAAAAAAAATTTCTCCTTCAACGCCACGCCTCTGGGGGGAGGAAAGGTTTCCCTTTCATCCCCTCCAACACACCTCTCACATCGATTTTGCAAACTAGAACCTCCAAGGCATCTTTGGGTCCATCCAGTTTATATTTTTCCTCCACCATAGTAGGGCCGCTTCTTTACCCACGTTACAATCGTTCCTGTCTCATCCATGCGTGAATCTCATGCTACTTTACCTTAGTGCCGCTTGCTCTCCACCTGTGCTAACTAAACCCTCACTTCCCTAGTACTGTCGTACTCTCTCCAACGACGACCTTCTTCACCGTCCATGACTTGTTGATGTCGATCTTTTTCTCCTCTTCTCTCTTTTTGTGTGTTCTTCACTTTTTTTTTCTTCCACCACTAGAGCTTTGTTGCCGCTGCATCATCTTTGAGTCTTAGAGCCGCTCTTCTCTCTTCACCCTTGTACACAACCACATTCGACACCAAGCAATTGCCAATACCCACCCAACTGTTTCTTTCACCTTCTCCCATCATTGATGGCTTCGATCTAGCTTGTCACCGTCGAGCACGAGAGCTCGGGGCACAATGCAGGGCTTTAAACAGGGTCTTATCTTCCTCAACAATAAAATCTCAGAGGCTCAACACACACCCAACTACCTTTTTCATCGACTATAATTGACGACAACATCTCCATAGTCATTTTTCCGATGGAGGGAAAATTTATCAAGGAATAATTCGATGAGTGGCGACATCTTTCTTCACTAGCAACATTAACTCAAGGTCGTCACCCACTTTTATGTTTCTTTATCTCTCTTCAAATTTCTTGATGTATCAGCCGTATATGGGGCTTATATTTACGGTTTTATTCTTATGTTTCTTCGCCCTCTCTTTTAGGATATTGTAATTAGTCTCTTCTACGATCTCTCCCTTCCTTTTATTTATGTTTCGATAGGTCATTGTAACACTTTCACTCCTCCATGAAAATAATTTTGTGACACAAATTCTTCATCATCTCTGGGATGCATTTCTTTCATCTTCACGAGTCTCTCTCTCTCAACAACGATTACTTCCCCTGATATCTACTAAATCGCAACTCCTTTTTTCTTTTTACCATTTTCGCGGGAGAGCTTCTATCTTCACGTGCAACATCTCTTCCTCCACCACTAACAACTGATCTCTTTCACCATACCAAGGCTCGCCGTAGAGTTGAACAGTGAACTCCTTGACACTTGGCTTTTCCTCCACCACGACTTTCTTCCCCATTATGCTATTCGATTTGCCCAGAATTCTTCACTCGACCACTTTTTCTTGGAAAGATTTATGCATTTAATTTTTCCTATCTTTGCTCAGTCATCACACAAAACAATGGACTCCTCATGTTTTTCTCTTCCTCTCGTGATGTCGCGAACATCTTCCCTAGGATACGGGCAACCAGATCTAAAGATCAAATGCCTTACATTGCTGTGATGTATCATCGTCTCTCCGTACCTTGCATTGCGCTGATCTCTCCTGATCATCCCTGATTTTGGGTCTTTCTCCTTCCATTGGCTATATTTGACCTAATCGATTATCGACCGACAAGCTCATCCAATACGCATCCTCTTGTTTCTTTGCATCTCACACTATAAGACACGTATTTATCAATTTATCATATGCATTTTGCTCTTTGATTGACTCTTATCATTGTTTCGATTGGCTCTATGTAACACTTTCACTTATTTAATGAAAATGTTCCATTTCATTTATTTTTTTGAGTAGCGTTTTTTATTTTTCTATAGTTGCATGGTTTGATTTATTAATTGTGCGATATCAGCTGATTTTTCCTTTAGTTAAATTCTGTGAAAATATGGTAAAGTTGTGTTCGATGGTTTGGCATGTAATTGGAATCTATTAGTCGTTATCTTTGATTGCCTCAAGGGCCGAGCAATCTGGCTAGAACACTACTTATCCAATAACTGCTTATCTCAAACCCCTCAACTTTATTTATGACCAGTCAACTGATAATCCTCCATATCCCGACTAATACTCCTATCACAATCCTTGGACAAGACTTGCAACAATTGTATCATCATTTATTGCTCCTCTTTGTGATTAACATCTATTTCACCTGTCCCTAAAGTATCTAATATTAGGTAATTCCTCTGAAAACAATATTTTACCATAAATATTAAAATTATTATTACTAGTCTTTTGACATCTCTGTCGATGCAGATAGCCCGAAATATCACTACAAACGAACTGTCGAATGCCATTCGCTATGGATATCTTCGTGGTCCAGATGGTAAATTTCAGAATCCATATAATCATGGGTGTCGAAAGAATTGCCTTGATTTCCTCATTCAAGGCTATACAGACGACGAGATTGCTTGGCCTCCATTACAGCAGGCTGCTAGTTAGATCGATTGCAATTGCACAGTTTTACATAAATCAGTCATATGGCTGGCGGGCTCGGCATCTCAAAACCCTTCGACCTGCTGCGGGTTATTGATTGGCCAACGTTGTTGCCCGGTATCGTACTCTTGTAGCTCATCGTTGTAGTATAGATATCATCATACCAACAGTAAACTTTAGGTGCTATAGTTCTCATGTAATTTGGTAGCTCTGATTTCACATCACTGAATTGAATATCTCATCTTGTTTCTGTATCATAGGTCATACTACTGTGGATTTATGTTGGTGTAAGCTCTTTAAATCTTTTTCTAGTTTTCGGTTTTCTGTTCTGTGTAAATAAGTTGGAAGTTTTTTTTTTTTTTTTTTTCCCTTAAACTTCCTTCGGCTTGGCTTGAGAGCTCTCCCTTTGTCTCCTTTTATGTATTTCATAACTTCAATCAAAATGATCCTCAGTTGGTTAAGTCGGTCGATTCGGTCATTTATTTATTATTTTTTTTTTCATAGTAATTCTTCGAGTAGAAATGAAAATATTGAAGAATGACTTCTTGCCCATGAAATGAAAATCTATTACCCCTTTTAGGGGTGTTCATATATTCTCTGAAAATCGATTCGACCGACTAAATTAAGGTCAGCTAGTTTGTTTTTATGTGTCAGTTGGTGCTAATTAAATTGTTGGTTAATAAAAAATTTGTCGGTTTGGTTGGTCGGTTAATAAAAAACTTTCTTTATATTATTATTGTTTTTCACATAATTTAATTAGATTTCATAATAAATTGTTGCAAAATTAACTTAAATTTAGATGTGTTTTTAAAAAAATTATTCAATAGGTTAATTTTTCTAAATTAATTCTCAAAATTTTAGTAAAAATTGTATGATAAAAATATTTTTTTAATTTAAAAAAACAAAAAAACAATATGATTTAATCGATTTAACTGACTGACATCGACCTACTCTATTGACCGATTGGTTTTGGTATAATTTTTAAGAAAATTGATAGGTCGGTTTGATGTCAATTTTCACCAACAGATTGATGAACCCTCCTAACCCCTTTGATGTTTCTACTCTTAAAGATGTATTATAGTACTTATAAGTAGTCATTTCTTTGATTTCCAAATATTTGAGGTGCATGTAAACTAGTCTGGATGGACAGTGATGGATATGAAAAAAAGAAGAATGTAGTACACTTGATATTACTTTTGTTTTTGTTTTTGTTTTTTGAGGTCTCCAACATGTGGGGAATGGACGATTTGACTTCTTAATCAAATGTATGTTTATAGTATCTTACTAAAGTCGAGTTTTGAGCGGATGGCTGAGCTAATGGAAACGTTCAATTTCAGTCTTAAAAAACAATAACTTCTCGTGACAAATTGTGAACCATCCTTCCATCAACTACAAAAATACTAATAACTATCATTTGGATTGTATTGTCTGGTAAGGATCTTTCAAAAATTCACTATATATTTTTCTAGAGTTCAGTATACATTATCAAAAATTAGAATTTAGTTTTTATAATTTTAAAAATTAAAATTTTATTTCTATGATTTGATAAAACATAAAAAAATAGTCATAGTCGTAATCATAAGTGAATTAAATTACTTAAAAATAAGAGTACTGAACATAATTGGTTAAACTTACAAATAGCCGATTTCAAAAAAAAAAACTTAGAAATAGTCATTATTGGTCGTATTTGCCCTTACAATCTGTCAAATTACATTTATTTTTAGTTGGATATCCAATCTCGATTCTGTTAATTTGATTTGCGGGAAAAACACCGTTTTAGTTTTAGGTTATAAATGCAGTTCTATTTCTGTCTTTATATTTCAAAATCAAATATTTTTATAAAATATTTTAATAATTAAGATAATAAAATAATATAATATTTTTAAGAATAGGTTAAATTAAAAAAATATTTATAATATTAAGCGAAAAAAAAAAAAAATTATACAATATAATTAATATATAATAGTATACTAATAATATATAATAGTGTATTAAGAATGCATAATAATGTATTAATAATACAAAATATTATATTAATATCCTAAATTATACGATATGATAAATATTAAATATCAATTATATTGTATATTTGACTAAAGATGTAAAAAAAAAAAAAAAAATCAAATTTGCCTAAATTTGTAATTATTTCGCAAAGTTGAACTATCCAAGCACAATTTCTAAGTATAGTCAAATATAAGGTATAATTAATATTCATTATATGATATAATTTAGGGTATTAATATAGTATTTTGTATTATTAATAAATTATTATGTTTTAATGATACAATATTATATATTATTAGTATAGTATTGTATATTAATATAATATTATGTATTAATTATATCGTATAATTTGTGTACGAACTATAATTGTTAAATACTTTTTTTTTGCCTAATATTGTAAATATTTTTTCTAATTTAACCTATTTCTAAAAATACCCCTACAAAAACTTGTTTACGTTTAGACCTATTTCATTTTAATCTTTAAATTTTAATTTATATATAAAAAGCTTAAAATTAGTCGTAAGTTCATGAATAATTTTTTTTAAATAAAATTTTACTATAATATTACTGAAATAACTAAATGTATGAGTGACACAATTAATAATTTTGTTTGGTATTAATTTATTTCAATTTTACGGTCACATATTCGAGTTTGAAAATCGATATTTAACTATCATATTATTTGAGAGTAATATTACCCTCTATATGTAGGATTTGTTGGTCTTCCCCTCTAATATATCTATTTAAAAAAAAACCAAACCAAACCAATTTTAATTTATTTTTGAACAAGTGACTAAAATTAGACCTTTTTTTTAAAGATAAAATTTGAACAACATTTTAACCTAAAAAAATTGGAAAAACGAAAGAAAGAAAAAAGGAAAAAGTTGGTTAATTCCACTGCTCAGTTTGAGTGTTGTGTGTTTTAGGTTTCCATTTGCTCGCAGAGCTGTTTTCTGAACCTCCGGTAAGTTCTCAATTTCTCTATCTTTCTTTTTCATTTCAATTGTTTTCTTTTCTTCGTTTAGATTTTGGTGATGATCGTCTTCAATTCTAGTAACTTGTTTCGAGCTCTCAAAATTTCGAATTCAAACTCGTTTGTGCACACATTTGCCCAAGTTTAGTAAATATGTAGAAACTATTTTAAATATATATATATATATATATATATATAGGAAAAGTAATATAGAAAAGAAAGAGAATACATTTACATGGAAGAAGGAAAAAATATAACTATGTATTTATTTAATAAAGAATATTGAAAGTAAAATTTGAACCACCATTTGACACTAATTTAGGGGGGCCAACCACCACTATACCACATAGTTTATTTTATGAATTATTAAAATTGTATAATACTTATATTAGTTTAAAAAAAGGGGCTTTTGCATGAATATTACAAAATGGATAAAATATTACATGAATAACACAATAATGAAAATATTTGCACATATAGCAAAAATTGTAAATTGATAGATTTCATATTGATAGATTCTATCGATAAAGGGTGATAGAATCAATTACTAATAAATAAAGTAAATTGATAGACTTCCATTAGATTCTATCAAGAGTCTATCAATAAGAACCGATAGAATCAATCACTGATAAAATTGATAGACTTCCATCACTAGAGAATGATAGATTCTATCAAAGTCTTCTATAAAAAAGGTAAATAATTTTTTTTTAAAAAAATGGCAGAATTTGCTATAAAAGAATTATTTTTAAAAATGTGCTATAATTGTAAACTGTGGTAAAAAAGTTGTTATACAACGCAAATTCTCTTTAAAAAATTTTGGGGGGCCATGGCCCCCCTAGTCTGAAGGTAGATCCACCAGTGTTCACGCACTTCGACTAATGTCAAGAGACCAACAGCCGAACCCTATAATATTTAATTTTAATTTCAGTAAATGATTAATTCGATTTTTTTAGGTGGTGAAATAAATTTTTTCATCTCAAAATGTCCATTCAATAATCTATTTGTATAAAAGATAAATAATTAATTTTCTAAATTAATTAAATCTACATCCCAAATTATGTAGCAATTATCACTTTAAGTTCCAATTCCTTTCCAAATTTTTTGAGATATTCATTCATATTTCTTTAAAAAAAACTTAGAAAATATTGAATTATGTAATTAAAACTAAAATAAGGGAATTTGCTATCAATAGTAGTTTTTGCCCCATCTAAAAAAAATCATGCATAGCAGATTTTGTACATTCTTTTTCAATTTCCAAATATACATTTTTTCTTTTAACTTTCTCTTCAAGCTTCAAGCCTTCCTTCTTCCTCCTCTCTTTGCACAAACTTTCCCGCTCTTCTCTGCAATTTCTTCTTCCTCTACAAGCTTCAAGTCTTCTTTCTTTCTTTCCCATTCTCTCTGCAATTTCTTCTTCCTCTACAAGCTTCAAGTCTTCCTTCTTTCCCATTCTTCTCTACCATTTCTTTGTGTGCTTTCTCTTCTTGCGATTTTGTGGTTGTACGTTTGGTTTCTACAGCTTATTTGGATTCTTTGGGTTTCAACAGCTTCATTTTGGTTTCTACGTCTTCTTTACGTTTGGTTTCAATAGCTTTTTTGGTTCGAACCTAAACGTACTAATGTTTTCTTTGAGTTTTCAATCTAGGTTCTATCAATAACACTGATAGAAGTTCATGATTGACTTCTATCGAGTTTCTACAACTTTCTGGTTCAACATAAACCTAATGATTACTTTTTTGTGGTTTTGAATCTAGGTTCTATCAATAACACTGATAGAAGTCAATCTGATTGACTTCTATCGGTTTTTATAGCTTCTTTAGTTCGACATAAACCTAATGATTTCTTCTTTGAGGTTTTGAATCTAGGTTCTATCAGTAAAACTGATAGAATTCAATCTGATTGACTTCTTTCAATTACAAAACTGTTTTATAAGTGATAGAAGTCAGTGAATTTATTTGATAGATGATACCAATACTATATTTGATTGCCTCTTTCTATAATGTACATTATTAATTGATTGATTGATATATATATATATATATAAGAGGAGTTTAAAAAACATGAAGTGTAGGTTTAGGATATATCAGTTACAAAACTGATTGAATTCTATCAGTTCAACTGATAGAAGTCAATCAGTTTTGTAAGTGAGTCAATCAATTTATTTGATAGATGATATCTAATACTATGTTTAATTGCCTCTTTATATACGGTACATTGTTAATTGATGGATATAAATAATTTTCCTTTCAGATTTTTCACCATGGTTAAGCTTCCTATTATTGTCTTTCATGGTGGGAGATGGAATGCAAATGGTTCTTATGAGAACTATAAGGTTTGTGGAGTTTTGGTTGACGAAGTAATGAGTTTTGAGGGTTTTGGATTGTTGATTACGTGAGTTAAAATTGAATGTACATCGGTCTTCTTTACAGTTATTAATCTTATTGGATTATGACCAAAATACCCCTCCTTTTCAAATTTTGGAGGATAAAGATGTAGACTCGTTCTTAACTTTAGTGAAGGATAATAGTACAAGACATCCATTAGTGGTTGATATCAATGATTTTTTTTAGAGGGGACACCTAGCAGTGTTGTTAGCAATTCTAATTTGTTGGTGTCTTCCTTAACAATAGATGATGATAATGGTGTTGATGTCCCTTTTCATGTCATTCAAGATATTCAATTGGATTGTGCATTTAATGTAAAAGATGTATTTGCTAGCAAGAAAGTGTTGTGTAGTTGTTTCAAATACATGACTATGAAAAATAATTTTGAGTTTAAGACTCCCAGATCCAGCAATAGAGCACTTGAGTTTCAATGTTGCAAAGATGATTGTTTATGGAATGTCAAGGCATCTCGTTACAGGAATACTGATTTATGGATCCTTAGGAAGTATGTTTCTATTCATAATTGTCCTTTGAATAGTATTCAAACATCTCATAGGCAAGCATCATCATTTTTAGTTGGGGATTCATTAAAAGAAGAATTTAGGTTTAGTTCCTATAAAAGTTTGACTCCGAAAGAAATTAAGCTTAAAGCACGCTCAAAACTTGGCGTTAGTGTGAGTTATTCAAAAGCATATAGGGCTAAAGAATACATCATGAAGGTGTTGAAGGGTGATGCAACTGAATCATATGCTTTGATTCCAAAATTTTTCAAGAAGTTAGAAGAAATGAACGCAGGTTAGTTCAACTAATTGAGTTCTATGAATCATTATTTATTGAATGCTATCAATCAATAATTGACTTCTATCACACTAATGAATGATATATTCATTTTTGTAGGAACATACACGACATTTGAAACTAATGATGAGAGACATTTCAAATATTGTTTTATGGAAATGAGTGCTTCTATTGAAGGTTGGGAGTTTTGTAGGCCTAATATATTTGTGGATGAGACTTTCTTGAAGGGAAAATTTGGAGGCATTCTGCTAACAGCTTCGACTATGGATGGCAATAATCAAATATTTCCACTTGCTTTTAGTATTGTTGATTCAGAAAACGATGCTTCATGGCTTTGGTTTTTTGAGAATATGAAGAAATGTTTTGGACATCCTGAAAATTTGGTTTTCATGTTAGATAGGCATTTGAGTATTCCTAAAGGTTTTTTTACTGTTTATCTAGATGTCGAATATTGTGTTTGTATGCAACACTTGTTGATGAATCTTAAGTTACACTTCAAAGGATCTATGATAGATAAGATTTTCAAAACGTGTGCAAAGGCTTATACAGTTGAAGATTTCGAATATAATATGAGATTGTTGGAATCTATACACCCCACTATTCGTCAATATTTATTTAATGTTGGTTATGAAAAGTGGGCGCGGGCATATTCTAGGAAAAGAAGATATAGAATGATGACTTTAAATAATGCAGAAAGCATAAATTTACTTTTAAAAGAGCCTAGAGATTATCCTGTTGCAATGCTTCTTGAGTCTACTAGAGACACGTTGCAATCATGGTTTTATGAGCGAAGGGAAGCTGCAACTTCTACGACTACAATTTTGTCCACTTGGGGTGAAAATGTTTTACGAAAAGAACATGATGCATCTAGAACTTTCAAAGTAAGGTATTTCTTTCAATTTTCGATTCGTATAGTGTTTTTACCGTAAACAATTATTTATTAGCATTTTTTTTATTTGTAGGTTGATTCTATCAACAATTCAGAACATAAAGTAATTGACGAGATTAACAGTTTTTGGTTAACCTTGATACTCGGTCATGTACCTGCCGTGTTTGGGATCTCGATGAAATTTCATTCTCTCATGCTCTTGCTGCTATACGTGCACTAGATTTGAATCCTTATACTTGGTGACTGCCTTACTGAGGACTTCGGGGATAATGCTTTTGATTTTGTATTTGGAGAATCACTTTCTAACAATTGTAAAGCTGTTAATGTTTCTTTCATCCCCTTTCCTTTCTTTGTTGCTTTTATCTTGTTAGCTATTCTTTCAGCAGATTCATTCTCCAATCTTTTTTTTGTAGGCATTATCTTCCTCTTCATCCTTTCAGCAGCAACCTTAGGACGATATCTCTTTTTCCCTTTCTTGTCATTTGTTTTTTTCCTTCTATTTTCCCTTTCTTCATCTTCGTCATTCTGTTCTTCTTTTTCCTCTTCTTCTTCAACTGTTTCTTCTCTTTGGTCTTCTTCCTTTTCTTCTTCTTTTTCTTCTACTTTGTCATATATTTCTTCTTGATTTTTTTCACTACCCTTTTTCCTTCAAGAACAAATCAGCAAAAATTAGATTCATAAAAAAATCTTTAGGGAGTAGAAATTACTATGAAAAAATCAACGAAAACAATACTTCCTATGTGTGTAAACCAAAGCCTTATTTCCTACCACTTTAAGCAGATCAATTAGATTAATAAGGCAAACTCAATCTAATAGTGTCAAGACCCAAAAAAATGTTTCTCATCTTGTAGAGAGATCAATGGTAATTGTTAACTTAAACCAATTCAAGAGGACAATCAATTGGGTGGAACTAGTAGACGTCTATCAGTGGAACTGATAGACTTCTATCAATAGAAGTGATAGACATCTATCAGTTCCATTCAATCCTTTCACTAGCAACCTTAAGATGCTACATCACTTCAAATTTCATAACAGATCAGTACTGTACAAGTCTAAACTACTAGAAATATCATCTTCAATATCCACCTACCATTTATAAGAAGCAATATGAAAGAAGTAAATAAACATATATAACAATGTAAGGACTCAACAAAAGGTTTTCCATCTTGCGGAGAGATCAATGGTAATTGTTAACTTCAACCAATTCAAGAAGTCAATCAACTTGGTGGAACTGGTAATAGTCTATCATTGGAACTGATAGACTTCTATCAGTGGAACTGATAGACGTCTATCACTTCCACTTAATCCTTTCACCAACAATCTTAGAAAGTTACATCAATTCAAATTTCATAACAAATCGGTACTATACAAGTCTAAACTACTAGGAACCAGTCAATTTCATAAAAAATAGGTACAATACAAGTTTTATCAATGCAAATTCCTACAACTTAGTACAATACAGTTTATCATTAAAAAAGCAGAAGAATGACAAGTATAAAAACGTACCTTTGGAGCTTCAACTTGATCATGTACTTGAGCTTCTTTGTTTACTTCCATCAAGTTATTCAAAACTTTTAAAATTTTGGCTTGAACAACCTTGAGCTCCTCTTGTCTAGCCTTGAGCTCCTCTTGTCCTTTCTTCAAATCTTCTATAACTTTACACATTGAAGTTAACTTTTCACTCAATGTGTTTTTTTTTTCTCTTCTTCTTCTTCTTCTTCTTCTTCTTCCTTACTATCATTATCTTTCTCCTCCATTTTTTCCTTATTTTCTTCTTCTTTTTCTTCTCTTTCGTTTCTATCTTCTTTTTCACTGTCATTGTCATCAGTTTCTTCATCTGCTTCTTCAATGAGATATTTTAGAGTCTCTATTTGAAGTTCTTCTTCTGTTGGTATCAATGGTTTTACTGAGGACTAATAAAAAAAGTTTTGAAATTAATCATCAATCAATTTTACTTATTGTATTCAATAAAGAAAGCAATAAATTTAGCTTACCCTCGAAGACTAAAAAATTCTTTCCTTAAATATCTCAAAATCTTCCTTGCCATGTGCCGACCATCTCAACATTCTTGGCCATCTGATTTCAATTCTCCGTCCGAACCCCATTTCAGCCAATAATGAGATTACTTCAAAGGCCCAAAATATGAGCACTAGGGGAAATCCTTGAAGTGAGATAGACGGGGCATTCTTTTTCGTACACTTCCTAAAATATTCTAAAGTGATGTTAAAGCACTCTCTACCCCAAGGAAATGATTGAAACCTCTCATAATTTTCTATTAATTTGAAATGAGCTGGGTTTATTTTGTTGTGGGGTTGTTTCGGGAGTAGCAAACACTCCAGAATGTATATGTTTGCAAATTTGACTCTCAAGGATTCGTCGTTCGATAATTGTGGCAAAATATTAGAGGAAGCTACAAGTTTGTTTCTGTCAATGAGTTTGACATTGTTAAAGAAGTTCGAACTCAAATCACTATTATCGTCCTCATAAATCTCCTGAACAGGTAACTCTCCACAATTTAACCTAGTGATGAGACAAAAGTCTTTAATCCCAAATTCAATGAAATGACCCTCAAGGTTGAATGCCAAAGTGTTTTTTTTATTTGTTTCACATTGCCTCAAGGAAATGTGTGAAATCAATTGATTAGGAAGTTTTCTGGCACATAACTCTAAGAAATGCCAAAAGGGACCCTCCTAAACATTTCTAGCTCTCTCTCAGTTAGAGTTCCTTTTATATGTTCTACTACTTCGAGTGTGGTGTAGACATTTATTTTTGATGGACGAGTCCAATCATTTTTTTTTTGATGATTAGCTTCCCTTTCTCCTGTTAAAAAAAAATCAATCCTTTAGTACTCCATATTTTTTAAATTCCACAACCTGTCACACAAATTATCACAGTTATTTTTTGCTTACTTCAGTGGGTTTCATCTTCTTTGAAGAGGATGTCCCTGCCTTAACTAAACTTCTTTTTGCCATCTGTTAAACATTATTAAAGTCAGTCATTGACACAAACATTAGTAATATTCAAAACAATAAGCATATAGACACTAAAATATCTTTTATCAGTTAAATTGATTGATGACAGATCACTAAAGTATCTTCTATTAGTTAAATTGATTTATAACAAACACTCAAGTATCTATCTTAGTTAAACTGCTAACTATAAGATAGTAATAAACCAAAACAATAAACATATATAACATACATTCAAGTATCTTCTATCATTTATGATAAAATATAACTACAACTTTATAAAAAATTCATTAACTCAAAAAAAGTCTTGATAGAAGTCTATCAGTTGAGCTGATAGAAGTCTATCGGTGGAGCTGATAGAAGTCTATCGATGGAGCTGATAGAAGTCTATCCGATTAGAGCCGAAGTAAACATGATCAATGAAATCAGTAAATTTTAGTGTGCCATAGAGAGTTAGGGTTTAGAAAGGGGGTTGCAAGAGCCATGCATAAATTCGTTCCCAAAAAACAAAAAATATCAGCTACGATGGAAAAGTTCCAATCGATGAAATACCCACCGCCATTGGCACACACATAGAGAAAATGAAGGGGGTCGAATAGAAAACGTACCGAAACTAAATCGCAGGAAGTAAGAAACTTAGATAAGTGAGCGAGGAAGAAAAGACGTCGATCTTCAGGGTGACGGTGATGAGAAGTTGTGACGACGAAGGTTTTTTTTTTTTTTTTTTTTTTTTTTTTTTTTTTTTTTTTTTTTTTTTTTTTGACGAAGAAGGTTTTTCAGGGTCGAATGGAAGAAAGGGAAATCGTGTTGGGAGGTTTTTTTTTATTTTTTTTTTATTTTGACGAAGAAGGTGTCTACGGGTTTGTGTGGGAAGATGTCTTGTGCATAACAGATTTAAGGAGAGGTTTTTTGGTAATTTTACAAACCTAGGATATTTTTTTGCTACATATGAATAAATTTAAGAAATGTGTTGTGGAGAGAATTATTTATTTGTTTTTTAATATCCATGAAAACCCCCCAAAAAATAACATAGAAAATTTTATCATCTCACTTTTTATGTACAAATGAGCATTTAATTTAACTAAAAATTGACTATTTAATTATAATTGTTTTAGAAGATGAAGTTAATTCTTTCCGTCTTAGTCAAACATCATACTTGTATATATATTTTAACAAATTACAACATTAATATCTTGACATATATATATATATATATATGTATAAATATTTGATTGTTGTATAATTTTTTCTTATGTAGAAAAATATTTTAAATATGAATATCATATGTTATCAAATTTTTTATATATATATATATATACACGTATCTACCTATACATACAATTATATAAAAAAATACTTATAATTTATTTTTAAATGAAACTAAAAAATTGCATATTTATACATAATTTTTAAAAAAACAAAAAAGTCTTAATTAAGTTCGAAATATATATATACTTTTTATCTGATTATTTTCTTGAAACATTTGGCATATAATGATAGAATGAATTATATATAAATGAAAATATGATTATAAAATATATTTCTATAAATAATTTTTAGGAAAAGAATAGCTCTATATAAAAAAATTTGAATTTTTTTTAAACATTGTATGAGAAATAAAACATACCTCTATTCTTTATCCACATTATAATAATTGACAATATAATTTAATAGTTTGTTTTTTTATTATCACATATCTTTTTTTCTTTTAATGTTTATGTTGAAAATGCATAGAAAAGCTACTGCAATTATTGACATTATTAATTGATTTTGATGATATTTTTAAAGATATAAATTACTTCTATTTTAATTATTATTATTATTATTATTTTCTACGAAACTTTACAATAACCAACTCCAAAAAAATTACGATTTTATTTAAATTTAATCATTCATCAACGTTTTGGCTCCCCCAACAATAATAAATAGGGGTGAAATAAAAAACAAAAAACGACTAAACCAAATCGATCCATTGGCTTAGATCGGTTTTTAAGAAGCACATTGAAATTCAAATTTAATGTATCGTGTATCATAAGTTCCAGACTTATAAGTAATTATTAATTATTATATTTATATACATATAAATATAAATAATCAACTGATTTAACTTCAAAAAATATATATATAGATATAAATCGAGGGTCAGTGGCGCAGTTGATTATCTTGTCTGGTATTGTATTTAGCTCTCATATTATTTGAAAGTAGTTGTGCCGGTTTGTTGGTAAATGTTTAATTCTATATTTTATTTAAAATTTTCATAAAATATAAATAACAATATATTATCGGTTGATATTGTTATTTTAAAATAAAAATTGACATCTTTTCGTTAATTTTGAATTTTACTAAAAGTAAACAAAAAGCCCTAACTTCTGAGCACAGCCGCCCCTTTCTCACACATCTCTTTCTCAGTCTCTTAATCTCTTTCTCTGCTGCTCGTTTTTTCTTTTCCTTTATTTTTTACAAAATCTCTGTATTCAAAGAACGAATGAAGTTCTTCGAAACCTATTTCATCTGCTATTCATCTTCGACGACTCATTGATCGTAAAAAAGGTATGATTTTTTTTTGAATCGTTTCTTTTTAACTCTGAAAACGTCCGATTGGGCGAAATGCGATTCAAAATTACGATTCAAAATCGTTTCTTTTTGATAACCTTGCAGTTATGATCATTGGTTTCTCTCTCTGAGATTGAACTCTGGCCTCTGTTCATACTCTAATTTGATGCTACATCATTTTTACACAATAAAGGGAAGTGTAGGTAGTATACCAAATTTCCCAATCCTTAATATTTTGGAATTTGGAGTTCATTTTTTCCTTTCATTAACAATAATAGTGAAAGAAAAGCATACAACCCCACCCCCAACAATTTAAGAGTAAATACAAAGTATATAGGAACTCGCTAATTTAAAAGATTTCAGTTCATAACTCCAACCAAAATTGACTATTATAAGAAGAATCAAAGTTTTGGAGAATTTCAGGAAAATCAACGTAACTTTGCGAGTTGATTTCATTAGACTTGAGATTGGAAAAACTAAGTGTAAACGATCGACTAAACAATTTCAGTACTTGAAGCGTTCGAGTTTTGATGAGCTATGGAGGCTAAAGCAACTAATATAAGCCATTTTCTTTTGGATACAATGGTTTCTAACTTTCTTACCAGACACGCATGTGCTCATCTCTTATCATCATTTTGTCATGACAGGTCCAGCACATGTCCTCCTTCAGAACTGCACAAATTCACCTCGTGAGTTCTCATCGAGAGGTTTACGAACCCTGTGATGATTCGTTTGCTTTGGTTGATGCACTTTTAGCTGACCGAGTTAACTTGTTGAATCATCATCCAACATTGTGCTTGGAAGTGGGCTGTGGTAGTGGGTATGTTATAACATCTCTTGCTCTTATGCTGGGAAAAGAAGCTCCTGGAACCCACTATATAGCTACAGACATCAATCCTCATGCCGTTAGAGTCACCCAGGAGACTCTCAAAGCACATGGGGTTCATGCGGAGTTGATATCCACTGACATTGCTTCCGGTTTGGAGAAGCGACTGGCTGGATGTGTTGATGTGTTGGTTGTGAATCCGCCCTATGTTCCAACACCCGAGGATGAAGTGGGCGTTGAAGGAATTGCCTCTTCTTGGGCGGGAGGGGAAAATGGCCGCACCGTTATCGATAGAATATTGCCTGTTGCTGATATTCTTTTGTCTGACAAGGGCTGGTTGTACATGCTTTTTCTTGCAGCAAACAATCCCTCTCAGATATGCCTTCAAATGAGAGGAAAGGGGTATGCTAGTAGAATCGTTGTGCAGAGATCAACTGAAGAAGAGAGTCTTCATGTGATCAAGTTTTGGAAGGATGCCGATCTTCAAGTTGATGGAAAAGATTCAAGTCATAAAAATGGTCCGGGTAGGGTTGTGGAGTCGCTAATTTCACAATTTCCTCGTCTCTCTTTTTGGAGAAACAACAGCAACAATAACAGATGAATCAGTTATCATAGTACGTATCCAGATCTGCATAGACAGTTATGTTTATCCATTGCTTCAGTTTTAGTTTTCTGCGCTTGTGTGCTTTCCATATTATACTTAAGTTGACCCAGTAGCATGTTACTGAAGGTCTCATTCTAGCCAAAGAGTGATCTTTCATCCTTTAGTTCAAGTTTCACTCAGAAAATTATGCCATCTTTCTTCAGAAAATTAGCCAAAGTATTGAGTTCTATGGTTTTCTTTTTCTAACTACCTTGTCTAGGTTACCCTATTCTTGTTTGAATTTCATTTTGTAGTTCATAGTATCTGTTATCTAACTATGCCCTAGAGATTTCAAAGAACAATAAGAGATCCGAGTGGATGGAAAGGAAAAATCAAAGAGTTATAAGGAGTTTTTTTTTTTTTATTTCAACGTTTTAATTCCACACGATTCTAAACCTTAACTCTTACGTCCAATGTTTAGAAGGTTGAGACCAGGGGACTTTTCATGCTTTATTGGTATTAGTTTTACGTTGGCAGATTTTTTTTTTGATATCCGTCCTGTCCGGGCCAACTTGCGTGCATCTCGACTAATATCACGGAACATACTGCCTGACCCTACAACATTTGGATGTCAAGGAAACTCGTAGGAAATTAATTCTTAGGTAGCTGGCCTCCTTGGATTGAATCTATCACCTTATGTACCCGAAGACCCTCTTTGACCACTTGAGCCACTCCATGATGGTTCTTTCTTGGTTGTTTCTTTCTTGCAGGATTTCAGAATCATCCACACATACTCCATTATTAGAAGCAACAGGTCCAATCTTTCAAATTTGTGCATTCAACAGGTGCATATTTTTAGTTCTGTTTATGCAAATACTGTTTTGACCTTTGCAACAGGCTTCATAGTAGTTATTATCTTGGCTGTCAATTGATGTGCTTAAAACTTCAAAGTTCATAGTTCATAGTTCATAGGAACTTGTAATTTCATTATTAAGATACTTACTGAAACTGATAATCTATGAATTGGGCTGTTGCAGTTGCATATTAACAAGTTTTTTTTTATATGCCTTCTGTGACGAGATCCAGTTTTGTCATCAATGTTTTCATAGCTCTCTGTGTCTTTCTTATCCATTTTAAGATCCAATTCCATTTGGTCATTTTATTTCAAGCATCAAACTGGCATAATCCTGTGTTTGCTGCACGTTAGTGGCTCGAATCTGTGTTTCAGGATCTACCTGCACAACCATTTTTTATTATTGTATTTTATTTGTGGGAATGGAAAACATTTTCATTTATAAAGTGAAAGATAGAGATAGTGATACGAGCCAGTTAAAGTGTAAAATACATATATAAATCAGTAAAGACAAACCCAAAAGTGTGAGATGCATTGACACGAGATGATGAGTGTTGTATGGGCCTTGTAGGTCAATGTTGATTTAGCCAACAAGTAGGCCTCTAGAACTGCTTCATAGTGATGTATGGCGTCCTGCACCTGAAATTTCTATTAATGGACAAAACTATTACCTTTCCATCATAGTTGACTTTTCTCGATTTTGTTGGATTTTTCATATCACATACAAATCAGATGTATCTTATGTTATTCAAAATTTTATTACTCTTATTGAAAATCAGCTTTCACTAGAAGTTCAAAAATTCAGAAGTGATGGGGTGGAGAATTTGTTAACAATTCTCTTAGAAACTATTTTGGTACAAATTTTTCATGAGAAATCTTGCTCCTGACGAAACGGTTAAGCAAAAAGGAAACACAGACACATTATTGACACATCTCTTTCTTTAATATCCTCGGCTAAAATACCTCTCAAATTTTGGCTCTTTGTGTTTTCAACAGCAATATATCTCATCAATAGACTTCCCACCTCAGTTTTACACAATAAAAACCCTTATGAATGCCTTTTTACAAAATATCCAAATTACTCAACATTAAGAGTTATTGGTTGTGCATGTTACCCTTTACTCCGTCCTTATAACTCTCACAAACTTCAACCACACACAACTGAAAATATTTTTCTTGGCTACCCTTTAGAATATAAAGGTTATCTTTGTTTTGAACCATTAACTTGTAAGTTTCTTGTTTCCAGACATGTAGCACTCAATGAAACTATAATCCACAAGGTGAAAATTTCATTCCTGATTTTCTTCCTACATTGCAAACTGATACAAACATCACAGTAGAAGAAGTTCCTTCCTCAATACCAATCTCCCATGAATCTACACATTCTGATATTGTTGAACCTACAAACATAGGTTCAGCTACTTTTGGGCAACAAGTTGATATTTCAAACACTAGCTCCTCTGCTTCTGAACCTTTCATAGTTGTTCCCAATCCACAAAACACACATACAATGCAAACTCGGTACAAATCAGGTATCTAAAAAAGAAAAGTCTTTCTAGCTCGAATTCCTCTTATCAATACATCATTTGAACCTTCATCTTACACCCAAGCTTCAAAAATGGCAAGAAGCCATGTCAAATGAATACACTGCCCTAAGTAAACAACAAACCTAGAACTTAGTACCTTTACCTCCTCACAAATCTGCCATAGGTTGCAAATGGGTCTATAAACTAAAATGAATCCTGGTGGAAGGGTTGCCTGTCATAAGGTCCGGTTGGTTGTCAAAGGGTTATCATCAGAGAGAAGGTATAGATTATGAGAAAACCTTTAGTCCTATGATTAAAAAGCCAATTGTTTGTGTGATTTTGTCCTTAGCAGCCACTTTTGACTGGCCATTACTTCAATTAGATGTGAAGAATGCTTTCTTACATAGTGAAATAAGTGAATAAGTTTATATGCAACAACCTCAAGGATTTATTGATAAAACACATCCTCATTATGTTTGTAGGTTAAGAAAGTCGTTATACGGTCTAAAACAAGTCCCTAGGCCTCGAAAACTACTTATGAATTTTTTCCTTCTTCATCTGATACATAATTGTTTATTTGGAGAACACCAACCTCACGTACTTACCTTTTGTTAGACATAGATGATATTGTATTAACAGGTACTCATATAAACTTTATCAATCACCTTGTTTTACAACTGCACACAATCTTTTATGACTGATTTGGGGTCCCTAACATACTTTCTTGGCCTCGAAATTCACAAATATACCACTAATATTTCTTTAACTCAAACAAAATATATTTTGGATGTTCTTCACAGGTTTGGAATGACCTCAACTCAGCCATTGTAACACCCTAGTCTTTCTATTATTTTTTTTTAAAAAGAACATATTTATTTTTATTATTAACGAGAATTTAAAATCTTGAAACATACACAAATCTTATAGAAATTGAATAGTGGGTCAATTAAATAAAAAGAGTAACTAGCCTAATTTTAATTAATTTAGATCTAATGTTAAATCTCCATGTGTTTTTATTGTTATTTATTATTCATATTTATTTAAGGAAAAGAAAATAGGAATTGATTAAGGTTGTAGGTTTTTAATTGACAAAAATGGAAGGGTTTTCAATTATATAAATGGATTTTAAAAATACCTTTTTGTTCCATTTATCACACAGCCGCCCCTTCCCCATTGCTCTCTCCCTCCCTCCCTCCCTTTGCGTTAAACCCAAAACCCTATCCCCATCTTCAGCCTACGCGTGTCAACAGCAGTGAGGAAAAGAACTTGCAATCCACGCAGTCCACGTGTTAGCACTGTGTTGGAGCAGTTTGCACACAATTTCTGCCTTCTCTTCCAGCTGCGTCTTCGTCCAACTCTTTGACAGCTCGCGCCGGCATCTTCTCGTAGCTTCATCAACCTTCATCGAAAAGTTTCGGCCAAGCCATCTCTCCTGCTCCACCGTGGTCAGCTTCGTCTAACCGTAGTCGCCGTTCTTCTTCTTTTTTCGACCACCGTTCGTAGCCGTGCCACTTCGTGGGTGCCCCTTCTTCGTTCTGCGAGCTCGCTGGAGCTCTGTTCGGCGAGCAGTAGCTTCGACCAAGCCTTTTTTTGCTTTATCTTCGTCCTTGGCAAGTCCTTCTCTCTCTTCATTCTATTTTTTGCAAGCTTTAGCGGCCATTAATGGATTTTTCCGCGAGATGCTTAAAACCCCCATTTGAGTTTCTTTTTTTATTCGTAGTTACCGGGAGCTAGATGAGTTTGTTTGCAAATCCGAGACCTATTCCATGATCTTGAGCTCGAGACCTTTCCAATGAGGTATGACCCACCCCTTTCCAGGCAGTAGCTTCCCCTCGTTCCCGTGATGTTAACCTTCTTTGTGGCACGTTTAGATTGTCCCTAACGAGTGCTCGACGTTGTTTTGTGTTTAGGTGCTCTGGAGTTCATCGTTTCGAGTGGCCGTTTAGCTTGTGGGTTCTCGTGGTGTTTTCGGTCGAGTCGTCGGGAAGGTAAGAAGTTTTATTATGATTCGGGTTTGTGGATTAAAACATATGAATAGTGGCATGATAGGATTTACGGGAATTGAATGTTGGATGACTTGTCGCATGTATGCTTTTGTGTTGTGATTCACTGTTTGAACTTATCACTACTCGTGGTAGCATGAAATCATGTATAGCTCGTAAACTGTTAAATCTCTGTTGTTGTGTATCCTGTGATCGTATCATCATTTCCTGATTGGTATCTTTGCTAGTATATGTGACGAACTGCTTATTTGTTTAACTGCTTGATCGACTGAATTGCCTTGGGTTGATGCATGTTCTATGTTGTTGATTTCCATCCATGTTTGACTGTATACGTGTTGCCATGATTATACTCGGTTTCCCTGTTTGTTACCTAAAGGGTTGTCCGTATAAGTTGTGTTTGACGTTAGAATAACTAGGCTGGTTATCGTGTTTACCACCTAGAGGAGCAGCTAGCTCATTGATTTTAGGACCCGTGGTTGTATGTTTCAATATCGTATTGTTGATGTGATTCGCTAGTGCCCTTAAGAACCGAGCAAGGATATGGATCCTCTTTTGCTTCGGGACACGTGGTTGGGTTGTACTGACCTTCGGTTTGACTCTTACATCCAACTCAGGGGTCGAATCTCATCCACGTGTGACATTGTGTGCTGAACAATGAGTTCCTTGGTTGTTGAGCACACGTTGTGGGTCGCACCAACCCTCGGATGGGCCGGGTGCACTCGCCTAGGCTAGGCTAGATCTCGTGTGACTATAGTGCTAGTTACTATATTTCTGTGTGTACTTGTGGAACCTCATATGCTGTGTGCTTGGTTCCACAAAGTTACCCTTTCGAAGACGTTGGAGGGGGTCGGTCATGCCGTGCTTGACCTTGAGACTATTGGAAGAGGCCACTAGGACAAATGAAGGCGCAGAGGAATGTCTGTCGGTGAGCCTGCATGCATTAGTTGAGATGTTGTCTGCAGGCAGGTCGGTCCTCCCGCATGCTAGGGGTTAGCAGTTGGTGCCCCGAGCTTGAGATTTTGGAACCCTGTAGCGACTCATATGTCGTTGTCTCGACCCGAGGTTTAAGGATGTTGTGTGTTCCCCTCACTCGTGGTCTTCCCCGACAGGGTTGGGTGATTCTTTTGGCATAGTTGTATGCCTTGCGGATACGCTATGAGAGTTGTGCAGCAGGAGCGTGGCAGGCCCGTGATGTAGGTCAGGCTACCCCAGGGCATTCAGGTATGTCTCTACTGTTACGCTAATTGGAGCTGCGCAGCGAGAGCGTGGTGGGTCCCTAGCGTGGGCCAGGCTACCCCGAGACACTAGTGTATGTCTCCGCGAGCACATCGTTGTGGGTCCATGATAGTTCAGACTACCTGTAACGGCCCAACCCATCACTAGCAAAGATATTGTCCGCTTTGACCCATTGGCCTCACAGATTTGTTTCTCCCCCATGGAGAAAACGCGTCTTGCTAGGGAAAAGTGTCCACACCCTTTATAAGGAGTGCTTCGTTCCTCTTCCCAATCGATTTGGTATTCCCCTATGGGTTTCCACCTCCTCTTAGAGGTCCAACGTCCCGATGGACCCGGCACACCGGCCCGATGCCTGGCTCTGATACCATCTGTAACTGTCCAACCCATCGCTAGCCAAGATATTGTCCGCTTTGGTCCACTGACTTCACAGATTTGTTTCTCCCCCTATGGGGAAAACATGTCTTGCTAGGGAAAGGTGTCCACACCCTTTATAAGGAATGTTTCGTTCTCCTTCCCAACCGATGTGAGATTCCCTTATGGGTTTCCATTTCCCCTTAGAGGTCCAGCGTCCCGATTGACCAGGCACACCGGCCCGAGGCATTCGTGTATGTCTCCGCTGATGCAGTTTGGTGGGTCCCTGACAGAGGTCAGGCTACCCCGAGGTAATTGTGATTTCCCTTTAGGACACGGTATGAGATGTGTCTGACCCGAGGGTTATGGAACTTGTGTGTTCTCCTCACTCGGGGTCTTTTCTCTGACCATGGTCAGATGATTGCTTGACATTTAACCGTATCTTGCTCATGACTTGCATGCCGTTGTTTGACATTGTTTGCTCGTGACTGGCCTAAGGGCCGGCCACGCATGAGCGAGGCATTTAGCTTCAGTTTCCGTATTTTCTATCTGGTTTCTGTTTACATGCTTAACCCTATGGTGGGACTCCTTACTGGGTATATTTCGATGTACTCACCCCTTACATTTTTAGGTATTGTTCCATTTCGAGGTGGCTAGGCTGGGAGTTGGATCGATCATGGACACGGTGTCGACATTTCTTTTCCGCATTAATTATTTGTGTCAAACCTTATATTTTATGTTTTAAAACTCTATTGAACTGTATTTATTTGAACTATCAAGATCCCAAACCCTATTTTGTATGTTTTCAAACTATCAGTAATGTTTCATGTTTTTATGAGGCTTTGTAGGAAAACACATGTGGTTGTTAAATCGATTTTGAGGATTTTAATATGCATGCACCCGTAACACCCCATTAGAGTATATTTAGGAAGTCAGGTCATTACAACCATGCTCTATAGTGATTTCCTCAACAAATTTACTGACTACTTCCAATTTGTGTTTTGCCAAGGATATCACATATTATAGACAAATGATTAGGGCACTACACTATATCACCTTCACGCGACCAGATACTAGTTTTGCTATTAGTTGATTAACTAATATATGAATGCACCAACTATACTACAACTGACTGTTTTGAAGCAGATTTTTTTGCTACCTCTTGTGCAACAAAACATCTTGGACTTCACTTTAAATCCAGTCATTTTTCAAATGCATGGTTACTCTAACTTTGATTGTGCAGGTGACAACTTAGATAAACGGTCTACAACCGGTTTGTTATATACCTTGGTTCAAATCTTGTATCTTAATTCACCGAAAAGTAAGTAACCGTATCTCGAAGCTCAACAGAAGCATAATATAAAGCTCTCGCATAAATGACTCTTAAGGTCTGTTAGCTAAGAAAGCTGTTAGAAGATCTCTATGTTATTCTTTAACATCATTCAAATCTCTATGTCGACAACAAATAAGCTCTCCAACTAGCCAAGAACCCAATTTTCATGGTCGTACAAAGTATATAGAAATCGATTATCACTTCACTCGTGAGAAGTGGTTGCAAAAGACATTCTTCTACACTTTATTCCAACAGGCGAACAACCAACATACCTCTTTACAAAATCCATGACGACTGATCAGTTATGCTATCTTCGCAACAAACTCTTACAATCTTAACAATCCTACCAATTTGAAGGGAGATGACAGGAGTAAAATCTGTAAATATTATTATTATTATTAATTCTATTAGTTGTTACTCTTTTATAGTCGTTTGATAGCTTTCTTCCTTGTATAAATACACCATCTCAGTAATCAAGAAAATTAACTCTCGTTTGTCATGCTGAGAAAGTAAACTCAATTTTTGTTTGTTTTCCTTTTTTGTATACAGGTTTTAGATAGTAGACATAAGCTTTCAGCTTTTTCATCGGTATCTCTACATGCAGGTTCCATTAGTGTCCACAGTTTTTGTTCGAAACACAAGTTGGTGGAATGAGATAGGTGCACGAGAAAATCTTTAACGACAATGCATGCGAATTAAGATGTCGCAACGGTAACAGAGAGACCTTTGCGGCTAAGGACAAACACTTTGCAAAGCTTACGGTGACCTCAAAATGCGCATGAGACCAATAAGTAGACAAAATGAGGGGGCTTTGTGATAATGACAAACAGAACAAGGTGGAGCTCAGTAGTTTACGAAAGAAACGAGTGAACTCTCAGCCTAGTATGACACGATTTTCTTTTAACAAATGGGGGTTGACCTCTCCTTCTTGTTTAATAAGCTTCAAGATTTTGGTCTTAAAAGTTATTAATGAGAGTAACTTTGCCAAATTGACTCCTCTTAGGCCATACTGACTATTTAACCCTAAATAACAGAACAATCAATTAAACCTTAGATCTTTTAAGCTTATTTACTTAACCCTATGCCCGAATCTCGAGTTACAATACTCTTCCTATACGAAACTTTCGTCCCTAGAAGTTATTTAAGGCTAGAACAACTCCAAAAATCGAGAGCGCATGTCATCTTCATGTTCGCATGTTGCTTCATTAACCTTTTTGCCTCGCTAGAGCACCTTGACAAGGTTTATCTCCTCTTATGCAGAACTTTAGGATCATGGGTCAATGGCTTCTTCTGAAAGCTCAAATGATCATTACGTTGCAGCGACTCAAAATTAATCATATAAGATGAGTATCTACCATATAGACGTAATCAACATGTGAAACACATCGTGAACTTTAAAAAAAGTTTGAGGTAGAGCTAATCGAAACGCCACTAGTCGAAATCTTTCACGGATTTTGAACGGTTCAACAAACTTAGTTGTAAGCATCCTAGACTAGATCTTCTAAAAAACATCATTAGTCAACTGCAACAGCTCAAGGCTAAGGAACCTTTCATTCTCCAACTTCAGGCTTTGAGTAAACCGGGATGCCATGTATGAATACAATAATAAACATGTCCGAAAAATCCTTGAACACCATTTTCATCAAGTTCATGAATGTCTTACGAGAATCCATTAATCAGTTCATAGAACATCACCATAACTAAACCATTGTTTAAAATTCTTTTAACTAAACCTTCAACTTTTTCAATTCTGTTAGGGCCATTTGATATGAAACCTTTAAGTACTCATTAGACACACTCCAAATATTTAGTGACTTGTCACAAAACTAAAAATTTAACAACCTAATATAAATACTTCGTGAAATCGAGAGACAATAAACATGTTAACATGAAAGTTTCAAGACTAAACTTAATCTTATCTTTAATTAGACTTGAAAGTTCACCACGACTCTTCCCGTAGTATAAGACAATTTTGGCAACCATGGTCTAGAGAAAAATCCATCCTAACACCAAAGGTGCTCTCAAATAAAATTTAAACTTGAGGAAGAAAAAAAAGAGAAATAAAGTAATAAAGCAAACAATCCAATTACAAAGATACAATGTAGATTATTGATATTTCCCAAGAAAACAAAGTTCGAAACAAAGGAAAAAGAGGACAATAATTATTCATAGAACTAGTAGATAATTGATATTTTGCCATAGAACCAAGTTTCAAAGATAAGATATGGACCATATTTATTCTTAACATACAAGTAGAAATACTTTCTTCTCATCTTCCATGCTCCTGATCCTTAGAGATTCATGCAAAACCCCAAAGCACAAACATAAGCACATGGCTAATTTTGATGAGAAATTTGACGTGCCACTGCCTCACCATCAGGCAATGGTGCAATATAGCAATGGTGACCATCAGTGCTAAGGGGATAAGAACCTCCAGAGTCGAAGATAGCGTCAAGCAACCAACCGACGAACCCCCCGAGCACAAAGGCTCCAACGATGCTGCCGATGACTGCAGTCACTGTAAAAAACAGAGCAGAAGCTTCGATGCCAACCAAGGTTGGCAGGGCCGCTCCCACCACTTGTCCAACCATTGCACCGCCGACTGCTGCCACAGTCATCATGGAATCTCTAGTTATTGTTTCGATAACATGGTCGGATGTAAAGATGTCCCATACCATTATTCCCACTGCGAGGATGAGGAACGCAATGCCCGCTACACCCGAAATCGTTGATAGCGTATCTGCTATCACGGTTCCTCGCCCAGAGGCCGCGATGATATCGTCGTACACCTAAATATCAAGTAGGAACCATAATAAATTGGACAATTCGTTGCTTTTAATATGTTAAAATGTAATCTATTTGTACTTTCAATAAAATTGGTCTTGTTGATAGGTTTCCTTATTCCCTTAGCTCATTATCTAGCTCCGTTAATCGGTTAATTGTACGTACCTTACCTACTTTTTCACTCATTTTTATTTTATTTTTTGATATCCGTGACTATTACTCGTAGGAAATTAATTTTTAGGTAAGTGACCATCATAAATTGAATACATCATCTTAAGCACCCCAAGACCCTTTTTGACTAGTTGGGTATTCCATGATGATCTTTTTTTAATTTTTAAGTATATATTAGGGGAGGGAGGACAAATACCGATTCTCGAGATCGAACTTGTGACGCTGATATTGAACTGGTTTACAACCAAACAATGAAATTACTGCGCCACTAACCATGATACTCCATGACGGTTTTTTCACTCTTAAATTTGAAAGCATATTGATCGAGGAAACGTAAGAACATTACCATAAAACTCTCAGTGACAACGAAGGCAATACTATAAATTGTAAGGGGTACGGTATTTACCACAAGTTTTTGTTCATTTGTCAAGTTCTTGAATAGCCCAGAATATCCACGCTTGCTTTGGTACCTAATGAGTTAGCCAGAGGTGTTAGAGGAGTTTATAGAAATGATCACATTTTGGAAATTTGGTGTAAATATCAGATTTTAGAATTCATATTTTAATATTGTAACAATTTTTAAAAAATATTTCATACCGAATTTCTGGATCAAACACATAAGAAAGTTGAATTGGAACACAACCAATCGGCTACACACTGCCAACCCTTTCGGTCTATTCAATTTTGAATGAAAAGTTGAACCAAAGTTAAGGAAATTAATTGGGTTTTGTTTTTTTCCCTAAAACAATAAAGTAAGGGACTGTTTGTTTGACATATTTAGGTAGAATTTAACTTAAAGAGTTATATTGAGAAGCTATGTTGAGTAGTTGAAAATTGAGAGTTATAGCAAAAAACTCATTTGGATGTAATTTTTGTATAGAAGAGTTAAAGAGTTAAAACCTTGTTTGGATGTAGATTTAAAATGACTAGTTATTTATAGTAGTTAAAATAGAAATGATTAAAAATGAGTGGTTAAAAATGAGTTATTTTGATTTATTTGGAATGAATGATTAAAAATGAGTCGTTAAAAATGATTGAGTAGTTATAAATGAATGATTAAAAATGAGTGGTTAGAAATGAGTTATTTTTAAAAGTGTAACAGCCCGACCCATTGCTAGTCATGATATTGTCAGATTTGGCCCATTTGAGAAGAAACAAATCCGTGAGGCCAGTAGGCCAAAGCGGACAAGGCTAGTGATGGGTCGGGCTGTTAAAAAAGTAAAAATGAGGAGGAGTTAGTAAAAGCTCCTTTTGATGTAGGTTTTCGAGAAGGAGTTAATAAATCCAAAAACTAATTCCAACCTAAATATGCCAAACAAACAACCTTTTTAATAGTTTTATTTCGGAAGTAGAGATAAAAAAAAAGAATTTATACTATGAGATCTGTTATGTTCTGATTTTTTAATAGAAGAACAGTCTGAACCATATCAATTAACAATAAAATGATTAAAATTAATTTTTATCATATGTACCTTGCAATAAGATCCTCAAACTTAGTTCCACTGTCCTTTAGCCATTTGGAGAAATTGCGGGAAGCTGGACTTTGGTGCTTCATCATATACTGTTGCATACACTCATTATATTGGTTAGCTTCCTTAGCCAAACGAGCCACATTGGTCACATTGTTTGGATCTAAGGTTTTTAATGCTTCGAAAATATCGTTCGAGTGTGCACCAATCTTCGCCAAGTAGTTCGTTCGAAGCGTGTAGTTCCTCACTGCTTGGAGTGAGATATTAACGGCCTTTTCTACGTACGAATATGTTTCGTGGGCGATTGAAGATCTCGTTTCGTCATTTTTGAACTCCTCCTTGATGGCATCGCCGTCTTCGAGAAGCTTTAGGGTTGATTGGTAATTCTTTCCAACATCCCTAAGATATTGATCTTGCTCTACTGGGGATTTGAATTGGATGTTCTTTACGGCTTCGATCTCTTGGTTTCGGATTATTCTCGCGAGTTGTCGAAGTTTCTCACCTTCGAGAAGCAAAATGGGAGCCATTGACGATTTTGGGAGGAAAACTAAACTTTTGTTTCACAATCTTTGAGATTGAAAGAGATGAGTTTTGGAGGTTTAAAGATTAGTTCAATTTATAGGACAGGTTTTCTTTTGGTCTATGATATATATTGTACAATAAATACATTAATTATTGAGCGGGACGGCCACATCTTATCCTATTTGTATTCACTTCTCTTACCTTATCGCAAATTTATGCTTACATAATTAAAGCCTTAAAGTCGTGTTTCTTTATTACAACCTTCAAATTAAAAATATATATGTTGTGTAGGACTTTCCTTTAAATAATTAAGGTATAAGTTTAAGGGTCAAGAGGTAAATAGCTTAATAAAAAAATTTATCAAGAAAATGACTAAATTTTGTGGACTCAAAATTAATGTCTAAAAATAAATTTTGGAACATAAATAAATTGTAATAGAAACTTTTTTTTAATCAATTGTAATAGAAGCTTAAACTCCTCGTTTTAATCATATTTTTATGATTTAAATAATTAAATTTTAGATTCACTCATAATCATACCAACCAAAATCTAAAATCATAGCTTATTTAAAAATCAACTAAAATAAAAATTTATCACCAACCAAAATCTTTTTTGAATGGATAATAATATTTTAGCACAGTGTAATGAATGTATTTAATTTAATCTCTTTTAGATTTATCCTTAACAACCTATCATATCAAAAAAAAAAAAAAATCATAATTTACAAAAGTATAATTAATATTATTTATGAAATCATGAAGAAAAATACTATGGAGACTTCACAAGAATTATAGAAACAATGATGCGATTCCCATAGAAAACAAACATTATATCAAAAGAACAAATGGCGGGAAAAACACAAAATCCCTTAAAAGTTCTTATTCAAGCCGGCGCCACCGTCGATCCCTACATGGGGCAAGTGATATTGTTGTCGATCCTGCCATGGGATCGACACCCACTCCTTGATAGGCCGAGTGTCACAGTCCTACTTTTTGGTCCGTGCGGCGCCATGATAATCTCGCTTATCATGGCCAGCCTTGCGGGGAACTCTCGCCCCAAACTCACTTTGCCCATTCTTTGTGGCTCGTCGGAGTGACAAGTGAGGTTCTCCAGACCTCACCCAAGCTTTATCGAATATGCAGCGGAATTACTCTTGGTCATGCAACTCGGCCCATGGGCAAGGGCGCAATGTCGGCACACCCGTGCTGTCCGACACTGTCCCCGAATTTTAAGTCGCGAAGGAAGACGCCCAAGACACTCGTCTTGCAAGCACTCGCCCATACCATGACACACTCGTGTGTCATGGGGCAGCTCACTTAGGCCATGGGGCAGCTCACTTAGGCCATAGGGCCAAGGAGTGGTGGAGAGCTGACACCATACCTCCCCTATAGTACATTATGGGCCATTTCTTATCTTCCACCCTTACATGTCTTTTTGGCGAGGAATCATACGCCAGCGTGGAGAGTCTGTCGGGTGTCCGATTGACACCAAACTTGGCGAGCTTACATATTAGCTTTATACAGGCATAACTCCAAAGCCGCTCGTCAAAACTCCATCTCGAGCCTTGACATCGTCGGTATGGCCCGGGGCCTCTGAGCCCCCACTAAGCACTGACACTGACACTGTCGACATTAACGTGGCTTGCTTCCCATTGGCTTCAATTGACACTATAGGATGCTTTTCTTGGTGTGTTGGATGATGCACCATCCTCTATGGCCGTATTATGGCTTTCCATGAACGGTTGTCAGATCATATTCTATGACTCTGACATTCTCCCCCACTTAAAATAGTCATCGTCCTCGATGACTCAACACGGGGCATAACTATGCCGGTTATGAAACCGAGCAACATTGTCAATCCCAACATAGAAAGGTTCTTATAAAATTCGAGCTCTCTACTTCGAGTAAGGGGAAAGTGAGACCCAAATATCAGATAATTAAAAATACCTATTGTAATGACGACATTACGAATAAAATGCAAACATTAGTTTGAAAGTAACAATTATAACCACCGATATAAATGGGATCACAAAACTGTTACCCAACGTAATAGGATATAAACTCGACCGATGTTTAGTTTAAGGAAATCTGAGGACTTCAATGTTTTTTTTTGTTCTTATTGGGCTTCATGGTAATTGACACTCCAGAAAATGATTGAGAAGACATATTGGTGACATGGATTACGTGAAGTACACTTTGAATCTCTTTACTAATTTTTTGGTGTTTTTATCCGAGTTCTTCTTATATGATGAGTTATAGTGTTAATGTCTATTTCCTCGAGTCTTGTTTTGATGAGAAACAAGACAAATGATCGAAATAACTGTGTTAAAAATAGACATCATTTATTCATTTTATTAATCAAAATCAGATTTATGAGTGAACTACAAATAAGTTGGAATTAATGAGGTTCAAGTGCAATTGTAGTTGTCCTTTTGGTAGAACTTAACAATAATTTACTTTAATCTATGTAAATATTAGACAATGGTTTTTTTGTAGGGTAGATGAACAATATCCTTTATTTGAATTCTTTTTAAGCACTTAAATGTACTTCAACTTGGTTTAATATAAAGTTGTAAAGTTTTACGTGCTATAAAAATGCTATTAGCATCGATCATTGTATGTTTTCCTAATGCTATAAAATGTATCAATAACATTAGAATCATACATAAAAAAATGTTCTTTCGATAACATTTTGTCTATCATAGAAATAATGTTATCAAAAGTCATGAACTTTCAATAACTTTTAGCTACGATTGCATTGCAAAAATTGTTATGATATGTTTTTATAGCATTTTTCTTCCGTAGCTATTAAATATAGCATTTTTTTTATAGTAGTGGAAAACAGTATTAAAAGTTCAATACTTTCAATAACATCATATGACAGCATTTCAAAAAACGTTATTATAGGCCTATGATAGCATTTTTTGAAAGTTATTGTATGTGATTTTCTTGTATTGAATTTGTAAGTCCATCAAGTCTCTAAGCTAGCTCATAAGAACAGTAGGTAGATAAGTATGGAGGGTTTAATTTGAATAGTTCAACTAATTATTTAATGTGCTTGGCATATTAATGCAGGAGATTTAATTTAATGTATTGGATACATTAAACTACTATTAATACATTAGATATATTAATAAATTATTTATATATATTTTTTAGAGGGTGGCATAGTTGGGCCAAGACTTGGGTTTTGAAAACTTCAAACCTACCAAATATCTTAGTTAAAAATATGTGCCAAATAAGCATTGAATTAGGTACGTTTAGAAAACAAAAATAATAGCTCAACCTCATGGATATCTCTCTCTATATATTTTGTTGGAAATACTCACCTTATTGTAATTGTCGCACGTTGAAAAGATGAAGATTTTTTAATATCTTTATAATGGATATGAGTTACACCCTTCATTGTAATTAATTTTGAGGTGAAATCTCATATTATCTAATATGCTATCAGAGTACCGTATGGGTTATTAGTCCTCAAATTCCGATTCGACCCAAGCGGGTAACAATCTATGCGGCATAAGCGTAAACAAGTATTTGATCTCAAAGTTCAGATCCGACCCTAACAAAAAGTAAGCCAAAGTACGTATTTCGATAGTCTTTTCTTATTTTACCTTCTATCTTGTCTATTTATTTTCTATGTTATCTTCTCAATTCATCTCTTCCCAAGTTCTTTCTATAATGTGAAAAGGTTTTATTTTCCCAATGTCTTCAAATATTTTATTCCTATTTGTGTTAACTCCATGTGAATAGAAATATCCATATCCATTATACCCATGTGAACAACGTTTCCTAGAATTGCATCAATACCAATATAATAAGGTTTCTAGTATCTGACCAAAAATGGTTTATTACACAATTATTTGTAGAGGATTGATATTTTAAGTTTCATAGTCTTTACTGTTTAATTGACTGTAGTTTTATGATTTATAGAAATGTGAGAGCATTGCTATTTTCTTTGATTTTGTGTGATTGTTTAAAATTTTTAACATAAAGAGAAGTGGCAATTTTTACTTTGTGTCCACAGCAAAGATAACAAGGAAATCAAAATTTTTAGCTTTAATTTTTTAAAAAACATAACTAAAAAAATGGTGAATTAAAAAAAACAAGAAAAAAAAACATATTTTTAACTATAATAATTTATTTAGCTTGTGAATGTTACTTTATATTTTAAAGAATTACTTTTTTTTTAACATAATGGAGGAAGGGGGACGAACACACAATTATTCTCAAATAATATGAGAGTCAAATACCGATTTCCAGATTCGAAAGACAAGACTGCGCCACTGACCCTCCGTTATTTTAAAGAATTACTTAAAAATTGTAAAATAACGGATAATTAGTGAATGAATGATGAATCATTTACATTATATTAGATGAATACAAATTAAAAAAAAAATGTAGAATAAAAAAATAATATAAAATTATTGTTGATTTCAAATTATAAAACATATTTTGAAAATATGATATTAATTAAATAAGATTTTTTTAATTATTAGTTTAATATATAAATATTAATTATAATTTTTAAACAAAAAAAAATGATTATGAAACTATAATTAATTTTAAATAAAAAATATAATTTAAAATACGAAATTGGTTGTAAAATTATTGTTAATTTTCAATCCAAAAAATATGTTTTTACAATGTTATATCATAAAGATAAACCATTTTCAATTATTTAATTAAGAAAATATCAGATAGATCAAAAAAAAAAAGAGATAAAATTGATTTTGAAAATATTACTAATTTAAAATTAAAAAACATATTTAATTATAAAAGTGTTGAAAAATTAATTTAAAAAATAAAAAAAAAGAAGAAAATGAGGTATTATTTTAAACTCTTATTTTGGTGGAGGGATTATTTTAACCCGCAACAAACAAACACCTTGAGTTTTCACAAATTTTGCACAATTTTTTTTAATAATTTATGGCTAAAATTCTTAGAATTTTTGGCTAAAATTATCGTCAAAATTCCTAATCCCATTGCATTTATACATTTTCTCAATTTTGTGATTTAAGTTGTAAAAAAAAAGTAAAGTTTAAGTTATAAAAGGAGGCAATAACAATGGCGTAATAGCATATGAGTCATCGTGTAGGACCGAATTTAACTTCCTAACCCTATTCCAATTTTATTTTAATTTAAATGTAGTCCTTCTCACATGTGTCACATTCATCCTTCCGATTTCTCCATACGTGTGCTAGGGGTATTCATCGATTGGTCGGTATTATCAATTTTTGATAAAAATTGGCATCGAACCAACTTATGGGTTTGCTTAAAAACTATACCGAAATCGATTCGGTCGATTATGTCGGTTTAAATCGGTTAGTTTATTTTATTTTTATTAAAAAACATATTCATCATATAATTTTTTAATAAAATTTGAGAATTTATTTAAAAAATGAACTTACTCCATAATTTTTGAAATCACATTAAAATGTAAGTTAATTTTCCAATAATTTAATAACTAATCTAATAATTATATGAAAAATATAAATATTATAATAAAATAAATTTCGGTTAACCGATCGATCCAATTTAATAAAAAATTTGTTGGTTAACTAATTTTCTAACCGATACCGATCGACCCTAATTTGTCAGGTTGGTTCGTAGAATCAGTTTTTGGAGAATGTATGTACACTCCTAGTCTTTGATTTTTGCTGATAGCTCCGCTCTTCTACTCTCCGAAGCCAATTCAAAATTTTGAAGCAAAAACTTGTAACTAAAGGCTATTTAGATGAGGATTTGTAGGAGTGATTATGATAAGTGATTATAATGAAAATTGTATAACACCCTAGTTTCTACTAAATTCTAAAGTGGGTTAATTAAATTGCGTAATTGAAACTATTTTAAAAATCCCCAAGTTGGATTTATTTTCCAATTTCTAAGAATAAATATTGGTCATTTGAGTTGTCTGTCTTAGTATAAATAAATTTTAATTTTACATGAGATGATTCAGAAATCTAAATCGTAAGAGTAAATAGTTTTAGTAAATATTAAATATACTTTTGGTTAGGGTTTAATGAGCTTTTGAAATGAACATAAATAGTAAGAACCTTTTCATATAAATAGAAACATTTTAAAACCATCCTTTTTGGAATCCCAAAGGAGCCACCCAACCATTTCTCTCCCTCTCTCTTCAAACCCACTTCTTCTTTCGTAGTCGCGGAGCTAGAAAGGTCCGATTGCGATTTTGTGACTAGTTTCGTGCTTAGGGAGTCGAGAGCTTCGAAAAAAGGTGAGATTCGTTGGTTTTTATAAAGTTTTCCAGTGAGAGGATTTTGAAACCCGTTTCTTCTTTTATAGTTTTATGGTGCTAGGGAGCTCCGTTTGCAAAACTGAAACCAGTTTGGTGCTCAGGGCCACGGGACGAAGAGAAAGAGGTATGACTCGTCCCTTTTCGTCACGACGTGCCGCCACCGCCACCACCTTTTTCCGGCGACATGCCGTTGCAGTCTGACGAAACGCCGTTAGCTTAGTTTTCCATCCCCCTTCGTGTGGTGAACTCTGTTTT
This sequence comes from Sicyos edulis, assembly GCA_036507275.1. NCBI lineage: Eukaryota > Viridiplantae > Streptophyta > Magnoliopsida > Cucurbitales > Cucurbitaceae > Sicyos > Sicyos edulis. The sequence goes on from CM071851.1 coordinate 8,788,472, forward strand.
AGCTCGTTGTGCTTTGTTTGTTAGTTTCATTGATTACGATTCATTTTTCACTGTTTAGTCGACTCTCGAGATTCGTCGTTTAACTTGTTGGTTCTTTTGGTGTTTCGGTCTAATCGCCGAAAAGGTAAAGAGTTTCATTATGATCTGGGTTTATGGCTTAAAGCATGTTAATAGCAACATGTTAGGATTTACGAGAATTAAATGTTGGATGGCTTGTTACATGTATGTGTTGGTGTTGTGATTCACTGTTTGAACTGATTATTACTCGAGGTAGCATGAAATCGTATGTAGCTATTAAACTGTTAAGTATCTGTTGTTGTGCTCTTGTGATTGTATCATTATTCCTGAATTTGTACCTTTTACTCGTATACATGATAAACTGCTTATCTGTTTAACCTTCCTAGTGACTAGATTGCCTTGAGTTTATGCATGTTTTGATGTTATCTGTTCCATCCATGTTTGATTGTATACGTGCTGCCATGATTATATGCTCGATTTCTCTGATTTGTTGCCTAAGGGTTCGTTCATATTTTTTTATGTTCAGCGTTAGAATAGCTAGGCTCGGTTATCATGTTGGCCACCTAGAGGAGCAGCTAGCTCACCTATTTTTTAGGACTCGTGGTTGCGTGATTCAATATCGTGTTATTGATGTGATTCGCTAGTGCTCCTTAGGAATCAAGCGAGGATATGGATTCTCTTTACTTAGAGACAAGTGGTTGGGCTGCCCTAACCTATGGGTTAGGTTGACTCTTACATCCGACTAAGGGGTCGAATCTCATCCACATGTCACATTGTGTGCAAAACAACGAGTTCCTTGGTTGTTGAGCACACATTGCGGGTCACACCAACCCTCGGGTGGGCCGATTGCATTCGCCTAGGCTAGACTAGATCTTTTGTGACTCTAGTGCTAGCTATATCTCTCTGTTTTTAATCGTGGAACCTCATATGCTGTGTGCATGGTCCCACAAGTTTACCCGTCTCGTACATTGGAGGGGGAGCCGATAATACCTTGCTTGACCCTGAGACAGATGGGCTTAGGCACCGAGTGCAGTTTCAGAAAGGCTTAGGCACCGAGTGCAGTTTCAGTACAGCTTTTCACCCTCAGACAGATGGTCAGACTGAGAGGGTGAACCAGATTCTTGAGGATATGCTGAGATCTTGTGTGTTGGACTTTTCGGGCAGTTGGGACCAGTATCTGTATCTGATGGAGTTTGCCTATAATAACAGTTATCAGTTGACGATCCAGATGGCTCCATTCGAGGCTTTGTATGGTAAGCGTTGCCAGTCTCCTATGTTCTGGGAAGAGGTTGGTGATAGACAGGTTTTGGGTCCCGAGTTGCTACAGTTGACCAACGGTGCAGTGCAGAAGATTAGAGCTCGTATGTTGACAGCTCAGAGCAGACAGAAGAGTTACGCCAATGTACGGCGTCGAGACTTAGAGTTTGAGGTTGGACAACACGTGTTTTTAAAGGTTGCACCGATGTGAGGTGTGTTGAGGTTTGGTAAGCGAGGGAAGTTGAGTCCCCGTTTCATTGGACCGTTTGAGATTCTTGAGAGGATTGGCAGAGTTGCATATCGGTTAGCCTTACCTCCGTCGTTGTCAGCTGTGCACAGTGTTTTTCATGTATCGATGTTGAGGCAGTATGTGTCGGACCCGTCGCACATTGTGGACTTTGAGCCTTTGCAGCTGAATGAGGATTTGAGCTTCGAGGATAAGCCTCTGAGGATTCTTGCCTTTGAGACGAAGACGTTGCGTAATCGTGAGATCCATTTGGTGAAGGTTCAGTGGAGGAGTCAGAGTTCAGAGGAAGCCACTTGGGAGCGGGACGACGAGATGAGATTGCATTATCCTGAGCTGTTTCAGTCTTAAGGACTTTCGGGGATGAAAGTCATACAAAGGAGGGAATATTGTAACGGCCCAGGTTTTCATCTCGGTCTTTCATGTATGTCCTAAGGGTATTTTGGTAATTTGGTCGGGTCGTTTCTGTCTTTTTCAGCTGTTAATATTATTGGATGGTCATATGTAGGGTTTGGTTGCTTTGTGGATGTGTCTGGGCATGAAGAGATGCAAAAATAAAATAGAGATTTTATTGTGTAGCTGCTAGGTTTCGAACCCGAGTTGCGAGGGAGTCAGAGGAGTGGTGTTGTCGATTGTGCCACAAGTCGTTATTGATGCTTATTCCGCGGTTTGTCTTGGTTTGCTTTGGGTTTTGAGACTTAGGTGAGTTTGGTTAAAAGAAGAGAAAATAGGTTTTTATTCTTTTCTTCTCCAAATCCTCCTTGCCGCCCCAACCCATTCTCTTAAGCTTCTTGCCGTGTGTCTTCTCCCAAGCTTCACCGTCTCGTTCTTCCCGGGTAGGTGTTCTCGAGAAGAGAATTGAGTTTTGGTTTTTGTTGCAGCTAGCCGAGAAGACCAGTAGCCCCATCGCCCAGCCCATCGCAGACGAGCAGCGCCGTTGCACGCCCATAGCCCAGCAGCAGATCGCGTCGCACGCCCAATCGCCTACAGCAGCAGATCGCGTCGCACGCCCAGCCCTCTAGTAAATCGCGCGCCATCGCGAGCAGCCCCGATTGCAGCCTAGCTGCGTCGCTTCGCCCGCCGCGTCGCGTCCTAGCTCGAGCACGCCCACGTCGCTCGATCCCGTCCGCGCGCAGCCCAGCTCGCGTGTCGCGTCGACCAGCTCCGGCGCGAGCCCGTCCGCGCGCCAGCCCCGTGTCGTGTGAGTTGCTCCCGAGTCGAGCCCTGTTTGTATTGTTATTTAAGTCCTATAGGTTGTGATAAATTGTTGTTGTGTGTTAGGTCCCCGATAGCTAGATCGGGTTCGATTGCAGCATAGGATCTTTGTGTGTAGTTGCCTTCCGACCAAGGTAAGGATTTCTTACCGGAGTTGTGTGGTCCCTGCGATATATTCTGTGATTGCTGTTTGTATGCTTGTTTATGTTTATCAGCATGTTAGTGGATAGGTGCTCTGTTCTGAATTCCGACTGGCATGATTCTCCTGTTGTTTCTCATGTTAGTTCCATGCTAGGTTGTTCTGTTCTGGCATGCTCGTTATCTGTTCTTGTTTCGTAGTATCATGCTAGGTTCATTGTTTCTGCTGAGCACGTATTGGAATGTTTGATGTTATCTGTTATAGCTTAGATTTCTGATAGGTAGCATCATCCGGGCGAGGATGCATACCGTAACTTGCATCCGTGGCAGGGACGTGCGAGGCAGTACTCCGTCCTTGATCCGTCGTTAGGGTTTAGCTAACCCTAACGGCAGCCCAGTGCAATCTTGGGTGAGGGTGGCAGACTGTTAAATGCCCCAACGGTCGGGGGAATGACGAGGCATTGCCTTGTCCCTGACAGTCGACACGTCCTCAGCGTGTCGGCAGTAGCCCTTGATTGCCACCTGATAGGGCAAGGACCGGTGCCTGGTGTAAGCCTACCACGACCGGTTTCTTAGCCTCAGGTGCGGTGGTACAGGCTGACATAGTCATAGTGTCCTGGTCTCACACCACTATGTTCAGTGACACCGATCAAGAGATTTGTTAGGCATGCGTACTGGACCAGGGCAGCATGCCCTAGACCCAACACCTCCCTGGTTTGCAACAGCATGCGGTGCGCGCACACGCTCATTACAGCGCCGACTGGAGAGCTCCTCGGGATCTTGAGTTCAGTGCACCTTTCGTATCGACAGTAGGAAGGCTGAGGCCGAGACTAGTTTCTCGTATAGTATCGTAAAGCGTTGTAGTTTTTCGGAGTAAGACCGTAAGATGACATCCGAGGTTTATGTATGGATTAAAGCTACATTCTGCTAGATGATCAGTTGTATCGTATTGTACCCCGGTTGGGGATTCTTAGTGAGTAATTCGTTACTCACCGCTGCTGATCATGGAAACCAGCTGTTTCGAACTCTGAGTCTTATGTTTATGTTTTATGTTTTTATTGTCCTCTGAATGCATGTAGTTGGGCACGGAGCCCTTAGGATGTTTTCTGATTGTTTTCTGGATTCTGACACTGTTGTAAACCGTTTGAAGTTTTGCATGATTTGAATAAATCTCTGATCATACTGGTTCATTGAGGTAAAGGCCTAGTTTAGAACCCCTTTCGGGTCGGGTCTTTACATAAATTGATGTAGAAATTAATTTTATATAGGGTTAGAAATGAATAAGTTGCATGTGACTTGAAAATTCAATCCTTTTTTGAGATTACAACAATTGGGGGTTGGGGAGACTCGATCTAGGACCTCTAGGTCATTAGGTGTACATTGATGCCGCTTGAGCTACTGCTCTATTGGCTTGAAAATTCAATCATTTTCCATCCTTTTATTATTCAATTTAATTCAATGTTATATGATTTTCTTAGAGATATTTATATTATTTCTTAACCATTAGTAAAAGATTGAAAAAAAACATTATTGAGGGTCAATGACGCGATTGGTTATCTTGTTTAGTGTTAATCCATTTTAACTTTGAGTTCGAACCCGAAAAATCAATATTTGACTCTTATATTATTTTGATCTCGAGAATCAATATTTCTTTCCCTTCTCGAATATATACTAAAAAAAACATTACCAAAATAGTTTGAGATGATTTTTCTTAGCTTATATACTATATACATTAACTATTCATTAGTGGATATATATTTTAAGAACTTAAAATACTACTTTTAATAAATATATTATTAGCTCCCCAATATTCTTAAAATAATATTTATATAGTTGTATATTTAAAATACAATAGTTTAAGTTTGTTAGTGCTAATTGTTGTTATAATATGAGTTTAATTAGTTGTTTTAAATTTCTTTTGTATTCCATTATTTTTTGGGGTTTTTGCATGTATATTAAAAAAAACATAATAACTCAATGTATAGCACAATTTTCATACTTATTCATTTGTGGCACAAAAATGATTGAAGTCTATCAGTTTGCCGATTGAAGTCTATCAGTTGAATTGATAGAAGTCTAAAGTCTATCAATTAAACTGATAGAAGCCTATTAGTTGACTGATAGAAGTCTATAATTGAACGGATAGAAGTCTAAAGTCTATCAGTTGAACTGATAGAAATCTAAAATCTATCAGTTGCATTGATAGAAGTCTAAATAGGAATTTTGAGCAAAATGTACTATGAATGAAATTATTTTAAAAAATGGACTACAATTGTCATGAAAAGCCAAAAATATGCTATGAATGATAAATTCTCAAAGTATTATTATAACGAGATTTTGTATGTATATTAAAAAAAACAAAATAATTATCCATGTATAGCACAATTCCCAAACTTATTCATTTGTGGCACAAAAATTATTGCAGTCTATCGATTTGCATTGTTCAATTACTCAAAATCGATTGAAGTATATCAATTGAACTGATAGAAGTCTATTAGTTGAAGCGATAGAAGTCTATCAATTGAACGGATAGAAATCTATAGTCTATCAGCTGTACTGATAGAAGCCTGATGATGTAAAGAATAGCAATTTTGGGCAAAATGTGCTATGGATGAAATTATTTTAAAAAGATGTGCTATAGATGAAATTATTTTTAAAAATGTGCTATAATTATAATAAAGAGCCAAAAATATGCTATGGGTGATAAATTCTCTTATTTTTTCATATTTTAAAATTATTTTGTAAAATTTGGTATCATAAGAATATATGATTTCTTACCCAACAAAAAAGCGTAACCTTTTAATTGTTATTTATTATTTAATTGGTTTTATGAAAGGTTAGTTAATTGGATTTAATCGAATGAATGAATGACACAATGATTTCATTGTTTGGTTGTGAACCAGTTCAACAGTAAGTTCGATCCCGAGAATCGGCATTTGTCTTCCTTCACTAAAAAAAATGGATTTAATTCTTTTTGTATTTCAATTTTATAGTTATAATATTATAAAATTTTTCATTAAAAAATTAGTTTAATTGTTTTGCTATCTAAAGATTGAATAAATGATGTAGATAGAGTGAAAAAAGTTTATTTTTAGAGTAGAAATTGTAAGTCTTAGAAGCTTTTAAATTGTTTTCCTAAAAAAAAAAGAGAACATTTTAAATTGTACAAAATTCATAATATTTTTGATAAATTTTAATTAATAATAAAATAGTAATCTATGAAATGGTGAAGAAATTTTTTACCATTTAACCTTCATTTCCCAATATTTATTATTATTAAATAAAATATATTGAAAAAGTCCCTCGAAAGAAAATAGGAACTCATTCTTCCTCAAATGTAAATAAAAGAAATCTCAAAAAGTAACAAAGCGTTATAAACTCAAAGCCTAAGCTTATAATCCTTTTCTAATAAACTGTTTTTTTTTTTTGAGAAATTCTAATAAACTGTTTTACACAAATGCATTGTCACAAACTATATTAAATAAAAATAAAAATACACATTAATTATAGAAAGTACAATAAAAAACTGTATAAATTCCTAACTATGTATTCATATCTAAATTAAAATAGAGTCATTAAGGCCCCGTTTGATAACCATTTTGATTTTCGTTTTTTGTTTATGAAATTTAAGCATACAACAACTACTTTCCTATACTTTTTTCCTTATTTGAATATCTACGTCTTACCTATATTTTAATAAACAAAAGTAAAATCTATAAAAAAAAAGTAGCTTCCAAAATCTTGTTTATGTTTTTGAAATTTGGTTAGTACTCTCCTACTTTCTTAAAGAAAGATGGATACATTGTAGGAAAGATGGAGCACATGGTAGAAAATTTGAATAGAAATAGGTTTAAATTTCATGAACAAAAAATAAAAAACCAAATGATTATCAAACGGGGCCTAAATTAATAATTTGTCAAGCACACGTTGCTCAGCTTCATGAAACGAGGTTGAAAGGTTAAAAATTGCATTCAAAATATTAACTCAGTCAGATTGATTCCTTGATCTAGCTTGGACTTATCAGCAATATCTTGTAATACTTTGATTATTAAAGAGATTTGAAGAGCGTTAGATTCAAGGTATTAATTTATACCTAAATCAGTTGAAGTTAAATATAGCACTAACATCTTTAAATGGTTTGGGTATTGGAGAGTTTATCAAAAACTATAAAATAATAAAAATTGGAGAGCTTTTAAATAATTATGAAAATTCATTTTTATAGTAAAAATTGAATTTGAAGGACCTTTTAAATTTTAAAACCCATAAAATTTCATCCATTAAATAATAAACGGAACTTTGAACCTTCTAACCTTTTCACTTTTAAACATTTATTATCATTTAATTTAAAAACTACTAAAATGATTCTCAAAATAATTTTTTTTTAAGTACAAATTGGGAGAAGGGGACCAATAAACTCTAATAGATGATACAACTAATTTGTAGTCATGAAGTTGAAATAGATTAATATCAAACAAGATAACCAACTGCGTCATCAATTCATTTGGTCAAAATAAATCATATTTAACATAGTATGAAGCGATTATTTAATACCAACATTTCTTTTTTATCTTCATTACAAAGAAGTATTATTTAATGTTTTTATCAAACCCACCTTCACGATACATTACCAACATTTTAAGCATGGTATATTTGTAAATTAAAATGTGGCTTATGAATAAAATTGTCCAAAAATTATTCTCTTCTTAAGATACTTTTTAGGAGCCGTTCAGTTTGAGGTAATCTGAAATTTCTATGAAATAAACATGTGGATTATCTTGTTCGTTTTGTAAAATGTCCATATGAAGGGCATTTGATCCTTTTTTTATACCTTTTTAAAATATGAGTTTCTAAGAGCTCGTTTGATAACGTTTCTGTTTCTTGTTCCTTATTTTTTGAGAATAAGAAACAAAAATGTGTTTGATAGCTGTTTCTGTTTCTTGTTTCTTAAAAAAAAAGAAACAGAAAACATTTATATTTGATAATCATTTCTTGTTTCTTGTTTTTTATTATTTTTTTAATATTTTCAAGGGGTGTTTTTTTTGTCAAATTTAAGGACGGTTTAGATAGAGTATTTATTAACTACTCCTAAAAAACACAACCAAACGAGCTATTATAACTATTCAAAATATTCCTCATTAATAACTATTAAACATAACTCCTCATTTCTAACTATTCAAAATAACTTTTCATTTATAACAATTAATTTCTAATAATTCATTTCTAACAATTCGAAATAACTCATTTTCTAACAATTCATTGTTAACTACTCAAAATAGCTCTTCATTTCAAATGCACATCCAAACAATTGATAATCTCTTACTCCTCTACAAAAAAAATACATTTAAACGAGTTTTGGTTGTAGCTCCTCTAAAAACTACATCGAAACGAGTTATTACAAAAATTAAAAATTTTTACTACTCAAAATAACTCAACGAGGTGTTTGGATGAAGTTTTGAATGAAGAGTTAGATTGAGGAGTTAAAAATTGAGAGTTAAAGCAAAAAACTCGTTTGAATGTAGTTTTTTTGTAGAGAAGTTAGAGACAATTGCTTATTTGGATGTGGATTTAAAATAAATAGTTATTATGAGTAGTTAAAAAAATAAAATTTGAAATGAGTAGTTAAAAATGAGTTATTTTAAAAAAAAAATAAAAATAAATGATTAGAAATAAGTGGTTAGTATTCGTAAGTTATTTTGAGTAGTTATAAATGAATTATTAGAAATGAATGGTTAGAAATGAGGAGTTATTTTGAGTAGTAAAAATATAAAGAGAGTGAAATATATATTTTAGTGATTTTTTTTCTTCATAATACTAAATTTTTTTCACATTCCAAATATATTCAAAATTGAATTAATAAATAAATACACATATTACAAAATTTTTAAATCAAATAACAAATCATAAATAAATAAAAAATACAAATTGTATGATGCACTACCAACTTAAAAATTTATACAATACAAAATTACAAAAATTAAAAACCTATAAATTAAAACAGTTAATAAACAAACAAAATTAAAAGAATTAAAAAAGAAAAAGTGCAAACATACATAGAATTCGAACCATTCCCCATGGACCAAAATTGAAATGTGGGTTAAATATAAAACCATCACACAACAACCACCAATCTCTAAAATTTAGGAACGCTATAATATAATTCCAATAATAGCCAGAAACTGTTTTTAACAGTTTCTCATTTTTCCAGCTAATTTGAGAAACATTTTTACTATTTTTTGGAATAAGAAACGAAAACAGTTATCAAACAAATTTGTTTCTCAAAAAATTAGAAACAGAAACAAAAAACAGGAAACATGAACGTTATCAAACGAGCCTTAAGATTCCCATGTAAATCAGAACATTCGTTAAGGACATTTTTGTCCCTTATTTGATATATTACGACATTTTGCCATAAAAAACGAAATGTGAGTTTTAGATATTAATGGGATATATATGCCAATAAGAGTAATAGGTCAGCGGCATTTGTGTACACCTAATGACTAAAAAGTTACGGGTTTAAATCCCCCCTCCCCCAAATGTTGTAACTCAAAAAAAAAAAAAAAAAAAAACGAAATATATATAGACAAACTATAAATATGTCATTAGGTTCATGAGGATGTCAGACATCTTTGATTCTACAAATCATTGGAAAGGAACACGATAAAATGTGAGTTTTAGATTCATCTTTATTCTTATATTAAATTAAAATTTTCAAAATTCTAACAAAAAAATAAGTGTTGACGTGTTAATTTGATTAATTGTAATTCAATTTAACATATACTAAATAAAAAAAAAAAACTTACAATTTTACCATAATATTTATGGTTGAAAACTTCATATCTACACTATCTTTGTTTTTTAGAATCAAACCTACACCATCTTAGATAAAAATATATGACAATAATTAGCATTGAAGTACATGGTTATTTAGCAAACAAAAATAATATACTATCTTAAATAAAAATATATGTCAATAATTAGCATTGAATTAACTACATGGTTATTTAGTAAATAAAAATAAGAGTTGTATACATATAAACTAAAAAGTCGTAAGTTCGTTTCCTATCGATAGTTACTCAAACCACAACCGATTATAGATAACCATTATTGACGAATTAAATTCACTTTACTCTTTATATTTTCTCTGCTTCAAAGTCTTTTGTTAGTTTATATTCTATCTCGTAAATTTAATTTCTATGTTATCTTCTCCATTTCATCTCTTCCCATGTGCATTCTATAATGTGAAAAAGGTTTTATTTTTCCCACTGTCTTCAAATATTTTATTCTTATTTGTGTTAACTCCATGTGAATAGCATTAATGTCATAGTCTTCTTTCCTCACACGTTTCTTCGTATTGCATCAATATGAAAAGGGTTCCTAGTATTTGACTTATTACACGATAATTTATGGAGGATTAATATTTAAGTTTCATAGCCCGTACTTTTATGGTACATAGAAATATGAGAGCATTGATATTTTCTTTGATTATGTGTGATTTTTTAAAATCTTAACATGTGGCAATTTTTGTGTCCAGGGCATACATGACTAGGGAATTAAAATTTGTCGTATGTGTTTTTTAGAATAATAAATATTTAATTCAATGTTTAGTTTGAATAATATAGAACGCTTGTATTTTCAAATTTATATATATAACGCTTCCCATATTAATTTTTATTTTTCATGAATACATCAAGTCAAAAGGTATGTTAAAAAAATAAGATAATTAGTTCCTATGGTTGGAAGAAAGTTAGATTTTATCACCATTTAAAAAACTATATATATTTTTTTTTTTAGAGTTAAAAAAACTGTAGTTTAGTTTCTATTTTTCGAAGAAATATAGAATTTAGTTTCTATAGTCTTAAAAATTAGAATTTAGTCTTAATTATTTGATTAAACATAAAGAATAGTCTTTAATTGTTGGCGAATTATGTTTGATTAGAATTTAGTCTTAATGATATGAAATGATGAGTTAATGATTGATATAACAAAAAGAACCATATCATTTATGCTTAAATAGTGATACGAATCGGACAATCTATTTGTTGCATCTACCTGATGACCTATTACAAAAAGCAAGACAAAAAAGATTCAAGAGACATATATATTACATCTTCAAAAGCTTGCCAATGCATAAGAGGAGACAAAACCTTTTCATCCAGAATTTATTTACAACACTAGCACAACAAGTGAAGAAGAGATTGAAATGAAGATGACATGAGAGTATCATTTATATTGGAAGATGACAACATGACGGAATTTTAAATAAAGGAATTTCGAGATTTTATATTTTGAGACTTTTTGATTTCAAATCTTGCCAACAATGCTCATAATTGCAAGGACCTACTAGAAGGGTTAATTGAGTCTATTTAAAGTATATCTACCATTTTGTCCAACATTTAAACCTGTCAATTGATGTAGAATTGACTTTTGGCTTCATAGGTCTTATTTTCTACAAAATGCATTTAATAGCTTTTTTGCGTCTTTTTGTATTACAATACATGACAACCCTTTGGCCTTTAAAAAGGCTTGTAATACATCATTTTAGACAGATTTGATTAATTAAAAACTAGTGTTTTCTTGAACCCCATTCGGTGTTTCATTTATTTCAAATCTTGTTTAGGTTTGAAGTTAAATCAATTAATTGGATTAGTCTTGATCAAATTAATTATGGAAGCATGACCATTTTAGATTTTAAGTGTGGTCTAAGTTAGCCTTCATTGTGTGTTTTTGCAAGGATCCTAGAAGAACCTCTAGTTTTGTAAAAATCAAGCACGTTTTGGCGTTTATCAAATAGTGAGTTTCCATGAACTTAATATGCGAGCGATTACATATAATAATGACTATATTTTAGATTTTATAAAACCATTAGAGGACTAAATTCAAAAATTTAAAATCGTAGGGATTAAATTCTAACTTTCTAATCATAGGGACTAAATTCTATATTTCTTTAAACCATAGGGACTAAATTTTAGATTTTTAAACCATGAGGACTAAACTCTAACTTTCTTCAAATTATAAGGACTAAACTTATATTTTACCCTAGCAAAATATTACTTGATAATGTTGTAATTATCACGGGCCCTATACTCTAAGCATCAATAGGTTCTAATCATCACAATTTTCTAAATTAAGTTTACATTAATTTTGAGAAATCTTTAATAATTTGGCTGCAATTATTTAAGATACCCAAAAACAATAGAAATCGATAGAAGAATTTAAAGTGGTTTGGTCATAAGATCTACGTCCACTTTGCGTAGTTCGAGACTAAGCAAGACGATATTATTAGAAAAGTTTTACATGACATATACACCAATGTAATCAAAATAGTAAACAACAATATACAAAAGGCTTAATGGAAATTAAATCTATCCTACAATAACCATCATGGAGTGGTCTACTAGCTAGTCAAGATTACCTTGAAAAACTACGAGATGAAGGATTTAATATATGGTGGCCACCTACTTAAGAATTAATTTCCTATGTGACAATAATTGAGATGTGCACAAAGAGACAAAATTAATTTTACCTAAAATTGCCGTCAGAGAACAGTTTAGAACACAGCCAAAAAAGAGGGTTACAAATCAGCCAACACAACTTGAAATCATGACTGAAATTTTTCAAAAACGCTATCTCCACATGTCACTCTAGTGTTGAGGCGCCGACAATGTGGATTCTAGGAAGTTCATTATGCATGTCGAGCAGTGTTTCGCTTTGATGTTGTACTCAAAATTACTATGCTTCAGTAATTTATAACAATCAATTCTTCTTTGTTGAGTTAGCTTGTGCAAGTGTACAGTTCTGCTGTAGGAAATTTTACTTCTTTAAAAGGTCATCTGCACATAGATTTGATACAAACATTCATTTTATCAACAATCATGAGAATCAATGTAATAGAAAAAGTGCTTAATGATAGATCTAACTATAGATAACGAAATCAAGTGCTTTAGAAATAAAATAAATGAACACAACAAAATATTGTAATGATACTATCAATCGCAACACACAAAATAAGATTCAATCAATAACAAGTATTGGTAGGAATTAAGATTATTCCGAGTTAATTTCTATAACTCCAGTTGCATTGGTAAGAAGTGGATTACTGCTTTACTCAAACACTGTCTCTACTCGAGCATCAGCATATAAATAAAAAAATAGAATCAACAACATTAGTAAGGGTGTTATCTCTAATCACTCTTTAAACGACAAGCTAGAATTTAACAAACCTAATGTACACTATGCATATCACTGTACACACACACACTCTCTTTTCAGATATGAATGCATTTAAATGAAGAATAACATGCATTTACAATTCATCATCTCCTTAATTACCTTAAGCTTATAGAATCTACTTTTACTTACCTAATTTCTCCTGATTCAAAATTTAGCTCATCATCGTAATAAACAGATTCATATATGAAGGAATCGTGTCCTAAGACAAATCACAACAATTACTAAATATAAATAGGAATTATTATGGAGATAATAATTAGTGTATTTTGGTAATTAATAATTACTTGCTAGAGAATAATTATTATAGTTAGACTAATTAGATTTGGTTAACAACTAAAATATCTAATTTCTGAGAGGTCACACATAAAGTAATGGACTGAACTAAATATAAAGCTCAAAAGGTTTTATATTGGATGACAAATTAAGAGTAGTGGGTTTTGGTTTTGTCTGCTGGCCTAACCCTAAATATATATGGGGTCAGGAGAAATATACGATAGATTAATTTTTCCGTTAGACAGAAAAATCCTAACCCAACAGTTCCCTGCCTTTCGTATTAGCATACGTGGGATCATTCCATTGCTGGTGGACCAATTGGAGGGGTTGCAGTTGTAGCCTTTACATCTCCTAGCAGCAACAACGTTCTTGCTTTGGAATCACGCATCAAAGGTTGTAATTCTTTACTTCCTATTTAATTCATATAATTATTATGCATGCGATTCTGTGATAGATGTTAGGAAATTGTTTCCTGAAATTCCGCTTTTTGCATTTATATTTTCCTACAGTGGTATCAGAGCAGAATACATAATCTTATATGATTATTGTTTTTGATGTTGTAGATTAAGAATTTGATAATTCTCATTCACATTTAAATCACAAATTGAAAATTTGATGATTAGCACAACAGAAACATTTTATGAGTTTAGTTGCTAAATTAAATTAAATCACAAATTTAGAATTTGATGATTCCCATAGTATAGAATATTTTATGGGTTAATTTGCTAAATGAAATTAAATCACAAATTGAGATTTGTTGATTATTGGCATTAATACACCAAAATGCTAATTAATTTTTTGAAATTTTGTTAAGTGTTAATAAAATTTAAAATTAGTTAACATCAAATTGAGAATTTGTTAATTTTCGGTAATTAACATTTCATCCAAATAATAATTTATATATTTATTTTTCTGAAAATTAATTAAAAGTTAATGAATTTTCAGAAATTATGATTAAATTAGAAAAATAAGATTTCGTGATTATTTGGTAATATTTTCCCTTAAAATTTGAAAATTTATTTTCTGATTTTGGCTAAATATTGAGTAATATTAAAACTTGAATGATTTTTGTTTCCATAAAATTTGGAATATTGTTTCCTAAAATATGTAACTGTTTACTATTTTACTGGATATTGGATATGACTCTATTTTAGCAATTTGTTGCTAGGCTAGTCAATTTTTTTTAATTAGTTTAAAAAAAAAAACTTTTTGATTTAGCAAATTAATAAATAATGGAGATTATTTCCATATTAAATTATTTAATTGTTCCTAATTGAAAATTGGCTTATGTGTTAAGTTTATTGATGAGGAAGGGTTTATGGAATTATTTATACATTTTTTTTGCATACTTTTATAATATTTGATATTATTATGTGTGTGGTGATTAGTATGGCCGAATTAGGATTTTTATTGAATACGATCTGCGCATCGCTAAGTTTTTTTTAATTTAAATTTCTGTAATTTTTAAATTCCAAAATTATGTAATCCAATAAAGAATTCAAGGAGTTCAAGGATGGAGGATGGAGATCCAATAGAAGCTCAAAGAAGATTCATGAAGATTAGTTATTTCCTAGGTTTAGGGGCCATACTATGTTCATGGTTTATTTATTACATTTAATTTTTATAATTATATGCTTTATTTAAGTTTATTTATGTTGTTTTATTTGTTCGATGTGTTCACCTAAATAAACAACATATTGAACGGGTCCCAATTATAATTTTGAGTTTAATTGCTTTTCCAAACAAACAACTATGAAACCTTTGATCATTGGTAATAGGTTCTGCCAAAGTAGGGTGTTACTTTAATCTAAGGATAGTAGTGTAGATTTAATGAAACTTGCACGTTCATGTTTGGTTTAACTAAACAAAACTATCAAAAGACAAAGTTTTGGGTTTTGAAGCAAAGAGATAGAATTAACAAAGAGTTGTTAACCTATCTACCAAGAATTACAAAGAGTTGTAATTAGTAAAAGAGTTTACTTACCTCTAATATTATTAATAAAAGGCAGGGCCAAAGTCCGTTTTATTAATAATAGGAAGGGGGTCTTGGTTATTTCTTTATTCAAAATGGGACATTAAAATTTGAATAAAGTGTTAGTAAATTAAGTTAAGGGGTGAAGGCAAGCCGTTGCTTTGAAAAAGAACATGAAAATGTTAAAAATATTCTAAAAAATAAAAATAATGACATTATGGGTAAAATAAAAAGTATAAAGTGGCAGTAATATTAGGATCTCAAAGTATTTCGTTGTTTATCGAAAAGCGAAAGCTTTTACATTATTTCTACTGCCTAGGTGTGCCGTTTTATGCTCAACTGAGCCACTCTAGGAGTTACGAAATGTGAACATTGTCAACATGAGTGCAGCCCGAGTAGGAATGCAAGAAAGCAGAAGCAGAAATCCTCAAGAGATTTGAGAGCCTAATTTAGTATGCTTAGGACAGAATGTGTTTTGCCAAACTTAGGATGATTTAGGGATTGAATAATTTAATTGGGAGTTATGAGAATTAATTTTTAGAGTATTCAATTTGTCAGCCGATGGAGGAAGAAGTAGTCAATGAAGGAAATAGCTAGCAATTTCAGGATTTTAAAAATCAATAAGAGAAATTTTTGTGTTTTATTTTGTGATGAGAATTTCTTAATCCATGGAATACAAAGCATAGGGTGTTGCTATAATCATTTTCATTTGCTAGGATCATGCATATATAATTTATATAAATTATCTCTCATCACTATTATACGTCTACATTGCTAGGGATGCGTGTTAAATCTCAAAGAGACTTTATATTTAACATATTTTATAATCATTATTTTGTTTCATTTCTAAAATATAATGCGAAAAAGGGTGAAAATAATAAGTAAATAGGTGAAAAGGCTAATGCTTACGCATTTTGGAATATCGATGAATAATAATTATAATACAAAAAAGAGTCAGTTTTTATTGAAAATGCATATTAACGGATACTCGCGCACTAATGAATTTGATTTATACAAGAGTATTGGAGTAATGTGGATGAGGAATATCAATTCATGGAGGCAAGAGGAACGCATTTAATGCTTAATAACAGATCGACGTAGATGCGAACCTGAAAGGAAGAAAAGAATCGGAAGCGAGCGAGAGCCATCTAAAAAATAGATCGTTGGTTTAAGAGATTGCGATAATCTTGAGATTCTTTTCTTTAATCATTAAAGACGTGACTGATGATCCAATTAAAGGAAGATCTGCCGCTCAAGTCAAAACTCTAGCCGTTATAAGAATCCATCACTTCTGTTAAGATGACGCTAAGAGAGATGGGATAGCTTACACATGTAATAAGGGACACTAGGGGGATATAACTAGAGCATGTCAAGTTAGGGTTTAATTTAATAGTAAGTGTCGACTGGCCATCCACACGAACTAATAGGTTGTTAATTCGGGAGAAGAGATAACCTAAGACTATTGAAAGTTCAGTAGGTTAGTATGAAGTCTTTTATGGTGTAAAAAAGAGTTTAGGATTAAACGTTTTACTACTGCATACGGTGCACTGAGTTAACCTCTACACTAATTCGCAACGGGAGTTGGTCTTAGTGTAGCAGTGTTATAAGAACTATGTGGTGAATGGAAACTAGTATACTTCACTTAACAAACGTTCGGTTCCGCATTCATTCACATTAAGTCTAACTTCCGTTGCAACTCAATGTAATCTGCACAACGCTGCGTATGCAGTAGTTACGTGTTTATTCCTAAACTCTGATTTAAAGTATAAAAGACTTTGATACTAACCTAGTGAACATGCTGTCTAGTCTTATGTCATTCCTCTTCTGACTTACAACCAAGTAGCTCGTGTGGATGGTCGGTCGACACTCACTATTAAGAAATTAAGAACCTAGCTAACATGCACTGGTGTATCCCTCCTTAGATCCGTCCAACACGTTCGTAAATAATTTCACTTTTCCCTAACCTAGCCTTAGAGGGATTAGTTTATAATGCAAATTAAAAACACAGATAACAAAATGAATGAAAACATGCTGGAAGCATATTATTGAAAAGCAAAATGAGTCAAAATAACAACAAAAGAAAAAATGGAGAGACTGCGTGTTAAGATTTTTCGTGTCTTCACACCAAAAAAGCTCTCGTAAAAACAATTACAAGATTTCAATTTATAGACTCTTCTTGGTTCTTTTCGAATATTCCCGATTTAAATTGGTAACCCAATTAACTCGATCATGTTGGCTGATTGATTTCATCAATCTCATCGTAATTGAATAAGGAAGGGATCCTATGATTTCTGAAATCTCTCTCTCTAGTTGTCCGGTTAGTCAACGTTGTGTGCTTTCATCGTATTCCTTCCTTCATTAAGTCCTTACCTTGGCATCTTGCCCGAGCTACTGTTATTGCGCATTTGAGTTTCGCATTGGTTACTGTTGTTCCACGAAGTTCAGTCTTGTTATTCCGCATCACAATTCCTATACAACATCTTTTGAGCATCATAGGTACTTAATTACACATTTAAAATGTGATATTAGCATTTTTAAGAGTATAATGCATAATTCTCTATTTCACCTCCTAATGTGCGAGCATTAGTCTAAAATACCGATTTGCTAACTAATTTAACTCTTTCACTTAGGATTTTATATGCTAATTGCAAACAATCGATTCGAAATCAACCTAAATAATGACTTTATTTGAGAGACACCAATACACATATAAATAAGGATTTCTTTGTCTATTATTTTTTATATTTCCGACATACATAATAGAAGCAGAGTTATGCATACAACATATATAATTATGTCTATCTCCACATAGTGCACAACTGTCTAGGGTAATTTGGTTTAATGCGGCAACAATTTGAGTGGCCAGAGTATTAGAAGCACTATTGGTTTGCATATGTTTCATCATGTTTGTCATAGTTGATACTTGAGCAGATAAAGCTACCAAAGCTTCTACTTCTAATTTTACTCCTTTTGTATGTTGACTTCCTTTAAGATTTCCCCATTTACTTTTATTTAGTGAAATGCGCGCTCTAAAATTTCATGGCTCGATTATAGTTTTTAGACAAGATAAAATTTCATGGCCTGATTATAGTTTTTAGACAAGATAGATCCATTTGCTGACGCATTTATCACTAACTTGGAATTATTATTTAGGTCATGATAAAAATATTCTAATTGCACACAATAAGGTAATTCATGGTGAGGACATCTATGAAACAAATTCTTAAATCTATCACATGATTTGGTTATTGATTTATCGTCTTAATTGTTGGAAGTTAACTATTTCATTTTTATTTTTTCATGTTTCTAATAAGTGGAAAGAACTTTACTATAAATTTCTCTGCTAAAATGATGTGATATTTTGGTGTGTATAAATAGTCTTTAGATAAATTCTAAGTATATGATATTAACACTAATGTCCTACGCTTTTGAATTTCATTTTACGCAAGTAGACACAGTAGAATATGCAGCAAGTGATAAATATTCATAATATCGTTTTCCATAGGGAATATTGTTAATCGGCTGTGTTTATCTAAGAGTCAGACAGAAAGGAACATAATATTTTTCTTAGTTGGTGGTTTGGTTCCTAAATGTAATGAATAGTTTTATTAAAGAGACAGTTAAGTTCAAAAAGTGAGGTAAGAAGGTTAGTTCATGCTACACTCAAATCTTAAAGCTCCCTTCTGAAAAATTGTGTACAAGATTAGACATCCATTCGAAATCTAATAGATGATACAATTAATTTGTAGTCGTGAAGTTAAAATAGATTAACATCAAACAAGATAATCAACTGCGTCATCGATTCATTCGGTCAAAATAAATCATATTTAACATAGTATGAGGTGATTATTTAATACCAACATTTCTTTTTTATCTTCATTACAAAGAAGTATTATTTAATGTTTTTATCAAACCCACCTCCACGATACATTACCAACATTTTAAACATGGTATATTTGTAAATTAAAATGGGGCTTATGAATAAAATTATCCAAAAATTATTCTCTTCTTAAGATACCTTTTAGGGGCGGTTCAGTTTGAGGTAATCTGAAATTTTTATGAAATAAACATGTGGATTATCTTGTTCGTTTTGTAAGAATGTCCATATGAGCACTTGATCCTTTTTTTATACCTTTTTAAAATATGAGTTTCTAAGAGCTCGTTTGATAATGTTTCTGTTTCTTGTTTCTTATTTTTGGAGAATAAGAAACGAAAATGTGTTTGATAGCTGTTTATGTTTCTTGTTTCTTAAAAAAAAAAACAGAAACGTTTATGTTTGATAATCATTTCTTGTTTCTTGTCTTTTATTATTTTTTTAATATTTTCAAGGGGTGTTTTTTTTTGTCAAATTTAAGGACAGTTTAGATAGAGTATTTATTAACTACTCCTAAAAAACACATCCAAACGAGCTATAATTATAACTATTCAAAATATTCCTCATTACTAACTATTAAACATAACTCCTCATTTCTAACTATTCAAAATAACTTTTCATTTATAACACTTAATTTCTAATAATTCATTTCTAACAATTCGAAATAACTCATTTTCTAACAATTCATTGTTAACTACTCAAAATAACTCTTCATTTCAAATGCACATCCAAACAATTTATAATCTCTTACTCCTCTACAAAAAAATACATTTAAACAAGTTTTGGTTGTAGCTCCTCTAAAAACTACATCGAAACGAGTTATTACAAAAATTAAAATTTTTTACTACTCATAATAACTCAACGAGGTGTTTGGATGAAGTTTTGAATGAAGAGTTAGATTGAGGAGTTAAAAATTGAGAGTTAAAGCAAAAAACTCGTTTGAATGTAGTTTTTTGTAGAGAAGTTAGAGACAATTGCTTATTTGAATGTGGATTTAAAATAAATAGTTATTATGAGTAGTTAAAAAAATAAAATTTGAAATGAGTAGTTAAAAATGAGTTATTTAAAAAAAATAAAAATAAATGATTAGAAATAAGTGGTTAGTATTCGCAAGTTATTTTGAGTAGTTATAAATGAATTATTAGAAATGAATGGTTAGAAATGAGGAGTTATTTTGAGTAGAAAAAAATATAAAGAGAGTGAAATATATATTTTAGTGATTTTTTTTCTTCGTAATACTAAATTTTTTTCACATTCCAAATATATTAAAAACTGAATTAATAAATAAATACACATATTACAAAATTTTTAAATCAAATCACAAATCATAAATTAAAAAAAAATTACAAATTGTATGAGGCACTACCAACTTAAAAATTTATACAATACAAAATTACAAAAATTAAAAACCTATAAGTTAAAACAGTTAATAAACAAACAAAATTAAAAGAATTAAAAAAGAAAAAAGTGCAAACATAGAATTTGAACCATTCCCCATGGACCAAAATTGCAAGGAGGGTTAAAAATTAAACCATCACACCACAACCACCAATCTCTAAAATTTAGAAACGCCATAATATAATTCCAATAATAGCCATGCTTTAGAAGGCAACAAAAAAGAAAAGAACGGAACACCAGAAACTGTTTTTAACAGTTTCTCATTTTTCCAGCTAATTTGAAAAACGTTTTTACTATTTTTGGAATAAGAAACAGAAACGGTTATCAAACAAGTTTGTTTCTCAAAAAATTAGAAACAGAAACAAAAAACAGGAAACATGAACGTTATCAAACGAGCCCTAAGATTCCCATGTAAATCAGAACATTCGTTAAGGACATTTTTGTCCCTTATTTGATATATTACGACATTTTGCCATAAAAAACGAAATGTGAGTTTTAGATATTAATGGGATATATATGCCAATAAGAGTAATAGGTCAGCGGCATTTGTGTACACCTAATGACTAAAAAGTTACGGGTTTAAATCCCCCCTCCCCCAAATGTTGTAACTCAAAAAAAAAAAAAAAAAAAAACGAAATATATATAGACAAACTATAAATATGTCATTAGGTTCATGAGGATGTCAGACATCTTTGATTCTACAAATCATTGGAAAGGAACACGATAAAATGTGAGTTTTAGATTCATCTTTATTCTTATATTAAATTAAAATTTTCAAAATTCTAACAAAAAAATAAGTGTTGACGTGTTAATTTGATTAATTGTAATTCAATTTAACATATACTAAATAAAAAAAAAAACTTACAATTTTACCATAATATTTATGGTTGAAAACTTCATATCTACACTATCTTTGTTTTTTAGAATCAAACCTACACCATCTTAGATAAAAATATATGACAATAATTAGCATTGAAGTACATGGTTATTTAGCAAACAAAAATAATATACTATCTTAAATAAAAATATATGTCAATAATTAGCATTGAATTAACTACATGGTTATTTAGTAAATAAAAATAAGAGTTGTATACATATAAACTAAAAAGTCGTAAGTTCGTTTCCTATCGATAGTTACTCAAACCACAACCGATTATAGATAACCATTATTGACGAATTAAATTCACTTTACTCTTTATATTTTCTCTGCTTCAAAGTCTTTTGTTAGTTTATATTCTATCTCGTAAATTTAATTTCTATGTTATCTTCTCCATTTCATCTCTTCCCATGTGCATTCTATAATGTGAAAAAGGTTTTATTTTTCCCACTGTCTTCAAATATTTTATTCTTATTTGTGTTAACTCCATGTGAATAGCATTAATGTCATAGTCTTCTTTCCTCACACGTTTCTTCGTATTGCATCAATATGAAAAGGGTTCCTAGTATTTGACTTATTACACGATAATTTATGGAGGATTAATATTTAAGTTTCATAGCCCGTACTTTTATGGTACATAGAAATATGAGAGCATTGATATTTTCTTTGATTATGTGTGATTTTTAAAATCTTAACATGTGGCAATTTTTGTGTCCAGGCATACATGACTAGGGAATTAAAATTTGTCGTATGTGTTTTTTAGAATAATAAATATTTAATTCAATGTTTAGTTTGAATAATATAGAACGCTTGTATTTTCAAATTTATATATATAACGCTTCCCATATTAATTTTTATTTTTCATGAATACATCAAGTCAAAAGGTATGTTAAAAAAATAAGATAATTAGTTCCTATGGTTGGAAGAAAGTTAGATTTTATCACCATTTAAAAAACTATATATATTTTTTTTTTTTAGAGTTAAAAAAACTGTAGTTTAGTTTCTATTTTTCGAAGAAATATAGAATTTAGTTTCTATAGTCTTAAAAATTAGAATTTAGTCTTAATTATTTGATTAAACATAAAGAATAGTCTTTAATTGTTGGCGAATTATGTTTGATTAGAATTTAGTCTTAATGATATGAAATGATGAGTTAATGATTGATATAACAAAAAGAACCATATCATTTATGCTTAAATAGTGATACGAATCGGACAATCTATTTGTTGCATCTACCTGATGACCTATTACAAAAAGCAAGACAAAAAAGATTCAAGAGACATATATATTACATCTTCAAAAGCTTGCCAATGCATAAGAGGAGACAAAACCTTTTCATCCAGAATTTATTTACAACACTAGCACAACAAGTGAAGAAGAGATTGAAATGAAGATGACATGAGAGTATCATTTATATTGGAAGATGACAACATGACGGAATTTTAAATAAAGGAATTTCGAGATTTTATATTTTGAGACTTTTTGATTTCAAATCTTGCCAACAATGCTCATAATTGCAAGGACCTACTAGAAGGGTTAATTGAGTCTATTTAAAGTATATCTACCATTTTGTCCAACATTTAAACCTGTCAATTGATGTAGAATTGACTTTTGGCTTCATAGGTCTTATTTTCTACAAAATGCATTTAATAGCTTTTTGCGTCTTTTTGTATTACAATACATGACAACCCTTTGGCCTTTAAAAAGGCTTGTAATACATCATTTTAGACAGATTTGATTAATTAAAAACTAGTGTTTTCTTGAACCCCATTCGGTGTTTCATTTATTTCAAATCTTGTTTAGGTTTGAAGTTAAATCAATTAATTGGATTAGTCTTGATCAAATTAATTATGGAAGCATGACCATTTTAGATTTTAAGTGTGGTCTAAGTTAGCCTTCATTGTGTGTTTTTGCAAGGATCCTAGAAGAACCTCTAGTTTTGTAAAAATCAAGCACGTTTTGGCGTTTATCAAATAGTGAGTTTCCATGAACTTAATATGCGAGCGATTACATATAATAATGACTATATTTTAGATTTTATAAAACCATTAGAGGACTAAATTCAAAAATTTAAAATCGTAGGGATTAAATTCTAACTTTCTAATCATAGGGACTAAATTCTATATTTCTTTAAACCATAGGGACTAAATTTTAGATTTTTAAACCATGAGGACTAAACTCTAACTTTCTTCAAATTATAAGGACTAAACTTATATTTTACCCTAGCAAAATATTACTTGATAATGTTGTAATTATCACGGGCCCTATACTCTAAGCATCAATAGGTTCTAATCATCACAATTTTCTAAATTAAGTTTACATTAATTTTGAGAAATCTTTAATAATTTGGCTGCAATTATTTAAGATACCCAAAAACAATAGAAATCGATAGAAGAATTTAAAGTGGTTTGGTCATAAGATCTACGTCCACTTTGCGTAGTTCGAGACTAAGCAAGACGATATTATTAGAAAAGTTTTACATGACATATACACCAATGTAATCAAAATAGTAAACAACAATATACAAAAGGCTTAATGGAAATTAAATCTATCCTACAATAACCATCATGGAGTGGTCTACTAGCTAGTCAAGATTACCTTGAAAAACTACGAGATGAAGGATTTAATATATGGTGGCCACCTACTTAAGAATTAATTTCCTATGTGACAATAATTGAGATGTGCACAAAGAGACAAAATTAATTTTACCTAAAATTGCCGTCAGAGAACAGTTTAGAACACAGCCAAAAAAGAGGGTTACAAATCAGCCAACACAACTTGAAATCATGACTGAAATTTTTCAAAAACGCTATCTCCACATGTCACTCTAGTGTTGAGGCGCCGACAATGTGGATTCTAGGAAGTTCATTATGCATGTCGAGCAGTGTTTCGCTTTGATGTTGTACTCAAAATTACTATGCTTCAGTAATTTATAACAATCAATTCTTCTTTGTTGAGTTAGCTTGTGCAAGTGTACAGTTCTGCTGTAGGAAATTGTAAGGACCCGACCCAAATCAGGGTCTAAACCTAAGTCCTTAACTCTAAATGCATGAAATTATACTCGACGTCCCGGGCATATAAATTTAAAACAAAACTCCTTTTAAACAACTCGAGAAGATCAAGTTTATAAAAACTATAAATTCATTTAACACGACTGCTCGGGTACCCAATAGTCAAAACATGAAATCGCGGTAAAACCTCACTTATCATGCCCATAAATAGTTCATGCAGAAGGAAGAATTCAAAAGACTCTAAATAGAATAATGCAAAGAGAGTCCCATGGTCATCTCGGCTCCATCGATCATCCATCTCAGTGCAGTCTAGTAGTACTGTGGGGATTCCACGATGGAAAGGGTGAGTTTTCGCAAACTCTCAGTAAGGCTTCCCACTCGGGGACGAGACATGCACAAGAATACAAACATTAGCAAACAAGTATGATCAAGAACATAATCGAAGGGTGTACATAACCCAAGCTCCCGGATGCTAAGTCAAGAAACCTCGTCCTTGACGAGCACCTCATGAGAGCAGTCAGAGGTCGAGACCCCAAGACCAAAAGCTCACAAGAGTCCTCGACTCGAGAGCAACTGGCATCCTACTCTGCAGGAACCGGTGAGTCGAGCAACCTATTGGCCCTAGGCCTCGTGACTCACTGGGCGAGAGGTGGTGCCACACCACTCACCAAGGAACCATATCGGGCCCATACCACCTACACCCGGAGAGAGCCTAGGCTACTAGTAGAAACCATCCAGGCCGTGAGCTGGCCGGCCGACCATCCACACGGAGTCTGCGCGGAGCGAGAGAATATCACCTCAAGCTGGGGTGTGCGCCCGAATCTCTTCGTCCACACCCACCTACTAGTCCCCTCTATCCGATCTTTATGACTCGTTTGGGTCCAAACAAGGCATAAAGTCGTGCATCAAACATCATGCAAGTCCATATCAGGACAATCATGCAACCATGTGCAACTCGACCATATCAGGCATACGTACATGATTCATGCATCACTAGTCATACAACAGATAAACATGAAATGTATATGCTCTCGAGGCAATCAAATGCAACATACAATACACATGGTCATGCCACAATCAGACAAATCAACTAATGCAAGTAAACCAAAGACATGTATTAACCACGGGTCCTCGAGAAGGGGTAAAGGGTCCCTTACCTTGACCAATCCACTAACAGCTCTCCAAGAATCCATTGGATGCTCCAACTAGCCAAATAAAACTATGAGCCCTCGAAAAACGTGTCCCAGAGACACCCGGTGGCTACACGTGCCTTGCGAACTCGGCTCGACGAACAAAGAGTGGTTCGGGTCAAATCTGGTCAATAACAGTCAACGGGTCAAAATTCATCATTTTACCCAAGCCAAACACCCATTAAACTCAATACCCAACATGCATTATACTACTAGTCAAACAGCCTTTAAACCACAATCCAAGCAAACCTTAATTTCACATTTGGGATAACTCAAAACTCCAAACCAAACACCTTTAATTCATTACCTGAATGATTTTAAAGCACTAGCCAAACAAGCATAAATCACTACTTGAATGGTTTTATGCCACAAACCAAACAAGCTTAATCCACCCTTAAACTAACTTTAAACTAGAAGCCAAACAACATTAATCCATTACTTGAACACTCATAACCCAAGAAACAAACGGCTTTAAATCACCATATAAATAACCATAAATCAGCAAACAAACACCACCTATCTTTAACTTGAATAGCATAACCCAGCAACCAAACATGTTTTATCCATATTTTAAATGACTTTAAGCACCAAACCAAACAACACTTAAACCTCATTTAGATGACTTTGAACTTGGAAACAAACACCCATAAACCACAACTTAAATAACTTTAATCCATTAAACAAACAAGCCTAATCCTTCATTTAAATATCTCAACATTAATAACCAAACAGACCTTATTCCTCATTTAAATAACCTTATCCCAACTTAGAATGTCTTTAACTCCATTTAAGATAATTTTAACACAATCCAAACAAGCTTATTCTTCAACCTTGAGACACCACCATCTAACAAAAGGGAAAAAGAACTACCACCTTAACTAAGCTCTGGCAGTCCCGATGTCGGTGGCATACCAGCTGCAGCGGCGGACGACGACGCTCACAAAACTCCACCGCGAACACCACACACAGCGGCAGATCTCGAAGCGATCGGCGGTCCGAGAGCCTTCTTGCCGCTGCGAACACCAACCAAGCGCGCGCAAATCCTCGACGAGCAGCTGGACGACGACCCACACACGCGGCGATGAGCGCTCTCCAGCGATGCAAGTAGCCTCGCGAGCGACGGCGGCTGGAACTCACGACAAACCCACAGCCAACCACGAACCCGGCACGAGCAGACCCACGAAACCAACGACTCCATCTGCAACACCGCCCCCTCGCAAACTCGAATGGCACGACCCACAAACTTGCACGACGGCACTGCGAACCCACGACTCCACCCCTCGACATCGACGCTGCAGCTCACGACGAACTCGAACAGCACACTCCGACAGCGACGAACGAAGCGGCTCGACCCCACGACGACGCTCCGTGTCGAAACCGCGACGGCGACGAGCTTAGCGAACTGGCGAATGAACCACAAACTTCATGGCGGCGGAATTTCTTGGTGGAGAAGATGAATGAACAAGAACCTCACGTTTCCCAAATCTCAAAATTCACTTAAATAACAAAGGGTAAAAGACCAACTTGCCCCTAACTTTGAACTTAACTTCAAAATGCCCTTTTAAACCTTTTTATTATAATAAATCAACCAAATGGGGTTGTTACAATATTCCCCCCTTAGAAAATTTTCGTCCTCGAAAGTTGACTAAGGCTCAAACTACCCAGAATAACAAGAGTGTATAACCACTTCCCCAACACTTTAACTTGAGCAACTCACTAATCCTCCAATCTTTACGATCTTGATCCAAAATTGAACAAGCTTCTCTGATAGGATAAATCTTCAATTAACTGCAAATGCTCATGCTCGACATGGAACAAGCCTGAGACATATTAACGAAGCATCAAATATGAAACACGAAGCGCCGAACACAACAACAAAAGCATAGCTAACAACATGTTACTGCACCAACTCACTCGAGAATCACAAACGAGCAAACAACTCAGACTTAGCTTTTCCTTGCTCTAAATCTCTGTAATCCCCAAATTGATGCCACTTCAAGAAACACATGATTTGCTAACCTCAAATTCTATCTCTGTGGTGATCATATGCACAACTTTTCTAACGACCACGAGAAATGAAAACATTCCAACACGGACCTCCTAAATTGCCTCATAACGCAACTAGGACAACTCAGAACTTACAACTCCTCTCTCGAACCTCGTCCCAATGGACAAGTGATCTACATTTTTCCATACGATGACCCAAATGGGGTCAACTGAGAAATGAACTGATAACTGATACCAAGCAACTCCTACAGATACATCCACCTGTCTCAACCACAAAGAGAGCAAACTCACCAGAACTTAACATATCCTCCAAGATCTAATCGATTCTCTAGGTGTGACCATTTGTCTATGGATGAAAAGTCAAGTGAACCTATAGGTAGTTCCACCGCCTTTACAAGGCTCTTCTAGAAGTGCAAAGTGACTGAATGTCTCTATCTACAACGATACTCACGGGAATCCCATGCTACCGAAAATCTCTCCCAAGTACAACTGCGCTCACTTCTCCATAGAACAATCCAGATTCCCTAGAGTAAAGTGAGTGCACTGGGTAAGTCGATCCACAATCACCAATATCATGGTGAAATCTCTTGGTATCCTAGGGAGTACTGAAACGATACTGATAGAGACCTCATCCCACTTCCACTCTAGAACACTTAACTAATGCAATAACAATGCAAACTCACCAATTCACTGTCCAACCAAGACTGGCAATGCAGCAATCTCGCTGCTCGATACTTCGTAGTCACATAATCCTTAGGTCTTCATACATCTTGGTACCCTCATAGTGTCAAGCAAACAACGAACTATACATCTCTAACACGAACTTGGGTCTGATTGTAACATCAACAAACACATAGAGTCTCTATTTGAACTACTACTCGCAAACCGACCCAACAACTATTGCCACCCTACTGGCTTACTACAAATCTCGACCAATAACAACGGCGGAAATCGTGCTAATCGAGCTAAAGCCTTTCAATCAACACAACCCTGCTCGATCGAACTAAGGCTACAACAAAATAGAGAAGCAATAAATACCACTGAAAATGAACTTCTCTACTCGAGGCTTGAATATCCAAAAAAACGTTACCACTGTGGTAAGGAATCTTGCAACCATAATCTTTACCAGCTCCAACCATCTGCGTTATCTCAACTATTTACTTTTCTGGTGAAGAAACTTTTGACTCTTATTTTCCATGAACAACAACAACCTCTCTTCGAATAAGCGACGCCTCTAGGATCTCCAAGCACACCATAAACCCTTTCAAAATCATCACTACAAGCCACCAAGCTAACTGACCTCTTAGGTACTAACCAAACGATGCCAAAATCAAACTTCTTCCTGAATTACTGAATCGATCTTATACCAAATTGATCACCCAACACCTGACCTCTCTATAGGAAACTGTGTCATCGCTCCTCAATAACTCATGCTGATCTAATTCAACTGCTCAATTTGATCGGTCCTAGCAAAATCCACGAAGTTCCTTGACGAGAAACCACATAACACGAAATAGGTTATTGATTCCAATCATAACTCACATTTGGAAACTTGAATGCCACTGAATTTCTCAAAGTATTCCCAAAACTTTTCTCAAGTTCCCAACATGATCTAATGCTAACTTTGAACAAGCTCATAACGCAACTATGAACACGATCATAAACCCGATTAGAAAGTCCGGGGACCTCTCGATCGTCAAACCCACAATGCTACGGTGCCTCCGCCAACATTAGCAAACGAGAAAACAAATTGGCATTCGAACATCACTACATTTTAAAGCTCCTCGGATAAGTCATTAATCTTAAGCAACAAACATCTGACTTAACTGCTAGCTTAAAGAACTTTTAGAAACTAACACATATTCCATATAACCGACATTCTTATTAACAACCACACCCAGGCGCTACACAAGGACACACTAACGAACTGATCCATGGTCGAACAACTCCTGCAACTTAACCTCAAGTTCCTTTAACTCCATCGGGGTTACCATAAATAGAAACCTTGAGATGAGGTCATTCCCCAGCTTGAACTTGCCCGAAAGAACACTACTCGGGGTGGAGGCAACCCTGGTGGATCCTCATGAACCACAACAGCAACCTTGCTCACTCATCAAAACCGAAGCAGACACCCCCACAAAATTTTCTACTCTTGAATACAGGGCTAGACAACTCACCCTCCTTTAGCTAATAAGCTTCCTCACGTTCAAGGTGAAACCAACACGAGATCTTTCTCTCGCTTCTTGCCTCTAAACTAGAGGTTTGACTTTCCAAGACGCTTGAAACACCCACTTACAACTATCTTCAATCACAACATGGTTCTTCAACAACCACTCCAACCCAAGAATCAAATCTGATCCACTCGCAGGCCACCAGGGGAGACATCTGGTGATTCCCCAAACACAACCTACTAACTTGACTTGACCTTAAACTTATCGAGTCCTTAACCATGCTGCTGACTCCTAGACCTGCATAACTGGTAGTCCCAAACTTTCTCTTTTGCAACCCATATTGATCGAATCTTTGGCACACCTCAAAAGTTCAAACCATATTTCATGACTGACATTGCGCCATTCCTCTATCCAAAGTAAGGGAACTGGACTAACACCCTCTGCTTATCAACATTTGGCAAGCCAACGGATAAACCATTCTCTAAGATCACTAAACTTTGAAACGGTCGAACCCTTTAGGTCAAAATCAGCATAGACCATCACCAGATCTTTTCCTCAATCTCTCAAGTGAAACATCACGTTGAATCTTCTGCCTTTCTATGCAACTTGGTGGTTGAAGATCATCTTGAATAGTAACAACCACTCCTCAACTACTAAGGAGATTTTAGATAATCCAACAAAGTGGTACGGATCCCACTTCCTAAACTCTTCTAAGATCTTTGAAAATTCTACAATTCCCATCACTGCGCCTAACCTGAGCATCTGTAACTGGCGTAGACACCTAAGAAACATCTTGCCCGATCTGAAGAACATCCTTCAACTGCTACTTAGCATGCAAATCCGCCAATAACTCGACTTAGGCCCAATTCTTGCAATCGCCTGCATGATTCTCAACAACTCTGGATGTCTCTATTGCTCCAACTCTAGGCTGCACCTAAGGATCGGTGCACCTCCTGAGCTTAAAGCTCACTCTGCTCAACAGATCTTGCACTTTTAACATCACTTCTAGTAACTCTACTAGGTATCTCCACACTGTACAAGAGTCTCGAGGACATCTCAGTCTCGTCCTCAAACTCCATGCTAGCAAGTAAGTGACATAATGCAATAAAAATGCAATGCAATACAACATAGCTGATCATACTAAACATGCTACAAAACCTTAACCTCCCTACTAGAATACCTGATGTCGATCGGCAGCTGAAGACCATGGGGACCAAAACAACAGCTTACGATGTAAGCTAGTCTACAGAATCTATGACTCTGAGCTCTGATACCAACTGTAAGGACCCGACCCAAATCAGGGTCTAAACCTAAGTCCTTAACTCTAAATGCATGAAATTATACTCGACGTCCCGGGCATATAAATTTAAAACAAAACTCTTTTAAACAACTCCAGAAGATCAAGTTTATAAAAACTATAAATTCATTTAACACAGTCGTTCGGGTACCCAATAGTCAAAACATGAAATCGCGGTAAAACCTCACTTATCATGCCCATAAATAGTTCATGCAGAAGGAAGAATTCAAAAGACTCTAAATAGAATAATGCAGCAGGTCCCATGGTCATCTCCAGCTCCATCGATCATCCATCTCGATCTGATCTAGTAGTACTGTGGGGATTCCACGAGTGGAAAGGGTGAGTTTTCGCAAACTCGATAAGGCTTCCCACTCGGGGACAGACATGCACAAGAATACAAACATTAGCAAACAAGTATGATCAGCAACATAATCGAAGGGTGTACATAACCCAAGCTCCTGGATGCTAAGTCAAGAAACCTCGTCCTTGACGAGCACCTCGCAGAGCAGTCTAGAGGTCGTAGACCCCAAGACCAAAAGCTCACAAGAGTCCTCTCGACTCGAGAGCAATCTGGCATCCTACTCTGGAGGAGGCGGTGAGTCGAGCAACCTATTGGCCCTAGGCCTCGTACTCACGGCGAGAGGTGGTGCCACACCACTCACCAAGGAACCATATCAGGCCCATACCACCTACCTGGAGAGAGCCTAGGCTACTAGTAGAAACCATCCAGGGCCGTGAGCCTGGCCGGCCGACCATCCACGGAAGTCCTGCGGAGCGAGAGAATATCACCTCAAGCTAGGGTGTGCGCCCGAATCTCTTCGTCCACACCCACCTACTAGTCCCCTCTATCCGATCTTTATGACTCGTTTGGGTCCAAACAAGGCATAAAGTCGTGCATCAAACATCATGCAAGTCCATATCAGACAATCATGCAACCATGTGCAACTCGACCATATCGAGCATACGTACATGATTCATGCATCACTAGTCATACAACAGATAAACATGAAATGTATATGCTCTCGAGGCAATCAAATGCAACATACAATACACATGGTCATGCCACAATCAGACAAATCAACTAATGCAAGTAAACCAGCACATGTATTAACCACAGGTCCTCGAGAAGGGGTAAAGGGTCCCTTACCTTGACCAATCCACTAACAGCTCTCCAAGAATCCATTGGATGCTCCAACTAGCCAAATAAAACTATGAGCCCTCGAAAAACGTGTCCCAGAGACACCCGGTGGCTACACGTGCCTTGCGAACTCGGCTCGACGAACAAAGAGTGGTTCGGGTCAAATCTGGTCAATAACAGTCAACGGGTCAAAATTCATCATTTTACCCAAGCCAAACACCCATTAAACTCAATACCCAACATGCATTATACTACTAGTCAAACAGCCTTTAAACCACAATCCAAGCAAACCTTAATTTCACATTTGGGATAACTCAAAACTCCAAACCAAACACCTTTAATTCATTACCTGAATGATTTTAAAGCACTAGCCAAACAAGCATAAATCACTACTTGAATGGTTTTATGCCACAAACCAAACAAGCTTAATCCACCCTTAAACTAACTTTAAACTAGAAGCCAAACAACATTAATCCATTACTTGAACACTCATAACCCAAGAAACAAACGGCTTTAAATCACCATATAAATAACCATAAATCAGCAAACAAACACCACCTATCTTTAACTTGAATAGCATAACCCAGCAACCAAACATGTTTTATCCATATTTTAAATGACTTTAAGCACCAAACCAAACAACACTTAAACCTCATTTAGATGACTTTGAACTTGGAAACAAACACCCATAAACCACAACTTAAATAACTTTAATCCATTAAACAAACAAGCCTAATCCTTCATTTAAATATCTCAACATTAATAACCAAACAGACCTTATTCCTCATTTAAATAACCTTATCCCAACTTAGAATGTCTTTAACTCCATTTAAGATAATTTTAACACAATCCAAACAAGCTTATTCTTCAACCTTGAGACACCACCATCTAACAAAAGGGAAAAAGAACTACCACCTTAACTAAGCTCTGGCAGTCCCGATGTCGGTGGCATACCAGCTGCAGCGGCGGACGACGACGCTCACAAAACTCCACCGCGAACACCACACACAGCGGCAGATCTCGAAGCAGTCGACGGTGCTGAGCCTTGCTGCTGCAGAACACCAACCCAAGCGCGCAAATCCTCGACGAGCAGCTGGACGACGACCCACACACGCGGCGATGAGCGCTCTCCAGCGATGCAAGTAGCCTCGCGAGCGACGGCGGCTGGAACTCACGACAAACCCACAGCCAACCACGAACCCGGCACGAGCAGACCCACGAAACCAACGACTCCACTGCAACACCGCCCCCTCGCAAACTCGAATGGCACGACCCACAAACTTGCACGACGGCACTGCGAACCCACGACTCCACCCCTCGACATCGACGCTGCAGCTCACGACGAACTCGAACAGCACACTCCGACAGCGACGAACGAAGCAGCTCGACCCCACGACGACGCTCCAGGTCGAACCCGCGACGGCGACGAGCTTAGCGAACCAGGCGAATGAACCACAAACTTCATGGCGGCGGAATTTCTTGGTGGAGAAGATGAATGAACAGTAACCTACGTTTCCCAAATCTCAAAATTCACTTAAATAACAAAGGGTAAAAGACCAACTTGCCCCTAACTTTGAACTTAACTTCAAAATGCCCTTTTAAACCTTTTTATTATAATAAATCAACCAAATGGGGTTGTTACAGAAATTTTACTTCTTTAAAAGGTCATCTGCACATAGATTTGATACAAACATTCATTTTATCAACAATCATGAGAATCAATGTAATAGAAAAAGTGCTTAATGATAGATCTAACTATAGATAACGAAATCAAGTGCTTTAGAAATAAAATAAATGAACACAACAAAATATTGTAATGATACTATCAATCGCAACACACAAAATAAGATTCAATCAATAACAAGTATTGGTAGGAATTAAGATTATTCCGAGTTAATTTCTATAACTCCAGTTGCATTGGTAAGAAGTGGATTACTGCTTTACTCAAACACTGTCTCTACTCGAGCATCAGCATATAAATAAAAAAATAGAATCAACAACATTAGTAAGGGTGTTATCTCTAATCACTCTTTAAACGACAAGCTAGAATTTAACAAACCTAATGTACACTATGCATATCACTGTACACACACACACTCTCTTTTCAGATATGAATGCATTTAAATGAAGAATAACATGCATTTACAATTCATCATCTCCTTAATTACCTTAAGCTTATAGAATCTACTTTTACTTACCTAATTTCTCCTGATTCAAAATTTAGCTCATCATCGTAATAAACAGATTCATATATGAAGGAATCGTGTCCTAAGACAAATCACAACAATTACTAAATATAAATAGGAATTATTATGGAGATAATAATTAGTGTATTTTGGTAATTAATAATTACTTGCTAGAGAATAATTATTATAGTTAGACTAATTAGATTTGGTTAACAACTAAAATATCTAATTTCTGAGAGGTCACACATAAAGTAATGGGCTGAACTAAATATAAAGCTCAAAAGGTTTTATATTGGATGACAAATTAAGAGTAGTGGGTTTTGGTTTTGTCTGCTGGCCTAACCCTAAATATATATGGGGTCAGGAGAAATATACGATAGATTAATTTTTCCGTTAGACAGAAAAATCCTAACCCAACAGTTCCCTGCCTTTCGTATTAGCATACGTGGGATCATTCCATTGCTGGTGGACCAATTGGAGGGGTTGCAGTTGTAGCCTTTACATCTCCTAGCAGCAACAACGTTCTTGCTTTGGAATCACGCATCAAAGGTTGTAATTCTTTACTTCCTATTTAATTCATATAATTATTATGCATGCGATTCTGTGATAGATGTTAGGAAATTGTTTCCTGAAATTCCGCTTTTTGCATTTATATTTTCCTACAGTGGTATCAGAGCAGAATACATAATCTTATATGATTATTGTTTTTGATGTTGTAGATTAAGAATTTGATAATTCTCATTCACATTTAAATCACAAATTGAAAATTTGATGATTAGCACAACAGAAACATTTTATGAGTTTAGTTGCTAAATTAAATTAAATCACAAATTTAGAATTTGATGATTCCCATAGTATAGAATATTTTATGGGTTAATTTGCTAAATGAAATTAAATCACAAATTGAGATTTGTTGATTATTGGCATTAATACACCAAAATGCTAATTAATTTTTTGAAATTTTGTTAAGTGTTAATAAAATTTAAAATTAGTTAACATCAAATTGAGAATTTGTTAATTTTCGGTAATTAACATTTCATCCAAATAATAATTTATATATTTATTTTTCTGAAAATTAATTAAAAGTTAATGAATTTTCAGAAATTATGATTAAATTAGAAAAATAAGATTTCGTGATTATTTGGTAATATTTTCCCTTAAAATTTGAAAATTTATTTTCTGATTTTGGCTAAATATTGAGTAATATTAAAACTTGAATGATTTTTGTTTCCATAAAATTTGGAATATTGTTTCCTAAAATATGTAATTTCAAGCATTTCTTTGGATATTGATATGACTCTATTTTAGCAATTTGTTGCTAGGCTAGTCAATTTTTTTAATTAGTTTAAAAAAAAAAACTTTTTGATTTAGCAAATTTATAAATAATGGAGATTATTTCCATATTAAATTATTTAATTGTTCCTAATTGAAAATTGGCTTATGTGTTAAGTTTATTGATGAGGAAGGGTTTATGGAATTATTTATACATTTTTTTTGCATACTTTTATAATATTTGATATTATTATGTGTGTGGTGATTAGTATGGCCGAATTAGGATTTTTATTGAATACGATCTGCGCATCGCTAAGTTTTTTTTAATTTAAATTTCTGTAATTTTTAAATTCCAAAATTATGTAATCCAATAAAGAATTCAAGGAGTTCAAGGATGGAGGATGGAGATCCAATAGAAGCTCAAAGAAGATTCATGAAGATTAGTTATTTCCTAGGTTTAGGGGCCATACTATGTTCATGGTTTATTTATTACATTTAATTTTTATAATTATATGCTTTATTTAAGTTTATTTATGTTGTTTTATTTGTTCGATGTGTTCACCTAAATAAACAACATATTGAACGGGTCCCAATTATAATTTTGAGTTTAATTGCTTTTCCAAACAAACAACTATGAAACCTTTGATCATTGGTAATAGGTTCTGCCAAAGTAGGGTGTTACTTTAATCTAAGGATAGTAGTGTAGATTTAATGAAACTTGCACGTTCATGTTTGGTTTAACTAAACAAAACTATCAAAAGACAAAGTTTTGGGTTTTGAAGCAAAGAGATAGAATTAACAAAGAGTTGTTAACCTATCTACCAAGAATTACAAAGAGTTGTAATTAGTAAAAGAGTTTACTTACCTCTAATATTATTAATAAAAGCGGGGCCAAAGTCCGTTTTTTATTAATAATAGGAAGGGGGTCTTAGTTATTTCTTTATTCAAAATGGGACATTAAAATTTGAATAAAGTGTTAGTAAATTAAGTTAAGGGGTGAAGGCAAGCCGTTGCTTTGAAAAAGAACATGAAAATGTTAAAAATATTCTAAAAAATAAAAATAATGACATTATGGGTAAAATAAAAAGTATAAAGTGGCAGTAATATTAGGATCTCAAAGTATTTCGTTGTTTATCGAAAAGCGAAAGCTTTTACATTATTTCTCTTTGCCTAGGTGTGCTGCGTTTATGCTCAACTGAGCCACTCTAGGAGTTACGAAATGTGAACATTGTCAACATGAGTGCAGCCCGAGTAGGAATGCAAGAAAGCAGAAGCAGAAATCCTCAAGAGATTTGAGAGCCTAATTTAGTATGCTTAGGACAGAATGTGTTTTGCCAAACTTAGGATGATTTAGGGATTGAATAATTTAATTGGGAGTTATGAGAATTAATTTTTAGAGTATTCAATTTGTCAGCCGATGGAGGAAGAAGTAGTCAATGAAGGAAATAGCTAGCAATTTCAGGATTTTAAAAATCAATAAGAGAAATTTTTGTGTTTTATTTTGTGATGAGAATTTCTTAATCCATGGAATACAAAGCATAGGGTGTTGCTATAATCATTTTCATTTGCTAGGATCATGCATATATAATTTATATAAATTATCTCTCATCACTATTATACGTCTACATTGCTAGGGATGCGTGTTAAATCTCAAAGAGACTTTATATTTAACATATTTTATAATCATTATTTTGTTTCATTTCTAAAATATAATGCGAAAAAGGGTGAAAATAATAAGTAAATAGGTGAAAAGGCTAATGCTTACGCATTATAGGAATATCGATGAATAATAATTATAATACAAAAAAGAGTCAGTTTTTATTGAAAATGCATATTAACGGATACTCGCGCACTAATGAATTTGATTTATACAAGAGTATTGGAGTAATGTGGATGAGGAATATCAATTGCGAAGCGGCAAGAGGAACGACGAATGCTTAATAACAGATCGACGTAGATGCGAACCTGAAAGGAAGAAAAGAATCGGAAGCGAGCGAGAGCCATCTAAAAAATAGATCGTTGGTTTAAGAGATTGCGATAATCTTGAGATTCTTTTCTTTAATCATTAAAGACGTGACTGATGATCCAATTAAAGGAAGATCTGCCGCTCAAGTCAAAACTCTAGCCGTTATAAGAATCCATCACTTCTGTTAAGATGACGCTAAGAGAGATAGGATAGCTTACACATGTAATAAGGGACACTAGGGGGATATAACTAGAGCATGTCAAGTTAGGGTTTAATTTAATAGTAAGTGTCGACTGGCCATCCACACGAACTAATAGGTTGTTAATTCGGGAGAAGAGATAACCTAAGACTATTGAAAGTTCGGTGAGGTTAGTATGAAGTCTTTTATCTTTGTAAAAAGAGTTTAGGATTAAACGTTTTACTACTGCATACGGTGTAATCGAGTTAACCTCTACACTAATTCGCAAGCGGAGTTGGTCTTAGTGTAGCAGTGTTATAAGAACTATGTGGTGAATGGAAACTAGTATACTTCACTTAACAAACGTTCGGTTCCGCATTCATTCACATTAAGTCTAACTTCCGTTGCAACTCAATGTAATCTGCTGTACAACGTCATGCGATGAGTTACGTGTTTATTCCTAAACTCTGATTTAAAGTATAAAAGACTTTGATACTAACCTAGTGAACATGCTGTCTAGTCTTATGTCATTCCTCTTCTGACTTACAACCAAGTAGCTCGTGTGGATGGTCGGTCGACACTCACTATTAAGAAATTAAGAACCTAGCTAACATGCACTGGTGTATCCCTCCTTAGATCCGTCCAACACGTTCGTAAATAATTTCACTTTTCCCTAACCTAGCCTTAGAGGGATTAGTTTATAATGCAAATTAAAAACACAGATAACAAAATGAATGAAAACATGCTGGAAGCATATTATTGAAAAGCAAAATGAGTCAAAATAACAACAAAAGAAAAAATGGAGAGACTGCGTGTTAAGATTTTTCGTGTCTTCACACCAAAAAAGCTCTCGTAAAAACAATTACAAGATTTCAATTTATAGACTCTTCTTGGTTCTTTTCGAATATTCCCGATTTAAATTGGTAACCCAATTAACTCGATCATGTTGGCTGATTGATTTCATCAATCTCATCGTAATTGAATAAGGAAGGGATCCTATGATTTCTGAAATCTCTCTCTCTAGTTGTCCGGTTAGTCAACGTTGTGTGCTTTCATCGTATTCCTTCCTTCATTAAGTCCTTACCTTGGCATCTTGCCCGAGCTATTGTTACTGCGCATTTGAGTTTCGCATTGGTTACTGTTGTTCCACGAAGTTCAGTCTTGTTATTCCGCATCACAATTCCTATACAACATCTTTTGAGCATCATAGGTACTTAATTACACATTTAAAATGTGATATTAGCATTTTTAAGAGTATAATGCATAATTCTCTATTTCACCTCCTAATGTGCGAGCATTAGTCTAAAATACCGATTTGCTAACTAATTTAACTCTTTCACTTAGGATTTTATATGCTAATTGCAAACAATCGATTCGAAATCAACCTAAATAATGACTTTATTTGAGAGACACCAATACACATATAAATAAGGATTTCTTTGTCTATTATTTTTTATATTTCCGACATACATAATAGAAGCAGAGTTATGCATACAACATATATAATTATGTCTATCTCCACATAGTGCACAACTGTCTAGGGTAATTTGGTTTAATGCGGCAACAATTTGAGTGGCCAGAGTATTAGAAGCACTATTGGTTTGCATATGTTTCATCATGTTTGTCATAGTTGATACTT
Source organism: Sicyos edulis (assembly GCA_036507275.1). Classification (NCBI taxonomy): domain Eukaryota; kingdom Viridiplantae; phylum Streptophyta; class Magnoliopsida; order Cucurbitales; family Cucurbitaceae; genus Sicyos; species Sicyos edulis. Next base: position 8,828,023 of record CM071851.1, read on the forward strand.
GAGCAGATAAAGCTACCAAAGCTTCTACTTCTAATTTTACTCCTTTTGTATGTTGACTTCCTTTAAGATTTCCCCATTTACTTTTATTTAGTGAAATGCGCTCTAAAATTTCATGGCCTGATTATAGTTTTTAGACAAGATAAAATTTCATGGCCTGATTATAGTTTTTAGACAAGATAGATCCATTTGCTGACGCATTTATCACTAACTTGGAATTATTATTTAGGTCATGATAAAAATATTCTAATTGCACACAATAAGGTAATTCATGGTGAGGACATCTATGAAACAAATTCTTAAATCTATCACATGATTTGGTTATTGATTTATCGTCTTAATTGTTGGAAGTTAACTATTTCATTTTTATTTTTTCATGTTTCTAATAAGTGGAAAGAACTTTACTATAAATTTCTCTGCTAAAATGATGTGATATTTTGGTGTGTATAAATAGTCTTTAGATAAATTCTAAGTATATGATATTAACACTAATGTCCTACGCTTTTGAATTTCATTTTACGCAAGTAGACACAGTAGAATATGCAGCAAGTGATAAATATTCATAATATCGTTTTCCATAGGGAATATTGTTAATCGGCTGTGTTTATCTAAGAGTCAGAGACAGAAAGGAACATAATATTTTTCTTAGTTGGTGGTTTGGTTCCTAAATGTAATGAATAGTTTTATTAAAGAGACAGTTAAGTTCAAAAAGTGAGGTAAGAAGGTTAGTTCATGCTACACTCAAATCTTAAAGCTCCCTTCTGAAAAATTGTGTACAAGATTAGACATCCATTCGAAATCTAATAGATGATACAATTAATTTGTAGTCGTGAAGTTAAAATAGATTAACATCAAACAAGATAATCAACTGCGTCATCGATTCATTCGGTCAAAATAAATCATATTTAACATAGTATGAGGTGATTATTTAATACCAACATTTCTTTTTTATCTTCATTACAAAGAAGTATTATTTAATGTTTTTATCAAACCCACCTCCACGATACATTACCAACATTTTAAACATGGTATATTTGTAAATTAAAATGGGGCTTATGAATAAAATTATCCAAAAATTATTCTCTTCTTAAGATACCTTTTAGGGGCGGTTCAGTTTGAGGTAATCTGAAATTTTTATGAAATAAACATGTGGATTATCTTGTTCGTTTTGTAAGAATGTCCATATGAGCACTTGATCCTTTTTTTATACCTTTTTAAAATATGAGTTTCTAAGAGCTCGTTTGATAATGTTTCTGTTTCTTGTTTCTTATTTTTGGAGAATAAGAAACGAAAATGTGTTTGATAGCTGTTTATGTTTCTTGTTTCTTAAAAAAAAAACAGAAACGTTTATGTTTGATAATCATTTCTTGTTTCTTGTCTTTTATTATTTTTTTAATATTTTCAAGGGGTGTTTTTTTTTGTCAAATTTAAGGACAGTTTAGATAGAGTATTTATTAACTACTCCTAAAAAACACATCCAAACGAGCTATAATTATAACTATTCAAAATATTCCTCATTACTAACTATTAAACATAACTCCTCATTTCTAACTATTCAAAATAACTTTTCATTTATAACACTTAATTTCTAATAATTCATTTCTAACAATTCGAAATAACTCATTTTCTAACAATTCATTGTTAACTACTCAAAATAACTCTTCATTTCAAATGCACATCCAAACAATTTATAATCTCTTACTCCTCTACAAAAAAATACATTTAAACGAGTTTTGGTTGTAGCTCCTCTAAAAACTACATCGAAACGAGTTATTACAAAAATTAAAATTTTTTACTACTCATAATAACTCAACGAGGTGTTTGGATGAAGTTTTGAATGAAGAGTTAGATTGAGGAGTTAAAAATTGAGAGTTAAAGCAAAAAACTCGTTTGAATGTAGTTTTTTGTAGAGAAGTTAGAGACAATTGCTTATTTGAATGTGGATTTAAAATAAATAGTTATTATGAGTAGTTAAAAAAATAAAATTTGAAATGAGTAGTTAAAAATGAGTTATTTTAAAAAAATAAAAATAAATGATTAGAAATAAGTGGTTAGTATTCGCAAGTTATTTTGAGTAGTTATAAATGAATTATTAGAAATGAATGGTTAGAAATGAGGAGTTATTTTGAGTAGAAAAAAATATAAAGAGAGTGAAATATATATTTTAGTGATTTTTTTTCTTCGTAATACTAAATTTTTTTCACATTCCAAATATATTAAAAACTGAATTAATAAATAAATACACATATTACAAAATTTTTAAATCAAATCACAAATCATAAATTAAAAAAAAATTACAAATTGTATGAGGCACTACCAACTTAAAAATTTATACAATACAAAATTACAAAAATTAAAAACCTATAAGTTAAAACAGTTAATAAACAAACAAAATTAAAAGAATTAAAAAAGAAAAAAGTGCAAACATAGAATTTGAACCATTCCCCATGGACCAAAATTGCAAGGAGGGTTAAAAATTAAACCATCACACCACAACCACCAATCTCTAAAATTTAGAAACGCCATAATATAATTCCAATAATAGCCATGCTTTAGAAGGCAACAAAAAAGAAAAGAACGGAACACGAACTCTTTTTAACGAGTTTCTCATTTTTCAAACTAATTTGAAAAACGTTTTTACTATTTTTGGAATAAGAAAAGCGAAACGGTTATCAAACAAGTTTGTTTCTCAAAAAATTAGAAACAGAAACAAAAAAGCAGAAACATGAACGTTATCAAGCGAGCCCTAAGATTCCCATGTAAATCGTAAGAACATTCGTTAAGGACATTTTTGTCCCTTATTTGATATATTACGACATTTTGCCATAAAAAACGAAATGTGAGTTTTAGATATTAATGGGATATATATGCCAATAAGAGTAATAGGTCAGTGGCATTTGTGTACACCTAATGACTAAAAGTTACGGGTTTAAATCCCCCCTCCCCCAAATGTTGTAACTCAAAAAAAAAAAAAAAAACGAAATATATATAGACAAACTATAAATATGTCATTAGGTTCATGAGGATGTCAGACATCTTTGATTCTACAAATCATTGGAAAGGAACACGATAAAATGTGAGTTTTAGATTCATCTTTATTCTTATATTAAATTAAAATTTTCAAAATTCTAACAAAAAATAAGTGTTGACGTGTTAATTTGATTAATTGTAATTCAATTTAACATATACTAAAAAAAAAAACTTACAATTTTACCATAATATTTATGGTTGAAAACTTCATATCTACACTATCTTTGTTTTTTAGAATCAAACCTACACCATCTTAGATAAAAATATATGACAATAATTAGCATTGAAGTACATGGTTATTTAGCAAACAAAAATAATATACTATCTTAAATAAAAATATATGTCAATAATTAGCATTGAATTAACTACATGGTTATTTAGTAAATAAAAATAAGAGTTGTATACATATAAACTAAAAAGTCGTAAGTTCGTTTCCTATCGATAGTTACTCAAACCACAACCGATTATAGATAACCATTATTGTGAATTAAATTCACTTTACTCTTTATATTTTCTCTGCTTCAAAGTCTTTTGTTAGTTTATATTCTATCTCGTAAATTTAATTTCTATGTTATCTTCTCCATTTCATCTCTTCCCATGTGCATTCTATAATGTGAAAAAGGTTTTATTTTTCCCACTGTCTTCAAATATTTTATTCTTATTTGTGTTAACTCCATGTGAATAGCATTAATGTCATAGTCTTCTTTCCTCACACGTTTCTTCGTATTGCATCAATATGAAAAGGGTTCCTAGTATTTGACTTATTACACGATAATTTATGGAGGATTAATATTTAAGTTTCATAGCCCGTACTTTTATGGTACATAGAAATATGAGAGCATTGATATTTTCTTTGATTATGTGTGATTTTTTAAAATCTTAACATGTGGCAATTTTTGTGTCCAGGGCATACATGACTAGGGAATTAAAATTTGTCGTATGTGTTTTTTAGAATAATAAATATTTAATTCAATGTTTAGTTTGAATAATATAGAACGCTTGTATTTTCAAATTTATATATATAACGCTTCCCATATTAATTTTTATTTTTCATGAATACATCAAGTCAAAAGGTATGTTAAAAAAATAAGATAATTAGTTCCTATGGTTGGAAGAAAGTTAGATTTTATCACCATTTAAAAAACTATATATTTTTTTTTTTTAGAGTTAAAAAAACTGTAGTTTAGTTTCTATTTTTCGAAGAAATATAGAATTTAGTTTCTATAGTCTTAAAAATTAGAATTTAGTCTTAATTATTTGATTAAACATAAAGAATAGTCTTTAATTGTTGGCGAATTATGTTTGATTAGAATTTAGTCTTAATGATATGAAATGATGAGTTAATGATTGATATAACAAAAAGAACCATATCATTTATGCTTAAATAGTGATACGAATCGGACAATCTATTTGTTGCATCTACCTGATGACCTATTACAAAAAGCAAGACAAAAAAGATTCAAGAGACATATATATTACATCTTCAAAAGCTTGCCAATGCATAAGAGGAGACAAAACCTTTTCATCCAGAATTTATTTACAACACTAGCACAACAAGTGAAGAAGAGATTGAAATGAAGATGACATGAGAGTATCATTTATATTGGAAGATGACAACATGACGGAATTTTAAATAAAGGAATTTCGAGATTTTATATTTTGAGACTTTTTGATTTCAAATCTTGCCAACAATGCTCATAATTGCAAGGACCTACTAGAAGGGTTAATTGAGTCTATTTAAAGTATATCTACCATTTTGTCCAACATTTAAACCTGTCAATTGATGTAGAATTGACTTTTGGCTTCATAGGTCTTATTTTCTACAAAATGCATTTAATAGCTTTTTGCGTCTTTTTGTATTACAATACATGACAACCCTTTGGCCTTTAAAAAGGCTTGTAATACATCATTTTAGACAGATTTGATTAATTAAAAACTAGTGTTTTCTAGAACCCCATTCGGTGTTTCATTTATTTCAAATCTTGTTTAGGTTTGAAGTTAAATCAATTAATTGGATTAGTCTTGATCAAATTAATTATGGAAGCATGACCATTTTAGATTTTAAGTGTGGTCTAAGTTAGCCTTCATTGTGTGTTTTTGCAAGGATCCTAGAAGAACCTCTAGTTTTGTAAAAATCAAGCACGTTTTGGCGTTTATCAAATAGTGAGTTTCCATGAACTTAATATGCGAGGGATTACATATAATAATGACTATATTTTAGATTTTATAAAATCATGGGGGGACTAAATTCAAAATTTTAAAATCGTAGGGATTAAATTCTAACGTTCTTTAAATCATAGGGACTAAATTCTATATTTCTTTAAACCATAGGGACTACATTTTAGATTTTGAAACCATCAGGACTAAACTCTAACTTTCTTCAAATTATAAGTATTAAACTTATATTTTACCATAGCAAAATATTACTTGATAATGTTGTAATTATCATAGGCCCCATACTCTAAGCATACATAGGTTATAATCATCACAATCTTCTAAATTGAGTTTACATTAATTTTGCAAAATCTTTAATAATTTGGCTGCAAGTATTTAAGATATCAAACAACAATATAAAGCAAGAAACACATAGGAATCGATAGTAGAATTTAAAGTGGTTTGGTCATAAGATCTACGTCCACTTTGTGAAGTTCGAGACTAAGCAAGACGATATTATTAGAAAAGTTTTACATGACATATACACCAATGTAATCAAAATAGTAAACAACAATATACAAAAGGCATAATGGAAATTAAATCTATCATACAATAACCATCATGGAGTGGTCTACTAGCTAGTAAAGATTATCTTGAAGAACTACGAGATGAAGGGTTTAATATATGGTGGCCACCTACTTAAGAATTAATTTCCTACGTGACAATAATTGAAGTGTGCGCAAAGAGACACCATTAATTTTACGTAAAATTGCCCTTATAGAACAATTTAGAATACTGCCAAAAAAGAGGGTTACAAATCAGCCAACACAACTTGAAATCATGACTGTGAAATTTTTCAAAAAAGCTATCTCCACATGTCACTCTAGAAATAAAATAAATGAACACAATAAAAAATTGTAATGATACTATCAATCGCACCACACAAAATAAGATTCAATCAATAACAAGTATTTGTAGGAATTAAGATTATTCCGAGTTAATTTCTATAACTTCAGTTGCATTGGTAAGAAGTGGATTACTGCTTTACTCAAACACTGTCTCTACTCGAGCATCAACATATAAATAAAAAAATAGAATCAACAACATTAGTAAGGGCGTTATCTCTAATCACTCTTTAAACGGCAAGCTAGAATTTAACAAACCTAATGTACACTATGCATATCACTGTACACACACAATCTCCTTTCAGATATAAATGCAAAGCAAATGCAAATGGCTAATCAAACAAAATGCATTTAAATGAAGAATAACATGCATTTACAATTCGCCATCTCCTTACCTTAAGCTTATAGAATCTACTTTTACTTACCTAATTTCTCCTTATTCAAAATTTAGCTCATCATCGTAATAAACAGATTCATATATGAAGGAATCGTGTCCTAAGAAAAATTCCAGCAATTACTAAATATAAATAGAAATTATTATGGAGATAATAGTTAGTGTATTTTAGTAATTAATAATTACTTGCTAGAGAATAATTATTATAGTTAGACTAATTAGATTGAGTTAACAACTAAAATATCTAATTCCTGAGAGGTCACACATAAAGCAATGGACTGAACTAAATATAAAGCCCAAAAGGTTTTATATTGGATGGCAAATTAAGAGTAGTAGATTTTGGTTTTGTCTGCTGGCCTAACCCTAAATATATATGGAGTTAGAAGAAATATACGATAGATTAATTTTTCCGTTAGACAGAAAAACCCTAACCCAAACAGTTCCCTACCTTTCGTACTACCATACATGGGATCATTCCATTGCTGGTGGACCAATTGGAGGGGTTGCAGTTGTAGTCCTTATATCTCCTGGCAACAACAACGTTCTTGCTTGGGAATCACGCATCAAAGGTTGTAATTCTTTACTCCCTATTTAATTCATATAATTATTATGCATACGATTCTGTGATAGATGTTAGGAAATTGTTTCCTGAAATTCCGCTTTTTGCATCTATATTTTCCTACAGTGGTATCAGAGCAGAATGCATAATCTTATATGATTATTGTTTTTGATGCTGTAAATTAAGAATTTGATCATTTTCATTCACATTTAAATCACAAATTGAGAATTTGATGATTAGCACAACAGAAACATTTTATGGGTTTAGTTGCTAAATTAAATTAAATCACAAATTTAGAATTTGATGATTCCCACAGTATAGAATATTTTATGGGTTAATTTGCTAAATGAAATTAAATCACAAATTGAGATTTGTTGATTATTGGCATTAATACACCAAAATACTAATTAATTTTTTGAAATTTTGTTAAGTGTTAATAAAATTTAAAATTAATTAACATCAAATTGAGAATTTGTTAATTTTCGGTAATTAGTATTTCATCCAAATAATAATTTATATATTTATTTTTCTGAAAATTAATTAAAAGTTAATGAATTTTTAGAAATTATGATTAAATTAGAAATAAGATGTTGTGATTATTTGGTAATATTTTCCCTTAAAATCTGAAAATTTGTTTTCTGATTTTAGCTAAATATTGAATAATATTAAAACTGGAATGATTTTTGTTTCCATAAAATTTGGAAAATTGTTTCCTAAAATATGTAACTGTTAACTGTTTTCCTGGATATGACTCTATTTTAGCAATTTGTTGCTAGGCCAGTGTAACGACCCGACCCGAATGGGGTTCTAAATAGGTCATTACCTCAATGCATGCATACAAATCTACAGAAAATTTGCAAGGTGGTGTTTGGATTCTAAGTAAAAACTAAAACATGAAAACATCCATTTAAAAATCAACATAAATTCTGAAACATCCCTGTTTCCAAGCACTGTTCCAAGACAAATACATTTCCAAAACATACTCTGATCAGAGATTTATTTAAAACATACAAACTTTACAACAATGCTAGAATCCGGAAATACATTCAGAAAACACCCTAGGGCTTCGTGCCCAACTACATGCATTCAGAGGACACTTAAATCATAAACATAAACATAAGACTCAGAGTTGAACAACGGGTTCCATGATCACAGCTCCTCCTCCAGCCATCCTGTCTCGCACCATGGTTACCTGTGGAAAACCACATAATAAGGGTGAGTAACGAATTACTCAAGAAGAATCCCCAACCGGGGTACAATACGATACACATGGTCATCTCGAGAAAGATAAGCAAGCTATGAATATAAACACAGATAGAGCACATAGCTTAGCCCACACTTGGGCCTCGGATGCCAACTCAGGGTCTTAGTCCGGAAAACAACTCACCACACAACACATCACACAAGTCGCCCTATATGAGAAACAAGTCCCGGCCTCAGCCTGTCTACTGTCGACGAAAGGTACACTGGCTCACAATCCCGAGGAGCTCTCGATCGGCGTTGTAATGAGCGTAAGCATGCACCGCGCTGCTCTGCAGAACCATGGGGTGCCGGGTCCAGAGGCAAGCTGCCCATGTCGATCACCACGCCTAACTAAATCTTTGGATCGGTGTCAGCGACATAGGGTGTGAGACACGGACACGTAAACTATGTCACTGAACCACCGCTTTGAGGCTAAGGAAGCGGGTCGTGGTAGGCTTACACCAGGAAACCGCCCTTACCTTAACAGGTGGCAATCAGGGGCTACGGCCGAACACGCTGAGGACGTGCCGACTTCCGGGGACGAGGCAATGCCAAGTCATCATCCCGACGGTTGGGGCATTTAACGATCGCCACCCTCACCCAAGATTGCGGGGCCTACCGCTTGGGTTAGCTAATCCCTCACGGGGTCCGGGGCGGAATGACTTGCTCGACGTCCCCCGCCGTGGATGCAAGGTTCTTTATGCACCCGGCCGGATGATGCTATCTACCGCACTTCTAACTCCGCCCCTAGCAAGCGCAAACAATTCCATAAACTCCAATACGTGCTAAAAAAGAATACAACGAGCCTAGCATGATACTACGAAGCAAGGAACAGATACGAGCATGCCAGAAAGGAACAACCTAGCATGGATTAACATGAGAAATAACCAGGAAAGTCATGCTAATCGGGAATTCAGATTAAAGCACTTATCACCAAACATGTCAATAAACACAAACAAGCATACAATCAGCAATCACATATAATATCGCAGGTTCACACAACTCGGAAGAAATCCTTACCGCCGGAAGATCTCTAAACACAAGAAACCTAAGGCTGCGATCGAACCCGAGCTAGCTAGCGAGAACGAGGCACGGCTGACACGCGAACGGGCCGATTGCACGAAGGGCAGCAATAGGCATTTGGCGCGCGCTGGGGCGCAGGAATGGGCGCGTGGGGCGCTGGCAAAGCGCTGGGCAAAGCGCAGCGACGACACGGCTACTGGGGCGCGCGGACTGTGCGCTGGCGCAGCGCGAGCGCGAGCGAGGAAAAAGCGCGCGCGCGCGCGACGATGCGCTCTGAGGGGACGCGACTTCGGGCGGCTCAGCGCGAGGGACGGGCGCGCGGGCGCGAGGGCGCACGACAAGAGCGTTGGGACGCGCGACAGATCTGGGCGCGCGAGGAGGAGCGACGGCGATGAGGGCGAGATCTGGCGAGGGCGAGCTCGGATCTGGGCGTCTGGCGCGACGACGCGCGATCTCGGCTGCTGGGCGACGAACTCGGCGACGGCGCGATCTGGGCTCGCGAGGGGCTGGCTGGTGCGGCGATCTTTGGCCGCGACGGCAGCGGCGCATGGATCTCGCCGGCTCGGCCGTGGCGCGCGCGGCAGCGTCTGGCGGCTTCAAAGTGAGGTGGCTGGGGAGAGAGAGAGAGAGAGAGAGAGAGAGAGAAAAGAGAAAAAGAAAAAGAAAAAGAAAAATAAAAAGAAAAGGAAAATGGGTTTGGACAAAAAGGGAAAAAAAAAAAAGAAAAGGGAAATAAAAGAAAAAAATGGGATTTTATCCTCCTTTCCATCATAAACCAATTTTCTTTCCAAATTTTAATAAGTCTTAAAATCCTTAAATCTCATTTCCCGGCTTCCTCCTTCGAGACCCGACTGAAGCAACCTTTCCAAACAACAAAACTCACTGAAATCAACCTCCCAAACCAATACTGAAGGCCCGGCTCGAATCCCGAAGGAAACACCCAAACAACCATCATTTTGCCCAAAACCCAAATGACAACCAAACTCCCAAACGAAAAGCCCAAACATCTTGGGACTCGCAGCCCACAACAAACAAGCCTCAACAAAGGCATGAGCTGCCTCGAAGCCCTAAAAAAATCCACAAATCCTGCCAAGGGAGCAAAAAGACCAAAATGCCGCTAAGGGTCCAAACAGCTCTAACGGCCCAACCGAACCACTGAATCTGAACCGGAAGCTCCTCGAGAACCGGGATAGAAAACTGGGCCGTTACAATACTCCCTCCTTATAAGACTTTCGTCCTCGAAAGTCCTAAGATTTAAACGGCTCTAGGAATACTCCACCGATTCCTAGCCAACTGAACTTCTCGGCTAATACAACACTAGCCCATCTTCGAGAACCAAACCCTCTTGGGTTCTCAAAGGCTCAAAGCCACAAAGCTAACCATTCTGCCAAAGACTAGCTCAACAAAGACTGGGCAAAGCTAACCAAAAGGCCACTATGCCATCCAAACAGAGCATACACTGAATTCCAAGGGAACAGACGGCAAACCACGTCCTCAACTCGCACCAACTCTAAAACGGTGCTACTCTAAAAAAACTCGAGGACGGCCACAAGCTCGGAAACTCTACACCACGCACTGGCGAACTCCTCCGGAACTCACAGCTGCTAACAAGCAGACTCAACCCTACAACTAACTGGCCAAACAACTGAACCTTCTAAATTCAAGAAAACCAAACGGCCAACAAACAGCAGCCTCTCAACGGCCGAAAGCAAACTTTTCCATGCAAACCTACTAGCAACTGACCAAAGAAAACACTGCCAGGCAAGGAAACCACCAAAATTCCTCTCAAGGAAAACTCGGGCTGCAAGGACTAAACCATCACTTTCTGCGGCACAACACCTTGAGGAAAATAGCTCAACGGCTTTACCAACCAAAGCCACGGCACCTCTGTGCCAACTCACTCAAACGGCTCTGCTACTCCAACTGCGAGCGCACAACAACAAGGAGCAAAGCTCGAGAAGGGCTTGCTCAGCAGAACTCAACCCAGACTTATAACGAGCAACGCTCGCCTCCAAGCTACTACTCAACTCTAAAAATCCAACAGGCTACTCAAAGGACTTCTCCTTTTAGCTTAAGCCTAACTCAACTTCCAACCAGAAGCTCCACTCCCGAAACCTCACAAGGAAAACAGATAATGACAACCTCAAACCTTGACTACAGCCTTAACGAGATACAAACGAACCACTAACTGGCGACTGATCCAAAAAGACAAACTTCTCCATCTAGAACACGACCACAACACTTAAGCAACCATCTTAAGGAGAAAACGCCGAACTAAGGGCAAGGGGCACCATCCTGGTACACCAGACGGCTAACAACACTCACACCAGCTGAAACTTCAGCTACGGCCACCTCTAAAAGACAAGGGCCAAACACAGGCTCCACTCGGCCAAACCAACAAACTATAGCTCCTCAACGGCCGAACGCAAACTTTCCGGAGGGTAGCGAACTCCACACACGCTCGCTGACTTGCTCAAACCCAAGGCAACAACAACCAACTCTCTTGGAAGCAACACCCAAGGGAAAACTCAACCAATCGGACCACCAATCCGAAACTAACAACACTTGCTCAACTGCCGAGGGAGGGGTCAACTCCCAAAACTTACTGACTAGGAACAAGACCTCAGGGCAACGCCCTCCAGCTAGAACCGAACTAGCTCTCGAAACAACAAAAAGAACCAATTCTTGGCCAAACACTCACAAGAGGCAAAACAACCTTTACTGCAGCCTCTAGAACACCATCCAAGAATCCGCTTAACTGGACAAACAACTGGTCCCAAGCAGCCAACAAACTATTCCCTCTTGCTAGCACCACTACCATCAATTCCAAGACCAAGGGAGTAACCTGACAACTCCCCGAAGGAAACGGCTCTTACAAGCAGACAACCGAAGGACAGAGAGCTCCACAAACGCTCACTGTCTTGCTCCACTAAAGCAACAACATCTAAATCTCACGGGGCAACAACAGGGGCAACTCAACATCCTGGAAACAGGAAAACAACCAACTGGGCACGAACCATTCGTCCCACGAGCAAAGCAAATCTCTAGCAGCTCCAAACCACACCTTGGTCAACACCAAGCATCAACTTGCCACCGCACCGAAACCAATCCGTACTCTACTCCAAACAAACACTGGCTTGCTAGTGTACCAAGACTGCTAGCAACTCAACCGAGGCTACAAACTACATGCCTCAAGCTTGCCCACTAAAACTCACTACTTGGGCCTGACTGAGCTCTGAAGAGACTCTCCACAACCTAGGGATCCTCCGATCACCCTGCGACACACACGGCCGACAAACGAGCTAACAACCAACTGCCTGAACAGGCACAACTCACTCCAGCATCTCAACCATGCTGGCCAACTCCAACTCCTTGGGAACCAAGAGGACCCAAAAATGCTACCGAATGCGTCATCCTCCTACTCAAACATCAGCCTCTCAATAAGGCTTCTACCCAAGAAAAAGAATCCAAACAACTTTCTTAGCCAAGGCGATCAGAAACTGCGCGGCTTTGCTACCACCGCACTTGTTCAGTTTCCAACTGAACTCCAACCGAAGGAACACCAAAAGTTCCAACTCCACACGATGCTAAAAGCTGAGGCAACCTTGCTTTACCAAGGCATAACCATGCCAAACCGAACTCACTTTATACCATGCCTCTACCAAGGGTGCTTACCCATAAGGCATCCAATACCTCTCGCAAGGCATCAGCTCATCTCGCCTCAAAGGCATCCAGCTCAGGGTCCCTCTGCTGGACCAAACTCGCATCTACGATGCTCAACTCTCCTCAGATAAGGCCCTCGAAGGTAGTTGACCACACTACCAACCACAAAGAAACTCTTGGCCTTAACACTAGCGCGAGACTCACGCGCACCAACACTCTGCCAACAAGCAACCTCGCGACTTACTCAACCTCCCGGAAACATCGGGAAGAGGCTCCGGCTCCTCTCGAGCATCCTTTCGCTTGTAGTCCTCCGACTACCACCGAACTAGCCCTCCGGCACGACCTAAAAGCAGTGCAATCGCCATAAACAGATCCAAGGCTAAAGGAGTGCGCTGAACTCCGAACGGCATAGAACCATCTGCCATGCCCAAGCCAAACTCAAGCCTGAACAAGACTTAGTGCCAAAGTGGCACACCAACCAATGCACCTCAAGTGCTACTACTACCAAATCCACATCATACTACAGATGGGGCCAACAAAGGTCACTACCTCAAGTGACAACAACTCTGGCTAGGCATACGAGGGCTCAACTCAAACAGCCATGCCTATGGCATCTCAACAAACCGAAGGCTCACGGCCTACACTAGCATCTCCACATGATGCTCAACACAACTCTGGCCGGATCTCTACAAGCAGCAGCTAGCTCCACTCCAGGAGCTCACCAAAGGAAGAGTGCTCAACTCTACCAAACATCTGAGGAAAACACCAACGGATCCAGTCCGAAGGGAACACTACTCACTGCACCCTTAACCATAGGGTTCCAAACATCTTGGTACGCCAACAACAACACTTTACAGGAGCACAAAAATGCCTCAACAATCTCCTCGAAGGCTGCCAACTCTGCAGCTACTCACTGGGCAATCAACAATCTGCTAAGGCTCAAGATCAACACTTGAGCTACCCAGGCTAGTCCACACGGGGACCTGCTCCACAAGCATCCTCATCGGCATAAACCTGCTGAACATGCCCTCCCGGGAACCTCCGGGGCTACAAGAGCTACTGGGGGAAAAAATGCTGAAACAAACTCTGTCAACTGGGCTATCTGTGCCCGGGACTCCTCCATACGCACTACAAACTGCGCCTGGGTCTCCGCTCTCTGATAGCTAAAGACCTGCCATCAAATCTCTCATGGCTGGAGCATACTCTGCTCAAGGAGTCTCACTCTGAGGTGCTGCTAGCCTCTACCCCCTCCACTAGGCAACTCAACTGCTGGGGCCAAATCTGGCATGCGGGCCTAACAACCCTGGACGCGGCCTCAACATCAACACGATCGGTCCAACTCCTCGGTCGGACATGCCAAGTGTCCTGCTCCTCTGGGTGCGATCAACATACTGGCGATCTGCACGAAGCACCTCCACCCTCTCACTACGGGAAAAGCAACAACTGGGCCACAAATGGCCAATGGGAGTCTAAGCTCTACCTCCCTCGGAAACGACGTCCCAGGGCATCCGAATATATCTGGATACCTCAACAAGCTGCTAAACAAACTGCTCGCACTGCGGGAAAGTTGGCATGATGGCTCACTAAGCCCAAACCAACAACGAGTGAGAACTCGCTTCGTCTCCGCTCCACAACACTACACAAGGCATACACAAGATGACAGGTATTGTAAATTCTTAACCCTTTTTCAACAACAAATAGTAAACTTAGGCGTACCTGATGACTGTCGGAGTGCTGATGATCATGGAAAAAACGACCTACAACAAAAGGTCGGATCTCTGAGAATCTATGACTACGAGCTCGATACCAAGCATAACGACCCGACCCGAATGGGGTTCTAAATAGGCCATTACCTCAATGCATGCATACAAATCTCTGAGAAAATTTGCAAGGTGGTGTTTGGATTCTAAGTAAAAACTAAAACATGAAAACATCCATTTAAAAATCAACATAAATTCACTGAAAACGCCCCTGTTTCCAAGCACTGTTCCAAGACAAATACATTTCCAAAACATACTCTGATCAGAGATTTATTTAAAACATACAAACTTTACAACAATGCTAGAATCCGGAAATACATTCAGAAAACACCCTAGGGCTCCGTGCCCAACTACATGCATTCAGAGGACACTTAAATCATAAACATAAACATAAGACTCAGAGTTGAACAACGGGTTCCATGATCACAGCTCCTCCTCCAACCCATCCTGTCTCGCACCATGGTTACTGTGGAAAACCACATAATAAGGGTGAGTAACGAATTACTCAGTAAGAATCCCCAACCGGGGTACAATACGATACACATGGTCATCTCGAGAAAGATAAGCAAGCTATGAATATAAACACAGATAGAGCACATAGCTTAGCCCACACTTGGGCCTCGGATGCCAACTCAGGGTCTTAGTCCGGAAAACAACTCACCACACAACACATCACACAAGTCGCCCTATACGAGAAACAAGTCCCGGCCTCAGCCTGTCTACTGTCGACGAAAGGTAGACGGCTCACAATCCCGAGGAGCTCTCCGATCATGGGCGCTGTAATGAGCGTAAGCATGCACCGCGTGCTCACTGCGGAACCATGGGGGTGCCGGGTCTAGAGGCAAGCTACCCATGTGTCAGATTACCACGCCTAACTAAATCTTTGGATCGGTGTCACCGACATAAGGGTGTGAGACACGGACACGTAAACTATGTCGGCTGAACCACCGCTTTGAGGCTAAGGAAGCGGGTCGTGGTAGGCTTACACCAGAAACCGCCCTTACCTTAACGGTGGCAATCGGGGCTACGACCCGAACACGGCGAGGACGTGCCGACTTAGGGACGAGGCAATGCCAAGTCATCATCCCGACGGTTGGGGCATTTAACGATCGCCACCCTCACCCAAGATTGCGGGGCCTACCGCTTGGGTTAGCTAATCCCTCACGGGGTCGGGGACGGAATGACTTGCTCGACGTCCCCGCCATGGATGCAAGGTTCTTTATGCACCGGCACGGATGATGCTATCTACCGCACTTCTAAACCCGCCTAGCAAGCAAAGAAACAATTCCATAAAATCCAATACGTGCTAAAAACGAATACAACGAGCCTAGCATGATACTACGAAGCAAGGAACAGATACGAGCATGCCAGAAAGGAACAACCTAGCATGGATTAACATGAGAAATAACCAGGAAAGTCATGCTAATCGGGAATTCAGATTAAAGCACTTATCACCAAACATGTCAATAAACACAAACAAGCATACAATCAGCAATCACATATAATATCGCAGGGTCCACACAACTCCGGTAAGAAATCCTTACCTGGCCGGAAGACCTCTAAACACAAGAAACCTAAGCTGCGATCGAACCCAAGCTAGCTAGCGAGAACGAGGCACGGCTGACACGCGAACGGGCCGATTGCACGAACGGCAAAGCAACAAGGGGGCAGTGGCGCGCTGGGCGCAAGAATGGGCGCGTGGCGCTGGCGGCAGCGCTGACGACACGGCTGGCGGAGTGCAACGCGCGGGCGAGCAGGGAAGAGGGCGCGCGGGCGCGACGATGCGCTACAGGGACGCGACTCGAAGCGGCTCGGCGTAGGGGACGGCGCGCGGGCGCAAAGCGCGCGAAGAGCTCCAGGGCGCTTGCGCGCGGCTCAGCGAGGATACCACGGCGCGGACAGATCTGGGCGCGCGTGGGGGAGCGACGGCGATGAGGGCGAGATCTGGCGAGGGCGAGCTCGGATATGGGCGTCTGGAGCGACGACGCGCGATCTCGGCTGCTGGGCGACGGACTCGGCGACGGCGCGATCTGGGCGCGCGAGGGGCTGGCTGGTCCGGCGATCTTTGGGCGCGACGGCAGCGGCGTGCGGATGGCCGGCGCTCGGCGCGATGGCGATGATGGCGTCAGGCGGCTCGGTGGGGAAGTGCGGCTAGGTCGAGAGAGAGAGAGAGAGAGAGAGAGAGAGAGAGAGAGAGAGAGAGAGAGAGAGAGAGAGAGAGAGAGAGAGAGAGAGAGAGAGAGAGAGAGAGAGAGAGAGAGAGAGAGAGAGAGAGAGAGAGAGAGAGAGAAAAGAGAAAAAGAAAAAGAAAAAGAAAAATAAAAATAAAAGGAAAATGGGTTTGGACAAAAAGGGAAAAAAAGAAAAGAAAAGGGAAATAAAAGAAAAAAATGGGATTTTATCCTCCTTTCCATCCTAAACCAATTTTCTTTCCAAATTTAAATAAGTCTTAAAATCCTTAAATCTCATTTCCCGGCTTCCTCC
This sequence comes from Sicyos edulis, assembly GCA_036507275.1. NCBI lineage: Eukaryota > Viridiplantae > Streptophyta > Magnoliopsida > Cucurbitales > Cucurbitaceae > Sicyos > Sicyos edulis. The sequence goes on from CM071851.1 coordinate 8,845,234, forward strand.
TTCGAGACCCGACTGAAGCAACCTTTCCAAACAACAAAACTCACTGGAATCAACCTCCCAAACCAATACTGAAGGCCCGGCTCGAATCCCGAAGGAAACACCCAAACAACCATCATTTTGCCCAAAACCCAAATGACAACCGAACTCCCAAACGAAAAGCCCAAACATCTTGGGACTCGCAGCCCACAACAAACAAGCCTCAACAAAGGCAGGAGCTGCCTCGAAGCCCTAAAAAAATCCACAAATCCTGCCTAGGGAGCAAAAAGACCAAAATGCCCCTAAGGGTCCAAACAGCTCTAACGGCCCAACCGAACCATCGAATATCAACCTAAGCTCCTCGAGAACCGGGATAGAAAATCGGGCACATCTGACCGATCAATTTTTTTAATTAGTTTAAAAAAAACCTTTTGATTTAGCAAATTAATAAATAATGGAGATTATTTCCATATTAAATTATTTAATTGTTCCTAATTGAAAATTGGCTTATGTGTTAAGTTTATTGATGAGGAAGGGTTTATGGAATTATTTATACATTTGTTTTGCATACTTTATAATATTTGATATTATTATGTGTGTGGTGATTAGTATGGCCAAATTAGGATTTTTATTGAATACGATCTGCGCATTGTTAAGTTATTTGTAATTTAAATTTCTGTAATTTTTAAATTCCAAAATTATGTAATCCAACGAAGAATTCAAGTAGTTCAAGGATGGAGGATGGAGATCCAATAGAAGCTCAACGAAGATTCATGAAGATTAGTTATTCCCTAGGTTTAGGGGCCATACTATGATCATGTTTTATTTATTGCATTTAATTTTTATAATTATATGTTTTATTTAAGTTTATTTATGTTGTTTTATTTGTTCGATGGGTTCACCTAAATAAACAACATAAGGAACTTGGGTCCCAATTATAATTTTGGTTTAATTGCTTTTCCAAACAAACAACTATGAAGCATTTGATCCTTGGTAATAGGTTCTGCCAAAGCAGGGTGTTACTTTAATCTAAGGATAGTAGTGTAGATTTAATGAAACTTTCACGTTCATGTTTGGTTTAACTCAACAAAACTATCAAAAGACAAAGTTTTGGGTTTTGAAGCAAAGAGATAGAATTAACAAAGAATTGTTAACCTATCTACCAAGAATTACAAAGAGTTGTAATTAGTAAAAGAGTTTACTTACCTCTAATATTATTAATAAAAGGCAGGGCCAAAGTCCATTTTATTAATAATATGAAGGGGGTCTTGGTTATTTCTTTATTCAAAATGGGACATTAAAATTTGAATAAAGTGTTAGTAGTATTTTAATTTTTAAGCACTACTATGATAAACATTTATTAATATCTTGCCATTTTTCCTTTTGTTGAAGATATTATGTCTAGTAACAACACCAATAACTCAATTTTAATCAGTGTTCAATCTTTGAGAAGGATAAACTAAGTGCAAGCAATTTTCTCGATTGGGAAAGAAATTTGAGAATTGTTCTCAGATGTGACGGAAATGAGTAAATTCTTGATAACCCAATTTTTTAACCCCTCTCACAAGGAGCTAGACAGGCTGAGAGAACTGGGAGGCAAACTCTCTTAGAAAATTCAGTTTCGGTCACATGTCTAATGCTAGCATGTATGAAACCTGAATTTCAAAAACGTTTTGATGGGATGGATGCATACAACATAATCCAGTAGCTGAAAACTATGTTTCAGCGTGATGCTAGGTAGGATTCATTGCATGATGGGTTTAAAAACATCAGTTTGAACTTTTACATGCAAGGGGGACAAGCAAACCTGCAAGAGTTGCATGGGATGCTAATTCAGGCGGGAAGAAACACCCCTAACGAACCTTAAACATAAGGATGTTCTTATGGTTCAAAAAGGGAAAGGATTCAAGAAAACTGAGGCTACTAAAAAGGAAAAGGGTAATGGTAAGAAAGTTGCTAATACCACTTCTTCTAAAAAGCTAAAATCCAAACCAAAAGTGGCTGCGGAGCATAAGTGTTTCCATTGCAACGAAATTGGCCATTGGAAAGAAATTGCCCCAAATATTTGGAGGAAAAAGAAGAATAGTACTTCTACTCCAAGTATTTATGTTATAGAAGTAAACTTAGTAATTTCTACTTCTTCATGGGTATTTGATAATGCATGTGGTACCTATATTATTAGTAATGTACAGGGACTAACAAGAAGTAGAAAATTGGCAAAGGGAGAAGCTGTACTACATGTTGGCAATGGAGCAAAAGTTGCTGCATTGGAAGTAGGAGTTTGTAGCTTATCTTTGTCGTCTAGCCTAGTTTTGGAACTTAATGATTGTTATTATGTTCCTGCTATTACTAGAAACATTATCTCAATCCCTGTTTTGGATCAAGAAGGATTTTCATTCATAATAAAAGAAGGAATTTGTTCTATTTATTTGAATGATTTGTTTTATGCCATTGCTAAGTTATTAAATAGTTTGTATGTTCTAGATTTAGATACACACATCTATAACATCGAAAGCAAGAAACATAAATCAAATGACTCAAACCCTACCTACCTATGACATTGTCGATTAGGCCACATAAGCTTAAAACACATTTAGAAGCTCCATAAAGATGGTGTTCTCAACTCTTTTGATTTTGAATCATTTGATGTATGCGAATATTGTTTGATGGGGAAAATGACAAAGTCTCCTTCCACAGGTTCAAGTGAAAGGGCCAATGATCTCTTAGCTCTCGTACATACAGATGTAAGTGGACCTATGAGTTTTTTGGTTAGGGGAGGGTATACTTACTTCATTACTTTTATGGATGATGTAAGCAGATATGGATTTGTTTACATTACCTATATTTTAGAGTTATCAAACTACCAAACTGGAATCATTACTCGTCTCGAGTGATACTATACTGGATGTAAACATTGTTGTAAGTGAAATACTTAACATAATATCATGCTTGTTCGTGTTTTATAAATTTTTCTTTAGAAAATTGATCTTAAGTTAAAAATTGTTAACTCACGAGCTTCATCACCTACTTCATCACCTAGGACTGTTACAAGCAATGCAATTAAATTTAACAAGAGAAAAAGTTCAAAGACATCTTAATGTATTAGAAACTACGAGGTCGTGGTTCGAATCCCCTGATCCTCAATTGTACTAAAAAAGAAAACTTTAAATTACAAAAATAACTTTTTTTTTTTGCCGATTACAATTTCAAATCCAAATTTTATTTTGGCATCATGAATAGAAATAACAAAATTTTCCTTTGATTATTATGTTTAAATGTTTTAAAATCGGAAGATCATAGTTATTCATAATTTGAGCGAGTTTAATCAACTTTTAAGTTACTTGAAATTTTTAGCACCATGCTTATTATACTAAAAATAGTAGATAAAGATCGAATAACGCAAAAAAAGACGCTAAGAGTTATAGTGGTTCGGGCATACTCTGCTTTGCAAAAGATTTTGAACTTTTAGTAGACATTATATTAGAGATAGTTCAAGCACACATACATCAAGATACACCAAAGAACATGAATGGAAAACAAAGATACATAACCATAGAGAGCAAAATTTAGAATAGGAGAGAAAACACAACCATAGATTTTAATAGAAAAATACTAAATATATTATTCTTAGATCCGGTAGGTTATTATTTTCCTATCTTAGATTATTTAAATTTGATTTCGAGATTTAGTTAGGTCTCTTGATTAGGTTTGTCATAATAAATTCATTCCAAAGAATAAAAGTTAAGTCAATTATTCAACCATTTATCGATTCAATGTAGTATCAAAGCAATTTGTTTTAAGGTTTCTATCGCATTTTGTGCTACATCTTCGTTTTCTACTGTGTTTCCCAAGTGTTGATCAATTATCATTTTTCCATAGTACATTCAATACAAGAAAACATACTTAATCTCACTAAAATGCTCTTCAACAAAAAACCTTCAGGAATCCTGAAAGTCCCTACAAGAATCACAAGATTCGAACCTTCCAACTCTCAATCTTCACTTCTCTTCTTTTCTCTCTCTGTACTTATCTTTCGCCCTTTTAAAAACCCCAAATTCCTATCCTTTTCTTCACCTTCACCAAATACTTAGTCTTAGTTTGATGTCTCACTAAAATGCTCTCTAATTTTGCGTATGATGCAATAGCCATTTTAAGTCTTAAATTGATTACAACCTAATAGTAATGACATCTCTTTATACACCTTTAATACGATTCACTAGATTGAGTGAAATAATAAAAATTCTCAATTTAACTAACCATGCAAATTAAGCTCTATTAACCAATTAACTAAATAACCAAAAACTAGTTAATTTGTTTTTGCTTATTTAAACCAAATATGTAATAAATTAAATATTTTAAGATATGATTAATTAAATAAAACACAAGTTTATTTATTTAACACAATACTAATTGAAATTAAATCTATGTTAAATTTGAAACCAAAATATAGCCACAAATACATTGTCTTTATTGCAATCAACATATTTGGAAAGTCATAACAATAAGCCAAAGAACATAGTTTTGGATAGAGGCTCAAAGCCATTATTTATGGTAAATAGATTTAGCAATACATAAAGGTGGTTACACACTAATTTAAAAGAGATGCATTAAGAAAGACTTAGCCCCAACTAAAGTGAAGGGTCATTATTTAGAGATACTTAGATTTAGCAGCACACGGTGCTTGGAGTATTTATATGAAAGCTCCACACGAAGAGAAATTCACACTCCCTCGAGAGTGAATATTGCCTCAAATATAGGACTAGTATCGCTTCCAGTTGTCACATTTGATAAGCATCCATTCCAATTGTCTGATTTGCTAAGACCCGAGTCGTATAATAAGTTTGAGATGTAATTCCAATGGTCATGCGAAGTATAATGTCCCTCTTCACGAATCTCAGTATAAGCCTACCAAACACGGATAATAAATGGATTATCATAAAATAAATAGATACAAAAAGCACAAACTTTATGCTTATAAGAATATGCTAACCGTATTATCCGAAGAACTTCGATTCCATGGATTGGACCAAGCTGCCATCCAATCACATTGCACGCCTTCATTGTTTAGGCCACGATACACAACAGCAGCAGAAGAGCCAGTGGCAGCTCCTGAGGTTTTGACATGAAGAAATGCACCCCATTGGCCATTTGCGATCTCAATTGGATAAGGGGCCTGTCCAATATGTCCATGCCAATTGTGTTCGCAGATATACTTTATAGTATCACCAGTGGCATTATACATTAAGCAAAGGGTAGAGACTCCAGTTCCCCATTGTTTTTTTAAATTTTCAACATATTCTCGAGCATTTTTATCTTTGTCTTGTGCATTCTTCATATTGAGCGCCACATGCGCTCTATCTCGACGTGCTATCGTCTTCCCTTCATACTCGGGCATGGCTTCCAACGTTTCGTTTGTGATTGGGTTGCCAAAGACATTGTAGGCCATCTTCAAATCTCTATCACATAGATAACCCCCACCAAATTAAGCTTCTTAACAATACATTCTTATTTTTATTTTGTGAACTTTAGAAAAGTTAAAAAAATTGACATTATTAGTGTTATAGTTTTGGATTTCCTATATTTCATTACAAAATAGAAATCACCCGATAAATTTCTGTTTTGTCTATATTTTCATTTAAGAAATAGAGTGAAAATTTCACTGGGAAACTTTTCTTAAGGGAAAAAAAAGAACAAAAGCTTTTTGCACCCAAAATAATATAGAAGTATAAACTTTATTAACAATTTGAACAAGAGAAACATAGAACAAAAAGGGTGAAAAAATAAACTAAGAGAGAGAGAGAGAGAGAGAGAAATTAAAAAATTGAAACTTACTCTTGAGACTTTATTCAAACTTTTGTTGTGGTAAATTTATGCTGTGAGCTTTCCTTAATACTATGATCGTATTTATAATGTCCAAAAAATGTTTAAAAAATAAGAAGGGAAAAGGTAGATACGAATAATAACTAATTTAAACAACGTGGGGTGGCAAAGAATAATAAATTCAAACAACTTGGTGGCAAGGTTGTAATATAGTAAATCTGATTGAAATTAATAAAACAATGTAAAATGATCATTGTCAAGTCAGCCTGTTCACAATGGCATTGCATAGGGACATATTAACAAGATACCTCATATATTTTAATGTTATCTTTGTTAGATAGTAGGGAGGGTGTTGCATTATGCCTTGAACGCACTAATGCCCCACGATTAGTAGTCGGGGGTCTCGCTGACCGGGCCTCGGATTGTTGATTGATTGTTGATTTCCGTTTCATAACAGAGGGTAAAATATAACTGTAAACGAAAAAAAAAAAAATTTAGTTGTGATGATTTCAAAAACTACCGTATTCAATTCATGAAATAATTAAGGAATTAGTGGATCTTTAATTAAGTAATTAGTTGAAACGCTTTTTGTAAGAATTTGGAGACCAAATTGTAATAGGTTTATAAAAAGATGGCTAATTTCATTGTGAAAAGCTGAGTAAGGAAGAGAGTTTTAGAGAGAGTTGTAGATAAGAAATAAAGAGAAAGCATTTAGAGAATATTTTGTCTGTCTTGTCTCTCGAATCCTGTAAGTGAAAAGCTAAAAGAATTCTCTTTCATTTTTTATTCGCATTTAGAGTTCTTACAAATTGGTATCACGATTGACGAAGGAGAATTACGAGAATTGGAGCATCTAGATGAAAGCTCTTCTCGGATCTCATGATGCATGGGAAGTAGTCGAATAAGGTTTCATAGAACCAGAAGATACCTCGAATTACACAGCGAATCAAACCAACGCGTTGAAAGAGACGAGTTTGATAGATAAAACGACATTGTACATGTTGTTCCGTGCAATTGACAAATCAGGCTTAGAGAAGGTTGCAAGTTCAACTACTTCAAAAGAAGCGTGGGACATTTTAGAGAAGGTGTTCAAAGGAGCCGACCAAGTCAAGCAAGTGCATCTCTAGACTCTTCGCATCGAGTTGGAAAACATAAAGATGAAGGAGTCAGAAAGAGTATCTGACTACATCACGCCTACGTAGACGGTGGTGAATCAACTCAATCACAACGGAGAAAAGCTAACCGATGTGAGTGTAGTAGGAAAGATTTTGAGATCGTTGACTGAAAATTTCGAGAATGTTGTGAGCGCAATAGAAGAGTCAAAGGACCTTGCGACGCTCACTATAGACGAGCTTGCCAGTTCTCTCAAGGCTTACGAACAACGAAAGAACAAGAAGAAAGAGGAACCATCGAGGCAAGCACTGGAAGCCAAGGTGTCACTCAAAGACGAAAAGGTACTCTATTCTAAATAATTTCAGGGTAGAGGTTGTGGACGTGGAGGTGGTGGATATGGTCAGAGTGGTCAAGGCGACAGTCATGAAGAGGAGGGACAGTCAAACCAAGCGAATTGGCATGAAAGAGGACGCGGTCGAGGAAGAGGTGGTATACTACAAGGAAAGGGGTCTTTGGCGACGGTTTATAACGTCGCCTAAGGTCAATAAACCGTCGCCAAAGCCTTATGCGACCATAAATGAACTATCGCCAAAACCTTGTCAGAAGAGCTTTAGTCGACGTTTTTGTATCACCGTCGTCAATTTTAATGTTATACGACAACCTTAGCCGACGTTTTAAAAACCGTCGATTAAATTATATTTTATCCGATGTTTCAATAAAACGTCGGATAAAATTGTTTATTTTTTATTGTTTTTTATATTGTTTATTTAGCTTTCTTTTTGGCACACATATAAATTATTATCATTCAACCACAAAATCAATTTAAAAGTAAACCAAATCACATGGAATAAAAATTGGGAAATTTATAACATCCTTATAAAAAATAAAAAGTTCTAAAAAAAACCAATGTTTTCCTGTCAAACTACAACCACAAAATCATAAACCAATGTTCTAAAAAAAAGGTAAACGAGACGTTGTAGCTTCCTTGTCCTTAACCACAATTCGTACGTCATCTACAAAAATTAAATGAACCATGAGTTAGCTAATAAAACTTAAAAGAAATTATACTTATAAAAGAAACTTCGAAATTCTGACTTTAAGTAGACTGTTACCATATTAGCCTATCAAATTTAAGTAGATTATGTACTCAATCATACAAAATAATAGCAATAACCAATCAGAAGTCAGTGATGAAACTATAAATTTCAATTGCGAAACTGCCAAGAATATATTTTCTTTTTATATTCGTGAGTGTCCTAGTCAACATGTGTATACTTCAATTATTCTCACGCGACATACAACCTCTCCCTACAAGAGTTAGATGTAAAAGAAATTCGTAGGAAATTAATTCCCAATCTTTTAGTTTCTTATAGTCATGTTGACCATTAGACTACCCATGGTGGTTACCGCCCAAAGAATATCCTAACCTCGAGATGATGAGACGCCTCAAAAGACAAGGCAACGGTTACATCAGCAAGTCCTAGCAATCCTCCCTACATAATGAAATTGAAGGCTTAAAATAAAAAAATCTCCAAACATAAAGAAAGTCAAGATCAACTTTGAGAAGCATTCATTTTCACATCAATCCCATACCTTTCTGTGATTCGTTTGAGGCGACATAATGCATTCGTGGTTCAACAGATGAAGAAAATTGTAGAAATCTTATCATGTTCTCTACCCAAAACAAGTTGCTTTAGTATTGCCTCAATCTACAAACACAATGCATTTGTTGAAATAATGGAGAAACAAAAACAGTAGAAATGAAAATTTGAAGAAGTGGGTTAGGAAGTAGAAACCTTAATAGCAGCACTCTTCCGTTTCTCATAGAGTTTATCGCACAAGTTTCTCAGCACAAACGTAGGCATGATAGACAAAACAAGCTCTTTCTACAAATCTTCAATAATAGACAAATGCAATAAAGCAACAAATATTCAGAACAAGCCATAACTTAGCACATTGTAGCTTAGCTAACAAATAAAACTTTTTCTTCAAATCCTCATCTTAGAAAAAGATTGGATATTTTCAAACAAACAGTAGCTTAGTTTAACTTAACTTTCACATACTAAAAAAAAAAAAAAAAAAAAAAACCGTCTTTTCTTCATCTACTTCCTTATCTATGAGCCATTACTCCGATCTATATATCTAATTGTACCTATATTTTAAAAACCAAACCAAAATTTGAAAACCAAGACCTCTTTTGACAACTATTTTGTTTCTTGTTTTTAAAATTAAGTCTACAACAACTACTACAATTATGAGTAAAAAATGGTTTCCCTCAACTTTAAGCTCATAAATCAACCAATAGTTCTTTTTCCATTCCTTTGCATTTCACATGTCTCAATCAAGAACTTAAAACATCAAACAAAGCAAGTAAAGCATGAAACCTACAAAGGCAAAACTATCATCAAGATAAAATAACATCCAATCATTAACAACAGTCACAAAAACAACAAACCCACATCACAAATCACAAAAATCCGAGGCAAGAATCAAGTAATTTAAAACCATAGTCCCCAAATACCAACAACACAATCTCCTCAACCTATCTTCAATTTTCATCTCTAAAACCCTTCAAATACCAAAATTAGAACCAAAATCGAACAAAAAGAATCAAAATCTAACAAAACAAAGAAACAATTTGATTGGATTTGATTAAATACCAATTTAGGAGAAAATAGAGCAATTGCGGAGAACAAATTAAAATCAAGGGCGGAGAGAACAAACTTACGGCGGAGAAACGATTTGGTGGCAATGGAATGCAACGGTGGCGGCAGAACGCAGCGGCGAAACGCAACAGCGAAGAGGGAGACAAAGAAGAGATGTTGGGAGCGGCGCAGGCGAGTGAGGAAGAAAAGAGAAAAAGGTAATTTTGGAAATTTTGGGTCGGGCCGGTTTTGAAATTTAAAATTGCCAGAATAATTACGAGTCAATTTGAATGGGATCGGGATTTTTAGTGAAGGCGTTTGGGCTTGGGAAGGAGCAAAAATAAATAGGAAATTAAATAGCGCGTCGAGCAGGAATCGAACCAGGGCCGTGTCGCATGCTAGGCGGAGGGCACAGCCAGCCGAGCCACCGCGCGCGTTTGTTAATCTAAACGCGCGTTCTATTATTTAAGCCTGCTCGTCCCCTGTTTTGCTTTAAAAGGCAGCTCGCCCGAGCTTCGCCCCACCTTTCTTCTTCTTCTTCCTCGCGATCACCCCCGACCGACTGGCTTTTCTCGCGAATTCTTCTTCCCCCACGCCGACCTCGACTCGCCGGAGCTCCCTCGCCGCTCGTCTCCCTCCGGTAAGCTTTCCTTTCTCTTCTCTTCTCTTTTCCTTCTCCTCCGAATCCATTTCTTCTCCCTAGTGTCGCTTCCGTTCATCGGCCGAGTTGAGGCGATTTGAAGTATGGGTTTTGTGCAGCTAGTGTAGGGGAGTTCTTCTTCAAGGAATCGGCCGTCGAATCCTCCTCAGTCGCTCGAATTCGAGCTTCCTTTCCATCGCCCCTGTTCGCTCTGTTCGCCGCCGACGCTACGCGCAATAGCGACCCAGCCGCCGAGCCACGCTCTGCTCCCCTGACGCTGCGCGCATAGCAGCGGCGCCATCCGCATGCCGCAGCGTCGCTTCAGCGTCTTGCGCGCGCCAAGACGCCCAGCTACGCCCATTTGCGCCCAGCGCGCCAGCCAGACTCGTTGCCGCTTTGCGTTCGTGCAATCGGCCCGTTAAATGCGTTTGCGTCGTGCCTCGTGAGTTGCTCCCGAAGTGAGCCTCATTTATTTTATTGTATTTAGGCCTATTGTGTGATTTTTGTGTTGATTGATAGGTTCCTGTAGCTAGATCGAGATTGTTCGCGACTTAGGATTTCGTGCCAAACCGTCCCCGACCAAGGTAAGGATTTCTTACCGGGGTTGTGTGGACCTGCGATATTATATGTGATTGTTGATTGATTGCTTGTTTGTGATTATTGACATGTGTAGCTAGGTGCTTCAATCGAATTCGGTTAGCATGATTTCTTGGTTAATTCTCATGTTAATCCATGCTAGGTTGTTCCTTTCTCGCATGCTCGTGATCATTCCTTGCTTCATAGTATCATGCTAGGCTCATTGTATTCTTATTGAGCACGTATTGGATTTTATGGAATTGTTTGTCGTTTGCTAGTAGGCGAGTTAGAATGCGGTGTAGATAGCATCATCCGGGCCCGATGCATAAAGAACCTTGCATCCATGGCGGGGACGTCGAGCAAGTCATTCCGTCCCCGGACCCCGTGAGGATTAGCTAACCCGAGCGGTAGGCCCCGCAATCTTGGGTGAGGGTGGCAGATCGTTAAATGCCCCAACGGTCGGGATGATGACTTGGCATTGCCTCGCCCCCGGCAGCCGGCATGTCCTCGGCATGTTTGGCAAGAGCCCCCGATTGCCACTGTTAAGGCAAGGGCGGCTTCTCGGTGTAAGCCTACCACGCCGTTCCTTGGCCCAGTGCGGTGGTTCAGCCGACATAGTTTACGTGTCCGTGTCTCACACCCCTATGTCGGTGACACCGATCCAAAGATTTAGTTAGGCGTGGTGATTGGATATGGGCGGCTTGCCTCCGCATCCCAGCAACCCCCATAGTCTGCAGTGAGCACGCGGTGCATGCTTACGCTCATTACTGGCGCCACCGATCGAGAGCTCCTCGGGATTGTGAGCGGTGTACCTTTCGTCGACGATGAGAGATGAAGCCGAGGCCGAGACTTGTTTCTCGTATAGGGCGACTTATGTATTGGATCGTGTGATGATTTTTATTCCGGACTAAGCCACCGAGTTGGCATCCGAGGCCCAAGTGTGGGCTAAGCTATGTGCTCTATTACGTGTTATATTCATAGCTTGCATACGCTCATCGAGATGACCATGTATATCGTATTGTACCCGGTTGCCATTTTTATCGAGTAATTCGTTACTCACCCTTATTCTCGTGGTTTTCCACAGTAACCGTGGTCTTGCGACAGGATGCCCGAAGGAGGAGCCGTGATCATGGGGCCCAGTCTTCCAACTCTTATTTTTGTATTATGACTCTCGTGTGTTTTTGTTTTCCCCGAATGCATGTAGCCGCAGCACGAAGCCTAGGATGTTTGTAAATATTTGTGGATTCCAGCATGTTGTATCCGAACAGTTTTGAATGGCTTTTAGTAAATCTCGATCGAGTAAACTTTGGAAATGTTTTTATCCTGGAGCAGTGCTTGAAAAGCAGGGATGAGTTTCAGTGGAAAATGTCTAGTTTTTAAAGGGGTTATTTTGAATGTTTTGTTTTAATTGGAATCCGAAATCATGTCTGTTTAAATGTCCTTTACTTTGAATGCATGCATTGGGGTAAGGGCCCATTTAGTGCCCCATTCGGGTCGGTCTCTTACAGTTTGGTCGTTCAAGTCGAGATGGGAAGAACTTGATGTACAGATTGAATTTGATAATCGTACAAGAAAAGTGTTTACGAGTCGATGTAGAAGATAAGGCATCGCTTTGGCATCTTCGTTTTGGACACCTAGATCATGGTGGTCTAAAAGAGTTAGCGAAGAAGGATATGGTGCAGGGGCTACCTGACATGGACTATGAAGGAAAATTTTGTGAAGATTACATGCTCAATGTCACAGTCATGCTTGTCCAGTTCTTGTTGCCCATGGCCGCGTGCCCATTCCAAACCTTTTTATCATGTTTTCATAGGCTAGAATTTACTTTTCATATTATTGTTATTTCTTTATGCTTTTCGGAGCGTATGTCTCCTCGCTATTTTGATATACAAGACAGTCACATAAAAAATGGCCCATAATGTACTATAAGGGTATGACTTCTTGAAATTTTCTTCCTACCAAGTTCTATGAGCAATGCAAATAGTTGATGTAGTTCTTATTGTATTGTTGTATAACCCTTCAAAGACAAAAGCATTTCTAAAACCTTCTTTCTCCCTTTTTCGAAAACCTTTTCTTGAGTCCCGTGATAGAGGTTGCATCCAGTTATGCCACCCGCTTTGCATTTTCGTTTACTGACTTACTCGACGAATTAGAGCTCGTGCCACACGACCGCTTCGCTAAGGCCAACGAAGCTAGATCGTGACACTAAGCAAGTATGCAAAAATCTCATTTCAGAAGAAAGTGGAATATCGGGCGAACCAACCGCTCGAGATGATTCACACTTATATATGTAGACCAATAACCCCAAGGGCTTTTAGCGGTAAGAGGTACTTTATTACCTTTTTTATGATTTCTCACAGAAAACTTGGGTGTATTTTTTTAAAGAAAAATCAAAAGCATTCGAGGCATTTAGAAGATTTAAAGTGAAGGTGGAGAAGGAAAGTGGTAGACAGATCAAAGTTATGCGATCTGATAGAGGTGACGAATATACTTCGACGACTTTTATGAAGTATTGCGAGGAGTAAGGCATTAGACGATTCTTAACCGCACCATACACTCCTTAACACAATGGTGTGGCTGAGAGGAAGAGCCAAACCATTTTTGACATGGTTCGAGCAATGCTGAAGAGCAAAAGGATGCCTAAACAATTTTGGGCAAAAGTAGTGCAATGCTCACTTTATGTGCAAAATCGATGTTGACATGTGAAGTTCGGTTATCAGACACTGCAAGAAGCATGGATCGGACAAAAGCAAACAGTTTCGCATTTCAGAGTATTCGGTAGTGTGACTTATGCACACGTACCAGATCAGCGAAGAACGAAGTTCGAAGACAAAAGCAAGAAGTATGTTTTTATTGGCTATGATGAGAAAATAAAATAGTACAAGCTACTTGACCCAATAAGCAAGAAGATGATGGTGGGTGGCGATGTGCGAGTAAATAAAGAAAGTGAATATGACTGCAAAAGTTCGATGGACGTTAGCATTAAAGTTGGAGAATCACCCATCATTGCATCAACAAGTAAACCAACATATGCTAAAAGCAACAATGATGAAGATGAACCGCAACAACCCAGATATGGAGTTTGCAAGATTTGTATGATGCAACAAATGAGGTACATCTTGTATGTCTTTTGGCAAATGCTAAAAGTATTAGCTTTAAGAAAGTAGTGCGAGACGAGAAGTGGCAAACTCCTATGGATGAGGATATTAATGTGATAGAGCGCAATGATACATGGAAGCTTATAGAATTTTCGAATGCAAGTCAGTCGATTGGTGTAAAGTTGTAACGGCCCGGAAAATTCATCCCGGCCTTCCCGGGAGGCCTAGGGGCATTTTGGTAATTTTGGGTCGGGCCGACAGGGCCGGTTTTGAAATTAAAAATTTCCGAAATAATTATGAGCCAAATTAAAAAGAATCGGGATTTTTGGTGAAGGCGTTTGGGCTTAGGAAAAGGTAAAAATAAATAAGGAATTAAATAGCGCATCGAGCAGGAATCGAACCAGGGGCGTGTCATGTGCTAGGCGGAGGGCTCAGCCAGCCAAGCCACCGTGTGCGTTTGTTAACTTAATCGCGCGATCTTGTACATATGTCTGCTCGTCCCCTGCTTTGTTTAAAAGGCCAGCTCGCCCGAGCCTTCGCCCCATTTCTTCTTCTTCTTCCTCGCGAGCTCCCCCGACCGACAGCCAACTTCTCTCGATTTCTTCCTTCTCCAGCTTCAATTCAACCGAGTTCCCATCCCCAAGGTCGAAGGCGTTTCATCCTCACGCTGTTGGTAAGCTCTCTTTCTTCTTCTCCTTCGTTTTTCCCCTGTTTTCAATTCCGTCCCTGCCGGCCGAGGGAGTGAGGAAATTTGTGTGTTTTTGTTCGGCGGTGTAGAGGAACTCATCCATCAATCGAACGAACGTCGAATCCTCTCCAATCGCCGAATTCGAGTTCGTTTTCTCCGTCGCCCGAGATCGCCTGTTGTTCGCCTGTTCGCGAGCTCGCGCGCGCAGAGAGCCAAGCCACCCGCCGAGCTCGCGCCGCTCACCGCCCCGCCGCGCGCGCGTCCTCGCCGCCCGGCTACGCGTCGCGTCGCGCATTACCCGCCGCCACCGCGCGCGCTCGCGCGCTTGCTTGCCCCGCGCGTCCGTCGCGCCCAGCGTGCGCACCAAAGCACGCCCAGCTCGCCATTTTCTGCGCCCAGCGCGCCAGCCGAGCCTCGTTGTCGCTTGCCGTTCGTGCAATCGGCTCGTTCGTGCGTTAAATCGCGCTGGTGAGTAGCTCATGGTGAGCCTCATTTATTTTATTGTATTTAGGCCTATTGTGTGATTATTGTGAGGATTGATAGGTTCGGTAGCTAGATCGAGATTGTTCGCGACTTAGGATTTCGTGCCAAACCGTCCCGACCAAGGTAAGGATTTCTTACCGGAGTTGTGTGGACCTCGCGATATATATGTGATTCTTTGATTGATTGCTTGTTTGTGTGTATTGACATATGTAGCTAGGTTCTCTAATGAATTCCCGATTAGCATGATTTTTCCGATTCAATTCTCATGTTAATCCATGCTAGGTCGTTCCTCTCTAGCATGCTCGTGATCTGTTCCTTGCTTCGTAGTATCATGCTAGGCTCGTTGTATTCTTATTGAGCACGTATTGGATTTTATGAAATTGTTTGTCGTTTTGCTAGGCGAGGTTAGAATTGCGGGTAGATAGCATCATCCGGCCCGATGCATAAAGAACCTTGCATCCATGGCGGGGACGTCGAGCAATTCATTAATCCCTGGACCCCGTGAGGGATTAGCTAACCAAGCGGTAGGCCCCGCAATCTTGGGTGAGGGTGGCATCGTTAAATGCCCCAACGGTCGGGATGATGACTTGGCATTGCCTCGCCCCTGGGCCCGGCATGTCCTCGGCATGTTTGGCAAGAGCCCCCGATTGCCACTGTTAAGGCAAGGGCGGCTTCTGGTGTAAGCCTACCACGACCGTCCCCTTGGCCCCAGTGCGGTGGTTCAGGTGACATAATTTACGTGTCCAGTCTCACACCCCTATGTCGCGACACCGATCCAAAGATTTAGTTAGGCGTGGTGACTGGATATGGGCGACTTGCCTCCGCACCGGCAACCCCCCATAGTCTGCAGAGCACGCGGTGCATGCTTACGCTCATTACAGCGCCGACTGGAGAGCTCCTCGGGATTGTGAGCCAGTGTACCTTTCGTCGACAGTAGACAGGCTGAGGCCGGGACTTGTTTCTCGTATAGGGCGACTTATGTATTGGATTGTGTGATGATACTATTCCGGACTAAGACCCTGAGTTGGCATCCGAGGCCCAAGTGTGGGCTAAGCTATGTGCTCTATTCTGTGTTTTTATTCATAGCTTGCATACGCTCATCGAGATGACCATGTATATCGTATTGTACCCCGGTTGGGGATTCTTACTGAGCGATTCGTTGCTCACCCTTATTATTGTGGTTTTTCCACAGGTAACCGAGTTGCGAGACAGGATGGCTGAAGGAGGAGCTGTGATCATGGGGCCCAGTCTTCCAACTCTGTTTTTTTTGTATTATGACTCTCGTGTGTTTTGTTTTCCCTGAATGCATGTAGTCGGGCACGGAGCCCTAGGATGTTTGTAAATATTTGTGGATTCCAGCATTTTGTATCTAAACAGGTTTGAATGGCTTTTAGTAAATCTCTGATCAGAGTAAACTTTGGAAACGTATTTATCTTGGAACAGGTGCTTGGAAACAGGGACAGGTTCCAGGGAAATTGTCTAGTTTTTAAAGGAGTTATTTTGAATGTTTTGTTTTAATTGGAATCCGAAATCGTGTCTGTTTAAAAGTCCTTTACTTTGAATGCATGCATTGGGATAAGGGCCCATTTAGTGCCCCATTCGGGTCGGGTCCCTTACAAAAGTGGGTGTTGAAGAAGAAGATGAATGCTCGAGGCAAGATAAAGCACTACAAGGCGAGACTTCTTGCCAAGGGATACAAACAGAAAGTAGGAATCAACTATTACAAAGTCTTTGCTCCCGTTGCAATAATGGAGACAGTCTAATTGTTCATTTCTTAAACGGCTCAATTTAGATGGTCGTTGCAGGAATCGACTATGACAAAGTATTTGTCAAGACGAAATTCTTGAACGGTGTGCTTGAAGAAGAAGTGTATATCGAGCAACCACCCGGGTATATAAAAATTGGATAAGAGAAGAAAGTGCTAAAATTGAATTAATAAATTGCTTTACGGGTTAAAGCAAGCACCACGAGCCTGAAATACTCGCATTGATACGTATTTCAAGGAGAATCGGTACAAGCACAATCCCTACGAGCATGCTCTTTACAAAAAGCTGAGTCGAGGTAATTTAATATTTGTTGCTTTTTATTTTGACGATCTAATATTTATGGGTAACAATAATGCAATTATAGAAGAATTTGAAAGCACAATTATGCGAGAATTTGAGATGACACATTTGGCATTGCAGAAGTCTTTCTTTGGTTTGAAGGTTAAATAAGAAGAGATGAAAATTTTTGTATTGCAAGAGCAATATGCGAAAAAGATTTTAAAGAAGTACAAGATGCCGAATTGCAGCCCAGTTTCAATATCTATAGAACCAGGTATGAAGCTCTCGAAGTTTGATAAAGGAGAATGTGTGGAAGCGAGTAGATACTGTATTTTGGTGGAAAGTCTATGCTATCTCACATGCACAAGGTCGAATCTTGCATTTAAGTGTTGGCATAGTTAGTCGGTTCATGAAAGAGCCAGTTTATTGACATTGGAAGGCATTGAAGCGAATTCTAAGATACATCCAAGGTACAGTGTCATTTAGGATGTTTTATTTGAAAGCGAAAGACTACAAGTTGATTGGTTACTCTGACATTGATTAGTGCGAAGACATAGACGATTGAAAAAGTACTTCGAGATATGCATTATTAATGGGCAACACAACATTTACTTGGTTGTCAAAGAAACAACCAATCGTGATGCTGATGACTCACACAGAGTTAGAATTCTTATTGTTTTAATATCCTTGTTTGTAGTTATTATTTAAAATCCAATTAGTTAAGTTATAAAAGTAGACATTGATTTAATTGCATATTAGTAAGCTTGTAGAACCTGTTGAAAATATGTCTTGAACACATTAATGTCCTGCGATTAGTAGTCGAGGGTCTCCCTAGCACTTCTGCATTATGTTGTGCGTTCTACGTGTGCTAGCGCATCCGTATTCTGTTTAATACTTACACATTCTATAATAGGATTTAATGAGAGTGCATTTATAAACTCAAATTAAACCTCAGCCGTAATATGAAAATCATTTTGTAATATGTATGTTTTGTTCACCTCTTCTTAATAAAACAACGCCCCCTCTCTGGCTGTGGACTAGCTAACACTATATTAATGAACCACGTAAATTTCTATGTATGTGTTTTTTTCTCTCACGTTTCTTTATTCTTTGATTGATGGTTGATTGTCGTTTTCATATAAGAACCCTAAACCTTAAACACAACACAAATCTCTCTTTTTCTTCCATCATCATTGTTACTCATGTTTGCTTTCAAAGACAAAGTTTCGGAGTTTGTTTCGTCTTTTTGCCGATTTCTCTTTTCTATCCTTTTAGAATATTAAAAAAAATAAACAAAAATAAGCTGTAGATTTTATTTTTTTTTAATTATAATTAAAAAAGACAAAAGAAATAGGCTATCGCGAGTAAATTTCCTTTAATTAATTATTTTTTATTTTCTTTTTTATTTGTACTTGTCAATCAAAATTAATATATTGTAACCATGCCACTCATGGTCTTTTAATTCATTATTGTCTGCCACTCGTATTTAAGTTACTTCGAGGAACACATTGACAAAATGTGATTTCTAGATTCATCTTTACGATTATAATAAATGAAAGTTTTCAAATTTTAAATTAACATGAGTTGTACCTTGTTGACTGGGTTGTTTTTATTATTGGAATTAAAAAATTTACCATAATATTTATGGTTGAAAACTTCAAACCGACCGTATTTATGGTTAAAAATAATAGTTCAACTATAACAATACAAAAACAAAAAAAAAAACTTAAGAGAAATAGTAAGGATTGTCTATATTTCAAAAAATAAACCATCTAATATCTACTTTGCATTAAAATCTACTTCGAGAAAGAGACTGTTTTTTTTTCTCCATAGTACCCTTTTACAATTTTAGTTTGTTTATTAAAAAAATGATAGATTAATACCTGAAATAAGGAGGAGAATCTCTCTCACAATCACTTTTCTATTATTATGATTTTCATGTTAATTTAATAGAAATGTTCATAATAAAACCAAATATGGGAAATAACATCTCTCAATTCTCTTTAATTTCTTTAAGTTATGAAATTGATTCGTAGTAGGTTTTGATTCAATTAATCAGTTAGATTTTTTAATTCAAAATAAGCTAACGATAAGATTTAAGTTTAATAGATTTGATTTTTAAAAAAAAAAATCAACAAACATTGTTATTAATTTATTTTTTATTTTTTATTTTAAAACATAGATAAACGTAACATTGAAGGAAGTTAGCATATAATGAGATAATAAATGGAAAAAAAGTTTCAGCAATTCTTTTATTCTCTCCATCAATCATCGTCATAACCCAATCAACCAATTGATCAAATTATCACCGTCTACTAATTCCACATCGTAATTAAGGATTCATGCGACAAAGCAATGAATGTTATGTCGCTCATAGGTGTTTTCAACGAAGTTCGAGATGAAAGAGGTATCTACAAAAATCATAAGTGTTTCCTTGGTTTTCTATTATGTTCTTCTTTACTTTAGCAGCCATATAAAAATGTGGAGATTGAGATTTTCGAGCTCAAGAAAGAGTGACGTTTCGATGAATTTATCAATTGGGGTGTAAAATTTTTTAAGAAGGGAGTCAAATTGCTAGAGTTTGAAGATGGAGATAGCATTGTAATGAAAAGAGCTGCAGTTGATAACGGAGAGAGCTCCACTACAAAAGTTTGAATGGAGATAGTTGGACTGCAACAATTTAAAGACGTAGATAGTTGGACTTCCACAGTTCAAAGATAGATATAATTGGATTACAATAGTTCAAAGATGGAGATAGTTGGACACAATAGTTTGGAGATGAATATAGTTGGACACAATAGTTTGGAGATGAAGATAGTTGGACAAAAATAATTTGAAGATGGAGATAGTTGAACTGCCACAGTTTGAAAATGGAGATTGCTGGAACTCATACATGCCAGGAAGTTCACCTTTTATGGTGTGGGAGAGGACGAAACTACCAGCATGTAGTCGAACGTACTTCTTTCGGGGGGAGATGGCTTGCCTCTTATAACCATGTTGTGGAAGAGGACGGAACTCAAACACGTCAATGGATAGATTTTAGTTTGTCTCTTTGGGATTCTGGTGCATGATTTAAATGAATAAAATCCACTCTAGAACTAATACAAGTACAACGATTTTTTTTCGTTGACGACAATGCACACTTACCCTATTTCTTCTTACTGGGAGAATTCACGTCTGGGGGAGGGAGGAAGATGGCGTTCGCAGGGTGGAGAAGAAGAGAAACTCGGGACACTCCGGATGTAGGTAGACGTGCATCGTTGTTGGTGGTGAGAATATGGACGAATTCAAGTGTTCTCACGTCAAGGAAGAAGAGCAACTTGATCCCATGGGATTTCAGAAGGATCAAAAGGAAATGGTAGGTCATTTATTTTATTTTTTTAAAAACGTAGATGGTTGAAAGGGATTTGGGGAGATATTTTTAAATTTCAGATTTGTTTGGGTTTTTAGAAATCATTTTAAAAATTCATATTTCAAATCTTTAACCTATTTGTTCATTCCGTATATTTTGATTCATAAGATTATGATTTAAATTTATTTTCTATAATTCAATTTTGTTATTATTCAAATTATACTGGATTAGTTATTTGATATTTATATTGAGATTATTAAACATTTAAAATAAAAATATATAAAAAGGTTATAAATGTCATTCATTTAATCATAAAATTCGAAAATATTAGATGTAGACATAAATTTAAATGAATAAAAAAAATTAGACATTTGATATTTTATTTTCTAAAAATTAAATATTTACCTAGTCGCCCCTAAACTTAAAATTTTTAATGTTTACTTTTTTCTCCTTTCATGTTTTCAGTTTCTCTATTCTTTCTAAAGTTTAATAGCACATTATTTTCATTTTAATTTTTGTTTTCAAATTTTATATAAATGTGTATGCTATTCAATCATTATCATTTAAGTTAAGGAGGCTTAAGTATTTTAAAAAAAGTTAAAGATGGTTTTTAGTGTAAACACTAATTAATTTTGTTCCTAAAAAAAAAACACTAATTAATTTCAATTTTTATAATTTTTTTTTTTTTGAAGAAATGTTATAGTTTATTAATGAGAATTTACCATCAGCAGCATATTCTACCTCTTGTATTATATTTGTAGCATAATTTTTAAAATAATTCATCTATAGCATATTTATTTCTATCACTCACCTAATGATAGTCTATCACTCACCTAGTGATAGAACTCAATTTAGATTTCTATCACTGATAGAAAACTTAAGCAGTGATAGAATGAGTCTATCATTGATTGAATTCTATCACTAATAGAACTCGACAAGTGATAGAAATCAATTTGAATTTTCTGCTACAAATGAAATTATTTTGGATTTTGTGCTATAAATGGAAATATTTTGCCATTTTTTGATATACATGCAAAATCCCCTAGTTTAATTAGGATTTAAGAATGTCTATTAGTTTATGATATTGTCAAGGGTCTTTTATCAAAAAAAAAAAAAAAGAAAGAAAGATATTGTCAGGGTAACAAAAAATAATTAATTATATCAAAGGTAGTTGTTAGGGTTATAGTGAATGTTGATAAAATGTATATGTGTATGTTATTTATGATTATTCCAAAGGTTGTTAGCATTTAACATGCATGATTTATATATTATTGTGAGAGTAATTGTTAGGATTTTAATGAATGTTGATAAAATGATTTAATGTATATATGTTAGTAAAAAAATTAATTACCATTTATAATAGTATATATTTTTCAACATCCTAACAACCTCAACTTTTCTTTTAAACCTTGACCACCTAACTTAAATTATTAAAAAACATCCAAACTTATTTCAAATTTTAAAATAAAATAATTAGAAATAAAAAAGTTAGAAGATTTTTAATGAGTGGTATATATATATATATATTTACAAATGTTAAAAATTTATTAAAAAAAGTGAAATAAATCCAAAGCTAAAGTCCCTAGATCGAAAGATTTCAATCTAGTGAGATTTAAAATTGATAGTTTTTAATTGAATTGAATTAAATTAAATTTAAATTATTTTATTTTAAATATAATATTTTTAAAATTTATTATAATTAAATTAGGGAGACAACAAATTTCTAATAAATAATGCTTCCCAAAACATAAAGTTATAAAAAATGAAAATACAGAAAACTAAATATTAAAAAAACAAGAAAGATATAAAAAAATTCTATAAAAATCAGATTGATATCATCAAAAGGGACTAAGAAAAATTAGCCAACATGAACCGTTGCTCAGCGATACTAGTGTATGCTCAATAATCAGAGGTCTTGGGTTTGAGTCTCCCACCCCCAACTTTTATAATCTCAAAAAAAAAAAAATTATGTTCATAAAATATATATAAAAAAATCGAACGGAACTCATGAGATTTTATTAATTATGACCAAGATATGCTAAGGGCACGTTTGGCCCGCCCAATTCAGCCCGGGAAGGGAAGGGGAGGGCCCTTCCCTGCGTTTGGGCAGCCGGGTTTACCCGGCCGGGTTAACCCAGAGCGTAACCCGGCCCAACCCGGCTCGTGCTGTTCACTTTTTTCTTTTTTTTCTTCTTCCTTTCCTTTCTGCCGGCCTGCTTCTTTCTTTTTCTTTATTTTTTTTTGCTTTATTGCTTTTAACAAACTTTCCTTTTTTCTTAATTTAAAGCATTATTCTAAAATAAAAATTTATATAAGATTTGAATTTTCATCTTTTAAAATTATCTTAAATTAAGTAGATATTCTTAACCAACTCTATCACCTTAACCTTTTTATTTATATTAACTTATTATATATATATATTTATTTATTTATTTATTTATTAGTATCAAGTTTTTTCAAAATACAATATTTATCTATTTTTTTCTTCTAAATACATCCTATTTTTAAAACATATTTGTAGTTTGATGTTTTTATAATTATAATTTGATGCATTTGATTTGATCATAAACTTTATTTTAAATAAAATAATAAGCTTGTTAACTTTTACTAATTCATTCATTTAAGTTAATGGATTTTTTTTTTCAGAACCACTTAATTGATTAAATTTATACTATATGCTATTTATATATTTTTTTTATTTTAAAATGCAACAATTATTATTATTATTATTTTTATAGATATATCAAGTTCTTTAAACAATATTTGTAATTGTTTATATATTTGACTTTTTTATGGACAATGTATGCATTTAAAATTTTTTATATACAAATATATATTAATTTTATTATTTATCAAATTTTTTTTTAAATTTATACATTTTATAAAATAAATAGAAATATATATTTAAATAATCCTAAAATAATTACTCAAAATAATTAAAATAGTTATCTTTTTATTACATCTATCTTGATTTGAATTTCTAAACTTAATTTCATTATAAAAAATTATATTTATCTATTTATTTTGATTTATTATTTTTAAATAATTATCATTTTTTATTATTGGAAATTTTTTATTTCGTTAATTTAGTAATTTTGATTGACAAAATGTATTAAATTTTTATTTTTTATTTTTTATTTAAGAAATAAGTTAAATAAATTTTATGAATTTTATATTAAAATATTAGATATGTATTAGTTAAAAAAATCATCTCATTCCTTCCTACCCCACCAAACACTAATTTACAATTACATCACTTTCTTTTCCTTTCCACCAAACAATAATTTACTCTTTCCTTCCCTTCTCTTCCCTTCCTTTTCTTTCCCTTCCAGCCATAGCTAAACAAGTCTTAAGTGTGTACATCGGCCAAAAATAGCGTGCGTAAAACCCCATTCAACAAATTATTTAAAATCTGACTCATTTTAACATTAACTTTTAAAAAGAACCCATCTGACAATTTAACCCTTTTCATCTCTTCCAATGTACTTTCTATAATGTGCAAAGCTTTTACTTTTCCCACTGTCTTCAAATATTTTATTTTTATTTCTGTTAACTCCATGTGAATAGCGTTAGTGTCCCAGTCTTCTTTCCTCACATGCCTTTCCTCGAATTGCATCAATACCAATATGGATAACGTTTCTAGTATTTGACAAAAATGGTTTATTACACGATAATTTAGAGTGGATTAATATTTTAAGTTCCATAGACTTTACTGTTTAATTGACCGTAGTTTTATGGTATATAGAAATGTGAGAGCATTGATATTTTCTTTGATTATGTATAGAAATATATAAGTTTCCTATACTATTTTTTTTTTTTTTTTATAAATACAGCAAGTCAAAAGGTATGTTAAAAAAATAGGGTAAAATGTAAGTTTGATCTTTATCGTTGAAAGAAAGTTATGTTGAACACAACTCTTACGTGGAAAACATCGACACTTTTTATTAAGACCACTTTAGAAGAGATTACAAGACAAGTGTTTAGGACACACTACAAAACTCACACAAGGACTCTTTGAAGACACTTTGTAGGACACTACAACACTTGCTTTTTCTTAGATACAAAATATGGTGGGGTAGAGGTGTATTTATAGTGTGGGCTAGACAATGTGGACCACAAATTTGTCTAGAGTAATCCTAAAAATATCTAGATATTTTACACTTTCTAGGACATTCTTTAAATGTCCACATAAAACTAACATTCTAAACACTTCTACAATTTATTAAGAAACTTCTAGAATATTGGGCTTCTACTCTAATTAATATTATTCATGATGATTGGGCTTTTATAATTTTTGGGCTAAACTTCAATGGGCTAGTGATGACTTTTAACACTCTCCCTCAGCACTAGCTCCTATTCTTCGTACCATGTTAAGCTGACAACGAAAGCCCTCACATTTGCCATTATTCAGCCCTTTTGTGAATAAGTCTGCCACTTGGTTATCTGTCTTGATTTGCCGCATCTCGATTTCTTCTTTTAGAACTTTCTCTCTAATAAAATGATAGTGTACCTCTACATGCTTTATTCTAGCATGAAACACTGGATTCTCTGCTAAGCAAATTGCTGATTGGTTGTCGCAATGAAGTGGTATTGCATAGTCAACTTTCTGGTGTAGATCCTCCATTAAGAGGGACAACCATGTACTTTCTTGAGCTGCTGCAGCCACTGCTCTGTACTCCGCTTCTGTAGTTGACAATGATACAGTTGGTTGTCTTTTGCTACACCAAGAAATTGTTCCCGAACCAAGCTTGAACACATACCCAGTGGTTGATCTTCGAGTGTCATGGTCTCCTGCGTAGTCAGCATCACAATATCCAACTAGTTTGCAATCTTCACCTTTTTTGTATAAAAGACCATAGTCGATCGTACATTTGACATATCTTAGGATCCGTCGTGTCGCATCCAAATGAGGCTTCTTTGGATTTTGCATGTACCGACTCATGACTCCAACTGCATAAGAGATGTCAGGTCGAGTTAAAGTTAGGTAGTTAAGACTACCTACAACTTGTCGATACAGTGTTCCATTGTCCAAGTCTTTGCCTTCAAGAGCACAAATCTTAGCATTTGGCTCTATCGGCGTTGAGACTGGCTTGCACTCCATCATGCCGAACTTTTGCAGTATATCTCTCATATATTTTTGTTGACCGACAAATAAACCTTCCTTTGTTTGATCAACTTCTAGGCCCAAGAAGTGTTTAAGTTCTCCAAGCTCTTTCATATGGAAGCGCACTGATAAATTTTCTCTTGTTTGGCAAATTTTTCTTTCGTCGTCTCCGGTGATGATGAGGTCGTCCACATAGACCAACACAACTGCCAATTTTTCTTCTCTTCCTTTAATGTCCAAGCTTGAATCTGCACGTGCAACTGAATAACCACTTCGAGTAAGAAATTCTGCAATCTTACCATACCAAGCTCTAGGTGCTTGTTTTAATCCATAGAGAGCTTTTCTCAACTTGCACACATAATTGGGATTGGCTTTATTCTAAAATCTCATTGGTTGGTTCATATAGATCTCTCGATCCAATTCTCCGTGCAAGAAAGCATTTTTCACATCCATTTGCCACAACTTCCATTCTTTACTTGCTGCAAGTGCTAGGAGGACTCGTACGGTAGCAATTTTTGCTACTAGACTAAATGTTTCATCATAGTCTAGTCCATATTGTTGAGAAAACCCTCGAGCTACAAGGCGAGCCTTGTATCTTTCGATTGATCCATCCGGGCGTCGCTTTATTTTGTAAACCCACTTGCAGGAAATGGGTTTGACATCTCTTGGTCTTGGTACCAACTCCCATGTTTGATTTTGCTCCAAAGCTATAATTTCTTCCTCCATCGCCTTTTGCCAAACTGAGTTTTAAGATGCTTCTTCATACGTCTCCGGCTCTTTAACACCATCTTCGATAATATCTGCATTGGCATATTTAGGATTTGTCTTTCGGATTCTTTCTGACCGTCTAAGTTGTGGAAGTGGCATTTCTTTTTCACCGGGTTCGCTTGATTGAGTTGCGGCTTGATCACCAACATCAGTGTCGTTTGGATCTTCAGGCACATCATCACTTGACCATAGGTGTGTGGTTTGCTCTTCCGTCTTTCGTTGAAGAATTTCTTCAATGTTGTTTGAGTCGGGTAAGACTTTCTTCTCCGAAGACCACCAAGAAGATGCTTCATCAAATACAACATCTCTCCATGTATAGCATCTTCCATTTGTTGGATCACAACATTTCCATCCTTTTCTTTGATTGTCGTATCCAACAAATATACATCTGACTGCTTTCTTATCAAACTTGCTACGTAGATGACTAGACACAAATACGTAGTAAACACAACCAAATACTCTAAAGTAGCTAACAATAGGTTTCATATCCCATAATGTCTCAAATGGTGAGATGAAGCCTAACCTGGGCTGGGGAAGTTTGTTGATCACATGGACTGTAGTTCGCATGCCTTCGGCCCAAAATATCCCTGGGACATTCTTTGCATGTAGCATGCTTCGACATATCTCTGCAAGATGTCGATTCTTTCTCTCTGCTACACCATTTTGTTGTGGTGTGTTGGCACATGTAAACTGATGATGTATTCCGCTCTTTTGCAGAAATCGATCGAACTCATCAGACGTGTATTCTCCTCCATTGTCTGAGCGTAGGCAACGAATCTTCATTCCTACTTCTCCTTCGACCGTTGTCTTGAATTCTTGAAATTTTGAGAATGTGTCAGACTTTTCTTTCATAAAGAAAATCCACACATATATTGAGTAGTCGTCAATGAAAGTCACCATGTACCGCATTCCACTGATTGATGGTTGCTTGACTGGACCGAACACATCAGAGTGAATTAATTCTAATGGTCTCTTTGCTCTGAACTTTGACTCCTTGTATGGTAATTGATGAGCTTTACCATATTGACATCCAGCGCAAACAGTATCGGTCTTGACTTCAAGTTGAGGAAGGCCTTTGAGTAAAGATTTTTCCATAATCACCTTCAACTTGTGGTAGCCAACATGTCCCAACCTTGCATGCCATAAATCTGATGTCTCATTCTTTCGAGTCTTATCGACATAAGCAGTCTCTGCAGAGAGCACATAAACAGACTCCACTCTCCGTCCTTTCATTGTTGAATTTCCCAATATCTTTATGTCTTCATAGACCTTCACATCTTCTGGCCCAAACAAGACGTAGTTGCCTGATGTTGTTAGTTGTGACACTGACAACAAATTCTTCTTTATACCCGACACATGATAGACATTGTGTAGTAATACCTTGTCAGATTTATTACCAGGCACAATCGTCGTGTTGCCTATCTGAGCAATCGGCAACTGTGTGTTGTTGGCTGTACGCACCACACGACTTCCTTTATACTCTTTCTTGTCTCGGAGTTTGCTTTGATCACCAATCATGTGGTTCGAGCATCCTGAATCAATGATCCAGTCATTCTCATAATCGATGTGCTCTCCCACCATCGTCATAAGTGCTTGCTCGTCTTCTTCAAAAGCACATAGTGCTTCAACATCTCATTCATCCTCTGTCTCCTTTTTGGAAGTTGCAGTATTGCTTTCAATGGACTTTTTCTTCGACCAACAGTCTTTGGACATGTGGCCCTTTTAGCCACAGTTGTAGCAATCTCCTTCAAACCTTTTTCCTTGAGATCTCTTATTTTCGTTCTTTTGAGCTCTCCAAGGTTGTGCGGTTCCTTGATGACTTTTTCCTTTATCAGCATTTCTACCTTTGAATGGTTGCTTAAATTTGCTCCGACTTTTGCTTGTGTAGAGAGCTTCTTCTTCACTTTTTAACGTGATGTCTCTCATTTGCATAGCCATGGCTTCTTGACTGGCTAGCAAATTTTCGAACTCTACAAGTGATGGTTGGGTAGGCCATCCTTGTACAGCAATGATGAAGCTTCTATACTTCGGTTGCAATCTGTGGATGATGATCCTCTTCATTCGAGCTTCTCCGATAGAAGACTTTGGATCTAGTTCAGTAATCTTCCGACAAATCGACTTGACCTTGTGGAAGTACTGAGCTATCGTCATGTTGCGTTGTGAGATTGATAATAGCTCACTCTCCAGAAGTTGTAGCCTCGTATCATTCTTCTTTGAGAAGAGCATCACAAACGTGTCCCATGCTTCTTTAGGTGTTTTGTTGTCCCGAATGTGCTCCAACATCTCTTCTTCGATGGTGGTCTTCAAGGAAAACATTGTTTTGCCTGCTTTGATTTTCCATTTCCGCAAAGCGCTATTAGCATCTTCCTCTGGCGACATAGTTTCGCTCCCGCTAACGACCTCCCATAGGTCTTGTCTTTGCAAGTAGGACATCATGCATGTTGCCCACGTGTTGTAGTTGTTGTTGTTGAGTTTCTTGATTCCTCCGACGACTTGGATATCACCCATCGTGTTGGCAGTACCTCAGTAATACCAAACAAGCTAGTTTTCTACACAAAACTTGCAGAATCACAGACTACTCACGACATGAAGAAACTCACTCACTAACAATCTCAAGAAATCGTTTGTGATGTGGAAGATCAGTCAAAGCTGCAACCACATAGCATACTAAGAATATCAAGAGATCCGACAACCTATCACAACTTGGCTCTGATACCAGATTGTTGAACACAACTCTTACGTGGGAAACACCGACACTTTTTATTAAGACCACTTTAGAAGAGATTACAAGACAAGTGTTTAGGACACACTACAAAACTCACACAAGGACTCTTTGAAGACACTTTGTAGGACACTACAACACTTGCTTTTTCTTGGATACAAAATATGGTGGGGTAGAGGTGTATTTATAGTGTGGGCTAGACAATGTGGACCACACATTTGTCTAGAGTAATCCTAAAAATATCTAGATATTTTACACTTTCTAGGACATTCTTTAAATGTCCACATAAAACTAACATTCTAAACACTTCTACAATTTATTATGAAACTTCTAGAATATTGGACTTCTACTCTAGTTCATATTCTTCATGATGATTGGGCTTTTATAATTTTTGGGCTAAACTTCAATGGGCTAGTGATGACTTTTAACAAGTTAGAGTTTTATCTTCATGGTTTAAAAACAAACATAGAGTTTGGGTTTCAAAATTTAAAAAAAAAAAACATAGAGTTTAATCCCTATGATTTGAAGAAATATAGAACTTAGTCTCTATAGTTTTAAAAATTAAAAATTAGTCCTTAAGGTTTGATAAAACATAAAAAATAGTTTTTTCCGATTTTAATTGTTGGCGAATTAAGTACTTGAATATTAGTTATTCATGTGTTCATGATAAAATAATGAGTTAAATGACTTATATAACAAAATGAATCATATCATTTATGCATGAATAGCGAATTTCCATAAACTTAATACACTAGCGATTACGTACAATAAAGACTATATTTTAGATTTTTTAAAAGTATACAGACTAAATTTTAATTTTTAAAAATCATAGGGATTATATTTTAACTTTCTTCAAACCATAGGGACTAAATTATATATTTCTTCAAATCATAGAATCTAAACTTTTGTTTTTAAAACTATGATAACTAAAGTCTAAATTT
The DNA here is from genome assembly GCA_036507275.1 of Sicyos edulis. NCBI lineage: Eukaryota > Viridiplantae > Streptophyta > Magnoliopsida > Cucurbitales > Cucurbitaceae > Sicyos > Sicyos edulis. Next base: position 8,875,205 of record CM071851.1, read on the forward strand.
TTTCAAATCATAACGACTAAACTTATATTTTTACCCTAACAAAATATTATTTGATAATGTTGTAATCATCCCGGACCCTACTCTAAGATACATCTTCTAAATTGAGTTTACATAACTTTGCCCAATCTTTAATAATTTGGCTGCAAGTATTTAAAATATCCAACAACAAAATAGAATAGGAAACATATAGAGATCTACAAAAGAATTTATATTGGTTTGGTCGTAAGACCCATGTCCACTTTACGTAGTTCGAGACTAATTAAAGACAATATTATTAGAAAAATTTTACATTACATATACAACTAGATAATCAAAATAGTAAACAAGTATATACAAAAAGCTATTATATGAAACTAAAGTTATCTTATAATAACCATTATGGAATGGTCTACTGGCCAAGATGATCTAGGAGAACTACGAGATGAAGGGTTTAATATATGGTAGCCACCTACATAGGAATTAGCCAACACATCGTAAAATTTTTCCGAAAAAGCTATTTCCACGTAGCACTCTAGTGTTGAGGTGCCGACAATTCATTTCGTGCTTGCTTGATGACTTAAGTAGTTATTAGTATTTGTGTGGTGCTTGCTTGATGAATGGGAACGATGTTAGATTTTTAAAAAAAATTATAAAATTATCTAGAGGTATAAATGTAATTGAGTTGTGGCTAATTTATAATTATGGATCTTAGGAAGGTTAGTGTTGCAAATAGGTAATGTTGGGTGAATGAGTATCAACTCTCAATTAGGGAGTTATTCGGACTGCAATTACATGGAATTGTCTTTAAACCATATTTGAATTAGAGATTTATTGTGATAGAAAGAGCTTCTATAATAAGAAAATTGTATCGTTTGCTTTTGCTTTCTAGTACTTTTCTATTATAAACTCTTTTCACTTTTCCATAAATGTGTTTTCTATTGAAGAATGAATAAAGAAGGTTGTGATCAGAGGTGGAGGTGCGTTCTTCTTTCCCGCTTAATTATTGTTGTTTTTCATTACATTAGAATGGGATAATCTTATATCAGGAGGATTAGGGTGCTATGGAGTATTTTTTGCAAGTAAAGACTTATGACTGAAAATGTTGAATTACATCGACATATCTCAACTAATCCACCACATAGTATCAACATCCTTTTTACTTTAGAGAAAGAGGGATAGGATGAGAAACCATGTTGTGTCTGTTAGAAGGAGGTTAGAGATAGTCAGTGCACTAGTGTTTTAATGCTTGAACTTAATGCATAGAAACAGTTAATATAAATTGATTAATCCTATGGTGCCTTATCTACGACGGCAGACTTTAGACATAAGTAGGAATAATTCATTTCTCACTATAAAATCATAAGAATACGCATGTAGTTTTACAACTTAGATTCTTTAATCCGATCCTATTGTCAACTGATAGGATTATATGAATATATGTGTTTTGAATATATTACTACTTTCCTAGATTCATGACCAATAGGCCCATTAGGGTTGTTATGTATTCTATAAAAAGGCAATCCCTCTTCTAATAAAAGGAGAACGACTCTTTAGTCTTCACGCACTTGATTACATCAACTACTATTAGTAATCTTTTCGTGTTTATTTTTCTACAACATTATTCAACATTTGATTCAATTATTAGTTAGTACAAAAATTCAAGAATGTTTCTTTACTTCTGCAAATTGGCTCTAGAATCAATTTAAAAATATAAATCTAAGCATTTTGTTTTACTTAATACTGGCTGCAATAACTTTGTATGCTTGCGCATTCCTTTAGATTATCTTTTTTTGTGTCAATCGAATCTTCTTCAAATATTCCATCACGATTTTAAGCAACAAATTTTTAACGTCGTTGCTAAAGAATGAAAACATTACTTTTTATTGGATAATTGTTTTGATATTGGTGCTTCATAGAAAGACTCATTAAGTTTGGTTTATAACTTATAGGTGATGGTGTCGCATGAACGAGTATCTAGAAGTTCTAGAGACATAGTGAACACTTTGTAGGCGAATAAAAGAAAATAGAGTGATGATGACTATAAAAAATCCAAGTATTAACAATTCTCTTATTAATAATGCTAATGCTTATACAAATTAGAATAGGCTACAAAACAACCCGAACTTGCAAGTTGAAAACTAGAATTTGTTAGAACCAAATTCAAACACTATTATGATAGCAAATGATAGATAAATGGCCATTAAAACTTATGCTACCCTTGTTGTCAATGAACTTCATTGTGACATTATATGTCCTAAAATCAGAGCGAGAGATTCGGAAATCAAGCCCGTAAGGTTTTAGACGTTGCAATCGATTGGACAATTTCATGGACTACCAATAGAAGATCATCATGAAAATTTACGATCATCCACCACTTATACCTATATTCTCTTAGAGATAATGATAAAACATGTTTGGAATTATTAGCTCTTAGATAAGTTGAATCATGGACTGTTTTATGATACCTCTGAATAATAGAGTTATTTAAGCCTTATTTCTAATACATTTTAGTATTCTCTGCATTAATTAATAGATATCTTCTATGGTTAAAATGTTGTTAAAAGTAAGGATATTTCTAAAAGTTATGCATGATGAGTTTAACGAGCTTAAAAGATAAAACTATGATAAATTAATAACTTATTGTATAAGGGTTGATAAAGTCTGACGCAAGCAAAAGCACGTCAAGAACCCAAATCTTGGTGATATAATGTATTTATTATATGCTGGATTTAGGGACACTTTGCTTTAGGATGCTAGAATGCGATGATTAACGCTTCGAAAAGATACAGACCATAATCATCTTTACGCTAGAATCACAAGAATATATGAGGATCTTTTATCTCGTCGCAAGGATAAAAAAAAAACTCCAAAAATCTTTCGAAGATTAAACTTAGGCTACATGGAAGACAGACACCTATAAGTATGTGAAGGATCGATTATCAACGTATGTTGGTTTGTTAGGGCTTCATAGATGATGGATTGTGAGGTTAGGGAGTGGTATCAATTGGACCCTTGGTCATGTCTGTTGTTCATGAAACCTGAGAAGGCTAGTAACAAGGTGTCTGCCAAAGTTAGAAGATTGCAAGTGGCAGCGGCATCAATTCTTCAGTAGCTTGCTTTTATTTATGTTCCTTTAAGGATTTCATACTTAAATCTTACGAGTAGATTTTAGCACAAACACTTGGATTTTTATACAAGATTATTTTTTTTTAATTCTTAACTAATTCTAGCATTCGTATGCATATTCTTAATTTACGATAATGGAAGATGAGTTAGTTTTTATGGTGGTTGTTTTAAACTAGCAACGGTTAGTTGACAACCCACCTTTTTCTCGCTTATATCCGCCTCGGGAGAGGGTACAAAAAGGGTTTAACCCAATCGTAGTCATTAGGTTATGCCTAATCTTTCGAATATTTGGGAGAGGATTAGGAATAATCATCCCACTAGTACATGCTTATCACTTATTTTAATTCTAAGATTTCGAATGGATGTCTAATCTTGTACACAATTTTTCAGAAGGGAGCTTTAAGATTTGAGTGTAGCATGAACTAACCTTCTTACCTCACTTTTTGAACTTAGTTGTCTCTTTAATAAAACTATTAATTACATTTAGGAACCAAACCACCAACTAAGAAAAATATTATGTTCCTTTCTGTCTGACTCTTAGATAAACACAGCTGATTAACAATATTCCCTATGGAAAACGATATTATGAATACTTATCACTTACTGCATATTCTACTGCGTCTACTTGCATAAAATGAAATTCAAAAGTGTAGGACATTAGTGTTAATATCGTATACTTAGAATTTATCTAAAGACTATTTATACACACCAAAATATCACATCATTTTAGCAGAGAAATTTATAGTTAAGTTCTTTCCACTTATTAGAAACATGAAAAAATAAAAATGAAATAGTTAAATTCCAACAATTAGACGATAAATCAATAACCAAATCATGTGATAGATTCAAGAATTTGTTTCATAGATGTCCTCACCATGAATTACCTTATTGTGTGCAATTAGAATATTTTTATCATGACCTAAATAATAATTCCAAGTTAGTGATAAATGTGTCAGCAAATGGAACTATCTTGTCTAAAAACTATAATCAGGCCATGAAATTTTAGAGCGCATTTCACTAAATAAAAGTAAATGGGGAAATCTTAAAGGAAGTCAACATACAAAAGGAGTAAAATTAGAAGTAGAAGCTTTGGTAGCTTTATCTACTCAAGTATCAACTATGACAAACATGATGAAACATATGCAAACCAATAGTGCTTCTTATACTCTTCCACTCAAAATGTTGCCGCATTAAACCAAATTACCCTAGACAGTTGTGCACTATGTGGAGATAGACATAATTATATGTGTTGTATGCATAACTCTGCTTCTATTATGTATGTCGGAAATATAAAAAATAATAGACAAAGAAATCGTTATTTATATGTGTATTGGTGTCTCTAAAATAAGGTCATTATTTAGGTTGATTTCGAATCGATTGTTCGCAATTAGCATATAAAATCCAAAGTGAAAGAGTTAAATTAGTTAGCAAATCGGTATTTTAGACTAATGCTCGCACATTAGGGGGTGAAATAGAGAATTATGCATTATACTCTTAAAAATGCTAATATCACATTTTAAATGTGTAATTAAGTACATATGATGCTAAAAAGATGTTGTATAGGAATTGTGATGCGGAATAACAAGACTGAACTTCGTGGATCAACAGTAACCAATGCGAAACTCAAATGCGCAATAACAGTAGCTCGGGCAAGATGCCAAGGTAAGGACTTAATGAAGGAAGGAATACGATGAAAACACACAACGTTGACTAACCGGACAACTAGAGAGAGAGATTTCAGAAATCATAGGATCCCTTCCTTATTCCATTACGATGAGATTGATGAAATCAATCAGCCAACACGATCGAGTTAATTGGGTTACCAATTTAAATCGGGAACATTAGAAAAGAACCAAGAAGAGTCTATAAATTGAAATCTTGTAATTGTTTTTACGAGAGCTTTTTTGGTGTGAAGACACGAAATATCTTAACACGCAGTCTCTCCATTTTTTCTTTTGTTGTTATTTTGACTCATTTTGCTTTTCAATAATATGCTTCCAGCATGTTTTCATTCATTTTGTTATCTGTGTTTTTAATTTGCATTATAAACTAATCCCTCTAAGGCTAGGTTAGGGAAAAGTGAAATTATTTACGAATGTGTTGGACGGATCTAAAGAGGGATAAACCAGTGCATGTTAGCTAGGTTATTAATTTCTTAATAGCGAGTTTCGACCGACCATCCACACGAGCTACTTGGTTGTAAGTCAGAAGAGGAATGACATAAGACTAGACAGCATGTTCACTAGGTTAGTATCAAAGTCTTTTATACTTTAAATCAGAGTTTAAGAATAAACACGTAACTACTGCATACGCAGCATTGTGCAGATTACATTGAGTTGCAACGGAAGTTAGACTTAATGTGAATGAATGCGGAACTGAACGTTTGTTAAGTGAAGTATACTAGTTTCCACTCACCACATAGTTCTTAAAACACTGCTACACTAAGACCAACTCCCGTTGCGAATTAGTGTAGAGGTTAACTCAGTGCACCGTATGCAGTAGTAAAACGTTTAATCCTAAACTCTTTTTTAAAGCATAAAAGACTTCATACTAACCTACTAAACTTTCAATAGTCTTAGGTTATCTCTTCTCCCGAATTAACAACCTATTAGTTCGTGTGGATGGCCAGTCGACACTTACTATTTAATTAAACCCTAACTTGACATGCTCTAGTTATATCCCCCCTAGTGTCCCTTATTACATGCGTAAGCTATCCCATCTCTCTTAGCGTCATCTTAACAGAAGTGATGGATTCTTATAACGGCTAGAGTTTTGACTTGAGCGGCAGATCTTCCTTTGATTGGATCATCAGTCACGTCTTTAATGATTAAGGAAAAGAATCTCAAGATTATCGCAATCTCTTAAACCAACGATCTGTTTTTTAGATGGCTCTCGCTCGCTTCCGATTCTTTTCTTCCTTTCAGGTTCGCATCTACGTCGATCTGCTATTAAGCATTCGTCGTTCCTCTTGCCGCTTCGCAATTGATATTCCTCATCCGCATTACTCCAATACTCTTGTATAAATCATATTCATTAGTGCGCGAGTATCCTTTAATATGCATTTTCAATAAAAACTGACTCTTTTTTGTATTATAATTATTATTCATCGATATTCCTATAATGCGTAAGCATTAGCCTTTTTCACCTATTTACTTATTATTTTCACCCTTTTTCGCATTATATTTTAGAAATGAAACAAAATAATGATTATAAAATATGTTAAATATAAAGTCTCTTTGAGATTTAACACGCATCCCTAGCAATGTAGACGTATAATAGTGATGAGAGACAATTTATATAAATTATATATACATGATCCTAGCAAATGAAAATGATTCTAGCAACACCCTATGCTTTGTATTCCATGGATTAAGAAATTCTCATCACAAAATAAAACAAAAAAATTTCTCTTATTGATTTTTAAAATCCTGAAATTGCTAGCTATTTTCTTCATTTACTACTTCTTCCTCCATCGGCCGACAAATTGAATACTCTAAAAATTAATTCTCATAACTCCCAATTAAATTATTCAACCCCTAAATCATCCTAAGTTTGGCAAAACATTCTATCCTAAGCATACTAAATTAGGCTCTCAAATCTCTCGAGGATTTCTGCTTCTGCTTTCTTGCATTCCTACTCGGGCTGCACTCATGTTGACAATGTTCACATTTCGTAACTCCTAGAGTGGCTAAGTTGAGCATAAAGCGGCACACCTAGGCAGTAGAAATAATGTAAAAGCTTTCGCTTTTCGATAAACACGAAATACTTTGAGATCCTAATATTACTGTCACTCTATACTTTTTATTCTACCCATAATGTCATTATTTTTATTTTTTAGAATATTTTTAACATTTTCATGTTCTTTTTCAAAGTAACGGACTTGCCTTCACCCCTTAACTTAAACTCTTCATGATTCTCAAAGAAGGTGAAGCTTAGTTCTCCCAAACATAATTTTCTCTGAGGTTTGATTGCAATGCTTCAAGCTTTCAAATCTAAACCTTAGACACACCCAATTTCTCTTTCTGTCGAGGTTGAATTTATTGCCACTGTTTTCCGTATTCTGACAAATTCGCCCTTCTAAAAATCTCTAGGCTAAACTATGTTTTTATTTGGTTTGTGAAGTTTTTAAAACCGAAATACAAAGTTAGGAAAAAGTGTATTGATCGCTCTAAAATATAGTGTATTTTAGGTTGCCTTAGTTAGCAATATTCTAGAATTAAGAGGAGAAAGCAAGCGTTAATAAGAGTAATATAATGAAATAACTTAGAAAAATAGCAGCATTCATAAAGAAGCCTCGGAAGCACAGTTTCGCGTTTTTAGCATAAATCTTGAGTAAACTATGCCTAATCAAAGCTATTTGCAGGACAATTCAACTACCAGTAGTGCAAATGTAAGAACCCGACTCAAAATGAGCCTAAATCAAGATCTTTACTCATACATGATCACACAAAAAAAAAACTCAAAAAACAAATTTCAACAATGTAAAAAAAAAAAAAAGACTCATCATGCATCTTTATTTATAAAAACTTTTAGTAAATAGCTAGAAAAATATGCTTAGCTGGAAACTAATTCAAAACAAGACTAATAGTTAAATACAATCGGGATCCCTTCTAAATACATTTAGTAAAACAAAACAAGAAAATGACAGAGTTTAAATGTAATAACCCAATTTTATTTATAATAAAAGAGAAATTGGTGTGTTCGATGGTCGTTTGGTGTTAAAGTTTAAATGGAAGGGCATTTTGGACATTCTATGTTAAGATATTTAAGTGGTTTTTTCAAGTGAGAATCCTTATGTCAGCCTCGTCACTGTTCATCTTCAACCTTGGCACTGTTTTCTCCAAGTCGTCTCACGAGGGTTGCGGTTCAACTCGAGTTCGCAGTGCTTGTCAGTTGTAGTGTCGATTCAAGCCTGGTTGTCGCGCTATCTCGTTGGGTTGAGAAGAGGAGAATGTCATTGTCGTTTTTGGGTTCATCGTCGCCAGTTTCGATGAGGTTCAAGCTATGAGTTGCAGGTCCGTCGCCGGTTTTGTCAGCTGGTTCGTGTGGGTTACGAAGGTGTAGCGTCGTGGGTCTTCTTCTGGATCCACGCAGTTGATCGGTTTGGGTTCATCTTCACGTGGAGTTCGTCGTCTCCGGCACGAGGTTCGTCCACCAGAGCTGAATCACCGCCGTCATTTGGTGTTAGCCGTCGCCTGTGGGTTCGCCGAAGAGCTCGTAGGGTTGCGAGCGGAGTAGGTTCATCGTTTTGCGTCAAGGATCAGAGCCAACAGCTTCGTGTTTGCGCATACGAGGCGTTCACGGTGGAGTAAAGAGCGCCGCAGCTGTGGTCTTGTGCTTGCCGCCGCCGGAGTGTGGTGTGGTATGTTCTCTCTCTTTCATTCTCTCTCTTATGTTGAGTTAGGTTGAAATTGGGGTTCAAAATGAAGAAAAAGAGGGGTGTTTGGTTTTGGGTTATGTTAAATAAGTTGGGTTAAGCCTATTCTAAGGTGGAATAGGGGTTATTTGTTATGGGTTGAAGTTATTTAAATGATGAACAAGGATTGTTTGGCTACAAGGATTCTAGCTTGTTAAAGGAAGGTTTAAGGATTGTTTCTTTAGGTTCAAACTCATCTATTTTATGGATTAAGGACTGTTTGGGTGTGAGTTTAAAACCATTTTAAGTTGGTATAAAGTTATTTAAGTTGAGAATAAGGATTGTTTGTTTGCAAGGTTGAGATTATTTAAGTTATGATTTAGTGATGTTTAGTTTCAAGTTTAAAGTTGTCTAAATCATGGATAATTGGTGTTTGTTTATTGGATTATGTTATTTAAAATATGGGTTGAGCCTGTTTGGCTAGTAGTGTAATGTATGTTCGGTATCGAGCTTATGGGTTTTTGGCTTAGGTAAAATGATGGATTTTTACCCATTGACTTTTACTGACTAGATTTGACCCGACCCATTTTATGTTCTTTGGGCCAAGTTTGTGAGGCACATGTAGCCACCAGGTGTCTTCGGGATGCGTTTTTCGAGGTTCTTTCTAGTTTGATAATTTCGATATTTTGAATCCAATTTTGATGGTCTAAGGTACTGGTTTTGATCGGTTTATTCGTTTCAGGGATCGGAGTTATCGTTGATTGTTTGGAGCTTCAAGTGTATTCTTAGAAGCTTGTAGTGGATTGGCCAAGGTAAGGGACCCATTACCCGCTTCTCGAGGCCTGTGGCTATTACATGTGTTGGATTGACTGTATTCACTTACGAGTTTGATGTGGCATAATCTGTGTTGTTTGTGCTTGTATTGATTATATTGAGAGCATGCAACATATGATTGATATCATGTTAAGGCAAGCATGTTGATTATGTTGATTATATGGATATGCATGAACTACTGTATGTTGATTGATAGAGTCGGTCTTGCATGGCAGTCCTTATGTCCCATTGGGTGCTTGCATGATGTTTGATGCATGGCTTGGTGCTTCGTTTGGACGCAAATGAGACACGAAAACCGGATAGAGGATACTAGTAAGCGGATGTGCATGGTTTGTGGCCGGCACGTTCTCGATGGGGGATTTGTGGTCCCTCGCCGTCGGGTTCCCGTGGATGGTTGGCCCACTAGGCTCACGGCCCTGTCGGCATTTTACTAGTAACCTAGGGTGCTTTCAAGGTATGTGGTTGGGTTTGTGACCCATTGGTGAGCGTGCTGGATCCACCCTCACCGTGAGTATGAGACCTGTGGGATTTGTGGTCCCTTAGCTACCAGGCTTCTCTACTCGCAGGATCCCTCGGCCTGGAGCAGGTATCCCAGATTGCCTTAGATATTTGTGGTCTCTATTGGCCCTTAGGTCTTTGGTTTGTGGCCTCAGACCGCTCTGTGTGGCGTGGATCTTGGACATGGTTCCTAACCCTTTTCGCCCAGGAGCTCGGGTTTTGTGGACCCCTTGATTATGTTGCTATCTCGCATGTTCGTGATGTTTTTGACCTGATGCATGTCTTTACCCCGAGGTGGGGAATCCTTACAGAGTTGCAAAACTCACCCTTTCCACTGTGGAATACCACAGGTACTACGAGATTGTATCGAGATGGGTGATCGGATGAGCTGAAGATGACCATGGGACCCGCTGCATTATTCTGTTTAGAGTCTTCTAAATTCCTTCTTTCTGCATGAGCTATTTAAGGGCGTGATAAGTGGAACATGTTTTATCGAGTTATAAGCGTTCCTACCAAACAGATACACCATCTAGTGCTCGTCCAATGGTGGCCCTCACCATGGTACGACCCAGGTCCACATGTATCGACACCTAGAGAGCTCAAGTCAGTGACAGGCTTCCACCCTGATCTTGACCCAGGTTTATTGTATGCCTGAAACTAGGCTATTAGGGGAAGGTGACTCTAGCCCTCCCAGCCTGTAGATGATGACAAATATAGCTAAACAAGATACTAAGAGTAATAACCCAGACCCTTCACATGCAAGTCCCCATCGTCACATGTATCACATACGAGAGACTACAAGCAACAACTTAACATGGCGTTAGCATATAATACATGCTCAGTTGGCACGCTGGCATAATAAGAAAGTCTAAGCAATACGCAATGGGCCAAAAAAGCATCATAGAATCAAGCATAGAATTCAATAAATAGTGTAATTCATATTCAAATAAACTAGCATGCTTCAATAGATATTTTAACATATTTATAACTAGAAGTACGTGCCCAGTCGGCACGCTGGCACAATAGGTAATATTCAGCCCCAACAACATGCAATAAGCCACATGAGTAAATAAATATACAATTCCCTAAGCTAACATGCTTATAGACACACAATTTACTGACATGCTCATTAGTTCATCCAATCATACGAGAACAAAAATTAAGCATATGAATCAACATACAAGTTAAATAAGTCAAACTAGTATGAGGATCACACAACTCCTAGAGGAAACCTTACCTTATTTTTAATACAGAACCGAACAGTTCCTCAGGTGGAGACGAGCAAATCTCTTAAGCAAGGTTACCTAAATCACATATACTAATTAGTCCAACTAATTAATTGTATATTAAATCTTAAGTCGAACCCCTAAATCACGTGCCACCTACATAACTAATCTAGCCCATCCCTTGATTAGCAACCCATGTTCTACTAACTAAACTAACATCTTATCTATAATCAATTAATTGACAACCTACATCTAATTATTTAATTGTCAGCCAATTTATTATTAATCTTAAGCAACAACTTAATATTTATAATTAAATATGCAATAATCCATTTGCTAAAATACTAGAAATGTGACCCAATATTCATTTAGAAATTCAACCAACAATAGCCCATTTAATTCCATTTAAACACTAACTCAACAGCCAACAAATCAACGGAAATGGTAAGGATTGCCTAATTTTCGAAAAATAAACTATTAAATGTCTACCGATTTTTTTCATTTCAATCTATATCTACCTAGAAGAGAGAGAAATTTTTACTCCCCACAATGACCATCCATATTCCACGATTTCATTTAAAAATAATCAATATTTTTATTAAAAAAATCTTATAGAAAAGCCTCCATTTTAGGAGACCTTTAATTTATATAATCAATATTTTTATTTAGAAATTCTTGTACATGAGCCTACACTTTAGGAGTTTTTTAAAAATAAATAAATAAATAAAATCTTAATCTAACTAACCTACCACCTACATTTTAGAATTCCTTTTTAAAAAAATTTGTTATTATTTAATTAACCAAATTTTTTCCTACAGCCAACATTTAAAATGTAAAAAGTGGAGGTAAAAATAAGATTTTTAATATGACTAACTTATATGCTACATTTTAGGATTCCTTTTTAAAAATCAGATTTTTATTTAACTGTATCTCTTTGCAATTCAATTAGTTTGTGAAAAATTCGTACAGGCAGATTCCCCTTGTTAAATCACCCTGGCCGATCCAATTGAAGTTTGGAATTCCAAGTTCTCCTATTCAACGTCGACCCCTCCACAATCTACATCCAATGTTGAAGATCATAATTATATGATCTTCTAAATCCAATAATTCATCTAACTAAATTTTCGATTGCAAGGGTTTTGATTGCACAACCATGGAGGTCACATCGATCACAATCATCTTTAATAGAGTATGGGTTGAAAGGGATATCTACATCAATTATAAGACGACGACGACAATTAGTCAGCTTATCGATTTAGTTGCTACTACGCTACCGCTTGAAGTAGCATACATGAATTAATAAAGTAGGTTAAGAATACTCATTGGTAACTATAAGTTACTACAAAACCACGAAAGGCAAGGAATTAACGCTTGAAGCCATGAGAGACAGCCCAGAATACTCATATGTTTTCCTCTCGAGTTTTGTCGCCAAAATCATTGAGAAAACTCCAGGTAACGTAATGACATACTAGTCCCTAGGTCTCGTAATATGTAAGAATTTGTACCTTTAAGTCACTGGTTGTACATGTGTCTACCTCATGTTTTCACTCATTCACATTTTACAACCTTTACAACCGAATGAGCGTGATTTTTCTATGTAGGTAGCTATATAGCACATTAGATGGATGGCGACCTATTTATTCGTATGTAGGTCGTTATACCCTCATTTTTTGGTATACCCCCATTCTGCCACAGTTATATAGGTCGCTATACCCCATTCCGCCACAATATGTATTTGTATGTAAATGGTTGGGAGGGATTTAGGGAGCTATTTTTAAATCTCCTTTTTTTTTCTTTTTTTCAAATTCATTTTTAAATTTCATATTTCAAATCTTAACTTATTTTTCCATCCCATATATTTCGATTTATAAGGTTATAATTTAAATTTCTTTTTCAATTCAATTTTGTTATTATTCTAATTATAGGGGGTTAGTTAGTTGAAATCTATAATGAGAATATTAACATTTAAAATAAAAATAAATAAAAAGGGTACCAATGTCATTCATTTAATTATAAAATTCCAGAATGATAGATTTGGACAAATTTAAATGAAGACTAGACATTTGAAATTTTATTTTTAAAAAACTAGACATTTGCCTAATTGCCCCATAAATCAATCTAATAGAAATGAAAGCCAAGCCCACTATTTCTTTTTACTAACCAACAATCCAGCAGTCGTGATTAATTAAGGGACAACAAGGAAAATGTCTAGATTCTGGATAAATATTTAGAGAATGTCTACAATATTTTGCAGTTTAAATAAATGTCTTTTTTTTTAATATGAAAAATTAATTATTAATTTGTTAATAAGAAATTGACAATTATACTCATCTACTTAATTTTTGTTTTTTTGATAAAAATATCATTTGAAATCTCTTTTTCTCTGTAACAACTTTGAGAAAAAACTTAATTGCATTCTTAAACAAGTCTTTAACCAAAAAATAGAAATTTTAAATTTATTTTCAAAAGATAAAAAAGAAAGTATATTGTTAATTTTTTGAAATTATTTTTCGAAAGATTTGAGATGAGCATTTAATCTTCATAATAATATACATGGTCCATGTGAATGAATTCTTTAATATTGAAACAAGTAACAAGTATAAAAATATAAAGTGAATTCACCTCCAAACCATCTCTTGCATACAAACGTTGGATGCGAAAAATGCATGCTTAACATAATTTTTTGGTGTTGTAGGTGTATGCTACTACATAGATTTATTTATGTATACTCATCCCTACTTTTGCATCTTTTGTTCCTGATTATATGTCATGTGTACCTAAACATACTGTCATTATTTACCATGTGTACCAAAACATATTGTCATAATTTCAGCCAGAACATATCAGTTTGTCTTTTGTTCCTGGTTATATACCATGTGTACCATAACATACTATCATGATTTCAACCGCTTTTGCATCTTTTGTTTCTGGTTATATATCATGTGTACCAAAACATATATTGTCATGATTTCAACCAAAACACATCAGTTTGTGTACACACCATTTACTAACCATGCACTTCTCTATCTTTCTTTTATCGTCAACTTTATATTTGTAAAGAGAAAGGCTAGACACTCAGGCTTGTATCCAATTTGAGAGTTGGAGTGAATTTAGATAAAAATTGAGATATTGTGGATCTGATGTCAACAAATTTTGTGGTGTAATTTGAATATACATTCACGTCGTCCAAACTTCGTTAAAAGCAATTATAATCGGCGTCACTTTTATTGATGGAGAAATCCATGAAAATCAAACAAAAACTTGTGAATATCTCCACTCAATGGATGTGAGATCCAACAAGACTCATGAATTATCTTGGGCGTGCAATCGTATCCTCAATCTCCAAAAATCAAAATTATGAGCAAAAAGTGTGAATGGGAAAGAAATCATGAACAAAAAGTGTGAGTGGGAGTGAGAACAATCAAAGAATGTGACAAATGTTGGAGGCAATAAGTTGTAAAATGAACAAAAGAATAATTTGCCTTGTCATGGAGAAGACGATCAAAGACGATTTGAAAATTCATTGTTGTTAAATAAAAAAGATTTGACAAAGATATTAAATATATTAAATAAAAAATTGAAAGATATTAAAAATAAGTTAGTTGTATAGAGATATTCTCTCCTAGATTTTAGGGGTGTTAGTCTTGATAAAAAGAACGTTAGGTTTTGTAATTAATAAATATGTTTAAATTAAAAAGAAAATAAAATCAAGGGCATTATAGAGATATTTTAATTATCTATCTCACTCGATTTTTAATTTGGCTACTCATTTAAAGTCTTAAAAAGTTTAGATATTTTTTTAATTATTTATTAAAAAGTAGTCATTTACTACTATTTCCTAATTTTATAATCTGCAGCCCATTAAAATAATAATGGCAGCAACCCACTTAGTGTAGTAACATACATCAACCCATCTGTTTTGACAATAACCCACAACCTATTTGTTTATAGGGAAATAGTAGTAAATGATTACTTTTTAAAAAATAAATAAAAAAATATCTAAACTTTTTAAGACTTTAAATGAGTATTTAAATTAGAAATCAGTGAGGATAGATAATTAAAATATCTCCATAATGTCCTTGATTTTATTTTCTTTTTAAACATATTTATTAATTGCACGATTTAATTAAAAGTTCTTTTTATCAAGACTAACATCCTGAAATCTAGGAGAGAATATCTTCATACAACTAACTCACATATTTTTTTTTAATATCTTTCAATTTTTTATTTAATTTATTTAATATCTTTGTCAAATCTTTTTTTATTTAAACACAGGATATCTTTGGTTTCACAGCAATGAATTACCAACGTCTTTAATCTTCTTCTCCAAACCTAAATTATTCTTTTATTCAATTTACAACGCATTGTATCCAACATTTTTCACATCTTTCGATCATTCTCACTCCCACCCTCACTTTCCCACTCACACTTTCTGTTTATAATTTCTTTCCCACTCACACTTTTTGCTCATGATTTTGATTTTTGGAGATTGGGGATACAACTGCGCGTCCAATATATTTCATGAGTCTTGTTGGATCTTATCACTTTCGTTGAGTGGAGGTATTCACAAGTTTTTGTTTGATTTTCATGGATTTCTCCATCAATAAAAGCGATGCTGATTACAATTGCTTTTAACGGAGTCTGGCTGAAATCATGACAATATGTTTTGGTACACATGGTATATAACCAGGAATAAAAGATGCAAAAGCGGTTGAAATTATGACAGTATGTGTTTTGGTACACATGGTATATAACCAAAAACAAAAGACAAACTGATGCATTCTGGCTGAAATCAACACAGTATGTTTTGATACACATGGTATATAACCAGGAACAAAAGATGCGAAAGCGGTTGAAATCATGACAATATGTTTTGGTACACATGGTATGTAACTAGGACCAAAAGACAAACGGATGCATTCCCGCTGAAATCACGATAGTTTGTTTTGGTACACATGGTATATAACCAAGAACAAAATATGCAAAAGGGGTTGAAATCATGACAGTATGTTTTGGTACACATGGTATATAACCAAGAACAAAAGATGCAAAAGCATGGATGAATATATGTAGATAAGTCTATGTAGTAGCATACACCTACAAAACCAAAGAATTATGCTAAGCATGCATTTTCCGCATCGAACATCCGTATGCAGGTAAATTCACTTTATATTTTTATATTTGTTACATGTTTCAATATTAAAGAATTCATTCACGTGGACCATGTATACTGTTATGGAGATTAAATGATCATCTCAAATCTTTCGAAAAATAATTTCAAATAATTAACAATATGCTTTTTTTTTTATCTTTTGAAAATAAATTTAAATTTTCCATCTTTTGGTTAAAGATTTGTTTAAGAATGCTATTAAGATTTTTTTCAAGGTTGTTATAGGGAAAAAGAGATTTCAAATTATATTTTTATCAAAAAAATAAAAATTAAGTAGAAGGGCTTAATTGTTCGTTTCTTATTTACAAATTAATAATTAATTTTTCAGATTTAAAAAAAGACATTTATTTAAATGTCCAAGATATTGTAGACATTCTCTTATTATTTATCCAAAATCTAGACATTTGTCTAGTTGTCCATTGTTTATATAATTAAAACCATAACCAGTAAGTGATACAAAATAAACTCCAAGCAGAAACTCACTTATTCTAATTAAATTCCATAATTAAAATCTCTTAATTACAGCAGCAGCCCAAATCTAAATAATTAACTCAACCCAAGCTCATTATTTCAGTAGTCCAACTAAAAGGAACAATCCATTACCACTCATGTGCAGGTCACGAGTCAAAAAGGGGATCCGGGTCAACGGGTGGATTCGCGGGTTTGCATGCCGGTGGGTGGTTCGGCGTGCGACAGCGAGGAGGAGGGGCAGCGATGGTGCTTTGATTGGCAAAGTGGGCGTGCATCTCACGGTGGACTGGGTGGCAGTGGGTGTTCTAGAAATCTGTGGCAGTGATGATCGGAGTTCTCATGACGTTTTTCTAATTGAGAAGTAGATGAAGAGAGTGAGAGGTGTGTTTGATGGTGGGACAAAGTGAGAGTTTAGTGAGATCCAACAAATGAAAATAGTTCCATCACTCAAATCCCCTAGAATTATGCCTATCCCATGACTAAAAGTTCCAATGTTTTGAATTCTATTCAACAAGCTACTTTCCCACTTAATTTCCACTATAGCTTCATTAAAAGTTCAACCTTACGTTAAATTTTGAACTTTGACTTTTATAATTAAATTCTGTAATTCCACCCCCAACAATATTATAACAACTTAAATGCTTCTAATGCATAATTTTAACCAAACATTAATTACTCATCACACAAAATATAAGTAATAACAAGATAAATTACCTCAACGCACATAAACAAAGAATTTCGAAATGCGAGGTGTTACAACAAAAAGGTACGAATTCAAAATGAAAACATGTTCGAAAAATAACATGCCAGCAAGGAATTAATCGAGAATCAATCAAGTAATAAAAGCGGTGTCAATCAATTAAATTCCTGCATAAATGGAGGGGTTCTAAGTAATTCAATTCTATAAATACCAAGGAAGGGAGCCGAGAAAGGTGAGCTAGTCGATTGGCCATGAAGCGTATCGCGGAGAGAAGCAAATGGTGATGTCATAGGAGTTGATGACAAGGGAACTGCACATCTTCAGCCGTGCCAATTCCATTTTACTGTTTTTATTAGGAGTAGCTTGTAGATTTAAACATTTCTTAAATGCAATAAAATCGTCTAGTTTAACTTCTATTTGATGTTTATTTCTATGGTTGCACTATATGAGTCGATTAGCTACCCACGCATATACCTTGTGGTGAATTCGGAATAAGGAACTGCATGTTGACCCAGTATGCTACATTAGGTCATGTGAACATCTGTTCACTGCTTAGAGTGTTAAGAATAACCTCACTAATGCTTGCGTTGCCACATGCTAAGTATGGAGTTCACAATAGAAGCTGGTTCAGTCACAAATCATTAAGTGCGGAAGTACTTATTTGTTAGGGAAGCAAAACTCTCTTTCACTAGCTCGCGCACTTATAATCTTCTAGGATTTATAGTTAGCATTACTCATTGCAGCATATTTATTTTCAGCATCATATTTAGATTAGTATCATATTCATTTACACAATTATTTCTCAAAACAAACCACAACAACTAATCCAATTCATGTTTTACTTTTATGCACGACTCTAACTTAAACAATATTAGCTCTAGACACAAATCTTTGTGGGATCGATAAACTTATATACTTATTACTTTCTTCAATTCTCAACTGTGTATACTTGGGCGTAAGTGATTCCGAGTTACACTTAACATAAGTTGACTTCAAATTAAATACTGTACAATATATCAGCACTAGAATTGCCCATCACATATCGTCTTCCAATTACTAAAAGGAGAGAGTCTAATGGTTTCTACAAATTTAAAAACTATGAAAAACTAAACTTACAAATTGCAAAAAGTAAAGAGAATAAAAAGAAAAAAGACAGGAACTTCCTTTTAATTGGAAAAGTTGGAGTTCGATCTGTGGGCTTCTTAGGGTGGTGAAGATGGCTTCTAATCTAACCATACTTCAATGGGGATGTACAAGAATTCCACCTTCAAATTTGTTGCTTTCATCTCTCTTTTTATTAGTGCATGCTACTTCTCAGCATATGCTTAGAAGGCGCGGGCTTGATGCTGGAAGTGTTAAGCCGGCTTTGATGCTTCATAGTTAATGAAGGATTTCTTCACAAATTGCGATTCAGCTTGTACCTGGTTAGGATGCTTAGGTTAGAAATGTTTCCTGCACGGGCGGTAGTGTTCCTTAAGCTAGGAGCATCTGTTGAGATGGGGATGATCTAGCGTTGACTAGGGCTTTCTCCAGCTTTGCTTTCAAGTCCTGGTAGATGGGGTGCATCAATAGCATTTCATCCCTTGACAACGGCTGTAAATCCTTGATTGATGCAAAGCAAGGTGATGGAATGAGGGGAAAATATCTTCTCTTGTGCCTTCTTGACTCACATTTTGAATTTTTCCTCGATGATGCGATCAACGTCTATGGTGAGGCCTACGCAAATGGCGTAGATTAATAAGACTCTATCCCTAGTGAAGACGCTGTCATGAGTGGATAGAATTAGGCTGGTCTTAATGAATTAAGCTAGTAATGCACTTTTAATTTTAGATAAATGGATTGCAATGATGTGTTAATTTCTACTGTGGTGTATTCTATTCTAATGATTAATTCTAAGTTAGTGACTAGGTCTTACACTTTCGAATCTCATTTACGCAAGTATACACAATGGAGTATGCAACAAGTGATAAGTAGTTATTTATCATTCTCCATAGGGAATTGTTAATTACTAGTGTTATCTTAAGAGTCAAGTGAAAGGAAAAACTTGTTCATTTTTTTGGTAGTTTGGTTCCTAAGTCTATTTTATTTATTAAAGCGATGAGTTAAAGATATAAAAGCAATTAGTTTATATCCTAAGATAAATGTTGATAAGAAATTTGATCCATGCTTCACTATAACTTAAAGCTTCTTTTTGAAACGCCTTATAGCAAACTCACCGATACTCTACTTGTGAGTTTGAAGTTAAAATAAGTTATATGCATGTGCCTAGTGGGATGGTTAACTATAATCCTTTCCTTAAAAATATGACGCATCAAGCATAGCCTAGTATGGGTTGTCAATTGACCGCCATAATTATTAACACATCTTCCTTTAACGTAAACTATATCTAACTCATTATTCAATCTTCAGCACTAGCTTAATCACGCATCTTGATTAAGAAGGTAAAAATGTATGAGAATGCTAAATGCTAAGGACAAACATCTATATTATGAAAACCACATGCTTGCGTTACAACTAACTTCTAAAACTTAAAATGCAAATCCTATTCAATGAAAGTGATAAAGAAACTGATAAACTGGGCTGCTAAAAAACCAACACCGTTGTAACTTGCAATTTATGAACTTCAACAGTCACCTTGGTGCTAGCTTGCTCAGATTCTACAAACAATAGACATGGCCGAGGACTCAATCCAGACCACTCGGCGACCTCAAATCTATTTGCAGCAAAAATCTAACAAGACAGCACGAGTTGAACATTGATCCATCACATATTTATAGGTGTTTGTCTAACTTGTGGTCCAAGTATGATGTTTAGAAGAATTCCAGAATTGGTCATTTATCTTAATGGTGAATATAAAAATATTCATAATCATCACGATTCTAGCCATAATGGTAGTTGGGCTCTTATATCCCATTGAAATGTTAATCTGCTCATTCTATCATTCAGTGCGACGCAAAGCATTCTCAAATCTTACCAAAACGATATTGCATTATGAAGACTTGGATTCTACATTTGTTTGCTCAAAAAGTGTATGATTTTATTTAATCTTTCACAAAATAGTAATTAATCCTAGTTTTGGCTTTTAGGCTCGTTAAACTCTTCATGAAGAACTTATGTGAATATCTTAACTTCCAACGATATTTTAACTCTAGAATTCTCTAATTTCTTATAAATAATGTGGACATGAAGTAGAAGAAAGGCTTAAATAACTCTATTATTTAGAGTTATCAGTGGTGCAGTGACTATTCTGTAGAATTTTTCCTTCGGGTCATCCTTGAAGTCAAACTTCTTATTCCATGCCTCAGTGCTCCAATCAATCACCTTCCCTCTAACTGACAATGTACACCTCTTGCCCAAGCTTATACTGCTATAAAATTCTCACACCCAGTTGGTGTATACTGCAATGCTCAGCCTTAGAAACGTTTTTCAGCCTCTGGTCTCGATTGTCTTCGTCATAAAATCTAGCAAAGTGAAATGTGAAAAACCCTGCTCCTACTAGTGGTTTCTCGCTTCTTTCGACACAAATTGATCCAGCTGCGTCGAAGATTCCCCCAATTTGACTAACTTTTTCTTTTTCGATGTAGGAGATCTTGCGATGGACGGCACAGAGGCGTTCTTCCTCTTTTTTTCTCTAGTCTCTCACTTGTCAAGGTGACAAATTTCTTTCCCTTCATTCTTTTCTTTAGTATTTCTATGTAGGGCACACTTCCTTCTTCTTGTTCTGTCGCCTGAGTGGTGATTCATGCTCCTCCTCTTTAGAGTTTCTAGTTGCGACTCTCTCTTCTTCTCTTGGTTCTTCCCTCAGATTCCTCGTGGCCCTCTCCACGACTCAAGTTAAGTTTTCTTCCACCTCACGTTCTCTAATAGATTCCAAATGGATGGGTTGCAAAGCTCGCATGAGGTTCGCTGATTAGAGTGTGGTAGACTGTTGGAAATTATTGTCACTAAAGATGTAGTATTTCATAAAAAAACAATGTCTACTCATTCCATCGATTGAACACATATGATGCACAAAGATCTGATTTTTGACAACAACAATCATCCCAACTCCTGTTGGAGTTATGTTACCTAATACCTCCAACTTATTGGGTGATTTGGTGTTTCTTGTACTAATCAAAATGGCTAGGAGGTTGAGCCTACTGGCAAAGATTCTTTAGTTGATATATCGAGGCTCATAGATTTTCCAGCTATTGGTTCTCAGGCATTATTCGCTGACCAAGACAATACAAGTTTTGAGTCCTATAATTTTCCAACATTTAATTCTTGTTGCGGTGGACTATTGACCATTATTCTGTGGGTTTGAATAACGTTCCCTCTTTGATGAATGTTACTCCCTCTTTTTAGTTTTACACTATCCATAATAGAGATAAGATTCGACGATCATCACGCAGCCTCAAACGACTTCCATATTTAAATGACTATCATTGTGGTTTATTAACTCAAGTTCAACCACCAAAATTATCTACGCGGTACCCTTTAGAAAATCACATTAGTTATGAATCTCTCGATGAAGATTTCAAGAATTTTTTTCTACAAGTATCAACCTCATATGAACTGCAACATTAACATTAAGTCGTACCACATATGGCTTGGTGGGAGGCTATAGATAAGGAACTCCAAGCCATGCATGGAATTGAAAATAAACGTGGAAGGTTGTGCCTTTTCCTTAAAATAAGCAATTAGTTGGTTGCATATGGGTTTATAAATTAAAGTATAAAGTAGATGGCTATGTAGACCGATACAAGGTCAAGTTAGTAGTCAAAGGATACATATAGCAGGAGGGATTAAACTACATTAAAACTTTCGCACTTATTACCTATCTCAAGGAATTGGCCTTTAGTTTAACTTGACGTGAACGATGCATTCCTCAATGGTGAAATAAATGAGGAAGTTTATATGGTTCAACCATTGGGATATAATACTTGGTTAACACCATTCCGTAATGAGTGTTTGTTTTGTTGATTACACAAATCCATCTATGGAATAATGCAAGCATCGTGACAATGGTATGCAAAAAATTTCAACTATCCTTGCTGGACTTGGTGTCACACAGTCAAAGTTAGACTATTCCCTCTTTATACGAGGATAAAGGTCTAGTTCTATTGCAGTTTTAGTTTATGTGGATGATATTATAATTACTAGGGCTGATACTCTTCAAATTCAGGCCTTAAAGAATATTTTACATAAATGTTTTCAGCTTAAGGATCTCGAGTCCCTTTGTTATTTCCTTGGCTTGGAGTTGGCAAGATCAGCTAAAGGGCTTTTTGTGTCGTAGTGACACTATACTGTTGATGATTGAGGATGCCGGTTTGATGGGAGCTAAGGCATAATCATTGTCAATGGACGATCCAGATCAAAATCCAAGATTCTCAAGATGACCGACTTCTAGTTCCCACCATATACAGAAGATTAGTTGGAAAACTCATTTACCTCACTATATCATGTCCAGACATAATTTACGCAGTCAACAAGTTAAGTCAGTTTGTTTCTTAACCTTATAAGGCTCATTTGGCCGCCGCATATCATCTACTATGTTATTTGAAGTCGACTCTTAGACAAGGTATCTTATTCACTCCTACCAATGATTTAATCTTAAAAGACCTTGCTGACTCAGACTGGGCTTCGTGCATAGACACTCATCGATCCAACACAGATTTTTGTGTGCTTTGGATTGAAATGTGATATTGTGAAAGTCTAAGAAACAGAGTGTTGTATCTCATTTTTCTTTAGAGGCTGAATACAAAGCACTTGCTCTAGTTACATGTGAGCTTTTATGATTGTCGTACCTTCTTGTTGATCTCCAAACTCATGTCCCTATACATGCTTTATTATTTTTGGGACAATCAAGTAGGTGTCTACTTGGCAAACAACCGTGTCTTCCATGAAAGGACCAAAAATATCGAGTTTGACTGTCATTTCATCCATGACAAAGTCACGTATGGATTTCTAAAGCTCATGTCAGTTCATAGTCATTCTCAATTGATTGATATTCTCACTGAACCTCTAGCTACCAGCTCCTTCGTTCTAAATATTTCCAAGTTTGAACTTCTTGAATTTTTTAGATTATCAAGATAATATGAGATTTAATATTGATATTTGTAAATCAGTTGAGGTTTGTTCATTTTGTTTAGATTCTAATAGACTAGGTTGTATTATATCCTTACCCATTCAGGAATATAATTAAGAAAACCTTAGTTTTATCCTCTCCCAATGTCAGACTCAATAAATTTTATTGACTGTTATGAGACTTTGCAAGGAACTTCTTTTCTTTTTGGATAGAGAAAAGTGTTAGAGTAATGGAGAAAGATATGGACTATGAACACATGAAGGTGTGAAGATTGATGGTATATAAATCGCATGCCAGAAACAGCTGAAGTTGTCATGAGCAACGACATATATATCATTTTGATTTTGTCATTGAGAAATAACTAAACTTATCATGCATGGCAACACGCCCATTTGTCCCATTGACCTTGTTGAAAGGTAAGGTACTCAAAAAAATATTAGAACAAATAAATTAGGCCTCGTTTGATAAGATTTTTCCTTTTTCATTTTTTTTTTAGATTTTGGTTTTTTGTTTTAAAAATAAAAATTGTAGATGTTTGATAACTCATTTTAGTTTTCGGTTTTTGAAAATTAAAACCAAAACACATGTTTGATAAGTGTTTTTCTTTTCAAACATCACTTTTTGTTTATATTTTTTTTAGTTTTTTTATTATTTATTCTTGATTGTTTCATGTTTTTAAAAAAAACAAAAACAAAAATATGTTTTTGAAAGCTAATTTTAAAAATTTTAAAAATAAAAACAAAAAATGAATCAAACGAACGTGTTTTTGAAATTTTAAAAATAAAAATGGAAAACCAAAAACGAAATAGTTATCAAACAAGGTTTTAAGTTTTGTAACATAAATACGAGAATTGAACAAAAAGGACTCAATGAGCGAGCACTACAGGGATATCTTACAGAATCTTTTTTTTTTTTTTTTTTTTTTTGAGATTATCACGATTTTAACCTAGACAGAAACTAGAATGAGAAGATGTGAATGTTGTTTTTAATTTCTAAGAAGAATAAAAAAAGTAAGTAGTAAGTGAAAGCAATAAAATAGTTAGTGTGGAGAGAGAATCTATTTTATAGTAATAGAAAATAGTCTATTAACCCGGGTAAGAAGCTAAAATAGAAATTTTTGTATTTTTGCGTGAAATCCCTGCTATTTTTTAGTCAAACGCTACAAGATCAACAAGTCCATGAGCTTGGGCTTCTATTGCTAACATAAAAACATCCCTTTCCAAGTCTTCGGATACAACCCATAAGGGTTTGCCTGTTCTTTGTACATAAACCCTTGTGATGGTGTCGCGCAACTTCAACCGTTCTTCTGCTTCCAGGATAAATTCTGCTGTTTGTGCCTCATAAAAAGAACTAGCACGTTGATGTATCATTATCCTTTAATTTACTTTGGTGACGAACTTTTCAAGGATGGCAAAAGTTCGTGTACGATAATTTATCATTGAGGTTTGCTCAACATCCAAATATACTCCAAGTCTTATGTCTATTTTCAACTTTAAAGTTTGTTCTATTTTAGTTTCTGAATGTTCAGATGTTCAATTTTAATCACTAAACTTTCAAAAAAGAGAAAATTAATATTGATTCTTATGAATAAACTAGAATTTAATCTTTATGGTTTGAAAAAAATTAGAATTTAGTACTTTGGTTTTAAAAACTAGAATTTAGTCTTGATCAAATCTAAAAAATCATCATTTTCATTCATAAGTACTAAAAGTTAGTTAATGATGAAATTGTAAGTTTAGTGACCCATTGAACAAAAATCACATAATTTATGCATGAATAATGAGCTTCCAAATAATTCACCAACGATTACAAACGATAATAACTATTCTATAGGTTTTATCAAATTATAGTGACCATACGGACTAAATATTAACTTTTTTTTTTAACTATAAAGACTAAATTATAGGTTTTAAAACCCTATAGAGTAAACTCTCTTTTTTTCAAATCGTAGAGACTAAAATATAATTTACCAAAAAAATTACCACATTTCTCTATAAATTTTAGATTTTGTTTTTCCACATTTTGTCTATACTTGTATTAAAATGATTTGAACTAATTTTGATATATATTGAACTTCAAATTTTTCAAAAAGACTAATTTTAAACCTTTTAAAATTAAAACGATTAAAAATAAATGTTTAAAAGTTTTAGAGACCAAAATTAGACAAACTTTAAAGTATATAAATTAAAATTAAACATTTAAAATGAGAATTTGCGCTGTATAACAACTCTTTTTATCATTTTTAAAAAATAAAATCTCTATTTATCGAGATCTATCATAAGCCCGTCCATTTGGATGCCAAGGATATCCGTCGAAAATAATTTCTAAATAGGTAGCCACCATGTATTGAACTCATCACTTTATGCACCACAAAACCCTCTTTGACCAATTGAGCCATTTAGTTGATATTTTTAGGATGTCAAAAAAGAGAAGAAAAAAGAGCTAAATGATACAATTTTTTTGGATTAAATTTAGAAGAATGATATTGGACGTATCAAATTTTCATTCAAACATTGTAAGGATTTTTCTATTTCAAGGATTATTTTGAAATAATTATGATAATATAAGAGTAGTGCAACTTATGCAAGTTACAAGAATATTTTTGAGACGATAGCTAACGTTTAGAGAAATTATTTACCATGTAAATAAATAATTACATTTAAATTGTACAAACCAAACGGTGTCGTGGTGTAGTTGGTTATCACGTCAGTCTAACACACTGAAGGTCTCCGGTTCGAACCCGGGCGACGCCAATCATATTTTGCAGTTTTTTGTTTTTTTATTATTAATTTTAATTCCACATGGTCGCAAGAAGCGGAAGAAAGTGGGCCACCCATTTTGAAGAAACTTCGAGACGGCGGAAATGGTGGTGAAATCTGATTTCATACCCTCACGAATTCCCCCAAATTTTGTTCGATCATTCTCCATTTTCTTCAACACCTTTTCAAATCTCTCTCTATCTATCTATCTATAATCGCCAAAACCAGAGGTTTTCTTCTTCGATTCCCATTCATTCCTGATCGCATTCATGGCTCTTCCCACCCTGCGCTGCTTTTCTCTGCCTACCCTTTTCGTTTTTCTCCTCCTTCATCCTTCTCATGGAGCTCCCCGTTCTTCCCATTACGCTAAACCCATTTCCGTTAGTATTCAACCTTTCTCTTTGCTTTTTCCTCTTCTCCGATTCTGTTTCGTTTGCTTGTTTGATATGCTTGTTTTTCGTTTTTTTTTTTTTTTTTGGGAGATTTTGATGTTGTCTGCATGCACCTTCTGTTGTGTTTTATTGATTTATCAGAAATGATTCTTGGTGGGTTTTTTTTAAAAATGATTCTTTGGTTTCGTGTCTGGTTATTTGATGCGCAATTTGTGAGTTTTGGGCATTTTGTTGGGCTTCTTAAGGATTTAGTGAAGATTTTCCTCTTTGTTTCTATTTCATTGCAATTTTTAATTTTTTGAATTTCTATGCCTAATTTGTGGATTTTGAAGGTTTTGATGATTTTATGCTTATATTCTGGTGTTTTACTGTTTCTCTGATCATTCGATTGAATTTTCTCTTGTTGGGTGATGATGGATTCCCATCTTTTTATTTCTTTGCAGATATTTTTGTTGTTCCATGCTTAATTTGTGGATTTTGATATGTTTTATACCGACGTTGTGATGTTTCTTTTGTTTGATTGAACAGGCAGATGGGTTTATGAAGGATTTGAAGGAGATGATTGGTAATGGATTTGGGTTTAGGGCGGATGATTTAAAGGTCACGGGGTTCGATCTCAAAGAGGCGCAGGTCGGGCATTCGGTTGCTTATGAGTTTGAGTTGGAGGTCGACAATCAAGTTTTTCCATTGAAATTCTTGGAAAATGCCAAACAATGGGAATACGTAGATTTGCCTATATTTCAGATTCAAGAGCAGCCTCAAACTCAAGCTCAACAAGGGGGCGATAATTTATTGGCGCAGAAACGTAATGTTGGCTCTGATTTGCCTGTGTTGGCTCCTTTTCAGCTTGCTGGACCTATGGAGCTCTGGATTCAGGATGCGGATGGCTTGAGGGTCTCGTTGCCAGTGAGTACTTTGAGTTTGGTTCTGTTATATTCATTCTCTAACTTTCTATTGCCTTGATGAACTTGTTGGATTTTCCATTGCCATGAACTGCTGCAATTTGTTGCATTTTTGGGTTAACCTGTATGTATCTTGAAGGTCTTAAGTTTTGAAATTCTGGTTTGAAAATGTAACATTATACCCATTTGATTAAGTTTTGTTAACCTGTATGTATCTTGATGGTCTTAGGTTTTGAAGTTCTGGTTTGAAAATGTATCATTACACCCATTGATTAAGTTTTGTTAACCTGTATGTATCTTGATGGTCTTAGGTTTTGAAGTTCTGGTTTGAAAATGTAGATGGTTTATTACCTTATTTTTGTACTTTCATGTTTATATTATTATCTTCTTGACTCCTACACTTTTTGAACCTTCTTCCTTAACTTTGCATAAAAATACCATTTTAGTTATTGATTCGATAATAGATATATGCAGACTTTTGTGATTTTGATTAGATGTTTGTGTTGAGTCACTTTTTAAATTTGAGTTATAACTATAATGACTTTCGATTCAATCAACAAGTTAAATATGAAACGTGAAGTGGAATTTAAAATGGAGAACTTGTATGACTTTTAGGTTAATTTTCATTTTCTTTTCATCTTGGTAGCTTTAGATTTGGAAGTTCTGGTTTAATATTCGATTAGATTCGTTTATGGTACCGTGCACCATGTTAATTCTTATATCTCTATATCATGTCTGAAATATTATTGAACATATCTTACAAAATATTTTTCCAAGAACAGGATTTTTTTAGATTTTGATGTTTCTGACTGACCTGTCTTATACTCTAGTTTTCAAGAGAAATTGTAGAAGTTTATCACATTTTATTTTCAACGTACATATGAGCAAGCACGAGAAGCATTATACCGAGTTGTGGCTGAACTTTGATTGTTGAAATTGAAATTTGCAGCATGATGTGGATGCTGGTGTCTTGAAGAAGGTTGTTTTGGCAGATGGAGCGGTTGTTACTGTAACTGGTGCTAGGTCTGTTTGCCTACGCCAGCCACTTGATCTTCCTCTCCCGCTCAATCGAACACGCCCTGGTTTTGCCTCGGGGCTTGTAGCCTTGGCTGAACAGCTCCACCACATTTCCCGATCCCAATCTGCCCCTCTCCTTTCTCTTCGCATCGTTGGTCCTACCTCCCTCACTTCATCTCCTAGCTCCAGAAACAAACTCAAGCTCAAGCGGCTTGCCCCTGGCCTCGTGGAACTCTCATCCCCTTCCAAGAACAACATTCAAGCCATCCAAGCTCCTACCTCTGTTCATCTTCAAGCTGACACGCCCACCATCCTAACGCCAAAGGCCTTCACGACACTGTGGCCAATTGCCTCCATCAATGGCTCGGACTCAAAATTAGTTGGTTTCGAGACACTCCTCACATCCATTCTTGGCCCTAAGGCAAACAAAAAGGGCTCCTTCAAGCTGTTGAAAGCCGACGTCTCTGCCCAGACAACCGTGAAGATTGGTTTTGGTGTTGACAAGAAGTTGGA
Organism: Sicyos edulis; assembly: GCA_036507275.1. Taxonomy (NCBI): domain Eukaryota; kingdom Viridiplantae; phylum Streptophyta; class Magnoliopsida; order Cucurbitales; family Cucurbitaceae; genus Sicyos; species Sicyos edulis. The sequence continues at coordinate 8,904,215 of CM071851.1, forward strand.
AGAAGGAGATGAGATCTTGGAGGGATTTCCAGAATGGAGAACCAAACCTGAGGTTGTGAAGATGCATTTCGAGGTTCTGGCGAAACTTGATGGTGAGCGGATCATACCAGAGAGGGTGATGCCGGTTAATCCAGTCATTGTCGAGGATACGGTTGCCCCTCATTTGCAACTGGGCAATGTGACATTGTCGGAAACTCCGATTGTTTACACCCCATCTGATCCATTCACCATTTAACTAGTTTATTGTGTTTGTTTGGGGCAGTGTCTTCCGGTGGAAAGTGTAAGTAATATACAGAGATGAGTGTGAGTGAGCACAGAGAAGTTAATAAATGTTGTAACATCGTTGGCATCGAAAGTATCTATGCTAAATTTTATTTCATTTTTCTGTCACATTTGATTGTACAGAACTTTGAACCTTGTACTATTCACATTTTTTTAAAAGTTGCTTTAAGGTTAAACCATGCTTTTTTGAATCTCAAATTTCTTTTCCTCCCCCTTGTGGAATCTGATGCATCCGTTGTTGTCAAGTCTATTTACGATGATGCCATAGATTTTTTAGAGTTCAACAATGTGCTTGTTGATATTAGATGGTATAGCTCTTTGCTTGAAATTTATAGTATTTTCCATTGCAGTAGAGGTTGTAATAGGGTAGCTAATGAGTTGGCTAAACAAGTGTGTGTTGATGCTTTCAATTGGAATGTTAGCATTTAGATTTTTGGAGAGGGTGCTTCCCTTTAATATGATCTCCTTATTGGAGATCGACTGTACTGGTTTGAATGTTGATGATTTGTTTTTTTGGTTTTTTTGGGTCAGAGATTCAAACAGTCAAGCTGACTTGTGAGGTCAGAGGATGCATGCCAAAAATTGTAGTGTTGGTCAGGTAGGAGGGAATTTGAACATCATGGGATGAGTGCACAAACGATTGAGGAAGGATTGAGGAACTGTTCCAGGTTAAAGCATTTTCATTTGGGTCAGAATTTCTTTTCTATTTTGAGGTTTTTGAATTTGAGTGATGGGATTTTCTTGGGATCTCTTATGAATCTTACTGATTTGGAGTTCTTGAGCCTTGGAGACAATTCATGTAAACCTAACAAGTTATCATGATTGGGAACTTTCCTGGTCACGTTCGGTAACCTCACCCGACCGAGGAAGTTTGATGCCTCTAGTAATAATCTTATAGGCGATCTCATGTAGTTGAGTCCCCGATTTCTAGTATGATTCGGAGGAGTTTTGGGACTTCAAAGAGCTTGTTGCTCGTTACCAGAACCAGCTCACTGGTAGCCTCCCTCAAAGAATTGGATCTTGGGCAGCCTTCATTTTCATTTTTTAAATTAGTACCAATTTAAGCTTATTTTATTTTTATTTTATATTGATATTTTAAATTTTGTTTAATTTTTTATAAGAATACATTTTATTTTTCTTTGACAATATCATTCCATTTAAATTTTTTTATTGTCATTTTTTGTGACAATTTTTAATTAATTAATTATAAATCAATAATATAAAATAGATGAAAATTTTAAATACAATTTTAAAAATAATAATAAATAACTAGCATTAATTTTAAATGACAATTTATTTTGAAAATACGGTTGAATAACAATAATGTTTTTTTTACCAAATTGGCTTTGGGGCATGTTGGTTATCTAGACGGTAGTAATCCATTTCAATTCATGGTCACTATTTGATCTTAAAAATCGATATTGGCTCTTATACTATTTTTAAAATGACAAAAATATATCTTTAAAATGTGATATTATACGAATGAGAATAATATTCGATTAACTAGTTTAAAACTAAAGTTATTATTAAATAAAATTATACAACAAATTACTTTTTATTTTTTGACGATAATATCATATCATTTTTAATGCAATTTCTAGCTAATTGGTGTGAAATTAATAATATAAAGTAGTTGAAAAATTATAAGTATTGTTAATTTAAATTGGAAAAAATATATTTTAAAAATATGTTATTATACAAATGATAATAATTTTATATTAATTAGTTTTAAATTAATGATATTACATTAATGTTGAGAATATTTTTAATTATTTAATTAAAAATTAATAATATTAACTAGTTGAAAATAGAAATACAAATTTCTCTTAACAGAACAAATTTGATTATAAAATATTTGAATGAACGAAAATATAGTAGATTAACTAAATTTTTCGTTCATTAATGTTATCCTAAATTACGTGAAATCAAAAGCCAATTGTTTGATTTCAAAAAAAAAAAATTGAGACAATATGAGATCGTGTAACTCTATGTCTTATGTGTATTTGTCTCCCTCCCCGATATATACTCAAAAAATAAACTACGAACTACTCTAATAGATTAACATCAGACAATTTGAGATCGTGTAACTCTATGTCTTATGTGTGGTAAAGTCTGATTAATTTTCTATAATTCACCAATTTAATCATTAGTCTCTAGATATTCATTTGTGAAGAATTACATCTGATTTAAATCTATTCATTTTGTCCTTTCTTTGATCTAATTTCTTGGTCTATTTTTCTCCCATGTTTCTTATTTTATATTGATTTTGCTTCGTTAACAATAACATCATTAAGTTGAAATAAAGTATATATCTATAATCAAAAGAGTTTAGGGTTGGAATCTCTCACCTCCAATTTGGCTGTTGAACTAAAAAATTATTTTGCTCCTTATTTAAATTATTTGAATCGTGTTAAATGTGTTGACTATCATTTAATTTGTGAATTATGTTCATTGGCTTATGTAAGTAAGTTTATGTGAATTTGTTGAAAGTGTAATGTCAGTTTGAATGTAAATAGAGTGACCGTTCCTTTACACGTGTAAACACGAGTGAGAAAATTGCTTGTAAGGTCTATTTTCTTTTGTACTTTCTTACTTCATTTTGTCCAAATGTCTCAAAAAGGATTTTGCTAGATTTCATCAAAATAGGTAATTAAAGTATGATCATACAATTTAAAAAATTATATATACAGAATGAGAAATATTTTCATGTTGCTAGACATCATGCAGCCAGCATGTAGTAATATCTGACCCATTAATTTTATTTTCAATTTGAAAAAATTTAGTTTTTTTTTAAAAAAAATCAATTGATTAAATTATGTCATATGTGTACTTATTAGGCAGCATACAAACATTTCTCGTATAGAATTAAAAGGGTAAATCTAGTTTATTGAGCTTAAACCATGTTTCAAAAGTTACCAGCATCTTGATTCAAATATTCTTCTAAAGTCAATAATGACAACCAACATATGGACACCTAAAGCATTACTAAGCTTAAATGGAAGACTCCAAATTTACTTTTGAGATCGACACATGACAACAATTATTGGGATTTGCACAAAAATGTCATTAAGATTGAGTTTTCCGTGTTTCTCAAAAAAAAAAAAAAAAACCTGCTGAAAATTATTATGTATTTAATTTTTTAGAATTAATCAAATGAATTTTTCTTATAAAAAATTAGTTAAACAGTAATTTCATCATTTACGAGACTAATTCCTATGAAAAAAATGTGAATGCCTCTAAAATACAAACCTATGTAAAAGTTTAAAATAGTTCACACAAGACACATTAAACTAAAATATTTTGTGAATGTGCATCAAAAAATATATATATATATTTATTGTGAATCATTAAACAACAAATAATTTTTATTTTAGTTTAATGTGTCAAGTATGTAAACTATTTTAAACTCTCATGTAGGATGTATTTTAGATAATTCATGATCAAAAGTGATTAAAGTGTAAACGCATGTCTTTGTATTAACAATACATAAAGAAGATTTTGCATGTATAGCAAAAAAAAAAACCATTAATAACACATTTTCAAAAAATAATCATGTATGTAGTAAAAAAAATGGGGCGATACCTATAAAATGACAAAAATGTCCACGCGACAATCAATTTTACCTCATAGCCTTCAACAAGTTTTCACTTGATAGCCATCGATCATTTTTCCTCTTATAGCCTTCAATCATTTTTCATCTGATAGCATTCAATCAAGTTTTAGCTGATAGTTTTTCAATCAGATTGTTGATAGATTCAATCAATTTTTTTTATAGTCTTTAATCGATTCAATCAGTGTTGATTTGGAAAGGGAAATTTGATAACTCTCAAATAGAGAGTTAATTAGCCCTAATCTAAGGTGTTTTTAATCTTGAATCTCGCATTATGGTCATAATTGAGTAGCTAGAATCACCTCAAGATAGAGAATTATATATAAGATACGTTGCATGCTCGTTTTGAGGCTTGGATTGGAAACTTAGGTAAAATTGTAGGTTTTTGTGCTGAAAAGTGAATGTTTGAAGCTTTTGCATCGCATTTTAGAATCCTTGTTCTCGCTAAGTGTTTTTATCATTTCAGGATCTTAGGTTGCTTGAAACTTTGATCAAAGCCTAAATTAGAATAGGAAAGCTCCATAAAGAAAGACCAAAACAGAAGCATTGCAATGTCAAGAGCATTGGAAAAATTCTAGAGATGCAATGTCTGCAACATTCGATTCCCAGTGGCAGAACATTCCAGAATTGTAGAATTCCTGCACGTGGGGAAATTGTTGGAGAGCTCATTAAATGAGCTGGCACCTCTCGAATACGTGTCAAAATAGGTTGTTTTGAAGGGGAAATATATGTCTTTCATATTTTAATCTTGACCCTTAATTATTTTTTACCTAGACCTTTAAATGTGTGATGAAAAACATAAAACTCTAACCTTCTTTGATCCTCATTTTGAGTGGCTTTCTCTTGGCCAACTATTTCTTTTCTCTTCTCTAAACTTCCAGCAACTTTCTTAGCACTTTTCTTCTTGTTTTCTTTAGTTTATTCTTAGAGTTCGGTAGTTTTATTGTAATAGAATAGTGGGTTTTCACATAGAGCTTGGAGGAGCACCATTGAAGACCATTTTAGCACCTTTTGGAGACTTTCCTAAGCTTTCTTCTACTCTTTTCTCTTTATTTCAAATTTTAGTACTTTTATCGTTGAAGATTTTGTTTATTTGGTAATGCCTAGTGTTTTCTTGCTTATCATTTCTTATTTTTTTGAAAGCATGAGCTAAATGCATATAGGTGAAGGTTAAGGTAAGGGTGTGTGTTGCATGTATCTTGGGTAAGCAGAGGATGTTGAGCTAAGACTTACTAGGTATTTTAATTAAGGGCATGTCTCAACTGGCCATCCATTCATACTTGCTTTTCACTTTTCATCTCAGAAAAGAGAGGGATTAGAGATCTACTAATGTCCATTAGTTTCATGTTAAGAGCTTTTGCATGTTAAAGAGGGAGGTTGGCCAGTGCTTTGCTAGTGCACATTTCATTATTATTTATAGCTTCGAACATAGATGCAGAAGCTCATGTTCTTATAGAATGAATGCATATTAGAAAAGAGCATTTGATCATGTATTGTGTGAAGTTTGCTTCTTACCATAAACTTACCCTTGATGCATGATAATCACACTCGAAAAATACTTAACCCAAACATATTCTCTAATTGAAGTATTTCCCCTGTTTTACCTGTTTTATGTTTTATGTTTTAGTTTCTTCATAGTGAACGTCTGTAGACATTGTGACAGTTGTTTACCATGTATTTTTTTGAAGTTTAGAGCATTGCATGTTATATTGTTTATTTCCTTTCCATTGTTTGTAACATTCGGTTGCCTACTTTAATTTCATTGTTTTTAGCCCGGTTAGTAGTTTAATCAACCACCAAAATTTCCTTTAATTTTCTACAATTGACTTTTCGATTAACGCTTATTTAGATTACAACCAGTCTTTGTGGAGAGTGACTTGTAAACTCATCACTTGACTGCAAATGACTACGTATACTTGCGTATTAATCTGTTCAATGCTTGAAGCATTGCTTGTTGATTGTGTTATTCGATCAGATTAGTATTTATTTTTATTCAAGCAGTTGTGAACCAATCAAAAATTTAGAAAATAAATAAACGAACTCAAATTAGCTATGCATAAAATATTTTACCAAAAAATGCTACATTAAAATGCAATGCCTAAAATTTGCAATTTGGAGTACATTCTCATATATAAATTGTTGGAATTTTTTTTCTACACTCTCGTAATAAATATTATATTATTCAATAATTTTAATTATTAATGCAAACATAATATTATTCATTACACAAGACAATTCAGGGTAATGTCAACAAGAGCATTAGCTTAGTGGCATCTGACTATGCTTATGACTTTGGTCGTAGGTTCGAATCCTCCAATCTCCAATTGTTTAACTAAAAAGAAAAAATCAAGGTAATTGAATGTCAACTTGAAGAATGTTTTGTTGACTTACAAAGTGGATCTTATTCAAATTAATAGCCTAAATAGTCTCCATTATATGGATAAGATTGGGTGTCTTTACCCCGATGAAAGTATTGACACAACTCACTTTATAATTATTATAAATAACTTGATTCAAGTTACTTATGTGAAGATATGTGAGTGAGAGTTTGTATAAGATTGGATCAAAGATAATTTAATGTCTTTAAATAATTTCATTATAGATCGAGAAGAATATTTCACTAAATTGATCATATGTTGACTTGATCTAAATCGTGAATGAATAATGAATTTTTAGGATATGTTCGCTAAAGGCCTAGTAGTTTGTAGTTAATGAATATTATGTATTGAATTCAGTTGTAATTAATAAAGAGCTATTAATTATTTATTTATTATTTAATTATCACATCATCCAAATTGAAAGCGTTACTTGAATTAACAGCGTTTAATCTAAAGACGTGAATCTAGGTCCACGTGAATAACCTAAAGACGTCTACAATATATGAACTATGGTTGAGTGCCTCATCCTAGTGACTTATGGTATGACGTGCATTGCAATAATTGCAGACAACCTGATCCTGGTTGCACATGTGAAGATATGTTAGTGGGGTGCATATTCAAAAGAGTTTTGCATAAAACTGTGGCACGAAAAATGCTATCCATCTAAGTAATTTCCATTGTAGATTGATAGCTCTCAAATAGACATTATATTAGCATCGGAGTCTCTTAAAGGTTAGAAAATCAACAAGAAGATGACTCTTTTATTATCTTTTTTTTTTAGAGGAGGATACTCTTTTATAGTCATCACCACGAACTTTTTCTTTTTGGAATTTTTAAGGTGGTGGTATCTATACTAAAGTCACTAAAACAAAAAATCAGACCCATTTTAATAATATATTTGAAAATGACCCATTTTAATAGTAAGTTTTTAAAAATTATTCATTTTCACAACTAACTCACGAACTCGTAATTAACTTTCATTTTAAGAACGATCTACAAGGCAAGAGAGATATACTTACATATTCAATCGATTATTTTCGTTCATTTGATTCGAAGGTGTGAATTCTATTGAAGATCAAGGGAAATATGATATAAGTAGAGATGTCCACAAGGTGGGTGGAGCCGGAGAATGGCTTCCCCGTCCTCATCCTCACCACCAAAACCAATTCTCGTCCCCTCAAAATTTATTGTGTTTTTCATGGGATCAGATTCCCCACGTGAATTATCTCTATTCAATTTTTTAAAAATATTTTTTTGAGTAATAACTTCAAATAATTAATTTTTCTTAGAAAATATCTACCAAGTTTCAACTATATTATTAATTATTAAGGAAAAATGTTCACTCGATTACATAATTTCACTAACAAATACTTTTTTTATTTAAAAATTAAAGGAGTAAAGGAAAGAAAAAAAATTATAAGAAATTGTAAACAAGAATTGGGGAAACGGGGATGTGTAATACATTTCTCATACCTTACCCCATTCCACCTACGCGAAATTTTATTTCTCCGTCTCGAGTCTCGTTCTCTTCCTTAATGGGGGTTCTTTGCCCCATTAAGAGCAAGTCCCCGTAGAGACTCGACTGAGGGGCAGAAATGAACATCTCTAGATATAAGTCTTATAAAAAAAATGATTTTCAATAGAGTTAAAGGAAATTATATCATTTTGTTGTACACCAAAACGAAACTAAAATTATATATATAAAGTACATTCGAACTTTATTAAATAAAAATCTAGTACACTTCAAGCTAGCTGCATCGAAAGGAAGCTTTATTCATTCATGTAAAGGCTACCACCATTATAAAAGCTAACCATGACGTTTAAATCTTGGTTATGGTGTTCATTATTTAACTTCTCAGTTTTTTTTAATCTCTTCCATGTTTTTTAGTTCACTTTTGTTAGTACTTCTTTACAACAATTAATGTGTAGGAGGTTACACACTTTAACAATGACTTTAGTGGTTGAATTTATATTATTTGAAGGCTATATAAACCCATTTTGGTTATATAAAGCCATGTGATGTGCATGTTTGAATGAAATTTGCATAGCTTTTTATTTAAATGCCATGTGCATGCATTTCTTTTAATAGAATTGCATGCAAAAGTTATTCATGTAGCGTTCATTAAACTACTTTATATAGTGGTTTAAATATAGTCTAAAAACATGTTTTCACTTCCTATTGATATTGATCATCAAGTAAATTTGTTTCTATTATCTTCTTGAATGATTCAACGTGATCTTTGGGTTTTCTTTTTTTTTCTTTTTTTTTTTTCAGATTTAACCCCCTCCTAGCATTCGCATTTCTCATGCATTTCTACGTCTTAACCATGTTACCTACTTTCTTTGAACCGTTCAAAGAGAGAAGATTTTTTTTCATAATACACATTTTTCATCATACTTTGTCTTTATTTATATGCTTTCTAGAAAAAGTCTTCGAGAGATCACTCAATCTAAAATTGCTCCAAATTAAATATGCTTAACTTTAAAGTTCTTTTATGATTGAGCCAAAAATAAAAGAGGGTGACCCTTTTTGGTATCTATAGTAACTAACAATTCTTTCGAGTCTTGCTTAACCATAACTTTAATATTCCAAAGATCCCTTCCATTCGGATGTTGCATGATTCATTCGTGTATTCCTCCTTATAACTCCAAACATTGCATGTCTACCAGCTTCCATCTTAGTTCATCCCTAAACTTTATCTTAGTGGAACATATTTTGTTATGATACTATTTGTGATGCCTCATATTCAAGTTTCATACCACGATTCAGAATTTGGATTCGACACTTATTGCCTTGACATTTCCATACATCTCCTACGACTTGATCACGTTATCTACTTTCATTGAACAATTTCTAAGAATGAAGACTGTCCTCATAACCCTCACGAACATATTTTATCCTTGTTGATCTGCTTCTTAAGAAAAGTTGATAAGTGGTCACCCAACTTAGAATTGCTCTAAGTTAACATTCCTAACTTTAGAGTTCTTACGATTGAGGCACTCGAAAGGAAGATGCATCATGTTCATATAGATAGTAATTCTATCAATCCTTTTAACATTTCTTAACCACAGACTTTCAAATGAAAAGTGGAATAAAAGAGGGACCAAGATGAACACATTATAAATGTGTGATTTTATGAAAAACAAAATCAAGAAATTTAATACTAAATCTATGCAAAAAAAAATAATTTAATAGTAATATGTAGAAAATATTAAACTCTTATAACACAATTGTCGAAAGAGCATCGAATACAATATTTGCCTCAACAACTTTGACGACTAATTAATGGGGTTTTTAATGCTAAGCTCCAAATGGCATTAGAAGGAAGGTTAATTAATTTCATAGAAAAGACTGGTTTCGACTTAAATAGTGTTGTCATTTATGTCCATGTTACACTATTAATTATAACATCTTTAAATTTTCCTTCAGGGACATTTCTCTAAGAAGATATCAGAAATCTCTATTTTTTATTGGAAGAGGACAAAATGGACAATTGCACACCCACAATTCCAATATAGAGGACACTTCTATTCCTAAATAATATGAATTTTTTCAATATCAAATCTGTAATCGTGAAGTTATAATGAATTGCCAACTATTTAAATAATCAACACTTTACCAACTCATTCTATCACTAATTTGAACTTAACATTTATAATAAAAATGTTAACATATTATTTTAGTCTCATTTTGAATTTTGATTGAATTTCATTCTCTTAAATTTTTAAATATTTAATTTTAGTTCGTGTAAATCGAATTCTATAACAAATTTAATTCATACAATAGCGTTAAATTGAAAACTCAATTGAAAATATCTTTATCTTAAATAATGAAAATAAACGGAGTTCAATTAACATTATGAATGTATTAAAATCCACTAGTTCTATATTCGAGTTTGGCAACTACTTATTTGTATATAAAAAACTTAGCAAAAGAATTATAATAAAGGGAATTTATCCTTCGTAGCATATTTTTTGCTCTTCATTACAATGATAGCATATTTTTAAAAATAATTTCATCCATAGTACATTTTTAAAAAATAATTTCATGCATAGCACATTTTGCCCAAAATTGCTATTCTAACATCATCAGACTTCTATCAGTTCAACCGATAGACTTTAGACTTCTATCAATTCAATTGATAGACTTCTATCGCTTCAACTAATAGATTTCTATCGCTTCAACTAATAGATTTCTATCAGTTTAACCGATAAACTTTAGACTTCTATCAGTTCAATTGATAGACTTCAATCGATTTTGAGTGATTGAATAATGCAAATTGATAAACTTCAATCATTTTTGTGCCACAAATGAATAAGTTTGGGAATTGTGCTATACATGAATTATTTTGTTTTTTTTTTATATACATGCAAAATCCCCTTATAATAATACTTTGGAAATTTATCCTCTATAGCATATTTTTTACTCTTCATTACAATCGTAGCCCATTTTTTAAAATAATTTCATTCATAATACATTTTGCCCAAAATTCCTATTTAGACTTCTATCAATTCAACTGATGGATTTTAGATTTCTATCAGTTCAACTGATAAACTTTAGACTTTTATCAGTTTAATTGATAGACTTCTATCAATCAACTAATAGGCTTCTATCAGTTCAACTGATAGACTTTAGACTTCTATCAGTTCAATAATTGATAGACTTCAATCACTTTTGTGCTACAAATGAATAAGTTTGGGAAATTGTGCTATATATGGAATTATTTTATTTTTTTTAATATACATGCAAAAACCCCTATAATAAATACACTATTTAGTATATTATAAGTAAATAAAATTAAGACATAACGATTACATTGTAAAATCAAATCAAATTTTCTTAAGTTTGATTGGGAAATCCTTAAAGTCAACCTATGAAGCACGAACACTTCATTTAGGATTGAGGATCGATGTTGGATACGTGAATTGAAGTGTTCAAATTTTTTTATTATTTTTCTTAATGACGGACACGAGAGGGACACGTGAATTGAAGTGTCTAAGCCAAATGTCAGACCAATTTTATTTATTATGTTAAGCTCACTTATTAAACCTACATTTTCTATGTTTAAATAATAAAAAAAGAAGTTAAACATAATATAATATTGAACAAAAAAAAAGTTTCTCTAACACTCTCTGTTATTATTTGCCGTCACCTCTAAGAACTCTCTAGTCTTCATCTTCTTCAACTTTTTTGTCAATCATTCTTCATTCACATGGGAGTTTCTTTCCAAATTAAACTTAATATAATATGTTTTGTTTTAGTGCAATTGTTTATGGTAAGATTATGTTAATTATTATTTTATTCTAATTATTTATATATAATCGACGTATCTCAAATGTGTCGTGTCCTAATTTTTTGTAAAATTGACGTGTCACCGTGTCATATCATGTTCGTGTCCTTGCTTCTTATAAGTCAACAAGAGTCTTGTTTTTTTTTTTGTGCTTCTTATAAGTCAACAAGAGTCTTGTTTTGTTTTATTGTTTTTTTTTTATACAAATTGGAGAAAGAGGACCAACAAACCCTATATAAATGACACAATTGCTCTCAAATAATATAAGAGTCGGATATCGATTTTCAGGCTCGAACTTGTAACCATGGTTGAAATAAATTAATATCAAATAAGATAACCAACCGCGCAACTGACCCTCGATAACAACCGTCTCGTTTTGTGACAAAGGTTTTATTTTATTTTAGTGATTGGCTACATACCCTCGCTCAACTTCATTGCCAAACCTTTACTTCAATCCTTCTCATTTTTCAAATATGTAATAGATGTGATTTTTCAATTCAAGAAAATATATATATATATATTAACATTTCAGTTGTTTGAATTATTTGACCAGTGGACCATTTGTTTCAAAGCTTATATTTTCTTTTAATTGTTTTGCTCACGGGTGCCATTAAAATATATAAAAATTCAACTAACATGTACTGATTCATTCTTCGCCAAATAGCTTTATTTCACTCTGAGAGGGTGTTTATTTGTTGTATTTAAGTGAAATTAGATTGAGATTTACCGGTTTCCCTTGAAAAATAATATGGAGACCAGTTTTTGTAATTACTCAAAATAAATCGTCATTTTTACTATTAAAAATAATCCATCATTCCTAACCACTTATTTTTATAATGATTCATTTAAAATTATCCAATATGATTCTTCATTTCCAAACCACTTATTTTTAATCATTCATTTTTAACCCACCAAAATAATTTATTTTAATTATTCATTTTTAATCTTTTTTTTAATTACTCAAAATAACTATTCATTTTAAATCTACATGCAACCAAGGTTTTCACTCTAACTCTTCTACAAAAAAAATCTACATTCAAATAAATTTTTTTGCACTAATACCGCTCAATTACTGCTATAAATAAATGAAGTTAATTAAATATTAAATCACCCTTTCAATTTTAGTGCTTTGTTATCTACCTTTTACTAGTTATGCTTTAAAAAACGGGAGCATGTGTTTTGACAGAAAAAGTAACTAGTTTCAATAACTTGATTAATTTTTTGAATTTGATTATAAGTTTAAATGTTTTTTTCCCATGAGATGAAATTATTGTAAAGAAATTGAGAGAAAACAAATTTAATTTTTAAAAATAAAAATAATTATCAAATTCGATCTTAATATTTGAGAAATGAAATTTGATGAAAAAATTGTGTATCTCTCCCCTATTTTCATGTATTTTGTGTATTAAGACAAAAAATCCTATGTATGATAAAAAGTTCTTATTTCCGTCGTCAATTTTTAACTATAATAAAAATAGAGGGGTGCTACTTAAAAGAACGCCAACTTCTAAAAAAGAACGCATAAATTTTAAGTGTCAGATTTCACATTTCTTTTACAAAAAAACAACAATTCTAAGGTACTTATTTTAACTCGTCGAGTAAGTTAAGGTTTGTCAAAATCAAGACTTGTGGATAATGTCGATTGTATGGATCAACCTCGCACATTTTGAAAGAAATTATTTTAAGAACGTGAGAGACAAATCATGTTGGAAGTCGTGTTTAAGAACATTTGGTTTTTAAAATGTTATTTGTCGCAACAATAGGGATAATCAACATCAATAACATTGTATTAACATATAACATGGTAGAAAGATTTAGAAAAGTAGTTGACCCCTATAATATATTTTGACATATTTGGAATGACACTCTTGCACATGAAAATGGCTAGGATCATACATGAAAATTAAAGCAAGAAACTATTCTAGCATGCAATACTAACAACATAACACAAAAGCATGATAAAAAGTAGTCTCAACGGGCATGCGTACATATGCAATATGCATTGGACGAGCATGACTGTGACATTCTCCCCCCCCCTCCCCCCCGACTTAAACGATTGACGTCTTTGTCAACCCGGTCTGCTTGAACTTGGCAGTTGTGAGAGCAACTTGTATTACAGTCCTAACAGATATCATTTTTTGCAACACTCTTCCACTTGTTAAGGAATTCTTTACGATTTGACTCATGTCTATCATTATACTTTCTTTACTCTAACACACAAAAGGCATTCAAAGGGATTGGCGTAAATTTGATTACATTATCTTCGACTTCATGGGAACGTTAAAATGACTTTCTATTAACTAGGGTGTTGCTACGGACTGAACCACACATTTTTTCACATTGGTGTTTCACTTGGATGACTTTAAATTCTATTTTGTTTTTTCCTCCACTCTTTAGAAGGGTTATTGATAACTCTCAAATAGAGCATAAATTAAGCTAGTTTATTACACAATTTTCTAAGGTTCAAGGGAAATAATCGAGTTATAAAATACTCAATGACAGTAAAACTGTTAGAAATCATATGCATTCATCATTTAGCGCAACAAAGGCTTAGCATTGCATTTTAGAGTAAAAGAGTGAATAAACTGTGTTAAATGTGTTACAATACAGAAATGCAAAACTAAGGTGTTGCGGAACAAATCAATGTGAACAGCAGAATGCAAACGTAATCTCAAGACACTCGCGTCCGAGGAATCACGTTAATAAGGAAAGAACATAAAATCAATCAAGCAATCAATTTGGCGTAAATCTAGAAATTTCAGCATAAATCAAAGAATCCTATATTCATGAAGATATTCCTGCTCACCTAAACTTGCTAGCCAAGCAAATCAACTCTATAAATAGAAAGAAAAAAGCTACAATCGATGAGCTCGTGAGGGTGGTCAGAACTGGTAGGTTGGCCAAAAGCCAACCTGCGTGAACCAAAGCTAGTGGTGTTCGTAAAAGACGATAACAAAGAATCTGCACACTTCACAACCGTGTCAATTTCTATCTGTTATTTTAGTATTTTATTAGTTAGGAAAAGATTATAGAAATGTTACAACTTTTAGTAATGAGATATCTAAATTTTTCTTATTATTTGTTGTTCATTTCTATGTCTCATTAGATAGGAGCTATGATGATAATTCGTATGTAGAATGCATGCTAACGTTGTAGGTTCTTAGTTTTTATATTGCTGCAATTTTATTTTTAAGTATGCATCGATTAATTATCCACGTATGCTAACCTTCAGTAAATTCGGAAGAAGGAGCTGGAGGCAGGTCCAGTATGTTACGATAGGTTCATCGTGAGAACTCTCGCATGATTTGAGGTGTTAGGAATAGAATTACTATCACATGCGTCACCCAGGCTTAGTATGAATAACTGTTGTGGAAGCCGAGTTAGTCATAAATGACTAAGTGCGTAAAACACTTATTAAGATAGGGAAGTGTGGAATCTAATTACCAGTATTGCATAATCAGCATCTTCTATATCCACAATTTTTCACTTATGCTCATTAGTTTATTATTGCATACTTAGAGTCTTAGAAAAAAAAATCTAAATCAACCATCAACTTCATGCTTTTTATTTACTCGCACAACTCTTAAATTAGTAAAAATAATTATAGACCTCAATCTCTATGGAGATTGATAATGTACTTATTACTTGTTGCATTCTGACCGCATATACTTGCGTGTAGCTATTTTGAGGCCACACTTAACACTAAGTTAAGCATAGAATCCATTCATTGCGTAGTTAGATCAGAACGAGTAACCACTAGTCAGTTATGCGCTTGAAAACTTCTTCATGTCAAAGTACAAATATCCAAACAAGCCATTTCGTTTCGACACTTTTCAAGGCTCTTATTTATCTTAAGAGCGGATAAATCTGCTATGGCCATTATCTGAGGGATCTCATCAGTTTCATGTTGTTTAACTTTAACTACTACAACTTCAGCTTCAATTTTTCTTTTCATTTCAAAGGCAACTTCAAAATCTTTGATGATTGCCTGACTTGAACAATTGTGCACTATGTGGGCTCATTCACACAAGAAAAATGATCCCTGGTTATTTCCAATATATTATAAGTTGATCTATAGGTTTCCAAGATTGTTGGTAAAGTGGTTTATAGATCTGGAGTAAGGATACCAACTATAGTCTTGATTGTAGCTCAAGAAAGAATTCATTGCAACCATTGGATGCATCCTTAAATGGCACCAAACTGATTATAGTCTTGATTAGAAACATAGTCACCAACCCATGTACTAATCTGATTAACTTTCTGAAATATGCTTAACCGAGAAATTGATTTGAAAATCCATCAATTTATATCGTTCTAAGACAAACTCGACTTGAAATTTTCATAATATATAATTGTTGCTACCCAGAAAAATAGTGGAAACCTTGTTTTCATAAGTGTGAAAATCGACAGAGACGAAAAGAGAAGAAGGAAGTAACAAGATCAAGAAATCAGTGCTTTGATTTCGTATACTCGAGGTTTGGTACCACGTAGGAAGATTTTGACCAGTAATATTTTAACAATTTTCTAATTTAAGCGCTTCTCATCAATCTTGAACTACGGTCGTGTGAGGGAGCATACTTCGAAATCCTTAGTCTTAACCAATTGACCTATCCTTAGGGAAACTTATAACCTTGCTATGGGAATAGATTTATATTGATTTAGCTATTGTTATTCCACTATTGTCAAGTGAATATTGTAATTAGGAAATATGAATGATAATGATTTTTTCTTTTTTTTTTTAGTTTTACTACAATTGGGGCTAGAAGATTCGAACTATGATCTTTTGATCATTAAGTGTATACTGATGTAGCTATGCAACTACTTTTGTTAGAAGATTCGAATTATTCTCTAACTTAAAATCCATCTTAAAATCCATCCCAACCAAATTCTAATTCTATTATAATTTAATCCAAAAGTTACAATACCTGAAATAATATAAGAAGAAAAAAAAATCATAATATTTGTGTGTTAGTGTATGAAATGAGGTCGAGTTCACGTGAGTCGAATATAAACCCCAAAAAAGAAATGAATGTCTCCTTTTTCTGCTTCTCTCTCTCTCTCTCTCACATCTTCTCTCCTTTTTCTCTCTCATTTCTCTGAGTAACAAACAATGGAGTTTGTATCCGCCGCTCTGTTCGCCCTTCTCTTGGCTTCCATTTTCCCTCTCTTCTTCTTCTTCGCTTTCACAGACGGATTCAAAAACCCCAACACTCCCGCCTCCTCCGCCGCAGCCAAGATCCCGCCGCCGGACTCTTCCGATCACTCTGACGTCATCGTCGTCGGCGCCGGAGTCGCCGGCGCTGCTCTCGCTTATACTCTCGCCAAGGTCCATCCATCTCTCTTCTGATTCTTTTTTTTTATGCTTTTCCCCCCTTTTTTTTCACACTATTTTTTTAAATTTTGAATTTCTAATTTGTTGTTAGGGATTGGATGGATTTGTTCGTTATTATTTATTCTACGCCTCTTTTAGAAATAGCTTCTTTTTCTTCTTCACTAAGATTTGAGATTGCAAAATTTCACTCGGTGTACACTTTTTTTTTTTTTTTTAAATCGGGAAATCAAAGCTTCGCTCTCCTATATCCTGAACACCACTGGTCCATTCCTAGATTGTGACACCGGTATACTTCCAAAATATTCTAGTTTAAGCGCTTTATATCGGCCTCGAACCAGGGATGTCTCAAGGAATGTCTCAAAGAATGTCTGAAGGAAGCATGTCTAGAAATCTTAGCCTCAACTGCTGGTAGGGGTGATTTAGGTTCGATTTTTGTCGGTTTTGTACCAAACCGACAACCAAACCAATATCTTCGGTTTTCAAAAAATGGATCCGATCCGATCCAATGTCTAATTATTTTTAATATATAAAAACAATATTTCTCATATAAAAATAATATTCCCATAAACTACTATTTTTTTAAAGGTTATAAGTATTTTTAACTTATTCAAAATTATCTAAGGATGTTTTTTACTTAAAATAGGAGTGAATTAAAGAAATATTAATGAAAGAAAGATGATTTTATATGAATTATTGACAATATATATATTTCGGTTTGGATCGGTTTTTTAAAACGAAAACCTGAACCGATCCAATATTTTCGGTTTTTTCAAATTACGAACCGATATGTCCAACTTTGAGCTAAAAAACCGATCCGATCCATTGGATTGGTTCGGTTCGATTTTTCAGTTTTTCGATTTTTTGTTGCACCCCTAACTGCTAGTTGCCCCTTGGGGACCACTCAATGTACACCCTGGATTTAAACTTCCACCCTAATTATTGTAATCTCAAAAAAAGAAATTCAAAATTATATTTATTTTTTTTAAAAATAGTTTTTTCCTTTATTTTAAAAAATAAAACAAGAAACTAAAGGATTATAATATTAAGAACTCCACTCATGATTTTTAACCTCTTTGTATGATTAATTGAAGTTTAATCTCTTGGTTATAATTGGTAAAATAAAAAAAAAGAAAGAAAAGAAAATCTTGTTGATATTTGTTGAATTTCAAAAGTTACCTTAACAAATAAGATAATTTTAAAAAAAAACTTTAGTTCAACAACAAATTGAGAGATGGTTAATAGGTACCTTATAGCTGTACTTTTTTGTCAAGATTAATTGACATGCCTTAAACAATGAGAAAAAAAAAAAAGAAAAAAAAAAACTTGATAAATAAGATTGGTTGTGAAATTTATGTTTGAATTTTATTTTTACTTTGAAGATTTCTCCTATTTATTTTATGCTGGTTTCTAAAATTTTGTATGTCATATCATTGCTTTTGAATTTTTCTTTTTTTCGAAAATTCTTGTTTACTTATGTAAGAAACTTGAATACTTAACTTATAAGGCTTTAATTTCTGTGTATACATTTATTAATTGTGCAAGGAAGAAATCTCTGGTACAATATTTGATATGAAAAGCTTATGATTGAAAAAAAAAGTGATAATTTATAAAACAAAAGTAAGATTTACAAGTATTTAAAGAAAATAAAAATAAAAATTAATTTACAGGTAAAAATATTTTATTGATGAAAAAAAATTGAGTTTAAAAAAATAACGAAAATTCGATCTCTTGATCTAATCCGGTTATTTATTCGTTTTTGGAAGAACCTAATGGGAATAACTAGAAAACAAATAACAACTGTAAATAAATTTACAAAAAAAAAACAATAAATATATATATTTTTTGGAAGAATGTAATGACAACTTCCGCTGGAAAACAAATGACATGTATAAATTTACAATATATATATTATGTATGACAGTATTATTAGTTTTCAATAATAATTATCTTTTGTCTACCTAACAGCCCATGTTTAATGTTAGATAAAAGCTATTACTATTAAAACATAACATCAATGTTACATCAGATTAAGCAAATAAAAAAATATAAATAAAATAAAGAAAGAGAAAGCCAGAAAATGAGGGTGAGTTACTACTTAGAGGTCTTAGGTTCGAGTCTCCCCCACCCCCAATTGTTGTTATCTCAAAACAAAAATAGTAATTCTGATTAATAAAATAAATTGTTTGATATTATATTTTACCCATTAAGGTCATGTAAGACAAAACTAATGAAAATTTTAATATTTGTTTTTATATATTTTATTACGTATTTGTTTATATTAATATTTAGCAGTCTTTTTTTTAAGAAAAGGAAAATTTTGAAAATCAATACATATTTAGCTGTCTAAATGACCAAAAAGAAGATGCCCAATTTTTCTTACATATATTTTTATAGGCATTATATATTTTGATGTAATTTACAAGTTTTATTAAATTAATGCATCACTCCATGAATATGGAAATTGACTTTTTCTTTGATCTGTTTATTGCTTTAGGTTTGATTTGCTTCAACTTTTTGGAGTTTTAGAAAAAAATTTCTTTTATTTTAAATAACAATAATAAGTGAATTGATAGGGTTCATTGCCACATTAAAAAAATGTATTTTTTGAGACATAATTACAAAAAAAAAAAAAAAAATTCTTAATCTAACAAGAATCGAAGTTTCCACGTCTAATTTTTTTTTATTTCTCACCATCTAAAGACCTCTTAAATTACTGAAAAAAATTCACAAATTAGCACATTGTTTTCACAAACTTTCTATTTCCATGAAAGGGAGGAGACACAAAAATAAAATAATACATAAAAAGAGTCTAGCCAAAACAAAACCAAATGCCTCACAGAATTGATTCCACACTACAGTAGTTAAATTGACTGTTCTAAAGAAGATGATCAAAATCATTTGATATCTTTCTACATAAGACACATCATGTGGAAGTAAGTGACTAAGATCCAACATCTATGTTTTTTTTTTTTTGAGAAAAGTAATCCAAGATCTATGTTGATATCAAAAGATAAAGAAGATCTAAGAGAACACTCCTCGAGAGCACTTCTCTTGAACCAAAATGATTCTACTCAATAATTTGATACAGCTAAGAATAAAATATTAACAAAGTTTGTCCTACATGGAAAGTTTTGACAAAATATGGGGAAAATTGTTCCACGTTGGAAAGATGCAAGAATGTGACTATAAAAGGAGCAAATGTGGTGTTCTACAATTTGATGCTCTGATACTACTTGTTAAGCAAACTTGGCTCAATGTCAACAAATATAATCAATCCAAATAATTCAACAATTAGACAGTTATATTTGTTGGCATTGAGCCAAGTTTGCCTAATAGATACCTCCTCTTCCCTTCAAACTTTCTATTCATAATAAAATACGGTAACTAATTCCCCAAATACCTCTCGTACTATTCATAATTCCCTATCAGTGACCATCCTCATTCGGCATGTCGACCATACATTTTAGTTGACTGATAAGGTAAAATTAAAATGAGTACTCTTTTTTCATTTCAAGAATAAATGAGGCACGGTAGCATTCGAATCTATGATCAAGATCTCTTGATCATGAGTATACACTTATGTCGGTTAAAATAAGGATGTTGTTGGCATTAAAAGTAGAAAGTGTGAATCCTGATTGTAACTGAAAAGCCATTGGTTGATCCGTATGGTTGCAGGATGGTAGAAAAGTGCACGTACTCGAAAGGGACTTGACAGAGCCAGAAAGAATCGTGGGAGAATTGCTTCAACCGGGCGGCTATTTGAAGCTCATCGAGTTAGGCCTTGAAGGTATCTTCATATTTTCAAATTCCTCAATTTTGTTTTCCATTTGTTTGATTTTGTGTTTCTTTTCTGAGCGGCCCGCAGACAGTCTGAAAGGCATCGATGCTCAGCAAGTGTTTGGTTACGAGCTCTACAAGGACGGCAAGCACACCAGACTGGCTTATCCTTTGGAGAAATTTGATTCCATTGTCTCTGGGAGAAGCTTTCACAATGGACGTTTCATTCAGAGGTTGAGGGAAAAGGCTGCTTCTCTTTCCAAGTAACCTACTCATTCACCCCTTTTCATGTTATATGTATAGAAGATGTTATTTGCTTCCTGGTTCTAATATGGTTTTAGTTTAAGTTTTTTATTTTTGTCTCCAAGGATTGGCCGCATTGATAAGGTTTGAAGTCATCATATGGTTTTAGAGGTCTCTTTGTTCGAGCCATTAGGTGAGCATGCAAGTCATTTAAGCAAAATGAAAGAGCCAGTGGTACAACCAGGCTCTGCCGAAACCATCTCCCTTGGTTTAGACAAAACGGTTTTCAAAAACAAGTTTTGGAAAGAGATTTGTGAAAGCGTTATCGAAGTGTTTGTGAAAATATGATTGTTATATGTTGCAAGCAAGAAAGAAGGAACAACCATGACTTTGTTAGCATATAACTATTGATAGGAAGAAGGTATGCTCCCCCAAGGTCCTGGGTTCGAGACTCATCTGTGACATTACTCCTTCGATGTCTACTGTGTCTAGCCTAGGGACGGGTGTGGTTATCTTTGTTTAAAAAAAAAAACTATTGATAGAAAGGATGGACAATGATACCCTGGTAGTGTATTCTGTTCCATTTTTAACGCGACACTCTTGTACAAGAATAAAAGCAAGAAAGCTACCCTAACATAAAACATAGACAACATAACATAGAAATATCATAAAAAGAGCTTTAAACAGGTATGTGGCCACAGACAACATGCCTTAGACAAGCATGGCCGTGTGACACGGGGTACCCTAAGCATAGGGGAGCTAAATTCCGACTTCATGGTAAAAAAACAAAGTGATTTGTGTTGTGTCTTAGGATAGCTGATCTTTGATTTTCAACATGTTTCCTCTCCACTCAACGGATTCTTGGTACATTTTTGTTGTCCAATTTGGATGATTTCTCAGTGTAAGACTGGACCAAGGAACTGTAACATCCATGGTTGAAGAAGATGGAACTGTGAAAGGTGTGCAGTACAAAACCAAGGATGGGCAACAGTTGACAGCTTATGCTCCCCTCACAATTGTTTGCGACGGTGGCTTTTCAAATTTACGTCGCAACCTTTGCAAACCCCAGGTGATTGGAATGTAATGGATCGTGTTCTCTGAGTTTTCGATTGATGATCAAGATGTACATTTACCAGCAGAATTTCTATGTTTAGTATAATATAAGATATTTGAACCACTGGTAATGTTCATTGAATGCATTGTCTTCATGACCCTTTTTTCAGATTGATATTCCCTCATGCTTTGTTGGTTTTATCTTGGAGAACTGCAAACTGCCCTTTGAAAATCATGGACATGTTGTGCTAGCAGATCCATCCCCTATCTTGTTATACCAGATTAGCAGCACGGAGATACGCTGCTTAGTCGATGTCCCGGGCCAAAAAGTGCCTTCCATGGCTAACGGCGAAATGGCACACTACTTGAAAACTGTTGTAGCTCCTCAGGTGTAAACATTGATTTCTCTTGCAGGTTTCTTAACTTTGTTGGTTTTGTATGAGTTTCCTTTTTTTGTTCTTTTTGGCACCTAGAATTGCAAGAATCTGCTATTTAGGCTTTGCTTGTTGATTGGGAGAATTTCGTATTTCAGGTACCACCGGAGTTGCACGCTGCCTTCATCGCTGCAATTGAGAAGGGAAACATTAAAAGCACAACAAACAGAAGCATGCCGGCAGCACCCCATCCTACACCAGGAGCACTTCTCTTGGGGGATGCATTCAACATGAGACATCCTTTAACGGGCGGAGGAATGACGGTCGCTCTCGCCGATATCGTCCTGCTACGAGACCTTCTTCGACCCCTTACAAATTTGAAGAATGCTGATGCCTTGTGCAACTATCTAGAATCCTTCTACACTTTGCGCAAGGTATCACATACATTTTAATACACTTGTAGGTATCGCGTGTCCTGTGTCCTTGAGTTCTAATATTGTTATGTCGATAGATACTAGTTTTGGCTTATCGCTCGAGCTTTCAAGCTCTCTCACATTAATGGTGGCTTCTTTTCATCCTTGGCAGCCAGTGGCATCCACAATAAACACATTGGCAGGGGCCTTATACAAGGTGTTCTGCGCATCACCTGATCCAGCCAGGAAGGAAATGCGTGAAGCATGTTTCGACTACTTAAGTCTAGGAGGCGTGTGTTCATCCGGACCAGTAGCATTACTCTCTGGTCTTAATCCACGCCCACTAAGCTTGTTCTGTCACTTCTTTGCTGTTGGTATATACGGTGTCGGTCGGTTGTTGATCCCATTCCCTACGCCAAAGCGCGTATGGATTGGAGTTCGGTTGATTACGGTATGCATTTCTCATGACCTAAACAATTCCAAACCATGCTCACATCATGAATAAATAGAGCATATTCTAACTTAGTTTGAAATCATATCTCAACTTTCAATATTATAGGGAGCAGCAGGCATAATATTTCCCATAATCAAGGCTGAAGGAGTGAGACAAATGTTCTTTCCTGTAACAGTGCCTGCATATTATAGAGCCCCTCCAATGATGTGAAGCAAAAGGAAAAAGTACAGAAAAGTAAAGTAAGAAACATAAAAGAGAAATTTACTGTGGAAAAATATTGAGTGTAATGAGTTGTAGTATATTTCCCTGATCACAAAGAAATTGAAGGGGAAATGCCACTGATAGGAAAATGAACTGAAAAATGTACTATTTTTCTTTAAATATATGATATTATTATTATTATTATTATTTTTAACTCTCTTTCTCTCTTCTATTTGGGAACTAAAATTTCCTCAAAACTTGTATTTTGTGTTTAGAGAATTTTTTAACAATGCTGTTATTGCTACTGCTATTGCAGATATCTTGAGAGAAATAAAGTCAAAGCTAATTGTGTAGATAGACCAAGTTCAATGTCAATGTATTTGGCAATTGCTGATTGTTTTGGTAATGTATTTTTTTTTCCGTATATCTTTGTTTTTTATTATTTTAATGAAAAAAGAAAACAGTTTGTATGATAACTATTCATTATTTATTATGAGTAAAATGTAGTTCTTCGGTTTTCAAATATTTAAAATTAAAATATAATTACTTTAAAAGTAATAACATTGAAAATACTTAGTTATTTTATTTTTGTTCTTTATTAGATTACAAGTTTGGTTACTAAAACTCGGGTGTATATCTATTTAGTCGTTAAACTTTCAAACGTGTTACACTTCTTAAAATTTTATTCTAATATCTAATAAATTTCTAAATTTTTAATATGTATTTTATTTTATAAAGTAATAATGAAAGTAAAACAAGCTAGAACAAAGTATAGAGAAATGTGAGTGTTATGAAAACGGCAACAACAACCAATCGAAGATAAAGAAAACATAAAGAGAAAAAGAAATGACACAGATTTACGTGGTTCACTAACGTTGTGTTAGCTAGTCCACAGGCATAGAGGGAGAATAATTGTATTAAGAGAGACGAATACACAATGCATAATGAACATCATAATCGACTAGAGTTTAATTCGAGTTTATATATGCACTCTCATTAAACTCTATTATAGAATGTGTAAACAAAAAATAAAATGTGCAAACATGTGCAAATGCATTGCAACAATGTGAGATGCGCTTGCGCTGTGGAATGTACAGCAGGATGTGCTAAGCGTTCACACATGTGAAATGTGTTTTCGCAACCAAAGCGTTGCCCCCGCACTCGCTGATCAAGTAGGGAGACTCTTAACTAACTAATCGTAGGGCATTTAGTGTTCGCGTTCAAGACATATCTTTACAGTGAGATTTCTATTGAAATGGTGTATTTATACATCACATATTTATCGTATTTATAAGAGTATTGCTACCCTTAATGACCTCAAAATTTTACTTTAATCTCATTAAATCTTGAGTTTCACTTAACTCTTAAAATAAATTAATATTTTTTCAACAAAAGTGATAGTTCATTTTACATAAGTGTGTGATTTAGTCTTTCACTCCAATTCTTGTTGGCTCAAAGAAATAAAATATTGGGAAATTGGAGTGAATAGTCATTTCTAACAAAAATATTTACAAATCTGTTCAAAATTTAAAAGAATTGTCGTATATTTATTTGTTTTTTATTAATTAATTAATACTTTAATTAAATATCATTTTACCCTCAATTTGCCACCGAAAATTACCTTCTTTTATGTCCCATATTTTTTTTTCCTTGTCAAGGCAGTGAGCAAAAATCCACCCGGACCCATTATTCCATAAGAAATTTAGAAAAACAAAATCTCTTATTGAAATTATTATGTTGATAAATTAATGTTTAGGGTGGTTAAGATTAAAATACTGTATTTTAATAAAATATGTTATTGGAATCATGATCATTTAATATGGTATTCACGTGATCATTAATAAATAATATAAATTTAATTGAGTTAATCTTTATAGGTCGTATAAATATATATAAATACAAAGAGATATTTTAGTCGTGAATGCAGTATTAATTCAGTATTTATTCAAAATAAAATAATAAAAAATTTATAAGACTAGTCAAATCTAGAAGACAATTAATCACTTTAAAAAAATAATTAAAAATGTATTCATTAGTATTATTAGATACGGTCATACTTTCTTGTATTATTGGTATTAATGAAGATTTACAATACCATATTAAAATGTATTAATTAAAATCATTTTAAAAAATAATTAATTATTAAAGCGTATTAATTAAAATCCTTTTTTAAAAAATTAGTATTAAAATGTATTCATTATTAATGAATATTTATAATACAAGATTAAAAGTATTAATTACTAATGAGTCTTTATAATATAATGGGTTTTTTAGGTGGTTAGGCTAAATGAGAAAAATATTTAAAAAAACATTTCGATTTCAAAAAATTAGCAAAAGTAGTCAGTCAATAAAATTAAGGAAATTCATTTAAAAGGACAAAAATATCCTTTATTTTAACTGCTCTTAATAAAATTTTAAAAAATCTTAAATCCCTAAAATTACGCCTTTTCAATTTCGATATATTCTTTTTTTTCTTTTCTTTTTTTGAAAAACTATCAATGCTATTTTCACTTCAACTTTCCTCCCTAAAATCATCTTATTTTATTTTTGTGTATTTTTTTAGGGTTTTTCTTTAAAGAAAAAAAGAAAATTTATGGAAAGTTTAATCATAAATATAAGTAAACTTTAAAATTATCTATAATTATTAATACATTTTAATATTGTATTATTATTATTATTTGAATCAGTTTTAATAGTGTATTATAAATATTCAATAATATGAGAATTAATTATTAATATTGTATTTTATATATTCATTAATATTAGTATTAATTATTAACATGTATTATAAATATTCATTTATATTAGTATTAATTATTAATATTATATTATAAATATTTATTAATACTAGTATTAATTATAAATACTTAATAATACTAGCATTAATCATTAATACTGTATTATAAATATTCATTAATACTAGTATTAATTATGTATTATGTATTATAAATAAATATAGGTTTCAAATAAATAAGGGTTTTGTAGTATGAATCATGTTATTTATAAGTACTATAATTTTTTTAGATAACTCGTATTGGCAAATTTTTCTCAAAAAATAATATATTATAAATGTAGGCAAATTCTAAAGTATTTGAATATATAAAAATTAATATGTTTCAGTATTATATTAAGAAAATTGTGGTAGATAGTCTACTTTTATAAAATATTTATAAATTTTGACAATTTTTATAACCATTGGAATCTTATTTTTCTATTTATAATTAATTAAAATACCAATTAATTTATCCCTATTTTACCCCTATCAAAGGACGAAACAAAAGGCGAAAATAAAAGCTTCCCTTTTTGCTATACCTCAAAGTTTACCATTGAATTTTTATTTCTCCTTTTCTAATTCAGCCGGATTTGATGGCAACTTTTTTTTTCCAATATTTTTTTTTTTTTTTGAAATAGATTTGATTGCAACTAATAAAGCTGTTTTTTGCTTTTGCAATATTTTGACTTCTAATTAATTATTTCCTTCCAATTTATTTTTAATTGATGAAAAAATAAAATAATAATTATTTTATCTTTTTTATGTTGAAATTAAAAGGTAGAATTATTTTTTTATAATTTTCACAATTATATAGTTAGCTAAGTTTATTTTTATCTTTTATAAACGTATTTTTTTGTATGAATAATATTTTCTTATAATAAGGTATTAATAATATAAAATATTTATTAATGAGTACTTATAAGAGAATTTATCATCAGCAGTACATTTTATCTCTTGTATTACATTTGCAGCACAATTTCTAAAATAATTTCATCTATGTCATATTAATTTCTATCAATGATAAAACTTAACTAGTGATAGAACTCAATTTGAAATTCTATCGCTAGTAGAAAATTTAGGCAGTGATAGAAGAAGTCTTTCATTGATTGAATTCTATCACTAATAGAATTCAGCTAGTGATAGAATTTAATTTGAATTTTTTGCTACAAATGAATTAGTTTTGATTTTATGCTATAAATGAAAATATTTTATCTTTTTTTATTATACATGCAAAATCCCCTACTTATAATAGTATTAATGACTATAATTGCAAATATAATATTAACATAGCTCTTGAATACTTGTATTATATGTTCAACTTTAAATCGATAAATACTGTATTTATTTTATATAATACTATTATTAATACTGTATTTATATATGAGAATATTGTTCAATGTCTTTTAATATTAAATTATTAAACTATTTTTATTAATACATTTTATTTTATTAATAAAAAAAATAAAAAAATTAATAGATTAGTCAAATTCACAAAATAATTACAAAATTTGTCAATTTTAAAAAAACTTAGCAATCATAATCATAGGATTAATAATACACAATATTGTATTAGTAACATATGATATTGTATTAATAATTTATAATAGTTAATAATTTATAATACTATATTAATAATATAATACTCTATTAATAACCTATAATATTGTATTAAATAATACATAAAACGGTAATGGGTACTAATAATACAATATTAATAATACATAATACTATAAGTATTAATAATACATAATACTGTATTAATGAGTATTAATAATACAATATTGAATCGTATTTAAACTATGTATGCAAATATTTTCAAATTTTACTACGTTTGTAATTATTTTATTAAAATAAGTTATACATTACAATTTCTAATGAAAAATAGTCATTTAGAAAGCCCATTACATATTGAGACATATTACCTTAATGCACTATTAAATAATGAAATCTTAAACATTTAGTTAATTCCATCATCCCTAAATTGTTTTTTCTTTTCTAGAGTTGCTGTTCAAGTTGTTCAGTTTCTTTAATTTACGAGCAATAGAAATTAGATCTACTTGTATTTATAGTAAAATTAGTGTCAAATAATCAATAAACAATACAAATAAATATAAAGTATGATGAATTAATACTCAATATACAAGATATCTTAATCATAAAATACGGTATTATTAAGGTACTACCAATGTAAAAAAATATTGTATTAGTATATTTTAGAATTACTTATACATTATCTAACTTTTCTTTTCTTTTTTTGAAAAAGAATACGTTATCTAACTTACTTCATTTGATCTATACTAAAAAAATAATAATTATTCAGAAATTCATATTTATTTATTAATACATTGATGGAAATATTTTAGAATTTTTCTAGCAAAATCAAAACATCTATCAATAATAAAGAACTGGTGTATCTCACATAAAATCTTTTATATAAACCTTTTTTTTTTCAAAATAATATATAAACGTTTTTTATATCCTGTTGATGTGGGGATTTTCAAGAAGATAAATTTTAGTTGAAAAGTGTACGGGATTTGGAGAATTTTTTTTTTTTTTTGGGTTGAAACTTTGATACTTTTTTATTTCAATAAATGTTGGTTTAATGATAAGGATATTTGTGTAATTTCCATATAAAACGAATTTCCTTTTTAAAGGGGTGGGTTACTTTTGCTAAATGTTTTAAATGGTGAACACACATGTAGTTTTATTCTCTATTTAATCTACTACCATAAAAAGCCCTATTGTTTATACAAATACTAGATAATATTTGAGATGACGACAATTTAACTAATATTCTAAAAATAACCTTACAATATTTATATAATTTTGTATTAATTTAATATAATTAAATTTATATAATATATATTTTTATATTAAATTAAATGTATTTTTTAAAAAAAAATTATTATATCCTAATTTTATAACGTATGCTTGTGTGGAAAAATAAAGACATATGCATGTAATGAATTATAAATGTTAAAAAGTTAATTATATAATTAATTTTAATTTTTGATAACTTATATCATATAATTAAAAGAAAAAAGAAAATTTTGAAAGAAATAATATTAATTTTGTATTTTTTTTATAATTTTCATAAAGGTAAACCATCATTGGAAAAATAAAATAAAAAATACGTCAAATTTAATTAAAAATAATTTTAAGTATACAATAATAATTTTAATAAAAACTTTTATATGTATATTTAAAAATAGATAAATAAAGAAAATAGATGAATATAAATATTTTAAAAAAAAGAGGGGCAAAATCGTTAAAAGACGATTCCCTCCCACGTGAATCTTGGAAACTCATCCATCAACAGGGCATTCAAATGTTGTCGGATACCCTTCAAATGAGAATTCTAGGATGCGTGGAAATGTTGAGATACCAAGTATTCTAATATTATTACGAAATGAACAAGGTAATCAAGATTTCCATTCCATGAGAATCATGGATTACCTCAAAGTGAAAAGGCCTCTTAACTTCATATTTAAAAGTTCATTAGGTCTTCTTCAGCATTTAAGAGAAACCCGCCACTATTTGAATTTCTTGGAGATTTTCATGACAAAATTATGAATGAGAAAAGATATTTCATAGTTGTGAACGATTGGACGTAGGACTACTTACTAAACCCCTTTAATCAATCGGTGTGCTATTTCTTTCTCATCTTCTTCTATTTGTTCATCTTATTTTCTTCTGATTTAGGAAGATATTAGAATACAACTTCTTAACAATTTCATTTACAAAATGCAATATTTACTAAAAAGTTGTTAAATTTTGACACCAGGTATATATATATATATATATATATATACACACACACGTACGTACGTATATATATAATACATTTTAATTTAAAATATCAAAAAATATAATATTTTTTAAATGAAACTGAAACAGTTTCTATTCAAGCTTAATGGTAAGGATAGTTTTTAAACCTCTCAAATTGAAGGGCATTTTTTATGCAAACCCCATGATTCTAACTTTCTAAGGGTATTTTCTATATTTTAAAAATTAATTGGAAAAAAAAACTTTATAAATTTCAAATATCATAAAAAAGAAAATCAAATGTTTTCTTGTTTTTGTTTTTTTAAAAAGAGGAAACAAGAAGTGAAAATGAAACAAAAAAGGAAAATATTTGTAAATAGGCCTTTATTAGTTTGAAAGGGCATTTATTTTCTATCACTTATTTTAGTTCTAACATGTGTGAAATGTGGGTGTATATGGTCCGGATTGGGTAGGGTTAAATGATTTTTTTTTACCAACCCAAGAACCAACTCAACCCAACAAAAACTATAAAATCATAACCCAACCCAACCCAAAGTTTTTTTAACCCAACCCAACCCTTACGATTTAGGTTGGATAGGTTGCTCGGGTTACCAATTTTTTTGTACACCCCTAGTGTGAAATGTGGGATGGAACCTTCAAACTAACTTATCGACTTACTCATACTCGGAATCATGTTTTCTATCTGAATTAGAAGTCTTTTTTATTCTAAAAAGAAAATCTGTTTTGATGTAACTTTTAGCATTTTTAGCTAGTTATGTTTTGCTTATACTTAATTGTGTGTCTTGTGGTCAGGGTTTGAATGCTTTTGTCTAGCAGGACTTGAAGTGAATTATTAAATAACTTTTTAAAAACAATTTTTTAAGGTCCGTTTAATAACCATTTTATTTTTTGTTTTGTTGTTTATAGTTTTTCTTTTTTTTTTTTTGGATTTTTTGTTTAAAAAATAAAAACGGTATATGTTTGATAACTAATTTTAATTTTATGTTTTTAAAAATGAAAAATCTAAAAACATGTTTGATAACTATTTTTTATTTTCAATTATTACATTTTGTTTTGACTTTTTTAGTTTTTTACTATTTATTCTTATCCTTTTCACACTTTTTTAAAAAATAAAAGCTATTTTTTTGTTAGTTTTTAAAATATTTTTAAAATTTTAAAAACAAAAACTAAAATTGGTTATTAAACAAACCTATTTTTAAAAAGATAAAAACAAAAACAAAAAACCAAAAACGAAATAATTATCAAACGAGGACTAAGTTATTTACTCTTAAAGGTAGGTTTTGACAAAATAAAAATCTGAAGTTAAATAAATATCACACGAAATCCAAAGATTAGGTAGATAGAATACAACCTAATATGAATTATTCTTGGGTTTTCATTGTTGGATATAAACTTCAGCTTTTCAACTTACAACTTGGATATCTTGAAGCTTCAAAATGTTCTCTTGCCTTCCAAGTTCTAATTTCTTTAAAACTTCAAAGAATTCATTTGAGATTGCAAGCATCAAAAGTAATTATATCATATCAACTATAAGGAAACTATAAATAAGTATCCTAATCTCTAAGACATATTTGAGGTCTTTCTTGTACAATACTCTTAATATATTTCTATGTTAGGGATAGTTTTGAATCAAAAAATTTAAAATAAAAACAAGGGAAGTTTTTTTTTTTTTTTAATAATTATAATTGAGCCTAAAACATTTAAAACCACATAAGATCATTTAGATCTAAGACAAAGTGGACCCCTAATTAATTAGCACATACAAAATAGGGAGGAAAAAAAACTACAAAGTTGCTAGAGAAAGAGAGAGATGCATATATAGCCAGAGGAACCTTCATACAACAAAAGGGTAAAGAAAAGAACAAAGAAAAAACATATGCAAATAGAAATCTAAAATTTGAGTTTTCCCTTCTTCCTACTTTGAGACTGTCTCTATCAACTCTTCAACATCTAACATACTCATTCTCTGGTTATATACTACAAACACAAACTTCTCTGCTTCTTAACCCTCAAAAACTTCCATTTCGCGTCGTGTTTAACAAATATTTTCGTGATTATCTACCTACGTAGTATTTAGATCGAACCATTCTTTGACTAACCACTATCATGAGTCGTCAAAATGATGATCTGTCTCATCAAAGATCTCCTCCTGTGAAAACAAATGTCCATACTAAAAAACCATCCCATGTCGAAAACCAATTATCAGTTATATTATGAGCAACAAAGTAGACAGTTAATACCTGCAAAAGTTCTTCGATGACGTCTTCCATCGTGATAATGCCAACCGCTTCTTCTTCCCCGTCGAGCTTAGGGAGAGGACTTCCATCTATTTGCAGGATATCAGAGTACATATCTTTTGTCCACTTCTTGCTTCTGGAACCACTCCGGAATGAATTATTTGTGGTGGGAAAGCTTTTCCACTTCTGAAGTGGCCTCTTGTTCTTCAAAGTCTTTTCTTGTGGGGGCTTTTCACCATCCACATCAATTCTAACATCCCTCTGGTAATCTAGTTTGAGAGAGCATTTCAATTGATATGATGCCATTCAAACCAGAATATGAAAATCCAAAAAGTATGTTTTTTTTTATTCGTAAGTGTTTAGGTCAGCTTACGCACACTTCGACTATTCTCATGGGACAGGTCACCTGACCCTACGTCTATTCCTTAGTAGGTGGCCATGGATTGAAACAAAGACTAATTTATGTATAGAAAATAAAAAGAGATGCATACCGTCGCCTGGTTTTTCTTCATCAGACTTCCCATTTATTTTGTTGCAATGTTTGATAACTATGGCCATGTGGCTATGACCTTTCTGAAACTCATTCAGAATGTCATATAATGGCATAGTTTCTGGAACTCTGTAATAAAATTATCTAAACTCACAGTGACACTAGAATTTGAACTGTCAAATATAAAACAAGGATGATCTTTCTGCTGCCAACGTACCTTGGAATCCTTCGAATCGTAACACTCTTAACTGTAACTTCATCATCTGGGTGGATGGTAAGCAAATTTTTAACCTAATACATAAAACCAAGGGTATTAAAGAAAAGGAGAAATAAGCTTTTGTAAGGGAAGATAGTTGCATTGTTTGTTTTAGATGGAAAAGTTGGAAATTACAGATAACGGCTTAATATAACATAAACAGAAATTTGCCAAAGAATATCCGGTTGGTATAGAAAAATGAAAGTGACAATATCTAAAGAAGCTTTACAGAGACTGAAAATAATCTCAACTTTATTTCACTAAAGCTTGAAAATGGTTCACATGAAAGTAAATTATATTATTTTAATCAAGAAAACAAAAAAAATGTAGTTTTGACACGGTACTAATTGTGTGAACTACATAATATTGTTCTGCCGCTTTCATGCTGGTCCCATAATGGGGTACAAATTTCTTTAAGTTAAGCAAAATGAAACGAAAACCAAGTATTACGAAAAACAGAAAATAAACCACATAATAGACATGCCACAACAGCTCCAATTACTCCATGTCCAAATAATGTATAGATGAGAAGTTGACACCCAATAATGGTAGAAGAAATTGATTGCTAAAGAATAGACTTCTTTATCAGGAAAAAAATCATAAAATTGGTTGTAGAGAGGGAGGGAAAACATTCTGTGGATGTCAAAATGTTAGAAAAAATTCAAATGTAGCAAAAACTAATTCAAATAAAATGATGGCTTCAATCAAACCTACAAAACTGATGGCTTCACTCGTGAAATAAATAGTCTTAATCAAATTAAATTGATAAAAAACAATCGATGAATTGAAATATTTTGCTACGTACAAAATATTTTTAAAAAGCTACTATAATTAAAACAGAGAGGCTAGAATTTGCTATTTACAACAATTTTTTTTAGGCTATAAGTGAGCAGAGATGACTAACAAGTTTACCAGGATAAGACCAATTATGTTGGTTGGTTCTTCATAATAAACCGGCACCCTGCTATGCCCTTTTTCCAAAACGAGATTCATCAAATTCCTGTAGAATCATAACAAAGTATTTCAGAAGCTATAAGTTGGAAATAGTTATTTACGAAGGATGTGAATTATTTCTAGTCTTATTCTCTAGATGACCTGTCTAGTTTAGCATTAATGTCAATAGCAAAAGTTTCAGATATAGGAGTCATGGCATCACTAGCTGTCTTCTCAGTCAGTTCAAGTGCTCCAGCAATAATAGTGGTTTCATCATGTGTCAGTTCTCCACCCTTTCCAGCCTATTAGAGATTAACCTCAGGCATTAGTAAATAAAATAAAAAAAGTGAAGCAAAAAGGTTTGCATAAGAATAACAGAAGGACCCCCACAAAAAAGAAAAGGGAAGAAAAAAATAACTTCAGCCATTTGTTTAAGTTAAGCTTGCTGCTAATCTACCAAAGATTTAAACAAGCATAATCATACACTCACATACATCGCGTGAAATCTTACAAAAATTGAACATAAAACAATCGTATGTACCTCATTACCGTGGAAATTGACAAGTGTTTTCAGCTCTGCTCTACGGAAAAGGGCTACACGTCCATGGCCCAGAAGAAAGTCCAGTAACTGGAAATCACGTTTAACATAAATATTTTAGGAACCATTTTGAATATTAATGTAGGAAATAAATATTATAAACCCAGGTTCTCAATGTTTACCTTACTGATTGGATATGCAACAGGGAAGCAAATCCAGACAAGAACACGGACAAAAGGTGCAACTGTTGATCCAATTGCCAAACCATACCGAGAGCAAACAGATTGTGGTATAATCTGCCCATAAAAAATAAATAGATTTTAAATTCATCACTTAACTTAGGTACCAGCCGAAAAATGTGAACTGAGGTATCGATACAGCCAAGAATGGCCACTGTGCAGAACAGACAACTCTTGTTAATTAACTATCTACAGTAAGCATCATTGACACAGTTGCAGATCCATAATGCAGGCCAATCCGTGAATGAGCTAGCAAATATTCAATTAAATAATAAAGCGACCAAATATTTCCCTTTCAAATATCTGTGAGTGTTCGGAGCAGCTTATGCAGAGACTAAATCGAACAAATATTTCAAACTTGCATAAAAACCATATCTTAGATTTTTCTCTACCTCTCCAAATAGAAGAATCAATGTCACCGAGATTAAAATAGCACCCCAAGCTGTGACCAGACCGTCAAGGAAAATAGGAAGTGCCTGCATGAACAGTTATTTCAAAATTGAAACACTTTTCCTGAATTTACTCTGTATGGTCAACCATTTTCACACTACATGTCAATAAAAATGTACCTCCATGGCTGCTGCATTACATATAAGTAGGGTGCAGAGCAATAAATGCTGGTTTTTTACAACTGGCAATATCTTTGCTGTACAAAAAGAGAGTAGATTATTATGGAGACGTTTTAACTTTTAATCACAATACCACCACAGACTCCATTGAAGTTTAAGAGGAAAAGTATTACATATTCTCAGAAGAAAAAGGAAAAGTATTACTTGTCAGAAGAACAAAATAGTAAAAGCCAAGTTCTTCTGAAACTGATAAAAGATTTTTAAAGATTTTCCTTGTATCTGTGAAAATCTATCGTGTAGGCAGATGTCATAAGCACGTGATTTACTCCTGAAAATTGATTCCGTATTTTTTATTTTTTTGAAAAATTATTGATCTCGTAATTGTTTGCTAGTTATTCTGTATCGTTTTTCAAGAATTATGGAATATCGCTCAAATGTTTTAAGTTGACCAAGCAAGCATTCTTGTTGCAGAGAATTCTGAAGAACATTAATGAAAACTACATTTACCAAATAAAACTACTGGGGTTAAGCACCAAAATAAATTGGGAGAAACTTCCATAGAACTTAATTTTCAATAATGTCACTATAAGTCGACTCTAAGATCATATGCCTGAGATTTGTCATCAAAGAAAATGCCAGATATAACTAACAAACTCCATTGTTGAAAGTCTTTTTTGGTAACGTAATTTACCATAACTTGGAAAAACGACCACTTTGGAAGATATTAAATCGACATTAAATCCTAAACCCTAAACTTTAAATCCACATCTCAATGATCATCCAAGCATAGTTTAATTGTTCGAACATCTAGTACCTCCCAAAAGTGTTATGGTCAAGGAAAAAACAGAACACAATATATCAATACCATTAGCCAGATAAAACAATGAAAAAAGAAAATAAAAAGAACTCAGTAAGGGGGTGTTTGTTTGTAATAATTAAGTAGAATTCAAAACGAGTTTTTGTAACTAATAGCCGACTTCTCATTTTTACTATTAAAAATGACTTTTCATTTCCACCCACTTATTCCTAATCCTTCATTTATAAGTACTCAAAATAACTCCTCATTTATAACCAATTATTTTTAATTATTCATCTTTAATCATTCAAAATAACTCATTTTTAATCACTCATATCTAATCACTTTTTTTAACTACTCAAACAAGCTTTTTACTCTAACTCTTCTAGATCAAAATCACATCTAAACGAATTTTTTGCTACAACTTTCTATTCTTAACTATTCAAACTAACTCCTCGTTAAAACCTCATCCAATGTTATTACCATCCGAACCCTCAACAAAGCCACCAGAGGCACCAACTTCAGAGGAACTTATCAACTACAGTTTGACACTGTTACCGATTTACACATCTTTAAAGATGACTTGGGAGCGGAGACAGTAGAAAGTACATTGAAAAACGTCCCTACTTTTATCCTTTCTTTGACCCACCAAGCTTGGGAGAAAGGAAAATTGAAAAATGGAGATAAAAAAATTAAAACAAAAATTAAGAATCAAAACAGAACAATATATTCGATCGGATTTCACATGC
Source organism: Sicyos edulis (assembly GCA_036507275.1). NCBI lineage: Eukaryota > Viridiplantae > Streptophyta > Magnoliopsida > Cucurbitales > Cucurbitaceae > Sicyos > Sicyos edulis. The sequence continues at coordinate 8,940,989 of CM071851.1, forward strand.
CAATAATTCTATGCTTTAAACGAGCATTTGAAAACAAATTAAATCTATATTAAATTAACCCCACCGCTTAGCATAACACATCAAGAGTCAGATGTCAACAAGTATTTCATCCTTATCCCATTACATGTCAGTTCCCTTGCACTTAGATCCAACATATTCCCTTGACGATCTTCCTTCCCCTTTTAATATTCCAAGTAAAAGAAGAAAAAAACAGGGGAAAAAGCCTTAAACACAACTACAAAACACCATGGGGGTGTTTGTTTGCCATATATTTTTTTTAAACTATTCAATAACTCCACAATTTTACAGCTAATCATTTTTAATCACTCATTTCTAGACATTCGTTTATAATTATTGAAAATAACTATTTATTTTTATTTCTAATTCTTCTTTTTTTTTCACTTCTCAAATTCATTTTTAACATTTATTTTTAATAATTTTATTTTTAACAATTTAAAATAACTACTTATTTCTATCTACATCTACATCCATGTCTCTAACTTTTCTAGACAAAAATTATAATCAACCAAATATTTGACTACAACTTTCAGGCCTAACTCCTCAACAAAAACCTCTCATGGAAACAAATTGGTTATAGATAACAAAATCAAACACACTCAACTACACAAACACATAACAAAACAAGAAAACAATCAACAAGTAAGATAAGAAAGAATGGCGAAAACGGAAAAGGAGAAGCAAAATCCAATTCGAACAAGTACAGTAAGTAAGCGGTCCCACACAATAGATCAGTTCCAGCTCAGATTTCAGGGGAAAAGGGAGTTATACCGGCGTGCTTGCGATCGGTAGGGGTGCCGGAGTTGGCGAGGACTTCGAGATCGACGAGGCTCATGGACATGAGGCCGAGGGTGAGGCCGGACATCATGCCGGCGAAGACGACCAGGAGGACGATGATGAGTATGTGGATGAAGAAATTGGAGGAGCAGCATTCGTACTCCACGGCCATTGAACTGAGAGGAATGGAAGCTTCAGAGCGGATTCAGTTTCAGAGGTCGGCGATGGTGAAGGTCCATTGGCGAAGGAGTTGCAGAGAAAAGGAGGAGAGAGACAAAAAAAAAAAAAGAGTGAAAAACGTGAACTCTGCAGAGGTAGAAGATGATTATAATGGATTGAGGAAGTGGGCGATACCAACAAATAACATTTCATTTTTACTTAAATTACTAATTTAGGGGGTGTTTGTTTTAAAGGGGGTGAGGTGTGAAACACTTTATTTGGTTCAAAGTGTTCTTCGTCTTATCGTCTTTCTCCTATTTTTTTTTTTAAATTAAAAAAAAATCATCTTTTTATTTATATATATATATTTATTTATTTACTTATTTTATATTTGATATATAATTATAATAATTATACTATTATTATATCAAATATTTATTTATATATATTTGAATTTTAAAAATTAAAATAAATAGATATATATTATCTCTTAATATATGACGTTAAATTTTCATATTTATATTCATTTTTTAATCGTCTTTCCTAACAAAAAAAATTATAGAATTTCAATTGTTTAGAAATAGACTATAAATATCATATTTAAAAATTAATAATTAAAAGTTATGTGTTTATTTTTAATATTAACAATAAATATATCAATTTATTATTAAATTTAAATAATTTATACACATTGAATTTTTATTCGTAATTTACAATAGATTTAAAAGTATGAACTTATTTTCAATAAACTTAAAAATATTAAATTTATTTTGTTTTTAAAAAAAATGAGATTCAAATTTTATACTATTATATTCAGCGTTGCACTTTGAAATAATAGTAAGAGTGGATATGTTTTTTTTAAATGATAAATTAATTTAAATAATTTTGAAAGTCTTGATTGTATATACAAAAAACAACTATAAATTTCAAGACTTGTATGAGTCATAGGGATTGTGATTTATTCTACCTAATAAAAAAATTAATAAATTCAAAAATTTGAGGGATATTTTATTACTTCCATGTAATAATTATTATCAAAATGTAACTGAGTTCTCTTTTAACTACAAAAAAAACAATAAATACAAAATTTTAGGAGTGTCTATGGTTCCCTAGAAGTATCAATGACTAATAAGATAAATATATTTAATTTATTATTACCTATTAATTAATTTATTTTATTAACAATTCTTTGACATTCGGTAACTATGAATATGAATGTATAAAGGGAATAAGAAAATAATTTTTTTTAAATAAAATAAAAATTGCTATCAAAATTTTATAATGACTAGTTTAACCAAATGGTTTTATTTTTATTTTTTAATAAATAGAATCTCGGTATTTATTTTTTTTTATTATTATTTAAGTCTAACAAATCTCTTTAAAAAAAGTTATTAACGATCACAAATATTTTAGATCAGTAAAACTTTATTTTGGTGGTGTGAATTTTTCTTTTTCATAATTTTTTTAATTAAACAATATTTAAGTATGAAATATTAGAAACTTTTAACCTCATGGTTATTATGTCATACATAATATCATTGAAATTATGTTTTTTTAATAAAAACATTAATATGATTAAGGGTGCTTAATATAAAATTTATATTGCTTACATTTTATTTATGATAGTAGTTATATTTACATACTTATTATATTAATAGTTAAATATTTGAAAATAATTATTTTTAAAAAAAAGAAAAAGAACAATTTTATTGTTAAAAAAAATATAAGAACAGATTTTTTTAAAAAAAAAAAAACATATCTTAACATCTTGTCTCCTCTCCCTCCACCCCAAACAAGATTTTTCTATCATCTCATCTCACCCGAAACAAGGTTTTCTACTATCAACATCTCATCACATCTCATCTCGCCTACATCCAAACACCCCCTTAGCGCTATTACTTTCTTTTTTTTTGTGGAAAATTGTAATATATAATCTATACTCATTATATAATATTATTTTATTATTAATACACTATTTTTTATTATTAATACATTATATTTTTTTTAGAAGAACATTATTATATATTATTAGTAGATTATTATCTATTAATATAATATTATCGTTAATAATACTATAATATCATTTAATTATTAACAATATTTTATATATTTTTTAGAATAATTATTAATTGGGATGAATATTCAAAGGGCTTTTTTCATAAATAGACCCTATTTGAAAAGTATTTGCAAATATATATATATATCTACAAAAATATTAGCAAAAGTAGATTTTGTTTTAATACATTATAAAATCCGAAAATAATGAATTACAATCATACCCTCATATTGGTTGTTTTTTAATTTTGGAAGAAAATTTTCAAAAAAGGAAAACTATTTCACATTCCAAAACCACAAATCGCAAATTTATGGACATTAATTGTAGAAAAATATATCATTCGAAATCACATTTATTAGAGACGTTTCATCTTCCTTTTTTCAATACCTTATAAATTTAAAAAATAACGATCAAATTATTGGTTTTTCATTTGGAGAGTAAAATTTTAAAAAAGGAAATTCGTCTCACATTCCAAACAAGAAATCGGCAATTTATGGTGCATTAATTGTTGGACGAGAGTGGCGACAATACATTGTTAGACGTCATGTGTTGTGATTTACACACAATATAGTTCGTAATGTACATATTATTTGATTCTAGTAAGTTTATTTATAAATAAACCGTATGAGCGGTTGAACGTTCAATTTCATTGATTGAAACTAGAACACGTTTGATAACCACACAGTATTGAAACAACTTAGTATATACGGTACAACCATAATATATCATGTATCATACCATATTTTTAAAACTTTGTGTTTTTTTTCAAGTGTTTAATTTGCTAATATGGATACTTGTAGTGTGATTTAATATGTTTGCGACAGCGAACAAGTAGTTTTGAATGTACAATACCGTATAGTAAAACATTGAGAAATAACATATGTAATATTTGTGAATTGATAGAGATTCGTACTGTTGGAACAACTTCACACAAAATTACTATTCAAAGTGAGATCAATAGTAAATAAAAAAGGTCTCATGGATTACAAAATTGAAATTGAAAGCATTAGACATAAAAAAAAGACTGTAATGTAAAATCATCATTGAGTGAATGCGTTCCTCAATATTTATGCGACGCTCTTCAGCTACTTCATGATTATGGTACACCTCATTTTCATCCTACTGACATTATGTGCAATACAGATTGGAATGTTTGTTGAACCTATAAGAAAACATTGTATAGTATTACAAAAATGTCCAAATAATATTGCTCTATATTATAAGTCGTATAATATACATGTATAAACAATACCAGTACATGGAATGAAAATTTAATGAATAGTAATATGAGTAAGAAAAATGTATTATACATGAATAAAAAAGAATAATAAACCATAAATGTATTGTGTAACATATACAATATGTATAATGAAATAATGAAACATATAGAGTTTTGTATAGTTTATACAGTAATATAACGTACGGTACATGAAAAACTACAGTAGATAATACTCAAGTATACATGACTTGAACATTTTAGTATGTAGATAATACTGTTCTACATATGATTTAAATACATTTCTAAACAGAAATATTGACATTGTAAATAACACTATGTGCAATTTCAAATGGAATGATTAATGAACCTGTAAGGAAAAGATGTACAATATAACTAACCTAAAAATATAGTATGAACATATGGTATATAGTCAATTATACAATTTCTTTGACTATATAGAAATCGAGGACGTGTGAATATACGATATATACTCAATTATACAGTTTTGTAGATGTATATACAGTCAATTATACCACAATATGAATTGGAAAGTACGAAGATACTACTGTTCTACATATGATTTTACTACATTTTCTAAACATGATTTTTGACATTCTAAAGATTGGAATATAAATGAATCAAATGTACAAAATTGACATAAATAGAAATAAAACATATCATACTAAACAATATGAGACATATCGAATCACGACTATACTGAAAATGAACAGTAACATGCTAATGGTGATGGATAAGTAACAAAAACGTGATACAAATACTGTGAAAAACGGAGATTATTGAGAGAAGATGACTTAACTCGTATGATTATACCATTCGATCGGAGCTTTGTGGTCGAAGAAAATTTACATTTTACGTGGTGGTCGGAATGTGAGAAGAGAGAATGAATAGAGCTGAAGAAATGAAAATGGGGGAATGGAGAATGGAGGAAGAAGAGTGAAACAGAAAAAGAAAAGGAAGAAAGATGGAAGATAAATGAGAAAATGAATTAAAATCTTTTGCATTAAAAGAGTTAACAATTAAATATGGTATGTTTTAAAAGAATGGAAAATATGTTTAAATGAGTGTTTTAATTCAAAAATTTAGTATTAAATGTGATAAAGGGCAAAATGGTATTAATGAAAAATTAATAATTACGAATTTTAATAAAAAAATTAACTTTACAAAAAAAACTTGGGCGCTTATATTTGCAAATACTTTTCGGATGTGGTCTAGTTATTATAATTTCCCATATTCAAATCTAGAAACTTGTTACAAAACTATCTAAATTTCAAAATATTTGTAAATTTATTTTTATATTTTTTAATTACAAAATTAATTTTAAATTATTCTCAAATATACCCTCCACGAATTCCGTATTTTTCGTTCAAGAAATGTATTATCAAATCTGTGACGCTGGTGTTGAACTGGTTTACAACCAAAAAATGAAACCATTGCGCCACTAAGCCATTCGGTACAATATTGCAATATTACTAGTGTAGTTGATATTATATAATATTGTATAAGCTTAATAAAACTAAGAAATGTCCACATTCATCAAGTATAATATTACAAATGTATTATATAAGTATAATTATTATATAAATTCAATAATAATATAAATTCCACAATATTAATATAATCATAATACGGTTGAATGTCAGAACATTCAACATACTAGTAAAATACGGATGAAATACTATACATACATCAATAAAAAAATAAATAATAATAAATATAGATTAAAACTTGTAGGAGGCAAAAAGAAAAATAACAAACAATTCGATGAATAAACTTCAATTTTGGTATCATTACATTTTTGGGTTTTAAGAAACTTAGAGATTTTGATCTATGATGAAAATTGAGAGAGTAAATCAAGCCAATAATACAATTTTCTCCCTCCAATTTAGTTAATTAGATGGTTTTAATGAAAATTTTCTCTCTCTAAATTAATTTAATAAAATGTGTTTAATGAATCCAACATGGGTATATAGGTAATCAACTATTTAATATTTTTTAATATTTTAAATAGTTTAATATTAATGTCATTTATATGAAACTTGGCTAGATGCTTAATATTTTTGCTAATTTTAGCTGGATGTGCAAAATCCTCACAATTATGTCCTATACTTATTAATTAAAAAAATTATCAAATATAATTATTGGTCTTAATGATTATTTCTTGTATATTTTTTTATGATATTATTTTAACTATACAAATCTCTTTTAGTACATATCAAGGGGGATAAATATCAATTTTCAAGATTGAACTTGTGACGTTGGTGTTGAACTGGTTCACAACCAAACAATAAAATCATTGCGTCATTGACCCATTTGATTCAAATTAATAGATTTCAATCGAATTAAATTTATTATATTCTATTATATATATCATATTTTTAAAAAAGTTACTATAATTAAAATATGGAGTTATAATTTATTATCTAAAATAACTTTTTTTAACAACAACAATAATAATAAAGGAAATAAATTATATATATCAAAAAGAAAAATTAAAAACACATATATCTCAAAAAATTCTAACTTAAATATAGCAACAATTAGTAGAAGATATTTCACTCAGTTGTGATATTCACTGATGACTTCAATCAAATAAAATAAATTGAAAATATAATGAGTGAAATAGATTGAAGTCAATCAATTAAAGAATCTAAGAGAACGAAAGTTAAATATTTTTTAGGGGATTTTGCATGTATAACAAAAAAAGACAAAATATTTTTATCTACGGCATAAAATCCAAACTAATTCATTTGTAGCAAAAAATTAAAATTGAATTCTATCACTAGCAGAATTCTATTAGTGATAGAATTCAATCAATGAAAAACTTTTTCTATCACTGCTTAAATTTTCTACTAGCGATAGAATTTCAAATTGAGTTCTATCACTAGTTGAGTTTTATAACTGATAGAAATTAATATGACATAGATGAAATTATTTTAGAAATTGTGTTGTAAATGTAATACAAAAGGTAAAATGTGCTGCTGATGATAAATTCTCTATTTTTTATATACAAAATAATTAGAATAGAAAGATTAAAATTTGTTATTTACAATAGAAAACTTAAAAAAAATAAAAAAAAATAAATGCCTGCTTAATTCAAAACTGAAAATAGTTCAATCCACATAAGTTTTAAAACAGGTTAAGCATCTGGCCAGAGATTATATATAAAAACATCCTTAAACAAATATAAAGTTCAAAACAGGAGGAAGCCCCTCCTAACTACCATGCTGAAAATAAGGAAGCACAATGCATAACATAATCAGACACAAATGACTTTCACGATCTATCTACTCCTCCTCTAACCGTCCCGGTGCTGTCCCAAGTTAGCTGGTGGGAAAACCACAGAAAATGGTGAGTACAAAGGCACTCAGTAAGAATCCTCAACTAGGGTACAGTACATAAAAGCCACATCATCTAGCATCATACGATACATGCAATACAGATTACCAACAGGAACACAACATGAGTCATCAGCATGACTCCCAAACCTCGAGAGTCTCTAACTTTGGGCTAGGTGAGCAGCTCGTTAGCTGATCCTGGACACTTGAGAGAGTACCCAAGTATCTGGCTCTACATTGGAACAAGGATGGTGTAAGACAACACTAGCTCGAGGGAGCCGTCCTCTCGGCATCTAGTGCGTGTGTGTGCACATCGCATGCTACAACAAGCGGGGCGAATGTAGGCCTACAAAAACTATGTTGGTCTAGGTACGCATGTCTAACTAGCCTTGAAATGGTGTCCACTGAACCACAGCCCGTGGGAGGCCCTCGGCACCCAACTGTGGTAGCCTATTCACACCAACGCCTGAAGTTAAGGATCGTCCCAAGGCAGGCTTATACCAAGGAAAAGACTCCCGCTCTAGCAGGCTACATACTAGGCTTGTGCCGGGGTGGTAACTACTCCACACCCGACTGCTAAGGACGGGAAATTAATCCCTGGTCCCAACCTATGGGAAAAAGAACGTCGTGTTCACTCTCAACCTCTAGCTGATGACAACCTCATAAACTCTAACTAAGATTGAAGAGAGCTAGTTCTAAACAGTAAACCAACAGTCATTGAACATGCATACAAGATACCCTAACAAGATACTACAGTCTCAAGTTACATCCATACTGCATGTCATGCCCTAACATATTATTCACAAGGTTCCAACATATTAGAAACAACACATGTAATCAACACATGCCAAACATCACAAGAACCTATCCACTAACACATGCTCGTAAAACAATAAAGCAAGCGGGCAAGCATACAATCAAACATTCACGCAGGGTCCACACAACCCACAATAAGGAACCCTTACCTGAATTAGTTATAGAACAATCAATTAGGGTTCCTTGAGCTGCAGATAACCAACCACGTATGAATCACAACCTGAGCAATAAAGTTAAAATAATTAATATCTAAACCATCTATTGTATGAAAAATTATTTTTAGTTCCTAGATTGAGATTTAGTTTCATTTGATTCCTAAAAAAATGATTCCTTTTACTTTTTAAATTTCAATAATGCAATTTGATTGGAGTCTAGTTTCAATTTGGTTCCTAGGTTTAGAATCTAGTTTCAGTTTGATCTCTATATTTCAGAATTGAACCTTTTACCTTTAACATTTAAGCTTATTTTTAGTCATTATGTGTTTTTTAATTTATTATTTTTTAAAAAATATATTCACATCAAAAGTAAAATAATCAATTTATCAATATATTGGAATTTAAAATTAGTATAGTTAACATTATGTTTAGAATTTACCCGTAGCAGCACATTCTACCTCTTTTATTATATTTGCAATACAATTTCTAAAATAATTCATCTAAAGCACATGATTTTCTTTTAGTGCTATAATAAGTTTATCAGTAATAAAATTCAATCAGTGATAAAACTCAACTAGTGATAGAACTCTATCACTAATTGAATTCTATCGGTGCTAGAACTCAATTTGAATTTCGTACTATAAATGAATTAGTTTTGATTTTGTGTCATAGATGAAAATATTTTACCTTTTTTTATTATACATGCAAAATCACCCTTATATATATTCCTTTGATCAAATAAAATTATTTTCTCTTTTTTTTAGTATAAGATTTGATAAAATCAATGGAAAAATATATTTTTGGTTCTTTAGGGCGGGGTCTAATTTCTATGATGGTGTTTGGATGTGGAAGTATAGAGTAATTATTTCGAGTGAATATAAATGAAAGAGCTATTTTGAGTTATTAGAAATTTGAGTTTTAGTAATAACTTGTTTGAATGCAGTTATGTTTAGAGAATTGTAGTTAATAGCTCGTTTGGATGATAGTTTTTATAGATGAGTTATAGACTACTCATTTAAATGTGGTTAGAAATGTCTAATTATTTTGAAGAGTTAGAAATTAGTGATTTAAAATGAGTGATAATTAAGCAATTAGAAATGGGTGACTATTTTGATCGATTATAAATGAGTGATTATTTTGAATGATTATAATAACTCATTTGGATGTGGTATTTTGAAAAGAAGTTATAAGAACTCATTTGTAATAGCTTGTAATGACGTCAAACAAACACTTTTTATTTTATCTCTATATTTCAAAATTGAAAAATTTACCCTTGAACTTTAATAATGATCAAAAGGGTCAGTTACATAATATAATGTTAACTAAATTGATGACTATACTATTTTTTTTAAGTTATGACTAGATTAGTTTTAAATGCTAATATATTGATGAAATCCTTAGTTTAATTTTGATGTGAATTTTTTTTTTTGTAAAATTGGTATAAAAATAACAAAAAAAAAAAAAAATAACAAACAAAAATAATGTAATGACGTCAAACAAACACCTTTTATTTGATCTCTATATTTTAAAATTGAAAAATTTATCCTTGAACTTTAATAATGATCAAAAGGGTCAGTTACATAATATAATGTTAACTAAAATGATGACTATACTATTTTTTTTAAAGTTATGACTAGATTAGTTTTAAATGCTAATATATTGATGAAATCCTTAGTTTAATTTTGATGTGAATTTATTTATTTTTTGTAAAATTGGTATAAAAAAAAAAACATAAAAATTAAAGTGTATATTATTGAAACATTACAAATAAAAATGTTCAATTTTAAAATATAAGACTTGCAACAAGACTCCAAATCTAGAGAATAAAAGTGAGCATGTATGACATATCAAAATATAAGTATTTATTTTCTAAACAATGAGACTAAACTCAAACATAACCTAGGAATAAAAAAGGTTAATTTTCCAAGGGGAGATTCAATCACACTTGGGATAAAAATTATAATGCTTAGCTGGTATGCTCTGCTCATTATTCAACACATAATTGACAAAATAATGAAATTTATTTTATTTCAAATGCTATTTTTAAAAATTAAGTATAAAATACCGTTGTTTTTGCATAGATAACAAAGGAAAAATAAAATCATATTAATTGCAAATGACTTTTTGTGAAATTACCTGAACATAGTTGTTATAACTTCCCTCCCTAATATGTGGTTGGAGACCTAAATGAAAAGTGTCTACAAATTATTGTCACAAGTAAATTTCAAATTTACTCAATAAATTGATGATATAATTGATTATCTGATTTGATTTGTATTTATAATCCTCTTTCTCTAATTTATACTAAAAAAAAAAAAATTTCAAACTTGAAACTTTAAATGAATATACCTTTATAATTCAAACTTTCGACCAACCATAACACGCTTCGAAAACTTGAGTGGAGTCATAGATTAAAATCTATGAAGTGAAGTTACAAAAAATAATATCCATTGACTTCAATCAATGACTGCAAATTGATGGAAGTTATTGATTGAATTAAAAAATATTTCGATTAAGTAAAATTATTAATTGATGAGAGTGATGTTTTTTTTCATTTTTAGAAAATGACGACAATGATGTTATTCATTAAAATATATTTATTACATTAATTAAAAAATTGATTAATTCAAGATGAATGTTATTCAACTCTAATTATAGTTATATTTTTCTTTTAAAGTAGATTTAGATAGATTTTTACCAAATAACTTCCATTAATATTTGTAATTGAATAAACACACTTATTGCTTATTGACTTTACTTAGTATTCGGATTGACTTTCTAAATTTAAGTGAAATCAATGAAAACGAGTGTGTTTATTCAATTACATATATTAATTGAAGTTATTAATGAGTGTATTCGGATTGACTTCTATCACGAGTGTGTTCTTTTTGTTTTAGAAAAATTATCAACAAATGTGTTGAGATTGACTTCAATCAATAAAATTCAATAGATAATTTCGATAAATATTTTACTACATATGCAAAACTGTTTAAAACGTGACAAATTTGCATTACTATTGGTAAATATTACCATTTGGAATAATTTCCTACCTTCTCAAAAAAAAAAAAAAGAAAGAAAAGAAAATCATAAATATTTTAATTTCCTTAATGTGTATATATTATATAAAAAAGATTCAAGATTTTAAGTGGGGTCTTGCTCGTTGACAGACACAGCGCTCAAGCTTCTCCACAGCATTGAGAGTGAGACCGGCGACACTCAGATCTGAATCCATCGCCAAGATCTGAAACTTCATTCCATCTCGGAGGATTCTTCATAGACTGTAAGCTCTTAATCTCTATAATTTTGTTGTTCATTTCGCATTTTCATTCACATTCAGTCTTCTAATCTGCATTCCTTTCATTTTTACTGTCTGAAATTGATATCTCAACTCTCTATCTTGCAAGTATTTTGATTTTGTATGCTAACAGTGTGCGTGTATTCTGATTTCTGGGAAATTTTCGAGTCGGTTGCTTGGCTTTGAAGCTTATTGAATACGATTTACGGGGTTTTCTGTAGTAGTATACTGATTCGGATTTCGATTATTGGTTGTTGGTGTGGACTTTGGAACTTCTATTACTGCTCTCTTTTTTTTCGGGTTTTATTGATTTCATTTTCGTTGCTTAATTGTTAAGTTGTATGATTCGTTCGCAATAGCTTTCTGATGACGATAAGTAGAATTTATTCCTGGGAACTTGATTTTTTTTTTTGAGTATAAGTTGGGGAAAGAGGAATACAAATACCAATTCTAGGGATCGAACCCGTGATCGTGGAGTGGAAATGGATTAACACCAAACCAGATAACCAATCGCGCTACCAACCTCGGGGAACTTTGAATTTCTTTTGCTATTTTCTTTCTTTGGATTTATTATTTATTTTATTGTCTTATATTAGAAACCTTATTTATTTACTAATTTAGTGCAACTTAATCTGAAGGAAATGGGGTTTTGAAAAAGAATTACTAAAAATTGTTGAATACTTGTAACTCCTGAGCCATATCAATCAATTTCCATGTGCAAATTAATTTATCAGTCGTTCAGCCTTTTGAGGATTTAATTGATTTTGAAAGTATCACTTGGCTCAATGATTTTGATCATTTGATGCCAACTTTGAAATGGGTTATGGATACTTGAATCAATTTATTAAGTTGGGTGAGGTGGTTTCTACACAACCATGCGTCGTACTTGGGCGATGACATACCTTGTGAATTGGCCTTGTTGGTAAAAAAATCTTGAATTCTCAGGCCTTTGGCAATGTTAATAGACAAAAAAGGCATCTTGCAAAACTCTGTAAAGATTCTAGCAAGTTTGAGCTTTGAATTCCCAGGCCTTTGATAATGATTATAGACAAAAATGGCATCTTGCAAATTCTGAAAAGATTCTAGCAAGTTTGACAGCACTGTGTTTTTTTTTGTTAGGTAAGACTGAGAATTTATGATTTTTACTTTTGACACTTATGAGCTATTTCATTGTTACTACAAGAGAACCGGCAAGTATGTTTGTCCGTGTCTCTTCTTCTTGTATGGAGTTCTGACTTAATTGGGGCACAAGTGAAACTATCTACATGGAAATAGGGTTATCAAATGTTGATGGAGTGTGGCTTTGCAGGTTTCTTACTATCACAAAACCATGTCAAGAAGGCCAGTAAATCCTTCTCGACGTCTTGTTGACGGTGGCAGTCTTCCATTTGTCGGCATAATACATTCCAAGACACGCTCATTGCCTTTGCTAACCATAGGGCTTGTTGTGGTACTTTTCTTTGCTAATATCTTCCTCTTCATTTCAATCTTCCTTCTCTTCTTGCTCTTAACAAAGAAGTATACATAAAATATCTTTGAAGCATTGAGGTTCATTTTTTCCTTGTTGACGGTGTAGACTGGTCAAATGTGGAGAAAGTAACTGAAAAGAGAAAACCTATCACCTCCTCATCTCCTTGGAATAAATAGGCACTAACTTCTTCTGTTTAAAATTTCAGGGTGCAATTCTTCTTATTGGATTCTGTTATCATCAGTCAGGTATTTATTTTATCTCTCATCTTAATGACTATTAGTTAAAAATCTATTTCTCTCCCTTGAGTATCACCACCATCATCAATGTGTGGTCCATCTGTTGTAGGATTCTAGATGATTGTTTTCTCTGTTACTTAATGAATGTTATGTTCACAGAACTATGAAATGCGCACCCTTTATGGAGTTTTCATTAATATGCATACCGATGTTATATTTGGACATGCACTTTCCACTCATTGACAAATGACAACCATTCCTTTTGTGATACTGATACAACCCAAACATTTGGTCGACCTGTAATTCTACATTCGGCCCCATGATTGGCTTCCCCTTTTTTTTCACTCCCCCCCTCTTGTTTCTCTTGTTTCTGTGTTATGCTGTATTTTTCATTCAATCAATGAAATGTTTTGTTTCCTATAAAAAAACGTTACCATAAAAAAAATAATGTAAATCAGAAAAGATAGTCACTGGCATGGTCACGTACAAATTTGCACCTAAGGCGTTGACTCTGACTGTCATTTTCCTTCGTCCCTTACTGCCCTTTTGACCTATTTCAGGATCAAATTCTACTCTGTCTCTATATTTGAGTGCGGGTGGTAAAATTGATGATAGAATCTACCCATAATTTATCATTGAAACTACAACCTGATCAATTCAATAGCTCTAATTATGTAAAAATAGTTGATCTCTAGCCAACCAAAGCTGAGCTCAATTGGCATAATGTAAGAGGTTACAAGTTTGAATTTTCCAACCTCAAATATTGTTGAATTAAAAAAAAGTCATTGATCTCTAACAATGCTTTCTTCCTTTAGTTAGAGACTGACCACTAGCTCTAGCTGAACTCAAACAAATTCAAAATGGATATCTTCTGCTAGCAAAACTGAATCTGGTAGCAAAGAAGTAAGAAAAAGAGGGTGTGCATGTTTTTGTAATTGTAAACAGATGTGTCAAGTAGGCTGATATTTTTTTATCCAATTTTTTCATGTTGATAATTGAAAATGGTGTTTTTTTTTCTTCTTAAAGTAATTACTCTATTTGTTTGTTTATTCATTGTCAATTTTCGTGACAGGTGGATCAAGAAGCAATATAGAGGCTGTGAGTAAAGTTGAGGGTGAGTATATTCTACATTTTCTTTTTGTTTTTTTAGTAAGGTTTGGTTTGACCAAAATTTCAAGCCTGGTATGCAATTGATTTATTGATGGGGAGGGACAGTAGTTTTTAGTATCTTTTTTATGTGCCCTCGTTATATATATATATATATATATATATATTTAATATATATATATTAAATATATTTGTGAGTGTCTGGGTCAGCTTACATGCACCTTGACTTTTCTTAGAGGATATAGTGTCTGACCCTATAATATTTAGACATCACAAAAATTTGTAGGAAATTAATTCTTAAATAGGTGGTTACCATGGACTGAACCCATCACTTTTTAATTACTTACGACTTACAGATTTCATATTCCTCTTTGGGCTTCAATTATGATTATTTATTTATTTATTTATTATTAATACCAGTGTTTTAAAAAGCCCCAAAAAGGCGCAAGGCGCCATGTGCCTCGCCTTGCTCAGGCGCAGCGCGCAAGATAAGGCGCGCGCCTCACTGCGCCTTTCCTCGAGGCTCCCGAGCGCAAATGGCGAGCGCCTCAAGGGATTTTTCTTTTTCTTTTTTTTACATCCTCAAAATGTAACCAAACCAAAGAAAAAAGAAGAAGAAGAAGAAGATGAAATGTCATAAGGAAGAAGATGAAGTGAAAAGTAAGTTCTGTATAAAATAAAAGAAAATAGAAAGGTGATATTGATGGAAATATTGATTTGGCCACTCACAATTAATACATATTCGATTCAAATAGAATTTATTTACATTTAAAAATTTGATATCTCTCTCCATTCTTTCCATAGTTGTTTAATTTACTTAATTAAATATTATCATTATGACCTATTTCCATTAGATACCATTTTTAACCAAAATATTATTATTAAGATGGCTTTCACAATTTTCAACTAAAATTTTATTTATTATATATTTAAATTTTCCATGTACAATATATTATGTATGATTAATTAATATTTTATTTATTATGTGTCCCTTTTTTTATGTCTTTTTGTTTGAACTAAATTTAATAGTTATTAAACTTATTTACTTATTACTTTTATATTTTATTGGATATTTTTAAACTTTAGAGACTTAATTGATGTTTTTATAATTGAATAGATTAACATATATGTTTTGTGATAAATATAATTTTTTAAAATATTTTTTTATATATGGTGCACCTAGAATATAAAGCCCGCGCCTTTTTTGCGCCTTTGTGCGCCTTGCACCTTTAAAAACACTGATTATTACCCTTACAAGTAGGTTTACTAAGATTGGAGACCCTTTTGTAGGAGAACTCCCATGTTTGCTTGGGATTTTTTTTGTATGCCCTTATTATAAATTTAGGTTAATTATAAAAAAAAACACGTAGTATTGATTGACAGTCTAGACATTGACTATATAACTATGCCTTCAACTTTAGAGTCAACATATTAGATACAATCGTCAACCCTGCCATCATTTGAGGGCATGAATTTCTTATTTATAATTGTTGGTTGATATAATTAAATTTGTCCCAATCCATTAGCTTAGACTTTTGGATTGATTGGTGGCTTAACATAATTCAACGTGGTATAAGAGTAGGAGGTCATTGGTGGTTTAGCATAATTCAACCATAATTAACTTGTTCATGTTGTGTGACCAACTGCTCTCTCTGGGTCTCTTTCCACTTTTTTGATTTTGAGTAACGCTCTCTACCTCTCACACACGCATTTCAACTCTCTCTGGTCTCTCATGCTGTATTTTTTTACTCCTTTAGTCCTCTCTGATCATTTTGAACCCCTATGACTATTTCTTGTTTGTATGTTTTGCCTCTCTTTTGGTTCTTTACATGCTCATTGCTCATCACTCATCACAATCTGTTTCTAGCTTGCTTCTGATTGAATTCAAATTTCCTATCGGTTTCATGCCTCCCAAACCAAGCTCTTTTAATTAATTTGAAAGAAAATATATTAAAATAATTGCATAGATGTTGGTTGTAAATGTCTTAATTATGAACAATTTTGTTTTATTCTTTCCTTTCTTGTATTGAACCCTTCTCTTATATAAGAGGGTATCTTACACTTAACTCATTGGAATACAAATATATTTTATTCCATTAAAATTAAGATGGTATCATAGCAAGAGGTCTTGACACTCATGCTCGTCCTAAGGCTCGAACCCCAGATAACAAAAGATTTTACAATTAAGCTCACTCGAAGACTCAAACCTAAGACCCCTAAGCTGATACGGTCCAGAGACTTCAAGCCTTGAACAACCTCCCCAATGCATATTAATTTTCACTTGTTAGGTATTGTTTAGAATTTTTCGGCCCACAAGTGAGGGACAGTGAGTTGATATAATTAAGTTTACCCAAACCTATCAGCTAAATTTTTGAGTTGATTGGTAATTCAACACGATTCTAACAATTGGAGCCACCTGATGTTTTAAAAATCCCAAGGTGCACTAAGGCACGATAGGTCTCTAGGGCTTGAGACGCAAGACGCGGGTTTTTTTACATAAGGCACATTATATTAAAAAAACATAAATTTATATATATATATATATATATATATATATATATATATATATATATATATATATATATGTGTGTGTGTGTGTGTGTGTATACACTATAAAAACATTTCTATAGATATAAATGAAGTTTTAACCCAGAATAATGTATAAGACATTCATTACATTTAACTATTAACCTTCATTTCATGGATAGAAATGAAGTTTGGTTAGTGCGTCGGGGTCCAAGGGCGAAGCGCCCGGTTTTTTCATTCAGGTTTAGTCTTGTTTACCTTCAGTTTTATTCAGAATCTGGTTCAGGTCAGCAGAATCACAGAATATGGCTTGGTTTGATTTATTTTACCATTGTTTTATATTTTACTATTTTCACTAGTCACTACGTGTTATCATGTCAGACTGAAAAAAGTTGATCAAATCATAAAATTGCTACCAACCAACAGTAAATTCAATATTTTTTGCTAATATCTATGAAATACGCGTTTCCTCTATTTTTCCTAATTTATTTATATTTATATATTTTAAAAAACTTGTATGTGCATTGAGGCCCACGCCTTTGTTTTTATGCCTTGCAGTTTATCTCTTCTACCTTAACGCGTCAAATTACTTATAAACAGTTAAACTGGAAAGTAAATTATTGATTAATTTAATATATCTTATATAGATTGATTTATTTAGTAATCATTACCAACTATAGCAATCATAAAAGACCCAATATTCCTAATCCAACTACCATAAGGAGGGAAAAATTGAAAACTCCTAGTTTGAAGACTACAAGCATGTATATCATATATGCAGGCGGCGCTTCGTGCACAGCAGAAATCCAACGAGCAATACCCATTCTAAAGAAAGCATATGGGGATAGCATGCGTAAGGTATTGCATCTAGGTCCAGATACTTGTTCAGTGGTGTCTAAACTGTTAAAAGAAGAGGATACAGAAGCATGGGGTGTGGAACCCTATGACATAGAAGATGCTGATGCCAGTTGCAGAAGCCTTGTGAGGAAGGGCATTGTGCGCGCTGCTGATATTAAGTTTCCCCTGCCATATAGAGCAAAGTCGTTTTCTCTTGTCATTGTTTCAGACGCATTGGATTACTTGTCTCCCAGATACCTTAACAGAACTCTTCCAGAACTGGCCAGGGTCTCTGCTGATGGTGTTGTTATATTTTCCGGTAAACCCCTGTCACTATGTTTGTATTTGTATAATTTGATCTGTTTTATTTTTTTTCCGATTTTATTATTTTTTAAAATTGATTTAACAATATTTGAGGGTGTGAAATTTGAATCCGTAACTTCTTGGTTACTAGGTTATATACATCATACCACTAGGGCTATCCTTTGGTTGGAAAAATGAATTTTTAATTTTTGGTGGTACAACTAATCTTGTTTATTTTTTTGAGTTCTATGGCAATTGAGGTAGGAGGATTCGAACCTATGACCGTTTGGTCATTAGGCACACACTTGTGCAACTGAGCTATTGCTCTTGTTGGGTACAACTAATCTTGTTGAATGAGGTGGAATTTATAGGATCTATTGCTATAATCTTGTTATGTTGGTGGGGGAACTATAACACATTGGTGCCTTGTATTTTTTGATAGGAAACACAAGCAACTTTAAAACATGAAAATTACAATACTATCAAGAACAAAGAAAGAGAGATGGGAGAGGATAGAAAGCCAAGTATAGGGCCATAACTGAGCAAATAGGGGCAAAGGAGTAACCATCACAAAAGCTAATAAGAGATCATCCAACAAGAAGGATTTTTGAAGGAATGGACGAACTGTCCAATGGTCCAACCCAAAACCAAAAGGAGGATCCAATCTATGTAGAGTAAGTGTTGTTGCTTGATCCAAGCCTCCTAGTAGACAACGACTTCGTTGGGTAATGAACAGAGGAGCAAAGGTTAATTAGTTCTTTAGAGCTCTTTTTCTTCTTTTTCTCTTTTTTTTGCTGCTGTCGATCTCTTCACTGAGGGAATGAGATTGATGCAAAGCCTCAAGTTTGCAAGCCAGAGAATGAGAATAGGTAAAAGGGTAGCAATGAAGGCGATTCCAGATCAACAATAGGGTCATCCTCGACAATAGAGAACTCAACCTGCTCACTCTGATTCTCAATGCCATCAATTTGGAGGTCTTTCTCAACCAATTGAGTGCTGGTATAACCTTCTAATGGGAATGGCCAGGGGATCGATGACAATTGATGATTCAAAGAAGTCTCCGAGGTTGGAGAAAGACTTAGAAAGCTGGAGAAAGATAGCCTTTTCGAACGTAGGCGAGTCAGGAGAAGAGAAGGCGGGGGATGAACAATACTCGACATTTGATTCAAAGAGGAGGGTAAGGATTGTTTGTTAAGTATACAATGCCCTGTGTAAAAAGAGGATCAAGGAGTTTTGGGGGGCTCTGTTCCTTAGCTATTCCTTTTCCTTTTGATGATTGTGAGCGAGGATGAGGCTTGAGGCCATGGTTGAAAGATAAGACTTTGGTCGAGATGGATGAGAGAAAAGCAGAGGAGCTGGAGCAATGTGAGGAAGGAGGGCTTGTGTATGGGGATTTAAAGCATGGAGAATACTCGTTGAGTATAGCTAGGGGCAAAAAGGGAAGGGAGGTTGGATAAGATAGGTGAGATGAGAGGAGAGGCATAACAGTGGGAAGTCCAATTAAAGAACTAGTACGATTATTAACTGTTGGTTCAAGAAAAGGGCGTAAGAAATACATAACGATGTTTTGTTCATGCATCTCAGGGCGAATTGACTACTATCATTAAATGTACCTTCAATTTCATGCATTGGGGAGGAAGCACGTGTGATAGTCTTGTCAGAGAGACTCTTGGGAGCTGATCCCAAAATGTCTGCAGAGAGAGCTTTGTTTGGTTCAATCTAAAGATCTGAGCTTTGAAAAGCTCTGCTGATGGCGGGCTAAACCGAAACCATAAGTGACCCACTTGATACCAATCCTTGATATTGGGCATAGTACTAGCTTGTGTTTCATCAATACCCAAAAGAATGGCCTGTTGGGTCGATAAGGTGTGAGAGAGAGATGGAAAAAGTAATGAATTCTCACGACAATCTCAATAAGTTTCCATGAATCGTGAAAATATCGTTTGTGGATGACGATCGATGAGGGAGAGGATAGAGGGGAGGTAAATGATGCTGTTGAGGAAAGAGGAGGCTTGTAATTGTCATCAATTGGTGGCCTTTGTGACTTGCAAAAAACATCTTTGTATTAAAAGGAGGTAGGGTTAAAAGATGAGCGAGTTGTATCCGCTCGAGCAATAATCTTTGGAGTCAAGATCTTCTTTGTTGAGTTGTTGAAGGCGCTCAAGACCTGAAGGAAGCTCTTCGAACCTCGCTTTCCTTCCCCAATCGGAACTAAAATTTTGTTTAATGAGTTGGACTCAACCTTGGAAATCTCTACATTATGCCCCTTTTCTATACGATATCTTCTGAATCCGATCAGAGAACTCTTCAATGCGGGTTTCAATGAAGTATTTGTCTAATAGGGAGCTCATACATATGGGTAAAGCATTCTTTGAACCATGGGAGCAGAATTTTGCCGAGGACGAGGGAGAAGTGTTTTCGGTTGGTCGATTATGAGAATTAAAAGTAGCTTTAGATATGGTAGTCATTTTGGAAAGTGAAAGTGCGCCTATTGATCGAGAAAGAATGAGTCACGACCATGGATGAGAGCTTCGACGAAGAGGACTTTGGGTTTCAAATGGGTGTTGTGAGGAGACTGGATAGAAGGGTGAGTCGAGAGCATAGTGAGAACGTAATTTCCTAAATCCTAGAGTTCCTTGTTGTTTTAAGAGACTAGTTAATCCGACACATTTCCTTTAGTGTTCGTTCATTCACTTTATAATTGTCTGTTACACTTTGTGATAACACTGTACAACAACTAGCTGAAGTCATTATTCAATAATCCTTTATCGACCCTAATTTTTTTCCCAACCAATGCATAGTGATTTTTGATATTTTCTATTCTGTGTATCTGATAAAAACACCTGATAGATTTCTTGAAGTCCTCACTCTACAGCTTTATCTTGTTGTCTTTGGGGGCTCCTAAAAATGGCTGGGAAGTCCACTGATTTAATAGATATGTTATTTGAAATAGACCAGTTTCCGTTATTCTTATGATTGTTTTGACCAACTCATTCTCTCCTAATGTTAGAATAAAATAGTTAGGGTGTGTTTGGATAGAATTTGTGAAGGTTTGCTTAGGAGATGGTCCAACCTCACATTTGGATGGGGTAGCTCCAAAAAAATCTCCATAAAAATATAATAAGACCCCTTTAAGAGTAGGATAAGGAATGGTCAATCCTATTAGGAATAGGATAAGGAATGACTAATCCTATTGTAGTCAAGAGTAATTGGACTAAAAACAGTCTATTTTATTCATCGATAGTCAATGCCTTTAAATAGGGATTACAACGAGCCTAACGGGCTTCATACTAATAGTATAATAAACTATACAAATATACATTTATATTCTAATACTCCCCTTCAAGCTGGAGCGAATATATCTATCATGCCCGACTTGTTGTTAGAGATAACTTATCCGAGCGCCATTTAATGCTTTGGTGAAGATGTCACCCAACTGTTCTCCTGTCTTCACATAACCTGTCGAAATCAATCCTTGTTGTATCTTTTCGCTAATAAAATGACAATCCACTTCAATATGCTTAGTTCTCTCGTGAAACACCGGGTTAGAGGCGATATGGATTGCTGCTTGATTATCACACCATAGCTTAACAGGTGTCGCGGCTTTCATTCTAATTTCGTCAAGAAGGTGGGTCAACCATACTATCTCACATGTCACCTGTGACATAGCTCTATATTCTGATTCGGCACTCGAACGAGACACCACGTTCTGTTTCTTACTTCTCCAAGAAACCAGATTACCCCCCATAAATACACAGTAACCCGAGGTTGACCGTCTGTCCTTTTTAGACCCTGCCCAATCAGCATCTAAGAAACACTCAATATTTGAATGACCATGGTTCTCATACAAAACCCCCTTCCCAGGAGCAAATTTAAGGTAGCCTAGAATTTGTTCAACAGCTGTCCAATGTTCGACTGTGGGAAATGACATGAATTGACTCACGATACTCACAGAATAGGCAATATCCGGTCTTGTAACAGTCAAGTAATTTAGTTTTCCAACCATCTTCCTGTATCTCTCGGGATCAGGGAACGCTGCACCCTCCTTAACAAGTTGTTGATTTGGTACCATTGGGGTACTACATGGTTTCATTTCTAGCTTTCCAGTTTCAGTCAACAAATCAAGAACATACTTCCTTTGTGACAGGAAAATTCCCTTCTTGCTTCTCATTACTTCGATGCCCAGAAAATATTTTAGAGTCCCGAGATCTTTAGTACTAAATTGACTATGAAGGAATGTCTTTAATGAGGACATCCTCGAATCATCGCTTCGATAATCACGATGTCATCAACATATACCACCAGCAACACAACCCCATGTTCAGACTGACGGAAAAATACAGAATGATCGGATGAGCACTTTTTCATCCCAAACTTCTCAAGAACTTGACTAAACTTCCCAAACCACGCACGAGGGCTTTGTTTTAAGCCATATAATGATTTTCGGAGGCGACAGACCTTGGCATTCTCCCCCTGAGCAACAAAACCAGGTGGTTGCTCCATATAAACTTCTTCTAGAAGATCACCGTGCAGAAACACATTCTTAACATCAAGCTGATACAATGGCCAATCATTCATGGCTGCCAGAGAAACAAACAGGCGAATCGACGACATCTTCGCAACAGGAGAGAACGTCTCACTATAATAAACCCCATAAGTCTGAGCATACCCCTTCGCAACCAAGCGGGCTTTGAGACGACCAACCGACTCGTCAGCATTCATCTTGACCGCAAATACCCACTTACATCCTATGGTTTGTTTTCCCGCGGGACGAGCTACTAGTTCCCAAGTGTCATTCGCATCCAACGCAGCCACCTCCTCCACCATGGCCTGGTGCCATCCTAGATGTGACAAGGCTTCACGAGTATTCTGAGGAACTTTCATAGAATCAAGTGAAGTAAGAAACGAAAAAGAAGAGGAAGACAGCTGACGATATGACACACATGAAGAGATAGGATATGTACAAGAACGTTTACCTTTGCGAAGGGCAATGGGCAAGTCTAGATCATTACTGGCCTGCGAATCAGATGACGAAGAATCCACAGGTAGCATGTCGCCGAGGGTCGTGGACGCCGGGTATAGACTTGAGTAAAAGAAGGTCCCAACGGAACAGGTGGAGAAGGCGGGTCGGGAGAAGACACGACTTCATATATGAGCAAATCATCCTCCATAGGTGGAGAATGTTCCCCAGAACGAAACGGAGTATCCTAAAAAAAGGTGACATCAGAGGAAACGACATACTGGTTTGTGCTTGGGCAATAACACCGATAACCCTTCTGGACACGAGAATACCCCAAGAAAATACATTTCAGAGACTTAGGATCCAACTTAGTCCTGTGAGGACGAACATCGCGAACAAAAGACGTACACCCAAAGATCTTAGGTGGAAGTGGAAACATTTCCTTAGAAGGACACAAGACCCGGAAAGGAATCTTATTTTCAAGAATGGACGACGACATTCGATTTATGAGAAAGCACGCAGTAGACACGACATCAACCCAAAAATGTCGTGGAACATGCATCTGGAATGACAAAGCTCGAGCGGTTTCCAGAAGATGTCTGTTCTTACGCTCAGCCACACCATTTTGAGATGGGGTATCTGCACAAGAAGATTGGTGAATAGTACCTTTTTCACGGAAGTGGAAACATTATCAGTGCGCAAAATTTTGATGGACGCATTAAATTGATTACATACTTCAGCATTAAAGGCACAAAAATGAGAAAATAACTCAGAACGATTCTTCATTAAATAAACCCAAGTGTATCTTGAAAAATCATCAACAAAAGTAACAAAGTAACGAAATCCTGTTTTAGACGTGACAGGACTCGGACCCCATACATCAGAATGAACTAACTCGAAAGGAGCATCCGCTCGTTTATTGATTCTAGGACTAGAACTCAATCTATTAAACTTAGCAAACTGACATGACTCACAATTTAAAGATGAAACTTTACTGAATTCAGGAAATAATTTCTTCAAAACAGACAAACAGGGATGACCCATCCGGCAATGAATCTCAAACAAGGATGCAGAACTTGCACAAGCCACCGCTGGAACTGGCGGTTGGTCCAAGATATAGAGACCCCCTTCTACATGCCCCCTACCAATAGTCTTCTTCGTCAAATGATCCTGAAACAAGCAATAATCAGGGAAAAATGAAACAAAACAACGTAAGTCTCGGGATATCTGACTAACAGAAATTAAGTTATACGAGAATGTAGGGAGACACAAAACTGAAGACAATGACAAGGTGGGGGTAAGAGTGACTGATCCCACCCCTTGGACAGGAGACAAAGATCCATCAGCCAAGGTAACACTAGGAAAATGATCAGATGACAACGGTAGAAAACAAATTGTTGTTACCTGTCATATGAGCAGTCGCCCCAAAGTCAATGACCCACTTCAGAGAGCGAAAGAAGAGCGATGATTGTTACTGTTTCAAATGATGGTCGCAGCAGGTGGGAATTCGGAGGACAATGGCTGTGATGAAGTAGAAGACACCCGGAGTTTAGCAAACTCATCAACATTAGCTTTCTCATTAGATACAACATTGGCTTTCTGATGCTACTGATTATCATATTGCAGTTTCCTGCAATCCCGTTTTAAGTGACCTGGTTTCTGACAGTAATAACAGGTCACTCCCACTCGAGAATCCAGACGCCTGTTGTCACTATTAGAATCTTGGTGTCGATCAGAACCAGGTCTCAATATGGGAGTACTCATATTTCTCCCACCACGGAGGTCACTTCTCCCAAGCAAAGCACTATTGGACTGTTCAATCAAATTCACCTCTGTTCGTTGTAGTCGACGAAACACATCATCCAATGATGGTAGTTCAGTTCCGGACAAAATTTGAGACTTGGCATTCTCATATTCGGACCCGGACCACGAGGAAGTCGATAACTCCCATCTTTTCTCTCTGAGTCTGTTGAACCGCAATATCGGCACTGAAAGGCATAAGAGAATTTAACTCAACACTATTCCGCTTGTGCTTCGTGTAGTAGGCCATCAATGTCTCACCATTCTGATCAGCATGAAAGTAGGACGAACAAACGTCATACGTCCTTGTTACTTGTTCCTTCCCGGAGTACAAAAACTCCACATACGTCATAAGTTGTTTTATTGTAGTGCAATGACTAACAAGATCCACAATTTCGTCATTCATCGAGTTAGTAATCTGATTATACAGACGTGCATCAACCCGATCCCACTTTTTCTTCTCAACTTCTTCTTTAGGCAGTTCATCATCCATGTGTCCTAATTCATTACTCAACAGGTGATTGCGAATCGTCCGATTCCAATCTAGATAATTAGTGCCATTTAACTTCCTTTTCGTGATTTCCATTGAATGCGAAATCACACTTGTTTGCTTAAAATCAGCCATGTATACTCAACAAAAAAAAAAGAACAAACAGCC
This sequence comes from Sicyos edulis, assembly GCA_036507275.1. Classification (NCBI taxonomy): domain Eukaryota; kingdom Viridiplantae; phylum Streptophyta; class Magnoliopsida; order Cucurbitales; family Cucurbitaceae; genus Sicyos; species Sicyos edulis. The sequence continues at coordinate 8,966,738 of CM071851.1, forward strand.
CAAAACAGTCTAAAAAACAGCCCTTCAAGCAGTGAAATTTTAAAAAAAACAGCTCCTTAAAACAGTAAAGCAAAACAAACCCGAGAGGTTTCCGAGCAATCCCACCGTTGGATCGAGTTGAAACCTGGACAGACTTAAACTACTCCTCGGGGCGAGCAAAACCCACCGAAAAAATTCTCGATCGAAGCGTCGATGGCCCGTGCGACGGCAGCGACGATTTTCGGCTGGCGGAGGGTTCCGGCGGCACGTGCGGCTTCGTTTTGGACCGAACGAAGTCACGACTTCCACGACTGTGTAGATCGGCGGCTGGGCTGCAATTTCCTGGTGGCGGTGACGGTCAACGGCGGTCAACCCGAGAAAAAAAAACCTAAAAAAAATCTCAACCTAACTGTGCTCTGATACCATGTAGTCAAGAGTAATTGGACTAAAAACAGTCTATTTTATTCATCGATAGTCAATGCCTTTATATAGGGATTACAACGGGTCTAACGGACTTCATACTAATAGTATAATAAACTATACAAATATACATTTATATTCTAATACCTATTAGGAGTAGGATAAAAACATAAGGCTATAAGTAAGAGAGCAGTGGGAGGTAAGAGACATTGAAAAATATTGAGATAGTAAGTATCTAGAGCTTGAGAGTGATCTCAAGATAGGGATGGTCCAAGTACCTTGAACACTTGGGTTCTTATAACTTTATTATCTTTATATTATAATATATATATATATTTAGTTCTTATCACTTTGTTATCAGAGCATTTCGATCCATGGATTGGGCTTGTATATTGACGCGGTGATTGAGAAATTAAGTGACGAATGTTTTATCGAATCAGCGATAAAGAAAGTAGTAGAGGCATTTAGGAAATATTGGAATGAAACGAAGAAAGAGAGGGAAGCGGCATGAGATTCAAGTTTTAATTACCGGGGCTGTGGTTCAACTCTTTGCAGACTCTTTCAAATAGCAAGGCAAGGAGGAAAGGAAATTGGTAGGAGATTAGTCAGTGAGACAGCCAGTGAAAGAAAATGAGAGTAGGCAAGCCCCCTGATCCCTTTCATCTTTCCCGGGTTATGAGTTGAATCTTTGCGGATTAGATAGATGGGAAGGAGCAAAGACACTTACCTAAGAGCTAAGGCAAGAAATCGTTAGGGCTGAATATGAAGATAACAAGGTAATAGTAGTGGCGAAGTCCAAGAAAGAGAATGAATTGAGGAAATCAAGCCAAGAAATCATGGAAAAAAAAGATAAAAGGGCAAAAATTCATATTCAAACATTGTATTAAAAGGCCAAATAACCAATCTTAAGAGAAAAAAAGATTTTGATCAAGACAAGAAACATGGACAAAGGTTTGGTTATTAAAGATGTTGACAGAAAAAAACCACAATGGAGAGCTTTGTTTGAGAAGTGGAAACACATTAAGAAAATTTAGAAACTGGTGTTGGGGTTATCGTAAGATCTGAATCGAGGAGAAAGAAGAGAATGCAAGAGAAGGTGAGGAAAAATTGTCAAACGAGAGAAATTATGATTGTTCTTACCATTTTTGGTCTAAATTCACCTCTTTTCTTTAATTTGTCTAGATGGATTTATTATTATTTTTTCCCTCTTGTCACCGCTGTTTCAATTTGCAGGTTATCCAGGTCAACAAAGGGTTAAAGTTTCAGAATTACCCAAATTCGGCCGTCCAGTAAGTATCTTTTTTATACTAGAAGAAATGAAGCTAGAAATAGAACTAATCAAATTTAAAGACAGATTGGATGAAATAAGAGTTTTCTAGAATTTATTTAGTAGTTAGAAAGTCAGGGCCTGTGGTTTGCAGCTGCGCCTTTAGGACTCTTTTGTGGCACTTTTGGAAAGAAAGGAATGCTAGAGCGTTCCAAGTTGAGTCATATTTTAACTAATATCATAGTTATGTTATGTACATAATACGACCTCTTGGTGGATTGTCTTACACAAGAAATTCTTTTGTAATTACAGCAACTGATGATTATTAAGGATAGACAGGCTCTCATGTAGTAGTTTTTTTTTTTTTTTTTTTGAGATTACCATCTACCCCGGTTGCTAGGCTGTTCTTCTACTTTTTCAATATATTCCCTTTCTCATTTCTCACACACACACAATACATACATATATGTATATATATGCATACATACATATATGTATATATATGCATACATACACATATACACATATATACATATATACATACATACATACATACATATATACATACATACATATATATATATATATATACATACATATATATATATATATATATATATATATATATATATATACACACACACATACATACTTACACATATATATATATACACATATCTAAATATATCTATCTGTATATATTTTTTTGAAGATTAAATATATCTATATATATACATATGTATACACACACATATAAATATATACATATGTAACCACACACATGTATATATTCTATTGTTTAGAAGGTTGGAACTTTAAAACTGATCACAGATTATGCTCAAACACTGTGAACTTGCAACATGTAGGCCACTAGGAATAGTGCAGCACTTGGAGAGTTCATTTCTTGCTTTCCATGAAACCTTCAATCGATGCTTGATTCAGTGAAAAGCTTGTTAAATCTTTATCTGGCCTTCTAAAATAGAAACTCTATATATTACATTAATAGTTTTGAAGGTTCGAGAACCCACAATGTATAGCATATGGCATACGATTCTTGTAAAGAGTTATCTATATACCAAAATGATTAATTGTTACGGCTTGTTGAGCTTATTTTCCAATCGGTAAAAAATAGTTGATTTGAGATAGATAAGGCTGAAATATTTGCTTGTCGTGAAGGCGAAATTGCGAAGCTCGTCGTGGTGGATAAGGTTTTTTGTTCAGACAAGTTTAGAAGAGAATGAAGCAGCGTTAAAGAAGTTTGAACAGGCTGCAACTAAGAGGTCGTATAGGCCAGCCTGCCAAATCTTCCACCTGAAATCCTACGCTTGAAATTCTCAAAGTTGTATTTTCTGTAAGCATATTTTCAAGCCTGTTTTGTTTTGCACAAATTGCTTAGGATCTTTTTCTTTTAAAAAAAAAGCATCGTGGAAATTGCATAGCTATAATTTATGTCCAGATTGTCATATATTAGCTCCCTAATTTATATGCATTTTCAGTGAAAGCAAATTGCTACTAGGTTTTAGAATAGGTATTTCTCACAAGTGTTCTTTGTATCATGTTAAATCATGACAATTGTTCAGTGGTTAGTTTTCAAGAATAAAATAATTAATCTCAATGTTTTTTTTTGTTTATATCTAACATGAATTTGTTTATGTCAATGAGCGCAATAGTTCAATGACATCTTGATGTATTAGTAATTGTGGTAGTTCGAATCCCCCAATCTCTTGGTGTACCGAAGAAAAAAGATGAATTAGTTTTTCAACTTTTTATTGCCATCTATTTTTGTTTGGTAATTTATTTTGATCCTTTGAGCTCTTGTACATTCTTTCTATTTGATTCGTGGGTGTAAGAAATCTCGTTTGTAGTTTTTTTTAGTACCAAGGGGTTGGAGGATTTGAATGTGTGATGTGTAATTTGAGGAGTCATGTCGATTATCAAGTTCAATCGACTTTGACTCGATTTTAGTTTTTGAGTTCCATTGAATTTCGCATTTAGAAAATGCATATGAATGGATTTTAGAAGTAACAAATCTTGGAATAGAATGGCTAATAAATGATTTTGAGGAGATTTCATGGACGTGAAAAATCATGTTAGATCTTAAGGGTAATTTAAATGAGGTGCAATTTTTGAAAAATAACTTAAATTAAATTTGCATTAGAAGTTTGGTAGATTAATTTTAATACAAAATATGAAATATAATAATGAGGTCCTAAACTTAAGACTCAATCACCACGATTTGCTTTGGTACTTGAAAAATATTTATAATAAATGTTGAGTGTATCGAAACCATAAGTATTTATTCTACATGGTATTCATGCAAGTAGCCATACATAACTTGAAATAGATAAATGCAAAACATAGATAATATCACTTAAATCCAAAAATAAGCTCACCACATTGAGCCTTGATGACACTTGACACCAAACAAACTCATCAGCCTCAACCTTATGTCCAATAATAATTTCACCAATCATAAGCTAACAAGATTCTACATTTACTTAGATCCAACCAGACTCATCGACATTAACTTCAAATAATTGATAACCAACACTACCATAGTAGAAACTCATCCTAACTTACACTTTACTAATACTTAATACACGCAAGATATATAAGATACAACCACAATCACTAAACATGACAATCATACATGCTTTAACAAAATTACCAAACATAACATACCTATACATGTTGTACAAGAAAAAAGGTACTTATCTGCCCTTAATAATAAATAGGGGTATGTATCATTCTTTAGGACCAGTAAGTCTGCAAAATAAAAGAATAAGAGGATTTATCATCACTCAAGACAAACAAGTATGCAATGACTGACTCTTCCTGCTAGGGTCTCAAACAATCATGTAACAGGGTTATTAGCACACATGCTCTAACTCCCTAATGCGAAATAAACTAATGATAAATTCCAAGTGTAAGACATTATTGCTAAAAAGCCTCACGCTTTAGAATCGATTCTACGCAAGTATATGCAATCAAGTAATAAGTATTTATTTTTATCGTTCTCCACAGGGATTTATGTATATAATTAGTTTTAACTATCTAAGAGTCGTGCAAAAAAGTAAAAATAATAGTGTTGAAATTTTGATTTTGTTTTGAATGCGAAATAAAATTAAAATGCGAAATTAACTAAGTAATGCTCGGGTTAAGATTATGGGAAGTGTCTATCAATTCTTAGCGTAAATTACGAGAAATAGTAATCGCCATACTTCACTTATCTAAACGTTTGCTTATGTATTCTTTCATGCTGATTTCGACTCCTACCGCAAATCAACATAGCTTTCTAACAGTGCGTCACATGCAATAGTAGAACGTTTATTCCTAAACTCTTCTCAAATACGGAAAAACTTACAGTAACCTATTGAACATGCGAACTAGACTTACGTCATCTTATCTTCTGAATTAACAACTTACTAATTCACGTGAATGATCGGTCAACATTTACTAAAAGTTAAGATCCTAATTCAACATGCTTAAATTAACAACTCTCTTTATCCTAGATCATGATTCTATAACCCGTACCCTTAACCTTTTCCTAAGATGCTTATCTAGACATGCAATTAAAGAAAAGAATAACTAAGAAATAAGCAAAAGACATTGCAAAAGAAAACTGAATTAATTCAAATAGAAGAACAGTTTGAAGGGAAACAATGGTGCTAGAAATGAATAAAGCATAAAATAAACAAAGGAAATATAAACTAGAAAACGATAAATGGTGGCGATGCTTGAGGAATAGGACTTTGTGTCAATAAGAACACAAACTTCGCTTTGGAATCCTCATCCCAAGTGTGGGAGAAGAACTCCAAAAATAGGTACTCTTTCTCTCTTTGTTCTTCTCTTATTTATAGACTTTAAGATGCTTGGGGACTAAGGAATCGACTTGGAAGGAAAGACACTAGGTACTTGGAGAATAAAGAATTAATTGCTTGGAGAATAAGGCTCCAACAAATCTTTCTCGTTTTGGTAAGTATTATTCATTTCTTTTAATTTTGCTACCATGTTGCGAGGAAATCTTCCACTTATGCCATGCAAATTGCGTATCGCTTTTCATTAAATTTTTTATCTTCTAGGTTTGCCTTTTGCGAATATGCTTGGAAGATCCCGCGATTCTACAGTTATTCACTTTGTTGTTCCAATTCGCGACGCTTTTAACATTCCCAATTCCTCTAGATGCGATGCTAATAATGTTTCAATTTCCTGTAGATATAGTATAAATTAGCGCTTCGTGGGTTCTTTGACATTTAAGTACAAAAAGCACTTGACATTCAAATTTTACTCTAAAATGCTCTAGTTTCCTTAGCCTTTTATATTTAAGCTCATAAATTATACATGCATCTTATTTATATAAATTTCTCATCTTAATGTTATTCTAATTCTAAAACTCATTTAATTACTACACAATATCATTAGAATATATTAAGATATTAGCCTAAATAACGCTCTATTTAAGAGTTATCAAACCCCCAAACTTGAATCATTGCTTGTCCTGAGTAATGCTACAATCATTAACGTGCAAGGAAATTTTCATATAAATGCTTTTAGGTAAATGCTCTCTACAATGTTCTCAATATTGCAGTCTAATTAAGCAAAATTTCATCACATGCTAAACACATCAACTTCTATCCTACAGAATTTAGAGTCCTAGACTTGCTAAAATATTTTCCTTACTAATAACACGCTCTTTACTGCTAGACTAAAAACTGGGCCTTCTTAGAGATTAATGCCTACGACTCGAACCACTTCACTCAAGCCCTCAATTATTCTAAATTTTCCTAAAACATTATGTTTGAGGCTATTTATTTAGGTCTCAAATCCCTCGAGGAATTCTGCTATACTTTTCGCTTTCTCATCGGGTTACACTCATTGCCACAATTTCGTTGTTCTTAGCATGACTTATTTGAGCATAAAACATTCCAGCTAAGCAAAGGAATATCTTAAGTTTACGCTGTTTGGTGGCCAGCAGAGTACTTTGGGATGCCCACGACTATTTACTCTTCTGCGCCTTTCATTTTTACCCATAATGTTTCGATCTTTATTTTACACACACAATTTTATTATTTTATTTTGATTTTCTCTCTTTTATACATTCATCAGGCTTCCCCTCACCCTTCACCCCCAAACTTAAATTCTTCATTGTCCTCAATGAAGGTGAGGCTTAGATCCTTCAAACTTAGTTTGTTCTAAGGTACGAATTCCGCGTTTCAAACTTTCAGTTTTAACCTCGGGAGTTAACTCATTTTTTATTCCGATCGAGGATTAGTGCATTATCAACTCGGTCCACATTTTGGCTAGTCCATTCTTCTAAAATCCTAAGGATAAAGGTGGGTGTCTTAGATTGTTCATAAATTTGAACTATATTAGACTACTACATTTGAGAGCAGAGCGAAGAACTTTTATATAACATTTAACTGTTTGATTTTAAAGATGCATGAATATGAGTAAAAGATTTTCTTTTTAATCCTAATTTGCTTCCTACGCTAGTGTAAACAAGAACATTGAACATATTTAAGAAAAAATATATGCATAGTAAGAAATAAGACAGTGAAAGACAAAAACTTCCTTTTGCTTTCCATCTAGAATGACGAAACATTAGAGTAGGAATACTTTGTAAACTTTATTCAAAACATAAAGATAATTAATAAAACATTAACAAATACACAAATTTAAAAGAAATTAAAGTTAGACGTTTAAAAAAACAGAGTCAAGTATGTATTTATGTGACTAAAAAGTTAGGGAAGTTCTTGTTTTTTTTAGTATATATAGGGAAAGTAGGATTACAAATAGAGAGGAAATGAATTAAAGCCAAACCAGATAATCAATCACGCCATCAATCCATTCGATAGAAGTTAGGAAGTTCTAATCTTCACACGACCAATTATTTAATCTTAGTTGAAGAAAAATAAAAAGTAAAAGAAAGTTGACTTTATATTGAGAAGATGGAAATTGAAACTTTAGTTGAGATAAATGTCAAGATGCACTCATTAATTGAATCAACAATGTCTTAACTGACAATGGCCCTAAAAGTAAGCACAGGGGGCCACCCATCTTTTTTACCACCTTAGTATGCGGTCAATTTGTTTGTTACCTACTAACACATAATTATGATAGTTAAGACTCCGTTTAATAATCATTTCATTTGTTTTTTGTTTATAGTTTTTCATTTTTTGCTTTTAATTTTTTGTTTTAAAAAATAAAAACCGTGTATGTTTGATAACTCATTTTAGTTTTATGTTTTTAAAAATGAAAAACTAAAAAACATGTTTGATAACTATTTATTCTTGTTCTTTTCCTACTTTTTTAAAAACAAAAACAAAAACTTGTTTTTAAAAGTTTTTTTTTTTAGTTTTTAGAAAATTTTAATATTTTAAAAATATTTATAAAAAAAAAATCAAAATTGATTATTAAATAAACCTGTTTTTAAAAAGTAAAAAAAAAAAATGGTTATCAAAAGGAGCCAAAGATCCCGTTTGATAACCATTTTGTTTTTCGTTTTTTGTTTATGAAATTTAAGCCTACAACAACTACTTTATTATACCTTTTTTCTTATTTGGATATCTACATCTTATTTTAATAAAAAAAACCAAAATTTGTAAATAAAAAAAAAGTAGATTTCAAAAACTTGTTTATTTTTTTTGAAATTTGGTTAATATTCTCCTATTTTCTTAAGGAAGGATGGATACATGGTAGAAAAAATGGAGCACATGGTAAAAAATTTGAATAGAAATAGGCTTAAATTTCATAAACAAAAAACAAAAAAACAAAATGATTATCAAACGAGGGCTAAACTATTCATTTTGTTTGCAAATACACTTTTAAGTGGGTTTGAAGTATACAACTTCTTAACGATGTTACATACATATTATTTCAACTAATACCACTTTATAATGATTTTGTAGACATAAATATGATCTAATTATGACAATAAAAAATAAAAATAAATAATTTCTAAAGAAGAATAAATAAATGGAGTAAAGGAAAAAAAAAAAGAATAAAAATAAATCTTACGTGGTTCGAAATATGCTTACATCCAAAATTGAAGCCAACACGAATATTTTCCTACCGTTCCCAGAGATAAGATTATAAAAGAACACCTTCAAGAACTCACCAGATGCACCATGCACCCAAATATTTAAACTCAATAAAATTTATATTTAAATAGAATTGTAATTCATTTGAAAAATATTTAATAAAAGAGAAATTTTCAAAGCCTGAAGAAGATGAGGATGAACATAAAATAGTGGTGGTATACATGGGTTGGTTGGATTGTGAGAAGTTTTCAACCCAACCCAAATTTGGGACATAAACTATACATAAAAAAAAAACAATTTCCAATCATTATCATATCAAAGTAATGAAATGAATATAAATATTAAATATGCAAAATAGCCAATCAAAAGTCACCCACTATTAATCCTACAATATTCATGGTTTATATAAAAGATTTCAACTATAAAATATACTATATATATATATATAATTAAAATAACAAAAATAAATGACATAATTCAACTTCCATAAAACAAATAAATAATTAAAACCAACTAAAATAGATGACATAATTTGTCTATATACTTTTATCATGATATATAAATTATAAAAACTTAAAAAAATATCAAAGAATATTGAAAAAATAAAAAATCTGAAAATAAAAATTAAATAAAATAAATCTACGCATATATAATTATGTTATAGGTAAAAAAAATATTTTTTAATATAAATACTAAACCTGGGTTGGTCGAGTTAGCTCAAGTTCATTTTAGGTCAACCCTTGACCTAGGGTGTACATGGGTTGGGTTGAGGGAGGTTTTCAACCTAGTCCAAATTTTTGGGTTGGTCACTTTTCCAACCCAACCCAATTAAAGAGACAATCAACTTAACCTGTCACGACCCAACTTTTTAAATACTCTAATGAAGTATTATGAGTGCACACATTTTGAAATCTTTAAAAGTAGTTTGATAAGTACATGCAATTTCCAACAAAACCTCATAAAATCATGAAACACGATTAATAGGTCAAAAACATACAAAATATGGATCGAGGTCTCGGTAGTTCAAAACAAAATACAGTTAACAGAGTTTAAAACATAAAGTATGACACAAAGTAAAACAATGTGGAAAGGAAAATATCAACACCATATCTATGATCGTTGCAGCTCCCAACCTAGCCACCTCAAAATGGGTCCATACCAAGAAAATGTAAATGGTGAATATATCGAAATATACCTAATAAGGAAGCCCACCATGAGGTTAAGCATGCAAGAAGAAATAAGATAGAAGATACAAAAACTGAAGCTAAGTGCCTCGCTCATACGTGCCCAGCCCACATGCCAGTCACGAGCAAAATAATGTCAAATGATGTGTGCAGCCCATGAGAAGAGGTATAATTGAATACCAAAAAATCATCTTACCTATGTCAAGGGAGGGCCACAAGTGAGGGAAACATGCAGGATCCCTAATCCTCGAGTCGAGACACGTCTCATACTGTATCTGCATCGACAAACACAAATGTCTTTAGGTAGTCTAACCTTTGTTAGGGACCCGCCACGCTTCCCATGTGCAACTTTAATAGAATATCAATGGAGACATACACGAATACCTCGGGGTAGCTTGTCCTATGACAGGGACCCGCCAGGCCTCCAGTATACAACTCTGATAGCGTATCAATAGTGACATACGCGAATGTCTCGGGGTGGCCCGACCTATGTTAGGGACCCACAAAAATCTTGAGAGGGTCGCCTGTCTGTGAAACACCATCCACTCGATCATGCTCTACTAAACTTCCTGGGAGGACCATCTGCCACTCCAATATAAGAATGTGAAAGGTCGCCTGTTTGCAGAACACCACCTACTCGATCACATTGTGACAATTACATGGGAGAACTATTAGGGATTATTTTCCCAATAAGAACCATATGTCACTCCAATATGGACATGCGAAAGATCGCCTATCTGTAGTACACCGTTTCCTCGATCATGCCTTATCAAACATCACGAGAGACCATATACCACTTCAGTGTAAGCATGCAAAGGATCACATGTCTGCAGGACACCGTCCACTCGATCATGCTTTAGGTTCACTAAAAAGCATCATGCTTACCCTTAGTGACCTCTCTCTATACACGAGGTCCAACCTGGCCTAGGCGGGTGCAAATGCCAACTCGAGGGTTGTGCAATCCGTGATGTGCGCCCAAAATGTGGAAGAGGTCTAGCCACCCATAGGTTAGTGAAAATCTTCCACACGTACCCGCCCATCAACCAACGAACTCGTTGTTCTACACACAATGTGGCACGTGGATGAGATCCGATCACCTTGATTAGATATAAAAGTCAACCCATAGGTTAGTGCAACCCAACCATGTGTCTAGAAGTAAAGATGATCCATATCCTTACTTGATTCATAAGGGGCACTAGCGAATTACATCAATAGCATAATATTGATCACGCAACACGTGTCTTATAGAAGAGCTATATGCTCTTCCAGGTAGTTAACACTATAACCAAGTCTAGTTATTCTAACGTCGAACATCATCCATCTAAACTAGAGCATAATGATAACGAAACATTATAAGAAACCCTTATGCGACAATATAGACAAATTTCACTAGAACATGTATACAGTCAAACATATATGGAACCAAACATATAATCATTCTAGCACGTGTACAACCAACCATAGATGAAACAAGCAACAACAAAGCATACACATAATCATTCATGAGCTACCTAGCCCATTAAGGGGCATTTCAGTCAATAACTTACCATGTCACACAGTCGAGTGAACAAGAATCAATAAATCCATCATGGAAATTTCCAACACGGTCATAACATGCATTATCCTAGGCAATCAGTTATTCAAATAATCAACAGACAAACAACTCATCACGTATATAAGAAAATCGGTATGTTTCAGGGGATGACAACTCAATCATGTGGCACATCAAACAGGGACAAATTGCAGTTTAGGAGATGACAATACGATCCTATAGTAGTGCGAGTTACTAGTTAAATCGAGTGGGTTTTCAAGCACGAACATTTATATAAGAAGTCATAAAGCATCAATTTCCCATAACTTTTAACAAGCCACAAATCACATGCTTTTAAGCCACAAACACGAATAATAATAGAACTCTTTACCTTTTCAACGACTTGACCGAACCACCAAGATAAAACACGAGCCAAACAACGAATCCCGAGAGTTGTCAAAAAGAAGAATCACGATGAAAAGTTAATGAATCGAGCAAACGAGCTAGAACGAGCCAAAATGGACCTTACCATGCGAACGATGGCAAACAATTGAGCTGATGATGCGTGGCCGGTCGGCAGCGGCAGGTCGCCACGGAAAGAGATGGGTCATACCTTGTTTTCTTAGTCTTAGTCTCAGCCTCTTGATCTTAGATTTGGTCTCAGAATTTTGAAGGCACTTTTCTAGCTCTATAAAATTGAGAAAGACTAAGGGGGTTTAAGGTGGGTTTCTTGAGATATTTGTCAGAATCAATGGCAGAAAAAGAAGCTTAAATGAGAAACGACTTACATAGTGGATTGATGGCGCTGGACGAGGAGATGATGTAACGACTGGGGACGTCAGAGACTGAAACAGTGACTGAAAAGTAAGACTAGGCAACGTTGATTGGACGACCACAAGCACGCCACGCGCCGCTGGTGATGAAATTAGGGGAGGCGGAATCTGTGCAAATGGTCAGACCTCTAATCACTGGGCGCCATGTGGACGAATCTAGGCGACACACAGACCTAGTGGGAATGACAGCAACTTGATTGTGGCGGCTGAAGGTGTTAATGGGAGAAAAAAAAATAGGGTTTTCATTTTTCTATAAATACCTAAAAATACTTCCCTTTTCAAGTAAGTAAAACCCTAAACAATTTAAAGTGATTTTCAATGCTAACCCGAAATAGACATTTGCATTACTAATTTTAATGGTTGTTTTGCATAAATAAGAGAATTATACTTGAGTCTTAGCACCCAATTATAAATTTAAAACTAAACAAAAGGGCTGACATACATATTGACAAAAAATATTTAAATATTAAAACTCATTAATTGATTACTAAAAAAGTACTTAATAAAATTTAGAAGTGTTTCAAGGTTATAAAATCGTCAATAAAATGCACAAATACACTTAAAATAACTAGGGTATTACACAACCCTTATATTTTTGGGTTTGACTGGGTCATCAGGTTCATCAATAAGTTACAAATATAAACATATTTTTATCAAATTAGCCATATATTATACATAAAAAAAATATAATCTCCAATCAAGGTAATTAAATGAATATAAATATTAAATTTGCAAAATATCCAATCATAATTAAAAAAAACAAAAAATAGATGGCATAATTAGAATTTCATAAAAAAAAATAGATAATTAAAACCCATAAAAATAGATGACTTAATTTGACTATTTATTTCATCATGACATATAGATTATAGGAAAAATTGCACAAACTACCCCTAAACTATGATGTTTGTAACAATTACACCCTTAAAGTTTAATTTTGATCAACTACATCCTCTCAAGTTTCATAAGTGTTGCAATTAAATCCTTAAGTCTAATTTAGGTAAGAAAATGAAGGATAAAATAGTCATTTAGAAGAAAAAAAAAGTGTTCATCTCTCTTTTTTTAAAATTTTTTTTTTTATCAAATCTTCTTCCACCATCCTCTGTTACAATTGAACCGTCTTTTCAAACCCTAGGATTTCGTCGTAGGGTTCCACCATCCAATCAAGATTAAGGGTTTTTTGGGATCCGATCTTTGGAAGCTATGAGTGAATTTCCAGATTGAAGCTTTAGCACTGATCTTTGGGGTTTTTTTTTCTTTTAAAAATACCCAACCACGTGTATTTCGTCTTGAAGTTTTCATCTGCAATGTCATAGATTGATTCTCCTCTTCTATTACTCTTTGTAAAATATCAAATTAATTATATCTTTATTAGATTTTTGTTGGGTTAACATTATCTAAATCAAGGGTAATCTTGATTGGGAAAGAAGACAAGGGTAATCTTATAAAAAAAGATAGGAGATGAACGCGTTTTTTTTCTTCTAAATGACTATTTTATCCTTCATTGGAGTGGTTACTGAAATAAGGTGTATAAACTGCTACACCACTCATACTTGTAGAACTCTTTAAATGCATAAAAATTGAATTTTTTTTTTCATCTTCTCATAACTATCAAAATGCCTTTACCAATCTTCCAACTCCCTCTTCACTAGAGAACTTGTACCATTTTGTAGTAAGAGTACTTGTCAATCGTTTGCCAAGTATGTCAAAATAAATATATAACGAACTACAAAAGTTTGTAGTACTAATAACAATGAAAAACATAAGGAGGTTGTGCCGAAACCTTCTACTTTCTAATTAATTATCGAATTCTAAATTAGTATTTGATGAGTAATAATTCTTAGAATGGGGGAGGAGGGCATTGTTCTAGTAATCCATAGTAAAGAAACGAACATGCAAGCATGTTAATATTGGACGAAGTTCACTTACCAAAAGATATCATGTTTGAAGAAATTGCTTGAGATTCATGCAATTGATTTAATCATATATGTTTCTCAAAGTTATTTACACATAAACCTAATCAAGTATCCACCCAATTGAACATTGCTAAATTTTGCAATTGAGGATGCCTCAAACCACCCCTAAATTAATGATCAAGTTAGACACAATAACATTCCGTACATTCATATTAACTCACATTACGATAAGTACTAGCTAGAGTCCTAGCTGATTGATGTCTCAATCTATTATGAATAACATACACTAAAACTATTATAGTCGAGCCTATTATTACCCATGATTATGATTATCTTGACTAGCGATAAGGAAAATATTGGAACTTGCCATACATGATTGTCAATCCAAACAATACTCATGAAATTGCACAATAAAGCAAGCATGCATATACATTAATAAACTAGAGAAAATAAGAAATGAATGCATAAAAACCTAAAATCCTTTTATAATAAAATCAGTCTGAACCTTTTCAATCAGCTTAGTCATCTATGACATTGCAAGAAATTAAGCCTTTGCTAAAGACCATTAATTCTAAGGCTAAAGATACAAAAAAATACAATGATAACATTTTAGAAAATGATAAAAAAAAAACTCTTTTAGGACTCTCTAAAGCCTTTCTACAAAATCAATCAAAAAAAAAAAAAAAAAAACCTTTCTACAAAACTTTAACAAATAATATGAATTTAGACGATTTTATATTAGTGTAAGATAACAAAAATTAGCATCTTGACGTTGGCCTTAATCAAACCATCGATTCGCGACGTTCATCTAGTGAACACACTTTAATTGTAGCATTGTGAGCTATTTAGCAGCTCCTCGATGTTGCTATGAATGCCCATTCTATAAACATTACTCTTTGACGGTTAGATAAGGCTTTGTGATACTTGAATTTTAGTGTTTTGGCGGTGTAACCAAGGGTGCGTTCTACCAACAACATTTTATAGGGTAGTCTAATTCTAGTTGTGCCTTAAAAACTCTATCTTTGAGCTTTAATTGTAAGAATCCGGCTAGTTAAATTGTCCTAAACATGAATTCTTACCTCAACATGCATGATTAAATACAATTAAGCAACAAAATAATTTTAATAACAAAATACATACTTTATTAGATGAAGCTGAAACCTAGCTAAATAGTTGAGATAAGAATGAGCCTCTGACCAAAATTTTAATAATGAATAATAAAATAAAATTCAACCTACCTAATGCTAATAGTTAATGGTGAATCAAAGTAAAAGTAAACGATCAAACAATGCAGCGGACTATCCCATGATCTTGTCAGCTCCATCCACCTCAGCCGCCCTAGTACTAGCCCTGATTAACTAAAAGGTAAATCACAGTAAGGGTGAGTATAGAGGTACTCAGTAAGGATCCCATTAGGGGTACAAAATGCATATATAAATTCAGTGTAAATATCCTAACAAAAAACACAACATACAACTATAAACTCAAATAGCTAGGTCTTGAGACACGTTACAAGATTGTTCCGGATGGCTATAACCCACTACGAGATACTTATGGTGGCTTAGGACCCCTCCACATCCCTGACTGGAGGCGGCATGTCACTCGACATCCCTAGCTCGGAGGTAGCACGATCCATCACACATCTCCAACCAGAGGTGGCAAGCCCACAACTTCCTCGATTGGAGGTGGCATAATCACTTCCCCTAACTTCACATTCACCATATATATAACATACACATCCAGAACATACTAGATAAGCCAAACTATAACAATTAAACAAGCCCTATAGTAAAAATAATCCTTTTAGCTTAAACCACAGTTCCAGAACACATAACATTTAAATTTACATACTAAGGAAGTATAGGACAAGTAAACCAAATAATGGTCAATATAACATAGGGCCCACACATCCCAAGATCAAGAATCTTGATAAATAATACACAATAGTGCTCGAACAAGCTCCAAATAACAATATGATAGCTAATAGCACACACGGATGTCGATCCAACTAACTTAATAAAACATAGGGAACATAATTTACCTAAATTTTAAAATGGAAATTGGTCGTGAATCGAGGCGATAGTGACACGTAGAGGTCACGACAACAACACATGACTATGCAGGGGCGTACGACTGCTTGGGTGGGGATGCAAGGAACATCGATGAGGGTGGGATCCGATGGCTACTTTGCAGCGATGGGCACATGACATTGAATTGCAGGTTGATCGACATTGCGATGTGGAGGTTGGCTGCACGCAGGGTGCAAGCGTGCTAATAGGTGGGGCGAGACAACACGACCGACAGGCTTGGCACACGACCGAAACTGTGCTACACGAATGAAGTGCAGGTTATCGATGGGGTGGAGCGATATCGGCCGGAGGCACGGTTCGGCACCATGCACTATAGTGGAGGTGGCACAATCGAAGGTAGGCGGTGGTCAGAGCCTGACACAGTGATGGTCTGATCATAGTGAAAGGGAAGGGAAGGATTTTTGGACCTCAGTGAGATTTTTTATCTCTTTTTGATCGGTTAAAACCAAGTGAATACACAAATTATCAATCTTTTTAGGTTGAAGGCTCTTCCTCTCTACATTACAAAGCTAGCCTTTAGAGTCCTGAAATCACAAAACAACCCTCAAACTCAATTAATTACAAAATAGACCATAGGTTTATCCTCCTTGGTTAAAACTACAATTTACTATCAACCGACTTAAGGAACTGTTAGAAAATCCTACCAGGAGAGTTGTATTGAAAATACGGGCGGTTACACTAATCTTCCCTCAACATCGACATACTCCAAAAATTCTGAACACATTCTCAAAACGCATGAAAGTATCCATAGTCCAGACTAAATCACCTACAAAACAATCAAATATAATAGTGCATACTCTAAAAAAAAATTAAGTTTCTCTTAAAACATGGAATGTGTCTCACATAAGTAAGTGCTTTGATTACTCCACGAGACATATTGATTTTGACTATTCAAATACAACTATCTCGCAAGATACAATATTTCCCATTAACCTTGTATCTTTAGATGTTGTCTTAAATAGTGTTGAAAACAAGTTTATTATTGAGACACATTTGAAATGAATATCCTTAATCAAGGATCCATTCATCATAAGTACTTCGATCAATTGTTATTAGAAAACAACTAAGCGATCATCATCACTAGAAAAATCTTCAACAACACCAGACTAATAAGAGTTTTCTTGTTGTAATATAAGTGCTCTTTTATTCTTATATGAAAGTTATAGCTTGATAATTTTTCTCGTAGTAATTGCTTGTTTTAATTTTGTTTTTGGTTTCGACCAATTTCTCAAATCACCATCAATTTTCTTCTTGTATATTCTCCTTCAAACTAATAACTTTCTCTATAGAACTCTCAACTCCACTTGTATTATGTTCTATTTTCTCGTTATCAAGTAAGTTATCATATATTTCGCTTAAAGTGAGAGTATCATGAATATATAAATATCTTATCTCTAAAGTTTGCATACAAGAAACATAGATAAAATAAAATAAAGACAAAATCTTCTTCATCATAACTAACCTCCCTTAATTGTTGATTTTAAAAGAAAAAAAAAACAACCTCCATTAATTGTTAATTTGAAGTAATTTTCTTAAAACCAACTAAATGTATTTATAACGACATTCCTTCATCGACACAATAAAAAGCAATCGCCGTTTCAAATACATTTTGTAGTTAAAGTTTTCGCCATGCATAGCGGCTCTAATCTTAGCCACAAACCAACAAAAAGCCAATGACATTTTAGTGCAAGAAATCTAAACATTTTCAAATTATATGATTATTGTACCATTGTTTTTCCTTTTTAGTAACTTACATACTAGCCTTAATAAAGTATCTTATCCAAAAAAAAAAAAAAAAGTAAAAAAGTTTTCAAATTGAGATAAGCACGTTCTCCAAGGGAAGCAATTGACACTCACATGGGCAAAGACAAAAGCACCGTTAAAAGAATGACTTTTGTGTTTTAATACTAAAGAAACAGTTGAAAATTCAACTGTCTAGAGATTGTTAATTATACAGAGCCATGTGAGCCAATCACGACAGCCTAATTTTCTCTACAATTTCAAGCTTTGTTTGCGCCACATTTTTTGGTGCACTGACTTTTCATACCTATCAAATTATTACCTCTTTAGAAAATATTTATCAATGTCCCCACCAATTATATATCCAAGAACAACAACCCTCATTCTAAGAATAATTGAGAAAGAGTATAAATATATTTATTTGGATCTATTCCATAGTGGATTTTATTTAAATAGTGATAACCAATAGAGATTGAGCGATTATCGGGGTTAGTTATGTACATGAATATAGTTCAACCGACATTAAAATATAATCTAAAATCAATATTATCTCAGATTTCGAATATTATTGAATTAAGAAAGTTAAAAATTATCCTAATTTTCTAAGTTCATCTTGGTATCAACTTCAAATATGATATTATTTAAACACATTTTTTATAACTATTTAATTTTTCTAATTTTTGAAGTTTAACCTTGTTTTCACTAAATTCTATACAAATTAAAGAATTTTTATCTTCTCTTCAAAAAGTCATTGAATCCTAACCAAATTTGAAAAATAAAAATAATTATCAAACAAGTCTTAAATTAGAAAAAATATTTTTTAGTTCAACAAAGGTAGAGCAACAAGTTCAATTCCATGCCTCATAAAAATATAGATATCTTATCTACCGTATCATATGATGAAATGTTGGCATAAATACATTTTTAAAAAGTTTATGAGTTCATATTTAAGACTATTCTCCTTAAAAAAAAAAAAATTAAGACTATTCTAACTTTATTTAAGCAAGACTAATTAGCACACTCATTCAGATGATATAAATGATTTTTATCAATTGCTATCTATTAATTTAGACTAATTTGATAACTATTTGATTTTTGAAATCTAAATTTATTTTTACTCAAATTTACTATCATATGTTCCATTTTTCTTACGATGTATCTATCTTACCTCAAGAAAGTAGGTGCATACTAACCAAATTTAAAAAACAAAAACAAGTTTTTGGAAGCTACTTTTTTTTGTTTCTAATTTTTTTTTTCTAAAAATATAAGTAAGATATAGATATTGAATATTCAAGTAAGGAAACATATATGGTAAGGTAGTTGTTGTAGGTTTAAATTTCAAAAGCCAAAAACTAAAAACAAAATGACTATGAAATGAGATTTTAATTATTAAATTTGATTGGAATAAACTTTGGGATTTCTATTATTGGTCACAATCTCCCATGCTGTAGCATTTTCTTTTTCTTCATTCAAATACTGTAGAGGTAATTGAAAGACTCTCTATAAATAACCTTAAAAGAACTCCATAAAAAGCACAAGAGAGTCGTTCCTAGAAAACAAAGAGAGGCATTAAAAATGGTATTGGCAAACCTTCTCCTCTTCATAACCCTCATGGGGCTAATCCTAGCCCCAAACGCCCTAGCTCAAAACTCCCATCAAGATTTTGTTAATGCTCACAACGCCGCCCGAGCGAGGGTCGGGGTTGGGCCGGTATCTTGGAACTACACCTTGGCTGCCTATGCCCAAACTTATGCGAATAAGAAAATCGGTACTTGCGAGTTGGAACATTCAAATGGTCCTTACGGCGAGAATCTAGCTGAAGGGTACGGTGAAATGACGGCAGTAGAAGCGGTGAACTTTTGGGCAAGCGAGAAAAAGTACTACGACCATCGATTGAACCGATGCGTCGGGGATGAGTGTGGCCATTATACGCAGGTGGTGTGGCGAAACACCAAGCATGTAGGTTGTGCTAGAGTGAAATGCCGCAACAATTGGATCTTCGTGATATGCAACTATGATCCTCCAGGCAATTACATCGGCCAGTTTCCTTACTAAACTTGTGAGTGCATGAAAATTTGACATGGATTGCCTTCTTTGTAGTAGCATGAAAGATAGAAAATGTTGTTATCCTTGGGATAGATTATTATTATGCAAAATTATATCTTTAATTATGGGACTATAATGTTATATGAATAAATGCATGATGTTTCTCCTTTGGTTCTATTTGTAAGGCTTTTTCTTTTTAATTCAATAGCATAATAAGGTGAATGTGTTTGAACTTTTTGGTGTCTTGGTCAGGTTGAAGATCACACATTGGAAGTTAAGGATCTTTAATTCAAAACCTTTATAAAATAGTTGGACTTCTTCTCTTATTAATCAATTGAGTTTGAGATAAAATCTTATGTAATTTAATAAGTCGGCATATGATTTAACAAGCTATATTCAATGCTACTGAATAAGTTAGCAGTGCAATGATTTCATTGTTTGGTTGTAAACCAGTTTAACACCAGCATTGCATGTTCGATCTTGAGAATCGGCATTTGTCTCCCCTCCTCCAATATATACTAAAAAAAAAGAAGCTATATTCAATGCTTGTGTTTTACCATGGGTTAAAAGTTAAGATAGAGTTGGGTTGTGACCCTATAATAGTAAATATTGAGATGAATCATGTAAATCTAACATCATGATTATATTTAATATAAAACAATGTCTCACAATGTTAAAGAAAAGGGGAAAGAAGGTTTAACGACGCTTAGTGGCTAACCTGTTTCACTTTTCGTCTATTCTCCTCGAATTACAATTCACCAAATTATGGTTTATTTTGTGTAGTCACTACAAAAAATTATGGAGATCATAACTAATGAAAAACGATATAATGTCTTTGAAATATAGGAATTAAATTGAAATTAGATTCCAAATTGAGGAACCAAATGTAAGCATTATTAAAATATCACAAATAAAAATGTTTAAAGTGAAAACATAGGAAACAAACTCTAACTAGACTTTAAGTCTAAAGATTAAAAGTGAGTATTATTGAAATGTTTATTTTTAAAATGTAGGAACCAAACTCAAATTAAACTCCAAAACGTAGGACTAAAACACTAATTTTACCTTTCAAAATTTAATCTTATTTTCTATCCGATTAAACAATACAATTAAGTAAGAATAATTTCTTGAAGGAAAAATTAAGTTTTAATAAAACCAAATCATATATTTAATTTCAGCCAATATCAAAATTAGAATAAGTTGTAGTTAACTAATTAAATCTCATAGATAATTGAAAGGGTTAACGGCCTAATAGTTTCATTATTTGTTATAAATTCAGTTTAACATCATGGCCAAAAGTTCTATTGCTGAAATTGATATTTGACTCTTATTTATATAAATAAAGTTTCTTTTTTTCTTTTCTGATAATATTAAAGAAAGTTTCAAAAATTCAAAATTTGTGCACATTATTACGAAATAAATTTAAGTAGACAAACGTTTCATTTAGTTTCACATGAATACGGTTACATTAAAAGTAGTCTTTTTTAGGTTTATCCTTCATGAATTAGTTTTTTTTTTTGGAAAATTGCACTGACTAAATACTTTTAGGAAACTATTTGCAAGTCTAGTCAATGTTGAAAGTATTTGCAACAATATTTATCTATTTTAAATTCAATAAATTATCTATTTTAAAATGACTATTTTACCCATGGATTAACGATTTTTATTTTATAACAGTTATTTGACTCCATCAATCTCTCAACAATTCCAACCAATGTTTACCTAATTCTTAGATTTTTTTTTTGAGATTCCGAATTCTAATCATGTACACCCATTTATCAATTTTGAAAAATTATGTTCGTCATGCCCAATAATTTAATTAATATGATTTTTTTTTGGGAAATAATTAATGTGAACATTTTGAATTGTAATTCATATATATTTATCAATTATACTGTTTTTTTATGTATAAAGCATTAATGTATTAAAATTTAAAATTATGATTATTTTAATATTGTATTATCACAAAATTATTTTTTTCAAAAAAGAAAATATACAGTACTTATGTCTAACATGATAGATACACAAAAATAACAATAGTTCATAGCCTTATTTATTTATTTTTATCAAAAAAAAAATTAATAACCTTATTTATTTGAAATTTGTATTTATTTATTAATACATTATTATTGATTTTATGAAACAACCGTATCTTTCTCACACAATTTTTTTCTTAAAGTCAAGAAAAATTTTATTTTTTATTTGCCCTTCAATGTATTTGAATAATTAAATCGTAATTCATTTTCATTAATGTTTTTTTGTTTAAAAAAAAGGGAATACTCACAAAATAATTATAAAAAGTAGGCAAATTTTAAAGTATTTACATCTATAACCATTAACATGCTTTAACACTATATTATAAATACTTATTAGTACATGTATTAATCATTAATACACTTTAATATATTATTATAAATACTTATTAATACATGTATTAATCATTAATACGTTTTAACAGAATATTATAAATACATATTAATACATGTATTAATCATTAATACGTTTTAACACAGTAATATAAATACATATTAATACATGTATTAATCATTAATACGTTTTAATATAGTATTAATCATTAATATGTTTAAATATGATATTATAAATACTACATGTATTAGTTATTAATACGTTTTAATATTGTATTATAAATACTCATTAATTCCAATATTATAAGAAACTATGTGACAATACTTATTAATATATAAAAGATTACATTTGTAATTTTTTTTTAAATGTTTGTATTTATAATTATTTTCTAAATTTTTCTAGTCTCGTAAATTTTCATTTTTTTTAAAAAAGTTTGGAATTAATACTTATAAATAAAATAGATGCGTAGTTGTGAAATAGAGTACAAAATTATAATAAATATGCGTATTATGATTAATACCACAAAAATGACATTAAATCATGAACTCTCATTTATTTGAAATTCAAATTTATTTATAAATACATGATTAAAAAAATTATGATAAAACGTTAAAATGAAAAAAAAACAAACAAATTCTATAAATGCACTAGGAAATAATTTTAATTAGTAAATTATAGCAAAGTTAGAAAAGTCAAGATTTGATAAAGTGGGTATTTGTGTCTTTCTCATGTAAAAAGGATTTTCTATTTCAATCCCGTTAATTAATTTTGCTAAAATTTATAAGTATGTACACTTTTGCAATTTTTTTCTTCATTTAACCTAAACATGCACAAAGCCCTTTTTTTTCAATAAAATCCTCATTTGGATTTAATAAATTATGATACATAAAGATTTAATTGCAAAATTAATTAATAGTAAAAGTAGTGGTTCACTTATATTAAGGTTGTAACACCTTCTCTCCTTTCTAAAAATGGATGCTTTATATTCCTACCCTTATATTTTGAATTAATTTGAACTAAAAACTGACTGATTTTTTTGTAACAAAAACAAAACTCCTTGACTTATCACAGCCGCATAATAAATAGTATTTCCATTATGAGCAATATATATTGCATTAATTATGAGATTTTTATGGGAATTTTAAATGGTGACCCACTATTATTGCACCTATGTTCTATCTCTTCAACAAAAGCTCTTCGTTTATTTTTGAAGAGCACAAAGCTCCCTAAAATAGAGCATTTCCTCTTTGGTACTTTCAATTTAAATACTCAAACAAATTCAATCTCAAAATCCCCTTCCAACACAATAAAACATTCATGTAACTAACTACTTAGAGAAAAAAAAAAAATCATATTTTAAAAAATATGACATTCACAAAGGGCTTCTTGTTTTTGGGGCTAACCCTAACTTTGGTTGGCATTGCTTTCGCAATGACAATGAACACCCCGGAGGAGTTCCTTGCGGCCCACAACAAAGTTCGTGAAGAGGCATACGTCGAACCCCTAACTTGGAATGAAACATTGGCGACTTATGCTCAGAACTATGCGGACACGAGGATTGAGACTTGTGAAATGGTGCATTCGGAAGGACCATATGGAGAGAACCTAGCCATGGGATATGAAGAGATGACGGCCGAGAAGGCAGTGAGCCTGTGGGCCGACGAGAAGAAATATTACACTCATGAGACCAACACCTGTGGCGATGACCCTAACCATTGCCTTCATTACACACAGGTGGTTTGGAAAAATACTAAGTCCGTTGGGTGTGCACAAGTTGAATGTCAAAATAAATGGATTTTTGTCATATGTGACTATTATCCTCCCGGCAACGTTATTGGCGAAAATCCATACTAAAATTGTCGATCAAAACAAGAAGAAAACAAATTCAAACACTATTTTTTATTATTATTGCTATTAAATTTGGTTACATCTTCACATTATTCCATATTGAAAAAGTGAGAAGTTGTCAATATATTTATAAGATATATATGTTATTTTTTTATTAAATTTTTTTGAGGTAGAATTCTAAATTATTTAATAATTTTATGGCGATTATGACCTTTTTGTTGTATGTTATTTCTAGTTTAACCAAAATATTGAACTTTTTTATTTTTTATAATGTTAAAAATTCAAGATTTTAGGATAAAAGTACAAAATCTCGTTAAGAATAGAAAGCCGGTAGTTATAAATTTAACAAAAGATGTATGTAATCTTACCTATACATCTCTCATGATTACTCATATTTTCCTTTTTGATAATATGATAAATTATGAGAAAGGTATAAAATCTTCTGATTTTCCATTAACTCTCCACAAATAGTTATACTACATGAAATATCAAATCTCAAAAGATCTCTTAATAAATATTATATAATATATAATAAATATTATATAATATATAATAAATATTTTATCAAATCATGTAGAATATATAATAATATTCAAATGCTAAAATTAACATATTCTAGAGAATATCCTAATGATATTTATTCCTAACACTCCCTTTCAAATTGGAGCATGTAAATACACATTATCAACTTGAGAAAACAAAGTCTTGAATGCATGTCGAACAAATGTTGCATTGGCTATCAATTTTACTGTCGAACTAAATATACTGCAAAGAAGATGTTGGATTTATTGCACCTCACGAATTGCGCGGATTTCACGAATTGTCAAACTGTCGCCGATCACGCCGCCGAACAATATATACCGCAAATAAGATGCGTTATTGTATCACACGACTCGCGCGTGTTTCACGAATCGTCAAACTATCGTTGATCACGTTGTCAAACAGAATATACCGCTAATTGGATGCGTTATTGCATCACGCAAATCGCGCGGATTTCATGAATCGTCAAATGTCGTTGATCATGTCACTGACCATCTCTTCTTCTTCTTTTTTAGCAACCCTAATTTAGGGTGGCTCTGATACCATGATAAATTATGAGAAAGACATAAAACAATTAACGTTCTGATTTTCCATTAACTTTCCACAAATACTTATACTACATGAAATATCAAATCTCAAAAGATCCCTTAATAAATATTATATAATATCTAATAAATATTCTATCAAATCATGTAGAATATATAATAATATTCAAATGCTAAACCTAACATATTCTAGAGAATATCCTAATGATATGTATTCCTAACATAACATGAGAACTTAGAGTTTGGTTCCACTAAATTTGTAGTCACTATTAACTTGTCCCCAAGCTACGACTCCAGAATATATTGAAGAAGTGGAAATACAATTTCAGCTGTCAACAAATTAATGTTACAAACGAATTCTCAACCTAAAATTTCGAGGGGAACAACATACTTCAATGCTCATGTCTTTGACTAACTATATTACCTCTTTGGAGACAGGCATTTCAATGGATGGTAGATGATCCTCCATTGTAAAAGAGAAAATTTTCTCTTATTATTAATTGATTTTGAGATTGATTCCACACAAATTTAATAAATTGTTTTTTAGATTGATCAAATTTGCGATTGTACTTAGACACCCACTTTACTCAAATGTAGGCCCCTCGAATATGCATTCAATCAATTTTGTTCTAGTCTGTTAATAAAACAACTACATCGATAATTGAGAGATGAAAAAAATAAAAAAGTAAGAAAGCATATAGTTTTGTGCTGGATAGCGTAAAAGCTAGAATCACTTTGATACCAATTTGTAAAAAAAAAGTGATTAAGAATGTGAAATAAGAACAATAAACAATCGTCCAAGCTTTTTGCTTCGAGATTGAAGAAGCAAGACGCACACTAATATCTCTACAAACAATTTTCTTTGTTCTTTTTTTTTTCTATCTCTATATCCTTCTCTTACACTTTCTTGCTCTCTCTACAACTTTCTCTTACTCACTCTACTTTTCACAATGAAATGAGTTACCAATTCATTGCAATACTACAACTTGCAAGTTCTTATAAAAAACGTTTCACACTAATTGCTCAATTAAGGATCCATTAATTTTTTTTAATTAACTTCTAAATTGAAAGCCCATTAATTCCTTAATTATAGCCCTAATTACAACAATTAAAACATATTAAGAATTTATTCCAACAGTTATCAAGTATTTTTTCTTTATTATTTTCTTTTCTTCTTTTTACCATTTCTTGTTCTTCACTCTGTTGTCAACTCTCTTCCTTTCTTTAATTGCCACCCGATGCTAAAAAAAGTGTCTCTGCTATGCTTCCGAAATGAATTTTTTTTCTCCATTACTATTTAAATATGAGAGTGTAGAAAATGGCTAATTTTTTTTAAAAAAGAAATATGAGGAAAATGCCTAATTTTTTTGAAGAATTCACAAAATTGGTTGCAATATAATCATTCTAATGATAAATTTTAAGGATACGACACTAATACTAATGTTCTACGCTTTTGAATTGTATTCTATGCAAGTATACGCAGTCGAGTATGCAAGCGAGTGATAAGTATTTATTTAATCGTTCCCCATAGGGATTGATGTTCTATAATTAATTCAATTAATTTAAGAGTTAACAAAATAAGTAAATAAATTCTTTTTGGGGTTTTGTTGGTTTTAATCATAAATGCGAAAATAATATAAGGCATTGGTTAAGGTTGTTGGAGGCGTCTAACAATTCTTAGGGTAACTAGTTGATAAGTAGTAAATGTCATACTTTACTTAGAGTAAATGTTTGTTTCTGTATTCGTTCACGCTGACTCTGACTCCTACCACATTCGTTCATTCGTTTATGCATTAGTAAAATGATTATCTCTAAACTCCTTATAAATACACAAAAGATCTTGTGTTACCGAATGATCATGAAAGTTATTCTTAAGTTATTCCTTTTTCGAAGTAAACAAATAACAAGCTTATGTGGATGGTCGATAGACACTTGCTATAAATTAGGTTTCAACTCAACATGCATCATTTAACAACCCCTTGTACCCTAGTACATGCTTCTAAAACGCTGTCCCCTTAACCTTTTCCCATAGTGTTTGTTCATCTTCGAGATAAAGAAAACAATAATAAAGATAAAAGTGGAAGATATAGTAAAAGAATACATAATTTATTCAGAGTGCATAAACAGTACGAAGGGAAACAAACTGTACTACATAATAAACAAAGAGTCCTACTGAAAGCATAGACAAAACAAAAGATAGATAAACTAGAAAGAGGATAGGAAAGAAGAAAATGACAACTGCATAAGAATATGACTCCTTGTCACTTAGACCACGAACTTTGCTTGGAAGCCCTAATCCCAATTGTGAGAGAAGAACTCCAAAAACAGGCACACCCTCTTCATTCTCCTTATATTTATAGGCTTTTGAGATGCTTGGGGACCAAGGAATCAAATATAGGGTTCTAAAGGCCTAAGGAATCGAATACTTAGAGAGCAAGGAATTAGATACTTGGAGATCAAGGAATTAGATTGCTTGGAGAATAAGGAACCTTAAAATCCCTCGGTTTTCTTGATTTTATCTAAAAAATATTGTGATTATGTAGCTTCTGAAGCGTCCAATTTTGCATTCTAATCTTCTCTTCCTCTAGATGCGAAGCTAACCATGTTCCTAACTCTTGTCGATATAACAAGAAATTAGAGAAGTGTGGGATCCCTAACATTTAAGTACGAAAAGTGTCTGACATCCATAAGTTACTCTAAAAACTTTAGTTTCCCTTAGTTTTTCATCGAGCCTTTTAAAATACATTTATATAAATCTTTATACTAATTGTCATTCTAACTCTAAGAATTACTTAGTTTCATGCACAAATAACTTAGAATGCACTAAAATAATGGCTAAATATCTCATTAATTGAGAGTTTTCAAACCCTTAAAATTGAATCATTTCTAGTCTCGAACAATGATATATGCTTAATGCAGAATGGAAACTTTTATATAGAAGTGACTATCATGCTTATACAATAATATATATATATATATATCTATCGTAATGACCTCAGCTTTGCATTCCATAATTAAAAATTCCATCACAAAGTAAAATACAAAACTTCCCCATTTAGTTTTTAGAATCTTAAAATTGCTAAGATACTTCTCTCACTATAATGACTTCTTCCTAGCTAGACTGATAGATTGAGCACTTTTAAACATTAATACCTACAAGTCCAAAACACTTTATTCAACCCTCGATCATCCTAATTTTGCCCAAAACATTTTGTTTATAACAATTTTTTTAACATAGACACCCTTTTAACGACTTAGAATCCCTCGAGGTATCATAAATTAATGCTATTTGCATCCCTACTCGGGTTACACTCATGTCTATCCACACCCAAATTTTGTAGTTCTTAGAATGACACACTTGAAACTTTTAGATTTAATATTTGAAGTTAAGTCAATTTCTCTTTCCGTTTAGGGATTAATTCATTATAAATGTGATTCGTATTTCAAGAATTCCACTCTCCTAAAATCTTCAGGATGCAGTTAAGTTTTTTAATTGTTTGGGAATTTTAAAAATTAGAAGACAAAGTTGAGAAGAAAACTATAGGTTTTACATCTAAGGTAAAAATAGAGGAGCTTGAGATTTCAAAAATGTGTTGGCAATATCTATACTAATCTAAGATTAGAAAAACTAAAGATAATAGTATATTAATGGAGTAAATATAGAGAGAGATGATCAATAAGAAAAGGGACTTCTTTAATTTATATTTGTTTATTCGAGCTGGAGGTTGGATTGTCATGGCAAAATGACGAATTTGGTTCCCATGCTGTCTGTACCTTATCCAGAAATTCTGGAAAATGAATGTTTGATTCCTTCACTTCTATTGTTGCACCAAGATTGCATCATAAAAATAGGTTCCAACGCCCTTTGCTTTAACAACAATGCACTTTTAAAGTTAAACCTATTAAATGCATTAGCTTTCAACATTAGAAAATAAAGGAAATAAAAAATAATAAACTGTAACTAAAAACAAATATGCAATAAAAGATAAAGTCTAGGTAAGAGATAGGAAAAATAAAAACTTGTAAATGCTCGAAGCCAAAATTAATATGTACCAACTGTGGATACTCTGAGCATCGCATTCTATGAATGCTTCATATATAACTTGGTCGTCCACTGTGAGATTCTGTCCACCCAAGGTTATACAATTTGCTTTTGGCCATATAATGATCTTCTTTATGACACCGTATTTGATAGCCTTTTCTATTCTAGTTCCATATTTCCCTTTCTTGAGGTCTCTTCCTACCGAAATTTCTTTTAGTAGGAAAAGGTGTCTTACACTTTAGCCACATTCTATTGCCCTCTTTTTATATTTTTGGATGATCACTTAGTTGGATTCTTGAGGGCATGATAACTCAAAGGCAGTTTGCATGATCTCTAGTGGTTCAATGCCTTTGAAGCCATCACAATTCTTACTCCATCACCTCTTCCTTGGAGGGTTGATGTTTTTCTTCTTTGGTCTCAGTTGCATATTCATCCTCCACAAAGCTGATATTGATATCGAGAATTTATTCTTCACTTTGGCTTTCTTCTACTGCATTATACCCACTTGCATTCACAAATCTTCTAAGCGCAATGTATTGGACATCTTCCTCATCATCTATTGTTGGGAATGCTAAGATTGTTGGCGCCTCCTTCGCTTTCCCGGTTGTCATTCTACCACTAACTGTTCTATTAGATCATTACAATTTTTTTATTGCGGCTAGGTTGCTTTGTAGAGCAGCGTCGCTTCGGGCAAAAATTTTCCTCATGATGTCCTCTAAAGATGGTTTGAGACTACACATCAAGATATTGGGCTCATAACACCCATAGTCCAATGCATAGTTTGAGGTATTTTAGTCCCAATTCTCCATCTACTGAACTCCATATTGTGGTTTTAGTGGTTGTTGAAAGCTATTTACTTGGCTTTCCCAATGAAACTTAGGTTGACTCCTCAAGTCGAACTCGGCTTGACTTATGTTTGGAATTTGTCAAAATTTTCTGGCTTCTTATATCTTCTATACCATGGCAATTGAAATTTCTTCAGTTGATTGTCAAAATAAAATTGAGGTTAGTTCTCTTAGTTGGGATCTAATTGTATGCATAAGGAGTCAGTGACATATATTCGGTCTTCAACATGGGCAGTATTTCATGTTAAATTGGAGTTTGTTGGGAAAAATTCAAATCCGCGATCTCCTCCATATATGTTGCATGTGCACGTGTCTCTAAAATTTGTTGTTCGTGGTGGAAATTTTTTTGAGGACTATCTCTCGGTAGGTCAATTTGCTCTGCGCGTTAAAGGTTCTCATGCGAATGAAAAGTAATAAGCTTTTTTTGACAAATAAGAACTACTTTTAAAATAAAACTACTAATTATAAATAATCAATTACTGGAAATGGCGCCAAAAAACTTGCTACGAAATTAGTTGCAGTATAAAGATTCTAATGATAAATTCTAACGATAAGAAACTAATACAAATGTCCTACGCTTTTGAACCGAATTTTAAGCAAGTATACACAGTGGAGTATGCACAAAGTGATAAATATTTATTTTATCGTTCTCCACCCACACGGATTGATGTTCTAGAATTAGTTCAATATTTTTAGAGTCAACAAAAAATGTAAAGAAAAATGTTTTGGGGGGTTTTGTTGGTTTTAATCCCAAATGGGAAAATAAATAAGGCGTTGGTTAAGGTTGAGATGCTTTGTAACGGCCCGGAAATTTCATCCCGGTCTTCCCGGGAGGCCCAGGGGCATTTTGGTAATTTTGGGTCGGGCTGACAGGGCCGGTTATGAAATTGTTAATTGCCGGAAAAATTATGAGTCGATTTGAATAGGATCGGGAATTTTGGTGAAGACATTTGGGCTTGGGAAAAAGTAAAAATAAATAGGGAATTAAATAGCGCATCGAGTGAGATTCGAGCCAAGGACGTGCCGCATGCTAGGTGGAGGGCGCTGCCAGCCGAGCCACTGGGCGAGTTTGTTATCTTCATCGCACGATCTAATACATATGCCTGTTTGATGCGCGTTTTGGTTTAAAAGGCCAGCTCGCCCGAGCTTCTCCTTCTTCTTCCCCATTTCCTTCGCGATTTTCTTCTCCAACCGACTGCGTTCCTTCGCGATTTTCTCCCTCGCCGACCAGCCAATTCTGAGCTCCTCCTCTCCAATTCGAAGCCCATTCTCCCTCTGAGCAGCTGGTAAGTTCTTCCTTTCCTTCGAAAAATCCGATATCTTTCCCCCTGGTTCCGATTTCGTTCTGCCGGCCGTGAGAGTGAGGAGATTCGTGTGGTTTTTGTGTAGCTAGTGTAGGGGAAGTGGTCCAGCTTCAAATCGGGCATCGAATCTTCTCCAATCGCCCGGAATTGAGCTCGTTTTCTCCGATCCTCTATTCGCCCCTGTTCGCCGAGCTCGCGTGTGGCGACCAGCGCCGCCGAGCCTCGCGCACGCCGCGCGCGCCTCGCCGCCTAACTCGTCACGTCACGCGCGCTGCCCGGGTGTGTCGCTCGCGCGCGCTCGCGCGCGCGCGCGCCAACGCCTGTTCGTCGCGCGCGGCTCGCGACGCATCGCCAAAGATCCGTCCGCAAGACGCGCGCGTCGCGCGCCAGTAGCGCCAAAGACGCCCATTTGCGCCCAGCCGCGCCCGGCCCGACCGTTCTTTGCCCGTTCGTGCAATCGGCTCGTTCGTGCGTTCGTCGCGCCTCGTGAGTTTCTCCCGAGCTGAACCTCGTTTATTTTATTATATTTAGGCCTATTGTGTGATTTTTGTTGTGATTGATAGGTTCTCGGTAGCTAGTTCGGGTTCGTTCGCCGTTTAGGTTTTCGTGTCAAATCGTCCCCGACCAAGGTAAGGATTTCTTGTCGGAGTTGTGTGGACTTTGCGATATTATATGTGATTGCTGATTGATTACTTGTTTGTGTTTATTGACATGTGTAGCTAGGTTCTCGATTCTGAATTCCCGATTAGCATGATTTTCCGATTTAATTCTCATGTTAATCCATGCTAGGTTGTTCCTTTCTAGCATGCTCAGATCTGCATTTCCTTGCTTCGTAGTATCATGCTAGGCTCGTTGTATTCTTATTGAGCACGTCTTGGATTTTATGGAATTGTTTTCTCGTTTGCTAGGGCGAGTTAGAATTGCGGGTAGATAGCATCATCCGGCCCGATGCATAAAGTACCTTGCATCCATGGCGGGACGTCGAGCAAGTCATTCCGTCCCTGGACCCCGTGAGGGATTAGCTAACCAAGCGGTAGGCCCCGCAATCTTGGGTGAGGGTGGCGATTGTTAATGCCCCAACGGTCGGGATGATGACTTGGCATTGCCTCGTCCACGGCGATCGGCACGTCCTCGGCGTGTTCGGCCGTAGCCCCCGATTGCCACTGTTAAGGCAAGGGCGACTTCACGGTGTAAGCCTACCACGACCGTTCCTTGGCCCCCAGTGCGGTGGTTCAGCCGACATAGTTTACGTGTCAGAGTCTCACCCCTATGTCGGTGACACCGATCCAAAGATTTAGTTAGGCGTGGTGATGGACATGGGCGGCTGCCTGCCTCGAACCGGCAACCCCATGGTTGCAGTGAGCACGCGGTGCATGCTTACGCTCATTACAGTAGCCGATCGGAGAGCTCCTCGGGATTGTGAGCGGTGTATCTTTTCGTCGATGAGACAGCCGAGGCGGAACTTGTTTCTCGTATAGGGCGACTTATGTATTGGACTGTGTGGTGATATTATTCTGGACTAAGACCTTAAATTGGCATCCGAGGCCCAAGTGTGGGCTAAGCTATGTTCTCTATTCTGTGTTTATATTCATAGCTTGCATACGCTCATCGAGATGACCATGCATATCGTATTGTACCCCGGTTGGGGATTCTTACTGAGTAATTCGTTACTCACCCTTATTGTGGTTTTTCCACAGGTAACCAAGTTGCGGACAGGATGGCTGAAGGAGGAGCTGTGATCATGGGGCCCAATCTTCCAACTCTGATTTTGTGTTATGACTCTTTGTGTTTTATTTTCCCCTGAATGCATGTAGCCGGGCACGGAGCCCTAGGATGTTTTGTAAATGTTTTGTGCATTCCAGCATTTTGTATCTGAACAGGCTTTGAATGGTTTTTAAGAAATCTCTGATCAGAGTATACTTTGGAAATGTATTTATCTTGGAACAGGTGCTTGGAAACAGGGACAGGTTCTAGGGAAATTGTCTAGTTTTTTAAAGGGGTTATTTTGAATGTTTTTGTTTTTAATTGGAATCCGAAATCATGTCTGTTTAATGTCCTTTACTTTGAATGCATGCATTGGGGTAAGGGCCCATTTAGTGCCCCATTCGGGTCGGGTCCCTTACAGTTGGTATCAGAGCTTAGAGTCATAAATTTTGTAGTTTGACCTTTTGTTGTAGGTCATTTTTCCCATGATCACTAGCACTCCGACAGTCATCAGGTACGCCTAAGTTTGCTTTTTGTTGTAAGAAAAAGGGTTAAGAATTTACAATACCTGTCATCTAGTGTATGCCTTGTGTAGTGTTGTGGAGCGGAGACGAGCAAGTTCTGACTCGTTATTGGTTTGGGTTTAGAGCGCCATCATGCCAACTTCCCGCAGTGTGTGATGTATGTTGTGGCTTGTTGTGGTATCCAGATAGATTCGGATGCCCTGGGACATCGTTCCAGAGGGAGGTAGAGATTGGACTCCCATAGGCCAACTGTGGCCCAGTTGTTGTTTTTCCCCTAGTGAGAGGGTGGAGGTGCTTTGCCTTGGAATGCCACTCCAAGAGAGGAGTTAGCTATGGTTGTGCTGATGTGGATGTTTGTGGAGCAGGTCCCCGTGTGGACTAGCCTGGGTAGCTCAAGTGTTGATCTTGAGCCTTGTTAGATTTTTTGGTTGCCCAGAGAGTGGTTGCAAGGTTGGTAGCCTCGAGGAGGTTGATGAGGCATCTTTGTGCTTCTTTAAAGTGTTGTTGTTTTGCCCGAAGAAGCGGAACCCTGTGGGTAAGGGTGCAGCAAGCAGTGTTCTCTACGAACTGGATCCGTTGGTGGTTTCCTCAGTTGTTTGGTAAAAAATGAACACTCTTCTTTTGGTGAGCCCCTAGAGTAGGGCTAGTTGCTGCATGTTGAGAGAGCCGGCCAGAGTTTGTTGAGCATCCTGTGGAGATGCAAGAGTAGGCTGTGAGCCTTCAGCTTGAGGAGATGCCTTAGGCATGGTTGTTGGAGTTGAGCCCTTGTATGCCTAGCCAGAGTTCGAATCACTTGAGGTTGTGACCTTGTTGGCCCCGTTGTAGTAAGATGTGGATTTGGTAGTAGTGGCACTTGAGGTGCATTAGTTGGTGTGCCGCTTTGGCACTAAATCTGGTTCAGGCCTGAGTTTGGCATGGGCATAGCAGATAGTTCTATGCCGTCCGGAGTTTAGCGTACTCCTTTAGCCTTGGATCTGTTTATGGTAGTTGCACCTGTGTAGGTCGTGAAAAAGGGCTAGTTCAGTGGTAGTCGTAGGACTACAAGAGAAAGGATGTTCGAGAGGAGCCGAAACCTTTTCCCAGTGTTACTAGAGGTTGAGTAAGTCAAGCAGGTTGACGGTTGGTAAGTGTTAGTGCCCGTGCATCTCACGCTAGTGTTAAGGCCAAGAGATCTTTGTGGTTGGTAGTGTGGTCAACTACCTTCGAGTGCCTAAATCTGAGGAGGGTTGAGCATCGTAGATGCGAGTTGGGTCCAGCTGAGGGACCATGAGTTGGATGCCTATGAGGTGAGTAGGATGCCTTGTGAGAGGAGTTGGATGCCTTATGGGTGAGCACCCTTGGTAGAGGCATGGTATAAAGTAAGTTCGGTTTGGTATGGTTATGCTTTGGTAGTGCAAGGTTGCCACAGCTTCGAGTATCGTGTGGAGCTGGAACTTTGGGTGTTCCGTTGATTGGTTGTATCTCTGCCAAAAGCTAGTGTTGCTTTTGGGAAAAGCGTTTGTTAGTCTTGGATCTCTAAATGAAGGTTGGGAGTTGTGCACACAAGTGTGTTTTGTGTGGTTCGCTCTGTGGCAGGAGTTTCAGATCCATGTAGGGTTGTCTTTGGGGATCTGGTGCTCAGTTCTTGGAAAAGTTGGACTCCAGGTGGATGTTGTAAGGCTTTAGTGAGGTGGTAAGGATACCATGCTCGTGGTATCAGGTTGTTGCTTAGGTAAGATTTGTTAAGTGGACCTAAGCTTGGCGGATCTTCTTGTTGATCGTCATGACTGAGAGAGTTGTTCGGATCCTTCCTTGGGTAGAAGTTATGTTGTGGTTGTCGTCTGAGTAGGAGGATGACACATTCTGTAGCGTTCGGGCCCTCCTGGTTCCCAAGGAGTTGGAGTTGGCCAGCATGGTTATGATGCTGGGGAAAAAAAAAAGGAGTTGTTGTTTGTTCAGGCAGTTGGCTGTTAGTCCGTTAGTTGGCAGTGAGTGTCGAGGGTTGTCGGAGAACCCTAGGTTGTGGAGAGCCTCTCTAGAGCTCAGTCAGGCCCAGGTAGTGAGTTTCAGTTGGCAAGTTGAAGCCGTGTAGTTTGTAGCCTCGGGTGAGTTGTTGGCAGTCTTGGTAGCCTAGCAAGCTGGTATTTGTTTGGAGTAGAGTCCGGATTGGTTCCGGTATGGTAACAAGTTGATGCTTGGTGTTGACCAAGGTGTGGATTGGAAATTCTAGAAGTCCGTTTTGCTCGTGGGCGAATGGTTCGTGCCCTGTTGGTTGTCTTCTTGTTTCCAGGAAAGTTGAGAGTTGCCCCGTTGGTATTTGGAGGTTCAGTTCGTGGTGGACCCCTGTTGCTACCCCGTGAGATTTTGATTGTTGCTTTAGTGGAGCAAGACAGTGAGTGTATGTGGAGCTCTCTGTCCTTCGGTTGTCTGCTCGTAGGAGCCGTTTCTTTTTGGGTTTGGCAGTTTGCTGCCGTCGATTTGTTAAGGACTTTTCCGCCATAGCCTCGCCCCTCACTCGTCTGACAAGGAAGGGTGTCGAGTTTATTTGGAACAGTAAGTGTGATGAGAGCTTTGCGGACTCAAGCGCTTGATTTGACTTCAAAGCACACGAGTGTTGGCGATCCGGAGGGAGGGTGGTTTCGTGGTTTACAACGATGCTTCCAAGTTCGGTTTGGGTTGTGTGTTGATGCAGCACGGGAAGGTCATTGCTTATGCTTCCCGTCAGCTGAAGCCATATGAGCAGAACTATCCGACTCATGATATGGAGTTGGCAGCAGTGGTGTTTGCACTGAAGATTTGGAGGCATTACCTGTATGGTGAGCGGATTCAGATGTTACCGATCACCAGGGCCTCAAGTATTTGTTTGCTCAGAAAGAGTTGAATATGAGGCAGCGGAGATGGTTATGGTTGGTAAAAGATTATGACTGCGAGATTTTGTACCATCCGGGTAAAGCCAATGTTGTAGCTGATGCTTTGAGTAGGAAGACGTCGCACTCCGCGGCGTTGTTGAGTTCCCAGCCCAGATTGCAGCGGGAGTTCGAGTGGGCTGAAATTGCAGTGTTGTTGGGTAAGGTTACTGCCAGAGTAGCTCAGTTGTTAGTTCAGCCATCAATTAGACAGCGGATTATTGATAGTCAGCTGAGTGATCCCGCACTTAAGAGATTGTTTGACAGAGTTAGTGCTGATGGAGATTTTGACCCTGTATATTCACCAGACAGTGGGCTGACGTGCAGAGGCCGGTTGTGTGTTCCGGATGTTGCAGGATTGCGAGCAGAGTTACTCTCAGAGGCCACAGTTCTCCGTTTGCTTGGCACCCCGGGGGTACCAAGATGTATAAGGACTTTAAGCAGATCATTCGTTATCACGGTGTGCCTGTGAGGATTGTGTCTGACCGTGACTCGAGGGCTTGTGTGTTGGATTTCCCGGGTAGTTGGGACCAGTACCTGTATCTGATGGAGTTTGCATATAACAACAGTTATCAGTCGACGATTCAGATGGCTCCATTCGAGGCTTTGTATGGTAAGCGTTGTCGATCTCCTGTGTTCTGGGAAGAGGTTGGTGATAGGCGAGTTACAGGTCCCGAGTTGCTGCGATTGACCAATGGTGCCGTGCGAGAAGATTAGAGCTCGTATGTTGACAGCTCAGAGCAGACAGAAGAGTTACGCCGATGTTCGGCGTCGGGGTTTGGAGTTTGAGGTTTGGCAAGCGTGGAAAGCTGAGTCCCCATTTTGTTGGTCCGTTTGAGATTCTGGAGAGGATCGGCAGGGTTGCTTATCGATTAGCCTTGCCTCCGTCATTGTCGGCGATGCAGTGTTTTTCATGTGTCGATGTTGAGGCAAGATGCGTCTTGGACCGTCGCACATTGTTGATTTTGAGCCTTTGCGGTGAATGAGGAGTTGAGCTTCGAGGAGAAGCCAGTGGGGATTCTTGCTTTTGAGACAAAGACACTGCGTAATCGTGAAATACGGTTGGTAAGGGTTCAGTGGAGGAGTCAGAGTTTAGAGGAAGCCACTTGGGAGCGGGAGGAGGAGATGAGATTGCGAGTATCCCAGCTGTTCCAATCTTAAGTGACTTTCGAGGACGAAAGTCTTATAGGGGGAATATTGTAACGCCCGGAAATTTCATCCCGGTCTTCGGGAGGCCCAGGGCATTTTGGTAATTTTGGGTGGGTGACAGTGGGTTATGAAATTTTTAATTGCCGGAAAAATTATGAGTCGATTTGAATAGGAACGGGAATTTTGGTGAAGACATTTGGGCTTGGGAAAAAGTAAAAATAAATAGGGAATTAAATAGCGCGTCGAGTGAGATTCGAGCCAAGGGCGTCTTTGCATGCTAGCGGAGGGCGCCGCCAGTGAGCCATTTGGGCGCGTTTGTTATCTTCATCGCACGATCTAATACATATGCCTGTTTGATGCGCGTTTTGTTTAAAAAAAGGCCGCTCGCCGAGAGCTTCTCCTTCTTCTTCCCTATTTCCTTCGCGATTTTCTTCTCCAACCGACTGCGTTCCTTCGCGATTTTCTCCCTCTCTGACCACCCAATTCCGAGCTCCTCCTCTTCAATTCGAAGCCCATTCTCCCTCCGAGCAGCTGGTAAGTTCTTCCTCTTCTTCCTTTCCTTCGAAAAATCCGATTTCTTTCCCCCTAGTTCCGATTTCGTTCTGTCGGCCGTGGGAGTAAGGAGATTCGTGTGGTTTTTGTGCAGCTAGTGTAGGGGAAGTGGTCCAGCTTCAAATCGCGCGTCGAATCTTCTCCAATCGCCCGGAATCGAGCTCGTTTTCTTCGATCCTCTGTTCGCCTGTTCGCCGAGCTCGCGCGGCGTGAGCGGCCAATGCGCGAGAGCCTCGCCGCAAACTGCGCGCGCGCCTCGCCCAGCTCCGTGTCACGCCGCGCGCCGTCCCAGCTGTGTCGCTCTGCCTCGCTCGCGCGCCCGCTTCCGCGCCCAACTCCCTGTTCGTCCGCGCGCAGGCTCGCGCGCCTGACATCAAAGATTCGCATCCGTCGCGCGTCGCGCCCAGTAGCGCCCAAGACGCCCATTTGCGCGCCCAGCGCGCCCAGTGACCCGATTCTTTGCCCGTTCATGCAATCGGCTCGTTAAATGCGTTCGTCGCGCCTCGTGAGTTTCTCCCAGTGAGCCTCGTTTATTTTATTATATTTAGGCCTATTGTGTGATTTTTGTTGTGATTGATAGGTTCTCGGTAGCTAGTTCGGGTTCGTTCGCCGTTTAGGTTTTCGTGTCAAATCGTCCCCGACCAAGGTAAGGATTTCTTGTCGGAGTTGTGTGGACCCTGCGATATTATATGTGATTGCTGATTGATTGCTTGTTTGTGTTTTTTGACATGTGTAGCTAGGTTCTCGATTCTGAATTCCTGATTAGCATGATTTTTCTGATTTAATTCTCATGTTAATCCATGCTAGGTTGTTCCTTTCTAGCATGCTCGAATCTGTTCCTTGCTTCGTAGTATCATGCTAGGCTCGTTGTATTCTTATTGAGCACGTCTTGGATTTTATGGAATTGTTTGCTGTTTGCTAGGGCAGGTTAGAAATGCAGGTAGATAGCATCATCCGGGCCTGATGCATAAAGTACCTTGCATCCATGGCAGGGACGTCGAGCAAGTCATTCCGCCCCCTGGACCCCGTGAGGATTAGCTAACCCAAGCGGTAGGCCCCGCAATCTTGGGGAGGGTGCGATTGTTAATGCCCCAACGGTCGGGATGATGACTTAGCATTGCCTCGCCCCGGCGATGGGACGTCCTCGGCGTGGTCGGCCGTAGCCCCGATTGCCACTGTTAAGGCAAGGGCGGCTTCACGGTGTAAGCCTACCACGACCGTTCCTTGGCCCCCAGTGCGGTGGTTCAGGTGACATAGTTTACGTGTCCAGTCTCACACCCTATGTCGGTGACACCGATCCAAAGATTTAGTTAGGCGTGGGATTGGACATGGGCGGCTTGCCTTGGACTCCGGCAACCCCCATGGTGCGCAGTAGCACGCGGTGCATGCTTACGCTCATTACAACGCCGACTAGAGAGCTCCTCGGGATTGTGAGCGGTGTACCTTTCGTCGACGATGAAAGCAGTGAGGCCGGGACTTGTTTCTCGTATAGGCGACTTATATATTGGGTGTGTGGTGATATTATTCGGACTAAGACCTTAAATTTGCATTCGAGGCCCAAGTGTGGGCTAAGCTATGTGCTCTATTCGTGTTTATATTCATAGCTTGCATACGCTCATCGAGATGACCATGTATATCGTATTGTACCCGGTTGGGGATTCTTCTTGAGTAATTCGTTACTCACCCTTATTGTGGTTTTTCCACGGGTAACCAAGTTTGCGAGACAGGATGGGAAGAAGGAGGAGCTGTGATCATGGGGCCCAGTCTTCCAACTCTGATTTTGTGTTATGACTCTTTGTGTTTTATTTTCCCCTGAATGCATGTAGCCGGGCACGGAGCCCTAGGATGTTTTGTAAATGTTTTGTGGATTCCAGCATTTTGTATCTGAACAGGCTTTGAATGGTTTTTAAGAAATCTCTGATCAGAGTATACTTTGGAAATGTATTTATCTTGGAACAGGTGCTTGGAAACAGGGACAGGTTCTAGGGAAATTGTCTAGTTTTTTAAAGGGGTTATTTTGAATGTTTTTGTTTTTAATTGGAATCTGAAATCATGTCTGTTTAATGTCCTTTACTTTGAATGTATGCATTGGGGTAAGGGCTCATTTAGTGCCCCATTCGGGTCGGGTCCCTTACATGCTTGGGGGCCAATGAATCAAATATGGGCTTCTTGGGACCCAAGGAATCAAATACTTGGAGATCAAAGAATTAGATGATAGGAGAACAAGGAACCCTAAAATCCCTCACTTTTCGCGATTCTGTCTAAAAGATCTTGTTATTCTACAACTTTCGATGCCTTAAATGTCGCTTTCTGACCTTCTGTTTCTTTGGATGCGAAGTTAGTCATGTTCCCAACTCTTGTAGATATAACAAGAAATTAGTGAAGCGTCGCATCCTAAATA
Organism: Sicyos edulis; assembly: GCA_036507275.1. Lineage (NCBI taxonomy): Eukaryota > Viridiplantae > Streptophyta > Magnoliopsida > Cucurbitales > Cucurbitaceae > Sicyos > Sicyos edulis. Next base: position 9,007,490 of record CM071851.1, read on the forward strand.
TTTAAGTACAAAAAACGTCTCACATCCGTAATTTACGCAAAAAACTTTAGTGTTCCTTTTCCATCTCAAGCTTTTTCAAATACATTTATATAAATCTTTATACTTATTGTCATTCTAACTCTAAGAATTACTTAGTTTCATGCACAAAAATCTTAGAATTTGCTAAAATAATTGCCTTAATGACTCTCTAATTGATAGTTTTCAATTCATTACAAAAATTCTTGGCATAGATGTAAAGCTATCCAAATAAATTTTAAAAACACGAAGGTAGAGTTGATAGACTGTCTTTTTTTTTCTTTTAAAAAACACAGAAGAATAGATATCGTGAAGATTCGTGATGGGCATTGCTCGTCATCATATTAATTCTTCGATGATTGGCAAAGCCTGTCACTAAATCTGCTTGATACCATACCGCTGCAATGACGGACTGCTGACATCGTTTCAACTCGATATATATTCTTTTCATTTCTACGCACTGTTCAACTCTCAGAACATTGAGCTACTAATTTTTGTCCCGACTCTTACTCTCCTAGTTCTTTAGGGATTTTGATTATCGCTCACTTCTCGGCCAATTCGACTCGCTATTTCGTTCTCTCTCAATCTAAAATTCTTTCGCCATTTCTAATTCATTTGAAGTAATTTTCTTGTTTATATGTGTTGTATTTCATTTTTTGAAATTTACTAGGAAATGGACCACTTTATTGATTCACACACAAGAGACCACTTGTTTGTTGAAATAGGATTCTTAGCCATTTTGTCGTATTTGATTAATATATTGGTAGTTTGTTTAATTAGTATGATATGGATAACTCATGGATGCATAAGGATTGAATGTCACCTGAATACGATTTAGGAGATCATCGATTTATAGAGAATGCAATACAACATTTGAAAGGGTTCATTATTGATTGTTGTCCATGTTTGAAATGTGTGAATGCCAAGTCCCAAGATGTGAATGTAGTTAGAGGCCATTTATTTATACATGGTACCGATCAAAGTTATAACACAAAATTTGGCATGGGAATCATTATTATCGAGGAAAAGAAACATTGAAAATGTTTCAAATGAAGTTAAAGATGAAGATAAGGATGTGGATGACCTAGTAGGGATGTTTGAGACTGCACAAAATTTTAACGACGAATCTCCAGTATTTGAGGAATCATATATTAGAGGATGTCAAGAAACCATTATACATAAATTGTAAAATTTTTACTATAAGATATCAACATTGATTAAGCCTTATAATTTGAAAGTAAAGTTTGGATGAAGCGATAGAAGTTTCACAAAGCTGTTGGAATTGTTGAGTGTCGCACTACCTAGTCATAATGAAATTTCGACATCTACCTATTATGCCAAAATGATTTTAAGTACATTAGGAATGAAGTATGAAAAGATCCACGCATGTAGTAATTGAATAGCTAGAAACACCATAAGATAGTGAATTATACTTAAATGCAATGCTAATACTATTGCATGATTCTCATGAGAAAAGACTTCACCTATATTTTTCATTTCATATATGATTTTATGGAAGTCATCTAAGTTATCCTTCATGCTTCTATTAGTTTCCATCTTAAAGCTAAAGAATCTAGATTTAAGTTAAATCTTTCTCGACATTGAAGCGGATTGGTATATGGTTCCGAGCTTGCCCTATAAAATAGATAACATTTTTTCAACTCTTACTGGACGTACGATGGATTCTGACAAGTGGATAATAATTCAACTATGATCAACTTTATCCATTTTGAAACGTTGCTCCTTTGTTACGCTTTCAGGAATCTTTCCTTCTTCTCCATGATGACATAATCCACCTTTTGTTGTTGGAGAACCGCTAATATTTTAATCTTCCATAGATCAAAATCTCATTTTCCATCATAGCACTCTACTTCAATTTTAAAAGTCATCCTGAAAAAATCAAAGACAAGAATCGATAGAAATCTAATATTCAAAGAGAAATTTATGAAAAACAATAAAAGAATTCAAGTACCTAAGTATTCTCTATGGGTCTATATCATTATACAAATAAAGAATTTATCAATAAAAGAATATTAGATGCATCACCTAAAGACTTTTATCCCATAAAACAATGTTTAGAAAATTTACAAGAATTGTCAATCAAAAAATTTCTACACATTCTAGATTCTAGACTAATAAACTTTCCAAGAAAGAAACATGTTCAAATATGGCGGAAACTAGGATTAGGCTCTGATACCAACTGTTATAAACGTTCCAAGACCTATCCTAAGCATATATAAGTTTGATTCTTCTTGAATATGACTCTAAAATTGAATTATCATGCACATATTGAATCTAGAAATAAAATGGAAGCATATTTAAAACAGTCTAGTAGCATAATAAAGGGTATAGAGATGATAAAATTGAACACGACGATGTAAGTTGTTTGGTATTTATGCCCTACTCCACTGTTCCCAAGTTTTAACTTGAGCGAGTCAATATTATTAGATATATTGTTACAAGGATACAATCCCAAAAACAGTAAACAAGTTCTAATGGCTATTACATATGCATTTGAGATTCTACAACAAAGAGAACCAAATCTACCCTAAGCAAGGAAAGGGAAGAACACGACCTTTGTGGAATTTGAGAAGAAACTCGGTGATTTTGCTCATTCTCGGCAAGAATCACTCCAAAGTTGCAAATCTTGAACCCAAAAACCCTTGCAATTAAAAACTCCAAAATGCTTCAAGAAAATCCCCTTCTTCTTAGCTCAATAAAAAAAAACCCACAAGGATCAAAGAAACTTTGCACGGATTAATTGGTGGCTGAGATCTAGCGGCAGCGGCAGTATTTCATCAGATTTCTGATCGCCGACGAAGGAGAATGGTGCTGCCCAAGGGAACACGCTTGTGCGTACGACTAAAAGATAGAGAGAGAATCCCAATGGGGTTCTCAGTTCTTTGCAATTCGGGGGTTGGGGGCGGAGATTTTCCTCCCATCTTTCCCCTCTCATGATCAAATTCTCTTATTAACTAGGGGTGATTTCGATTCTGTTTTTTTCGTTTTTGTACCAAACCGACAGCCATCAGTTTTCAAAAAATTGATTCTATCCAATGTCCAATAAATTATAGAACCATTGGTTCGATTTTTCAATGTTAAAAAATGGATCCGATCCAATCCAATGTCCAATTTTTTTTAATATATCAAACACAATATTTCTCATATAAAAAACAATATTCCCATAAACAACTATTTTTTTAAAGTTTAGAAGTATTTTTAACTTATTCAAAATTATCTAAAGATATTTTTTACTTGAAGTAGGAGTGAATTAAAGAAATATTAATGGAAGGAAGATGACTTTATATGAATTATTGATAATATATATTTCGGTTTGGATCGGTTTTTACTGGTTTTTAAAAACAAAAACCAGAACCGATCCAATATTTTCGGTTTTTTCAAATTACAAACCAATATGTCCAATTTTGAGCTAAAAAACCAATCCGATCCATTAGATTGGATTAGTTCGGTTCGTTTTTTCGTTTTTTTGTTGCACCCCTATTATTGACCCTAAACCCCTTCTTTTTTCTCACAAACAACCTGGCTTATTTTTTGCCTCTCAAAATTTTACCAAATGCCAAACAATTAGTACAACCAAACCATCTCTCAAATTACTAACGCTTAATTCACTCTAATAATTACCAGGCTAGTGACGCAATGATTTCATTGTTTGGTTGTAAAACTAGTTCAACATCAACATCACATGTTCGATCTCGATAATCGGTATTTATCTCCCTCCCCCAATATGTACTCAAAAAAAAAAATCACTCTAATAATTTCTTAATGAGGAGTGTTGACATCTAAAACTAATTTTTAATTAGCTTTAAAACTCAAGCACTATTAATTATTTACTATGTATTAATAATTAACTTTAATGTATTTTAGGGATATTTATTTAATTGAAACTCCTAATTAAAGTCAAGGTCATATTTAATAGGTTTAGTTCAGATTTTTAAGTAAATGTTTTTGCCTGTCGTGTTTTGGTCTGTGTTTACGAGTAGTTATGAGAGATGCTTATATATATATATATTAAAATAATTGGATATTGGATCGGATCCAAAATTAAATCAAAACAAACGAAAATTGAACAAAATTTTTTATACTTTATTGGATCTATTTTTTGAAAATTGAACATATTGGTTCGGTTGTCAATTTGACACAAAACTATAAAAAATAGAACGAAAATCAGCCCACCGTTCACTAAAAATTCATTTTCTTCATAAAAAATCGGAAGTATTACCAAGAAATACTTCTTAATCGATTCATCTTTGTTGTTGAATATTTCCTTCAAGAATTGCTTTTTATCCAATAAGTATGAATCAATAAAACAGACAAATGTTTTTACAACAAAACTCCTTGATTTACCACAGCCGCATAATAGTATTCTATTTTTAGAAGTGTATATTTGCATTAATTATGAGATTTTAATGGGAATTTATTTGGTGACCCAATATTATTGCACCTATGCTCTATCTCTACCACAAAAGCTCCATAAAATAGATCATTCCTCTTTCTACTTTCAACTTTAAATAGTCGAACAAATTCAATTTCAAATTGCCACTTCCAACACAAAAAAAAAAAAAAAACATTATTCCTTTAAATACATTTAGAGAAAAACATATTTTTAAAATATGACACCCATCAACATTATCTCCGGCCTTTTCTTTTTAGGGCTAAGCCTAACCTTGGTTGGCATTGCTTCCGCAATGACAATCAACACCCCTGAGGATTACCTTTGCGCTCACAATAAAGTTCGTAGCGAAGTAGGAATCGAACCTCTCAGTTGGAACGAAACATTGGCGGAAATGGCTCAGAACTATGCAAACACGAAGATTGCGACTTGTGAAATGGTGCATTCGGGCGGCTCCGAAGGAGAGAACCTAGCTCAGGGATATGAAGATATGACTGCCGAGACGGCAGTGGAGTTGTGGGCAGACGAGAAACAATATTACGACCATGACTCCAACACGTGTGGCGACGACCCTAACCATTGCCTTCATTATACACAGATAGTTTGGAAAGACACTACAACTGTTGGGTGTGGACAAGTCAAGTGTGACAACAATTGGGTTTTTATCGTATGCAACTATCATCCCCCCGGAAACTACATAGGCTACAATCCGTACTAAATTGTCAATCGAGACAATGTTTTTTTTGTAATAAGGCAAAATAAAACAACAGAATAAAGATTGGCTGGTGGATCTTATTTCTCTTTTGTGTGTGGATTATTTGATTAGTTTTCAAGATAAGTTCGTTTTGTGTTCTCAAGTGGAGGAAGATTTAAATTTTTCGTTGTTGACCGATAGATTTTCACGTCATTATCTCAAATTGAACGATGAATTTAAATTAAATTTTGAGACAAATATTTCTCAAAAATCAAATTGGGTCAAAAGTTGATTTATATTGAATTTGAGTCAAAATTAAAACAGACCCAAGTTTGTTTAGTGAGCCAAGATAGAGAGTTCAAGTAAAAAAGGCTAAGCCTAAAGACCACGTCGAAATGCCTATCAAGATACAAGTCTATGGTCCATAGCAACTCTATAAATAGAGGGGCTCCCCTTCATTTGAAGGGGTTGATCATAAATTGGAAACTTCATAGGGAATTCCACCAAATTGAAGACTCTCCACTACAACAAATATGTCTTTAAATAGCATTTAAGTATAGCATTTTCAAAAAATGCTATGAAAGAGAGAAAAAAAAAGGGGGAGAATTGCCCGCTCATTTTTTGGAAAGATAAAAATGTGTAATGCAAAATTTTCTGGACATTATCACTTTAAAAAACTCTCAAAACCCTCTTAGATACCCACTCAAATCCCAAATCAAGAGCAATATAGTCACTCAAATTTGATATGCTAGCAAAAGTTTGGGTTCTTTCAAATCATCAACCACAAAATTTCATTAGAAGTCATGGAATAGGTGATTAAGAGAATCTGGTGATTTCTCTAAACCCTAATCGTATTCAAATAGCAGTGAATGGGGAAAGCAACTGCAATGATAAAGAAGAGGCGGAACGATCTACAAACGTGGACGGGCATAGAGAAGTTGTTGATAATAAAGGTAAAAAGGCTTATGCAGGCGATGTGGTTGCGTGGAATGGTGATGGTGAGGACCCGAAGAAGAAGATCAAGAGGCTCAGACTGAAAGTTGAGTCGATGAACTCTAAAAATAAGCTTAAGGTTTGTTTGTTTTGTTTTGTCTTTTTTTTGTTCTGTTCTATTTTGTTTTTTTTTAGTTTCATCCATGACGTTTGGAAGTAGTAATGAAATAATTTTGCACTTTGTATATGAATAAATGAAGGTTGTATTTGATGCCCATCTATGGTAGATGTTGTTTGGGATTGTCTTGCTTTTCGATTCTAGGATTTTCAAGAAATTTGATTGTCTAATAAATTTAAGAATGTTGGTTTTCAAGAAATTTGCTTTCTTTTTCTTGTCATGCTCACAGTTTTAGCCTTATTTCAATGGTTTCCCACATAGATTTAGATCCATATTTCTTTATTTCTTACTAGACTGTGAATGATGCATTTTATACTGTTTCAAGCTTCTTCAAGAACATACCCCAAATGGAGTTCTGCACTTGAGCTCATTTAGGCATTTTATCAAACATCTTGTGTGCAATTTTTGTCATATTCTAAGCTTCAGTGCCCTGTTTCAATTGCTTCCCACATTGATTTAGAATCTTTTATCTCTATTTCTTGCAAGAGTGTGAATGATTCTTTTGCCAATTTATGGTGACAAAGTGCTCTTCCATTTTAAGTACAAAGCTAAGTAAAGCCCAAACCATCGAACCATTATAAATGTATTTCATATAGGTGATGAAGAGACACATACGGACAAAATTGACAAAATGTATCGGGAGCTAATTCTCTAGTTATTTCTTTTCCTTCTTCCTTTTTTATCCTCTCTCCATTTGGATTAATTATAGTATTCTGATCTTTCATTTTCAGGAGAGACATATAAACAAAGGAAAGACACCAAATTCATAAGAAACTTTATAGGAACGTTTAGGTGAGCAATCAAAATTTTTATATTTTGTTGTTATTTCCTATTTATATTTGGCATTTGATTTCATAATTCATTTTTTGTTTTCTCATTTTCCTTTTTGTGGTGATAGGATTTCATATGAATAGTAGAAAATCTTTACCCTCTGATGTGTTGAAAATGAGAAAAAGAGAGGGAGCTGAGGGATACACTCATCTTTTATTGATTTTTCATTAGGTTATTAGTCTCATAATATTTTGGGAATGTTCCATATGATAAGCTTGTCATCTCTAATTTTGAATTAGACCATACATTGAAATTTATATGATTAAAGATTTCTCTATACCACAAACCCTACATAGAAGGTTATTATTGCTCTTAACTAATACGAGAGCCAAATACTGATTTTTAAGGATATAACTTGTGAGCGTGGAGTTGAATTGCATTACAACCAATCGAGATAACCAATGCACCACCAACCCATTCATTTAAATTTAAAGGCCTTGGGACATAAAGAATGAGAACATATTTTCATTGACCTTACAATATTTGTTTGTTCATATCTATATTTTCATTGTGAAACAAAACAGTATAAATTAAAGGGTTTGATAGATAAAATCTTATGCTCTTTAACTTGTTAGGCTTTTCTTTGCCCAACAAAGACTCTACACAATAAGCACAAAGTTGATACTAAAAAGTTTAATTTTGGTCAAAGTTGGTATCTTTTCTTCATGTATGTTACAAATATTTTCTCTATTATCTTAGTCTTAACTTTAATTACAAAATTTAAATATAGTTGGAAGCCCTTCTACATTTCTCGCTTCAATATTAATGTTGTGGGGCTTTTGTTTTTGTAGTTCATATTGCTACTTAAACCTATAACAAAAGGAGGTGATGCAAATTGGCATGATTCATTTAATGAGGAACAATTCATACCATTCTTCTTTTGGTCATCAAATCTATCAATTGTTAATCTTTTCCTCTTGGTAAGTTCTTCTCTTACATTCAATTTTAAAATGCTCTCCTTCTCTTTCAATCTCTTGCAACAATCTCTATAGTTTATATTTCGTAAAGAATAGGTAAGCACAGTGTTTCAAAAGTCGCACCTAGGTGCGCTTTTTTTGGGGCCTTACATGTAGCCCCAGGCGCTATAAGGCGTGCATCTTGTGAGATTTTTTATTTTCTTTGTATTTTTTGTGTTCTAGGTCCTTATAAGTTTTTAGTTGATAGCGAGATTCTCGTACTAAGTCATTCGAAGTGCATGAATGCTGATAGTTGAATATTATGTATATTTTAATATATTATTCTTGGTTTAAACTTCATTTATGTCCATGAAAAGTGTTTTTATTGTGTACACACACAGACGCTAAAAGTTTATGTGTTTTTTTATATAGTACGCCTTAAGTAAAAAAAGTCGTTGCCTTTTGGTGCACCTTGGTCCCTCTAGGTCCTCAGGCTTTAGAGGACCATTGTGCCTCGCACTTTTTAAATTACTGGGTAAGCATCTCAAACCCAATATAAATGTGTTGTTGGTGAAGTTTATCTATGTCTTTTTGTTAATATGTTTTAGCACGTTATGTTTTTTTCTTTGCAGGTTTCGTTCATTGAAGATTTTAAATCCATGTTTAAGCTACAAATTAAATAAGGCGAGATTGATGAAGTGCATGTGCATAAAGACCTATTGTTGAACTCAACCGTAATTTTTACAATAGCATTTTTTAACAAATCAACTTCTTTTTACTTTAACATTTTGTAAATATTTGATAGTGGATTTTTGTGTTGGGTAGATGAATATTGTATTCATCTTTATATGAATTCTTGTAAGCACTCAAAGTGTAATCCAATTTGGTTTAATACAAAGTTGTAAAGTTTTATTTAACTCATTATTATAATAAAATACCATTGAAGATTGATTATTAGGTTCCCCAAATGCTTAAAATGTTTCCATAATATTAGAATATTAGGGACTTTTAATGACATAGACTATGATAGCATTGCAAAAAAATGTTATGATATGTTTTTATAGCATTCTTTTATAGTTATAAACAATGTTATGAAATAGAAAACATAACATTTTCTTGCAACGCTATAAAATAATTCCACAGCATTAAAACAGTGCTATAAAAACATATTATTTATAGCATTTTTTATAGCGGCGAAAAAACGCTATTAAAAGTTCAATACTTTCAATAACATCGGCTACGACCTCGTTTCTTAAAACGCTATTGTAAGTCTACGATAGCGTTTTTTGAATGCTATCATAAGCAGTTTTTCTTGTAGAGCTCCAAATTTCCAATGATCAAACAATCTTTCGAAGTCTAAAATACTTTGAAAGTCAAGTAATTCCATAAACGAGCAACCAACTACGAAGAATATGCATCGTGTTCTTCAAGTCAAGAACAAATATTCATAGAGAAAGAATTAGAGGATAAAATCATAGAGATTGAACTACTTTCGTACAAAATCACATCTCAAAATTTAAGTTCAATTCTACGAATATAAATTTCTCAAGAAATTTTGTGTGAACAGTTGTTGAATTATGTTAAATCATCAACCACACTTTTCGTAGGTTTGGAGAAATTTAGTAATAAACAATAAATGAAAATTAATATTAATATTAATTTGGAAGAAAAGGACTTCACATGAACTTAACCTAGAATTTTTTTACTCTCATATTATGATCATGTTAAATAACCCAATCAACAAAAAAATTAAACTAATAAGTTAAGAAATTTTTTAATTATATCAAGTGATAGATGCTCAGTAGAACCTTTCTTATATGGTAATATTGAATGTTAGATTATCAAATCTTTGGTAATTAAGTTCAACTCTAAATTTATGGAGGATCCATTTTTACATGAGGAATTGAAGATTATTGAGAATTTAAATGTCTGGGGTATTGGGATGAGAGACAGTTGGATAGCTGGTTCAGTCCATGGATATGTTAAATTTCTTTCTCATGTTTCAATTAGAGATGTCTATTTTTTCCATGGTGTCAAGATCTGCGAAGAGCCGCCCCATTGATCAAATTGGTATCGATAGACGCATTGCTTAAAAAGCCGTGTATAGCTCTATTGTCCTCAATGAAAGCAAGTGGGAGGTAAAGATGTAAGAAATCTTGTTTACTTGAAGGGGATGAAAACACAATTTTTTTAACAAAAGTTGTTCTGCTCGCAAGAGAGGAAACTTTATCTCTGAGATTGTCAACAACAATGGAATTAGCTGCACCATTGATTTTGATATTGAATCTGAGTTCCTTTGGTTTTTCAAAGATATATATTGTTGCTCATCTGATTCCAGTTGGATTGTTTCTAACATCGATTGGAGATTGATATCTCACACATCATCTGTTAACCTTTGCTCCCGTTTCACCAAATAGGAAGTCTATAATTGCGTCAAGGACCTCGGTCAGAATAAGGCTCCTGGCCTTGAAGGTTACACTATGGAGTTTATGAAAAATATTGGAACATCTTTAAAGCTGATATTATGAAAGTCATTTATGACTTTTACCAGAATAGCATCGTCAATAGAGTGGTTAATGAAACATATGTAGCTCTTATTCCAAAGAAAACTAAACCCTCAAAAGTTTCAGACTTTCATCCTATAAGTCTTGCCACAAGTATTTATCAGATCCTTGCCAAAGTACTTGCTGAAAGACTTAAGATTGTATTACCCAAGACTATTGCTGAAAATCAATGTGCTTTTGTTTAGGGTAGTCAGACCACTGATGCTATTCTCATGGTCAATGAAGCCATTGGCCATTGGCTTTGTAATAAGCGGAAGGGGATTATTTTTAAACTTGACAGTGAAAAAGTTTTTGACAAACTCAATTGGTGTTTCTGTTAAGAAATTGAATGTAAACTTAGCTAAACCATAAGCACAGTCAGCAAACTAACATGGAACAAACTTATTCTACATGATTTTTGGTTTCATAACAAGGCAGCTCAAACAAACAAAAGAACAGAACTAACAGAACAAGCCAACAAACAGCAAGCAATTTCTTAAGTCCAGGCATTGATACTCACACAACAAAAGAATTGCAACAAATTGATGCCTAACTAATTGACAACTGACCTAACAGCAAAACAACTCAACAGATCAAGCAGTCATTCAGTTCAATAGTTCTAACAAGCCTAGACAGTTTAGATAACTGTCAAACAAACCCAACAGCAAAACATCTCAACAGAACAAGAAAAGCAATTCAAATGGCAGTTCAAGCAGTTATCAATCTCACTCTCAGAGATCTACAAACCTTTTCCATAAATATTCTCTATGTACCAATTGAATGACGAAGGAAAAACAATTAGAGAATTTAATAGTGAAGTGTGAGTGAATGCCTGTGAGGAGTGTTATGAAAGCAATGATGAATACTTGTGAGTTGTGTATGTGTATGCCTGCAATAATGGTTGAAAGAGAAATGAAAATGGTTACCTCTTTGAAAGTGGAGTGGACATTCTGTTGAACCACTATACCTCATCGTGTTTTTATTCTTCTTCTTCTTCTTCTGGTCTATTATGGCTTTATTTTCATTTTTGCCTACTGAATATACTTCTGTTCTAAGCTATCCACAAAATTAGAAAGTAGTTCTAAATAAATAGCATTCAAGAAGAAATCAATTGAAGAAAAGATCAAAGAAGAAATAGCAAAGAATGAAGACACTTATCATAATCTCTGGTAGAATGCTTCATGCTTTGCAAAAGCTCTCCATCAAAAGTTTAAATGATTCTAATGAAGAAATAAGAAGATATAAGTGAAATAAAGGAGATGAAGTGTCATTTCAACTTAGCTTAAGGTGCAACATCAAGAAGATTCAAATCTGTGAAGAACAACGTGGAACTCCTCAAGAACAAACCCTAGCAGAGAAACATTTCTTCGAGTAAAGCTTCGCCAAAGGGGAAAAATCAGAAAGGGGAAAAATGCATTGAAACCCTATTGTTTTGTTTAGCTAAAGACAAAGGTGTGAATCATGCAAGTGATGATTCTAACACGTGTCTGTACACTAAGAACTAAATGGTAAGTATTGGGTTGTATGTTTGGGCCTGAAATTCTAAATTTAGAATTGAAATTTTGAAATTTGAACTTATAGTTTCATTCTCAATGTTCTGAAACGCAAAGGTTTCAACAATAAATGGATTAGATGGATTCATGCTTATATTTCAATAGTCAACTTTTCGATCTTTATCAATGGGAGACCCCAAGGGCGCATATCTCCAAATCGTGGTATTCGTCAAGGTGACCCTCTCCCTCCTTTCCTTTTTGTTTTAGCTACTTTTGGATGCTCAATAAAAGGTATTATTGAGGGTTGCAAAATCAATGATATGCACATCACTCACCTATTATTTGCTGATGATATACTTTTGTTCTCCATCACCGATGATACCAAGATTCACAATCTGTTCTCTTTATTAAAAACCTTTGAGACCTCTCAGATTTGAAGATTAATATGCAAAAATCTTCTTTTTCTGGTATTCATATGGATGTTGCTTACATCTTTGTTGTGGAAGCTATTTGGAATTGTCCTCATAAAGCTCTCCCTATATCTTATCTTGGGATGCTTTTTGGTGGAAATCCTAGGAGTTTCAATTTCTCGGAATCCATCATCAATAAAATCCATAGGCGCCTTGACAACTACCAATACACCTATTTATCAAAAGGTGGTCGTCTCACACTAGACCAATCTGTCCTTAGCAACCATCCTACATAAATTCTCTCGGTCTTTCGTGGTTTCATCTCTGTTTGTAAAAACATTGAAAAATTGCTTCGTAAATTTCTCAAGAAAGGGGTGGACAACAATAGTGGTAATTTTCTAGTGTGGTGGGACATTGTGACAATTCTTAAACATGAGGGTGGTCTCGAAATCTCTAAAATTAATATCATGAACAAAGCCCTTTTTGGGAAAATGGATATGGCGTTTTTATAATGAAAATGATGCTTTTTGGTGTAATTTGATTGCTCAGAAATATAAGGCATCGTATAAGGGTGATGTCCCTTCCAAATGTACTACTGATAGTTTCAGGTCTCCTTGGAAAGCTGTGGTTTCTTTGAGAGATGATGTTCTCCCAAATACTCTATGGCATATCAACAAAGGGGAAATACTGCTTCCTGGTACGACAACTGGACTGGTTTGGGCCCTCTTTTTAGATGGACTCCTCAATTTTTTGCCCTTTCAACAAGCAAGAATCAAACAGTTTATGAAGCTTTGAATCCTACTACATCTAGTTGGAATAGTTTTCCTTTTAGACCTTTTGCCCACTGTGACGAGGATACATGGCGTTCTATCTCATCTCCGAGGCCTTCCCCATCCTCAAATAGCTCTGATTCTATTGTCTGGATGCCTTCAAATTCAGCTGATTTTTCTGTTAAATTTCTGAAAGCTCTTTTATCTAGTGACTGTCAGGGAAATGGTTCTCATTATCAAAAGCTTTGGAAGAATACTTTTCCTAAAAAGATCAAGTTCTTTATTTGGTCCATTTTTCACAGAGGACTTATCTTAGACCCCAATGAGGTTGTTCAAAAAAGACTAAACCAAACCTATCTCAGACCCCATTGGTGCTATTTTTGCAAAAGGAATGAGGAAAATATTGATCACTTGTTCTTACAATGCTCTTTCTCTAAATGTATGTGGTCTTTTCTTCCAAATTGTTTCTTTTTTAATAGGATTGCCTAGAAGCATGGTAGACTTCATTGACTCGTTTATACACATGTCATGTTCTTCTCAATCCCAAATTATAAAACTCAGCATTATGGGAGATATTTATGGTGTTTATGGAAAGAGTGCAATGCTAGAACCTTCGATGAGAAACATGTTGATAGAAGTCCTCATGCCATATGGGAAGATGCTATCATTTTATTTGCTTCATGGTGTTATAAATCTTCTATATTTCATGATTATAAAATTGCATCTATTGCTCTAAATTGGAGAGTTTTTATCTAAATATTTGAAAAATTCGATTGCCGCAAATATCTCGTGAAGAATTCCATTTCTACGAAATGTAACAAGGAATTTTATGGAAATAAGGATTAAAAAGAGTGATGGACATGGACACGATAAAATTATCCTCGTCCCTACTCTCCCTTATGGACATCTCTAGTTTCAATAAAGAGAGCAAGATATATTGAATGAATATGAATTTAGGATTCTTGTTGCCTTGATGAGACGGTTAGATAGCAATTGCATACTCGTCATTGATTCATTTATTTATTATGGGTGTTTCCTTATATTTATTTCATTGACCATCTAAAATATATATTTTCTGGGTTCCCTTGGACTAACTTTTTTTTTTGGCAGGACTAACATATTCTTTATTGGGCTTGCTTCTTACTTTTGTTTTCCCTCTTTGAGTTGTATGAGAACAAAAATAGTACGTGACTGACATTGATGTATTCACATAATAAAAAAGTCACACATTAGAATCTCTCTAATTGAATTTAAAAAAAAAAAAAAAAAAAAAAAAATATATATATATATATATATACATTCATTGTACTCTGTATCTTTTTCCTTAATTTTTTGGTAAATCTACCAGCCATCTTTTTATTTTCTAATTGAAATTATAATATTAATTAGAGATAGATATTCAAACTTATAATTTCATGGTCATTGGATATAAATTGGTATTATTGAACTACTATTCTTATTGGCAAATCCACTACCCCATCTAGTTTACACAACATGACACTAGCTGCTTCAAATTAAATGGACAGATTTTGTTGCCTTTCGTGTACGATGACTCTCAAATAGAATCAGAATTCTATATAATTTAGGATCATTGTTTGCATTTATTATTTAATATATAATGTATAGAAGGTTAAAATAATGAGGGAAAGGTGTAATTCTCTAATGCTTACGAGTTAGCGGGATAAATGGGGGATATGAATTATAGCCCTTTGAATGAAGAAATTAGCACAATTAACACGCATTTAGCAAGGCTTATGCTGATAAACTGTTCACAGGAATTTGAGTTTGCGGAGCCGAGATTCAAGATAAGCGATTGCGAGAAAGTCATGCTCAAGATAAATGCCAAGTTCTATAAGAAAAATAAGGAAGGAATCATTTGACAGAAAGAAGTTGACTAACCAGACACTTAGACAGATTGCTGAAATAAAGGGATTCTTGCCTTGGACAAATAGAGACATAATTGGTAAATTCAAACAAGGAAAATGGTCACATTAGTTGATTCGTGCCTATTCTGGTATATTCAAAGAGTTGACGAAGAAGATTATAAAAGACGATCTCTGTAATAGGTTTTGAAAGAGAGGTGCGAGAGTTAGAAACCGAGTTTATTATTTTTTTTCGTTTTTACATTCAATAATACTATTTCAGCATGTTTTCCATGTCGTTATGTGTGTTCTAGTTGCACGTTTAGTAGGTTAGAATTAAGTTTATAATTCTTTGAATCAAAGTTTAGGAATAAACGCGTAAATGCATACGTAACGTTGGCTTCTCATTACATCAAGTTGTGGTAGAAGTTGGATTAGATGCGAATGAAAGCAGAAGCATAAGTTTGTAAGGCAAAGTATGTTAGTTATCCTTTACCGCATGTTTCTTTGTCATATATTGATATTTCTCTCCATGAGTATCTTAGTCTTGTCTTATCTCTCTCAATCTATTTTACTACTTTTTATTTTCTTTCTATTATACAACCCAAACTATCACTACACCTATGCGTTTACTTTCTGTTCAATTCTAAACATTTCTTTGGATAAGTTGCAGTCCCTGTGGAGATAGATAATTTACTTATTACTTACTGCAGACTGCATATACTTGTGCGATTGTGTTACTATTACACACGAGGCAACTCATTACCAGTAGTTAATTTTTTGGCACTGTTTTCGGGGACTGTGTCAATTTATTTTTAAGTTGAGATTGTTTAGAATATAATTTAATATATATATATATATATATATATATATATATATATATATATTTGTCATTTGCTTCAACATTCTAGTGGGAACTGTGCATGAGCATAATTCCTTCGTTTGATCTAGAACCTAAACGAACCCTCCATAAGAGACGACATGCATAGAGAAAGAAAAATCAAAGAAGGATGGACCCAATAACACATAATCACCTTGGAGTTATCGATCCACCAGGCGTAGCAATAGATGCGAAAGCTGGAGCAGGTGCAAATAACAATGCCAATCCAACCCCAGCCTAGGGAGTAGATGAAAGAGACAAAGTCATGAGGACGCCAGCAGGATTATTCAATCATGTAGCATACCTAGGTATGGTTAGACCAAATGGTGAAGGTAGGCGCCCTATTCTAACTAATAATATGTATAACATGCTTAAAGTAAATGAACCTTTTAGTGGGCTGCCAACGGAAGATCTGCATTAACATTTGCATACATTCCTAGATGTTAACGATGCTAACGAGGAAGTCGGTGTCTCCTTAGAGGATACTCGACTATTCCTGTTTTTCTATTCACTAAAAGAAAAAACCAGGCATTGGATAAATATGCTGCCAAGTGATTAAACTTGGGGGCAAGTGGTTGAAAGTTTTTTAGCAAAATACTTCTCTACTTCGAGAAGTATGACTATAGGCTTAAGATCAATATTTTTAAACAAGAGGACGATGAAACCATAGAGGGAGCATAGGAACGGTTCAAAGAGCTTATAACGAAGTGTCTGTACCATGGGCTTTCTTATACCCTTCAAATAGAACATTTTTATAATGGGTTGTCCGATCAGAACAAGACTATCTTCAACGCAACTGCGGTAGGATGCTTGATAGAGAAATCGTACAATGAAGCCCATAAAATTGTTGAAACAACTGAAAAAACTATTGGGCCTAAGCTGAGTCAAGGAAGAAACCAAGATGAAACGCCCGGTCAATTAGAGCAAAGTGCGATAACTGCTATGCAAGCACAGCCTGCCACGCTTACCAACTCCATAAAGAATATTCAAATGACAGCACCACAGAAGGTCCAAAGCGCATCGGTTGTTGATCAATCAATTCTTGCGTTTTATGCACTCTATGAAGGTGATCATGCGTACGATCTTTGTATTGAAAACCTAGAGTCAGTCATGTACATTAGAAACTCGAATTCACGGCCTCATAACAATCCTTATTCAAACACGTATAATTCTGGATGAAGGCAACACCCAAATTTCTCATGGGGAGGCCAGAATAGTAATGCTCACCAAGCTGGACAACAATGCATGCCACTGCAATCTGGATTTGGAAACAACCAACAACAAGCTCATCAATCATATTTATTGCTAAAAGAGTACATGGTGAAAAACGACGTAATGATGATGGATCATCAAACCTTGATGAAGGCGCAGCAAGCAACTTTTCGAGCATTGGAACTGCAATTATGACAGATCGTAGTAAATTTAAAGAAGATACCGCTAGGACAATTACCATCAGATACGGAAGGCTCTAGACTGAATGGTAAAGAGAAAGTTAATGTGATGGAATTAAGAAGTGGGAACCATCAGTGGAAAAGCAACCATCGAGGAGAACGGATGAAGAACCAATCAAAACAAGCAGTACGATGGAAGTGGAAAAACCACTGCCTATCTATCAACCACCTCCTCTGCCATACCTTTAAAGAATTATGGGAAAGAGAAACGAATCAGAATTCAAAAAGTTCACGGACATCTTGAAGCAAATCCACATCAAATTCCTTTAGTCGACGCGTTGCGACAAATGCCAAACTACATAAAATTCATTAAGGACGCGATTAGTGAAAAATGTAAATTCGAGGAATATAAGGTAGTAGCATTAAACGAGGAATGCATTGCGATTTTCCAGAACAAAATCCCTATGAAAGAAGTCGATCCTGGTTAATTCACTATTCTAGTCAAGATTGGTAACCACCACAAACGGAGAGCACTCTGTGATTTGGGTGTCAAAGTCAACCTTATGTCTCTATCAATCTACAAAAATTTTGGAATAGGTGAAATCAGACCCACTATTGTCACAATTTAACTTGTCGATAGGTCAATTACTCGCCCTGTTGGAAAAATTGAATACATTCTTGTTCAGGTCGATAAGTTCATTTTTCCAGCAGATTTCATTATTCTTAATTACGAAGTAGATCTGAAAGTTCCCATCATCTTAGGGAGACCCTTTCTGAGGTCGGGATGAACACTAGTAGATGTGTATAGAGGCACAATCACATTGCGGATGAACGATCAACAGATATAGTTCAACATCTTTGAATCAATGAAGCAAACTGATGCAGAAGAGAATTACAATGTTAGCCAGATTGAAGTAATGTTGGACGAACCATTCTAGAGTGAGCAAAGGAGAACGATGTTGAGAATTGACGAGCATGCTAGGGAAGAAGAGGAAATGCAGAACGATATAATGGAGGATTCGGTGTTCGAAGAAGTACATCATTACGAGGCGCTTGATGTTGCAACAAGAGATAATTCCCCTCAGCGCCCTCAATTGAAGAACCTCCGATGCTAGAAAAAGAGACGTTACCAATCATCATATCATCACAACTGACCCTAGACATGAGCAACTAGATTGGATGGATCTTGGCGGACAAAACGGGCATTAGTCCTACATTTTGTATGCATAAAATTATTCTAGAGGAAGATGCCGAAAACTCAGTGGAACATCTAAGACGATTAAACCCCGCAATGAAAGAAGTAGTGAAGAAGAAAATTATACAATGGTTTGATGTAGGGGCAATTTATCCTATATCAGACAACCAATGGACGAGTCCTTTTTAAACTTAGGACATAGTACAATTCTTGAGGAGGAAACCGATTATCGTGCATCATAGATCTTGAAACCCTTAGATTCATTTAAATTTGGAGGAACTTAGCTTGACCTTCATTGGGGACAATTGAGACTTTAAGTTTGGGGGTGAGGGATGCGAATGTGTATTGTTTGCCAAAAAATAAAAAAATAGTGAGAAATAAAAATCAAGACATTCTGGGTAAAAATGAAACAACAAAAATAGCCGCGTGTATCCCAAGTAATCTGCTGACCATGCTAAGGATTAAAAAATAGCGGCCATGCGGAAAAATTTACTCAAAGGAACCTGAATAAATAAGTCTCGGATAGAATGTTTTGACCAGACTTAAATGATAAACAAGGGGTTTGATTTAAGGGCATTAGAGTGAAGTTTTCAAGCTAGGAGTTGTGGACTGGGCTAAGGGCAATTAGGAGAAGAATTAAGATGAGATTGAAAGGACTTTAGTGAAGGATGAATTGGGATAATTAAGCATTTGCGTATTATGACAATTATATCTAAAGAATATTTTTTTTAGCAAGAGGAAAAGCACAACATTGTGATCGGCAATTACTTTTAGTAGTCATTTCACCTTTATTCGCATCGCTCAAGATGAGTAATGATTCAAGTTTGAGGGTTTGATGACTCTCAAATAGAGTCAGAATTCTATATAAATTTAGGATCATTGTTTGCATTTTTTATATAGAATTATACATAATTCAGACTCTATAGCACAAAAAGGGGCAACATATTTTCATATATAGCACAAAATCAAAACTAATTCATTTATAGCAGAAAAAATTCAACTTGAATTCTATCACTGGTTGAGTTCTATCAGTGATAGAATTAAAAATAAGTGGTAGACTCGTTCTATCATTGATAGAAAATTATATGCTATAGATGAACTATTTTAAAAATTGTGCTATAAATATAATACAGGAGGTAAATGTGCTGGTGAGAATAAATTTCCTATATTAACGAGGAGGAAAATTGAATTAAAACATATATAACAACTAATTAATTAACCGTTCATATTTAGGATCATAAACCATCCATTTAAAATTTTAAAAATTTATCCAATTTTCGGTTTCACATTTAGAAACAAATTGTTTATATATGAAAAGTTAATATAAGATTTTGCCTTCACCATGTCCTATTTTTCATATAAGATATTTGGTCTATGTTTGGCTTTAAAATGAGAAATTTTGGTAATAAAAATGTGAGAAAAACATTATTTGAGACTATCTGGAGTGTAATTAAGCATTCATAATTCTGAAAAATGATGGAGCATACAATTTGTTTAAACAAAAAAACATTGAAATATTACTGTTAACCCATAAAACCTTTTGTATATAAGAGATCAAAAAAGATCCTTTGTAACTGGATTGTACATATGAGAAAAAGAGTGTAATCATATTAGCAATATATATATACATATATAAGTCAAATCATTCAAAGACCAGACATAAAATAAAAAGAGAGATTACATCTTTATAGTAGAAGAAAGAACAAGTGGGATTTTCTCCAAACGAATTGGTTAGATGTATATTATCAAAAGATAACATCATCTAAGCACCTTTTTATTTTCGAATTCAAAACACATAAACCAATTCAAGATTGGTTAAACAATATATGAGGTCAGATTTTTGAATTCTCCATCCTCATATAATAAACTAAAAACCCAAAAGAAAAGACACTTTTACTTTATTGATTATATTAAAATCCTTCTCGTAAAGAGAAAATGAAGCATTGGATGGAAGTTGGCTAATAAGGCCACTCTCCAATCCAATTGCCCGGCGGATCATAGTTGCAAGAGATGAACCACCAATTATTGTTACACAGAACTCTCGCACACCCGACGCGATAAGAGTCACGCCAAACGATTTGCGTGTAATGAAGACACTCGCCCCCAACACAATCGTTTTTGTTATAGCTATAATATGGCTTCTCGGCCACCCATAAGTTCACAGCAGCAGTGCCACTGAAGGTGCCGGTGCCCTTCGCAAGGTTCTCGCCATAAGGGCCGTTGGAATGCAGCAATTGGCAATCGGCTTTTCGAGAGTTGGCGTACGTTAGAGCGTAAGCAGCAAGAGTGGTGTTCCATACAATATTTCCAACCCCCACTTGGGTTCTAGCTGAGTTGTGGGCATTGATGTAGTCTTGAGCTGAATTTTGGGCATTAGAACTCTTAACCAAAAGGGTTAGAGCCAGAATAGAGAGTTGAAAAACTCCCATGAGTTTGAGGAAATGCATTGTTGTTTGTTCTTCTTGAGGATTTGGATATGGAAATGGTGCTTAAGGTGGAACTATTTATAGATTAGAGATTGTGTATTTGAGTAAGAAAAGGGTTGAAATGATAATCTTTATTATAATCATCGACTTTTTAAAACAACCATTTTAGTGGTTAATGTCTTATTTACATGTTATTACAGACTTACTCAAAGCTTTGCAATTAATTAATTGGTTAAAAATAACAACAAAATAAGAACCAAAACGTCTATTTTTATAGTATTTAGGAGTATATGATAGACATCAATTTAAAAGTTCACAGACAAAAGTGAGACAATTCTAAAAGTTCATGTACTAATATATACAAGTAAAAAACAAAGGCCAATATAAACGTGTTTTAAAGTTTAATTTCAAGAAGCAAATCTAAATGTGTAAGCCTGTCCGTTTAATTCAAATATATCATTTTTATGTTCACTAGAGTGGTAGATCGGTCACATCAATGTAAATTTATTGAGTATGAAGTTATGAATTCGAATTCTCAAATCTCAATTATTATAATTACAATATATATATATATATATATATATATATTATCATTTTTATTTTATAATGCAAGAAAATTTTAATTATTTTTGGTCACTTTTCTACATCCACTTTCATCGTTCTTAATAAAACGTCAAATTTTAAAAATGAAAAACTTATTGAATCAATACTTATTTGGTTTTTAAAAATTGGGTTTTATTTGTCTCCAAGGGATGACACAGTGGTTGAAAACTTAGGATTTGAGGGTATTCTTGCCTTAACATTCTAGGTTCGAGACTCAGTTATGATATGATATTTGCTTAGATTCTTCAAAAAAAAATAAAAAATAAATAAAGAATGGATGACAAAAGTTGTATTTGTCCACTTAATTTCCAAAAAATCAAATAATTATGGAGCATGCATTATAAAACATAAAGTTGTAAAGGTGGTAAACTGAATAATAGCAACTGCAAGCAAAGGCACGCTTTAAGTTATAAAATGGTTGAATTTTCAACAGAAACATTGCGGTAACCATCAGGTAAGCATAGTGAGTATGTGTATAATATTATAGTGAATATATGCGTTTACTAATTAAAAAACAATAAATATGCATATTTATATATATACATGTTTACCAATGAATGCAATTCCATGTGACATTTTTTCAAGAGGAATATTTAGGTCATGTCGGACATGATATAAAAAAAATTGCCCACCTACATGATTTAATTGGGCCATATTATATTTTTGTTTATTTCATTTTTTTATTTTTTGAATTTAAAATGTAGTTCATATTAGACCAGACATTACATTCTAACCTAAATATTTCTCTTTTCTAAATGTGGAAGGCTAATAAATTTGAGAGAAAGATCGAACAAATTTCATCTCCTTAAAAGATCTACTAATAATAACACAATTAAAGATATTTTTAATAATAACAAAATATATAATATTATTTTGCACAAGATCAGTATATCTTATTCAGCAGCCTTCCCTCAAGTTGGATTCAAAATATAAAGAGGTCCAAATTAAATTTGAAATTTAATGGAACAAAAAGTTGGAGCAAATAGCGGTTTGGTAAAAACATCTGCAAGCTTCTATTGATTGCAGACTGGCAAAAGTTTCAATAACCTAGAATTAACTTTGTAGCGGATGATGTGACAATCAATCTTTATGTGTTTAGTTCGTTCATGAAAAAATTAAAATATTTACAAGTTTTATAGTTTGCTTGATTATCACAAAACAAAGATGTGGGCATAGAAACTTTAACCAATAAATAAATAAGAAAGTAAGATAACCAGAGCAACTCACAAGTAAAGAGAGCTAATGCTCTTTATTCAGCCAATGAACCAGAGGCGATGCTCTATTTCTTAGTCTTTCATGATATCATGTTTCCACCAAGAAATACACAAAAGGGCATCAAAAAAGCCATGAGATACTCGAGTAGGAAAATTTTCTCGACAGCCAGATTGTCATCACATCTATAAAGTCTACACGTACAACTAGGTCATATGAGGCACACTCGTCCTACAAGATGACAAGTCTTTTAAATAACAGGCAAACATATGATGATGCGCAACCTGACATGAAATGGGCATGTCATCATAGTGCTGAACATTAAAAAGATCTATTGCCAACAAGAGTAGAATTCTATCGATATCTTGTACAATTTAGTAACCATGAGATTATAGGTTCGGATTTCTCTTCCCAAAATATTGTAGTATAAAAAAAACAAAATAATAAAAAGGTCTATCATTATATGTCTCCGGCATCTTATGTTTTGCATATCTACTTTTTTTTATTTTAAAAAAATGATTGGAACAACTTTGTTGTTATATATATATATTTGTTAAACTTGCTAGTAAATTTATATAATTTATAAAATGCTTTTAAAGTATTCCCTAAATAGAAAAAAAAATTAAATTACCCCTTATTTTAAACGATTTAAATTTTTTTAATATAAATTATTATTTATAAGCTTTGGAAAAATTAGGAAACTAATTCATAAACTCTTTCTTTATTCACCTCGTAAACATACAACTCTTTCACTCGGGAAAGCAGCTTCTAAAAATGTTTGAGAAGTAAATTTACTTATGCAAGAAAATGAAAAAAAAGACATTTTTTAAATTGAAAAATCATTTTGCAACAAAGTCTAAATTGTTCTTTTGTCACCGAGGGTCAGTGGCGCAGTTGGTTATCTTGTCTGGTGTTAATCCATTTCAACTCCACGGTCACGAGTTCGAGCCTGAAAATCGGTATTTGGCTCTCATATTATTTGAGAGTAGTTGTGCCCTCTATATATGGTTTGTTGGTCCCCCTTCTCCCACTATGTACTCAAAAAAAAAAAAAACTGTTCTTTTGTCTTGATATATGACATTTTATAAATATTTATTGACTTCGTAGAGAGAAAAAAAAAACTATTTAAAATGAAAAGCTTTTTTTTCATATTTTTAAAAAGTAATTTCCTTACTTTTAAATATTACACTATACAACGCTATAAAGTGAAAGAGAATTTTCCATGAAAGTCAATTTTCATGAAAACTTATTCAAATTACTTATGGTGAAAGACAATTTTAAGAAAAACTCATTTCAATAAAAACAATTTAAAAAAAGTTGCAAATATGGGAAAAATAAATTACTTTAACAGAGTATTTTTATTTCGAATTCAACCACGGTTGACAAATTTATCAAATATTGTCACTAATTTAAATTAATCGGTAAGACAGATTAAAGTCAATCAGATGATAATGATTGAAGTCGATAAAGTAGGTATATATGTTGTTATTTTTGTTGGCTAGTACTAATTGAATTCAATCAATTTTAAATCATGTTTTAAAATTTCGAACCGATTTCGTGATTTAGGACGTATGATCATAATATGTATTTCATGTCTTTGTAGACCTTTGGGCGTTATTCATTCTCAGTCCAATTTACTCTTTTCTCAAAGAAAAATATAGATTTAATTTTGAAAAGTCGAAGGATTATCAAACATGCACTTAGAAACGTAAAATTGTGAAGGTGGTAAAGTGAATATTAATAGCCATTGCAAGAAAGGCAATTTAGATGGAAAAATGGTTGAATTTTCAAGAGAAACATCCCCTTTGGACTAGCCTTTGAAACTTTGCGGTAACCGTAAGGTAAGCCATATAGAGAGTAGAATATTAGGGTGAATATGTGCGTTTACCAATTGCAATGTTCTTCTTTTTTTTTTTTGAAAGACCAATTACAATATTCCAAGTACCTATTTTCTGAATGAGGAAGCAAATAATGGATTAACGTTTAAAAATGACTTTCTTTTAAAAATAGATTAACATATAGTTTGATACTTTTTATCTCTTTATATTCAGAGCCAAACAAGATAATTGTGTGTTCATGATTAAGTCGTCATGAATTCAAATCTTCCGATTGTTAAACTAAAAAAAAATCTTTATTATTATGAAAAATGGCAATCGAATAAAGAATAAGAAAACGCAGACGAGAGAGAAAAAAAACGAACACAAAATTTACGTAGTTGATTCACGTTGTGTTAGCTAGCCTACGGGTAGAGAGGAGAAAAATACAGTCATGAGATAAGAGGCCAAAAATACATAAAAACCTATTAATAACAAATGCAGATTTTGTTTTGGTTTTGAGGACGTTGTCCCCGAATCCCCACTCGTTGACCGGCAAATAAGACCTCTAATTAACTAATAATAGGGCATTCAGTCTTTCAAAGCATACTTAATGGATCGATGACGCAATTGGTTATATAGTTTGGTGTTAATCTATTTCCATTCCACGGTAACAAGTTCTATCCTTAGAATCGGTATTTGTAATCTCCCTCTCCCAACTTATACTAAAAAAAAGTCGTTCAAGCCATATCTCAACATTTATATGTAATTTGGCTATCAAAAAATGTTTTGTTTATTTATTTGATGGTTGAATCAATACAAATTTTAAATAAATTCGATAGTTCTACGTCAATCCTGGACCATAA
Organism: Sicyos edulis; assembly: GCA_036507275.1. Lineage (NCBI taxonomy): Eukaryota > Viridiplantae > Streptophyta > Magnoliopsida > Cucurbitales > Cucurbitaceae > Sicyos > Sicyos edulis. Next base: position 9,032,913 of record CM071851.1, read on the forward strand.
TGTGACTGAGGAATTAGCAAGTTCGTTCTTAACAACAACATAATGTCCTTTGACCTCCCATCAAGCTTAGCAAAAACATAAGTTCCCTAAACATGCTACTAAACTATATGAGTTCTTGTCCAACACAATATCAACACAATATCATGCATACAATCAAAAATTGAAAGATAAAACAACTTGGGATCATTTCCTCTCAAGACTCTCTCTCTCTCTACATACATCAAGAGATATGTGAGAGAATCCTTATAACTTTCTTACAAAAAGAGAAGGATCAATAGATGATGGTTGAAAATCATCGCTTAAAGGGTAAGTAGTGAAGCATTTGAACCAAACTTTTAGAGCTTGTTTCAATATATATATTCATTACTAAAGTTTACATATAGAAAGAAATTAAGGACGTCGATCAACACTCACAAACTCTTGTGGTTGATGCATATAAACCATACCTTGCAATTTTTTATGAAGAAATTGCATTTTTTATATCAAATTTCCACAATGACTACTTGAAAATTAGCCGAAATATGTAACATGATTCGAATTGTTGACTTTTTAATAACTGGGCTGAAAGTTTCAAAGTAGTTTATTTCTTCCACTTGATGGAACTCATTCGCCAAGTCTTGGTTTATACCTTTCCAAATACTTCCATCCGAATTATTTTTTATTCTATAAACCCATTTACAATCAATTATACTCGTATCATTTGTCCAACAAAGGCACTGAACTCATCTTCTATTGAATTTTGCCGCCCATATTATTTTTAGGCATAAAATGCAAGCAACAAACACTCTTTTCTTTGAGATTCTTGATGTACTTCTTGTTTGTATTGGATGGAGTTAAAGAATATTTTGAGGTTCAGGCATTACCATTTGGCCTTTTCAACTGATTCTCTTGAGCAAGCATTGGCAATTCAATTTCCAAAGGTATTTGAGCATTTATAACGGAAGATCAGGGAACAACAGGTTCATAATGTGCGATGTTTGTGTTGAATAAACTTAAATGTAATTTTAATATATTTATAATAGAGCGCTCATCTCATTGTGAAAGGTAGAGAAAGCAAGAGCAAAGGTAGAGCAAGAAAGCAAACAGAAAAAATTGAGAAATTGAGAAATAAAGAATAGTATGTAGAGAATTTTGTGAGTGCTTTGTCTTTCCAATCACGAAGCAAAAAGCTTGCGCGATTGTTTTATTTGTGTTATTTTATTCGCCTTTCAAGTTTGTTTATAAATTGGTATCAGAGCATTATCAATTTGTAGAGGTAGAGTCAATATTGCACGATTGAATATTAGTAGATGTGTAATAGGGTATAAATTGCAGAGGTATCAATGCATTTGTTTAGAGAAAAAGGAAAAGAAGGTACTATTTGAGCCTAAGGAAAGAATTTTCATGCATTCTTTTTCTTAGAAACTTTAGCTCAAAACACAAATATTCCTGACATCTAATAAGTATACTAGACTTGTACATAAGAGATAGCAATTTCAATTAAGTTCCTACATTTTCTTTCTACAATGTCATTTTGCTCAGGGAGGTGAGGGCAATAATTTTGATAAAGAAGGCCTATGTTTGTAAAGAATTAATTAAGTTGGTTATTGCCAATTCACAACCTTTCACTCAAAGAAAACTTTTAACTTTCATTGATTAGACTATTTTCAAGAAGGGAAGAAATTTAGTAAGTACCGAAGCTACATCAGATTTGTAAGTGATAGGAAACACAACCAAGTGTGGTGAGAAAAGTCAACCATCATTGAGATGTAGTATTTAACAACATTTATTAAAGTTTCACGGGATAGTCCTTATACTTCAATGATGGTTGATATAGAAAATGTAAGAAATTTATTAGACATAATACCATAAGGCAATATCTACAGATGTTTGAGTAACTACAAACATAAAATGATGGGATGCAAACAAAGTATCACAAATTGGTTAGATGAAGGGAAGTTCATAGGTATATAAGTGATGACAAATCATCTCCATTGATATGAGGTCTTTTGAGAGATGCTCAAAAACAAAGTCTTAAGGGTCTAGGCCCAAAGTGGACAATATCATGTTAATGTGGAGATTCGGGTAGGGTTGTCATCCTTATCAATTGGTATTAGAGTCAGGTTACTTTTTGGTTTGAGAAATTTGCTGGTAATTTTTGCAGTGAAATTTTCTCGGTTTGCAATTAATTTTTTGCAAAAAAGATTTTGGAGTTTTCTATGCATTTTTGCTAATTTTTAGATTGTTAGATCAAAATGTCAGCAAAATTTGAGGTGGAGCATTTTGATGGGAGAGGTGATTTTTCTCTTTGGAAGAAGAAAATGTGTGCTCTCCTAGTCCAACAAAAAGTGTCTAAGGCTCTTGATGATCCTGAAAATGCATCTTATGACAATGATAGCAGCTGAAAAAGAGGAAATGCTAGAAATGGCCTATTGTACGATTATCTTATATCTAGGGGATAATGTGTTAAGGCAAGTACATGTTGTAAATACAGCTTTGGAGGTATGGTCTATAAATTAGATAGCATGTATTTGACTAAATCCTTAACTAATAAGTTGTATTTGAAGGAAAAAAATTTCGGTTATAAGATGGATCCTAGCAAAGATCTAGAATAGAATCTAGATGAGTACAACAAGATAACACTTGATCTGAATAACATTGATGAGGTAATTTTAGATGAAAACAAAGCTATTATCCTGTTAAAATCGCTACCAAAATCTTATAATGGAGTAAAGACTACACTAAAGTATGGTAGAGATAGTCTCTCCATGGATATTGAACTTAATGCTTTAAGGTCTAGAGATTTTAGAAATAAGAAAAAGATAAAAAGTAAAGAGAATGAAGTTCTCCTAGTTAGAGGTAAAACTGACAAAGGCCAACTAAAGGGAAAAATAGTTGTGAAAGGTCAAAGTCACAAAATAGATTCATAAAAAAGTGCTTCTATTGCCACAAAGAGGGGCATATTAGAAGGAACTGTTATGAAATCAAGAACGAGAGGAAGAATGAAGAAGAATCGCATATGAATGTTTTTGAAGGATATGACTCAAATTAGGTTTTGATAGTATCAGAAGCAGGTGTGTAATTAGTGAATGGATTTTAGACTCAGGGTGTTCATCTCACATGACACCCAACAGACATTGGTTTCAAGAATTTGAGTGCATTCATGGCAGTATTGTTCTTTTTGGAAACAACCAAGAATGTGTTGTTGAAGGTATTGGTTCAATACAAGTGAAGATGTTTGATAATCATATAAGAATTCTCACTAACATGAGATATGTGCCTGATTTAAAAAGAAGTTTATTGTCTCTTGGAGTATTTGACAAAGTAGGGTACTCATGGATAACAAAAAAAGGTACAATGAAGATTATCAAAGGAGCTATTGTGAAGTTGAAGGATAAAGTCACCAATAGCTTGTATATCCTGTAGAAAGCACAGTTTTAGAAACAACTGCTTCAGTTTCTCTACAAAATCAAGAGAAGGCGAAAGTGGGCATCAAAGGCTTGACCATGTTAGTGAAAATGGCTTGAAAGAGCTCCAGAAACAAGGCTTGTTGGGGAGCTGTGAAATAGGGAATCTTGATGCTTGTGAACACTGTATTTATGGTAAGTCTACCAGGGTCTCGTTTGGAAAAGGTAAACATAGTTCTCAACATATTTTAGACTATATTCACTCTGATTTATGGAGACCAGCTAGCACACACACTTTGGGTGGAGCTAATTACTTTTTATCTATAGTACGTAGATGACTACTCTCGGAAGGTATAGGTGTATCTACTAAAACCAAAACCTTGGTGAGTGAGAAAGAATATGCTTAGAAAGAATATGATTTGATTCCTTAACCTAGATTGAGAAAGAAAAAATCATTAAAAATAAATCGATAATTATTATCGCTGCACAACTAATCCACTGAAAAATATATTTTATGGCATTGTGTGGAACTTAAAAAAGTTTAGAAAGAATGAAAAAATGAGACGGAATTAATTTATAGAGTACCAGAACCTTGGTGAGTGAAGTGAAAGAGAATGAAGTGATTAATAGTAGTTTGGAGTGGTTAACTACTCGTTTGGAGATTGAGGTTAATAATAGTGGAGTAATCAACTACTTGTTTAGAGCTTGTGGTTAATAGTGGTTGAGTTATAAATTTGATGTGAAGTTTAATAATTTTAATGTGAAATTTGATAGTGGAGTTGAAGAGTTGTTAAAATTAGTTAAGAGTGGTTGTTTACTACAAAAAAACAAATGGTAAGTTTTTGAGCAGTAGTTGTCCAAAAAAACAAACATATCAGCATTTGAAATTATTATTATTATTTTTTTTTTTTTGAAAGTGAAATAATTAAATAAATATTATTATTTAATGATTGATATATTTTCATACATTTCTGTATATTAATGCATCTTTTGCGGGAAATATAATTTGTCGTTCATTAGAAAGAAAAGAGTGAAATTCAAATTATTTAAGACTTGAAATAAGGAGATTACATCTTTATAATATTTATTTAAAAAAGGGAAAAGAAAAACAACCAACAAAAAGTTTACATTGTATAGTAGGCTTTCTCCCCACTAGTTGGCTAGATGTATATTATCAATGATAACTTCATCTAAGTAGCTTTATTTTTAAAAACAAAAGCACATATTAACCAAACCGAGCATAACTCAATTGATTGAACATATACGAAGTAACATATTCAAATTAAACTTTATTCATTTTACTCAAATCCTTCTTCTCCTACAGACAAGGATGCATTGGATCGAAGTTGGCTAATAAGGCCGCGCTCCAACCCAATTGCCTGGAAGATCATAGTTGCAAGAGATGAACCACCAACCATTGTTACACTGAACTCTCGCACACCCGACCCGAGTAGAACTTTGCCAAACAATTTGCGTGTAATGGCGACACTCGCCCCCGACGCAAGCGTTGCTGCTATAGCTATAATAAGGCTTCTCGGCCGCCCATAAGTTCACAGCAGCAGTGCCAGTGAAGGTGCCGCTGCCCATAGCAAGGTTCTCGCCGTACGGGCCATTCGAATGCTGCATTTGGCAGTTAGCTATGCGAGAGTTGGCGTACGTTTGAGCGTAAGCAGCAAGAGTGGTGTTCCATACAATGTTTCCAACCCCCACTTGGGTTCTAGCTGAGTTGTGAGCATTGACATAGTCTTGAGCTGAGTTTTGGCCATTAGAACACTTAACCAAAAGGGTTAGGGCAAGAATAGAGAGTTTAAAAGCTCCCATGAGTTTGAGGAAATGCATTGTTGTTGTTTATTCTTGTTGGGGATTTGGATATGGAAATGGTGCTTAAGGTGGAACTATTTATAGCTTAGAGATTGTGTGCATTTGAGTAAGAAAAGGGTTGAAATGATAATCTTTGTTTTAATTCTAGACTTTTTGAAACGACTATTTTAGTGGTTTATTATATTATTAACATGTTATTACAGACATACTCAAAGCTATGCAATTAATTACTTAGTTAAAATTAGTATCAAAATAAGAACCAAAACATCTATTTTTTAAAAGTGTTTACGACTGGTTTTGTAGAAATGTGTTTAGGGACTAAAATAAACACTAACTTAGATGTTCATGGATTAAATTAGGGCATATCTAAGCTTAAAGGCCAACATGGACTCCAAATGAGTGGGTGGCGTACTGGTTATTTTGATTGGTGGTAAATTTATTTCAACTCTACGGTCACTGTTTAGTCTTTTGTTCGAAAAAAATCGACTAAACCTAAGGGAGACGACAATCAATCAACTTTAGCTGAAGGAGTGAATCATCTCACTCAGAATTGTAGAGAGAAAAAAAAATGTCATTTACTCATCATTTGAGTTTAAAATTTTTAGTTTGAGAAAATTGTAATTATTTTTATCTTTTCTTTATATCACTTTCGTCCATTTTTAACAAAGACGTTTTAAAATTTTTTTGGAAAACATAAAAATCGAAACTTCGCTCCACTATATTTAAGGTAACCACGCCAATCTCTAAGTCAAGCACCAAGAGATATCAAAAGAAATGGAGAGACACAACAACATTTGAACATTTGATCACATTTCAAAAAGGAAAAACATGTTAACATGTTAATATGACATTGAAAATGATCATTTTGTTAAGATCTCAATTGTCCTTCAATATAAAAGAGATATATGTTACTTCTCTTATTGTCAACTGCTTTTTTGGAGAGGAATCTCATATTCTCTAATATAATTAACATACATTGATAATTATTTTATTTTTCGAAAATTATGTGTGCATTTTTTTTTTCTCTCTCTCTTTTTAATTCCTTACTTTTTGGTATGATTTTCACTTTTTAAATAAAACACTGAAAGGAAATCTTTAGATCAATATAATATTTATTGTCTTAATTAAAAAAAAAAAAAGAATCCAATCGTTATCGAATAAGATGGTAGTTTTCAAAACATCAATTAGATTAAGAATACATGAGATAAAGTAGATGTCAAAAATCATATGTTAAAAGTAATATTGTATATTTAAGTTTTTAAAGAAACATACAATTATGAAATATAGCTTTAGAAACATAAATTGTAGATTAAAATAAAATAATTAAAAAAAAAAAAACATAAATTGTGTAGTCAGTAAAGTGAATATTAATAGACATTGCAAGGGAAGGCAAACTTCAAGAGATAAAATGGTTGAATTTTGTTCAGAAACATCCCCTTTAGACTATGAATTTCGAAACTTTGCGGTAAGCGTCGGGTAAGCCAAAGAGAGTATAATATTATGGTGAATATGTGAGTTTACCGATGGCATGTAGTTCCATGTGCTATTTTCTGAATCAACAAGGAAACCAATGAATTAACGGTTAAAAAATGACTTATTATTATAAATAATAATAAATAATAAAGGTTAATATATAGTTTTATACTAAAATTTTTCTTCTTATATTTAATTTGGTTATCAAATTTTATTTTTTTGACTCATATCGATTTCAATTCTAAAATTTCTCCTATAAGAAGAACAACTTTCTGTCTTTTTTAATATTTTTTTCAACATTACTTTTTTAGGTTGGGAAGGAGAAAACAGAACTTCCAATTTCTTTAGTTAGGTATGATGAAGAATTGAAGCTAAGTTTGTAATTTACCTTTTTATTGGATGAGAACGGTCTTTGTTTATAGGATTAAATTGTTGTATTTAATAGTAATGACCCTATCAAGTTTGTATTAGATCGAATTTCCCTTTTACATAGCAATTATTATGAAAAGGAAAAAATATTGATGTTGATAGGATTGGTTGTTTTTATAAAAAGCTTGAATGAATTGGTTGCAATTTTTTTTTTCTGGCTAGGGAACTTATTTTTTTCATGAATGCGCATAACATGTTTATGCAAATTGGTGGATATTACAAAGTGCAGTGGAGTATGCTAAATGTTTCTCTTTTATTGAGTTATTTTATAGCTATTTCGAAGTAGCTACTTCTAGAAAAAAGCACATTCCATGACTATAATTTATAGTCATGAATACCTTTCATGACTAAAATCAAGAGTCATTGTATCCGCTGTCACGGAAGGTTCAACTATGACACTATAGTAAAAGTGTCATAGTAGAATCAATTATGACACAATATTATAGTCATAGATGAACCATTAATGACAATATATTATAGTCATAGATGAACCATTAATGACACATATATAGAGTCATTGATGAAATAATAACGACAATTTACAAGTGTCATCGTACAACCAGTTATGACATTTTATTAGAGTCACGATTGATCCATTAATGACAAGTATATATAGTCATGATTGAACTATTTATGACATTTTATTTTAGTCAAGGTTGAACCATTAATGACACATATATATAGTCATTGAAGGAGTATTAACGACATGTTAATATTGTCATTATAGCTTATATATTGACACTTTTTTATAGTCATCAATTTATGTAATATGACTATTTATTTATGTCAATTTATTAGTTTTCATGACAATTTTTTATGCATATTTACAACCTGTTTTGTTTGCGTCTTTACCTGTCAAGAAAGATTTATAATATGCATCTCACAAATCTTATTCCACAAGCATTATTTCATATATGACTAAATAATTTGTACATTACACTTGAACAAAAAAAAAATCAATATCAATAAATTTATAATTCTTAAAATGTCTACAAGAGGTTTAAAAACTAGAATGTTTACAATATAACAAATAAACATGGTCTGTTATCCCTTGTGCACGTATACGTGGATTGAAAATTTGCACGATAACTGTAGATGCAAGCGATTTCTCACTTTAAACAAAATACATGCACACTGTATTAATAAAAATTTGAATTAGAAGCTGCACAAGAGAATATAAATACTCATAATATAAACATCACGAGTCACAACTTTCATGGCAGGGCCAATTTGTAGTAGTGGTGCAACACCCTGACCCTGGATTTACCTGCACCTGTAACTCTAGTACTTACTATACGCAAAATAGCACCATGCTTTACTAAACTCTTTACAACAAAAAAAAGTATAGCAATTTGAGAAAAAACCTCTTAAGTTAGATTTACAAATCCAACAAAATTCTAATACATTATCACCTAAACAACTTGTCAAGAATTCAAAATGGATCATGCACGCAAAACACTATTTATCTAATTCCAGACCGTGACACAAAAATCCCGTGTAGCCTGCATGGACCTTCACTTTACCGTTGCTCGATAGAAGTTTCCTAAAAAAACATATATTCAGCGTAGAACAACATTAATGTCGAACCTACAATGTATTGATTAATATCAACTTCTATTAGGTGTTCATACTTCTTCCACACCATACACTAGACACCCCACCTGGAAAACTCAAATTACAAAACTTGAACATATATCATATGTCCACAATGACCAACTCCAGCAAACACTTCTTTCTTCAACTGTTCTACTTTAAAAATGCACAATTAATTCATGTACCACACATTAGTTCATAATAACATAACACAACATCAATAAAACACATTAAGTTATGCACTTATATAGGAAAAAACACATAATCAATTATTTTCCTTTGGACCCTCCCACTAGTTGCACAAAAACCAGCTTCACTACCAGGTTAGAAACATATATAAACCTTCTCTAAACCATAACCTTTTAAAAAAATCCGACAGTAAACACATTTGGAGGCTTATCTCAAGAATAGGACAACTCACTTTTACAAACCATCAAAGTGATAGAAAATATATTACACCTTTTAAGCCACCCTACATTCACAAAAAAATAACCCAAACTCTTCTTAGTAGCTTAACCTTACCATTGCACACTTTCACCATAATCATTTCCTATTCCACTACTACCAACTATTCAGTCAGAACATCTCTAATATCAGCAAATAATTACAAAGAAAAACCACAATAGGAGAGAGCACCATCCAAAACTCTCACCTGTGTTGAGAAGATCCTCCGTCGTGAAGCTCGATCTCATTCACTCTCGTGCCTCCTACATACAGAAGAGACAACATAAAATATACATGTATTTCACACCATAAAATTTAGTAACAGCTTATAAACGTAAAATTCACTAAAAACAAATACGCAAGCTTTGATCCCCACAACTGAAATAGCAAATCAGGGTTTTGTGTTTAGGTTTTCTCTCTTCCACCTCCCTTAAAAGAATGAACCTAAAAATTATACATACCCCAAGAAAAATTCTACAAACGTCATTCTTGCACCGACTCGATGCAACCCCTCGTCATTCTTCGTCGAACTGCGGTCAAAATCGCCCCTCCGAGGTCGCTTAGGTTCCTTCCGTGTGGAACCTTCCTCCAAACCCTTTTCCTGCGATTCTTCTTTTCCTTGAGGTCTCTCACTCCAAGAATTTGATTTTCCTTGGCCGTAAATATACAAAACATTGTTGTCCATCATTTCCCTCCCTCTCTAGGCTTACACGTGTTTTTTTTTCAACCCTAGGTGGAACTTAACCACTTCCTTTTTTTTTCTTGCACTCCTCTTTTAAATAAATTGATCCCCCACATTTAGATATATTAATATAATATATATTTATTTCCCAAACTAAAAAAAAAAGATAACAAATTTATTTTCTAGGTCTTACAAGTGATCTTGAATTGTTAAGAACAAACAAACAAAACAATTCAAACAACTATAATATCTTACACGCAAATCAATCTCCACCACAAATCCAAAAAAGACAATTTCAATCATCAAATATCACACCCAGTTCAAACAGCTTCAATCAACTCAATGAATGTTTACAAAGATAAAACAAACCTAACATCTAGAATTGTTGGGAATAATCTGCAAAAATAAAAACAGAACATAATAGAAACAAAGAGCTAAGGTTGGTTTTCATCAATGGCTATTATATACCCTTACAAGCAAATCAATCACCAATTCAAATCCAAAACAAAACAGTTATATTTCATCAAGTATCACACACCCAATTCAATCAGCTTCAATTAACCCAATGAATGTTTACAAAGATCAAACAAAGAGCTAAGTTTGGTTTTCATCAATAGCTATTATATACTTTGTGTAGGAAGTGTGAAGGTTGTGAGATTCATTTAGTAATGAGATGTTTGTGGGTGCTATACAAATAACTGCTAAGGGGGGTTTAAACCTTTGAAAACCTTGGCACTACTAAAACAAAGCATCCAAACTTAATAGAAAAATATCATTTAAAACCTTAAACACTATTAACAAGTGTGGAATTTTCAAGTGAAAAGAAAAGTCTAGATAAAACTTGTGGTATTATGTGAGAAAAGTCTCAAGCTAAACTTCTTTATTCTTTTTAACACTGTGGCAAAATTTCATAAAAAAGTTGAAATTGAGGTTTGTTTATGAGTGTTGACATTGTGGCATTATGTAAAAAAATTCTTAGGCTAAAATTATTCTCGACACTATTATTTTCGACACTATTAGCAGTAGATCTCAGTGTGTGATTAGTTATTTATTCAATAAGTTCAACAAGTTTGGCAACAAAACAAAAGGTTTTACCTAGTATGGAACATGAAGCCCCTCAAAACTCCATCCACGAGACAAAATTCTTTTTCAAAATCTCATTTCGAACACTAGTTAGCTTGGCATTAAAGTATTAGATAGGGCTTGTCATTTCTCATGCTCCAGCACTGCACCCACTTCAAACGCATCACATGGGCCTGCCTTCCTATACAATTGTAGCCAAAAAATAAAAGAAACCCTATTATAAGAATCAAAGTCAAGAGCTAAAACAAGCCAAGTGTGTAGCTTTTATTATAACTGTTCAACATGCTAAACTAAAATGTATTTTACTTCGAGAGATGCAAGGTAACACAAAACCAAATTGATGAATAAATAAAGAAGATAACTTCATCCATTATATAAAGGTTAAAATAAAATCTATTTTTAAAGAAAAACCACTCAAAATAAAAGAAAAAATGGATAGAAATCATGTAGCCACTTACATTCTTCTTGTACTCTCATAACTAGAATGATCATTTAGAAAACCAATTAATAAATTTTATTAATTAGAACAAAAATACCAAAAATAAAACAGAAGTAATAAGAAATATTAACATGGATTTTTACTGTCCAAACTGCAGGCCATTAACAGATTAGTTTGTCTACCCATTCATACACCATGAAATACCAACTAAACTTCATACATAAATCTAGAAGAATAGATACCAAATATCAAATATCAACTTCATACTAACGAATTTACCCTTTACTCTTTTCCCCATGTCAAGTTGTTCCATTGTACTAATACCAGTGAGAGTATACAAGCCTTACAACTTCACTACAGCAAAAATGGATAGCAAAACAAAACAAGATAAGAAATCACTGGCTTCACATTACCTATAGGTAATTTCTTTTAATTTCCATCTCAAAATTCTCTTTGGCATTTTCACAAACAATTAGTAATCACTCAACAAATATTTCATAATTTCCCCCATTTTGTCTCAATTCGATCCGGGTGATTCTATTTCATCTAAAAGAGATTTATATTTGATTTTTATGAAAAGAAACAGCAGCTGGTATGATAACATAAACACATAACATTAAGAGATTGCAAATTTTAGAGGAAAACAAAACTCTAACAATACCTGGTGAAGAAAGTACACGAATGAAAGATGTAGAATCAGAGTATTTTGTAAATCAAGAGATGGAGACAACAAAGTTGAAAATGTTAATAACTCAAAGGAGGTAACTTAGTTCCAATCTTTAGTTTTATTTTTCGCCGGAATAAATACCAATTACCATGCCTTAACCCTGCACGAAAATAGAGAGCATAGGGAGTGAAAGAAATCGCTTACCGCCCAATCGTTGCTCAAGTTCATTGCCGGAAGTTGAACCTTGTTGCCACTCGAACTATCAACTCGTCGGCGTGCACAATAAGGAATAAATTTGAAGAAATTGGAAGATGAAAAAGAAATTACCTGCATCTTGACCATGCATGATGGAGAATCGAAGGAGTGGCGGGTGATTTTAAAGGCGTTGAATTGGAGAGGAAGTAGCTAAGGATGGCTCTGAGATGAAAAATTGATAAGGAGAAGAAAGGCATGTAAGGGTGAGAGAGAAATTCAACATTTGGGAGAAATCCTTATTTTGTTGAGACTTTTTTTTAATAAATAAGATGTATTTTTTAAATTCCTTAGCAGACGCGCTTTTTACCTCTTTGATGACACTTTCTTTTTTTCTTTTCAAAAAATAAAATAGAGAGGGTGTCATGGTAGGTCGATTTTTTAGTAGTGCTTCTACAAATGATATAGCAAGCCACTCTACAATCTTGGGAATTGCAGTGATACTTAAGGATGGAAATTAAAGAACATCAAAGTAAGATTTAGTCATTCAAACAAAAGAAAATCTACGGCAAGACGAATTAATATACCCCATCCTTATAGGCAACAAACAACCTTCTAATCCAATAAGAACTAATTCTTTATGTAAGGGTTCAACGAACACCAACCAACAACCTTCCAATCCAATAAGAACTTCATAACAAATTCTTTACTCACTAACATCAAATTTTCTCAAAGATTTGAAAACAAGATAGGATAGGTAGATAAGAGAAAGAAAATAACACTAAAGGCTTAAAAAGCTCTCATCTACAAGCATTCTGATAGAATCTACCACAAAATATTATTAAACTACGATAATCTCTAGAGAGGATCTCTCAAAGAGCCAAGTACAATGACGACAATTCAATTGGATGATTGACAATGACCTAACAACTCCTATTTATAACCCAAAACCCTAATTTGACCTAATTAATAAAAGACTAATAATAGGCCCAAGCCCAATACATTTAAAATAGCAATTAACTAATAATTAATAAATACTAATATTCCTAAAATGCCAAGGCCGGATCGTATCAATACTTTCCCCCCCAAGAGCCACCTTGTCCTCAAGGTGTTCCATCTCCGGTGCCATCTTTTACAGCCCCGTCTTCTGGCAAAACATCTGTCACATCAGCATCCTGGCACTCGTGCGCATCCCGAACGACCCACAGATCCAAGTATTGGAGCTCCTTCTTCTGACAACGATGTCCTGGGACAAATTGTTCATCGCAGCGGAAGCATAACCCTTTGTCCTTCCTAGCTCGAATTTCGGCTTCAGTGAGTTTTTTACAAGACGTCGGGTGAACAGTTGTAGTCCTGTGGGACAAAATCTCTGTGCTTCTAGTTCCCGATACAATCGTTCCTGCTTTAGCCTTGACTGTTGCAGAAGTACTTCCCTCGTTTTGGGCAGCCTGAAAAGCAAAATCATCCTCAATCACTTGGGCCATAAACATTTTCTCTTCAATGCCCACTGGTCGTAGTTTACGCATCGCGCTCCGTATCTCCTCTTTCAGTCCACTTTCCCACTTCCCTTCCAATGCACTCGCACTGATATCGCGCATTCCCTTAGCAAAGCGCTCAAAACTCCAGCGATATTCCTTCACTGTACCTATTTGCTTCAAACTCATGAAGTTGGCATACTTATTTGCCTGAGCCGCCGGTTGGAAACGCTCCAACAACCCATCTTTGAATTCGTTCCAGGAACGAAAATGAGCACGATCCTCCTCATACTGAAGCCACTCCAATGCCTCCCCTTCTAAACATAACCCCTTTGCCTCAACCCCTCATATTCGATCGACTTGTTTACCAGGAAATAACGCTCGACCCGACTTAACCATCCCACTGGATCCTCGTCAGCAAGACCCTTGAAAACCGGCATCTCCAATTTCCTGAATCTCCTGTCACATCCCGGTCCCTCCATTCCTCCTACTCTCTGACTTCCCCGTTCAAATCTTTCTTCTCCTCCCCACCCGAAATCTCGTCCCCTATTTCGGACATTGTCACTCCACCCCCTATCGTTCCAACCGTCATGCGCCAACGACCTATCATAGCCCATGCGCAACCTCCTTTCCTCCAGAACCCTGTTTTCTCTCCCCCCAACCCTTGGATCTCCCCTTTGGCCGAACTCCGGTCCCGATAAATCGTCAACCCAATTTCGGCCTCGATCGTTCCAACCGTCATGTGCTATCGGTCTGCCTTTACCAATGCGCACCCTCCTATCTTCTGGGAAACCGTTTCCCCTTCCGTCAAACCGTGGGTCCTCCCTTCGATCGATGTCCGGCCCCGGAACTCTTTCCCCGTCCCTAGGCCCTTGGAACCCATCTCTCTGGTCCAACCCGACTAGCCCAGACCCACCCGATCCAGATAGCCCACCCCGACCCGGTCCACCACCACCCTCGCCCCCGGTCGACCCGCCGAAGCCGCAGCTGCCCCAGCCTAGCCCACCGCCGCTCGCGCCAGGCCCGCCCCAACCGAGACCTCCCCCGCTCAAGCCAGCTCCGACCCCGCGCTCCCCGCACCTGCCCCTTGCACGCGCGCCCATGCTGCCCATCTCTCCCACGCCGGTGCGCCCCTCCGCGCCACTCCTACCCTCAGTTTCGCGTCCGCACTCCGCGCCACCACGCCCCACCCTGGCGTTCACGCCCTCGAGCCCCACGCTAGCAATCGCGCCCCCGCACCCCGCGCTCGTGTCCGCTCCACCGCGCCCCACGCCCGCGCTCGCTCCCTGCCAGACCTTGTCACCTCCTCCCGACGAGGCCTCCGCCCCACCGATCGCCCCTGTCTCGACTGCCCTTGCGCCTGCCGCAGCCTCCCCACTCGTAGCAGTAGCACCACCCGACCCTTCCTTTGAGCCTTCGGCCATTAATCCTTTCCCTTTGTCAGCTCGGATCGATTCCATTAGCAGTTCCAACTTCCGGTTTATCTCCTCGAACTTCAAATCCTGTGCATCTATCTTTTTTCCTAATCGTTCTTCCATCAATTCCATCTTCATGTTCGTTTCCTGTAACTTCCTTGCCAAGTCGGTCGTTCCCTCTTCACACTCTTGCATCCTTGTTTCCATCTTAGTAGTCACCATTCCTGGATCGAAAAACGGCTCTGATACCAAAATGATAGAATCTACCACAAAATATTATTAAACTACGATAATCTCTAGAGAGGATCTCTCAAAGAGCCAAGTACAATTACGACAATTCAATTGGATGATTGACAATGACCTAACAACTCCTATTTATAACCCAAAACCCTAATTTGACCTAATTAATAAAAGACTAATAATAGGCCCAAGCCCAATACATTTAAAATAGCAATTAACTAATAATTAATAAATACTAATATTCCTAAAATGCCAAGGCCGGATCGTATCACATTCCCATATCACATGGTTTTTTTTATCTTTGCATGTGCACATGAACTTTGAAATTTAGACTGTAATAAAGAAAACACAAGAAAAACATAATTTTTGAGTTTTCTTCATATATAGTTTTATCCACCTACCCATGACAGCTACATTTTGGATTACAAATTTCTGACAGAACAAGAACTTCCAAACAATGAAAATAGATGCAAAGAGCTTATAATTTCATCATCAACATCTAAATCAGGTTCAACATCAACAACTTTTTTTAATAAGAAAATGCTAAATAAATAATAGAACTATTGAAAAAAATCCATTGTCAAACCACCTGCTGAGTTAAACAATATTGTATGCAAATGCAAATGAAAGAGAAAAGAACCACCAAGTGAAAAAGAAAAGGCTAAGAAATGCAAATGCATTCAAATAATATTTTATGAAAAGACAATCCATTCCATACCTTCGGGTACTTGAAGAGCAAACAACGTCAAGTTATAATAAGTTTTCACATTCAACATCATAGCTAACACTAAACATAAAACATCAAACATCAAACATCTTTGAATCCATCCACAAAAATAGAACCCAAAAGGAAATTAATGGCATTTAAGAACGAGCTTACTTTTCAAAGTTGGTTTCTGAGTTAACCCCTTATCTGGAAAGAATAAACAAACCTTTAGACAATGTTATAAAATACATTGACGTCAAATTTTAAAAGATATCGTGTAACACCCAGGATCCTGCTTAATTAAGATTTTCAACAAATATTTACATTCGAAGACCTGTAAGCAATTTAAGGTTCTAAACGCGTATACATCAGACCTGCAAAAGCAAGTACAATCCATTAAAAACAAATTGTCTCTTATTTACCTCCCCTAGGCTGTGATCCCAAAACCAGTGTGTGAAGCAAGACAATTAAACTAAGCATCCCATTGTTTGTCTTTGAGGAGTGCCTGCAAGAGAACCTTTTCAGAAAAAGAAACATAACAAACATCAAATAAGAATGAAACTTACTAACAAACATTCATTCTCAATCACTCTCAAACTCCACCTCCTTAAGTCTCCATTTTCCATTCCAACTTCAATCAAACTACCCATCTCTTATTAAGCTGAACCCAAGCTTAAACTCTTCTAATTTAATAGTTATATCTCTTCTTTCTAACACTATTCTATTTTGTTGTGCTATGTACACTAGCGCCACTCACAAATAAATCTAAATCAAGTTATATTATGAACTTCACCTCCTTATACTAGCCCCTCGGTGAGAAAACGCCTTTCAACAGTTCTACCCCACGACATAGTTAAATCTGCCCATACCGAAAGCCATAGTTAACTTTCTTATTGTTTCGTGCTTCAATCATCCTATTCAATACCAAAACCGTTGGTCAGCACATTTTTTGTTCTATTTGACGATTTGGCGCTCATTCTTTCCCTTCTTTTTCATGACATCTTTGAAACTGCAAAAGAATAATCGAGAAGGAGAGAGCACCTAGTAAATATGATCAGGTTGAAACGGTGTTGAGAAGAATAGAGCAACCGTATCCGAAATACTATAAATTTTAAATTACCAGAGATCAAATGAAAACTACACAAGATATAAATAAAATGAAAACATAAGGTAGTCAGTTATCTACTTCTGGTTCAATGTCTTGATACTTACTTTTTAAATTTTGTATCTAAGACTTTACCTTTCACTTTCTTCTGCCACACTACTAAATTATCAAGGGAATAACTCATACTTACAATAACTTCCACTAGGTGAGAATTCTGTCCAAGTGCTTGCAAACATACTAGATGACAAATTAGTTGAAAAAAAAAGGGTATTATTGGTCACTCCCAATGGTTATATTAACTGTAAAGTCTCCACATAGAGTTGAATCTATTAAGCAAATGCAAATACTTCAATAAAGGAAAGACTCAACCAAAAAATAATGGTGGGAACTTTTTGGTATACCTGAGGATTTGGAGTTGATAATGACCTTCTACTAACAGCTGCCACCAACAGAATTCAAAGAAAATCTATTACTTCTCAACAGAACTTCAAAGATTCTATAATGACCCTATACATTTAAATGAAGTTTCTTTTTTTAAAAAAAGAAAAGAAAAGATCATTCTTGAGAAATAATAGGTAAACAACACCAACAGCAACATGAATTTTCACTTACAAAATAGATTAAAAGTTATGGAAATCAACTAACATATGCCTCGTTTAATAACTATTTTACTTTTAGTTTTTTGTTTTTGAAATTTAAGCCTGCAACAACTCTCTTACCTTATGTTTTTTCTTACTTGGATATCTACATCCTACATATATTCTTAGAAAGCAAACCAAAAATTGGAAACAAAAAACGAAATGGCTATCAAACACGACTTCAAAAGGGGAACAACGAGGCATTGAAGTGCTTTCCCATGTTACAAATGTTGTTAATAGATTAGAATGGATATAATAAATAGTGATGAGCAGAATTTAAGGAAATAGAAAATTAATGTAACAAAGTCATGCTTAAAAAAACAAATATGTATACACCAAACTTTCCCATTCGAAGTTTGTAATTTCAGAATCCAAGATTATGATCACAAAGTAAAAACTACACAAAGACAAAGAAGGCATTCAAAAAACAAGAGAAAATAAAAATAATTCAACCAAAGATGAACATGAAGATTGAATCAGCAATTGAATTTAACCTAAGTAGTTAGTTATTATATAAGTCCATTTAAATCCAATCAAAAATAAAATCTCACCATTATTCCAATGTCTACCCTTAACAATCTCAAAATATTTTAGTTTTTACCTCCTTTTATTTTTTTTCATTCTATTTTCTCTTTTTCTTTCATTTTTCCATTTTAGTCCATCTATCTTAGATGGACTTCATCGTCGATCACCTCCACCAACACTACCTATTGTCGTGTCATCGAAAATTTGAATCAAATAAGTCTTAAATGGAGTGTCTATGAAGTATCTGTGGTGTGTCCATGAAGTGTCTAAAATTAAAAATAATAATAATAAAGGAGGATACGGAATTTCGAGTTTTGGACACATGTTCGAAGAGTGTCAAGAAGTATCGGTGTTAGACACGAGTACGACACGGATACGTTGTCAAAATAGAAGTGTTTGTGCTTCCTAGATTGCTACAATAAGTACAAATAGCCATAAATATAACAATATAACTTATATACTAACTACAATACACACTTTCTAAAGCCAAATAAAATAATGGAACTCTTGGATAATAGGATGGTTGTCATAAGTTCCTAAACCAGAAAAAGATGATTCTAAGATTACAACTTAATTTCAAAGGGTTAACAAAAAAACTAGAAGTTAAAACCAATTTCAATCTCTGAAACCAAACAAAAGCTTCTAAAACACTTTCTTAAGCATAGGACTAAATTATTGCACTTTACAACATTAGTAATTATGGTTTAATTGAAACCTTATCAACTATAATTCATTGATGAAAGGATAAAAAAGACATTTCATAAGTGCTCTAAAAATAGTTGTACTCATTTATTTATCAAGGTGAAAACAAAATAGTTGCATATCATTATAAAAATGGACTACATCCATTTTGTTAGTTATTTTTTTATCCCAACATTATAAAATAGGGTGCACATACATTTTTTATTTTTCATAAAAATGACCAAATAATAGAGAAGGAAAAAAGGTCAAGCTTCAGACAATAATAGTAATCTTTTTTTCTTTTTTTTTTAAAATAAAATAATAGTAATCCTAATGTATAGAAAGCATAGGGAAAGAAATGACCTTTTTCTGGCATGTGATTCCTAGAGGCTTCAAATCCTTGTTTAATGCATCAATTTTCTTACGAATTTGTATGATTTATTTTCCGGTTCGATCCCCCGCTATTGATGTATGTCTAAAAAATTTTCAAAGTTCAAATAATATCTAAAATATGTAGGTTTCTTTAAGCAGATTTAACCCAAAGATTAAACACCCACATTCCATGAAGACTTAAAAGGAATGAAACACACCTTTCCGATGTAGTTCGCGAAGAAGAGAATTGTCCATTTGCCAAGAGATATTGAGATTTCTCATTGACTTCTTTTGTAGTTGCCAAGAGAAATTGAAACAGACAAATGCCCTTTTTTCATCACCCTTGTAATTTTGACAAACAATTGGTGTCAAACGTTCCCATATTTCATTTTCTTTTCTTTTTTATATCTCTAGTTGTCTAGCTCAACTAACACGAACTTCAACTATTGTTACGGGACATATGGTTGAATGTGAAGAAAACTATGGAAAATTTATACCTAGTTAGTTTACCATCATAGATTGAATTGATCACTTTTTAGATAATAGACACCTTCTTCATCACTGGGTCATGACCATTATTCCCATGTTTCATAACTATAGTCACAAAATTTTCCAACTAATTGCAGAGTATCTTTTAAACATATAATTACACATACATCAATCATAAATAATTTTTAAAAAAAATGAATGAAAAAAAACCCACTTACAAATCCAACGACGTCGGTCTGTGAAACGCCCCAATTATGCGAAGTAGCAACTGGATCAGCATAAAGTTGCGGCTGCCCTTCCAATCCAACATAAGTCAAGGGTACAAAGGCGGAATTGGAATAAGGTCGATTCTGGGAGGGTGCAAGGCCGGATCGGCGGTGGCGACGAGGAGGGGAAAACCGGCAGAGGAAAAGGCAGGAAAGAAGAAGAAGGGTTAGGATTCACAATGTAGGGTTGAGGTGGGAAATACGAAGGCGGATGATTCCATTGATGAAACATGAGATAAGTGGAATTAAAGGAAAGAGATGAAGAAATTGAGTTGAAGGATTAGAAATTTAGAACTCACAAGTTGGGATTTCTGAAGTTTCTCCAAGGTGAGCACGTTCTCTATCCTTATTGCGTGCAAGTTAGGTTTAGGAAGTTTTTTTTTTCACTTTTTAATAACTATTTTAAGCTACTTGAATATTTAGAAAACAACGTCTCCCCCGGTTCGAACACAGAATCTAATTCACTTTTCATGACTCTAAAATATAATCATAAATTAAAAAAAATTGAAAAACACATCTTTTGAACTATTATGACTCTTTTTATTTCTCTTTCTTGCAAAATGGAAAAAAAAAAAAAAAAGGTGTCATGGAAAGTCAGATTTCTAGTCCTATAGGTTGTAGAGCTTAAGTTGCAAGGGAGGTAAATTTCAACTAGTCTATTTTGAATTTTTAAATTGGTATTGCTTTTGTCGGGATTTTATTCTGATTTTGTTCGAGGTGTAAACTTATGTTCTTCCAATAAGTTGCATACTTTACATTAGTGGTGCTACTTGTCTGTCAACTTAGCTTTGGAAGGTATGAAAATCTGACTATTTTAGGAAGTAATTCTGGTCAAATTGATGATTGTTTGCTATGGGTATACAATTTTCTCGTATCTCTACCATTGGTTTTAGATGCTTGTTTGTTTTTCTTAGGTACCAATACATTCTCATAATCGATGTATCTCTTGTATTAACTTTTCTATTTTATTTGCATGCTTCCATTATTGCTCTGGGTACTTTTAAACCATATTGCAAAAAGTTTTCGATGAAGTAGGAAAATGGGAGGTTCAGTTTTTTTTTTCTTTCTAATTTTCTATGCAATATTTACATGTTTCTTATGCTTAAAAAAAATCTTCTTGGTTTGTCTCTAATGTGGATGGTTGAAGTTCTTTTCTTATTGGTAAGAAAGCTCATATGTTATAGTTAAATAGTATGTAATATGTGAATGTTGTTTGAAACTCAATTTTTTTAGGTTCTGCACAAAGTCACTCAAAGGATGAAGCGGTGAAGAAATACACTTCAAGAATCATCATGTACTTGTATTTTTTGTTGTAAAGAACTTTGTGAACATTTATCACAAGTGTAATATTATTGTCTTTTTGTTTAGATGTAAATGTCAGCAAATATTTTAAGTTATCTATGAATTTTCTTTGTTGACACAAGTTTTTTACTTGTGAAGTTCTTTTGTTGAAGAATATTATGTACTTACGATAAATTGACAATATATTATTAACATTAAATTCAGTTTGCTAATACTAAATTTTTTCATTAATTGAAGATACATAATTAAAATTAAGAGTCATATTTGATTATTTGGCGATTAAAAATAAGTGTCAATAAATAATATTTATTGATAATGTTTAGGTGTCGTTAATAATGTATTAATGACTTAATTTATATTTCATCTATTGCTCATTGGTGACAAAAAACTAGTGTCATCAAATAAAAATTAATGATGACAAAAAAATATCATCTAAAGCATTTCAATGACACATACTAAAAAGTGTCATATAAAGAGAATAGATAATGTGTGATACAATGATTGTAGAAAAGTATCATCTATTGCATTTCAATGACACGTCTTAAGAAGTGTCAACTAAAGACATTAGATGATGTGCGATATAATGATTGCAGCAAAGTATCATCTAAAGTGTTTGTTGTAATAACCCACCTTTGTTTAAAAGTGTAAATTAGACTTCTGGCACTTTTGTAGTTAAGGCTAAGAGTAGGAGTAGTTGGGTCTTTTGACTAGTGATATTTATTGAACATTTTCAATCCCTAGGTCTGGAATTTACTATTCACGCAGCTACTATTCATCATCTTCTTCGCTGTGAGGCTCGCTGGAGTTCGACGTTCAGCCGTGAGTTTCATCTTGTTGTGAGCTTAGCACCGCTGCCGTGGTTCGATGGTTGTGCGAGTTTGTTGCGCGAGCATTGTCGGAGTTGAAGCGGCGTCGTCGCGTTCGGGTTGTGGTGTTTCGAGGTTCTGTTTGCCGTCGAGGAGGGGTTGTTCGCGTGGGTTTTGCGGGTTTCGTCGTCGTGTCTCTATCCACGTGGGTTCGCAGCCGCCGTGAGTTGCATTTCAGCGTCGCCGTCTCGATGTCTGTCCCGCCATGAGCTGCCGAGGAGCAGCGCCAGAGCTTGCGTTACCGCCCAGTTCATCCACGTCGAGTCTTCACGTTCTGTTCAGTAGTGTCGCAGGTGGGGCTGGGTTCGTGGTCACCGGCGCTGGGCTGTTGTGTTGACGCCACCGCAAGTCAGGTTGAGCGCCGCTGCCGCCATTGGAGCTAAGGTGAGCTCTTCCTCTTTGTTTTGGTTTTAGGTTTCACCAAATGGAGAAGATGGAGTGTGTTTAGTTTAAGTTTAAAGTTATTTAAATGAGGAATAAGGCTTGTTTGGTTCTTGGCTTAAGTTATTTAAGTTATGGATAAGGGTTGTTTGTTTATAAGTATAAGGCTATTTAAATAAAGAATAAGTTATGTTTGGTTTGGTGCTTAAAGTCATTTAAAATGTGGATTAGGCTATTTAAGTTGGGTTTAAGGTTATTCAAATGTGGTTTAGGGGCTGTTTGTTTCCAGGTTTATGACTATTCAAGTGGTGAATTGTAGTTGTTGTTTCTTGGGTTATGCGTATTAAATTAATGAATTAATGTTGTTTGGCTACTAGTTTAAAGTTAGTTAAAGTGTGGATTATGCTTGTTTGGTTTATGACTTAAAACCATTCAAGAAGTGATTTATGCTTGTTTGGCTAGTGCTTTAAAATCATTCAAGTAATGGTGTAAAGGTGTTTGGTTCGAGGTTTAAATACTTTTAAGTGTGGGTTGATGGATGTTTGGGTTGTGGGTTAAATAACAAGTAATTGACCCATTGACTTGTATTGACCATATTTGACCCGAACCATTTTTTGTTTGTCGAGCTGAGTTCGTGAGGCACGTGTAGCCGCTGAGTGTCTCCAGGACACATTTTTTGAGATTCTTCCCGGTTTGATAAATTCTTTTTTCTGGATCCGATTTTGATGGTCTAAGGTGCTAGTTTTGACAGGTTTGTTCGTTTCAGGGCTTGGAGTTTTATTTGGCTAGTTAGAGCTTCCAATGGATTCAAGGAGAGCTGTTAGTGGATTGGCCAAGGTAAGGGACCTTTTACCCCTTATCGAGGACATGTGGTTAATACATGTGTCGGCTTACTTGCATTAGTTGATTCGTCTGATTATAGCATAACCATGTACATTGTATGTTGCATTTGATTGCATCGACAGCATATACATTTCATGTGTGTCTTTTGTATGACTAGTAATGCATGAATGATGTATGTCTGCCTGATATGGTCGAGTCACGAGACCGGATAGAGGAGACTAGTAGGTGGGTGTGGACGATGATATTCAGGCGCACACCCTAGCTTGAGGTGATATTCTCTCGCTCAGCAGAACTTCCGTGGATGGTCGGCCGGCTAGGCTCACGGCCCTGGATGGTTTCTACTAGTAGCCTAGGCTCTCTCCAGGTAGGTGGTATGAGTCTGATATGGTTCCTTGGTGATTGGTGTGGCACCATGTCTCGCCGTGAGCACGGAGCCTGTGGCCAACAGGTTGCTCGACTCACCAGTTCCCTCTAGAGTAGGATGTTAGATTGCTCTCGAGTCAGAGGATTCTAGTGAGCTTTTGGTCTTTGGGTTTACGACCTTTAGACCGCTCTGCGAGGTGCACATCAAGAACGAGGTTTCTTGACCTAGCACCCAGGATCTTGGGTTTTGTACACCCCTCGGTTATATTGTTGATCATACTTGTTTGCTGATGTTTGTATTCTTGTGCATGTCTGTCCCCGAGCTAGGGAAGCCTTACTGAATTTTCAAAAACTCACCCTTTCCACTGTGGAATCCCCACAAGTACTACTAGATTATACCGAGATGGATGATCGATTGAGCTGGAGATGACCATGGGACCTGCTGCATTACTTTGTGTAGAGTCTTTTTAATTTATTCTTTCTGCATGAACTATTTAAGGGGCATGATAAATTGTACATATTACTTCAAATTTTACGTTTTGACTCTTGGGTACCCTTTGATTCTTTTAATAGATTTAATGTTTTGTAAACTTGTTTGTAAACAATCACTTTGAAGTGGTTTTGTTTTTATACATGCCCTAGATGTCAAATGTTGTTTTCATGCATGTAGAGTTAAGGACTTAGGTTTATACTCTCATTTGGGTCGGGTCCTTACATTTGTGATACTTTTCTGCAATTATCATATCCATGTTTTGTAGTAGTGTATCAACAAAAAAAACTCTAAAAGTTCTCCTATCGACAAAAATAACTCTAAAATTTTTAGCTCTATGAAGTTATCGGTTCAAATCCCCACACCACTCCTAATATACTCATGAAATGAGGCCTTAAATATATTTGTTTTTCTTTAACAAAAAGATTGGGAGGATTGAAATTCATGACCTCTTAATCATTGTATATATACTAAGTTGATGTTCTTGTTTTTGTTGGCCAATTTTAACTAGTTGCTCATCTAAATTACCCATAAACTTTTATTTTCAATAATTTAAATCTAATTTTGCACCATCAATTAATTTTAATCTTGGTATTCTTGACAAAAAAAGGAAATTTTGCTTTCTTTTTCCTTTTAAAGAAACTAGAAATCTTATACGTGCATTGCTTGCACGTTTATTTTATTTTAAGAGAGTTATATTTTAATAATTTCAAAATAAAAAATATTATAAAATCTAAGTTTTAATTTAATTATAATGTAAGATCATTTTAATTAATTAAAAAAGATAATAGTTATAATGAAAGATAAAATAATAATTAATTTCAGAATTAAAAAAAGAACAAATCCATTTTAAAACTTTCTCTATGTTCAAGTGTATTCATATTTGTTGCTACTAAATTTCCAGTACTTCTTTAATGGAGTTTTCCATAATTTGTAAGAAATTTTAATATAGAACTTATTATTAATTATTAATTATTTAATAATTAAAAACAATATATAAATGTACAATAAAAATTTACTCTCTTTTTTTTAACATTCTCATATAGTAATTTATTCTTTATGTTTTAGTTTTAATTCAAATAAAAGAATTTTTGGTGGGTTGAGGTTAGAATATTATGTAATTTAACTTCTAAAATTCATTAGTTACATGTTTAATTATTTTAATAGTAAAATTTCAAAAAATTTGTAACCTTTCATTTTAGAAATATTCAATTTTTTTTTCTTTTCTTTAAATTTACATTATTGTATATTTGTCTAGATCATAGTTTTGTCAATTTTAACTCAATTTTTCAAATACTTTAACTCAATTTTTTTTAATATTTCAACTAAAATGTTTGATTATTTTAATATTTCAACTCAAATTATAAGGAAAATATGAATTGACAAGCCACAATGTTGTTCCAATTTTTATTGGAAAATAAGATAAAATAGAGAAAATAGTAGTGGAAGTAAAGTTCAAATTGAATTGACACTCCATATCTAGCAACTTAATTTAACTCTAATATCTTGTGATGCTTTGAAGATTGAACAATCTATATTTTTTTATGAGATCACTTTTGTTCTTCAATCTCTATATTAGATTTATTATAATTATAATAAAACAAAATGTTATACAAAATCACTTGTCTAAAGTAATATATGTAAATTCCAACGTGTAAAAAAAACTAAATTTTTTTAATTTTTTACTCCTTTATTTTTCTGTTAATTATATTTTAATAATACATATTTAGTGAAATACTTAAAAGAAATCTTTCAAGTTCTTAGTAGGAAGATAAAACCAATATATTCATATATTATAAATAAAATTTTAAAAACTATTATAGTACACTTAAATTTCATAAAATTATTATTATTGTAAAAGAATAGTTAAATATACATAAGAGATGACACACTAATAAATTTAATTTGAAAAATATTTGCACTTACCTTCATATGATATTATATATCATCTTCAACCTTTCTTTTATCACAAATTTTCAAGTTTGATATTAACCTACACATGATCAAGCCTGTAAAAAAAAATCAAAATAACAAAAGGTTAGATTAAGCAATCAATCAAACAAACAAAACCTTGAAATAAAGTAATCTAACAAAAACAATTATAAGACAAAACAACAATATAGAACATTAAAAAAAAAAAGTTAAACTAAATCTAAGAGATAAGAAAGAACTCAATTGCATGAAAAAAGAATACAAAAGATAGCTCTATATATAGTTGTAGAAATAAGAAGTTATAAAACCTTTAAAATTCAACATTTAAAAAAATCATAACTTTTAGAAAGTTACAAAATAAATTTAAGGTGATCTAATTTACAAATTTTATAACCACCAAATATTTTAAATCAATAGAAAGTTAAAAAAGGTGATTTAATTTACAAATTCTATAATCACCGAATGTTTTTAAATCATTTTTTTGTCAGAATAATGAGGGGTTTGATATATAAGATGGAAAAAAAAAGGTTTCTTTACTAAATTTAAAAAGAAACTTGTATTGTAATAAAAAGAAACTGATATTGTAATCAAAATAAACGTGGATATTGGGAGGTGAAACGATAAGATGGATTATAATATCGAAAGAAGTGGGAAAGAAGTTTTTTTTCGTTTTTGTATTATTATTATTATTTTTTAATACTGTGTTTTTTTTAATTATTAAATCTTAAGAAAATTTAATGCTCATTTAAAGTTTACGGGGTGATTTTTCTAACCCCATACGTGGTGATTTTAAATTATATATATATATATATATAAATATAAATTAATGGTATAGGTGTAAATTTATAAGTTGACTTCAAGAAAAAAAAAATATAGTGTAAAAATGATTTTCTTCCTAAGCCACATTTTAAGATAATAAAATTTAGTAGTATATTTGTAATTTGATGATGTGGCTTAGGAGTAAAATTGTTTAAAAATATTTTTTCCTCCATGTCGTTTTTAAATTTAAATTTTAGATTAGAAGATTAGATTTAGATTTTAGATAGATAGATTTTAAATTAGATATTGGAGAGGAAATCAATATACAACTTTTCATATTCTTTCCCTTTTCATTTATTACATATATTTATATTGATTATGCATTTAAAATTTTTATATTTTCCATTAAATTAAATAGAATTGACAGGTTTCAAGGAAAAAAAAAGTTCATTTGATTCTTTAAATGCAAGTAGATGGCAAAAATAAGTGGGTGGTTTTTTTTTTAATTTTTAATTTTTATGGTATATTTGTATTATATGTTGTGGCTTAGGGTAAAATCGTTTAAAAATGATTTTTCCTCTAAGCCACATTTTAAGGTTGTTAAATGTTAGATAGATTAGATTATTATCCTTAAGTGACTTTACCTTTTGATAATCACAATAATTGGAATTTTACATGTTGTCTGCCTTAAATTATTTGTTTTGTAGGAATATGTTTTTATGAATATTTAGATAATTATGTTTTGTAGGAATATTTTAAGGCTGTTAGATTTCTTAACCTTAACTTTCAGTTTTTGAATTTTTATGTAGTGTCGATCCTGTGTTATTTGAGGTAGATTTGAAGTTGTGTAGAAAGAAAATTGAAATTGGTGCTAAAATTAAGGCCTCATTTAATGACCATTTTATTTTTTGTTTTTTTGTTTATGAAATTTAAGCCTATTTCTATTTAATTTTTTTACCATTGCTTCATCTTTCCTACGGTGTATCCATCTTTCCTTAAGAAAGTAGGAGAATACTAATCAAATTTCAAAAACGTAAACAAGTTTTTTGAAGTTACTTTTTTGTTTACAAATTTTAGTTTTGTTTATTAAAATATAGGTAAGATGTAGATATGCAAATAAGGAAAAAGGTATAGTAAGGTAGTTGTTGTAGGCTTAAATTTCATAAACAAAAAACGAAAAACAAAATAGTTATCAAACGGGGCTATATAATCCAGATTTATGGTTTAGATTTATCATTTTGCCAAAGAGAGAAGATTGATTGTTGCGAAGAGAGAGATGAGTTTTATGTAACCAAATATAATTTTTATTATTATTTTAGAATTGATCGAGTAAGGTGGGATCCAAGTTCTCTCTTTATATATAATCATGTTTATAATATTAATTTACAAAATTAAATATTTATATAATAAGTTAATATGTGCATGTTTTGATTTTTGTGGATAAAAAATGATAGATGATATTTCTTTTTCTTCATTTTGATATTCTATCTTCTTTTTTTTTTAGTACAAGGTGGGGAAAGGAGATTACAATACCGATTTTAGGGATTGAACCTGTGACCGTGGAGTACGTGGAAATGGATTAACTCAAAACCAAATAACCAATCACACCACTAACTCATTCAGTATTTTAATATTCTATCTATACCTTCCGTTTTTATTAATTTACAAAATTAAATATTTATATAATATGTGCATCTTTTGTCTTTATTTTTATTATATTTAAATTGGTTATAACTTGGAAAATCATTTTAGGCTATTTTTATTTAATTTATATTTATGCAATTTCGTGTATATTTCTTTGTAGTCTACGATTTTAAACGGTTTAGCTTTTTTTTTTTTTGTAAAAAGTTTATTCAAATTATCGATTTATGAAACAAAAAGTATTGAAATTTATTGTATTATAAATAAGTATTTTTCTTCTTAAATTTTAGATTTTATAATTCAAAATTTATTTATTTATATAGGTTTCTTATACACAAAATATGTATTTAATATTGTAATATAATTACATTAAAAAAATAGATTTTAATGATGTTTTTTTATCTGAAATTTTAAAAATAATTTAAAATTTAATAAAAAAAGAAGTAGATCTTGAAAGAAATAATATAACTTTTGTATGGTTAACGATGTAAACCATTTTCGAAAAAGTAAAATAAAAAACCCTTCAAATCTCAATCAAATCATTATAGATATATAATAATAATTTAAATTTTTTTATATGTATATTTTAAAATAGATAAATAGAAAATGGATGAATACAAATGCATTACAAGAATGAAGCAAAATAGCTAACTTACCTCAAACAATGGGAATCTTGAAAATCTACCTATCAAAATTAAGGGCACATCTAGATACTAAAAATTGAGGGGCTAAAAAGCCATAATAATGTTAACTTTGTATGTAAAAAAATATTATAAAAATTTTGGGAGCACCTATCAATTGTATGACAAAAGATATATATTTAAATATAATGTTGGTTCATTTATAAATGAAAATGTTGTTGGGAATATGGGGTAGGAATATGCATTTAGTAGGATGGAAGCGTGTGAATAATAAAAATTTTCACAATAATTAATCCAATTAATTATCTTTGATTAATCTAATTAATCTAAATGCAATAGCCTAGGTGATTGACATGTTATTGGAAAAGAATACTTACATTGATTATCGTGTCTGATCTAATCTAGCAGGTGTTTATGTTAAACTATTTGAAAAAACTGAGATGAGAATGAAAGCCTTCAAAGTTTCGTATTTATAGTGGACTGATGTATGCTCCTCCAACTAAGAGCTTTCCAATGCAAGACAAAAACTTTCCCATTTAATTTTCAAAAAAATCCATATTTTATTTTATTTATTTTAATTGATATTTATCCAATAAATTTCAATGCCATAATATATCTAATATATTATAAATAAATAAATATCTAATTAATATATCCAATATATTAATTCTCTACTTTAATATTTATCCAATAATTATTAACTCAATTAATAGGTTAAACATATTAATCAATATTCTCCATTTAATACTTATCCAATAATTATTAAACCAATTAGTATGTCCAATATTATTTACTGTGGTCTCTTAATTAAATAATTATTTATAATTAATTTATCAAATAAATTAATTTCTCCTTATTTATTCAATAAATATTAAATTAATATATCCAATATATTAATTTGCAAGTTCAATAATTTAAACTTTATGCTCCTATTAATTATGTCCCACATAATTAATACGTGAATTTGAACTCTTCAAACTCACTCTCTAATAAAACAGTGTACTAGCAAGTATGAGCTAGCCCAAGAATTGGTGGACCTATAAGTTGAAAGCTACAATAGTGTACTCGGGATCTGATCCCTATTCGTTAACATGAGACTTATTCCATTAAAGGCATGTGTTGAACTCTTTTTGCACTATAGGACAAGTGTTAACGTCCACGGATATAATCGTTCATCTGTCATATGATCCTTCACGAGCTTGTTCGTAATTTACAGCTGGGACAAGAAATCCGTTCTACCCTGTGATTACATCTTTCTCCTTAAGCGCCATTAATTCCTCTAATGAACAAGTGTTTATAGTCCAACTATAAATCAATGTCCTTTCGGGCTAATGAGAGGCAGCATCCCTTTGTCCAAGCCCCGAAATCAATTTTTAAGGGAACGACTCTACATCTTCCTCAAATTTTGGGAAGGTGTGAATTCGTTCTTGTGATGTTGCGTTCTCAGCCACTCACTACGGCAATCCTCAACGTGGGAGGCTTATTGACCCATGCTATTTGGTTGGTCTCACCCATGCACATCAAAAGACGCCTTCATAAAGCAGGAGTTCACAATCCACTCAAGATTAAGATCACATCGACATACGATCATTCTTAGTGAAGTAGTTGATACGATTCTATAATGGAATTATTAGATCGATCATGAAACTTCTGGTCCCATTTTATGCAAAAAAAAACTTCTTTTTGCATAGGCACCCCCACTCACATGTCTCCACATGAACAACCAGAGTTGCCACATTTGCAAAGCAGACCGTAACCAAGACTTAGGCGTCTCCTTAGTTCATATATTGTAGACGTTTTAGGTTATTAACTTGGAACTAGATCCACTTGTATGTCTCACATACTTGTCCAAATGTACATCCAAATAACCATGGAAATATCGCTATTAATTTAATTAATGCGATAAGGTTGAACGACGTTTGTATATTAAATACACAATTAATGAAAATAACAACCTTTATTAATAACTAAAATACAACATTAAATGTTTGTTCTTTAATTACAAATTTCTAGGCTTTTAGGCACAATCTCTACCAAATGCACAATTTTTTAAAATCTGGAGGCCGATCAAAAGATCATCCAAATCTTGTTTGATGCCTTTAAAATAAGAATCTTAGGATTGATATTTTGGCCCATCAGCTTTGAAAAAATGTCATTCCTAAAAAAGTTAAAAAAAAATGTAGTGTCTATACCATAAAGGTATAAACACATATGACACTATATGTACTCAAAAAAAAAGAAAAAAAGAAAACACACATGTGACACCTTGCAATGTTGGCGGCCAAATATGACGGTCTAACCAACCTGGTGTGTGATTTGCAGGAACAATGTTGAATCTATCCAACACTCCTTTCTTCATTGCAATGAATTGTATTTTTTATTTTGGAACTTGTTCCCTACTTCCATTGCTCATTCTACTGCTCAATATATAGCATACCTTATTTTTCAATTCTTCAACAGCAACGTGGTTACTACTCGTCAGACAATTCAACAATGCTTTATTGGTTCGGTTGATGGTGTCTTTGAAAATAAAGAAATGCTCGAGTTTTTGACAAAAATCACAAGAAAAGAGGTTGCTCTTCTATCGGATGAAATTGTTATCAATGTTGCATCTTGGTTGTACTAATCAAAATTTTTAAATAATTACGATGTTGCTACTATTGCTCTAAACTTGAAAGCTCTCTTGTAATATCGCGTGGTCCTAACTTACTCATCTCTTAATATAGTATCTTTTTTCTAAAAAAGAAAAAGAATCTTAAGATATTTAAAAATGTTAAGATAACTGGTATTTACATATTGTACCAAACAAACATGATAATCATTTCATGGAAATTTTGAATTACCTTTAAAAGTGAACGGCCCTAAAAGGTATTTGAATATTGGTATAGAAATTAGTTTGGTAAACAATAAAAGTAAAGTCATTTGTAATGCTTCACGCGTTTTCAAGTACAAATTTAATTAAAAAAAATTCT
Source organism: Sicyos edulis (assembly GCA_036507275.1). Lineage (NCBI taxonomy): Eukaryota > Viridiplantae > Streptophyta > Magnoliopsida > Cucurbitales > Cucurbitaceae > Sicyos > Sicyos edulis. Next base: position 9,065,224 of record CM071851.1, read on the forward strand.
CAAGTTATCTATTGAGAAATACTTTTGGTCTATTTAGATATTTGGAAGTGTTTATTGAAGTTTTTAGAACATGAATTTTAAGATAGGGATGACTAAGATAAGGGAATTAAGTTTTATAAAGCCAATTTTGTAAATAAAAAAAAAACCTTAGTTCTATTCAGAATCTCACATGGATAAGGTAAGAATATTTTTTAATGTTTGGAGACGTTTAAGGTGACACAATCCAAATATACAATATTTTGGTCGAAAATAATTATCGCTAGACTTAATTTGCTTTTGTTTTGACTCGTGTAATAATTTTCTCAATAGTAACTATGGTTTGAAATTCTTTTTTATTATTATTAAATAGAGACATTTTTTCAATAAACATCAACCATCAATCCATCACCACAGTTTTTCTGATATTATCTGAGCATCTTTATTCATAATGAAACATAAGAAAACTTGAACAAAAATACATAAACACACATAATTTTTTGATTGAGCCTAATGGACATGAATTCGAATTAAACCCGAAACCAAAGAAAGTATATACTTTGCAAACTACATATATGTTTAGTATGGGCGGTGGGAAATAATGTTGCCCCGAGGGGTGTAGTTGCAAACTACAAGAGTACCACCCGTGGAGCACTTAACTCTACCACATCCGACCTTCTTCGAACCTCTCCAAACCACTTGAGTGTACGTTAGACAATTCTGGTTCCCAACACATTTATTCCATTTGTAACTGTAGAACCGCCTCTTGCTTACCCAAAAATTCACCGCGGCCACACCCGAGAACTGGTTATTGCTGCTCCATGCAAGGTTCTCGCCGTACGGCCCACCTGAGAGCACCAACTTACAGTCTTTGATGCGTTTGTTAGCGTACGCTTGGGCATAGGCTGCTAGTTTTCTGTCCCATTGCAACCGCCCGACGCGAACCGCTGCTCGAGCTGCATTGTGAGCTTTGAGGTAGTCCTGAGGTGAGTTTTGACCCAGAGATGGCTCAACCAAAAACAATCCCAATACACAAATGAGAGAGAAGGAAATTTTCAATTCAATATTCATATTTCTTTGTGATAAAAAATAGGGTGAATGATTTTGTGTTGGAAATGGCTTGCCAAATAGGAGCATTTATATACAACTCAGTCCGACAACATAAACATCAGCTGTCGCCAAGGATGTTAATAATTTTCTTTTGTTAATTCCAATCTTTTCGTGGCTTCCCACTTACAAATGGGTCAATGGGAACCATTGACTTCATTTATAGTATGAATTAAAATTGGAATATAGTGGGAGCCAATTAAGGATCCTATATTAAAAAAAAATTAATTTTCATTTTAGCTTAAATTAAATACGGTGACATATGTGTCCGATCAAAACGTTAGAGATTTAAATTTCCGTTCTTTATATTCTATATTCATAGAAAATTTTTTGTGAGTGTTATCACAATCAAAGGTTACATATCTTATTAGTACATGTTCTTTATTAATATGTTTAGAATGTATCTTATTAATTAATCTTATAAACACATAGATAATATTATTTTTAATTTGCATTGAATTGGATTAAGTTGAACAAGGCAAAACTTTGTCAATCTAAGAACCGACTCAACTCAATGAAAACTATAAAATTATAACTTAATTCAACCTTAATAAAATTATAACTTTACAATTTGGGTTGAGTAATCTAGGTTGCTGAGTATAGGATTTTTTTTGTCCACCTCTAAATAAGAGGGACTCTTCCACTCGTATCATATCATATTACACTACCTTAAAGTGGGGCTAAAAATTAAAATACATTTTTGAACTATTTTGCCTTTTGTTAATTTTATAATTTCAAAACTGTCATTTTATTAATTTTGTCATTTCTTCCGATGTACAAAAAACCAACTTATTTATAAAAAAAAATCAACTTAATTTTAATATGACTTGAAAGCCAACACGAATAAAAACTCTAAGTGGTATAAATGTACATTGACTTTGAAGTCAAAAGTTTTTTAATCTTCAAAAAAAAAAAATTTAAGAGTTTAAAGGTTTTTTTATATTGTATAGAAATGGAGGCTTTTTTTTTAATAACAAGAGTTCAAACGTTTTTTTCAAAAACCAATTCATCAACTTTGTTTTAAATAAAAAACTAACGTTTTCTCAAAAACAACATAAGTAATGAATATCTTTTTTTTTTATAATAGTAATAAATATCATAAGTGAATTAAAAAACTCTCCTGCCTATTGATTTTTTTGTAACGTATTTATTCAGCCATGGTTATTAAGTGATGAATATTGGAATTAATTATAATATAAATATTAATGAATATCATAAGGGAAAGAATTTTAAAAATTTTGTAACTTAATTGTTTCCCTTCGAGTATAGAAAGACACTCTCTTCTACCTATTTTAGACAACTCTATCTTTTTCTTTCTTTGCTTTTGCTACATTATACTTCCTCTATTTATACTTTACTTTAAAATTTGATATTTTTAAAATTAATTTATATGATTTAATTAATGATTCAGGTAGAAAATCGGTAACCATTCTAATTTTTGAAAAAATGTTTATAACAATTTTCAAACTATTGAAAGATAAATATTTATAATTATTATTTTTTGGATTATTATTTTATTATTATGAATGTGTAAGCATACTTAAACTTTATCTATCTATTTTTATATCAATTTTATTTTTAATATTTTAAATAAATTTAAATATAAAATCATAAAACTCGATATTTTATTTTAAAATAGGAAATATAAATTATTAATAATTGATAATTATATTAATTGAACTTTGATGATTCATAGATTTATTTTATTCTTCAAAGTTGTTTATCCACTTCCTTTTTAATTAGAGAAAATGGAAATTTATAATCAACTAGCTAAGGGAATCGTCAATATTTTGAATTATTTTGATTTATTCATAAAAAATTGGGATTAATTTGCTAGAGGCTCCTCTTATTAAAAATGGTTTTGCTATACTCTTTTTATTTAAAACATAAGGTTTTTTTTTCTTATTTCTCTCTCTCTCTCCATTATTCTTTTAATTTTATTTGTCTGATAAAAATTGTGAAAATATATTTAATAAAAATAAAAAGAAATAGTGTTATTATTTTAAAGTAAATTTTTATTATTATTTAACAATACAAAAAAGTTGGAATGTAAAAAAGTTTTTTATAAGATTTTTTTTATTAATTATAATTTATAATGAATTCGATGAAATTTTAATTTATATTTTACTCCGATCATTTCAATTTACTTAAAGAAATGAATGTTATACACTTCTCCGTTCTTATAAATTATTTCACAACACTTCGCACCTATACAATCAAAATTTCAAGTCTTTCATTGAGTCCTATATACTAAACAAAATATTAAGTCACTAAAATAATAATAATAATAATAATAATAAAAGATTAAAAGTCCTTCCAGTTCTAATTTCTTTTTTCTTCAAATCATTTTCATAGAAGATGATGTAAAGCATGATATCTTATTTTTATTTAAATTGTTTGTTTTAATTTCAATTATAGTTTTATATGATCCCTATAGCAAATAACACTCTTCCTTTTTTTATATTCTATTGCAAATACATGCAAAACATTTTTTTCAATCCAATTGTATAAATTTAATCAAAAAAATAAAATAATGCACTACAGAACTTGGAAAACTTAGATATTGAAATATTCGAAAATGAAGAAATTATTAAATTATCAGGGTAAAAAATATAAATTAATTACTTGTTAATATTATTTATAATTTTATAAATCTATAAAGTTTCACTTGGATTATAAGCTGGAAACAAAGCGATGACAGAGCTAATTTTTCAAGGGTATTAATAATAAATGTCCACTTTTAAAAAAAGAGTTAATTAAATGTCAACTTATTTTTTGAGTTAAAATTAATGCCTAAAAATAGAAACCAAAGGTTTTCAAAAAAAAAAAAAAAAGGAAAGATAATAAAAAGGTTCCCATAGTAATCTGTCGATTCAATCTTTTTTATGATTAGATAAATTTATTTATAAATTAAAGATCCAAGTCAATTCTGGAGACTTCAAGTTATGGAAAGAATATCTCTTACATCTTTTTGTGTTTTATATATTTTTTTCTGGAAGATAAGGGAATTTGCGTTCACATCATTTTTTTTAAATATTTAAAAACTCATGATTTCTGTTGAGATCTCAACACATTTATAAGGGATATGAGTTACTCTCCTCGTTACTAATTGGTTTTGAGGTGGAACCTCATATTCTCTAATAATTTCCTATCTGTTTCCACGATGTTCCAATGAAAATTTTATTTAAAAAAGAAATTTCTTTTTATATGCACTCTAGTTTTGTTACCTCGATGTTAAAAGGCTGATCAAGATCATTTCGATTAACAAATTCAATAGGTGATACACTTGAATTTATAAGATTTAAAGTTGGCCTAGCATAGTGAAGAGATAGTTGTATGTAATAAAATAATAATTAAGAATTAAGAATTAAGAATTCTGCTTCTTTAAAAACAAAAAGAATTTGTGCTAGAAAGACAATTTGATGATTCATTGGATGTGAAAACATAAAATTTCCCATTCAAACTCAATGGTTTTTTAACAATGTAGTACAAATAGGAAGATGAATCTTGCAAAGAAAATAGAAATTTGTACAAGAAAACTCAACGAACCTCGTCAATTTCCAATTCTCACATTCTTGTATTTTGTGTCCACCGGTTTCTTGTTGGTTTGGAGTTGGCAAATCCGAGAAGTTATGTCATGAAGCTATTTCTTGATATGCTGAAGCTCATCCTCACATGATATCAGTTCACTTACTGCGATGGGTGGCGTCGACGACAAGAGAGAAGATAAAGAAGAAGGTCGGGTCGCGGGTGCTTGTGCGCTGGCGCTCGATTCCTCGATGTCTACTTTCACGGCATCGCAGCTTGGTGGGGTGAACCGTTCTGGTTTGCGGTGCACTGGCGACAAAGACGGAAATGAGATGGAGGCAAGAAATGAGATGGAGAGCTAGGGTTTCTTAACATTTTAATTAGTTTTTTTTTAATTACTTTATGCTGACGGAACATTGACTCCGTCAACATAAATCAATTTTTTAAATTTTAAAAGCACTCTACGCTGATGGAAATATGACTCCGTCGGAATGGATCTTATTTTTTCCCTCTAAAATTCTCACTCGAGAAAATTTCCATACCTACGCTGACGGATACTACTTTGTCGATGGCACAAGTGTACTCAAGGCTGATGGAAGTGATTTCTGTCGGCATAGACTATCTATGCCAACGGACTTTGTTTTCGTCAGTATAGCCTCCGTCAACAAAAACTATTTTTCTTGTGTGAAATTGTATCTCTTTGTCCACAGTTTCTGTAACAACAAAATTTGTCGATTTATCCTTTTCCAGTCGCAGCGCAATCAACCAGACTTGCGAGTAGCAATAGCAATTGTGGGGACATCACACCGGACACGAATTCTGGGTGAAATAACAAGAGGAGAGCCTATGCGGTGATAACGATTTGCAATGGAAGTTTTCCCAGATCAATACGACTATCACACTCACATTCAACAAGATTTGAGCTTAGACAACATTCTCCCAATTGGTAAAAACCACCATGGCACCCCATAAGATAATCTAGATCCTAAAATAAACTAGAGAGGGGTAAATAACATGAAATTAGCTACAAGCACATTGACACAGAAGAGAGGTGTAAGGACTCGACCCAAACTAGGGTCTAAACCTAAGTCCTTACTCTAATTTCATGAAAATAGTACTCGACATCCCGGGCATGTAATTTAAAACAAAATCTCTTTAAAACAACTCAGAGGAACGAGTTTATAAAAAAAAAAAAAAAACATAGATTCATTAAAAATACTCATGGGGTACCCAAAAGTCAAAACATAAAAGTTCAGTATAACGTGTTCAACTTATCGTGCCCCTAAATAGTTTATGCAGAAAGAATAAATTTAAAAGACTCTAAACATAATAATGCAGCGGGTCCTATGGTCATCTTCAGCTCGTCCAATCACCCATCTTGAAACAATCTCGTAATACATGTGGTATTTCACAGTGGAAACGGGGAGTTTTGCAACTCAGTAAGGATCCCCCAACTCGAGGTACAGACATACACCAAATCACAAAGTACATAAAAAACAAGCATGATTAATAGCACAATCGAAGAGTTATTAGAACCCGAGCTCTTAGATCAGGAAGCTCATCCTTTACCCGTACCACGTAGAGCAGTCTAAAGGTCGAAACCTAAAGACAAAAAGTCCCTAGGAGTCCTCTGACTCTAGGGCACTCTAGGAACTGACTCCAGGCCGACGGATCTGGCGAGTAGAGCTACATGTTCTCTAGCAGGCCCCTTACTCGAGGTGAGAGGTAGATCCGATACAACTCACCAAGGGCATCGTAGCCCATACCACATACCTAAAGGGTTCCCTAGGCTACTAATAGACTGTTGTTAGGGTTGTGAGCCTGGTCGACCGATCATCCACGAAAGTCCTAACTCAAGGGTGTCATCCCAAGTTACAGTGTAAGCCCGAAAAATTATCCTCCACACTAGTCTACTAGTACCTTTCTTCATCTAGTGACTCGATCAGGCCTAATCGAGGTATCAAAACGTATAAAACACAGGCAAGTCCACAACAGGGGAACATATGATCCAACATGCAATATCAATCACAGGAAAGTCCACAACAAAGGAACATGTGATCCATCATGCAAAATCAAACAATATGCATAGGATAAATCATCAATGACAATAGACATGTTGCATACTCTCAATACAATCAACACATGCATACAATCACATAAATTATGCTACAATCATGACAAGTAAATCAAAGAACTATCCAATACATGTATTAACCAAAGGCCTCGAGAAGGGGGTAAAGGCTCTATTACCTTTGCCAATCCACTAACTGCACCTTGAAACTTGCTGGAACCACGAAGTTAATCTTCTGATCTGGGCCCTGAAATGAACAAATTAGTTAAAATTAACACCTTAGACTATCAAAATCGGATCAAGAATATCAAATTTATCAAATAGTGAAAAACCTTGAAAATCGTGCCCCGGTGACTCCTAGAGGCTTAGGTCAAATCTAGTCAACAAAAAAGTCAATGGGTCAAAATTCACCATTCAACCCAAGCCAAACAACCCTTAAACTCTAAACCAAACGACCACTAAACTCATAACTAAACAGTTATTAAATCCATATTTTATATAACTAAACAGCTTGCCTCAGCACTCTCTCACCCACAGATAAGCAACACAACTGATAACCCAGCAATCTCACTACTCGACACTCCATAGCCACTGAATTCTCAGATCGGCATACATCTTGGTACTCTAGGGGTGCCAAACAAACAACAAACTATACGTCTCTGAAAACACTCGAGCCTAATTTCAACATCAGCAAACCCATTGAGTCTCTATTTGAACTGTCATTCACAAATAGACCGAACAACTACTGTCACCTTACTAACTCACTGCAAGTCTCGGCCAACAATAGCTATACGAGCAATTGAGCCAACTGAGTTGAAACCTTTCAATCAACACAATCCTGCTCGGTCGAACTAAGGCCACAAGCAAAAATAGAGAAACAACTAATGCCATTGCAAGTGAACTTCTCTACTCAGTGCATGAGCAACCATAAAGCTTCACCAAGGCTGTAAAGAACCCAACAATCATAATCTTTACAATCTTCAACCACATGTGCTATCTTAAGTTCAACTCTTTCTAGAAAAATAATACTTCAACGCTCTTATGATATGTAAATAACTGCACCATCTCTCCAAACAAGTAGTTCCTTTAGGGTCTTTAAGCACACACCACGACTGCTAACTTTTTTAACATAAATAAGAGATCTGCTCAAACGGCTTAAGATCTCTAGGCCCGCATGCTAACACTTTCCTCGTTTTCAACAAGATCACGACACTGACCCTTTCAGAAGCATTACTACAAACCACAAATTCATCTGACCTCTCAGGTTCTTACCTAACTATGTTGAAATTAAACGTATTTTCAAAATACTGTACCGGTCATTTAGAAACTTAAATTTGATTACTCAAGGTTCTCCCAAATCTTTCCTCAACAACTCCTCGCGTTCAACCTCTTACTTAGAATAAACCCAAAATATCAACTACGAACATTATCACAAACCTGTTTGGAAAGTCCTAGAACCTTCTGATTGTCGAACCCACAACCATGTGTTGCATCGGCCAATCATTTCCAACCAGAAAACAAACTAATCTTCAAAATACTACTACTTCCTGAAGCTCATCTAGTAAATTATCGATCTTGAGTAATAAGTATCTAATTTAACTGCTAGCTTAAAGAACTCCTGAAATCTGAAACACAGTTTCGTAGAACCAATATTCTTCTTAATAACCACACCGAGGCGCTACGCAAGGACAAATTGATGAACTGATCCACTATCAAAAAACTCTTGCAATTGAACCTCAAGTTCATTTAACTCCATCGAGGTCACCATAAATAGAAACCTTGAGATGGGGTCATTCCCTAGCTCAAACTCAACTTAAAATAACATTATTCGAGGCGGAGACCATCATGGAAAATCCTCTAAAAAGACAATTTGCCCGAGCTTACCCACTATTGGAACTGAACAGACAGCCCACACAAACTTTCTACTCTTGATACTGAGGCTAGAAAGCTCACGCTTCTTTAGCTAACAGTTTCCTCACCTTCAAGGCTAAAACCGACGGGAGACTCTCTCCTACTTCATGCCTCTAAACTTAAAGCTCGACTTTCCAAGATACCTGAAATAACTTAATCACAACTGCCAACAATCACGACATGATTCTAAGCCACCACTCCAAATCAAGAATCCAATTTGACTCACTCGCAGGCAACCATGGCGGCATTTGACGATTCCCCAAACACAACCCAAACTAGGGTTTAAATCTAAGTCTTTAACTCTAATTGCATGAAAATAGTACTCGACATCCCGGGCATGTAATTTAAAAAAAAAAACTCTTTAAAATAACTCAGAGGAACAAGTTTATATAAGAAAAACATAAATTCATTAAAATAGTCATAAGGTACCCAAAAGTCAAAACATTAAAGCTCGGTAAAACATGTTCAACTTGTCGTGCCCCTAAATAGTTCATGCAGAAGAAGAAATTTAAAAACTCTAAATAGAATAATGCAGCGGGTCCTATGGTCATCTCCAGCCGTCCGATCACTCATCTCGATACAATATCATAGTACATGTGGTATTTCACAGTGGAAACGGTGAGTTTTGCAACTCAGTAAGGATCCCTCAACTAGGGGTACAGACATGCACCAAATCGCAAGCATCAAAAAACAAGCATGATTAATAGCACAATCGAAGGGTTATCAGAACTCGAGCTCCTGGGAAACAGATCAGGAAGCTCATCCTTAACTTGTACCACGCAGAGCAGTCTAAAAGTCGAAATCTAAATACCAATAGTCCACAAGTATCAACAAACAAGCATGATCAATAGACTTTTGTCATACTTCCTATCATTATTACTTGATCTTCCACCATATGGTCTTAAGTAATTTTGTCTTCCACGACCTCTTGATGAACTAGTACTTGAAGTACTATCATTAAGATTTTTTTTATTGAAATTTTCTCTACCGCGTCCTCGACATCCACGATTATGACCACGTCCTCCTCGACTACTTTTTTCTTGATCATATTCTTTTTCTTTCAACTGCAACTTTGATTGAAAAAGTTACTCAGTTGTTTGTTTTTTCTTCTTGAGTAGTTTCTCTTCATGGGCTTGCAAAGTACCAACGAGTTGATCAATTGACATCATACTCAAATCTTTTGATTCTTCTATCGCTATAACGATAAAGTTGAATCTTTCCTCCAATGAGTGAAGTATCTTCTCAACTACTTGTTCATCATTCATTGTCTCACCATATCTCTTCATTTCATGTACTACTACTAGTAGTCTTGAAATGCAATCTAAAATTGATTCAGACTCTTTCTGTGTAGTGATTCATAATCACCTCTCAATTTTTGAAGGAGGACCTTTTTTACACTATCTACTCCTTTATACGTATTCTCCAAAATTTTCCATTCTTTCGTCGTTGTAGTTGCTCCAGAAATCTTCTCAAATTTGGTATCATCAATTGCTTGATGAATAATGGTGAACACCTATTGATCTTTCTTTCTAGTACTTTGCAAAACTTCTCTTTGAGCATGACTTATGGCAGCGTCATTTTCGGGCTCGGTATAGCCTTTACCAACAATTTCCCAAACATCTTGTGAACCAAGTAGTGCTTTCATTCGTATACACCAACTACTATAATTTTCTTTCGTCTGCCAAGGCACTTGGAAAGGAACCATATTGTTGTTTGCCATTTGCAAAAATAATTCTCTTCTTTCAAACTCAAACTCCGATACCACTTTTCTGGAAGTGTGTTATAAACACTCACAAAACAAAGAACCTTTCAAGGAAAATAATTCACTTGTATTGGAGAACTTTTCTTGAAAAGCTACAAACTTGATTCACACTTTTTTCTCTCAAGCTTACTTCTCTTTTATTGATGTTTGATACTATACGCTTGATATCTCAACCCGTACAACACATCCTATTTATAGGATTATATGGAACAATCTAGATCTATAACTTACATCTAGATCTAACTCACATTCTAACTTAATTTCATGAATGTAAAACTCCCATGCTTAAATACAATTTATTTGTTAATTCCCATCATCTTATAACAATTTTCTTAATTAACTAAAAGAAAAAACTCATGTGATTTGCATAAATTATTCTTTAAAACATGTTTAATTTTCAACATCTTAAACTAACATTCTCAAGAATTTACTTGCACTTACTAATCAAAAAAATTATGCTTTAATTTAAAGTTTAGTTAGGTTAATATTGGACTATTATCTCGACCATTGCAATCAAGAAAAGGAAGGTGAAAATGCCTACAATTTTGTTGCAAAATAAAGGTACAAAGAAGAGGTTAGTGGGAGCCCATAAGATATTGATTTCAAATATGGGTCAGAGTTTAGTTTGTGGAGGAAGAGAAATTATGCGGAAATTTTAGAGTTAGAGTGAGATAAGAAGAAAATGAAACTTGTTGAATGGGGCTCAGTCTCATGCTGTTTATTGACGTATCTGTAAAAGCATAGACGCCAACCCCAATAAATTATTTTTTAAGAGTGATTGAGGTAGAGGCTACCCTATAACACTTCATATCCTCAAGATTGTGTAGTTACATTTTCTGACCCCTGTTTGAACTTTATTTTTAAAAGCAAGTAATGGCAATTTTGATTCTATTCACGTCCTTTTTTTAGAAAGAGCTTATTGATAAATAAATTTATATTAAACTGATGTTATTGTTTGGACTCAAAAGATCACGGATGCTATTTTTCTATTATACTTTAGCAAAATGTAATCGATGTTTAATTATCTACGCGTCTTTTGTATCTAGAATGTGCAAGTATACACAGTCGTATTGTAGCCAGTTTTAATGTAAGTAAAAGTCATCTCCATAGGGATTTTGCGTTATATTCGAGTCAGATTTAATAACAAGAGTCATGGTAACGAAGGATAATTATTTTTATGGATCTATAACTATTTCGCATTAATAAATACTAAAGCAAAATGACAAAATGCTTAATAATTTGAATGGATAACGACACAATGATTATAGACGTGTACTTAAACGGATAAAAAGGTATCGGAAGGAGGTTAAGACTTTTCAGGTAATACGATGCAGCAACGAGGTATAATGGTGAGAAGCCAACTATTGCTTTGCTCTAACTTAGGATCTCTCGAGCTCTAGCATTTTAATGACAACAGAGCTAACAACACTACTAAAACCTTATCACTAAGTTTTATTCAGATTGCTAGTAAAAGCTATGCAAACCTAGTGTTATGTCATGCAAGTTCGCTTAATTTCTTTCCTTTCGGAATCAAAACCAATTTAATACAAATGGTTGATCGTACAAAATGTACTTAAGATTCATTCAACATGCATTTATAGTTTGACATCTCCTTACCTCTTTTGCTACAACGAACTACGCTACTTGCCTATTTCCTTCCAATTATGAACTTAGTTACTCATAATGCATAAAAGATTTGAACACAATAGATAAACACAAAGTACATCTTCATTCAATAAAAAAATGACGAGTGTCCACAAAACAAAGCTTACGCAAAAAATAAAGCAAATACAAGTAAAGGAGAAACAAAGTTAAAAAGGAGCCTGATCGGAATCACAAGAACAACAACTCTAAACCCAGCTCCAGCTATGCTACTAGAAATGAAAATAGCTAAAGCTGCGAACTAATGCTAAGAAATGGCTGAAAAATGAAAACTAAGCTAATGGAACAAAGCTCATGGAAAAATGCTTCGGTATAGCTAAGTCCAACGGCGAAATCTGGAAATAAAAGTTGATCAAAAAATGGAATTAAAAAATGATCTCTCAATCTACGACTCTTGCCCTCGAAGACGAAGGTTGCTATGTATAGCGCCCTTGACAAACTTTGCTCTACTGCTTTGCAATTACGACTCCACCTCTAGCATTCCTTGCTTTATGATCTGCATCGCCAGCTCTTGCCAGAGCAGTTACAAAGAAAACGACTAAGATTGAAAGGGCACTTTTGGATATTGACACGCATCCTTCCTTTAAATATTTATCTGAGAGCCAATCTTTATTGAAACTCACTTCGCTTCAGCGGTGCTTTGAACGCATCATCATACTTCGCTCTAAGGAATGCTGCAGAAAAATAGCAATATCAGGTCTTATGAAGTAAAACTTAAGAATTCACTCATTCACACATTTTTGGTACATAAACCTCTAAAATTTTATCCTAATAAGCAAACTAAAGGATATTTTGTTTTGCCATAATCAAGATGTTACAACGAATATCTAAGTAGATTATTTTTATAATGCAGCAAAGTTCTCGCAAAATACTATTATCTTTAGTCATTTAACTCTCAATTCTTGAGGGTTATCAGTTATCCTCGAAGGGGTCATCATTCCTTTACGGTATTAAAGCTCTATTCTATTCCTTTGGTGGTTACAAGTACATCATTACCTCAAAACTCATCAAAATTTATCCTTTGTAGTGTTGAAATTTATGAATTGTCTATTATGTTGAGTTCTTTCATTCTCATATGTAGTAAGGCTAGCCACAGGTTGCTAGTGTCTCGCGTTCTTGATTTTTGGCTCTCTTAGTTCTTGTTGATTTCGGTTTAAGTTGTGAACCGAAATCAAAATAGTTATAAGATACTATTAGCAACGTTATTGCTCCTCATTTGTTGTGAGTTGGTTTGCTTACTTTCTTATAATTAATAAATGTTGTCTATTTTCAAAATATACATATATTTATTTATTTATTTGTCCGACTATTTTTTTTTAACGAAAAGGACTCTCAAATTACTGTTCACACAAAAGTTTTCGAAGAAATTTTGGTTCGTGGAGTTGAAATTGATTTTTTTAGATGAATTTGCGAAAGGAAATTTTGGTTCATGGAGTTGAACTTAATTTTTTTTAGATGAGTTTGTGAAAGTGGTTTGATCTCTATGATTTGATCTTCTAATTCGTTCTCTTTGAATGTTGATTTTTGATTTGAAGAACAAGATGCATTGTTTGATCTTCAGAACTTTCAACTCTGACAAATTTTCTCTAAAAGTTCTAAACTTTTCCACCCCTTGAAATGAATGGAAGCTCTTCTATTTATAGAGCTCAAATGGACCTTGGGATTAAGCCTTGATGGGGCTTTGGGCCTTGGATTTGGTCTTTTCGGCTTGGATGCCTTGATCACTAAATGAACTTGGATTTGGTTTAACTTTGGCCTAAATTCAAGATAAACTAATTTTTTTACCAAAAAGTACCACATACATTTTAACCTCTCATCTCATTTTCTTACATCTAAAATAAGATTTTTCCGGTTGTCTCATCCTTATCTCCTTCCATTCAAAATAAAGTTTTTTTTTCTTTTTATAATCTTTTATTATTATTATTATTATTATTTTGAAAAAATAACATCTCTACTCATTTCACTATCTCTCAAACAATTTTTTTTTCCTCAAAACACTTCATCTCATCTGTCGAAATAGATAGGCATAGTATAATTTCTGTTAGAATAAAGCATTACAACAAATTTTTAATAGTGAAAACAAAAGGTCAAACAAACCGTGAGTAAGGTAAAAAAAAACAATATTTGAAAAATAAAACTACAATAAGAGTTTGTTTGTTTTTTTTTTTTTTCAGTTGTTCGAATAAGAAAGGTAACTGAAAATGATAAACTAATTTGTTTGGGATTTTTCTGTCGTGTTATTATTATTTCCCCTAATTTCTTCTAGGATTTGACGTTAACATGTGGACTTTCAAACTCTTCGACTTCCCGTACTTATTATATATATTTTTTGTTTTCTTTCGATCCAAGTTTGACTTCAACTAAAACCTCACAATAAAAAAATTAAAATAAAATAAAAAACAAAAGAACACTTTTTTTTTTTTTAAACTAAACAAAAGAACAATTTCTTTCTTCTTTTGAGTCTAGTTTTAATCTATTATAAAATTTAATATTAATATTTTTATTTTTTGACATTTAATAATTCCCACTTTTAGTCCTTAGTAATAAAATTGTTAATTACGAAATGTGATGTTAACTAAAATAATTATTAGACTAATTTAAAATTTTAATATATCAATAAAGTGATTATTTTAGTTTACAAGTAAATTTATTATTTTTTCTTTTTTGAAAAGTATAAAGTAAACTAAAAAAAAAAGTAGGAAAACTAGTTAGATTAATCAAATTTAGAAAATAATTACAAATATAATCATATTTAAAAATTTTAAAAACCATAATAATTGGTATTAATGTCAATATTGTATTAATAATAAATAATACTTATTAATGTGTATTTATAATATAGTATTAAAACATATCAATGATAACGGACACAAATATTTTTAAGTTTGTCTACATTTATAATTATTTTGTAAGAAAATTTCATAATTACAATTTTCCAACAAAGTATACAAATACTAAGAATGAGCATTATTAAGACCCTATTTAATAACAATTTAGGCTTCGTTTGATAACCATTTTTTTCGCTTTTTGTTTATGAAATTTAAGCCTACAACAACTACTTTACTATACATTTTTCTTATTTGGATATCTATATCTTACCTATATTTTAATAAACAAAACCAAAATTTGTAAATAAAAAAAAAGTAGCTTTAAAAAACTTGTTTATGTTTTTTTTAATTTGGTTAGTATTCTCCTATTTTCTTAAGGAAAGATGGATACATTGTATGAAAGATGGAGCACATGGTAGGAAATTTGAATAGAAATAGGTTTAAATTTCATAAACAAAAAACAAAAAACAAAATGGTTATCAGACATGACCTTAATTTTTAGTTTTTAGTTTTTGAAATTTAAGCTTATTTTTACTCAAATTTCTTATAATACACTCCATCTTTTCTATGATGTATCCATTTTTTTTTTTGAAAATGTGTGAATGCTAATCAAATTTAAAAAACGAAAACAAACTTTTGAAAATTATTTTTTTGTTTCAAAATTTTAGTTTAATTTCTTAAAATATAAGTAAAACGTAGATATTTAAGTAAAAAAAACTTTTGATAGAATAATAGTTATAGCCTTCAATTTCAAAAACCAAAAACTAAAAATAAAATACTTATGAAATAGTGTGAATGTTTTTTTTTTTTTGAAGCAAAATAGTGTGAATGTCTAATTTTAAAACATAAAACCAAATTAGTTACGGAACTGAAAAGTTATTATTATTTAAAAAAAAAAAAAAAAAACTTAAACTTTTAAAAGAAAAAAAGTTTAATTTATAGTAAATCGCAAATCCGAGAACCCCATTTAGTGTAATAATTGCAAATAGCTTGGACCATGGCTGGCAGGCGCCCACAGTGTGGCGCGACAGCAAAGGAAGAAGAAAAGAATAAAAATCGAGCCCATAAAAAATAAAAAATAAAAAATAATAAAAAAAGGAAAATAGCTAAAAAAAAAAGTTGAGTTTGGGAGTGGATTTCGAAGGGTCAAATGAAAGGGTAATGTATAAGTTTACTTCAAATACTTTGAACAAAGTTAGAACTTACTTTTTATAGTTTCAAAAACTAAATATTAGTGTTTTTTTTTATCAAATATAAAATTTATTTTCTTTCATTTTAAAAACTAAAATTTAATTTTTGTGATTTGATAAAAGATAATTTTGCATATATGATAAAAAAAAAGGCAAAGTATTTTCATGCACAAAATTTAAATTGAATTTTATCACTGGTTGAGTTTTATTAGTGATAGAATTCAATCAATGATTGATATATTATATTATTGATTGAATTTTCTATCGAAATTAATTTCTATCGCTGGTTGAGTTCTATCACTGGTCGAGTTCTAAAAATTGTTCTCCAAATATGATATATGAGATTTATTTTTAAAAAAATATATAATATACAAGATAGAATGTGCTACTGATAGTAAATTGTCTTGATAAAAATCTAAAAAGTAATCGTTGATACCATTTGTAATAGTTAGCGAATGAGAAAATGAATTACAAATCGAACTCGTCACTGTGGAATGAAAATGGATTAACACCAAACCAGATAACCAATCGCGTCAGCAACCCATTCAATATAATTTCGAATTTGTAAAATCATAGAGACAAAATTCTAATTTTTAAAATCGTAATGACCAAATTTTAACTTTTTTTAAATTATAGAGAATAAGTTTTAGTTTTCTTTAAACCATGAGAACTCAAAACTAATTTTTGAAACCATGAAAATTAAATTGTAACTTTAAATAAACTTAAATTTTATCCTAAAAAAAAATGGAAAATAGCTGAAAAAAGTCGAGCTTGGGAGTGAATTTCGAAGGGTCAAATGAAGGGTCGGCTCTGGTTTGGTCTGGTCCGGCCCTACCCATTGGTAATGGTCTTTTAGTTCTTTACTTCCTTCATCAATGTAAGCTATAATCAAGACTAGAAAAATTATACACAAACTTTTTTTGTTATAAATAAATAAATTCTCACAGACCCTTTTCAATTCCCAACTCAGTTACAACTTCCTCTGCCTTAGATTTCACTGTTTTCCCCCTCGCCGGAGATGGGCGGCGCTCCGCCGTACACGGAGTTCTTTGTGGCGGAGACTGATTTATACAACCGCATTGTTTTGGGCAGCATTTTTCCACCCTTTGTTTCCGACCCATTTCCTCATATTCTTCAAACGTGGCTCAGAAACTGCATTGGTGGACTCCTTGTTTACTTCTTCTCTGGCTTTCTTTGGTGTTTTTATATCTATTACTGGAAGCGCAATGTTTATGTGCCTAAAGGTGTTATTTCCCCCTTTGCCCTCTTCTTCTTTTTCTATTTCTCAACTGCCCTTTTAATCACTTCCAATTTTGGTTATTTGGGTTCTGTTTGTTTCACTTTGTTGTTTGTTGTTTCCCCTTTTTGATCTCCTTAGAGTGTCACTGATTGTGCATTGGATGGCTATTGCTGATTCATTTTCATATTTGAAGTGTTTAGGTGTTTTTGTTTGATCTTTCATTGTTTGACTCTTCTGATGCCATTGGATTTGCTTAATGCTGATGGTTCTTGTCCTTTTCCAGGATGGACTGTTGTCAATATTTTGTAATCTTCTGCTGGTTCTTGTCTCATAGATCTCATCTGTGCAAGCTGATATTGTAATAATAATAATGTAACTATAGCACTTTAGAACTAATGGATGGTGTGTTGTGTTGGGATTCTTGTCTATATATTCTTCTCAGTTAAGAGGGTTTTTATGTATTGTTCAAATGGATGGTTTTTCTATTCATGAATGTATTATATAGGAAGAAAGGACTTATCTAAAAGGTTAAAATGTAATAGTAAGAACTTGGTAATCTTGAGTTCAATTTTTACCTTTCTTGCCTGTCTATTTTGTAGTTTCCTTTTGATCATCTTTTATTTTTCTGGTTATTTCTGCTAACATTGTATTTCCTTCTAGAAACTTTGTTGGTCTTTGCAAAAGGATTAGTCATACAAATGATGTTTGTGATTTAGATATTAGTTTTAGTATATGGTTTCTGGGAAATCTTGAATGAACTCTTGGGTTGTTTAGGTAGGTGGCAATTTTGAACCAAATAGTTTATGAACAATGAGCTTGTTAGAACTGGTAACCTATTGAATTGAATTTTTTATCATAAACTTTTTTCCAATTCCATGCATTTGTAAGAATATGAATTTTTATTTATTGTTGATCATTATTTGTCACATTCGGGGATAATTGGGTGTGCTGTCTTTTAGTTAGTTAAGCTTTGAATCTCAGAAATTCTGTTGATCATCTGCCTCCAATTTTCATTATGATAATTTGATTCAGTGGTTGAAGATTTGGGCTTTAATGGTATACTCCCTTCAAGATCCTAGGCTCAAGACTCACCTATGACATTACTCCTTCGATGTCTCCCGGTGCCTGGCCTAGTGACGAATGTGGTTACCCTTGTTTTAAAAAACAATATGATAATTTGTTACTTATCCCCCAAAATTCATAGCAGTTGAAGCCATCGAGCTTTTGAAAATATCACATGAAAAACTACATGCTTCTTTATGTGTATATTTTGGATATGGATGAGTCTGTATGTAAGAATCCTAGTAACTCTAGACTTGCAATATCCTTCATGTCTGTTGCTCATTGCTTGTATAGTTGTTTGACTTTGTGAACACTTTGTTTCAGATTCTATCCCGTCCAACAAATCAATGATCTTACAAATTCTTGTGACGGTTAAGGCCATGCCATTGTATTCCATCCTTCCGACGTTTTCTGAGTACGTGGTAGAACATGATTGGACGAAATGCTATCCGAGGATACTTGATGTCGGATGGCTTGCATATTGTTTCCACATAATTGTTTATCTTACCTTTGTAGAGTTTTCTATTTATTGGATGCATAGGGCGCTCCATGATGTAAAGCCTCTTTACAACTATCTTCATGCTAAACATCATATGTACAACAAGAAAGTTACTCTCTCTCCCTTTGCTGGTAAGTTCTTAACCTACTTTCTCAATTTTTGCATCCACTTGCTATTCATTTTGCCATTCATGCCAAAGAAACTTCTTTGAAAGGAATGAATGCGTAGCATTCTTGTTTGATTTCCTTAAGATGTGTCAAACGATAATGAATTATGAACCAATTTCAATAAAAATATTTCCCAAAATATCTTTTACAGAAAAAAGGTAAACATATTTACAGAAGGAATATGTATTCTCAGCATTAAGTTGCTGTTGTTAGCTTTTATGAACAGAAGGTATTAAAAGTAAAGGTTCTAGAACACTTTTGTTTCCTTAAAACCTTCTGAACTTAAAGCCACATGAACGTAAGTTTAATTGCGTTTTTACTAACCAAAACAGAAGTTGTTTTAGTGACTAATACAACGTATTTCTGTAAAATGGTAATCCATTTACGATGAAAACACGTAATTTGCACGTGTTGCTTCATTTTGACAAACCTCAGGATCTGCTCATCTTCTGGATGAGAGGTGATCAGAGAAATATAGTCATTTTTCCTTAGAAAAATTATTGTGCTTTCCTGTTTAAATGTGATAATAGAAATCAAGTTGGCACATGACAATAGTTTGATGATGAAGTTTAAAATCCCACCAAAGCACACTAATTCACTTACTTCATTTCCTCTTTGATTCTCCTGAATTCAGACTAAAGAAGGTCTTTAGTTATTTCTCATCCTTGGAAGATTGACTGATAAAAACTGGTCTATTTGTATGGCAGGACTAGCATTTCACCCAGTAGATGGAATATTGCAGGCAGTACCTCACATGTTAGCTCTATTTCTCATTCCAACCCATTTCAGGACACATATTGTGCTGCTATTCTTCGAGGTGGTCTGGACGACGAACATTCACGACTGTATTCAAGCTCAAATGTGGCCGATTATGGGTTCTGGCTACCACACAATTCATCATACAAGATACCGCTACAATTATGGCCATTTCTCCATATGGATGGATTGGATGTTTGGGACGCTTCTTGACCCAGTCGATGCTGAAGTCAAGCAGTCGTGATTGGTTGCTTTGATGCGGTTATAGCTTTTGTTGATTCTTTGTGTTCAATGTAAATCAAGTTGGTTATTTATGAGGCCATGTCTTAGCAATGATATATAGAGTAGTTATCATTGGTGAAGCAAATCCATACATCCTCAGAGTTTAGGAATCCACAAGGCATGTCTGCTGCTTCTGCTGCTGCTATTATCAGTATATAAAACTTGTGGAGCCATTGGCTGTTGACCTTTGTATATCACAATTTAAATGAAAAATTTTGGTGTGACAAAACAGCTAATGACCATGGTTGGGGAAAACAGGAATGGAAATTACGATTTACCCCTTCTTCAATTTGTGCATCTTTTCAAGTGTAATTGTCTTGGAATCTGAAAAGGAAAAGTTAGTAATATTACTGTCAAACTTTCACAATTCCACTACTTTCCTTACTCTTAAATCTTTGTAAAGAAAAATGGAAAAAAGTAAGCAAGTCTTAACTCCTTTTAAAGTGGAAAGTACAAAAGAAATAAAGCCTTTCTTTTCTAGGATACATGCATAAAACAAAACATAAAATTAAGACATTTTGCTTTCCTTAAGAAAGCATGAGATATTAAACTAATTGAGATAAGGGCCTCTAAACTATGATTATAGCCTCAACTTTCTGCAATTGGTTACTAAGTGTTTACATGGCCTTCTACAAAGATTGATATCATTGTTCTTTTCTTTTTCCTCTTTTTGCATTTGCTTTCGAAAGCAATACACATTATCAAAAACAATCAAGAGCTCCCACCTTTCAACAATAAAAAGTATTCATTTACTTTGATTACAACAAAGCAAGTGGTGCATGTAATTCTGACATTGAAAAAGATGGTGGCTCCACCTCCCAAAACATCCCAACTACTAAACGAAATGCTTAAAGTTAGCTACAGGGATTTGAATTCTTCATCTTGGTACATCGATATTTCAGCCTGTCTAATTGCCAAAAGCGAACTTAGTCCAACAACAATTGATATGTATTTTCAACCTAGAGGTCGAGGGGCTGAATCTCTGAACCCCAAATAGTATTGTAGTAAGAAAAAACCTACAGTGTGATTGTGCAGAAGGAAATTGATCTAAGCAATAATTGATTGGTAAGAACTGCAGAAGTTTTGCTCTTATCTTGTTGCTGTTTGTACAAAAGGAATATAAATGTAAAGTTCCTCCGTCTGAGAAAATACATGAAAATAAAACACAGAATCACACACAATTGGTACATGGCTGGTAGAATGAATGCATCATTATAGAAGGGAAAACAGTTGAGATTAGTGCATGGCTTATTTTGATATGAATTTGAATGTAATCCATTACCAAACGAGACCCTTTTTTTTCCTAAACCTATCGACCCGATCAGTGCTCATTCGAGATTTCTCAGGCTTGTTTACTTTTTTTGCAAGCCGACTATCTAAACTGTTCCGGGAAACTTCAGGAAGATCTGCAGCTATTTCGAACGTATCTGAAGGCCCAGTTTCAGAGAGTTTGTTCTGACTGTCGATTTCTACTTTAGCTTTCTCAGAACCATTTGTTGATGCTTTTGATTTCCCAAGTGACTGTACAAATTTCTTTAGATGTTTAATGAACTCAGGGTAGAGCTCAAGATTGCAATGCCCTCCTCCACTTAGCCATAGAGGTTCATACTTTTGCTTGCAAAGATCCCAGAGCTGCTTTCCATGGGACCAATCAACAACTTCATCAGCTGTCCCCTGCAAGACAAACACATTAGGTCAGTAGTCTATTTTTTCTGCCTATTATTTGAAACCATTATTTCGGTGACCATTGCAGTGGATCTGAGGTGATACAATTATGGGATGGTTAACAAAATTATTTGATAAGAAAAGATATTGCACAGTGAGAAAATAAAGGCTGTATATGAAAGCTATGTGCAACCCTGTTGCCACTCCCTTATCCACACGACCATCTAATAATCTTTGGTTGTTTGCTTGCATCCCTTGATAAAAGCTCATTTATGTGAAGATATAAGTACGAAACACTTTAGTTTCTAGATCTGTGCCCGACACTCTGTACAGATTGAATATAAGTCTCATGGGACAAACACTTGTAACCTTATATATTTTTATGATATTCCTAAGTGTCTGGGCTTGTTTATGAGCACCTCGATTATTTTCACGGGACAAACCATCTGACCCTATGACATTTGGTTGGCAAGGAAATCCATAGAAAATGAATTCCTAAGTAGATGTCCACCAGACCACCTAATTGAATCCATAACATATTGGTTTCACAAGGCCCTCAATTTTGAAACATAATAAATAAACCTATATAGTACAGAAAAAAGAAATTGGAAGTTAAAGAGTGTATATGTATATATGTAATCAAGAGTAATTGGACTAAAAACAGTCTATCTTATTCATCGATAGGCAATGCCTTTATATAGGGTTTACAACGGGCCTAACGGGCTTCATACTAATAATATAATAAACTATACAAATATACATTTATATTCTAATACTCCCCCTCAAGTTGGAGCTAATATATCTATCATGTCCAGCTTGTTACAGAGATACCTTATCTGAACGCCATTTAATGCTTTGGTGAAGATGCCACCCAACTGTTCTCTTGTCTTCACATAACCCGTCGAAATCAATCCTTGTTGTATCTTTTCGAAAAAAAAATGACAATCCACTTCAATATGCTTAGTTCTCTCGTGAAACACCGGGCTAGAGGCGATATGGATTGCTGCTTGATTATCACACCATAGCTTAACAGGTGTTGCGGCTTTCATTCCAATTTCGTCAAGAAGTTGGGTCAGCCATACTATCTCACATGTCACCTGTGACATAACACTATATTCTGATTCGGCACTCGAACGAGACACCATGTTCTGTTTCTTACTTCTCCAAGAAACTAGATTACCTCCCATAAATACACAGTAACCCGAGGTTGACCGTCTGTTCTCTTTAGACCCCGCCCAATCAGCATCTGAGAAACACTCAATATTTGAATGACCATGGTTCTCATACAAAACCCCCTTCCCAGGAGCAAACTTAAGGTAGCCTAGAATTTGTTCAACAGCTGTCCAATGTTCGACTGTGGGTGATGACATGAATTGACTCACGATACTCACAGAATAGGCAATATCCAATTTCGTAACAGTCAAGCAATTTAGTTTTCCAACCATCTTCCTGTATCTCTCGGGATCAGGGAACGATGCACCCTCCTTAACAAGTTGTTGATTTGGTACCATTGGGGTACTACATGGTTTCATTCCTAGCTTTCCAATTTCAATCAACAAATCAAGAACATACTTCCTTTGTGACAAGAAAATTCCCTTCTTGCTTCTCATTACTTCAATGCCCAGAAAATATTTTAGAGTCCCGAGATCTTTAGTACTAAATTGACTATGAAGGAATGCCTTTAATGAGGACATCCCTGAATCATCGATTCCAGTAATCACGATGTCATCAACATATACCACCAGCTACACAACCCCTTGTTCAGACGGACGGAAAAACACAGAATGATCGGATGAGCACTTTTTCATCCCAAACTTCTCAAGAGCATAACTAAACTTCCCAAACCATGCACGAGGGCTTTGTTTTAAGCCATATAACGATTTTCGGAGGCGACAGACCTTGACATTCTCCCCCTGAGCAAAAAAACCAGGTGGTTGCTCCATATAAACTTCTTCTAGAAGATCAACGTGCAGAAACGCATTCTTAACATCAAGCTGATACAATGGCCAATCATTCATGGCTGCCAGAGAAACAAACAGGCGAATTGACGACATTTTCGCAACAGGAGAGAACGTCTCACTATAATCAACCCCATAAGTCTGAGCATACCCCTTCGCAACCAAACAGGCTTTGAGACGACCAACCGACCCATCAACATTTATCTTGACCGCAAATACCCACTTACATCCTATGGTTGGTTTTTCCGCAGGACGAGCTACTAGTTCCCAAGTACCATTCGCATCCAACGCAACCACCTCCTCCACCATGGCCTGGTGCCATCCTGGATGTGAAAAGGCTTCACGAGTATTCTGAGGAACTTTCATAGAATCAAGTGAAGTAAGAAACGAAAAAGAAGAGGAAGACAGCTGACGATATGACACACATGAAGAGATAGGATATGTACAAGAACGTTTACCTTTGCGAAGGGCAATGGGCAAGTCTAGATCACTACGGCCTGCGAATCAGATGACGAAGAATCCACTGGTACGGGGCATGTCTCCGAGGGTCGTGGACGCCGGGTATAGACCTGAGTAAGAGAAGGTCCCGAAGCGGAGCAGTGGCGATTGAGGAGGCGGTGCGGAGAAGACACGACTTCATATATGAGCAAATCATCCTCCATAGGTGGAGAACGTTCCCCATAACGAAACGGAGTATCCTAAAAAAAGGTGACATCAGAGAAAACGGCATACCGGTTTGTGCTTGGGCAATAACACCGATAACCCTTCTAGACACGAGAATACCCCAAGAAAATACATCTCAGAGACTTAGGATCCAACTTAGCCCTGTGAGGACGAACATCGCGAACAAAAGACGTACACCCAAAGATCTTAGGCGGAAGAGGAAACATTTCCTTAGAAAGACACAAGACCCAGAAATGGATCTTATTTTCAAGAACGGACGACGGCATTCGATTTATGAGAAAGCAAGCAGTAGACACGGCATCAACCCAAAAATGCAGTGGAACATGCATCTGGAATGACAAAGCTCGAGCAGTTTCCAGAAGATGTCTGTTCTTACGCTCAGCCACACCATTCTGAGATGGTGTATCTACACAAGAGGATTGGTGAATAATACCTTTTGCACGGAGGTAGGAACTAAGGCTACCCTAAAAATATTCACCCCCATTATCAGTGCGCAAAATTTTGATGGATGCATTAAATTCATTACGGACTTCAGCATTAAAGGCACAAAAATGAGAAAATAACTCAGAACGATTCTTCATTAAATAAACCCAAGTGTATCTGGAAAAATCATCAACAAAAGTAACAAGTAACGAAATCCTGTTTTAGACGTGACAGGACTCGGACCCCATACATCAGATGAACTAACTCGAAAGGAGCATCCGCTCGTTTATTCATCCTAGGACTAGAACTCAATCTATGAAACTTAGCAAACTGACATGACTCATAATTTAAAGATGAAACTTTACTGAATTCAGGAAATAATTTCTTCAAAACAGACAAACAGGGATGGCCCATCCAACTATGAATCTCAAACAAGGATGCAGAACTTGCACAAGCTACCGCTGGAACTGGCAGTTGGTCCAAGATATAGAGACCCCCTTCTACATGCCCCCTACCAATAGTCTTCTTCGTCAAATGATCCTGAAACAAGCAATAATCAGGGAAAAAGGAAACAAAGCAACGTAAGTCTCGGGATATCTGACTAACAGAAATTAAGTTATAAGAGAATGTAGGGAGACACAAAACTGAAGACAATGACAAGGTACGAGTAAGAGTGACTGATCCCACCTTTTGGACAGGAGACAAAGATCCATCAGCCAAGGTAACACTAGGAAAATGGTCAGACGACAATGGAGTAGAAAACAAATTTTTGTTACCTGTCATATGAGCAGTCGCCCCAGAGTCAATGACCCACTTCGTAGACAACGAAAGAAGACAGTGATTGTTACCTGTTTCAGCGATGGTCGCAGCAGGCGGGAATTCAGAGGACAATGGTTGTGATGAAGTAAAAGACACCTGGAGTTTAGCGAACTCATCAACATTGGCTTTCTCATTAGATACAACATTGGCTTTCTGATGCTTCTGACTATCATATTGCAGTTTTCTGCAATCCCGTTTTAAGTGACCTGGTTTCTGACAGTAATAACAGGTCACTCCCACTCGAGAATCCTGATGCCGGTTGTCACTACTAGAATCTTGGCGTCGATCAGAACCAGGTTTCAATACGGGAGTACTCATGTTTCTCCCACCATGGGGGTCACTTCTCCCAAGCAAAGCACTATTGGACTGTTCAATCAAATTCACCTCTGTTCGTTGTAGTCGACGCAACACATCATCCAATGATGGTAGTTCGATTCTGCATGCAATTTGAGACTTGGCATTCTCATATTCCGGACCCAGACCACGTAGGAAGCTGATAACTCCCATATTTTCTCTCTGAGTCTGTTGAACCGCAATATCGACACTGAAAGGCATAACTCATAAGGGAATTTGACTCAGCACTATTCCGCTTGTGCTTTGTCATTCCAGATGCATGTTCCACCGCATTTTTGGGTTGATGCCGTGTCTACTGCTTGCTTTCTCATAAATCGAATGCCGTCGTCCGTTCTTGAAAATAAGATCCCTTTCCGGGTCTTGTGTCCTTCTAAGGAAATGTTTCCTCTTCCGCCTAAGATCTAAGGAAAGACATTGCCTATAGATGAATAAGATAGACTGTTTTTAGTCCAATTGCTCTGATACCATGTAATCAAGAGTAATTGGACTAAAAACAGTCTATCTTATTCATCGATAGGCAATGCCTTTATATAGGGTTTCAACGGGCCCAACGGGCTTCATACTAATAATATAATAAACTATACAAATATACATTTATATTCTAATAATATATATATATATATATGCTTATTGACTTTTTCATTGTAACGTCATATGCTCAGGATTCGGACAAGGATTTCCAATCCAGATTCGGTCTCTCTCTGCTCTGGCATTCCCTTGCATCTTGGCCACGCTAGTTACTTTTCTTGACTTCTTTTAAGAGGGAAGATTGTCTCTATGGACCAACATGAGTCCTTTTGGCATACTTTATCCTCACTCACATGTTTCTTAAGAAAATTATAAAGCGGTCACCCAACTTACAATTGCTCCAACTTTAGAATGCTTAATTTTGGAGTTCCTACGATTAGACCACCAAAAAGAAAGATGCACCTTATTCATAAATGTAGTAACTACCAATTCTTTAAAACCTTTATTATCCATGACTTGTGTATCCTCAATATCCCTATCATTTGAATGTGGTCATGGTTCATTCATGTAATAAATTTGGGCATCAAATGTCTACAAGCTTCTACTTCGATTCGTTCTTTAACCACATCTTATGGTGAGAGATTCTGCTTTGATATCATTTGTAATGGTGCAAGCCCAAGATTCAAACAAGGATTTGGCCTCTCTCTTCTTTGACATTTCCATACGTCTTAGTCACACTACCTACTTGCCTCAGCTACTTTTAAGAGTGAAGATTGCCCTCACAGGACTAATATGAGCCCTTTCAACATGTTTTGTCAACACTCACTTGCTTCCTAGGAAAATTTTCAAAAGGTTACCTAACTTCAAATTGCTTCTAATTAAGCACTCTTAACTGTTGAATTTCTAACAATTTAGCCTCTAAAAAGGAAGGTGCACCTTGTTAAAATTGGTCAATAACTATCAATTCTTTTAAGACTTTCTAATCTATGACATGCGTGTCCTCAGAATGGTTCGATTCGTTCACATGCTCTTCCTAAACTCGAGGGTTACTATATATTTCTATAAAAATTAAACTTTTGTAAATGTATCCTTTAGGGGTTCGTGTCCTAGAACTTTAGAAAATAATGTGTCATTGTATCTACGTCGTGTTTGTCCAAGTATTATGTTTGCTTCTATGGTTCTTTGGTGTGGCGAACTATTCATATGTAACAAATGGACGATGATGGTACTATAAAGTAAATTTACATTATTCCTTTTGAGCCTGCATGCAAATCGGTAATCTGAAAGTGGACACCGTCATACTAAATTATGTATAGGCTTAACCTTTATAATCATGCGCATCTCTATCATTATATAGTATATGAAAGTATAGTATATGAAAGAGAGAGACAGAGGGAGATATTAAAAAAAGAGGACAGTTCACTTACATGTATGATTAAAACAGGACAGTTCACCAAACCAACTTTGTCGATGTTCTGAACAAGGAAACGTAGCAATAAGATACTATGTTAAGAATTTAAAAAGTGGTAACAAAGTTGTATAACATACCTTGTAGATATCAAGCCAATAAGTTCGTTTGACAGGGTACAATACCCTCAGTCCTGATAAGATTGGGCTATGTAAAACTACACCCCTCAAGTTCGATAATCGTGAAGCAAGATCAAGTGTAGGGCCGCTGCCAACAGATTGACCATATAATATTAGTTGTTCATCACTTACCCCATACTTCTCCTTGAGGCATTTATATGCAGCATCAATGTCTGCATATGTGTTATATTCACTTGGCTGTTTCAAAAGAAAATTCTATAAGATGTTACTGAGGATTATTGAAGGGAAAAACTCACCAATCGCGAAAAAACAAACCCCTAGTAAATAACCTATTAAAGCAAATTCATATTGTACAGGTATACTGCTTTAAATTTTGAGTTTTTTTTTTTCTTAATCTGAAATATCCACATCTCATATTGGACCTCTGAACTATTCCAACCAAATTACACCTGAATATTGCTAATTCATAATTAGTCATTTGAAACCTTTACAAAAAAAAGAAGAAAATTTCAAGTTATAACCCTTTTTTATTCTGCATCGTAAACATGGCTGAATAACATAGTACATTTGTATAGAAGCATCATTGACATGTAATGCGACAAATAATCTCACACTTGCGTTTCATTAGTAAAGCATTTTCAATTATATTATTTAGAAAATAGTATCAAACTAATTATATGGATTTCAGTGGTAAGAATGATGCTCAAGCAAGCATACACAATTCACACGGCTAAATAGATTTGCAACATTCACGGTATTGTGAATTAATCTACTTATAAGTTGAAACGAAAGCAATAGTTTATTTATACAAACGAAAATTCCTGTTGCAATCATATATACGACTTTGTTCTTTTCCTCTACTTTTGAGGATATAATCTCCGCCATTTCTGCAAAACTTCTTGTTAATATTTTGTAACTCTCTTTCATTCTTCTGCATTCATACCCTCTTTCATTTGTTTGGAACCTTACCTCCATTCAAATTGAAAGGAATTAAGAAGAGCATAAAACTTCCCCATCTCCTTACATGCATCTAACGCCATGGTTAGAATTGATAGGTTCTAAGATGTATACTGGCAAAAAATACAAGGATACGACAAGAAAGCTATATAATTTGCGGTACTTCGGCCCTCCTTAATCTTGAGATAACTCAAGCTCTAGAATACCCACTAAATATAAGCGTACCCTCCCCCTTTCCCACTCTCTCTATCTATAATCAAATGTCCCAAGTCTCTAATTATTTACTAATAATCATACCCCTCCCTTACCCTCTATTATTGTTTTCTTTATAAGAGGAAGGTTCCACAACAACTTATGACATCAATCACCCTCTAAGGAGCAATTATTGGAAGAGGACGCCACAATCTGGCTAGTGGATGAATTGCAAGAGTACCTAGTTATTAGAGGCATGCAGATTATCGAATCCACATGCAATAATTATCAAGAAGCAGACCCGATGTGGGGCCTTGTTAAATATTTTTTTATCCTATGAGGCATGGTTGTGATAGAACTCGAATAATGTATTAAAATATGGAAATAGAAATGATAAAGAGAGTACAAACTAACCAAATAATTGAGGGATACTTGAAACCTCAAACTCTTAAGAATAACCTGAATAACCTCTCAAGCCCTAAAGGACTTTAACATGGCCTAGTCAGTGTTAAAAGAATCTTTGAATTCAGTTTATTCCTTCTGATATTTTTATGTTTTTTTGTGTTTTCATTGAGATCTCAAATAACGATATTTTAGTATTTTTGTTGAATAATATTAAATCACTAATCAAACACAAAGCTTAAGCAAATAGGTTGAAACAAATTCAATTATATCAATCAACACTTCCTTCACTTGTGGGCTTGAAAATTTGAAAATACCGAACATGTGAAAAACAATATTAATTGGAGATGAAAAGACTTGGCTGGGGTTTTGATTGTAGCCCACATTGGTCCTACTAAATATTATTTTAAAACATATGACTTTTCTCTACAACCTACCTCCTCACTTCTCCCCCGGTGTTCCTTCTGATGTCTTCCTCCAGCAATTTCTTTGACCATGAAGTCTTTGAAATACCCAAGAATCTCATAGACAAAAAGAAAAAGCTACACGATAGAGATTGACCAGCATTACAAAGGTAGTCGAGCTAGGATCATAGAGATGTCGAAGGAAAAAACACACTTATTTCCATTCAATGGTCTACACTTCAATGGTTGATCGACTGCTCGTAAAAGTGAACCTCAACCGCAAGTACTTCACAGCTACACGTAGCGATACCACACAATGTGGGTTGAAAAGATCTTTAGTAGAAAGGGTTTAGTGCAGAGATAAACAAGATTGACAATAATGGCAGCAGGAACAAGATCGTTATTCCTATAGGGCAAAACAGGTGGGGCTGATATACTTTCGGTTAGAGATACTCACCTTGTGGCATTTGTCCCAAATTGGAAAGAAAGATGAGGAGTTTTCAACATCTTTATAAGAGATATGGGCTACTCCCCTCACTACCAATTGGTTTTGAGGTGGAACCTCATATAATCTAATACTTTCCATGCTCTTCTTCAAGGCCCACAACCCTCCCCTCTTCAGTCGTTAATAGAGGCATGGCAACAAAGCCAACGGAGACATCAATGTCGAATAGATCATTAAATGAAGGGAAGGAGAAAGAAAACCTAATCATTAAAGCACTATTGAACCATTCCTATAAAAGCGCTCTCATTAAAGGATGAAACAGCATCAATTATCAAGAATACTCTGGTCTTTTACGAAGATGGTAAAAAGAACAAGAAAAAGCTCGAATATAGGCCTAAACAGACGCTCTCAACTGACGGAAAAAGCTGCCTTTTGAATTGGACAGACCCATCCATCATTTTAAAGAGGCCAATCTTCCACAGTGAAGATTCTTTTTACACGGCTAAGTTCGAAAAAGTACCGGGGACCGAAAAACAATCCACACCCTTATCAATGGTTATCGACAATAGTGTTTGGTTCATCGAACCAAAGTTCCAATCCAACCAAGTCGGGTTTCAACAAGACACAGTCGTAGACAAGCAACTCCTCGAGCAACCCAACACTAGGTTTTAATCCAAAAGGTATGCAGATTGACCTGGGTATCTACGCCCAGACTTCTTTCAACAAATTTTCTCTTTTAACAGAGTCTTTTACCCAGTCTGTGGGGTCTTTAGCAAGCGGACCATCTTCCTCTCTCAAGCCTATCACTCTGTCTTACACCAATCCAACCTTAACCAATCTACCAAGCCCATCTTCTCTCCTAACTAAACCCAACCTTCCCATTATCATAAATTAGAAACCCGACCTTTTCATTCATTGAACCAAATTAACAATCAACTCCTACCAAATTTCATCCTCTAACACCAAGAACATCATATCCATCCTACCCACCCTTCCCTTCTCTCAAAACCTCCGACCCTTATTCCCTACAAGTTGAATACTCTTCAGCATCCAAGACATCAAAATATTACAAGAGACAAGCTCATAAAATTGATCTCAATGTCCATCCTTCAACATACCTTGAAATCATTATCCCTTGGCTAAAGATAATGGGGCTGGGAATTCTCCCTTTACCTACCGTACTCACTGATAACTCTAAAAATTTGAGAGTTAAAGTAGCTTAAAAGAATATATTTTTATAAGAATTTGCTTATATTTAATTAATTTAATAATGAATTTCGCTCCATCATACCTAAATGTCGCTTAAACGAAACATCCTTCAGTTTTCTTGTTAGGATGCAATTTATGGGTTTCCCTGCAGCGAAATGTGTTTGAATGTGTGCAAAGTTGTATGTTTTAAAAAGAATTGATATTTTCTAGTTTGTCTGCAGCATTCCTAATGGAGCGAAGCAAAATTTACACTAGATGGAGTTCGCCAAAATGAACTTCAGCCAACCAAGCGTGTCTTGAAGATACCCAACATGACAACAGAGCTTGAAGTATTGTCAAACCTTCGCTACAGCGAAGGTATCCTGCGAAAAAACTCGCTCGTGAACCTGCCAAGCCAAAATGCTCTGACAACCAACAATGTGGATCATGGAACAGAAATGTCAGATAAAGCAGTCCTTCGTCTGAAAAGCAATTGAAGAGCAGTCCAACATTGTCAGGATCGTGAAGCAAGCTTTGTCGCTTGGCGTTGGAGTATAAATAGATGCATTCTCCTTCAGAAGAGATGTCGACCATTTTTAGGTCGCCCCTTGGGGTGTCCATCCTTCAGAGCATTCCAAGCTTCATTTCCGATCACCATTTCCTTAGTTCTTAGCTTAGCTTAGTCGTAGCTTAGCCGTAGTTTAGTTTTTTTTCTTTCATCTACTTTTGTCTTAGTGTAGTTTTAACGAACCTTGTTATTTGTTGTTTCTAATAAAGATAAACTGTTGCTTCTACTTTATTTTGCTTTTATTTATCGATATGAGTATCTAAATCTATCATTGGAAGGAATTAGATAAGTAGGAGAAGTTCGCCTAAGAGAAGCGTTAGCGAGATGATAAACTATTATGCATGTTGTGTTAATTCGAAATACATTCTGTTTGATCCACTGTGTGTATGTCTTTATTTCGCTTCGAGAGAATAGAAATAGAGCGATCTTGCATGTATAACATTAGGTTCGCTAAGTTTGCTTAGAGATGAGTTTACATGCATCTAAATTGAACACTTAAAGATAAGGTTCGCCTAATGCTGTGTTGCTTTGCTTTAGAAGTGTTTGAGTTCAAGAGAACCAAACCAAGAGCTCGAGAGAGCCAGCTTCTAAGACTCGAGAGAGTAAAAGGGAAAGCTATCAGTTGTTGCGTCTTAGCTTTAAATAGTTTCGCCTAAGAGAAACTCTCCGAAAATGTCTTATTCCCTTCCAATGTATTTCATTGGTTTGATTTACCTTACATTTACTTAGCTTAGATTAAGTTTGCCACAACAATTTCCCCTGTTACCCTGACTCTTGATTTCGCTTAAGCATGACACTAATAACTATTCCCTGTGGAGATGACCTTTACTTACTTTAAAACTTGCTGCAATAAAGACTTTGTATACTTGCACAACCTTTGGGGGATCACACACACGCATTTCGCTTAACCAGAAGTAGAGACTTCGCTTTGGCGAAGTCTTGAACAAGCCACGTCATCATTCTTCTTAATTATTAATTTCTAAAATTGTGTGTTCGCATCCGACTCCCAACACTCACAAAGCAAATGGAGGAGGGGGGAATGAAGAACAATGTGTAAAGAGAACTCCCCAACCTAGTATCCTCAATCAATTACAAATTTACAATAATAATTGTGAACTATCAAGAAGCGGGTCGAATACAACCACATGATATTTATCACTTGGAACAATAGAGGCCTTCGAAACAAGGAAAAGAATGCTCTTTGTCAAGAGCACGATTATAGAAATATATCCCCACAGTTGTCATTCTACAAGAACCAAAATATAGAGCATTGACAGAGCATTCATAAAATCTTTTCTAGATATCAGGTGTTTATGGCTCTTTTTTTTTTTTTTTTGAAACAAGGGTAACCACGCCCGTCCCTAGGCCAGGCACCGGAGACATCGAAGGAGTAATGCACAGGTGAGTTTCAAACCTGGGACCTTGAAGGGACCATAGCTTCAAAACCCAAGTCTTCAACCACTGTGCAACCCCTTGGGGACTTAGCTCATCTAGCACAGATATTTTGCAAGAACGTTGGGAGGAACTTGATTAATTGGCTACTCATTGGGGAAGATGGTGGATTTTGGGTGGACACCATTAGATGGCCTCATGAGAGATCAGTACACAGAAGAATCACTCCTGACATGTATAATTCAATGACCTTATTGAGAAGTATACTATTAAAAAGTGGCCTCAACTTTAATTAGGAGTTTTTATTTAATTAAACATCGCTAAAATACATTAAGGGTAATTATTAATACATAGTAAATAACTAATAATACATGGGTTGTTAAAACTAATTGGAAATTGGTTTAGGTGTGGACACTTCCCTTTAATCCATGTGCACTCACCTCACTCATTATAAATAAAGTGGTTTGCATCTAAATTCATTTTAAGCACTTCTTAGAGAAAATTAGGCATTTATCATTTGAGAGAGTTTATTGAATTTAGTAAGTATTTGGCATGTAGTAAAGGTTGAGGGGCAAAATTAGATAATGTTGCATTTGAGGAAGGGTTTAAGGGCACAAGGGTCATTTTAAGTAAGAGAGAGGAAAGAGGAGAGAAATTTCTCTCCCCCCAAATCAAGAAAATCGAGAAGCCAAGTGGGAGTTCTCCTCTGCTTCCATTGCACAAGCCAAGCGGCTGCCCACTTCAAACTTCGCCGCCGCCTATCGTGATTTTGGTGAGACAGCGCCGTCGCCGCTAGTGTATTCAGCCTCAGATTAATCTGCACAAAGATCAGTTAACCTAAAATCCAAGAGACTCAAGCGCCATACCTCAAACCATTTCCCTTTTTATTTGATGATTGGCAAGAAAAATTGGGTTCCCACTTCTTTCAGATTCCACACATGTGGTTGGAGCACAAAGATTTCCTTCCCGTGCTCACTCATCACTAATGGCTTAACACGCCTACGAGAGGTTTGCTAGGGCACAACATTATTGACAAGCTCAAATGCTTCAAAAGTGTGATTAAAGAATGGAATAAGGAGGTATTTGGCAACATCACTGACAAGAAGGAACAATTGACTCTCGAACTGAGCTTGCTAAACAATATCGAAGGAGAAGGATAGCTATTGTTCGTTCAACTTAAACAAAGAACTTTCATAAAAACACAATTACTGGCTATTGCAGTTAAAAAAGAAACCATGTGGGAATAGAGATGCAAAACAATATGGCTCGAACAAGGAGATGAAAATACAAAGTTTCCCTACCGTATTGTCCCATCAAGAAGAAGAAGTTCCATAATAGAGCTAGTTTTTGCCAATGGAAACGGCATCATCAATGATGTTGATATTGAATTGAAAGAGAGTTAAGCTTCTATGAAAAGCTTTATACTAAGAAAAGGCACAACAATGATACCTCATAATTGTCGGGATGGAATCCCATCACCAATGAACAAGCTATTGACTTAGAAAGACCTTTCACATAAGCAAAAATATGGGAGGCATTCAAGAACTTGGGATCCAAAAATCTCCAGGACCCGAGACACCACCGAATACTAGGTTAGTTTGTAATTCATTTGTCATTTATATTCTCATATTTCAATACATTGTTCGTGTTCTATCAAAATATCACATTGCAAGTTCTGCATTTCCCTTCTCAATTTGTTTCTCTTCAACATAGTAGGGCAATTTTTCTTTGATTTAGCAACAAGAGGCAATGACGAAATGGCTATATACAAAGACTAATGTCAACGAAGAGTGTGCTAGGAGAAAGGGATGCTCGTTGTCGGGCTCCCAACCCTTCTGATGGCTTTTCCTATAAGTCCTTCGAGTGTATCATTGCCCCCTTTTGGTCTTGGCAGGGAGGGGAATCCTGAGTCTGCCTCAATCTAGAATTTTAAAATCTTAAAGAAGATAAAATTCTTTATTGAAAAGTTTTACATGGAAGGGTGAATACATTGGATAAGGTGACACGGTAAGTTTTTTTTTTTTGGATACGAAATAATTTCATTATAAGTATGAAATTTGGCTAAAGCCAGTTACAAAAAGGGTCTCCAATTGTTCAACAATGTGTCATAGCTATAATCAAAGAAAATAGGAGAACGCTTCACCAGGATACAACAATAATAGATAAATTTTCCATAAATTTAGCAAGATTAGTATTATGTTCGTTGAAGACTCTGTTCTTCCTTTCTCTCCATAAGTTCCAGCAGAAAGCTCTGATATAGTTTTCCCAAAGCATCTTCTTTTTCTTTTTAAAAGGATGCCCCAGGAGAGTAGAATATAGAAGAGAATGGGTATCACCTGGAAGCACAATCAGCCAGGATAAATTTTCACGCATATAATCCCAAAAGTGTGTAGCAAAGGTGCATCTTATAAAGAGATGTTGCTGGGACTCGCTAGTTAGCCTGCACATGGAGCACCAGTTCGGTGTAATGTGCATGGATGGCATCCTTCTTTGTAGCATGTCATTAGTATTGATGGCCTTCCTGAGAAGCTCCCAAAGAAATAATTTTGACTTTCTTGGGGTATTTGTGCATGGAGCACCAATTCGGTTTAATGTGCATGGATGGCATCCTTCTTTGTAGCATGTCGTTGGTATTGATGGCCTTCCTGAGAAGCTCCCAAAGAAAGAATTTGACTTTCTTGGGGTATTTGTCTTTCCCGAAAGATTAAAAAATATTATCAAAAGGTTTCTCCAATAGACCGTGTAAGTTCGTGATAAGGGAATTAGTAGAAAAGAGCCCATTGTCCTCTAACCTCCAAAAATATAATCAAAAGGTGATACGGTAAGATGCCCAATTTGATTGGTCTATGTTGATGTATTTTTTGCAAAAGGGGAGTTAAGATTTGAATCCTGTTCTTTGGCAATGTGACATTGCAAGTCTGTTTGGAATATATTATTTTTCGCATTTGGTTTTTCTTTTGCTAGGCCTTGGGATTGTAAAGGTATGGTTTTGAATGTTTAGACCATTTGCTTTCGTGAGAAGGGAAATGTTTTGGGCCAGGTGGACATTCGAACTACTTCGTGAAGTTTGATGGTGGAGACAAAAAGAAACAGTAGAATCTTTAAAGGGAGAGAAAAATATCCCAAGGATATATGGTCCCTTATTAGATTCTTTGTTTCTCTTTGGGTTTCGATCACAAATCTATTTTTTGATTTCAGATCTTATTGGATTGGAAGTCGTTTTTGTAGGCTTCTTTATTATGTGGGCTTTCTTTTTGTTTGGTCGCATATCTTTCATTTTTATCTCAATGAAAGTCAAAATGTTGATAAAAAAAATGAGACTAATATCAGCGAGGAAATTAGCAAGATCTCGAAAACTCATTGCAACTTTTTCGAGAAAAACACGGACAGTGGGTCTACAGGCTAGTTCACCAACTAGATAAAAGAAACGCAGTTTTAAATGAGGATGGTCCAGAAGAGGTGCTAATGGATTTGCCACCGAGTCCTGAATGGATCTTGAAATTGATAAAGTTTGCAAGCTTAAGAAGTTTCTATATGGCCTCAAACAATCCCATGGTTTTAATGTTTTGGAAAGGTAATTACAAGTTATGGCTTCCTCCATATTCAAGCAGATTATATTATACCATCTTTAAGCATACTTAAATAACAAGATAATAGAGTATGACAACAATATAATCTTTACAGGGTAGGAAAAGGCTGGACTAATCAATTTGAAGTGAAACCTTGCAAATAAATTTCAAATCAAAGACTTAGGAATGGTGAAGCACTTCCTATGGATGGAATTTGTCAGGTCAAAGCAGTGTATACTTGTTAATTATAGGAAATACATTATTGATGTTTGCTCAACTGTTGAACAATGAAAACTCCTATCAAACCTTATCTAAAACTACAAGCACCAACAGAGAAAAGGGGAAAGATAAGGAGGGATACCAAAAACATATGAGGAGACTTATTTTTCTATCTTACACTTGACCAGATATTGTCTCTACAGTAAGCTTGGTAAGTCAATTCATGTCTGCTTGTGCCTTAAAAACCAGATCATTTTGAGGCAGTTTACACAATGAATCTTGAGATATTTGAAGCGAACTCAAGGAAAAGGCACATTATTTTAGATACATAAGAATTTCAAAATTGAAGTCTATATTGATGTTGATGGAGTGGTAGTACCACAGATCTATCTGCTTCATGTTATTGTTCCTTTGTTATAAAAAGTTTGGTTACCTAATGAAGTAAGAAACAAAGTTTGGTAGCTAGAAGCAGTATTGTTAGCTCATGGCATTTGTGAAGGTATTTGAATAAACAGGCTTCGGAAAGAATGGAAATTCATGAGACAACGCCAATGCATGTTTATTATGATAATAATTAGTTATCTTCAATGCTCACAACGTGGTTCTTCATGAAATAACAAAGAACATGCCAACAAGAGCATAGCTCAACTAACATGGTGTATGAGCTGATAACCAAAAAGTTACGGGTTTAAATCCTCCACTCTCAAATGTTGTTGAATTTTAAAAAAAATGATATAACAAAGTACATTCAAGTCATTCGTAAAGGAGAGAATTGATAACCAACATCAGAGCAAATTGTTGACATTCTAAAGAAAGTTAAAATTTGATAGACTGATTGACAAGCTAGTAATGCAAGATGTCTTCTTCACCTCAGCTTGAAGTGAGTATTTTATATCAACAATACGTAAACCTTTTCCTAATTTAGTCCAATTGAAACACTATTTGATAACACTAGGAAAAAGAATAGAAGAATTCTATCCATAAAATTGCCAAATAAAATATTTGGACTTTACTAGAGATACACACCTACGATCCTATTAAACATTTAGATTATTCAAAGTAGGCTAATATGTCCTCGATGCACACAAATTCATAACCTAATATAAGTGAGCCCAAAGCTTAAGTATGCATATAAGTTAAACCACAATTATACCATGGCATTAATCTATTCCTATGTACATTTATAGAAAGAAACATCCAAAATAAATGGACATTTAGACAGGCCATACTTAAAAAAAATTACAAACAAAAAAAAGAAATGAAAGGTGTGCTACCTTTCCAGTTGATTGTCCATAGCCAGAATAATCGTACCTGCATAAAATACAAGGTAAAGGTTCATGAACCACTTCTGCAATTGTTTTTTTAATAATTGAACCACTTCTGCAATTAGATGCAGTTTAATTGAACAAATTTGTGGTGCATTTAAAGTCAAAGTGATACGATCCCGAGCCCGCTGAAGGTTTACTCGAGGCGAAACAAGACGTTACAGAATTAGTTATTTAGTATTTTAATTAATACTCTTTAATTGTTATTTAAGTTGTATTGGGCTTTTGGGCCTTAGTAGAGCTATTTACTTAATTAGGTTAAATCTGAGGATTACTATATATAGGATAGGTTAGACCTCTAGAAAGATATTAAAACAGTTGTCGTCTTTGTACTTGGCTCTTTGAGAGATTCTCTCGAGAGATTTATCTTATTTTAATAGAAAAGTGTGGTAGATTCTATCATTTTGGTATCAGAGCCATTTGCCGATCCGGGAATGGTGACTACTAAGATGGAAACCAGGATGCAAGAGTGTGAGGAAGGAGCGGCCGACTTGGCAAGGAAGCTGCACGAGACGAATACGAAGATGGAGTTGATGGAGGAGCGATTGGGAAAAAAGATAGATTCCCAGGATCTAAAGTTCGAGGCGATAACCCGGAGTTTGGAACTGATAAAGGAATCGATTCGGGCTGACAAAGGGAAGGGATTAATGATCGAGAGGGCGGAAGGAGAGGCCGACACGACGCGGGCTGCAGATGGGGAGGTTGCGGCGGAGGCGACGCCGGAGGAGGCGGGGGCCTCGTCGGGCGAGGCGGCGTGGTCGGGGCAGAGCAGCGGCGGGCGCGCGGCGCGCGTGAGGGGCGCTGGCGACGCGGGGCGCGGGAGGGGGTCGAGCGCGAGGATCGGGTCGTGGCGCGAGGAGGGTCGCGTCGATGGGGGTCCGAGGGCGAGGGTGCTGCGCGCGGCCGGGCGCGGATCGCGCGAGGCAGCGGTGTCAGGGCGGGCGCGGCGCGGGGCGCGAGGAGAGAGCGAGGCGAGGTGCCGGGGTGTCGGGTGGGTGGGGCGGGGCGCGGGGGGACCGGGTCGGGTCGGGCGGTTTAACTGGTCGGGTCGAGCCGGGCTGGACCAGCCAGGGCCGGATGGATGGGTTGGACCAGGAGAGACGGTTTTCGCGGGTTTGGTGATGGGGAAATGTGGCGGGAGCGAATTCGATAGAAGAAGAAACGGATTCCGGAGGCGCGGAGGGTGCGCAAGCGGCCACGTAAA
This sequence comes from Sicyos edulis, assembly GCA_036507275.1. Lineage (NCBI taxonomy): Eukaryota > Viridiplantae > Streptophyta > Magnoliopsida > Cucurbitales > Cucurbitaceae > Sicyos > Sicyos edulis. Next base: position 9,105,049 of record CM071851.1, read on the forward strand.
GGCCGATTGCGCATGACGGTTGGAACGATCGGGGCGAAATCCATGGCATCGAGACCGGAGTGCGGGGATTGGGGAGATAGCGAGGATCAATTTGAAAGAGGCGGGCCCGGGGACGGTGGTAGGGATGGACCAATGTTCGATAGGAGGTTACGGAAGTTAGAAATGTCGGTGTTCAAGGGTCCGACGGATGAGGATCCGGACGGGTGGTTGTCTTGGGTCGAGCGGTATTTTTGGGTTAATCGCTTGACGGGGAATGAGCGGGTTGATGCGGCGGCCTTATGTATGGAAGGAGAGGCATTAGAATGGTTGCAAGATGAGGAGGACCGAGCCCCAATTGCCTCGTGGGAAGAATTTCGTGAATTATTCTTCGCATCGTTTCCAAGCGACGATCAATGACAACAGAGATATGCAAACCTTATGAGTTTACAAATGTGGGAACGGTGAAGGAATATAGGCGTCTGTTTGAAAAGTATGCTAAGGGTATACGCGACATTAGTGCGAGCGCGTTGGAGGGAAAATGGGAGAGTGGGTTGAAGGAAGAAATCAGGAGCGAGATGAGAAAGTTGCGTCCCGTGGGTATTCAAGATAAGAAATTTATGGCTCAAGTGATTGAGGATGACCTTGTTTTTCGAGCTCAAGCAAAAGGGGCAGGGTCCTCATCAACAGTTAAGCCATCTACTAGCAGTATGGGAACCGGGGCTACGAGCGCGAGGATGACAGGAAGTACTAACCTGAGAACTATCGCCCTAAGCTCCCAGAGACCAGCGACCACGAGTACCCCATCCACATTACCTTATAAACGTTTGACAGATAGTGAGATTCGGATCCGCAAGGATAAAGGACTTTGTTTCCGTTGTGATGAGAAATTTGTCCCAGGGCATCGTTGTAAGAAGAAAGAGCTCCAGGCTCTAGAGATACTCGTCGTCAGGGATGTGATTACCGAGGGGGCAGTTTCTGAAGATGACAGTGATGAGAATATCAGTGACACGGAGGAGGCACGGGACTTAGCAGCGCTGTCATTAAATTCGATGGTGGGGTTAAGCTCACCAAAAACTTTGAAAGTCACAGGATCTATTCAAGGTTTACAGGTAGTGGTTCTGATTGACAGTGGGGCCACCCATAATTTTATATCTGATGTGATCGTGGCTAAGTTAAACATTCCGATGGAACCATCGCATGATTATGGGATTATTTGGGAACAGCAAATCAAGACGGGACACCGGGAATTTGCAAAATGTGGAACCACTTTTGGCGGAGCTTAAAATAGTGAACGATTTCTTACCATTACCCCCGGTAGTCTTGATGTGATCCTAGGGGTAGCTTGGTTGGAGACTTTGGGGAAGATTGAATTCAATTTCCGTTCTTTGCAGATCACGATTTGTGTTGGGCTCATGGGAAGCCGAACTACAAGGGGATCCACGCCTGGTTAAGGCACAAGTATCGTTGAAATCTATGATGAAATCTTTACGACCCGAGGATCAGGGCCTTTTAGTGGAATTGAACATGATTGAGACCACATGTGCTGAGGATGTTCAGACGAACATTATTCCTGACTTAACTCAGGTACCCCGTGCACTACACTCCTTAATTAAATCTTACTCACCCGTGTTTAAGTCATCGATGTGGTTACCACCACCAAGGAGCAGTGATCATTCCATCGAATTGAAGGCGGGAACGGACTCCGTGAATGTACGACCGTACCGATATCCGCAATACCAGAAGAATGAGATTGAAAAGTTGGTACGAGAAATGTTACTGGCAGGGATAATTCGTCCTAGCACTAGCGCTTTTTCAAGTCCGGTGTTGCTAGTAAGGAAAAAGGATGGAAGTTGGAGATTTTGTGTTGATTACAGGGCTCTGAACCATGTCACAGTACCAGATAAGTACCCCATTCCCTTGGTGGATGAGCTCGGATGAACTTGAGGAGCGACGATCTTCTCCAAAATTGATTTGAAGGTGGTTACCATCAAATTCGCGTTAAACCCACTTGATGTGCACAAAACAGCGTTTAGAACTCATGAGGCCATTATGAGTTCGTTGTCATGCCTTTCGGGTTAAGAAATGCTCCCACCACTTTCGATCGATTATGAATGATATTTTGCGCTCGATATCTGCGTAAGTTTGTGTTGGTCTTCTTTGATGATATTCTCATTTACAAACTTGACCTTGGGGATCATAAGGAGCACTGCTCGGGTTTTGAGGTTTTGGTAAGACATGCGTTTGTTGCCAACGCCAAGAAATGCCATTTGGGTTACACCGTATCGAGTATCTTGGGCATTTCATATTTGCCGAGGCGTGTCTGTGACCAATAAGATTGAGGCAATGGTTGCGTGGGCGAGTCCCGTGAATATTAAAGATCTACGGGGTTCCTAGGTCTAACGGGATACTATCGACGATTTGTAGCTAATTATGGATCGATGGCTTTTCCTTTGACACGATTTGCTAAAGAAGGAAAATTTGAGTGGGGGGGGCGTGGCAGAGAGGATCTGTTTTCGTGAGAATGAAACATGCCATGAGCGATGTCCGATCCTCCGATTACGATTTCAAATTTGTGTATTTGTAGTAGAAACCGACGCTTCGGGAATTGGAGTGGGTGCGGTGTTAATGTAGCAAGGCCAACCATTGGCGTATTTGGAGGGCTTTGCCGATCACTCATCGCGTTAAGCCCGTCTATGAGCGTGAGTTAATGGCCATTGTGTGTCGCGCTCGGTTCGATGGAGGGCGTATCTATTGGGACACCATTTTATTGTACGACCGACCGAAAAGCCTTAAGTTTCTACTAGAGCAAATGTGTGGTGGATGGTGATTATCAACGTTGGATTGCTAAACCGATGGGATACGATTCAAAGATTGAGTACAAGAAGGGCTTGAAAATCGGGCACCGACGCCCTTTCCGGATGCGCCGTCTTGTGAGTTGGGGATGCCGAAGTTTCGTGGCGGTAATAACACAATTTGTGTTTACACAGCAGATTAAGGAAGACGCGAAGTTAATGTCTATTTTTACGACGTTGAAAGCAGGTGAGGCGGGTCCGCCTGGGTATTCAGTTGTGGGCGATGTGTTGCTTCACCAGGGCAGGTTAGTGTTACCGCCGACATCCCCAACGATTCCTCTACTATTGCTAGAGTTCCATGGGAAATTTGTCGGAGGACATTTTGGAGTCTTAAAAACGTATCAGCGTCTTGCTAAGGAAGTTTATTGGCAAGGAATGAAGGCTCGTGTCCGCGCATTTGTGGCAGAATGTTCGATCTGTGTGCAGGCCAAACACCTGTCGTTATCTCCAGCGGGGTTGTTACAGCCGTTACCGATTCCAGAACGGATTTGGGAGGACATCTCCATGGACTTTATTGAGGGTCTGCCGCGTTCGGAGGGTTTCGATACTATCTTGGTCGTGGTTGACAGATTGTCTAAGTATGCACATTTCATTCCCCTGCGCCACCCTTTCACTTCCTTATCCGGTGTCTAAGGTTTTTATAAAAGAGGTGGTTCGCTTGCATGGGATATCGAAGAGCATTGTGTCTGACCGCGATAAAATCTTCACTAGCTTACTATGGGAGGAAATGTTTAAGGCTTCGGGGACAAAGTCACGCAAGATACTACGTACCATCCCCAAACGGATGGCCAAACCGAGGTTGTAAATCATTTATGCGAGTCGTACCTACAATGCTTTGTGATGACTCAACCCAAGGCATGGTATCAATGGTTGTCTTGGGCTGAATTTAGCTTTAACACATCGTTTCACTCGTCCACAGGCATGACGCCTTTTGCGATCGTTTACGGTCGCCCTCCGCCATCGATTTTGGGATATGACTTCGGAGCAAGCCCGGTGGCGGCAGTGGACTCGTTGATGTTAGACAGAGATCGAATCTTGGATTCTTTGAAGGCTAATTTGTTGCGGGCGCAACAATCAATGTCGGATCGGGCGAATGCCAATCGCCGGGATGTGCAGTTTGATGTCGCTGACTTGGTTTATATTAAACTCAGACCTTACCGTCAATCTTCTTTGGCACCCGTTTAAACACCCCAAGTTAGCCCCACGATTTATCGGTCCGTATCGCGCGTTTGGCGCGGGTCGGGCCAGTGGCATATCGGCTAGAGTTGCCTCCATCGGTGAAGATTCATCCAGTTTTTCATTGTGTCCGCCCTGCGTAAGCGGTGGGTTCCTCAGTTTTAGTGCTGGCTACGCCGTCCATGGTGACGGAAGATTTGGGTGTGGTGGTTTGCCCTAAGGCTGTGTTGGGCATCCGGGAGGACCCGCTTGAAGGGGGTTCGCGCCAAGTTTTGATCCATTGGGAGGGTTCCACTCCGGAAGATGCTACGTGGGAGTCTGCCAGTGATTTCGAGTTGCAGTTTCCTGATTTTCACCTTGAGGACAAGGTGGCTCTTTGGGGGGGAAGTATTGATACGATCCCGAGCCCGCTGAAGGTTTACTCGAGGCGAAACAAGACGTTACAGAATTAGTTATTTAGTATTTTAATTAATACTCTTTAATTGTTATTTAAGTTGTATTGGGCTTTTGGGCCTTAGTAGAGCTATTTACTTAATTAGGTTAAATCCGAGGATTACTATATATAGGATAGGTTAGACCTCTAGAAAGATATTAAAACAGTTGTCGTCTTTGTACTTGGCTCTTTGAGAGATTCTCTCGAGAGATTTATCTTATTTTAATAGAAAAGTGTGGTAGATTCTATCACAAAGTTTCAGCAATTACAAATGGTAATGGGTTGTTGTTCATTGAGTTCATGTGTATTTTAATTAGCAGAAAAGTTCTCATAAGATAAAATTACATCCTAATCATAGCACTTCTTTAATATAAGAAACCAACTTTCAGGAAGATGAATAAACTAAAAAAACAAAAGGTAACCATTTTTATGCATAAGAAACAATATCTTACAAGGGGCACTAGGCTAATTACAAAATGGATCTTCAGCTACTTAAGAGGATGTCAGACTCCTAACTATAGTCATAAGAGGAGATCAATTGCACCAAGAAATAACAACAACGGTTAAGTTATCTATAATTCTAGAATATAGAGCTTAGATCATTGAAGGTGTGACTATTCCTTTCTCACCAAATGTTCCCGCAGAAAGCTCTCACGAAATTTTCCCATAGCAACTTCTTTTTCTCTTTGAAAGGGTGGTCAAGGAGAGTGTAATGTAACAGGGAGTGTGTCACCAGGAAGGACCATTGGCCATTTGAAGCTATCCCTCAAAGAATCCCAAAACTTTGAAGCAAAAGTGCAACTAATAAACAAGTGGAGCTGGGATTAAATGGACAATTTACAAATCACACACTAGTTTGGAGAGACGTACACAAAGTTAAGCAAGCATAAGAAACGACAATTACAAAAAAAGAGCCTCCATTGTAGAGACATGAAGAAAGCATAATGTATTATACAAATACATTCAAAAAGCCCCCAAAAAATATTATACCAAATCTCCGTTGCAAATCACTTCCTTACAGTGTTCAAATTCCTCCAGCATAAACTTATCCCATGGTGTAAACTGATCCACATGTGACATGTCAATCATGTCATGCAGATTAGAAGTGAGTTTTTTTTTTTTTTTTGAAACAAGGGTAACCACACCCGTCCCTAGGCCAAACACCGGGAGACATCGAATATTATACAAATACATTCAAAAAGCCCCCAAAAAATATTATACCAAATCTCCATTGCAAATCACTTCCTTACAGTGTTCAAATTCCTCCAGCATAAACTTATCCCATGGTGTAAAATGATCCACATGTGACATCTCAATCATGTCATGCAGATTAGAAGTGAGTTTTTTTTTTTTTTGAAACAAGGGTAACCACACCTGTCCCTAGGCCAAGCACCGGGAGACATCGAAGGAGTAATGTCACAGCTGAGTCTCGAACCTAAGACCTTGAGGGAAGCATACCCTCAAAGCCCAAGTTTTCAACCACTGTGTCATCCCTTGGAGACAGATTAGAAGTGAGTTTTAATCCATCACCCTTAAGAAGCATGCTGTCCAGTACAACAACTAAATAAACCCATACTACCTTCCCACCCATTTTCCATAGAAACCAACTGCTGAAAAATATGATATAAGTTATAGTAGTTCTAGAATGGGAATATAGGATATCATACTCTTAAAGCCGAGTACAAGTACCTTCGTGTGATTGAAAGGGTGGTTCTGGAGGTGAAAAAAAGAAATAGATTGAGAGGTTTCATAAATGTTCATAATGACACTGCTTCTGAAATCAATTTTGAGAAAGATCCACTCTTTTAATGCTCTCCCTACTCCTGTCTCTCTCTCAGTCTTGCATTCCTTTTCCCCCACTCCCATGGAGAAAACAACAACTCTGAAGCAACCAATGTACTGGTTTCATTTCCAAGAGGATATTAACTTAAATTAGAAGTCAAGATACAACTCCCCTCCTAGTCCCACGCACCGAGTACTTCAAAGGGAATGATTTCGACAACTTACTACACTCAACTAATCAGAAATCATGAAACGAAAAACAATTCTCATCTAAATACTCGAAATGCAGCTTCAATATTTACAAATATGTTCGTTCTGGTGCATTAATTCCATATAATTTGGCTCGGCGGCATCAATGCACCCGAATGAGAAAGAGGTGGATTCGAATTCCCCCTCCCCAATTGTTGAAGAACTCAAAAGTCAAAAGTAGCATCAAAACAACCATCCATTCACAAGCAGGCTTTGTTAGAGAGAACCATTTAACTGAAGTTTAAGTCTTCAGAAATCCCCACCATAAATGAACCATGCAACATCCAAATTAAGAAAGGGCAAAAACTGACTAAATTAAGCAGTACCCACAACACAAGCATAATAAAGGGGAAAAGGGAAAATTACCCCATAAGATTAACACGAAGCCGAGCGCTCAATTCAACAAAAAGCTCAAACATCTGGCCCAAATCAGCAGCATTCCCATGGGAATAGAGCAGAGTGGCAGAAGCCTTAGGGTGTTTGACATGAACAGCCACAATATCATTCCCTCGCCGAGTCCGAAGCCGAAGAACCTCGACATCGTCCCGTCTCGGGATCTCAGGAATGCAAAGGCGCCCGTCGTCGCCGATTAGAGAGTAGGACGGCGGAGTGGGCGGGAAGAAGGCGAACTTAGCGGCGATTGAAGAAGTGACTCCCCCCATTTTGCTCTGCTCTTCTTCTCATCAGAGGCCTCGGAATCATAAAGAAGGGAAGGCCCCCACCCTCCCGACGGACGCAAATTCCGAGGAGAAATCCAAAACCCAGCTCAGATCTTGAGGTTTAGCTGAGGGGAAAATCATGGAAAGGGAGAAAGAGAAGTCGAAATCCGGAATTGAGTCTCCATGAATCCAATAAAAAAGATGATCGGTGGAGCCGGAGTGGACAGCAAAGAGGGAAAAAGGAAGAAAGAGAGATGTGGGCTGGTGGCGGCGCGTGAGAGGAGGCGGCGGCGCGTGGAGAAAAGGGTAATTGGAGTTTAAGGGGAAAAAAAAAAGAAAAGGATTTTGGAGTTTTTATTTCGAAGTTTGTTAAAAGGACGACAACAAAGAGAGAGGGATTTCTTTGTACATCGCATCTATTTTAATATTCACGGTATCTCGTTATCTTAACAGAATGAATGTGGGTCCCACTTCCCCCTCCATTATTTTACCTTTACTTTTTTTTTATAAATAAATATATATATATATATATATATATATATATATATATATTCTTTCGGCTAAATTATAAAAAAATATCTATTTTCAGGATCATCAACAACAACACCCACCCATCCACTTTATTAAAATACTCTTTAATAATGAAACTTGGGTTAAAAATGGTTTTGAATTTTTAAAAGAGAAATTGGGCTACATATAAAACTTATTTACAAATCTATCTAAGTATCAAATTAATTACAAATCTTCTTTTTTTCTTATTGTTTAATTTTTTTAATTAAAAAAATTGTTGACCATATCAACGAATTTCTTTTTTTATTCTCACCCCAATTAAGTGTGTGCATTTAATACGTTTCTTCAATTAAGTATAAATCGTAACTTCCATATCAAAATTAGAGTCATCTTTGATATAATTAAGGAGTTGATTTTTGACATTTTACATTGTTTTCCAAAATTGTTCCATTTAACCATTGCTTTAGTTTTCTTCTCCATTTTTTTTAAAATTTTCTCTCTATTATTTACACTAGATTTGATCATCAAAGTGTCATTCACAACAATTGTTTTCTTCTTTATCGATTAAACACCAAAGTGTTGTTCGTAATAGTCGTTGTTTTCTTCATTTTTCGAACCTCTTCTAATCGTTGTGAAGATCTAGACCTCATACGGTAAGAAGATGTAATATTGGACGTCTACTATGGTTCAATTGGGCTTCGAATTTTGATCATTTTTCGGTTGTAGGCAAATAAGGAACTACAAAATGGATGTCTTTCATACACCGATGAGATTACGAAAGAAGAAAAAAGTTCTACTCCATGAATTTAAAAAAAAAAATCTAATTTGAAGATGAAAATATTTACAAAATCATATGTATTATATTCTTTTAGTATTACAAAATAAGAGTTTTATTTTAGTATCACACATTAAGTATTTAATAATGTATTATATGGAATTAGCAAATGTAACCCCTTTTATTCAATCTAGGAATTAATAATAAAATATTGTTTATGACATATAAATACATATTATTTTAGTATTCTAATTTCGGTATTTTTTTTGTTTGTGAAATAGTATTTGTAATATTGTTGGTTTGTAATACTTAATGAATAAGTTATGATATTGTTAATAAGAGAAATGATAATTAGGCAATACTTATTAGGGCATTTTTCATAACTATGACCAAATTTGAAAAATATTTGCAAATCTAGGTTATTAGGAAAATATTAACAAAATGGAATTTCGTTAATTATATTATTGATTCACTAAATTGTCATTTACAACAATACTCTTGTTATTGAGACTTTTAGTTTCCAAATGATTTCCGTATTTAGAAAAATTCGCCCATTTCATACTTATTTATTGCAAAAATTGGGAGCATTTATTGTGAAAATTAGGAACATTTATTACAAATATTAGGAACATTTATTGCAAAAATTTGGGTCATTTATTATGAAAAATCTGTTAAAAGAGAACTAGTCATGATATTGTTTTTTGCATACATATTCTATTGAACAAACAATTTTGCTTAATGAGTTATGAACACTTATCATTACCACATAGTACTGAAATGACCATTGATAAAAATAATGTCGATGTTTAGCCTCATTGTTTATGATGATTAATTTTTTAGTCGATTTTGTAGATACATAAAGATGTTATAATATAAAATATTAAACGAACAAGTACAGAATAACAACCAAAACAATATAATCCTTAAGTTATAAATTTTACACTGTTCATTACTAATATATAAGAAAATTATCTCATCATATGTGTGTTATCGAAACATAATATTTATGAGAGTTTGAGGTTATATCACTTAATTATTAATGTTAAAGGATAGTTAATATTAAACATGTCTTAATCTAAATGAGTGAACGAACAATTCCACAAGACTGTATAGTAAAAAAATTTCTTTTCAAAATTGTGTTAAATTGGACGATATAGAGACTCTTATTCCACGAGATCGTGTGGCAATTGTCCCACATTGGAAATGTGGGGATTCTACAACACCTTTTATAAGGGATATGTGTTACTACCCTCATAACAAATTGGTTTTGAGGTGGAACCTCAAATTTTATAATACCATCTTGAAATATGGTAATTCAAATTATTCAAATTCTTCAACAAATGGTTCAAATAGAGTAAAAGAGCACCTAAAACACCTAATTATAAAAGGAAAATGGATAGAAAATAATATTTAATCTAATACTAAAAGGAAAAAAAAAACTTTTCCTCAGATCTCCAATTTTTTTCCTCATCCCAAAACCTAATAATAATAATAATAATAATGTTTAATCTAATCCTAAAAAGAATAAATATTTAAAAAATATGAAAATACAATTATACTAAAAATAACATAAACCAACATTTGCGTATTTATGGATGAAAATCTATAAATAATCAAGGCATATCAAATCCACATCATATATCATGCATGAGAACCAAGCACTACATTATATCAAGACAATCAAAATCAACTACCCTAGGCATGCTCATTAATAACCACGAGACCTTGAACTAGGGGTAAGGGTCTCTCACCTTGTCCGAAATCCACATATTTTACTAAAGAAATCCCTTACAAACTGCTCTTACAAGTCTTATTGTGATCATGGGCCTATAACATATAGAAAGATCAGAATTAGCACATTAGACTACCAAAAATGGACTCAAAGCATCGAAAATACCCAAAAAGACAATAAAAAAAGGGAGTCAAAGGCAGTGCGTGGCAACTCCGTTAGGGCACATCCAAGCAAGTTCGAATCAGGTTCATGCATGTGCGGTAGGCTCGAAAATAGGTCAATAGTTCAAAGAGGTTTGAGTGCAGGCTCGGGGGACCCGAACTAGGCTCGGGGGACCCGAACTAGGCTCGGGAAAGTGAGTTGTTTTGGATGACATTTCAAATTTGGCTTGAGGCTCGGGGAACGAATCGTGTGATTCTAGGAGGGATGAATGGCATCGTTGTGGCTTGAGGCTAAACTGAACGATTACGTGGGGCTGGGTATACAACTCAGTGGATGCCCTAGAACCGTCTTCTCAGAAAACGCGTTTAGCGTGACCTATAAAAGGAAGGGTAAAAACGTTTATCGGTAGAATGTGACTAAGCTCTAGAATATGTTTCTTGAGTAAATGTGATTACGACAGGATTACACACTAACCTTCAAATTTTTGCACAAATTTCAAGACAATTATAAGCATTCTGATGCACAATTTCTAAAGCAGACTACCGACACTTCAATTTTTAAGTAGTGGTTGTGGTTCCAAGGTTATTTGAGGCACTAAAACTAATGGGAAAGAATAAAGAGCAAATGAGGCTTGAGAGAGATCTTGAAATGCAAATGAGGCTAGGGTAAACATTTGAGACAAAGAGTTGAATTTATAGGGTTACTTTTCAGCGAGAGTAAAGTTACAAAAATTTCCTTAGGCTTCTAACTTACTTAATCGTCCTTATTAGATCAAAACGTGACCTTTCCCCTCTCGAGACAAGGTCTCTAAGGTCCTTCAAAAGCCAATTAAATTAATTAAAACCTTTCCAGGAGTCTCGAAAATCAAAATTACCTTATTTACAAGGGCGAGAAAGGTCTAGTTGTTACGAAGTCTTTCATTAACAGAAAAATGTTCATTTTTAGAAGGAAAATAAGGTTCAACTACATGAGGAAAAGAAAGTTCAACTTCAAGAGGAAGATGAAGAGAAAGAGAAAGTTCAGTTTCAAGAATCGATGACAACAAGTGATTGTCGTTACTTCTTGTCTCGCCCTATTTATCAATTTTGGAATAGAAAGGTAGGTGTTAAAAAAATGTGACATCCATAGTGAGATAGACTTGTTTTGTGCTAGGAGAGTAACACTTTTATCCCTTTTGGGTTGGTGAGTACTTTAGAAAAATGCATTTATGGGCTCGAGGGCCCCATTTACCACGATTTTGGGAATGAATATGCACATAAAAACACAATAGGGCATACGATTGATTAAGTATGTGGCGGTCAGGATGGTATTTCCCCAGTAACACTTAGGAACATACGTAGTAAACATGAGACTTTGGGTGACTTTTAATAGATGACAATTTTGATGCTCGACAACTCCATTTTGTTGGGGGGTTTCAACATAAGAGATAACATGAATAGCTCCTTGTGCATAAAGATATTCCCCCACACAAAAACTAAAAACCTCTTTGGCATTATCTATTTTGAGGACACGAATCTTGGTTTGGTATTCATTTTGAATCATAGTAATGAACGTTTAATAATGGTGATATACTTCAGATTTTTCTTCCATGAGAAAAATCCATGTAAGTTGAGTATGATCACGAATAAAAGAAACAAACCACAGAGCTTTATAAATATTTTTAGTCTTTGAGGGACCCTATACTTCACTATCGATAAATGAAAAATGACTTGATGGTTTATAATCGATACTTAGATAGGAATTTCGAGTATGTTTGGCAGACTAACAAATCTTACAATTGAATAAACTAGAATTTTTATTACGGAAAAAAATTAGGAAATAATTTTGATAAATACATGAAATTTGGATGACCTAAACGATAGTGTAAGAACATGATTTCACTATCATTATTCATGCTACGAGAAACATGACTACTAGAAAAAAAAAAAAGGACAACTTATTAGTATTGGAACTTAAAGGGTTGTCTGCAACGGGAAATGAGTCTTGGTCAGAAATGAGAAGGTAGAGACCATAATTGTTATGAGGTGTTCTCCTTGCTAAAATATGTCACCTTGGCGAACTTATTCAGTTATTGATTGGTCATCTTGGCGAAGATCATGGAGAACTTATTCGATTCATAATAGTTATGAGGTGTTCTTCTTGCTAAAATATGTTTCTTTGGCAACTTCCCAAATTTGTCTGGTTGTTCGATGTAATAGGAAATTCTCACCAATTTCAATCGTCATGGAGTTAATTAACCATGACATCACCTTATTATTTCCTATTTTCAACTTCCTAAATTCTGGATCAGTTGCCTTTGGTTGTTCATTATCGTTAGATACATAATCATTTTTACCCTTTCTGCATATATACATTATAACTAGTTATGACCACTAGACATACTTATGACCATTCAATTTGTGACCTGTAATATAAGAGAATGTAGAATCATACTCTTCAGATAGTTCATCAATATTCTCGGGAGAAGAAATTGGGATGATTAGAAACCAATCGATCTAAACACACAAAGCAAGGCAATTGAAATTGAAATTAAATCAAATAGTCAATTGCTGACCACTACACTTTAAAAGAAGGTTGTAAACCAAACCTAGATGATGGAGCAATCACTAACACTAACACCAAACCATTTAAAAAAAATAGACCAATTTAAATAGAGAAAAATGTGTTGCAATTTAAAAAATAGAAGACCAAGTATTGCAATTTAAGAAATTGAAGAAATAAAGAGAGTTATTGCATTGTTCTAGTAGAATTTCTACTTTCATTTATATGTCTCATCAAGGAATACACTCATACAAATACAAAGTAACTTAACCTAAATTACAACCAAATCTAGTTTTAAACTTAAGAATCAAATCTATGAAGTCCTTAACTAATAAAATCTATAAAATCGTATCGTACTAAATAATTATAGAAACTACATTTACATGAAATTACAACAATCCTTCCTAACTTGGTTAGAATTTTCAATTGAATTTTAGAAAGATTAAAAAAGATTATTTTTAAATATGGATTTAATATGTTAAAGTTTCCTTCACTATAATTTTGAACATTAAAATAAATTTTATTAAAACATTCCATTAACTTAAAATAGTTAAAAAATATATCATCACCATTAATAAAATATTTGGCTACCGTCCCCAAAGGGTGACGCAGTAGTTGAAGACTTGAGTTTTGAGAGTATTTTCTCCTCAAGGTCCTAGGTTCGAGACTAGAGTTAATATTCAATCATTTTCTATACATAAGAAAACAAAAATAAAAATAATAAGGTCATAAAATAAATGATAATTAGAAGAGAAATACATTATGAATTTGTTTTAATCGTAAGACTATCTTTTCACTTAATTAAACAACTGATATTGATATACAACTAATTCATAAGGGTGAAAATATTCAATTTTGAAACATAAAAACAAAATAAAAATTAGATTAAAAATGTAGAGAAAAATGCACAAACCAACCATAATCTATCATGTTTGTAACAATTTTCTTTCTCCATATTCACTTTCAATTTTCTGAATGGCTGGAATGATTCTGATTATTCTTTCAAAAAATGCACCTAAGTTTTCTGTGAAAAATAATCAATAAAGAAAATGAAGTACCTTTTACCGTTGAAAGATCCTAGGGTTATTGGTCTGCATATATCAGTGTGAGTCATCTCGAGCGGTTACTTCGCTCGATGTTCTGCTTTCTTCTGAAATGAGGCTCTCGCATGCTTGCTGAGCATGCATTCTTCACAAAACTTTTCAACGTAGTCCATGTCAGGTAGCCCATGCACCATATCCTTCTTCGCTAACTCTTTTAGTCCACCATGATGTAGGTGACCAAATCGAAGATGACAAAGTGATGCTTTATCTTCTACATCGACTCACATACATTTTTCTCGTACAGTTCTCAAATTCAATATGCACATGCAATTTCTTCCCATCTCAACTTGAGTGACTAAACACTCTCATTTATCCTTCAAATGCAATATCTCATGTTTACAAAATGTTGAGTAACCCTTCTCTGTGAGTTGCCCCAAACTCAAAATATTTTTTTTGAGGTTTGATACATAATATACATCCTGGATTGACCCTGTCAAGTCATCCTTCTGCACAAACGAAATCATACATTTTCCTTTTAACTCCACTTTTGATGCATCGCCAAAAGATTTATGACCATATTTAATTTTCTGCATTTCTTTGAATAGTTGTTCATGACCGCACATATGATTGCTTGTCCCTGAGTCGAGATACCACAAAGTATCATTGTTCGTGCTTCCTTCTTTATGCACCATCAATAAAACTCTTTCATTCGCATCACCTTCTTAAACTAGGTTGGTTGTTTCTTCAACCCTTTTATCCGCTCTGCAATCTTTCACAAAATGTCTCGCTTTTTCACAATTATAACATTTGTCGAAATTGCAATCACTTGCATAGTGACCATACTTGTGACATTTGTAGACCTCAATATTCGAATTACTCGATTGACTGCCTTTTCCTCGAAAACATCCTCTTCCACACCAATTAGCCTGACTCGTCTGTTCTTTCACATTATAATTGTCGCTTTGACTATTGCAAACATATCTTCTTGTTCTTACAATGCTCGTGTGCCTCAAGAGAACTAGTAAACTCGTCTACAGTGAATGTCGCAATGTCCCTTGACTCTTCAATTGCGCATACAACATTCTCAAAATTATCCGTTAATGATCTCAAAATCTTTTCCACAACTCGCACATCAGTTAGCTTTAAGCCATTGCAATTGAGTTAATTCACCACCGTCTGTACATGCATGATGTAGTCAGATACGCTTTCTGGCTCATTCATCTTTATGTTCTCCAACTCGCCACAGAAGGTTTGAAGATGCACTGGCTTGACTCGGTCGGCTCCTTTGAACACCTTTTCTAAAGTGTCCCACACTTTTTTTAGTAGTTTCATTTGCAAGCTTCTCAAAACCCGATTTGTTAACTGCTCGGAACAACATGTACAATGCCATTTTATCTTTCGAACGCATCTCTTTCAACGTTTTGGTTTAATTTGGCGTGTGATTCGCGGTATCTTCTGATTCTATGAAACCTTCTCCGACTACTTCCCATGCATCATGAGATCCGAGAATAACTTTCATATGAATGCTCCAATTCTAGTAATTCGCCTTCTTCAATCATGGTAGGGGCATTTGACCAATCACGTTATCCATCGGCTCTAATATCCGTTTGTAGAATCTAAATGTGATTAACGAATGCGAAATAAGAACAATAAAAAATCGTGTAAGTTTTTTGCTTCGAGATCGGAGAGGCAAGACACACAATCAATTTCTCTACAAAAAACTTTTATTTTATTTATCAATTACTTTCTCCACAACTCTATTGCTTGCTCTCTACTTTGCTCTATGGAATGAAAACTCTATTTATAGCCTATTACAAACTTGGTCTCCAAGTTCTTACCATAAACATTTCCCACTAATTGCTAAATCAAGGATCCACTAATTCTTTAATTAGCTCCTCAATTAAAACCTATGAATTTCTTAATTAAAGCCTCAATTAACAATATACAAAATACATTAAATGTTACATTTACATTTATTCAATACTTTAAAGCAAGAAACAAAGAGAAGTAATAGACAGGTAGATTTAATAACGTGGCATGTATAAGGGTCAAACGACCACCATGGGGGTTTAACGAGTTTTTGGTTACAACTCTCAATTTTTAACTACTCAAAATAACTCCCCATAAAAAACTCATCCAAACACCTCTTTAGAAGTGTTAGATGAGTTCCAACTGTTCAATTCGTGTTCAACTTTCTCAATCACATGATTCCAAAATGCAATGGTTGGAGGGTTCCCATTAAGTGGAAGGCCAATGTAGGTAGATGACCAATCATCCATCTTTAAACCAAAAGAGGCAGTAAGACAAGAAGCAATGTCCGGAGACATCCCAAGAGTGAGAAAACTATTTGTTCAGAAATTTATATTGAGACCCGATGATGCTTAAACTCTTGAATAACATGATAGGGATTGGACAATAAATCTTGTTTTAGGCTGGAGGATAAGATTTTATTAGGTTTGTAATCATAAGTTTGTTAGGTCTGGAACCTACATGAAAGCCCTCAATGAGATCATCACTTTCAGCCTTAATAAGATGTATACTCAAACAATCTATGTCTAATATAAAAAGGAAGGGGAAAGAGAGCCTCCGTATCTTAGATCCATGGTGGCAAAAATCTTTTCTCTAGGTTTACCATTGATAATGATCGAAAAGTTGGTAGATGAAATGCACCATGTAATCCATTTTCTCTAAAGAGGACAAAAATTTTTGGCTTCTAGAATAACATCAAGGAAATCTCAATCAATCTTGTCAAGGGTTTTCTCAATGTCTGATTTCAACACAACACCCTCTAATTGCTTTCTCTTTCATGCTAAAAGGGACTATATCAAGAATTTGTTTCTTGGCCACAAAAGCATATTGATAACAAGTAATAGTATGTGGAAGCACAACTTTCAACGTTATGATAAAACTTGACCAATCACCTTGTAAAGACAAGTAGTGAGTCAGATCGGTTTATAATCAAAGATGATCTAAGCAGCCTGAAGAAATGTCAAACCTTATTTGGTTGGTATAACTGTGTTTAATCTAACTCCTCGATAAAGTTGTCAATTAGATGTGCACACACCACCATGAAATATACAATCATACATAAGAGTTCGACCTGAAGAAAAATTCACAAGGTGGTGACCCTTATGGCATCACGTCATGAAAATTATATTAGAAGGATACAACTCCAGCCCACTTGGAAGTGACCCCAAGTCACATTATCTCTAGTGAGACAGGACCTCACTAGCCGAATGTAACGACCCAGCTTTTCATTTCGGTTCTTCAGGTAAGTTCGGTTGATTATTCAGTCGTTTGGTTGGGCCGTTAGGGCTGTTTGAGCTTCAAGGGGCATTTTGGTCATTTGGCCTTCAAGGGTAGTTTGGTAATTGTCCAGGGTTTCGGTTTGTTTTCGAACTTGTGTAGAGTTGGTTTTTATGTTTTGGTTTCAGGTTCCAGGACCGAGAGTTGCTGTTGGGAGGTTTAGAGGTCGTTCGGTTTTAAAAGAGAAAATAAGAGAAAATTGTGTTGTTGCCAGGGCTCGAAGGGCGAAACACTTAGACATTTGTCATTTGGAGGATTATTCAAGGATTTAATTAAATTAAATTGGGAGAAAAATCACTTTTTCCAATTACCCTAGCCCGACACCCACTCCCCCTTCTCCTTCTCCATCGTGTTCTTCCTCTTTTGGCCGAAATCACCATCATTGCCGATCCAACTCCCCATCGCCAAAGCTCCTCATGTCACAAGTAGCCCTGTCGCACTAGCCGCTTTTCGCTCGCCAAGCATGCCCACAAGCAACAGCCTCACCATCGCAGCCTTCGCCCGCATAGACACCCATCGCCCGAGCGCACCTACCCTCCCCACACGTCTTTGTGATCCCTCGCCCTCTATTACCGAGCTCTTTGCCAGACACACCACACCTCATCGCCCGTAGCGACGCCCTACCTGCCGCATCGACGCACGCACACCGCGGAGGCCTGCCACACGCCCTGCTCTGCACGCCCACTCGGTTAAACTCGCGAGCAGCCTTGCTGCACGCATCTGAACCTATTGCTTGTCGAGCCTCGCTCTCTCAGTTTTGGGTAAAACCGTAATTCCTGAGGCTTGTTTAATGTGTTGTTGATTCGGTTGCTTAGGTTTTGATTGTGATGTTCTATTAATATTGTTAGGTTGTCTCTGTTGGTTCTATAGCTCAAGGAGCAATATTCGATTGTTGTCTGTTCCTACTTTTCAGGTAAAGGTTCATTGTCGGGGTTGTGTGGACCCTGCGCACGACATTGATATCTCCTAGCTTGTTTGTTTCGCTTGATGTGTATTTGTTAGTGGATAGGGATATCTTACTATGTTCGACTGTTATAACTGTTAGTGGATAGGTTCGTGCAGGTTGCCTGAATGATGTCTTGCCATTGAATGTGCTCTGTTCTTGGATGACTATTGCTGTGTATGTTAGTGGATAGGTTCGTGCAGGTTGTGTGAATGATTGTGTTGCTATTGCTTATGCCTTGTTGTCTGAATGATTGTTAATATGCATGTTAGTGGATAGGAAATGTATGTTCTGTTTGTTAGGACTTGACATGTAGAATGTGGTACTTTGTTGGTTGTACTTTCCCGTTTTTAACAAACTTATCGATATAATTGTAATACCCTGTCTTAATTGTGCACTGCTAGTTATTGAACTCTGTTAGCTCTAGGGTACTCAAGCTTGATAATTACTGTTAGGGTTGTTCCGGTTGGCCCAGTTGTGTGCTGACATGGTATACTCAGGACTAGCCCAGTTGCGTGTTGTCCAAGGTTAGCCCAGTTGTGTGCTAATCGAGTTTGGCTCAGGACTCACCTAGTGGCGTGCGGTCCAAGACTTGCCCAGTTGCGTGCAGCCTATGATCTTCCAAGTTTGAGTTTATCCAGGGTTAGCTCAGTGGCGTGCTATCCGAGCCTCTTTTCAGGACTCGCTCAGTTGCGTGGGGTCCAAGATCGACCCAGTAGCATTGTCGATCCAAGGTTTGGCCCAGTGGTGTACCACCCAAGTATGCTTCGGACTTGCCCAGTGGCGTGTAGTTCATAGTCAGCCAGATGTGAGCTGATATTAGGGTTAGCCCAGTTGCGTGCTACCCGAGCATATCTAGGACAAGCCCAGTTGTGTGTTGTTCAGGATTCGCCCAGTTGTGTGCGGTCCAAGATCGACCTAGTGGCGTTGTCGATCCAGAATTTGGCCCAGTGGCGTGCCACCCAAGTATGCTTCGGACTTGCCTAGTGGCTTGCAGACCATAGTCAGCCAGGTGTGAGCTGATATTAGGGTTAGCCCAGTTGCGTGCTGCCCGAGCATATCTAGGACAAGCATAGTTACATGCTGTCCAGGACAACCCCAGTAGCGTGCTGTCCAAGTTAGCCCAGTGGCGTGCTAACCAAGTCTGTCTTAGAGTTAGACATTCCAGAGACCGAGGTCACTTAGGTTGCCCTCCTGTTTAGTTAACCCAATGGTGTGCTAATCCTGCTCAACACTTGTTGTCTGTTACTGTTTGAGACTATCTTATTGTTGATGTTGCTTGTATACTAGGATGCTAAATGATTTGTCTTGCGTAATGTACCCCGGTTGGGGAATTTTTACTGCGTGCTTTTGTACTCACTTGGTTTTTCCACCAGGTAACTTGGGGCAGCACCGGGGCGGCTAGCGGAGGAGTTGATTGATCATGGGAGTTGCCGGCGTACTCTGTCTAGGGTCGTGTCTTTTGTTTATTCAACATGTAGTTGGACACAAAGTCCGGGATTTTAAATTATGATGTTTAAACGCTTAAGGATGTTTTTAATAAAATACTGGCCAAGAACTATTTTCTGTTTAACAGGGTTTATCTTGAAATGTTTTCTTGAAATAAAGAAGTTTGTCTCCCCTACGTATTGTTGTTTTAAGGTTTTAAATAGGGATTGTGAAATGAATGTCTTTATTTACATGCATGCTGAGTAAGAACCAGGTTTAGGATTATTTTTTAGTCGGGTTCTTAGGATTATTTTTTAGTCGGGTTCTTACACCGTAAAAGACAATCTAGGGAGTTACTACAAATCGTCGAAAAGCCTAAAAAGAGCCACTTTGCACATCATCAAGACCATCGTAGGAGAGTGTCTCTCGATGCCATATGGAAGGGAAACCAGCAACTTTAGCTACCCATACACCATTTAGTTTACTCGCATCTAAACTCTTTGAGATGTCTCCTAACATAGGCTACACAGTCTAAGCATATTAAGCTCGACTGCCATTTTTGACATACAGGTTGATCACATTTGAATTCATGAGGTTACTACCACTCTTACGTTGCTTATTTATTTACCAAGACTCTAGCTGCTGCCCTCTTTACCTATTATGTGCCAAGTTAGGACTCACCTCATACATAATCCAACTTGAGGGGATATTAGATATAAAGATGTTTTGTCTTTTATGTAATTATTAGTCCCTTTTGCTCAGTTATTTTCGTTAGCCTTACACCTGTATAAATACAACTTCTTATCATCAATAAACGCTCTGAGAATTTCGTTCTACTCGATCTCTCTTGATAAACATAAAAAAAGATATTAATAGAATCATAAAGGGAGGAGATGGAAAGAAGAAAAAGAAAAAATAATCGTGGAGGTTAAAAAACCAAAGATGGAGTAAGTAAAAAACGATAGAGTGCGTGCCAGGATTAAGAGGTCATTTGTTGTTGAATTAAAAAATCAATTGAGTACACTTATATGTGTAATAAGAGTACGAGTATCGAATTCAGATTTAGGAATTGACCCACAGTTGATTCACATTGCAGGATGTGATAAACACAATCAATCTAATGATGATGTGAGAACCATCATTTCAGTTTCTCATTGAAGGATGTTCGGGAAAGGGAATGAGAATGATTATGTAGAGTGAAAATTAGGAGGAGAATAGAAAGGAGAATGATTATTTGTGTTTGGAATGATGAGAATGATTATGAGGAGAATGATTATTTATGTTTGGGGTGAAAGGGAAGGATTATGAGAAAAATATAATAATGAATAAGATGTGAGTGAAAAATAGTTATGGGGAGAATAAAAAGTTGTTATGGGAAGAATTAAAACTAATTAGAAGGGGAATAAAAGTGTGATTTTCGGGAAATGTGATAGTGGTGGAGAGTGATTCTCAGCAACCCAAACACCGGGAATTATTCTCCTTCACATTCTCCCAATTTTGAGTGATTGCGGTTTCAAAGTTGTACACGAGTCCAAATCATCATTAAGACTCAAGATTGCAAAATTTAGATTCATGATAAAATTGATGTTTGAATTATGCAAGGAAATCGATTCTAGAAACTCAGATTTGTACACACAGAATTTGTTGTGTAAGTTTATAATTTATCTATGTAGCCCATGAGACCAATAAAGTCACATGCTAAACTGACTCATTCTCATGAAAGAAATTCTTCTATTAAAAGATACTGATTCACATGCTTTTTTGCAATCTGAAGCTTAATACCAAAACTAACTCAGCATAACATTTGCATCTCTATTATTTTCTATCATTTGTCTGATGGGAAAATCTGAATGTGCAAAGTAACAAGAACCAACAGAAAACAATATCATCATTTACAGATATATGAAAAATGAAATGAACTAATTACCTTCAGAAGTAGTCTTTGCCAATTTTTAGTACAACTGTTGCTGCTGGTATTGATGACTTAAAGTTGTTCAGTTCAAGACCTTCATCTGTTTAAAAGTAAAGGTGAGCTTTAAGAAAAAGTGAAGGAAATGAACTCTGCCCAATTTTTCTTTGCTAGGACTAAGTGAAGTCTTTCTGATAATTTGTAATGGTTTAACAACACTTTAGCCTATTTCAGGCAAGTAATTATTTATTATTTTTAGCTCATGTATTTTAAAATTTATAACAATTTAGTTTCTAAACTTTAGTATGTAACAGTTTAATTCTTATGGTGAAAAATCTCAATGAATGACCAACAAGATTCACTGTTCAATTAATAACTCTAGCTTAGTTGGTCATTCTCTTCTTTCTATGCTCTCTCATCCTTCATTCATCACTTGAAAGGGTAAGGTGGAGGGGTAAAATCTAACCAATCATAGGAGAAATGTAGTAAAATCTAGAAGTAAAATCTAGAAGTCTTAATATTGGTTGATATAATTAAATTTACCTCAATCCATTAGCTTAAATTTTTGGATTGATTGGTGGTTTAACATAATTTAACATAGTATCAGAGTAGGAGATCATGAGTTCAAATCTCTGCCAAGTTGTTTCCTCCCCAATTAAAATTAAATTCCACTTATAGGACATTTCTCAAATATCAAAGTCCACAAGTGAGGGGGAGTGTTCGAACACTTAATATTGTCTATAACACAGAGAAATAACGATAATTCAGCTTCAACAAAGAAAGGACAGGAAAAATAGAAAACAGGAGGTTCTACCCCTTAATCTGTCACTGGTCCGGAAATATGGTGAAAGCTGAGATGATGTACAATAATTGAGGGTGAGGGATTTGAACCATGACCTCTTCGTTCATAGGTATACACTTATGCTAGGAGCTATTGCTCTTGTTGGCGAGACGCTATATTCCTAAAAAAGTTGTACATTATCAAATCCTAAATCCAACACTTCTGCTTTACGAGCATCTGGTTCTTTCTTCTCTATTTCTCTCAGAACTTCTAGCACTTCGCCCATGGAAGGCCTTAGATCCCGTGCCTGTTGAAGACATCGAAAAGCCAACTCTGCTACGGATGTTATCATAGACCTTACTGCATAATCCCTCTCAAACCCAAGATCTGAATCAACTAAATCACGTAAAGCATGTTTTTGAATTCTATCAATGGCCATATTCGACAAGTTGATGTCATTTCTGTTTCTGTTGATGTCAACTGCTTGCAGTGACGATATAAGTTCAACCAAAACAACTCCAAAGCTATACACGTCGCTCTTGTCGGTAAGTTGGTAGCCTTGATAATACTCAGGGTCAACATAGCCTGGTGTTCCCTGTGGAGCAGTTGAAACATGACTAACATCAACAGGAAATAACCGTGACAGGCCGAAATCAGCCACTTTCACTTTGAAGGTGTTGTCTAGGAGAATGTTATTGGTTTTAACATCACGATGGATGATGTCTTTGCGATGGAGGTAAGCCAGTGCATTAGCAGTCTCTATAGCAATCTTCAGCCTAACAGACCAACTGAGCAAACCAGACTTTGCTCTATTTCCATGCAGATGGTCAGCCACTGTTCCATTAGGAATGTATTCATATACTAAGAGTAGTTCTCGACTATGTCTCGATGTGCATCCATAAAGCTTCACAAGATTCGGGTGTTGTAATCGTGATAGAATTTCAACTTCATTCAAGAACTGCTTGACACGTTTGTAATTGTTTTCATATAGGCGCTTTACTGCAACTATCTGTCCATCCTTGAGTGTTCCTGATTAGCAATCAACAAATATTTGAAGTAAAAGTACCATAAAACATTCACTCTCAAGCTATTAGAAACAACAAATTATTCAATGAATGACGGCCTCTTAATAACTGACAAATTTAAGTATACAAATATTTCTACTCTTTTTTTTCTTTTGAAACCGGAAATCGAAGCTTCGTTCCACTATACTTAGGGTAACCATGCTTGTTCCTAGGCCAGACACCTGGAGATATCGAAGGAATGAAGACATGGGAAGTATCTACAAATTAATGTCACAAGTGAGTCTCAAACCTGTGACCTTGAGGGGAGTACACCTTCAAAACCCAAGCCTTCGTCTACCACACCACCCCTTGGGGACAATTGCTACTCCTTTATAACCATTAGAAACAAAAGTGAAGAACTTTTACCCTTTACCCTTTCGCTTCCCACTTTCAACAGTGGCAACTATCAGCAACATTGTGGTAGTCACACCAAATAATTTTTCCTAACAAACACCTACAAACAAAAATACCATTTTGGTCTATATACTCTCAAAATGTCCACTAATTTGATTCCTATATTTTTAGTTTTCATCCATTTTAGTTTATGCACTTTCAAAATGTTCATTTTGGTCCTACTTTTAAAAAGTGATCATTTTGGTCTCTCTTAAAAAAATATTCTGAAATAGGGAGACATAAAAGTTTTTAAACCCAATAGAAATTCATGCCTTTACCAGAGTAAACAGTACCATAACCTCCATCTCCAAGCTCCCTCGAAGTGTCAAAATTATGAGTTGCTTCCTCAAGCTCAACATAGGTAAAGACTTGAGCTCCAAAGTAGGAGCTCCTATGCTCGAGATCAGACCTCGGATAAGGATAGGAAGGAATGCTATCAGAGAGAAACGTTGTCGGAGTTGGAACGCGTGCACTTGAAAGAGGTGAAGGAAGATCTTTGCTTTTCAACTTCAAGTCAACATGTTTCTTTTTTCCTTGTGTAATATAGAAGAAACAACATCCTAAGCATAGGCATATTACAGTTGCCCCTCCAACAGAAAGACCTGGAGATAAAAACAAAGGGTACATTTCACTTTGTAATTTCAGCAAATTAACCGATGTAGCATCAAGAAACATACATCGAACAAGCTGTTCATACCTATTATCAGGAGGGGGCATTTTGGTAATTTTGGGTCGGGCCGACAAGGCCGGTTTTGAAATTAAATTTGCCGGAATAATTATGAGTCAATTTGAAAAGAATCGGGATTTTTGGTGAAGGCGTTTGGGCTTGGGAAGGAGCAAAAATAAATAGGGAATTAAATAGCACGTCAAGCAGGAATCGAACCAGGGCCGTGTCGCATGCTAGGCAGAGGGCACAGCCAGCCGAGCCACCGCGCGCGTTTGTTAATCTAAACGCGCATTCTATTATATAAGTCTGCTCGTCCCCTGTTTTGATTTAAAAGGCAGCTCGCCCGAGCTTCGCCCCATTTCTTCTTCTTCTTCCTCTCGATTCTTCACCGACCGACCGACTGGGCTTTTCTCGCGAATTCTCCTTCCCCCACGCCGACCTCGACTCGCCGGAGCTCCCTCGCCGCTCGTCTCCCTCCGGTAAGCTTTCCTTTCTCTTCTCTTCTCTTTTCCTTCTCCTCCGAATCCATTTCTTTCCCCTGTTTTTGATTTCCATTTTTCCGGCCGTGCCGAGGTGAAACGCTGGGTGGTTTTTGTGCAGCTGGAGTAGGGGAGTTCGTTCATCCATAAATCGATCGTCGAATCCTCCCCTATCGGTCGAATTCGAGCTCGTTCTCCTCCTCGTCGCGTCGATTCGTGTTATTCGCGCTCGCTCGTGCTGAAGCTCGCCCACTCGCCCTTCGTCGCCGCGCGAGCGCCCCAGACGCTTGTCGCGTGCCTGCTGCGTCGAGCCACGCCGCGCTCTCGCCAGCCCCGTGTCGCCGTCCCTGTGCCGAGCCGTGTCGCCAGCGCCCCTGTTCGCCCCTGCACCGCCCGCGCGCAGCCAGCGCCCTCGCGCGCGCAGCCTCGCGCCCCAGCGCGCCCAGCAAGCCCTATTGCTGCCCCGTTCGTGCAATCGGCTCGTTCGTGCGTTCGTCGTGCCTCGTGAGTTGCTCCCGAGCTGAGCCTCATTTATTTTATTGCATTTAGGCCTATTGTGTGATTTTTGTGTTGATTGATAGGTTCCCGGTAGCTAGATCGAGATTGTTCGCGACTTAGGATTTCGTGCCAAACCGTCCCCGACCAAGGTAAGGATTTCTTACCGGGGTTGTGTGGACCCTGCGATATTATATGTGATTGTTGATTGATTGCTTGTTTGTGATTATTGACATGTGTAGCTAGGTGCTTCAATCTGAATTCCCGGTTAGCATGATTTCTTGGTTAATTCTCATGTTAATCCATGCTAGGTTGTTCTTTCTCGCATGCTCAGTATCATTTCCTTGCTTCGTAGTATCATGCTAGGCTCGTTGTATTCTTATTGAGCACGTATTGGATTTTATGGAATTGTTTCTTCGTTTGCTAGGACAAAGTTAGAATTGCGGGGTAGATAGCATCATCCGGCCCGATGCATAAAGAACCTTGCATCCATGGTAGGGACGTCGAGCAAGTCATTAGTCCCCTGGACCCCGTGAGGGATTTGCTAACCCGAGCGGTAGGCCCCGCAATCTTGGGTGAGGGTGGCGCATCGTTAAATGCCCCAACCGTCGGGATGATGACTTGGCATTGCCTTGTCTCGAGATAGTCGGCACACCCCGCCGTGTTGGCCGTAGTAGCCTCGATTGCCACTGTTAAGGTAAGGGCGGCTTCTCGGTGTAAGCCTACCACGACCCGTTCCTTAGCCTCAGGTGCGGTGGTTCAGTGACATAGTTTAAGTGTCGTGTCTCACACCCCTATGTCGGTGACACCGATCCAAAGATTTAGTTTAGCGTGGTGGATCGGACATGGGCGGCTTGCCTCTCAGAACCGGCACCCCATGGTTCGCAGTAGAGCACGCGGTGCATGTTTACGCTCATCTGCGCCACGACCGAGAGCTCCTCGGGATCTTGAGCCGTGTACCTTTCGTCGACGATGAGACAGCCGAGGCCGGGACTTGTTTCTCGATATAGGCGACTTATGTATTGGACTGTGTGATGATTTTATTAGGACTAAGCCACCGAGTTGGCATCCGAGGCCCAAGTGTGGGCTAAGCTATGTGCTCTATTACGTGTTATATTCATAGCTTGCATACGCTCATCGAGATGACCATGTATATTGTATTGTACCCCGGTTGGGGATTCTTCTTGAGTAATTCGTTACTCACCCTTATTCTCGTGGTTTTCCACAGTGTAACCGTGGTGCTTGTGATGGATGAAGGAGGAGGCTGTGATCATGGGGCCCGTCTTCCAACTCGATTTTTGTATTATGACTCTCGTGTGTTTTGTTTTCCCCGAATGCATGTGAAGCACTGAGCCCTAAGATGTTTGTAAATATTTGTGGATTCCAGCATGTTGTATCCGAACAGGTTTTGAATGGCTTTTAGTAAATCTCTTATCGAGTAAACTTTGGAAATGTATTTATCTTGGAGCAGTGCTTGGAAACAGGACATGTTTTGAGAGAAAATGTCTAGTTTTTAAAGGGATTATTTTGAATGTTTTGTTTTAATTGGAATCCGAAATCATGTCTGTTTTAAATATCCTTTACTTTGAATGCATGCATTGGGGTAAGGGCCCATTTAGTGCCCCATTCGGGTCGGTCCCTTACAGTTGGTATCAGAGCTTAGAGTCATAAATTATGTAGTATGACCTGTTGTTGTAGGTCGTTTTCCCATGATCACTAGCACTCCAGCGGTGATCATCAGTACGCCTAAGTTTACTATTTGTTGTTTAAAAAGGGTTAAGAATTTACAATACCTGTCATCTAGTGTATGCCTTGTGTAGTATTGTGGAGCGGAGACGAGCATGTTCTGACTCGTTATTGGTTTGTGTGTAGATCGCCAGCATGCCAGTTACCCACGCGGGAAGAGGACGCCCGAGAGGAGGCCGAGGTGTCAGGATCGGATCTGACACCGCAGGGACATTGTCCCAAGCTGAGACGGATAGCATTCCGCCTGTAGCTCCCCCGGTTGAGGCCAGAGTAGGCATTGAGGCGATCGTGGCGCGTGTGAGATCGCTCTCCTGGAGCAGAATTTGCTAATTCCATGAGGTCTATGGTGGTTGACTGTTGAGTGGCGAGGCGAGACCCGTGCTTTATTGGCAAAGACAATGGGAAGAGTCCCGAGCTCGGATCGAGCGGTGACTCGTTTGTTTCAAAGAGCGCAAAGAAGACCCCAGACTCCGCAGAGCCAGCAGCCTTTGAGGCGTAGTGGCGAAGGTGCCGATGAACTTGGTAAATGGTTGAAGGACTTCGTAAAGTGGAACCTTGATAAGTTTGACGCCACGGTGACGCTTTAACAAAGAGCAGATGGATTGCCCATTTGGAGTACACCTTCCTAATTATGGTGTGCCCCGATGTGCAGAGGCCGAGGTGTGCGGCCCATGCGTTAGGGGCGTAGCTAGATGGTGGTGGGAGTCCACCTTGAGCGAGAGACCGGTGGGTCTCCACCGCCACCGGGAGTTCTTTAAGTCGGAGTTCGTGGTCAAATATATTAGCGATGAGGCTCAAGAGAAGATGGTAGCGCTTTTCCGTAATCTGCAGCAGGGTTCGATTCTATTGAGGAATACGAAAGGAAGTTTTGAGTATGGCTATTTTTGCTCGCGGTGATAGCGACCACGAGTTGAAAATTCGAAAGTTCATTTTCAGTCCGAGGCGGTGTGTCTCTCGGATGTCGAGCCCCGCCCCTATCACTTATGCTAAAGCGGTTGGTGGCCACTATTTACAATGGGAAATATCTGTCGAGCGGTGGCGCCGCTCCGGTGCCGTCGCGTCTGTCCCGGTAGTAGTGGGGCGTAAGAGGAGGTTTGAGTTCGAGGGGCGGCGCGTCGCCAAGCGGCAGGCGCTTCAACCGGATCGCGTAGGATGCCGGCCAGATTCCAGCCTACCGCGAGGCGTCCGAGGCGAGTTCCCGCCTGTGCCACTTGTGGAAGAGTCCACTTTGGAGCTTGTCGACCGGGCCCAAGCGGTGTTTCGGGATGTGGAAGAGAGGGTCATACGATCCGTTCTGCGATCACCCGCTATGGCGATTCGGCTGTGCAGCGGCAGCAGGCAGGGGTGTTCGCTACTGAACCGTCAGAGGCCGAGCGTGCGGATGCCGCGCAGCGGCGTGTACGCTTCTTGTTTTGGATCATTGTGCATTTGTCTTGTTTGACTCGGCTCTACGCACTCGTTTGTATATCGTATTGTTTCTTGAGCATGCTAGGTTGAGATTAGAGCCTTTAGGTTTTGAATTATCTGCTGCTACTCCTTCTTGGAGTTAATATGTTAGCAAGGATAAGATTAAGGATGGCCGGATCGAGATATCCGGGGAGTTGCTGGTAGCTACGCTCATAGTTCTACCCATGAGTGGTTTCGATGTGATCCTTGGTATGGAGTGGTTAGCCGCTAACCACGCATTGATTGACCGCCACCGGAAGGAAGTAGTGTTCAAAGCCACGGTCGGCCCGACTTCAAGTTTCGTGGAGTTCGGGGTGGAGTTTGCCCGCCGATGGTGTCAGCTGTGAAAGCCCGTCGTTTGCTAGCTCATGGAGCTTGGGGCTACCTAGCCAAATTGTCCGGAGAGAGCCGTCCCTCACTGACTGTTGATCAAGTGCCGGTTGTGCGGGAGTTTCTTGACGTGTTCCTAAGGAATTACCGGGTTGCCCCAAGAGAGAGGTTGACTTCACAATTGAGCTCGGGCCAGGACCTCCCTATCTCGAAGGCTCCGTGATCGTATGGCGCCGGCCGAGCTAAAGGAATCAAGGTTCGGTGCGCAGGAGATGTTAGATCGAGGATTCATCCGTCCGAGTGTGTCCCGTGGGGAGCGCCGCCGATGTTGTTTGTGAAGAAAAAGGATGGTTCGACAACGCCTATGCATTGACTATCGTGAGCTTAATAAGGTGATCGTGAAGAATAAATATCCGTGCCCCGTATCGATGATTTGTTCGATCGGCTTCGAGGAGCTTCCGTGTTCTCCAAGATAGATTTGAGATCAGGTATCACCCGATTGCGGATTAGGGGACGCCGACATTCCTAAGGCAGCGTTTCGTGTCCAGATATGGGCACTACGAGTTTGGGGTCATGTCGTTTGGATTGACGAATGCACCAAAGCAGCGTTCATGGACATGATGGATAGGGTGTTCAAAGCATTTTTGGACGGCTTCGTCATTGTGTTCATTGACGATATTCGATCTATTCAAGGACCGAGAAAGGATCATGCAGAGCATTTGAGGAAAGTGTTGCGACCTTGAGGGAAAACCACTTTATGCGAAATTTTCCAAATGTGAGTTCGGTTGGAACAAGTGGCCTTTTAGGTCATATAGTCTCGAGAGATGGTATAGCCGTGGATCCTGCAAAGATTGAGGCCGTGAGTTCGTGGGCCAGCCGACTTGCCATCGAGATACGCAGACTTCCTAGGTTTGGCGAGTTTACTACCGTCGGTTTGTTAAGATTTTTTCGCCATAGCCTCGCCCCTCACTCGTCCGACGAGGAAGGGTGTCGAGTTTGTTTGGGACGGTAGGTGTGATGAGAGCTTTGCTGTGCTCAAGCGCAGATTTGACTTCACCCTAGTGTTGGCAAATCCGGAGGGGACAGGTGGTTTCGTGGTTTAGCCGATGCTTCCAAGTTCGGGTTGGGTTGTGTGTTGATGCAAAGACGGGAAGGTCATTGCTTATGCTTCCCGTCATTTGAAGCCATATGAGCGTAACTATCCGACTCATGATATGGAGTTGGCGCAGTGGTGTTTGCAATCAAGATTTGGAGGCATTATCTATACGGTGAGCGGATTCGGATGTTTACCGATCACCGAGCCTCAAGTATCTGTTTACCCGCAAAGAGTTGAACATGAGCGAGAGGAGATGGTTAGAGCTAGTGAAAGATTATGATTGCGAGATTCTGTACCATCCGGGTAAAGCCAACGTTGTAGCCGATGCCTTAAGTAGAAAGACGTCGCACTCTGTCAGATCGCCGAG
This sequence comes from Sicyos edulis, assembly GCA_036507275.1. Lineage (NCBI taxonomy): Eukaryota > Viridiplantae > Streptophyta > Magnoliopsida > Cucurbitales > Cucurbitaceae > Sicyos > Sicyos edulis. Next base: position 9,135,392 of record CM071851.1, read on the forward strand.
TTCCCAGCCCCTGCATTGCGAGAGAGAGAGTTCGAAGCGGTGAGATTGTAGTATTGGTCGGGTGAGGTTCTCGCGAGTAGCTCGGATTGTGATCCAAACCATCGATTAGGCGCAGATTATTGATAGTCGGTGAGTGACCCCGCACTTAAGAGGTTGGTTGATGAGTCGATGTTGATGTTGGCGACTTTGATTTTGTATATTCACGAGCATAGCGATGACGTATTGAGGAGGCGGATGTGTGTTCCGGATGTTGTTGCGAGTTTGCGAGCGAGTTGCTCTCGAGGCCCACGATTCTCGTTTGCTTGGCACCCGGGGTACCAAGATGTATCGAGATCTTAGCGAACATTCCGGTGGATGGGTATGAAAAGAGATGTTGCGGAGTTTGTCGATCGATGTCTCACTTGTCGCAAGTGAAGGCACCCAGCAGAGACCACCGGATTGTTGCAAACCACGAGTGTGCCTCGGTGGAAATGGGAAGAAATCTCCATGGACTTCATTTCGGGTTTGCCGAGGACTCGAGGAAGTTCACTCAGATCCGGGTGATAGTTGACCGTTTGACTAAGAGCGCACACTTCATTCCCGGTAGAGACACTTATACCGTGGTGGAATGTGGGCGCAATTGTTTTTAGAGCGAGATCATTCGCTATCACGGTGTGCTTGTGAGGATCGTATCGACCGTGATTCGAGGTTCACTTCGTTTCGAGAGCGCTCCGGAAGGGTCTAGGCAGCGAGTGCGGCTTCAGCCTGACTTTTCACCCTCGATCGATGGTCGACCGAGAGGGTGAACCAGATTCGAAGATATGTTGAGGGCTTGTGTGTTGGATTTCCGGGCGGTTGGGACCAAGATATCAGATTCGATGGAGTTTGCATATAACAACGATTATCGATCGGCGATTCAGATGGCTCCATTCGAGGCTTTGTATGGCAAGCGCGTGCCGATCTCCGTGTTATGGGAAGAGGTTGGTGATAGGCGAGTTTTGGGTCCCGAGTTGCCGCGCAATTGACCAATGATTTGTGCGTAAGATTAGAGCCCGTATGTTGTGACCCAGAGCGACGAGAAGAGTTATGCCGATGTTCGACGTCGGGATTTGGAGTTTGAGGTTGGTCGGCATGTATTCTCAAGGTCGCACCAATGCGAGGAGTTTTGAGGTTTGGCAAGCGTGGGAAGCCGAGCCCCGTTTTGTTGGTCCGTTTGAAATCTCGGAGAGGATCGGCGGAGTTTCTTATCGATTAGCCTTGCCTCCGTCATTGTCGCGATTAGTGCGGTGTATTTCATGTATCGATGTTGAGGCAAAGATGCGTTGACGGACCGTCGCACATTGTGGATTTTGAGCCTGCGGTGAATGAGGATTTGAGCTTCGAGGAAAAGCGGTGGGAATTCTTGCCTTTGAGACAAAGACAATGCGTAATCGTGAAATCCGGTGTAAAGGTTCGGTGGAGGAGTCGAGTTTAGAGGAAGCCACTTGGGAACGGAAGGATGAGATGAGATTGCAGTATCCCGAGCTGTTCCAATCTTAAGTGACTTTCGAGGACGAAAGTCTTGTAAGGGGGGAGTATTGTAACGGCCCGGAAAATTTCATCTCGGTCTTCCCGGGAGGCCTAGGGGCATTTTGGTAATTTTGGGTCGGGCCGACAAGGCCGGTTTTGAAATTAAATTTGCCGGAATAATTATGAGTCAATTTGAAAAGAATCGGGATTTTTGGTGAAGGCGTTTGGGCTTGGGAAGGAGCAAAAATAAATAGGGAATTAAATAACGCGTCGAGCAAGAATCGAACGTGGCCGTGTCGCATGCTAGGGAGAGAGCACACCAGTAGAGAGCCACCGCAAGCGTTTGTTAATCTAAACGCGCATTCTATTATATAAGTCTACTCGTCCCCTTTTTTGATTTAAAAGGCAGCTCGCCCGAGCTTCGCCCCATTTCTTCTTCTTCTTCCTCTCGATTCTTCACCGACCGACCGACTGGGCTTTTCTCGCGAATTCTCCTTCCCCCACGCCGACCTCGACTCGCGGAGCTCCCTCGCCGCTCGTCTCTCCTCGGTAAGCTTTCCTTTCTCTTCTCTTCTCTTTTCCTTCTCCTCCGAATCCATTTCTTTCCCTGTTTTTGATTTCCATTTTTCCGCCGTGCGAGGTGAAACGCCTGGGTGGTTTTTGTGTGGAGTAGGGAGTTCGTTCATCCATAAATCGATCGTCGAATCCTCCCCTATCGGCCGAATTCGAGCTCGTTCTCCTCCGTCGCGCGCGATTCGTGTTCGCCCCTGTTCGCGCTGAAGCTCGCCCGGCCGCCGCCTTCGCCGCGCTAAGCGAGCGCCAGACGCTTGTCGCGTGCCTCGCGTCGCCGAGCCACGCCGCAGCGCTCTCGCGGCCCCGTCGCCGTCCCTCCTGGCCGAGCCGTGTCGCCGCGGCGCCCTGTTGCGCCGCCGCGCCGCCGCGCGCAGCCAGCGGCCTCGCGCGGCTAGCCGCGCGCCCGGGCCAGCGCCAAAGAAGCCCTATTCTTTGCCCGTTCGTGCAATCGCTCGTTCGATGCGTTAAATCGTGCCTCGTGAGTTGCTCCCAGTGAGCCTCATTTATTTTATTGCATTTAGGCCTATTGTGTGATTTTTGTGTTGATTGATAGGTTCCTGTAGCTAGATCGAGATTGTTCGCGACTTAGGATTTCGTACAAACCGCCCCCGACCAAGGTAAGGATTTCTTACAGGGGTTGTGTGGACCTGCGATATTATATGTGATTGTTGATTGATTGCTTGTTTGTGATTATTGACATGTGTAGCTAGGTGCTTCAATCTGAATTCCTGTTAGCATGATTTCTTGGTTAATTCTCATGTTAATCCATGCTAGGTTGTTCCTTTCTGGCATGCTCATATCTGTTCCTTGCTTCGTAGTATCATGCTAGGCTCGTTGTATTCTTATTGAGCACGTATTGGATTTTATGGAATTGTTTGCTGTTTGCTAGGACAGGTTAGAATTGCAGGTAGATAGCATCATCCGGGCCCGATGCATAAAGAACCTTGCATCCATGGGGGGACGCCGAGCAAGTCATTCCGTCCTGGACCCCGTGAGGGATTTGCTAACCCGAGCGGTAGGCCCCGCAATCTTGGGTGAGGGTGGCGCATCGTTAAATGCCCCAACCGTCGGGATGATGACTTGGCATTGCCTTGTCCCCGATAGTCGGCACGTCCTTAGCGTGTTCGGCCGTAGCCCCTGATTGCCACCTGTTAAGGTAAGAGCGGCTTCCTGGTGTAAGCCTACCACGACCCGTTCCCTTAGCCTCGGTGCGGTGGTTGGCCGACATAGTTTAAGTGTCCGTGTCTCACACCCTATGTCGGTGACACCGATCCAAAGATTTAGTTAGGCGTGGTGATCGGACATGGGCGCTTGCCTCTAGACCCGGCACCCCCATGGTGCGCAGAGCACGCGGTGCATGTTTACTCTCATTACAAATACGACCGAGAGCTCCTCGGGATCTTGAGCGATGTACCTTTCGTCGCCGATGATGAGCAGCCGAGGCGGGACTTGTTTCTCGTATAGGCGACTTATGTATTGGATCGTGTGATGATTTTATTCCGGACTAAGCCACCGAGTTGGCATCCGAGGCCCAAGTGTGGGCTAAGCTATGTGCTCTATTCTGCGTGTTATATTCATAGCTTGCATACGCTCATCGAGATGACCATGTATATCGATTGTACCCGGTTGGGGATTCTTACTGAGTAATTCGTTACTCACCCTTATTCTGTGGTTTTCCACAAGTAACCGTGGTACGCGACAGGATGCCTGAAGGAGGAGCTGTGATCATGGGGCCCAGTCTTCCAACTCTAATTTTTGTATTATGACTCTCGTGTGTTTTTGTTTTCCCCTGAATGCATGTAGCCGGGCACGGAGCCCTAGGATGTTTGTAAATATTTGTGGATTCCAGCATGTTGTATCTGAACAGGTTTTGAATGGCTTTTAGTAAATCTCTGATCAGAGTAAACTTTGGAAATGTATTTATCTTGGAACAGGTGCTTGGAAACAGGGACAGGTTTCAGAGAAAATGTCTAGTTTTTAAAGGGATTATTTTGAATGTTTTGTTTTAATTGGAATCCGAAATCATGTCTGTTTTAAATATCCTTTACTTTGAATGCATGCATTGGGGTAAGGGCCCATTTAGTACCCCATTCGGGTCGGTCCCTTACAAAAAGCTATGGTGCAGTGGCCATATAAAATATAACAGAGCATCATATGGCAATTAAACCATCTAGAAGTAGCAAAATTATACATCAAAAGGCATGAGCTAGTCTAGGAGGGGAGTCATTGAGATGGTAAAAGAAAGTAGAGCTTTAACCATCAAGGTAGAGGTCATGATGGATTCAATCCATGGTAATCACCTACCTACTAATAAATTTCCTACCAATTTATTCGATGACATCCAAATGTTGTATGGTGAGGCGTTATATCGTGTGATAATAATCTAGGTGTTGTATTATGCCTTGAATGCATTGATGTTTTGTGATTAGTAAGTGGGGGTCTCGTTTCCCGGTCAGCCAGTTGGGGTGCGGGGGCAACGCTCTCATTGCAAAAAATGCATTCCGCATTCGCTTGCGTGAATGCATCTGCATTCGCTTAGCACATCTCGCACGCAAACGCATCTCGCATTGTAGCGCATTGCTGCAATGTGTTCCGCATGTGTTTGCGCATCAATATTCTGTTTCCGCAGCGCGCGTCTACATCCGCTTTTTGTTTAATGCTTATGCATTATGTAATAAAGTTTAATGAGAGTGCATATATAAACTCGAATTAAACCCTAGCCGTATTAATGACATTCATTTTGTAAACTCTGTAATTTCGTTCTCCTTAATAAAACTTCGCCCCCTGTCTGGCCATGGACAAGCCAACACAACTTTGATTAACCACGTAAATTATGTGTGTTGTTTCTTCTTTGTCATTCAAGTTTATCGTTATCTGTTTTCATATCTTCATTTATCGATTGTTGATTGCCGTTTTCATAACAATTTAGGTGTGCGCAAACCGGTCGAGGAATGGGTTCAAACTCTATGGTGGCTCTGAATTTAGGATTTTAAGTTACATTTCCAATATTTCCAATATTTCAAATGCCATTATTTACTAAAGAAATAAAAAACGCTTACATAAATCAGAGAGAAAAAGAAGGCACCACACCAACCTGGCTGGGTTGCAGAACCAGACTCATGGAGAGCGGCACCGCCATATCTCCGGCAACCATCCACCGGCGAAGAAGAAGAAAACCCACTCTTACAGAAACAAATCCCGCTGCGGAGCTTCGAATCGTAACCACAAACGCCACCGGAGCCGACACATTGAGCACCACAACCACCACTATCCACCTTCCATTTCACTTCAAACCCTTCTTTAATGGCTTCTTCCATCTTCAAAACATCGACCAGAAGTCTCGACCGGGACCGCGACGGTGGCCTTGCAACGCCAGAGCCCCAGTTCTTCCCCAAGCTTCACAAACCCATCTCCATGAGCAGGGCACCCAAATCTCCAGTGCTCAGGAACAACCAAAACGGATGAATCGCACCCATAAAGCAGTGTCAAATTCACGAACTCATTGCCGATTTCGAACACATTTGGGTCCAGGCTCTTGTTCTTCAGATGGGTTTGTGGGCAAATTCCGTTGATATAGTCGTTCCGTGCAATCTTGAGCGTTTTCGCGCTTGAATTCACCTAAATTTTGAATTTTCTGTTTACTAGATTGGCAAATTAAGAAAAAAGGTTTTTTTTTTTTAATTTTATTTTATTTGTAATCAAGGGGAAAATATTTTTAGTCTTAGGTTTGATAGTTTTTATTCCATTCCCATGTTACCCGCTCTTTTTTTTTTAAATTAAACAATTTTACTTTCACATTTCATTAATACTTTTGGTTGAATTTATTTTTAAATTAAATTCATATCAACACTAAAATAATTATCTTATAATATATTAAAATTTGAAATTAGTCTAGTTATCATTTTAATTAACATTTTGTTTTATTTTTTAAGTAATAATTTTATTATCTCAAAAATTAAAATTGAGTATGAATTAATTATTTGTATTAAAAATGTTTAATTTTGAAATATATGCACCAAATAGAAATTAGACGGTAAACCTACCACTAAAATGTACTTTTCAAAAGAAAAAATAATTAGGAAAATTGAATTAGATGAGCTTTTTTCACAAAATGTAGGTAAATTTTAAAATATTTGTATCTATACTCATTAATACATTTTAATATTGTATTAAAAGTATTCATTAATACTAGTATTATGCATTATAAATACTCATTAATATCAATATTAGAAATATATGATAATACTCATTAATACTAGCAAATATATTTGCTATTCTTTTAAGTTGATGTATTTATAATTATTTTCAAGATCGACTAATCTTCTAAGTTATTATTATTATTTTTTAGAAAATAATATCAATAATCAGGTATAAGACACAAAATTGAAACTTTTGAAATTTATCGAATACAAAATTAAATAATTAAGGCCTCATTTGATAACCATTTCATTTTATTGTTTTTTGTTTCTAGTTTTTCATTTTTGGTTTTTATTTTTTTATTTTTAAAAATAAAAATCGTATATGTTTGATAACTAATTTTAGTTTTCTATTTTTAAAAATAAAAAAATTAAAAAATATGTTTGATAACTGTTTTTTATTTTCAAATATTACATTTTGTTTTGATTTTTTTTAGTTTTTTACTCTTTATTCTTGATATTTGATGCTTCTTTAAAACGAACACAAAAACTTATTTTTAAAAGCTACTTTTTTAGTTTTTAAAATTTCTTTTATATATTAAATTTTTTTTAAAATTTCAAAAACAAAAACTAAAATTGGTTATCAAATAAATTTGTTTTTAAAAGTAAAAAAAAAAAAACAAAAAACAAAATGGTTACCAAACGGGGCATAAGAATTTAAACTTGTTTTTAAAAAGTGAGTGACAAAATACACAAATATGACTAGTTAACAGAAAAAATAGAAACTAACCTATGATATAACTAACTTTTAAGGTTTTGGATTCAATGATATTATAAGAAACACTTTCACACCTCAAAAACTCTATACTTCACTTGCATGATCTCTATCTCAGTGACATTATTGTTGCAGGTGAGTTTCAGCTCAGGAACCCCGCAGCTCGGGGAACGATCTTTACCCCAAAAAGGGAAGTCGATGCTGCCGATTTCTCCGCAGTCGAACACGACGGAGCAATCTTTGTATGTACCGAAAGATGGAGAGACGTTGAAGGAGATTGTGAGAAGAAGAGAGAAAGAGAAGAAAGTCAAGAAGTTATTGTTCTTCATCTGTGACTTTGTGTTGAAGCTAAGTTAGAAAGCAATGATATTTCTATGAAAGCTTGGAAAGGGCAATCCTAAAAACTTTAAAATATAATTATTTGAAAGTTGTTGGACTTTAATGAGAAGATTTCATTTTAACATGAATGCTCTCTGACTGTTTCTTTTGTCTCTCAAATCAAAGAGAAAATGACAGAAAAATCGTGTTGGTTTTATTTATATGTTCTTAATTACCTCTTCGTGAGTTCATTGTTTTGTTTTTGGTTAGTGGTCAAAATAGACTACGTGGGATAGGAGGTAGAGTTTGGATTCTATGTTACTAGAATCAATTTGTAAAAGACATATATATACCTTCATTTGACAAGTTAATATATACGTTACATTATAAGTTTAGTTTTTTAATTTTGATTTTTGTCATTGATAATGGTGTCGAAAATTAGATGGTAAGGATTAATGATAAATTTTTATTTACCGAGAACATGAAGTCGTCTATGAAAAAAAAATGAGAAATCTTAAAATTTGATCTCCACCGTTTAGATCAAAAGACCCTTGTGTCACAAGCATGCAGTCAAATTTCAGTTCGATCCAACAGTGAGTTAGTCTCGAAAACGCAAAAAATCGAACCTGTTTGAAACCTTCTCCTTCTTTATTTTCTTTCTCTCTCTAAGTTGTCATTTCTCTCTCTAGTTGTTATTTTCCAGATTAACTCCAAAAGAGACAAAACCCACTTTATATATGTATTCCAATGGGCCTTAAATGTGGGCTTGTCCACAAGTGTGAATAAAATCCAACAACAAATTACCTTTTTTTTTTTTTTTTTTTTTTTTTTATTTTAAATTTTATAAATATAATCTCTCTTTCGTAAGAGAAATAGGAGGCTAATTATCACATCGAATATGTAATGTTCGACTACTCATTTAATTGAATTTCTATTACACCTTTGTTGTAAGCGTGCAAACGGCTCGATTCAAACTGGTTACAATACTAAACTAGAGGCAAGCCGATTATTTAAGGGGAAAATGTAAAAAGTCTAAGCCAAACAGTTCGTTTGAAGAATTTGATATGTATATAAGACGGTTTAGTTAGTTCTATTCCATTCTAATCGATTAATTTGTGTGGTGGAAAAGAGATGATGTGCCATGATATGGATGAACATAAACTATTAAATGAGATGATATGAGCTAGTTCATGAAAATTTCAACTTTTTTAGAAAGGGTAAATTGTGATAAAATGTTCTTTTTAAAATAAAATAATAATTTGATTTTAATTTTTGTGACTTACATGCAAAAGAAAACCCAAACTTTCTTTCTAACTCTTCGTCTCTCTAGTAGTTTCTCTCTCTCTATTCACTCTTCAAAGTCTTTCTCTCTCTATTCATTTCTTTTTGGACTTTTAGCAGATCTAGGTTGAATGAAGAAATAATTTGCAAGCATATCTGCATTTAAAAAAATTAGCAAATATGGATCCACCGTTTTTCTTCTTGTAATAAAAAAACTTAAATACCCCTAATTAAATTAATATTAAAGGGCCTAAATTTTTTAAATATCAACTGGTTGCCTTAAAACTCTTCCCAAATCCTCGAATTTTATAGATTTTTTTTCTTCCATTTTTATTTTGATAGAGAATTGTTTTATGTTGTTATTTTTATTTTTTATTTTTCAAAATATCTAAATTTTTTTAATTATGTATTAATAAATAAATATGAGTTTCAAATAAAAAAGAGTTTATAAATTATTGTTGTGCTATTGATTATGTTATTTACAAATATGGTAACATAATTTTACTTGGGCTAAATATTGAATTAATACCGTATTTGTATTTATCTTACATATAGTAATACTTCATCTAACTTTATATTTATTTGTATTATTTAACGATTATTTTGTGAATACAATGTCAAAGCTTAATACATTAATACTTCACAAAATGTGTGAAAAAAATGAGATTGATTTCATAACAAATTTATTCCCGTATTAATAATTAGGGAATCTTACTAGTTTAGTAAAAATAGAAAATAATTACAAATATGATCACTTTAAAAAAAAATAACTATAATTATTGGTATTAATGAGTATTGTCCCCTACTTTCTTATAATAGTATATTAACAATACATAATATTGTATTAATGAGTATTTATAATACAACTCATGCAATACAATTCCCCTAACAAATAAATACAGTTCAAATAAATAAGCACTACTAGAAATCTGACATACCATGACACTCTTTTTTCTCCATTATGCAAGAACAAAAAACTAAAAGAGTCATAATAGATCAAAATACATTTTTTCAATTTTTTTAAATTTATGATTATATTTTAGAGTCATAAAAGATATATTAGGTTATGTGTTCGAGATGGGAATGACGTGGTTGTTTTCTAAATATTTATGTTGCTTAAAAATAGTTATTTAAAAAGTAAAAAAAAAAAAGAAGAAGAGTTTTCTTCCAAAACCCTATCTCGTGCGCACAAAGGAAACGTCGTTGCTCACCCCTCTTTTTCGCGAACTACACCGGAAAAGCGAAGCCGCCGATGATTCTATGATGTTAGAGCTCAGTCCTAATCGAACCATTCTTCTTACTTGCACGAATTTCATTTCCTTTTCATATACCAATGGCCACCTCTCAACATCCACGAATTTTGGTAATATTTTCTTTGTTTGGGGCTTTTAGTTTCTTCTACTCAATCTTTTCTCTTAAAATTTCATTATCTTAAAATTTCTTACCAGTTCGAGGTTCAGAAGGTATCTCAATCTGGAATGGCCCGCCGTTCGCCAACAATCAGCCCACCACCCACAAACTCGACGAGGTGCCTTGCACAAGTACAAAATTCAATGAAGATGGATCCAAATTGTTGGTTTTGAAGTCTAAAACTGTGAGTATTTACGAATGCTGTGATTTCACAGAGATTAAGTCTTTGTGCTTAAAATGCATTGTTAAAAATTTACAGGTTCTTGCTTTTGTTGTCTAAGTTCTTTTCTATTGGGTGTCAAACAATATATTTCTTTTGAATTGCACTTTCACAGGAAGAATACATAGTGGAGGGGACATTTTTTCCGTATATAAGTAATTGAGTATGTCTTCCTCAAGCTGAAACCACTAGTTCATAGGCCACAAATTGTATGCACTTTTTATACAACAGATTTTATGTTTTTTTTGCTTATTCCCTTATCACAAGTCCATTGCCTCATTACCTTGTGTTATAGAAAATTATAATCAGGTTTTGCTTCTGGCTTAATTTGGGCTTTTGTGATTATCCCCACCCAAGGTATGTTGTTGCTGTTTCTTCTTCTATCTATATATATCTGAAAATTTTAATTCATTCATCCATAGAAAGTTAATATTTGAATGATACTCTAGTATATAAATGTGTACCTCCAACTTTTTGAGACTCTTAAGCATCCATATTGTAAGACTTCTACCCTGAGTAACTTCTATACTTTTGAGTTTGCTAACCCAATGTCAGTCCATTATGCCATATTGTCTTCAATTTATGCAGACCACTTAGTACTAACCTTTTAAAACTAATGAATGTAACCTGCATCATTTATATTCGAGTTTTCAAAAGCCTATTGTGATATTGATATGAAACTCCATGGTGAGTGTAAATAAAATTTGTCTTAAGTTTACTAAAGAATAATTAAACTTATTTCAATAAATAATGAGTCTGACCATGCTATTTATCTGCACTAGTATAATCTAAGCAGAGTTTATATTGAATATTATTATTTATGAGATGTATAAGATAATATGAAGTTCTATCTCAAAATTAGAAGTTGTATACCTATATATCTTATAAATGTTAAAAGGTCTTCTCACTTTACCAAGGAGATTCTCAACACTTATTTCAATGGTTTGTTGGCAACTATATGATAAGCAGATGAATTTAGAAAAATATGTACAAATTGTTACTTGATTCATTAAGGGAAATTTTTTAAAACTTTATTTACTTCTTATTTGCCCCTAGTAAATACTTTTGACCTCTTTATTACAATTATGGTCTTCCCCATTCTCTTTGAGAAAATCTTCAATGTGCAGGAAAATCATTAACTTGATTGAGAGATTGCTTTTGAATTGTTTTATGCTTTTGTTCTAAAGTGAAACCATGCTTAGAGAATTTTTTAGAAGTCACTTTATTTATCTTTTATTTTAGGCTATTGTTGTTTTTTATTCTCAATTCACAAGCCTTTGACTTATGATTTCAAATGCACAATAACCTCAACCACATAACTTCAAACAAAAAGAATTAAAATAAGACATTATTTTGAGAAACAATGCATCCCACGATTTATTTGAATCACTTATTGGACTGCTTGCTTACAACTCGACCTTTTGATGAAATTTCATGATGTAACCAATAAATAGAAAAAACTTTTGTCCTCTCAGAAACTTATAATCCGTAATGTAGCTGTCATGGGTAGGTGGATAAATTTCAAAGTTCATATGCATTCATTAACTATGAAAATTATGTTTTTCTTGAGTTTCTTTATTGCAGTCTAAATTTCAAATTTCATATGCATACATTAAGTTTGTTGCTAATCCTGCAATATGCATTTAAGTTTTTGAATTTTGACTATAGTCTTTTTTCTTTTCTGTGTACTATTTGACTTGTTAGTTTCAGTCGTTTGTTTTTTTTTCTTATCTTTTTTCCCCCCTCTTTATTTAGATCTAAATTTGAGATTTTCAATCCTCAAATTTGAATGAACTAAAGCTAAAATGTGAAAACCAATTAGATAGAACGTGAGTGCTAACCAAATTTCAAAAACTAAAACAAATTTTTGAAAGCTAATTTTTTAATTTGTTTCCAAATTTTGGTTTGGTTTAAAAAAATATATAGGTAAGATGTAGATATCAAACTAAAAAAAAAATCATATGGTGGAATAGTCCTTTTGTTTTACCTTTTGTTTTATCTTTCACTCTGAACTTTGTAGTTGCAACTGTAGATTGCATGTTTTACCTTATGGAAGCAGTATACAATATCCACAAGAAACCTCGCTTTTTGTCATTTTTTGGCTTTTGGCTTTCTTTCTTTTCCAATTTGCGAGTATTGTTGCTTGAAGCTTATGTTCACAATCTGCATAATAAGTTCACGTGTTTTAGTCGGTGAAATTTTGTCCGTTTGTCTGGTTGTGTTTGATGTTTTAGTTGGTTTACTTTGTAGAATTTGAATGGATGACAAGGAGACGAATAAATATTTATTAGAACAATACTCCATTGTCATGTGCAAATTAAGATTTATACTCCATTGTCATGTGCAAATTAAGATTTATACTCCATTGTCGTGTGCAAATTAAGATTTATACTCTTTCATACCATGTTCTCTTTATTCTTTTTTTCCTTTTTAAGGATCAATGCCATGGAAATGATATTATATGAATTGGGGAAATGATATGGTGTTCTTCCTTATTTGAGTGCAGTATTCATTTAGCCTAAATGGGTGGTGGCATTGATCCTTCAAGATGTATCATCTTTTTATTTGTAATGCTTTTTTTTATATCACAATAATGCCAATTAGTAGTATGCTAAGCAGTAGAATTTTGGTAGATATTTTTGGATTTAATAGTTTTTCTTTTTATTGTTACAATAATCTTGAAGGATTTTTATTCATTTGAGCATCTTTTAAGGCAAGCAAGGTTTCTTCAGCATTGTATGTGTTGGTCTTCATCATCCTCATCTTTGCAGGTTAAGAATCTTTATTGCCTTACAGGTACCATTAAATAGGTGGAGTATTCGTGCTTGCACATGACATTTTTTCTACAATTTTGGATCCCTCGTGGTATCCAGTTTCTCCTTTTTCTTAACTCATTCATTGAGTTTTCATTTTTCATAACTTGTATATATGTCACAGTTGAAATTTAAATTTTTGTTTTTATTTTTTGAAATTTAAGCTTATTTTCACTCAAATTATCTATAAATATGCATTGGCACATGTCTTTTTCCAGGAGATTGTTGGTAATAACCAAGCTTTCTAATTATAAATGTAGGATGGCATTATGATTGTGGCCAATGTTTGAATGTTATATCCGCAATAATACAATCAAGAATTTGCGAGTTCCTAACAAGGTATTCATTCATGAATATTGTTTCCATTTCAAATGTCTCATTATTGCTTTTGTTGTTATTAAAATACTAATATGGCTTAAGATTTAGTTCTTTCATTTCTCGCACCTGCTTGCCAGCCGCATCTTATTTTGAATTCTTGTTTTTGTGCTATTTCCCCTTTTCTTTTTTACTTATTCTTTTACACCTTTGTGTCTGTTTTTTTTTTTTTTTGAAGTTTTTATAAGAGACAATTTCATCGATGTATTACTCTAAAAAAATCATCGAGGTATTAAATTTTAAAAAAAAGGAAGGAGAAAGAGAGAAAGTTCAAACCAATAAAGTTACAAAATCTTATAAAGTGTTCTGATTGTAGTTTTGAGTCTTGAATCTCCTGGAAAGTGACTTCGTAGTATGTTTGCAACTCTGAATTGGCTTGAATCCATTCACCCAAACATAATTAGATTTGGATATATAGTTCTTAACACTTATCTAACATTGTTTACATGTTTGAAGAAAATGTGCAAGGCCCAAGGTTTGACCTCATATCCAGTGTTTGAGGTACTTCATTTGGAATATGGATATCATTTTTCTTTAGACTAGCATCCTCTATTTTTGAATTAGAAGAATTCGTTGGATGTTTCAATTCTATCGTATTTTCATCTTCTTCCACTTCTTGAATTCATGATTATCAATTGGTTTTGGACTCAGATTACTCAAATGACCATGATCGAAAGGTTTGTACAAGGTTGGTTTTGAACTAGAAGAATTCTTTGCTTTTCTCCTTTTTCCCTACTGTGATTTGTGTTTTCTCTGCCAAAGTGCTTGGGGCTTCCCTCTTCTTCCTGATCGGAAGGTTTGTACAAGGTTAGTATCAAATTTCAATCTTGTTATTGCGAGATATTATTTATATAAGGTTCATAAGGATCCCTAACTTATGTTTAGTTTCTAAAATAAATGAGCAATTGTTATTTGATATAAATGATAAATATATTATGAATATTTATATTTTATATTTCAACTTCTAATTCAAATCTTTATTACTACATTGTGCAGGTACTTCGTTCAAGATGAGAATCGCTTACATCTACCGTTATTGTGTAACTTGTCAATCCATGTATTTCACACAAGGGATAGCAGACTACACTTCTTTATTATATTATAAACTTTCTAGTTTTCTAACCCCTTGTAGACATTTTAAGCATTATTAATTTATTGATATTGATTTTTTTTGTTCAAGTGTAATGTACAAATTGTTTAGTCATGTATGAAATAATATTTGTTGAATAAGATTTGTGGGCTGCATGTTATAAATCTTTCTTGACAAGTAAAAATACAAATAAAACAGGTTTTAAATATGCATAAAAAAAGTGTTATGAGAACTAACAAATAGTCATATTATATTAATTGATGACTATAAAAAAATGTCAATATATAAACTATAATGACAATATTAATGTGTCGTTAATATTTGTTCAATGACTATATATATGTGTCACTAATGGTTCAATCATGACTAAAATAAAATGTCATAAATGACTCAATCATGATTATGGATATGTGTCATTAATGGATCAATCACGATTATAATAAAATGTCATAACTGGTTCTGCGATGACACTTACAAATTGTCGTTATTACTTCATCAATGACTCTAGATATGTGTCATTAATGGTTCATCTATGACTATAATATAGTGTCATAATTGATTCTATCATGACATTTTTACTATAGTGTCATGGTTGAACCTTCCGTGACAGCGGATACAATGACTCTTGATTTTAGTCATGGAAGGTGTTCATGACTATAAATTATAGTCATGGAATGTGCTTTTTCTAGTAGTGAAGAGTTTATGATTATTCATGTTTGGTGGTAGGAACATGTTATCTATGAATACTACTTTCAGATTAATTATGTATTAATTATGGATTACTGCATTTATGGATTAATTAAGTATGAATAAATACATACAGGTTTTAAATTAATAAATATTTATGGACATTATTTTGGGAAACTTATAAGAATAGTCAAATTTAAAAAATAATTATAAATATGGTTACTTTTAAAAAAACTATAACTTTGGAACGTACCTTGCACGGAAGATTTTTTCTAACATGTGAGATTATATTTTTATTTATTAAAATACTTATAAATAATATATATATATATATATTTAATGAGTAAGTAAAATATTTGTTATCTACTTTATTTAAAAATCTCATACAACGTAGTTCAAGATAAAAGTGAAATAAAAAAAATATACATATCATAATTTTTAAAGAAAATTATGAAATAAATTAAACTTCTTTAAAAAATAAGTTTTCTTCATGCTAAAATCTTACTTTGTATACAATATTTTTTTTTCATTCATTTATTATTTTAGTTTAATCTACGAACATCGAAGCCATCTTTTCAAAAAAAAAAAAACCTCGAAACCATCATCTCTTTAAAATCTTAAAAATTTGTGCTTTCTTATTTCATCTTATATTGTATAAATAATAAAAAATAAAGAAAATATTGAAAAAAAAAGATTAAAAAAACTCATAAAATCTATTATCTACCTCTTCTACGAATTTTGATGAAACATTAGTTTTTTAAATATTAATTTAAAACATAATATTATATTAAATCTATTGTTCTCTACAATAATAATAATGGTGTATAGATTTATATTTAAATTTAAAAAATATATAATTAGTAAAATTGATAAAATTTAAGTAGTTTCGTATGTCAAAATATGAGTAGTTCTTCAATGACATCATGTATCACAGAATAAGCAACAAATTACATGTTAAGTCATATTTATTATAATAACAAATAATGATAATAATAATAATAATAATAATAATAATAATATGAAAAAATAATAATTATAAAGAATTACCTTTCATTAATGGAAGGATATGATAAACACTTCTTCAAAATTTTAAATACTCCATAAATTTAAAAGAAAATTATAAATTAAAGTTGAAGCATAAAATAAATAGAATTACACAAAGAAAACATAATAAAAATAAAAATAAATGAAGAAGAAGAAAATGTTATGCACAACGAATTAAATACAGATTGAAAAAAATTGTTCTTTACCTTCGACGACAACCGCTCCCAGGAACACAACTCAGTGCACCAATGCTAAGACTCCCGACCCAAACAAAATCTGTACATCTGTGCAACATCAAAAGAATTATTAGTAATTTGAATTTTGAAGAACAATAAATTTGTGGTATTTATAGAAAAAGTTGGAACCCAAGATCTTCTTTAAATTTGAAAAAAAAAAACTCAATATCTTCATTTGATTTTATACTTATTTAGTTTGAAGATACTAAATTTTAATAATTAATAATAATAATAATAAGTCACATTTTAAGTAGTAAAGATAAAGATAAAGATAAAGAATATTACACAGATTCTCTTATCTTCTAACTTAATTTATGAGATTTGCTAAAAATATATTATCTTCTAGATGATGAAAATCTAAATATCTAAATAATTTAAATAATATTATAAATATATTTGCATTTTTGTTTTTAATATTTGAATAGAAGATTATGACATGTTTATAATTTAGGGTGTGGCTTAAGGGTAAAAAAAAACTCAATATCTTCATTTGATTTTATACTTATTTAGTTTGAAGATACTAAATTTTAATAATTAATAATAATAATAATAAGTCACATTTTAAGTAGTAAAGATAAAGATAAAGATAAAGAATATTACACAGATTCTCTTATCTTCTAACTTAATTTATGAGATTTGCTAAAAATATATTATCTTTTAGATGATGAAAATCTAAATAATTTAAATAATATTATAAATATATTTGCATTTTTTTTATATTTGAATAAAAGATTATGACATGTTTATAATTTAGAGTGTGGTTTAAGGGTAAAATCGTCCAAAAATGATTTTCCTCTTAAGTCACACTTTAAGGTAATATGATAAGTATAAAATCAAATGAAAAAAAAAAAAACTCAATATCTTCATTTGATTTTATACTTATTTAGTTTGAAGATACTAAATTTTAATAATTATTATTAATAATAAGAAGTCACATTTTAAGTAGTAAAGATAAAGATAAAGATAAAGAATATTACAAAGATTCTCTTATCTTCTAACTTAATTTATGAGATTTGCTAAAAATATATTATCTTCTAGATGATGAAAATCTAAATATCTAAATAATTTAAATAATATTATAAATATATTTGCATTTTTGTTTTTAATATGTGAATAGAAGATTATGACATGTTTATAATTTAGGGTGTGGCTTAAGGGTAAAATCGTCCAAAAATGATTTTCCTCTTAAGCCACACTTTAAGGTAGTATGATTAGCAATGATGATCATATGTATTAATAATAATACGGTATTAATAATATATACTATTAATAATAAATAATACTGTATTAATGAGTATTAATAATACAATATTGAATTGTATTTATGACTATAAATACAAATATTTTGAAATTTTACTACATTTGTAATTATTTTGGTATCGATCGTATTATATAAGTAATGTGATTGTGTAACGGCCCGGAAAATTTCGTCTCGGTCTTCCCGGGAGGCCCAGGGGCATTTTGGTAATTTTGGGTCGGGCCGACAGGGCCGGTTTTGAAATTAAAATTGCCGGAATAATTACGAGTCAATTTGAATAGGATCGGGATTTTTGGTGAAGGCGTTTGGGCTTGGGAAGGAGCAAAAATAAATAGGGAATTAAATAGCGCGTCGAACAGGAATCGAACCAGGGCCGTGTCGCATGCTAGGCAGAGGGCACAGCCAACCGAGCCTCCGCGCGCGTTTGTTAATCTAAACGCGCCATCTTCTATTTATGCCTGTTTGATGCGTGTTTTGGTTTAAAGCAGGGCCGCCCGAGAAGCTTCTTCCTCGCGATTTTCCTTCTCCCTTTCTCTCCGACCGACAGCGAACCCCCTTCGCCATTTCTCCCTCGCCGACTCCAATTCGCCGGAGTTCCTCTCCATCTCAAGGTCGGTTTCCATTCCCGAGCAGCAGGTAAACCTCTCTTCTTCTCCTCTCCTCCTCTTTTCCGGCGAGTCTAACCCCTGTTTCCGATTTCAAGTTTCCCGGCCGTGGTGAAGCGATTTGAAGTATGGGTTTTGTGCAGCTAGTGTAGGGGAGTTCTTCTTCAAGAAATCGAGCGTCGAATCCCCGTGGATCGCTCGAATTTGGGTCTTCTTCAGCGCCCCTGTTCGCGTGCTCTGTCGCAGCCCAGCCCGCCGAGCTCGCCAACGCACTGTCCGTCGCGCGAAAGCCGGTCCAGCGCGCGCGCGCGCGCCTGCCGAGCCACGCGCGCGCGCGAAGCGCCCTGTGTCGCCCAACTCGCATCGCGCGCGCGAAGCGCTCGTCGTGTCGCCGTCGCGCCGTCCATGTGATCAGCGCCAGCCAGCGGTGACAGCGTGCCACACGCGCCGACCTCGCGCCCAGCCAGCGCCATTCTGCGCGCCGCGCGCGCCTTCGAGCCCCGTCGCTTTGCCCGTTCGTGCAATCGGCTCGTTAAATGCGCGTTCGTCGTGCCTCGTGAGTTGCTCCCAGTGAGCCTCATTTATTTTATTGTATTTAGGCCTATTGTGTGATTTTTGTGTTGATTGATAGGTTCCCGTAGCTAGATCGAGATTGTTCGCGACTTAGGATTTCGTGCCACCGTCCCCGACCAAGGTAAGGATTTCTTACGGGGTTGTGTGGACCTGCGATATTATATGTGATTGTTGAATGATTGCTTGTTTGTGACTATTGACATGTGTAGCTAGGTGCTTCAATCTGAATTCTGTTAGCATGATTTCTTGGTTAATTCTCATGTTAATCCATGCTAGGTTGTTCCTTTACGCATGCTCGTATCTCATTCCTTGCTTCGTAGTATCATGCTAGGCTCGTTGTATTCTTATTGAGCACGTATTGGATTTTATGGAATTGTTTCTTTGTTTGCTCGAGGCGAGTTAGAGTTGCGGGTAGATAGCATCATCCGGCCCGATGCATAAAGTACCTTGCATCCATGGCGGGGACGTCGAGCAAGTCATTCCGAATCCCCCGACCCCGTGAGGGATTTGCTAACCCGAGCGGTAGGCCCCGCAATCTTGGGTGAGGGTGGCGGCATCGTTAAATGCCCCAACCGTCGGGATGATGACTTGGCATTGCCTCGTCCCTCGATAGTCGGCACGTCCTCGCCGTGTTCGGCCGTAGCCCCGATTGCCACCTGTTAAGGCAAGGGACGGCTTCTGGTGTAAGCCTACCACGACCGTTCCTTGGCCCAGTGCGGTGGTTCAGCCGACATAGTTTACGTGTCCGTGTCTCACCCCTATGTCGGTGACACCGATCCAAAGATTTAGTTAGGCGTGGTGATGGATATGGGCGGCTTGCCTTTCGACACAGCAACCCCCATAGTTCGCAGTAGCACGCGGTGCATGCTTACGCTCATTACGTGGCGCCGACCGGAGAGCTCCTCGGGATCTTGAGCTAGTGTACCTTTTTCGTCGATGAGAGATGCAGCCGAGGCCGGGACTTGTTTCTCGTATAGGCGCATCGTGTGATGATTTATTATTCGGACTAAGCCACCGAGATGGCATCCGAGGCCCAAGTGTGGGCTAAGCTATGTGCTCTATTCTCGTGTTTATATTCATAGCTTGCATACGCTCATCGAGATGACCATGTATATCGTATTGTACCCGGTTGGGATTCTTACTGAGCGATTCGTTGCTCACCCTTATTATTGTGGTTTTTTCCACAGTAACCGAGTTTGCGAGACAGGATGGTGAAGGAGGAGCCGTGATCATGGGGCCGATCTTCCAACTCTCGATTTTTGTATTATGACTCTCGTGTGTTTTTGTTTTCCCCGAATGCATGTATGACGCACACTGAGAGCCTAGGACGTTTGTAAATATTTGTGGATTCCAGCATGTTGTATCCGAACAGGTTTTGAATTGCTTTTAGTAAATCTCGATCGAGTAAACTTTGGAAATGTATTTATCTGGAACAGTGCTTGGAAACAGGACAGTTTGGGGAAAATGTCTAGTTTTTAAAGAGGTTATTTTGAATGTTTTGTTTTAATTGGAATCCGAAATCATGTTTGTTTTAAATATCCTTTACTTTGAATGCATGCATTGGGGTAAGGGCCCATTTAGTGCCCATTCGGGTCGGTCCCTTACAGTTGGTATCAGAGCTTAGAGTCATAAATTCCGTAGTATGACCTGTTGTTGTAGGTCATTTTCCCATGATCACTAGCACTCCGACAGTCATCAGGTACGCCTAAGTTTACTATTTGTTGTTTAAAAAGGGTTAAGAATTTACAATACCTGTCATCTAGTGTATGCCTTGTGTAGTGTTGTGGAGCGGAGACGAGCAGGTTCTGACTCGTTATTGGTTTGGGTTTAGAGCACCATCATGCCAGCTTCCCGCAGTGTGTGATGTATGTTGTGGCTTGTTGTGGTATCCAGGTAGATTCGGATGCCCTGGGACATCGTTCCAGAGGGAAGTAGGGATTGGACTCCCATAGGCCAACTGTGGCCCAATTGATGGTTTTCCCCTAGTGAGAGGGTGGAGGTGCTTTGCCTTGGAATGCCACTCCAAGAGAGAAGGTAGTTGTGGTTGTCTTTGATGTGGATGTTGGTGGAGCAGTCCCCGTGTGGACTAGCTCGGGTAGCTCAAGTCTTTGATCTTGAGCCTTGTTAGATTTTTGGTTGCCCAGAGAATGGTTGCAAAGTGGTAGCCTTCGAGGAGGTTGATGAGGTATCTTTTGTTTTCGCAAAGTGTGGTTGTTGTAGCAGCAGCGGAACCCCAGTTAGTTAAGGGTGCGCAAGTAGTGTTCCTTACAATTTGGATCCGTTGGTGGTTTCCTCAGTGGTGTGATAGAATTGAACACTCTTCTTTTGGTAAGCTCTAGAGTAGGGCTAGTTGCTGCATGTTGATAGAGCCGGCCAGAGTTTGTTGAGCATCATGTGGAGATGCAAGAGTAGGCTGTGAGCCTTCAGCTTGATGAGATGCCTTAGGCATGGTTGTTGGAGTTGAGCCCTTGTATGCCGAGGCGAGTTCGTGTCACTTGAGGTTGTGACCTTGTTGGCCCCGTTGTAGTAAGATGCGGATTTGGTAGTAGTGGCACTTGAGGTGCATTGGTTGGTGTGCCACTTTGGCATTAAATCTGGTTCAGCTCGAGTTTGGCATGGGCATAGCAGATGGTTCTATGCCATTCGGAGTTCAGCGTACTCCTTTAGCCTTGGATCCGTTTATGGTAGTTGCACCTGTGTAGGTCGTGCAAAAAGGGCTAGTTCAGTGGTAATCGAAAGACTTCAAGCGAAAGGATGTTCGAGAGGAGCCGAGCCTTTTCCCGATGTTCTTTGGAGGTTGAGTAAGTCAGCGAGGTTGGCGGTTGGTATTTGTTTGTGGGCGTGATTTTCGCGCTAGTGTTAAGGCCAAGAGATTTCTTTGTGGTTGGTAGTGCGGTCAACTACCTTCGAGTGCCTTAATCTGAGGAGAGTTGAGCATTGTAGATGCGAGTTTGGTCCAATGAGAGGACCACGAGTTGGATGCTTATGAGATGATTTGGATGCCTATGAGGCGAGATGAGTGATGCCTTGCGAGAGGTTTTGGATGCCTTAGGGGTAAGCACCCTTGGTAGAGGCTTGATATAAAGTAAGTTCGGTTTGGCATTGTTATGCTTTGGTAGAGCAAGGTTGCCACAGCTTCGAGCATCGTGTGGAGATGGAACTTTGGGTGTTCCGTTGATTGGTCGTATCTCGCCAGAGCTAGTGTGGCTTTTGGGAAAAGCATTTGTTAGACTTGGATCGCTAAATGAAGGTTGGGAGTTGTGCACACAAGTGTGTTTTGTGTGGTTCATTTCATATGAGAGAGTCGGATCCATGTAGGGTTTGCTTTGGGGATCTGGTGCTCGCTTTTTGGAAAAGTTGGACTCAAGTGGATGTTGTAAGGCTTAGTGAGGTGGTAAGGATACCATGCTCGTGGTAGCGAGTTGTTGCTTAAGTGAGATTGTTAAATGGACCTAAGCTAGGTTGGCGGATCTACTTGATCGTCATGGATGAGAGAGTTGTTCGGATCCTTACTTGGGTAGGAGTTATGTTGTGGTTGATGTTTGAGTAGGAGGATGCGCGATTCGGTAGCGTTTGGGTCCTCTTGGTTTCCAAGGAGTTGGAGTTGGCCGGCATGGATGTGTTGCTAGAAAATGGAGTTTTTGTTTGTTCAGCAATTGGTTGTAGGCCGTTAGGCGGCAAGTGTGTGTCGAGGGTTGTCGAAGAACCCTAGTTGTGGAGAGCCTCACCAGAGCTCAGTCAGACCCAGGTAGTAAGTTTAGTTAGCAAGCCAGAGTTGAGTAGTTTGTAGCCTCGAGTGAGTTGCTGGCAGTTTTGGTGGGCTAGCAAGCCAGAGCTTGTTTGGAGTAAAGTCCGGATTTGGTTCCTGTGTGGTGGCAAGTTGGTGTTTGATGTTGGCCAAGGTGTGGGTTTCGAGTTGCCAAGGAGTTAGCCTTGTTCGTGGGTAAGTGGTTTGCCCTGTAGGATGTCTCTCATGTTCCCAGAGTTTGAGAGTGCCCTCATTTGGTGATGGAGGGCGAGTCTTTGCTTGTTCGTGGTCGGGCGGTCCGATCTGTGGCGGACCCCTGTTGTTGCCTCAGTGAGAGAATTGGATGTTGTGCTTAGCTGAGCAAGTTAGCGAGCATTTGTGGAGCTCCCTGTTCTTCGGATGTCTACTTGTAAGGATCTGTTTCTTTTTTTTTTGGAATTGTCGGTTTTCCCCTTGGTCTTGGACTTGGCGGTAGCAGTGCTAGTAGGTGGAAAGTCTGTTGGCCACCTGAAAGCAGTTGTTCGTCCAGTTAAGCGGACTCTTAAGTGGTGTTCTGGAAGTTGCAATAAGAGTTGTTCTGCCTCCTATGAGTGTTTGGCCTAGTTGGTTAAGGTTTTGTGTGTTGGCATGGAAGTTGTTGCACCTTTGTAGTTGAAGAACCCCTTGTATCAGTTGTGGATGAGGTTGCACCATTGTGGTTGGACTAGGGTCTTGGCATTTTGAGGGATCCTTGCTGGTTAGTGTAAATTTGGTGCTCTGCCGGCCATTATTGGTATCTCGGTTCTTGGTAGTTGGTATTAACCAGGTAGTGGAGTTTCGTTGCGAAGTTTCGGTGGGAAGGTGCTTTGAGCCTAAGCTAGAGGGTTAGGCCTGTATGTGCTATCATTTGGGCTTGTGAGATGTGTTTCATATTGAGGCAAGCTTCGTTCCGTTGCTTGCATGGAGGTAAGTTTGGTGGAGGGAGCCCTCTGGGCCCTAAGGTTGTTGGCGGTGACTTGTCCACCAGTGATTTGAGTCAAGCTAGAGTTGTGTGGATTGGCATAGCTATGCGGTTTTTGTGGTGGTTTGAGCGTCCGAGGCCGTAGCACTCAAGTTGTTGGATTGTAAGTTTTTCAGGTGGGAACTGTCGGTTAGTTGAGGTTGTTGTGTGAGATTAGATTCTTGGAGGATTGGTTTTGATGAGTGAGAGCTCGCACCTCGTCTCGTGTCTGATTGCCATTTCTATGGAGTAGAGTCATGTCGCCAGTGGAGTTGTTGTCACTGGTGGGGCAACAAAGGTTTGTTCTAGGCAGAGCATGGTTAAGGGACTTATGAGCCGAGTGCGGTTTCGTAGTGCTTTCACCCCCGACCGATGGTATTTTGGAGGATTGAGCAGATCCGTTGGAGCTTGTTGTGAGTTGGGGTTTCCGTGGTTAGGCAATGGGACCAGTGTTGGATTTTATGAGATCGCCTCGGATAGCAGTTCCCGGCTGCTAGTTCTTTTGGTTCTGTTGAAGCATGGTAAGGTAAATGCCGCAGTCTTTAGTCCGTGAGAAAAGGTTGGTGGTCGTCGTTTTGTTTTGGGTCCCGAGTTGCTTTGCAGATTGACCAATGGTGCCGTGCGAAGATTAGAGCTCGTATGTTGATGTATTCGGAGAGCGCATGTAGGGGTTATGCCGATGTTCGACGTCGGGATTTGGAGTTTGAGGTTGGTCAGCATGTATTCCTAAAGGTCGCACCGATGCGAGGTGTTTTGAGGTTTGGCAAGCGTGGAAAGCTGAGTCCCCGTTTTGTTGGTCCGTTTGAGATTCTGGAGAGGATCGGCAAGGTTGCTTATCGATTAGCCTTGCCTCCGTGTTTGTCAGCAGTGCACATTGTGGATTTTGAGCCTTTGCAGCTGAATGAGGATTTGAGCTTCGAGGAAAAGCCAGTGGGGATTCTTGCTTTTGAGTCAAAGACACTGTGTAATCGTGAAATCAAATTGGTAAAGGTTCGATTGGGGAGTCGAGTTCGGAGGAAGCCACTTGGGAGGCGGGAGGATGAGATGAGATTGCGAGTATCCCGAGCTGTTCCAATCTTAAGTGACTTTCGAGGACGAAAGTCTTGTAAGGGGGGAGTATTGTAACGGCCCGGAAAATTTCGTCTCGGTCTTCCCGGGAGGCCCAGGGGCATTTTGGTAATTTTGGGTAGGGCCGACAGGGCCGATTTTGAAATTAAAATTGCCGGAATAATTACGAGTCAATTTGAATAGGATCGGGATTTTTGGTGAAGGCGTTTGGGCTTGGGAAGGAGCAAAAATAAATAGGGAATTAAATAGCGCGTCGAGCAGGAATCGAACCAGGGCCGTGTTGCATGCTAGGCAGAGGCACGCGCCAGTAGAGCCTCCGCGCGCGTTTGTTAATCTAAACGCGCCATCTTCTATTTATGCCTGTTTGATGCGTGTTTTGGTTTAAAGCGGGGCCGCCGAGAAGCTTCTTCCTCGCGATTTTCCTTCTCCCTTTCTCTCCGACCGACAGCGAACCCCCTTCGCCATTTCTCCTCGCCGACTCCAATTCGCGGAGTTCCTCTCCATCTCAAGGTCGGTTTCCATTCCCGAGCAGTGAGTAAACCTCTCTTCTTCTCCTCTCTCCTCTCTTTCCGGCGTGAGTCTAACCCTCATTTCCGATTTCAAGTTTCCCGGCCGTGGTGAAGCGATTTGAAGTATGGGTTTTGTGCAGCTAGTGTAGGGGAGTTCTTCTTCAAGAAATCGAGCGTCGAATCCCCGTGGATCGCTCGAATTTGGGTCTTCTTGGCGCCCTGTTCGCGTGCTCTGTCGCATGACCCGCCGCCGAGCTCGCCAACGCATCGTCCGTCCCGCAGCAGCAGTCGGTCGGCGCCGCCGCGCGCCTGCACGCCGCCGAGCCACGCCGCGCCCGAGCGCCCCTGTGTCGCCCAGCTCCGCATCGCGCGCGCGCGAAGCGCCGTGTCGCCGTCGCGCGCGCGCCGTCCGTGTGTGATCGGCGCCAGTAGCAGGCAGCAGCGTGCCGCGCGCCCGCGACCTCGCGCCCAGTAGCGCCATTCTGCGCCCAGTAGCGCCGCCTTCGAGCCCCGTTCTTTGCCCGTTCGTGCAATCGGCTCGTTAAATGCGTTCGTCGTGCCTCGTGAGTTGCTCCCAGTGAGCCTCATTTATTTTATTGTATTTAGGCCTATTGTGTGATTTTTGTGTTGATTGATAGGTTCGGTAGCTAGATCGAGATTGTTCGCGACTTAGGATTTCGTGCCGTAGTCCCGACCAAGGTAAGGATTTCTTACGGGGTTGTGTGGACCCTGCGATATTATATGTGATTGTTGAATGATTGCTTGTTTGTGACTATTGACATGTGTAGCTAGGTGCTTCAATCTGAATTCCCGGTTAGCATGATTTCTTGGTTAATTCTCATGTTAATCCATGCTAGGTTGTTCCTTTCTGGCATGCTCGTATCTGTTCCTTGCTTCGTAGTATCATGCTAGGCTCGTTGTATTCTTATTGAGCACGTATTGGATTTTATGGAATTGTTTCTTTGTTTGCTCGGGCGGAGTTAGAGTTGCAGGTAGATAGCATCATCCGGGCCTGATGCATAAAGTACCTTGCATCCATGGCAGGGACGTCGAGCAAGTCATTCCGTCCCTGGACCCCGTGAGGGATTTGCTAACCCGAGCGGTAGGCCCTGCAATCTTGGGTGAGGGTGGCAGACTGTTAAATGCCCCAACCGTCGGGATGATGACTTGGCATTGCCTCGTCCCCGATAGTCGGCACGTCCTCAGCGTGTTCGGCCGTAGCCCCTGATTGCCACCTGTTAAGGCAAGGACGGCTTCCTGGTGTAAGCCTACCACGACCGTTCCTTGGCCCCAGGTGCGGTGGTTCAGGCTGACATAGTTTACGTGTCCAGGTCTCACACCCCTATGTCAGTGACACCGATCCAAAGATTTAGTTAGGCGTGGTGACTGGATATGGGCAGCTTGCCTTCAGACCCTGGCAACCCCCATAGTCTGCAGTAGCACGCGGTGCATGCTTACGCTCATTACAGCGCCGACCGGAGAGCTCCTCGGGATCTTGAGCTAGTGTACCTTTCGTCGACAGTAGACAGGCTGAGGCCGGGACTTGTTTCTCGTATAGGGCGACTGTGTGATGATTTATTATTCCGGACTAAGCCACCGAGATGGCATCCGAGGCCCAAGTGTGGGCTAAGCTATGTGCTCTATTCTGTGTTTATATTCATAGCTTGCATACGCTCATCGAGATGACCATGTATATCGTATTGTACCCCGGTTGGGGATTCTTACTGAGCGATTCGTTGCTCACCCTTATTATTGTGGTTTTTCCACAGGTAACCGAGTTGCGAGCAGGATGGTGAAGGAGGAGCCGTGATCATGGGGCTGATCTTTCCAACTCTGATTTTTGTATTATGACTCTCGTGTGTTTTTGTTTTCCCCTGAATGCATGTAGCCGGGCACGGAGCCCTAGGACGTTTGTAAATATTTGTGGATTCCAGCATGTTGTATCTGAACAGGTTTTGAATTGCTTTTAGTAAATCTCTGATCAGAGTAAACTTTGGAAATGTATTTATCCTGGAACAGGTGCTTGGAAACAGAGGGCGAGTTTCAGGAAAATGTCTAGTTTTTAAAGAGGTTATTTTGAATGTTTTGTTTTAATTGGAATCCGAAATCATGTTTGTTTTAAATATCCTTTACTTTGAATGCATGCATTGGGGTAAGGGCCCATTTAGTGCCCATTCGGGTCGGTCCCTTACAGATTGTTTTTTAGGCAATTTAACATTTAGAGCTTGAATTCTCTAAATCAAAATCTACCTAATGAAAAAAAGAGCTAAAAATGAAGGAATTTTTTTTTAAAAGAATATATGAACATAATTATTTTTTTTTTGAAAAAATGGCTGGAAAAAAGTATTAAGATTTTTAAAAAACGAAAGAAAAAAATTGTTATAAATTGGTGGCCACTTGGCAAACTGTGGGCACCATATCAAACCTGCCCATTTGAAAAAAAAACATGTAATGCGCAAAGCGTCCGGGGTATAATGGTATTATAGAAAAATAATATTAATTAAATTTAAAACAAAAAATAGATTCATAAATAATTTCAAATATGTTTAGATTTGCAATTATTTTCTTAAAAATGTCCATTCACTACAATTTCCCTTTCTTTTTTATAGGTTGAAGAAGAAATACCTATAATAGCTGTTGAACTCCCAAACAAGAAGTAGATGTGATGTAGTGTATGAAATGATATTTTTTTAAAACTCCAAATTAAGAAAGAAGATGAGATTTGGTGTCTTTTTTTTTTTGTAGAAGACTTGGGAAGGAATCGGCCGGTTTGGTATTTTTTGGTGTGTCTAAATAGATAAATGATGCCAGTCGATTATCTTCAGTTTCTCTAGCCAAGAAATTGCAGCCGAGTGTCGGACTTGAACTGCCAACATTTTAAGTGCGTTTGGACGGGTTTGACGATTTAGTTGGGTTTAACTTGCACCTCTACTTTCTTATAACATTTGGTTGGTTGGGTTGAGCTCCTCGACATCCTTGGGAATTTATGTAAGCTCCATAACTCGTTAGGGTTATTTGAGGAACAGGTTGGGACAAGGTCTCACAAGTTGATCGGTTTAAAGTTGGACACATAAAACCATCATAAACCGTACTTTTCGAGCCCATTTTGGTTAATTTTTATCTATTTTGTAGAGCTTTGAACATAGGTGTCCATTTTTTAGTAGCGACGATCATTCAGGTGAAAAAACGAGCTAAACATAGAATCATTTCGAAGCTCAATAGAGAGCATTGAAAAGTGCTTAAAGTAGAATGCAAGTCTCTGCCATAACATAGATGTCTTTTTTTTATATAAGATATTAGAAACTTTAATGAAGAACACTTAGATATCAGGTAACTATAGATGATAGGCAATCAATACCCATCATCTAAAGTGACCAACATCTATAGTGGAAAAAGAGTGGATATTAGATCATGGGCAATGCTTGTCATCTATATAGATCCCCACATGTAAAGTTGTTTGACATCTAGAAATTAAAGTTTATAAAATTTAATAATGGCATATTAAATTCTAAATTAGGATCTTAGATCCTTAGTAAACTCTTGAGGGTGGTATGGACTAAATACTTTTCAACCTTTCGAGAGAGCTTAGGAGTTTGATTGAGGATGCCCAACTCAGATAACCTTGTTCCGAGACTCTAGTGCAATTAATCAATGAAATAGATCATTCTTGCATATTGAAACGTAGAATAATGCTAAATCACTAAATCGATGAATCTCGAGGTCGTTGGTCACCACCAAGGTGATTTTAATTGTTTTTATTTGTTTATTTACCACTTTGATTTTATTTTTTTGTTTGTTTATATATGGAATTTAGAAATTCTAGTGTAGGCTTACATCTTACTCCCATTCAATTTGACTTTATAGCATTAAATCTTTTCTTCAAGCCTCGTTCTTCGTTGATCCGGTACGTGTGCATAAGCCACACTACCAAATAATTTGAGATGCGAAGTCGTCGGCTTTTGTCCGCTTCATGCCTTTTGTGGTGCCTGATCACCTAACTTCACATGTGGACCTTGATTTAGCATATAAATTGCACACTGTAGTGCTTCCACCCAAAACTCCTTTGGCAACATTTTTCTCTTGAGCATTGCCTAACCATGTCAAGAATGGTCCATTTGTTTCCTCTCAGCCACACCATTTTGTTGAGGAATGTATGGTGCGGTTAGAAATCGCCTTATGCCTTGTGGCTCGCAATACTCCATTAAAACTGTCAAAGTATATTCGTCACCTCTATCACACTGTACAACTTTGATATATCTATCAGTTCCCTCCTCCACCTTCACTCTGAACTTTTTGAATGCTTCAAATGCTTATGATTTCTCTTTAAAAAAATAAACCCAAGTTTTCCATGAGAAATCATCTATAAAATAGAAGAAGTACCTTTTACAACTAAATGATCAAGGGATAATTAGTTCGCATATGTCTGTATGAATCATCTCAAGTGGTTGCTTCATCCGATCTTCCGATTTTTTTGAAACGAGGTTCTTGCATGCTTGTTGAGCACGCATTCTTCACAAAATTTTTCCTCATAGTTCATGTCGGGAAGCGCATACACCATATCATTTTTCACTAACTCTTTTAGTCCACCATGATTAGGTAACCAAAGCGATGGCTTGTCTTCTACATCGACTTGCAAAAACTTTTCTCATACGCTTTTCAAATTCAGTCTATACATACGATCTCTTCCCATCTCCACTTGAGCGACTAAACGCTCTTGCTTGTCCTTCAAGTGTAACAATCGATCTTTAAAAAATATAGAGTAACCCTTCTCTATGAGTTTCCCTAAAATCTTTTTTTTTTTTTTTAAAGATCTTGTACATAATAAACATCTTGGATTGGCCTTGTTAAGCCATCCCTTTGAAATAATAAATAGTATCTTTGCCTTTGACCTCCACTTTTGTTGCACCGCCAAAAGATACATGACTATCTTCAATCTTTTGCATCTCTTTAAATAGATACTCGTTTTCGCGCATATGGTTGCTTGCACCTGAATCGAGATACCAAAGAATTTCATTGTTGGCGCTATCATCATTATGCGCCATCAAAAGAAGACTTTCATTCACTTTGTCTTCTAATGTTAAGTTGGTTGTTTCTTCAATCTTTTTATCTGCTCGACAATCTTTTGCAAAATGCCCACTTTTCCGCAATTATAACATTTTTCGCAGCAGCAATCACTCGCATAGTGACCATAATTGTGACATTTGTACCACTCGATGTTGGAATAATTTGATCAACCGCCTCTTCTTCGACCGTGTCCTCTCCTACGCCAATTTGCTTGGCTCGATTGCCATTTTCTTCATTACTATCTTTTTGACCACTGCGACCATTTCCACGACCTCTACCTTTAAAATTTTTAGAATAGAGTACCTTTTCGACTTTTAGTGATGCCTTGGCTTGAAGTGCTTGCTCCATTTCCTCATTCTTCTTATTCTTACGTTGCTCATGTGCCTCAAAAGAACCTATGAGCTCGTCAACAGTGAGTGACGCAAGGTCATTCGACCCTTCTATAGCACACACATCATTTTTGAAATTGTTGGTCAAGGATTTCAAAATCTTCCCCCCTACTCAAGCATAAGTTATCTTTTCTCCCTTGCGATTGAGTTGGTTCACCACAATATGTACACGCTTGATGTAGTCAGGTACACTTTTTGACTCCTTCATCTTTATGCTCTCCAACTCATCACGAAGGATATGGAGACGCACTTGCTTTACTCAGTCGGTTCCTTTGAACACATTTTTTAAAGTGTCCCATGTTTCTTTTGGAGTAATTGAACTCACAATCTTCTCAAATCCCGACTTGTCAACTACCCAAAATGGCATGTCTAATGCCATTTTATCCTTCAAACGTGACTCTTTCAACACTTAAGTTTGATTCAGCATATAATTTTCAATATCGGATGATTCTTCGAAACCCTATTCGACCACCTCTCATGCATCATTATAGTCGAGAAGAGCTTTCATCTAAATGCTTCCATTCTCGTCGCCTTCGTTAATCGTGGCAGCGACATTTGACCCGTCACGTTCGCCATCAATTGTGATACCAATTTGTAAAACTCGAAAGACCAATAAAATACGTACAAAACAATCGTGAAGGCTTTTACTTCGTGATTGGAGAGACAAGACACTCGAATTTATTATTATTATTTTTATTTCTTTACTTCTTTCTCTACAAATTTCTCTTGCTTTCTTGCTCTCATTTGCTCTATCTTCCACAATGAAGAGAACACTCTATTTATAGCCCTATTACATTACTTGGTTTACAAGGCTCTTACAATACTTGGTCTACAAGACTTTTATTTACCAAAACTATTTTCCCACTAATTCTTCAATTGTAAACCCACTAATTCCTTAGTTAACTCATTAATTAAAGACCCACTAAATAACATTTTGACAGAGATGTTTCATACTCTAATGTTAATTTTTAAACTCAAATGGTATTGCTAACAAGTATACGTTGTCAAATTATGGCAAGTTATAAGTATATATTTTATCATTCTCCACAGAGAATTTTTAATTAGTAGATGCAACTTTAAGAGTAATTTTAAGAATCTAATCAAGAATGAAAGAGTTCAGGTCTCCTAAATTAAAAAAAAAATGTAATTCCTACTAGTTTAATTCAATATGAAGATACGAATATGACATGCATATGATAACCGTGAGTTCGAGCTCATACTTCCCTAATCTAACAAGTACTTCTGCGTTTGTTGGCTTGGTAACCCAGCTTCCGCTAAGACATCGCGCAAATGGCTCTAGGCTTCATATGCGATAGCGGGGTTAATCTTGACCCCTTTTAATGATGCAAAAGACTTTGCATCAGACTAATCGTAACCTACTGGGTCTATCGCCAGTTCCCCCTTTCGAGTTCACTAAAGGCCAGCACAAGTGGGTAGCTAATAAACACCTACTTAGTGCAAAAACAACATTATAAATTCTAATCACCTGCATTTATACCTTTCATTTAACAACCAAACCTGGACTCAACCCCTTAGAATGAAAGTCCTACAATGAGCTAAGGAGAAGATGTTGTAATGCAAAACTACTTTGAATTAAGACAAGTTGTCATGAGAAAGTTAACACATACTGTACTTCTCCTGAAGTCCCCTTTTGAAGTACTTCACTGCAACCCACCAGTACATTGCCCGTGGATTTGCAACCAAACAAGTATTCTGTACACAAATAGTGAGGAGGTTATTCCTAAATCTTTTCTAAAATACTTAAGACTAAGGATTGCCTAGTGATTGCGCTTAGGTTAAGATCTTGTCGCCCCTTCTTTCGAAGTGAATGACAAACATATTACAAATGGATTGTCAATCTTCCCAAGCTGAATAAAACCACCGCCACTCTTGTTTTCAATCTGACCCATCTTTATTTAAGATAATTTTTCAAGTAAAACCAACTAGGAAAATAGTAAAGTGAAACTATGGCTTCGGCGAAATACATTTGCGGCCTAAACAATAAAATGGAAAAAGAACTTTGGTTGGAAAACTGGGAGAGTGATGAATTTCTTGATTTTCATCCTAAAATGGCCGACCCTTCAAATAGGGAAGACGTTCGCTATTTATAGGGTTGCTGACAACGTCTACGAAATGTTGTTCCCCGATCCTCTACTTTACCAAAAGCCTGCTCCACTTATGACATTTCCTGCTCCACGATCATCGTTCTTGAGTGCGTCAGAGCGGTTGCGAAGCAACGACTGAGATTAAACATATGAGCCTTGAATCTTTGCCAAACGTCCATTTGCTGAGATATTTTCCTAATAATCCATTCCGCTAGATTTTTCTTTCACAGGTAGCGGTGTGGGATGATTTCCAAGACTGCTTCGCTAGACTTGCCTTCGCTTGAGCTAGGTTCCCCTTGGTAGAATCTGCTTCGCTTCCCCTAGATTGCTGCAAACAATTAAAAAAATATCAATTCTTTTAAACACTTAGTAAATTCACACATTCATGCATATTTTACTGCAACAAACCTCTAAAAATTATCCTAAACAGAATACTAAAGGATATTTCGCTTATGCTCAGTGTTTAGTATGTGGGGGTGAAATTCAATACATAATCAATTAATTTTAGCAAAGTTCGTATGAAAATATATTATTTTAAGTTACTTTAACTCTCAATTCTAGAGAGTTATCAAGAGTCTCTTGCCATACTGCTTCTTGTTCTTGTAGTGGAGAACTTGGCTGTAATGGACTGGATGACCTTGGGGGTGGTAGTGACTACTGCGGTGCATGTGTAGTGCCATATTGATCTGCGGTCTCTTCTAACTGTCGATCAGTTGTGGTGGTGGAGGCCAAAGGCTATTCCAGCGTTGCGTTATGCAATGTTGCCTCCCTTTCTGTCTTTTTTCTCCTTTTTCAATGGTGGCATAGCCTGCGTTTGGGTTCTTCGTCCCCTGGCGAAATATTGGTTGACTGCGGGGTTGATAAATCTACGGACACCCTAGGTTTTAAGGAGGCTCTTGGGTGCGAATGCGGAGCTAATTGCTTGGCTACATTGCCCTTCTTTTACTAGAGCCTTAACGACAATGTTGTTGACCCAATCAAATCTTTTTTTACGATCATTAATTTGATATGAATTATCTTCTCCTTGATTGTGGGTTCAGTGGTTTAGCGTTTTTTTACTGGCATCTAGAAGACCTTTTTTACCTTTAGCGTATAGTCTTCCCTTGCACGCTGCAACCCTTGATTGAAGCATAGCGTCGTGATGGAATGAGGGAAGAATAATTTCTTGTGCATCTTCCCCATTTTTTGCCTAATCACCTCTTCAATGATGCGACCTATATCAAATGTTTGCCTTGCACACATAGCATACATTAGTAACATACGTGTTCGTGATAGGCTTGTGTCATGGGTGGTGGGCATTATGCTTGTTTTGACGAAGTTATTCCAATAGTGCCCATTCCAGTTAAGGTTGAAATGTTGTAATAGTTTGTTATCAACCCAATGTGCATCTGGTATGTCTATCAGTTGTAGGCATTGTTGGGAATATTGGGGTAAAAAAATGCATTTAAGAAGCGTTAATTAATCTAAATGCAAAACCCTAAGTGATTGACATGTTATTAGAAAAGAATACTTACATTGACTGTTGCATCTGATCTAATCTGGCGGGCCTTTATGTTGAGCAGGATCAACTATTCCCCGTGGAAAAACTTGAACTATCTCCTCTGCTCTTCTAGGCTATGGCTTATTTGCTACCACTGAGTGTCTAGTGGAAAGCCTTTAGAGAAGGGAGCTAAAAAACTTGGTAAGAATAGTCTGACTATGGAGGAGAAAAAAGATCTTAGCTTTCAGAGAGGTTTTTCAACTTATGAGAAATGTTACTTTGAAAGTGAGTGGGATCAGGATGAAAGCCTTCAAGGTTTCCTATTTATAGTGGGGTGGTGGAGGTTCCAACTTACACCTTTCCGATGTGGGACAAATGATTATGCATTTTTCCCATTTAATTTTCGAAAAATTCATATTTTATTTTATTTATTTTAATTGATATTTATCCAATAAATTTCAATTCCATAATATATCCAATATATTATAAATAAATAAATATCTAATTAATATATCAAATATATTAATTCTCTACTTTAATAATTATCCAATAATTGTTAACCCAATTAATATGTCCAACATATTAATCAATATTCTCCATTTAATAATTATTCAATAATTATTAAACCAATTAATATGTCCAACATATTAATTTGTTGTGATCTCTTAATTAAATAATTATTTATAATTAATTTATCCAATAAATTAATTTCTCCTTATTAATATTATAAATATTAAATTAATATATCCAATATATTAATTTGCAAGTTTAATAATTTAAACTTTATGCTCCTATTAATTATGTCTCACATAATTAATATGTGAATTTGAACTCTTCAAACTCGCTATCTAATAAAACAGTATACCAGCAAGTATGAGCTAGCCTAGGGACCGGTGGACCTATAGGTTGAAAGCTACAACGACCCGAGATCTGATCCCTATTTGTTAACATCAGACTTATTCCACTAAAGGTCTGTGTTGAACTCTTTCGCCCTATAAGACAAGTTAATGTCCACGGATATAATCGGTCATCTATCATATGATCCTGCACGAGCTTGTTCGTAATTCACAACTGGGGCAAGAAATCCGTTCTACCCCTGTGATTACATCTTTCTCCTTAAGCGCCACTGATTCCTCTAATGAACAAGTGTTTATAGTCCAACTATAAATCAATGTCCTCTTGGGCCAATGAGAGGCGGGATCCCTTTGTCCAAGTCTCAGAATGAGTTCTTAAGGGAACAACTCTACATCTTCCTCAAATTTCGGGAAGGCGTGAATTCCTTCTTGTGATGTTGCATTCCCTGCCACTTACTACGACAATCCCCAACGTGAGAGGCTTATTGACCCATCGCTGTTTGACCGGTCTCACCCATGCACATCAAAGGACGATTTCATAAAGTAGGAGTTCACAACCCACTCAGGATTAAGATCACATCGCATACGATCATCCTTAATGAACTAGTTGATACGATTCTATAACGGAATTACTAGATCGATCATAAAACTTCTGGTCCCGTCTTATGCAAAAACACTTTGTTGCATAGGCACCCTCACTCATATGTCTCTACATGAACAACCAAGATTAGGTTGTTTGCAACATTTGCAAAGCAGGCCATACGAACAGTGTCACCAAGACTTAGGCACCCAACCTTAGTCCATATATTGTAGACGTTTTAGGCTATTAACTTGAAACTAGATCCACTAGTAAGTCTCACATACTTGTCCAAGTGTACATACAAATAACCATGGAAATATCGTTATTAATCCAATTAATGTGATAAAGCTGAACGACGTTTTTATATTAAATGTGCAATTAATGAAAATAATAACCTTTATTAATAACTGAAATATTACATTAAATTGTCTAACATTAAATGCTTGTTCTTTAGTTACAAACTTCTAGGCCTTTAGGGCACAATCCCTAATAGGCATTCCTTCAATTCCCTTACAGTTGGTGTCTTGATTAGCCTATCATACTGCGCTTCGTCATACCCCTAGAATCTAAACAGGCTGTTCCATGCTTCACCATCCCATTTTATTTTATTTCCTGCCACTATAATGTTGCAACGATCATTGCCACTTCTGTTGTTGTAGAACTCTTGCAACCAACTTGGGTTGACGTCATTGATTGGCTGATATAAGTTATCCCATCCTTTTTT
Organism: Sicyos edulis; assembly: GCA_036507275.1. Taxonomy (NCBI): domain Eukaryota; kingdom Viridiplantae; phylum Streptophyta; class Magnoliopsida; order Cucurbitales; family Cucurbitaceae; genus Sicyos; species Sicyos edulis. The sequence goes on from CM071851.1 coordinate 9,171,774, forward strand.
TTTTTATAGTTACTTGAATGGCTTTATCTAGCATAGCATTGGCAAATCTTTACTCTTGCCAGAAGTTATTTTTTAAAGACTCTTCTGACTCTACTTTCCTTGCCTTTCCCAGACTACTCACATGCCTTGTTTTTGCTGGCGGTGAATGAACTTCTTCCCCTGATGGTTCAACGATACTTGCCCTTGTCTTTTTTATTCCTCTTTACTGTGGGCCTTTCCTTCGATGCTGATTTTCTTGATTTCCTCGAGTCAGCAAGCGTGATTCGCTTTTCTACTGCCGATTCTGCTCGTGTCAAATGCTTTGCTAATGCTGCGTCTTTTTCTTATAATGCTTTCATTGCTCTTTCTTCGTCTTCTTCTATCTGTCTGGCTACTTTCACAGCCAGCCACACCTCTTCTGCCTCTTTGGCTCAATTTTCTACCTGATCCACTGTTTCCATCTCTCTTTCTAATTCTTCGAAAACCCTATGTTCTTCAACATTATTTTCCCTTACATCCTTGAACGCGACAACCTCCATAGTTGTCGAAGTTTTGCTAGACTCTGATTCTTACTTTGTTCTTTTTGCAGATACTACTTCGACAGTATGGGGTTCCATGGTACCTACCGATACCTGCATGACATGATTCTTCTCTGTCGTTGACCCTCCGACAATTAGGGTTTACTCTTCAGGTATCTCCTCAATTCTTGCAATGATTTCCTGCCCCAAACTAGTGATATCAGACAATTTTGGTACAAATTTCGACGGAATTGCTACGATTCCTTGCACGAAAAGTTGCTCTATTACACCTCCCTCAACGACGGTCTCCATAGATTGAGCTTTAGTGAAATTGACGTTTGATGCCATTGAAGTGATTTTCTGCTACAATTGAGTTATAGAATTGCTCGAAATAGTTTTTCGCACAGTTTTTAAGGTTTCAAAAATTTTAGAAAGCGTAATGGTATTGAAGGAATGTGATAAATTTATATGACGCACTATAAATCGCAGTGGATTAATGAATGGTCATCATTACCCTCTGCGATCGCGGCTGCTCAACGACAAGACTATTACCGTAGCCAGTCGACTCTTAAGCTTCTTGATTTCCTTCGGCTATGAATTTTAAGCATCTAAACATGTTTTGCAATCAAGTTTACCGAATTTCGCCCATTAGTTTACTAGCGTTGAATTAAAATTTTAAATGCCACTCCTAAACTCTCCTAGAAAATAATTAAACATTGAATCTTTTGAGGTAAGAGATGTATATATAACTTTTTCCCTCGTATTTTATTTTCAAATTGAATTTTTATAATTTCCATTTTTTTTTCTCAATTTTTCAACAATAAGTTCCTCGCTTGGCAAGGCAGTGATGTTAATCATTGGAATTCCGCATTCCAGGAGTACGGTTCGCTCTCCATGTCATTTATTCAACGTACTGACCTTAGAAGCGATTATACCATACTCTTTATCTGGCATTGACTTCTTAGGAGTAGTAGATAAGGAAGTTCTTTGCTCCTCTTTCCCACAATATAAGCAATGCTGGCGTAACTAATGGTTGGATATTTTCTATCTTTTCAAGCGGTCAGTTCATAATGTGGTTACTCTCGCACTGCACCGTATTTCATTGATTATGTTTAACAAGTTAGTCTTCCTAGTTACATAACTACTCTTAGACTAACATCTATTAATTTTCAAAATTCCCCAAGAATGACGCGAAAAACTTGACCAAGTGCGACTTAAGTTCGGCTATGTGTAATACTCTAATGTTGATTTTTAAACTCAAACGTTATTGCTAACAACTAAGTCTTAAATCGCAGGGAATACGCAAGTATACATAGTTGAATCACAACAAGTGATAAGTATATATTTTATCGTTATCCATAGAAAATTTGTAATTAGTAGATGCAACTTCAAGAGTCAATTTGAGAAACCAATGAAGAGTGAAAGATGCAATTCATGGAATTCCTAATGGGTTAATTCAAGATGCAGATACGAATATGACATGTGTGCGGTAACTGTGAGTTCGAGCTCATACTTTCCTAATCTAACAAGTACTTCAGCACTTGTTGGCTTGGTAACCCAACTACCGCTGCGGCACCGCGCAAATAACTCTAGGCTTCGTATACGATAGGGGGGGGGGGGGGGCTAACCTTAACTCATTTTAGTGATGCAAAAGACTTTGCATCAGACTAATCATAACTTGGTGGGTTTACCGCCAGTTCCCCATTTCAAGTTCACTAAAGCCTAGCACACGTGGGTAGCTGTAAGGGACCGACCCGAATGTGGCACTAAATGGGCCCTTATCCCAATGCATGCATTCAAAGTAAAGGACATTTAAACAGACATGATTTCGGATTCCAATTAAAGCAAAACATTCAAAATAACCCTTTTAAAAACTAGACAATTTCCCTGGAACCTGTCCCTGTTTCCAAGCACTGTTCCAAGATAAATACATTTCCAAAGTTTACTCGATCGAGATTTACTAAAAGTCATTCAAAACTCATTCGGATACAAAATCTTTGGAATCCACAAATATTTACAAACATCCTAGGGCTCGTGCCCGACTACATGCATTCAGGGAAAACAAAACACACGAGAGTCATAATACAAAAATCGAGTTGGAAGAGCTGGGCCCCATGATCACGGCTTCTCCTCCGGAGCATCCTGTCGCGCACCACGATTACCGTGGAAAACCACAAAATAAGGGTGAGTAACGAATTACTCGGTAAGAATCCCCAACCAGGGGTACAATACGATATACATGGTCATCTCGATGAGCGTATGCAAGCTATGAATATAAACACAGAATAGAGCACATAGCTTAGCCCACACTTGGGCCTCGGATGCCAATTTAAGGTCTTAGTCCGGAAATAATATCACCACAGTCCAATATATAAGTCGCCTATACGAGAAACAAGTCCCGGCCTCGGCTGTCTCATTGTCGACGAAAGGTACACGGCTCACAATCCCGAGGAGCTCTCCGATGCATTTGTAATGAGCGTAAGCATGCACCGCGTGCTCACTGCGGACTATGGGGGTTGCCGGGTCCGAGGCAAGCCGCCCATATCCGGTCACCACGCATAACTAAATCTTTGGATGCGTGTCACCGACATAGGGTGTGAGACACGGACACGTAAACTATGTCGGCTGAACCACTTTTTGGGGCCAAGGAACGGTCGTGGTAGGCTTACACCAGAAGCCGTCCTTGCCTTAACAGTGGCAATCGGGGCTACCGCCAAACATGCCGAGGACATGCGGCATTTCTTGGGGACGAGGTAATGCCAAGTCATCATCCCGATCGTTGGGGCATTTAACAGTCTGCCACCCTCACCCAAGATTGCAGGGCCTATCGCTTGGGTTAGCTAATCCCTCACGGGGTCTAGGGATGGAATGACTTGCTCGACGTCCCTGCCATGGATGCAAGGTTCTTTATGCATCAGGCCCGGATGATGCTATCTACCTGCACTTCTAACCTGCCCTAGCAAACAACAAACAATTCCATAAAATCCAATACGTGCCCAATAAGAATACAACGAGCCTAGCATGATACTACGAAGCAAGGAACAGATACGAGCATGCTAGAGAGGAACAACCTAGCATGGATTAACATGAGAATTAAACCAGGAAAATCATGCTAATCGGGAATTCAGAATAGATTACCTAGCTACACATGTCAATAAACACAAACAAGCAGTCAATCAGCAATCACATATAATATCGCAGGGTCCACACAACTCCAGTAAGAAATCCTTACCTTGGTCGGGGACAATTTGACACGAAAACCTAAGCGCCGAACGAACCCGAACTAGCTACCGAGAACCTATCAATCACAAAAAAAATCACACAATAGGCCTAAATATAATAAAATAAACGAGGCTCAGCTCGGGAGCAACTCACGAGGCACGCATTTAACGCATTTAACGGGCCGATTGCAAGAACAGGGGCAAACAACGGGGTGTTTTGGCGCGCTAGGGCGCAGGAGTGGGCGAGCTGGGCGCGCTGGGTGCGCACGCTGGGGCGCGGACAAATGCTGGGCGAAGCAGGGGCGCGAGGACGCGGGCGCGCGAGCGAGAGGCACTGGGCGATGCGGCACGGCTCGGCGAGCAGGGGCTCGGGCGACGCGATGCGGCTGGGCGCTGAGGCGAGGACGCGCGCGCGGGCACGGGACGATGAGCGGTGAGGCTCGGTGGCTGGGCTGCTTCTGCGCACGCGATCTCGACGAACAGGGGATCGGAGAAAACGAGCTCAATTCCGGGCGATAGGAGAGGATTCGACGCGCGATTTGTTGCTGGACCACTTCCCCTACATTAGCTGCACAAAAACCACCCAAGATTCACCTTGACTCGGCCGAAAAAATGGAAGTCGGAATTAGGGGAGAAAGTCGACGGAAAAGGGAAGGAGAAGAAGAAGAGAAGAAGAAGAAGAAGGAGAAAGCTCACCGGAGGGACGAACGGTGAGAGCGAGGACGCTGGTCGGCGAGGGAGGAAAATCGCGAGAGCTACGCAGTCGGTCGGTGAAGAATCGAGAAGAAGAAGAGAAAAGAGGAAGAAGGCAAATGCGCTCTGCTTTTAACCCGAACGCACGAAAACACGGATATGTATTAGATCGCGCGTTTAGATTAACAAACGCGCCCAGTGGCTCGGCTGGCAGCGCCCCCTGCCTAGCACGCGACACGCCCTTGGCTCGAATCTCACTGGGCCGTTACAATACTCCCCCCTTATAAGACTTTCGTCCTCGAAAGTCACTTAAGATTGAAACAGCTCGGGATACTGCAATCTCATCTCCTCCTCCCGCTCCCAAGTGGCTTCCTCTGAACTCTGACTCCTCCACTGAACCTTTACCAGCCGGATTTCACGATTACGCAGTGTCTTTGTCTCGAAAGCAAGAATCTCCACTGGCTTTTCCTCGAAGCTCAAATCCTCATTCAGCTGCAAAGGCTCAAAATCAACAATGTGCGACGGGTCCGGCACGTACTGCCTCAACATCGATACATGAAATACACTGTGCACTGCCGACAATGACGGAGGCAAGGCTAATCGATAAGTAACCCTGCCGATCCTCTCCAGAATCTCAAACGGACCAACAAAACGGGGACTCAGCTTTCCACGCTTGCCAAACCTCAAAACACCTCGCATCGGTGCAACCTTTAGGAATACATGTCGACCAACCTCAAACTCTCAATCCCGACGCCGAACATCGGCGTAACTCTTCTGTCTGCTCTGAGCTGTCAACATACGAGCTCTAATCTTCTACACGACATCATTGGTCAACTGCAGTAACTCGGGACCCAAAACCTGCCTATCACCAACCTCTTCCCAGAACACAGGAGATCGGCAACGCTTACCATACAAAGCCTCAAATGGAGCCATCTGAATCGCCGACCGATAACTGTTGTTATTTGCAAACTCCATCAGATACAGGTACTGGTCCCAACTGCTCGGGAAATCCAACACACAAGCCCTCGAATCACGGTCAGACACAATTCTCACAGGCACACCGTGATAACGAACAATCTGCTCCAAAAACAACTGCGCCCACTGTTCCACGGTATAAGTGTCTCTACCGGGAATGAAGTGTGCGCTCTTAGTCAATCGATCGACTATCGCCCAAATCTGAGAGAACTTCCTCGGAGTCCTCGGCAAACCAGAAATAAAGTCCATGGAGATCTCTTCCCATTTCCACTGAGGTACACTCGGCCATTTGCAACAAACCGGCCGTGGTCTGCTGGGTGCCTTCACTTGCTGACAAGTGAGACATCGAATGACAAACTCCGCAACATCTCTTTTCATACCCATCCACCAGAATGTCTGCTTAAGATCCCGATACATCTTGGTACCTCCGGGGTGCCAAGCAAACAGAGAACTGTGGGCCTCTGAGATCACTCTGTTCGCAATCCTGCAACATCCGGAACACACAACCGGCCTCTGTACGTCAGCCCACTGTCTGGTGAATACACAAAGTCAAAATCTCCATCAAGACTAACCCGTCAAACAATCTCTTAAGTTATGGGTCACTCGGTGACTATCAATAATCCATTGTCTAATCGATGGTGAATCAGAATCGCGCTACTCTGGCCGTAACTTCACCCCAACAACATCGCAACCTCGGCTCGCGCTCGAACTCCCGCTGCAACTGGCTGGGAACTCAACAACATCGCGGAGTCGACGGCGTCTTTCTACTCAAAGCATCGGCTACAACATTTGCTTTGCCGGATGGTACCAAATCTCGCGATCATAAACTTTTACCAACTCTAACCATCTCTCTGCGCCTCATATTGACTTCTTCTTCGAGTAAAGCAGATACTTGAGGCTCGGTGATCGGTAAACATCTCGAATCCGCTCACCATACAGTAATGCCTCCAACTCCTCGGTGCAAACACCACTGCCGCCAACTCCATATTATGAGTCGGACAGTTACTGCTTATATGGCTTCGGTGACGGGAAGCATAAGCAATGACCTTCCCTGCCATGTTGCATCAACACACAACCCAACACAAACTTGGAAGCATAATTGTAAACCACGAAACCTGTCCCCTCGGGATTGCCAACACAGTCTTTGAGTCAAAGCGCGCTTGAGCACAGCAAAGCTCTCATCACACCTACCGTCCCAAACAAACTCGACACCCTTCCTCGTCGACGAGTGAGGGGCGAGGCTATGGCGGAAAATCCTTAACAAACCGACGGCAAGAGAAAGCGCCAAACCCAGTAAAGAAAGCGGCTTCTACGAGCGGACAACCGAAAGGACAGAGAGCTCCACATACACTCCTTTGTCTTGCTCCATTAAAGCGACAAGATCAAAATCTCACGGGGTAGCAACAGTGGGTCTACCACGGATTGAACCCCAAATACCAGCGGGGCAACTCTCAACTTTCACGGAAACAGAAGACAACCAACAGAGGCACGAACCATTCGCCCCACGAGAAAAGCTGACTTCTAGCAATTCCAATCCACACCTTGGTCAACACCAAGCATCAACTTGTCACCATACCGGAACCAATCCGGACTCTACTCCAAACAAATACTAACTTGCTAGGCTACCAAGATTGCCAGCAATTTCCCCCGAGGCTACAAACTACACGGCTCCAGCTTGCCAAATGCAACTCACTACTTGGCCTGATTGAGCTCTAGAGAGGCTCTTCACAACCCAGGGTTCTCGACAACCCTCGACACCCACTGCCAACTAACGGACTAACAACCAACTGCCTGAACAACAACAACTCCATTTTCCAGCATCATAACCATGCTGGCCAACTCCAACTCCTTGGGAACCAAGAGGACCCGAAACGCTACCGAATGCGTCATCCTCCTACTCAGACGTCAATCACAACATAACTTCTACCCAAGGAAGGATCCGAACAACTCTCTCAGTCATGACGGTCAACAAGAAGATCCGCCAACCAAGCTTAGGTCCAACTTAACAAATCTTACCTAAGCAACAACCTGATACCACGAGCATGGTATCCTTACCACCTCACTAAGCCTTACAACATCCACCTGGAGTCTAACTTTTCCAAAAACTGAGCACCAGATCCCCAAAGCAAACCCTACATGGATCTGACTCTCTCGCCACAGAACGAACCACACAAAACACACTTGTGTGCACAACTCCCAACCTTCTTTTAGCGATCCAAGTCTAACAAATGCTTTTCCCAAAAGCCACACTAGCTCCTGGCAGAGATACAACCAATCAACGGAACACCCAAAGTTCCATCTCCACACGATGCTCGAAGCTGTGGCAACCTTGCTCTACCAAAGCATAACCAGGCCAAACCAAACTTACTTTATGCCATGCCTCTACCAAGGGTGCTTACCCATAAGGCATCCCATTCCTCTCACAAGGCATCCTACTCACCTTATAGACATCCAACTCATGGTCCCTCAGCTGGACCCAACTTGCTTCTACGATGCTCAACTCTCTTGAGGTTTAGGCACCCGAAGGTAGTTGACCGCACTACCAACCACAAAGATCTCTTGGCCTTAACACTAGCGTGAGATGCACGCGTACTAACACTTACCAACCAACAACCAGCTTGACTTACTCAACCTCCAGTAACACTGAGAAAAGGCTCCTTTCGAACATCCCTTCGCTTGAAATCTTTTGATCACCACTGAACTAGCCCTTTTGCACGACCTACACAGGTGCAACTACCTTAAATAGATCCAAGGCTAAAGGAGTACGCTAAACTCCGAACGACATAGAACCATCTGCTATGCCCATGCCAAACTCAGGCCTGAACCAGATTTAGTGCCAAAGTGGCACACCAACCAATGCACCTCAAGTGCCACTACTACAAAATCCACATCTTACTACAACGGGGCCAACAAGGTCACAACCTCAAGTGACATGAACTCTGGCTCGGCATACAAGGGCTCAACTCCAACAACCATGCCTAAGGCATCTCTTCAAGCTGAAGGCTCACAGCCTACTCTTGCATCTCCACATGATGCTCAACAAACTCTGGCCGGCTCTCTTAACATGCAGCAGCTAGCCCTACTCTAGGGCTTACCAAAAGAAGCGTGTTCATTTTTTTTTTTATTTTTTTTTATTTTTTTTTAGCCCTACTCTAGGGCTTACCAAAAGAAGAGTGTTCATTTTTTTTTTTTTTTTTTACCAAACAGCTGAGGAAACCACCAACGGATCCAGTCCAGTAGAGAACCTTCGCTTGCTTTGCACCCTTACCTATACGGTCCCCGCCATCGGCTGCAAACAACCACACTTCACAGAAGCACAAAGATGCCTCATCAACCTCCTCGAAGGCTACCAACTTTGCAACCACTCTCTGGGCAACCAAATAATCTAGCAAGGCTCAAGATCAGCACTTGAGCTACCCAGGCTAGTCCACACGGGGACTGCTCCACCAATATCCACATCAAAGACAACCACGGCTAACTTCTCTCTTGGAGTGGCATTCCAAGGAAAAGCACCTCCACCCTCTCACTAGGGGAAAACCATCAATTGGGCCACAGTTGGCCTATGGGAGTCCAATCTCTACCTCCCTCTAGAACGATGTCCCAGGGCATCCGAATCTACCTGGATACCACAACAAGCCACAACATACATCACACACTGCGGGAAGTTGGCAGGATGGTGCTCTAAACCCAAACCAATAACGAGTCAGAACCTGCTCGTCTCCGCTCCACAACACTACACAAGGCATACACTAGATGACAGGTATTGTAAATTCTTAACCCTTTTTCTACAACAAATAGTAAACTTAGGCGTACCTGATGACTGTCGGAGTGCTAGTGATCATGGGAAAACGACCTACAACAATAGGTCATACTACAAAATTTATGACTCTGAGCTCTGATACCAACTATAAGGGACCGACCCGAATGTGGCACTAAATGGGCCCTTATCCCAATGCATGCATTCAAAGTAAAGGACATTTAAACAGACATGATTTCGGATTCCAATTAAAGCAAAACATTCAAAATAACCCTTTTAAAAACTAGACAATTTCCCTGGAACCTGTCCCTGTTTCCAAGCACCTGTTCCAAGATAAATACATTTCCAAAGTTTACTCACGATCGAGATTTACTAAAAGTCATTCAAAACACATTCGGATACAAAATCTTTGGAATCCACAAATATTTACAAACATCCTAGGGCTCCGTGCCCGACTACATGCATTCAGGGAAAACAAAACACACGAGAGTCATAATACAAAAATCAGAGTTGGAAGACTGGGCCCCATGATCACAGCTCCTCCTTCAGGCATCCTGTCGCGCACCACGATTACCTGTGGAAAACCACAGAATAAGGGTGAGTAACGAATTACTCAGTAAGAATCCCCAACCGGGGTACAATACGATATACATGGTCATCTCGATGAGCGTATGCAAGCTATGAATATAAACACAGAATAGAGCACATAGCTTAGCCCACACTTGGGCCTCGGATGCCAATTTAAGGTCTTAGTCCGGAAATAATATCACCACACAGTCCAATATATAAGTCGCCCTATACGAGAAACAAGTCCCGGCCTCGGCTTTTTCTCTCATCGACGAAAGGTACATGGCTCACAATCCCGAGGAGCTCTCGATCTGCATTTGTAATGAGCGTAAGCATGCACCGCGTGCTACTGCAGACTATGGGGGGTTGCCGGGTCTGGAGGCAAGCTACCCATATCCAGTCACCACGCATAACTAAATCTTTGGATCTGTGTCACTGACATAGGGGTGTGAGACCTGGACACGTAAACTATGTCGGCTGAACCCACCGCACGGGGCCAAGGAGCGGTCGTGGTAGGCTTACACCAGGAAGCCGTCCTTGCCTTAACAGGTGGCAATCAGGGGCTACTGCCAAACATGCTGAGGACATGCCGGCTGCTGGGGACGAGGTAATGCCAAGTCATCATCCCGATCGTTGGGGCATTTAACAGTCTGCCACCCTCACCCAAGATTGCAGGGCCTATCGCTTGGGTTAGCTAATCCCTCACGGGGTCTAGGGATGGAATGACTTGCTCGACGTCCCCCGCCATGGATGCAAGGTTCTTTATGCATCAGGCCCGGATGATGCTATCTACCGCACTTCTAACCCGCCTAGCAAGCGGCAAACAATTCCATAAAATCCAATACGTGCTCAATAAGAATACAACGAGCCTAGCATGATACTACGAAGCAAGGAACAGATACGAGCATGCTAGAGAGGAACAACCTAGCATGGATTAACATGAGAATTAAACCAGGAAAATCATGCTAATCGGGAATTCAGAATAGATTATCTAGCTACACATGTCAATAAACACAAACAAGCAGTCAATCAGCAATCATATATAATATCGCAGGGTCCACACAACTCCGGTAAGAAATCCTTACCTTGGTCGGGGACAATTTGACACGAAAACCTAAGCGCCGAACGAACCCGAACTAGCTACCGAGAACCTATCAATCACAACAAAAATCACACAATAGGCCTAAATATAATAAAATAAACGAGGCTCGGCTGGGAGCAACTCACGAGCACACGCATTTAACGCCACGAAGCGGGCCGATTGCACGAGCACGCGGCAACGGGGATGGTCGGCGCGCTAGAAGCGCAGGAGTGGGCGAGAAGCCGGCACGCTGGTGCACATGCTGGGCGCGGACGGCGCGCAGCGGACGAATGCGGGCGCGGCAGGGGCGCGAGGAAGCGGCGCGCGAGCGAGCGAGGCAGCGGGCGAGCGCGGCACGGCTCGGCGAGAGGAGGGCTCGAGCGCGCGCGATGCGGGTGGGCGCGAGGCGAGACGCGCGCGCGGCGCGGGACGATGAGCGGCGAGGCTCGGTGGTGGCTGCCGCGCGACGCGATCTCGGCGAACAGGCGAACAGGGGATCGGAGAAAACGAGCTCGATTCCGGGCGATAGGAGAGGATTCGACGCGCGATTTGTTGTGGACCACTTCCCCTACATTAGCTGCACAAAAACCACCCAAAGATTCACCTCGACTCGGCCGGAAAAATGGAAGTCGGAATTAGGGGAGAAATTCGCGCAGAAAAGGAAGGAGAAGAAGAAGAGAAGAAGAAGAAAGAAGGAGAAAGCTCACCGGAGGGACGAGCAGCGGGGCGAGGACGCTGGTCGGCGAGGAGGAAAATCGCGAGAGAGCTGTGATCGGTCGGTGAAGAATCGAGAAGAAGAAGAGAAAAGAGGAAGAAGGCTCGGCTGCTCTGTTTTAACCCGAACGCACGAAAACACGGATATGTATTAGATCGCTCGTTTAGATTAACAAACGCGCCCAGTGGCTCGGCTGGCAGCGCCCTCTGCCTAGCACGCGACACGCCCTTGGCTCGAATCTCACTCGACGCGCTATTTAATTCCCTATTTAATTTTACTCTTTCCCAAGCCCAAACGCCTTCACCAAAAATCCCATTTTCAATTTCAAAACCGGCCCGACCCAAAATTACCAAAATGCCCCTGGGCCTCCCGGGAAGACCGGGATGAAATTTCCGGGCCGTTACAGTAGCTAATCAAAGCATACCTAGTGCAAAAACAACATTATAAGTTCGAATCATCTGCATTCATACCGTGCATTCAACAACCAAACCTAGACTTAGCCCCTTAGAAAAAAAAATCCTACAATTAACTAATGAGGAGATGTTGTAATGCGAAACTATTTTGAATTAAGACATGCTCTCATGAAAAAGTTAACACATACTATACTTTCTCCGAAGTTCCATTTAGGAGTACTTCACAGCAACTCGCCGGTACATTGCCTATAGATTTGCGACCAAACAAGTTTTGTGTATGAAACTAGTGAGGAGGTTATTCTAAAATGCTTTAGACTAAGCATTACCTAGTGATTACGGTTAGATTAATCTCTTGTTGCCTCTGAAGTGAACGAAAATCATGCTATAAGTGGATTGTCAATCGATTCGAGATGAATAAAACAACCGCCGCACTTGTTATCAATCCCACCCATCTTTATTTAAGGTAAATTTTCAACATTATTTGCTTCTCCTAAATTTTCTTCTTAAAATTATAATTATCCATTGATTTATAAACAGGGGATCGAGTTTGAAGCAAAAATGCATAACATTAATTTAAGAAACTGTTACAACCTACTCATATGAATTAAAAAGAAATGCAATAAAATTGTATCTATGCTAACTATTTGATGCAAACTAAACTATGGGCAGCTAGAGTTGTCGTCGTTACTGCTAACGAAGTCTTCTACTAGCAGGCACCTTGGTACGGGTCCTTCCAGGGTTATAGATGAAGAGAATAGTCAAGATCTCCAATGAGACCCCCGACGTCTTCACCATCCATCCACGGTAGCTCCTCGTTCGAACCAGCACACCTTGTTCTCTGATCGTTCCCGTATTCATAGGCGTCTGTAGTTTTTTGTTGATCACGTTCAATTTTGCGAGGATTTCTTGTCTGAATTATTTGATTGATGATTCTTTCCATCTTTGTCCCGCTGATTCTTCTATCCAAAATGCGCTAAGACTTTCCTTGCTACTTTCTTCAAGTCATCCGCACCAATTGTAATCCTTCCGAAATGCGACTTCCAATGCTTTTCTTGCGCATTTATCATGTTAGCTAGCCTTTCGTATAATCATGCGGTTTTCGTGTTTATGCGTATAAATTGATGTTCTTGACAACATTGTTATTCTACTTTACCTTGCACCCACCTTTAGCTTAACATGTTGATTTTATGCAATAACACTTGATTATTTACCCTTACGTGCTAAATGATACGCCCAATTCTAATGAAATGTGTTGATGTAAAGGCCCAAATAAGGCTATTATTTAGAGTTATCACATTTTAAACACATTAAAATAAAAATTTAAGTTTATTCAACAGTGGTCATTAATGTTAAGAATAAATTTAAGCTGTTCTATGATATGTTCTGTCTTTATGTCGATGCTACTGTTGGAACTGTTGCTATTGTACATAAACTGTCATTGTTGTTGTTGATGTACTTTTCTTTTACATGCGCAATAAATTTATCCATATCCATTAGTGGAAAGAACTGAAGCCCATATTGTTTGCTTTCCCTTTCTTTCGTGTTGTTGAGGTTCAAGGATTACAAGAGTCTAAGAGCCCTAGTGAGTTTAAATAAGTATGCATATCCTCAACTTAAAAGAATTGAAAGCAAATAACTTAGTAGGGGAGAATCCAAGTGTGAAAGTTTGGGAGCTGAAATTTATTTCTATAAATATAATTAAAAAGTTATCTTGAACAGTAAAAGATCCATTTCACATTCATACATTAATGTATTGCTAATCTTTTGAAGTAGTAATTAAAATGTTTCTACTTTCATTTTTTTACCGTCATTTATAAAAACAAATGTTGAATAAATCAACAATATAATATTATAATTTTTATTATAATTAAATATTAAGAGAATTTAATAACATTTATAAATTTATTTTTGGATAAAAAATAATTTAATTTATTATTGAAATTACAATTAAAGTCAAAATTGAATCGTTTTTTACAAGTCTTTTTTTAATTAAAAATGAAAGAAACATAATTCAGTAAAAGAAAAGTGTCAACAAGAACAATAATATAGTAGCATAAATACATACCAATTTCACTCCACGATAAGGTTGGGAGAGCCTTGAAAACTCACAATATCCATAATATTTATAAAATTTAATAAAATTTGTAGATAGAATTTTATGAATAAAATATAATTTACCATTTATATTTATAAATTTAAAATATTTCTCAAAGTATTTTTTTTTATATTTTTTAAATTAATAGACCAGTAAGTTTTTATAAAGGAAAAAAAACAATGGTAAAAAATATGTTCATAAAAACTTAAAAATAACCCAAAAAATGAATGTAAAACATATTTGAAGAAAAAAAAAGAATGAAACAAAAGAGTAAAAAATAAAGGATTTAAAAATAAATATAATCAACATAGAAAATTAAACAAAAGAAGGCAAAACATAAATAAAACATTCCAAAAAAAAAACATAAATAAAAGGAAGGGGAGAAGAAAGAGTTATTCCAAAAATAGAAGAAAAATACATAATAAAAAGAGTTTGGGGACTTGAAACAAGAAACAAGCTTACCAACCACAAGTTTCTAAACAAGGACAAAAAAAGGTTCACCAAACCATTTTGTTTATTCTATCTCTGGCCTCATATTCTACCCACTCCCACTGTGATTTTCTATTATCTTTGGCCACTCGTTTATCATGTGAACGATGGTACGATTATAATTTATTCCATATGTTAAACCTTTTTTGGACAGTGGTACTTATTACTTCAGTTTTGGTCGCTCATGGAATAATGTGTTTGTTTTTCTTAGAAAAAAGTGAAATAAAGCAGAGGAAAATAAATGGTTAATAATAGTTTGGAGTGGTTAACTACTCCGTTTCAAAATTGAGGTGGAGTAGAGTAATCAACTACCTATTTGAGAATTGGAGTTCACTATGGTTGATATAATTTCTTTTCCTTTTTATTTTTTGAAAATATGGTTGGAGTAAATAACAACAATTATGTGTATGATTAAAAGTTTATGAATTTTAATTATTTACTTTAATTGTTGTTAATTGACACACATATACACCCTAAGATAATTTAAAACTATCATATTGAATTATCTATCAACTTTTAACTTTATATGTTGTTACTAAACATATCAGTAACCTGAATTAAGCAAACGATTTAAAAAAAAAAAAAAAAACTTGAATTAAGTAAATAATAATAAATTTTAAAATTTTGGACTAAATTTACTATTGAATAGACTATTAAAATGTGAATTATTAAGGAAGTAGTAGAAAATAAAGAAATGTATTCTAATACATAAAAATGTATTATTATAGAAACTAAAGAAATAGGAAGTAGTAGTATATGATGGTCTTATAAGTAAAAGTAAGCAAAATATATTATGTACTAGTTAAAATATTTTTTTTGGGAGAAAAAAAAAAATCATAAATTCAAAATATTTATTTTTTTTCTTTTCTTTATCTAACTATATTAAATTTATTTTATTTTATTTTTTAAATATTAACTACTTAAAAAAGAAATAACTAAAATATTAGTTTAGCATATGTACTTTCAATTTTGTTTTATTTCAATGCTTTAACTTTTAAATATCAAATTTTAATCTTTATAACGATAATAAAATTAAAATTTAGTATTTATTGTTAATTTATTACTATATTTTATTTGCAAATTTATTCTTATTAATTTTTCATAATTTTAGAAATATGTTTATACGAAACTTTTTATAAAATAATGAGTTTTTTAGTGAATTAAAAATCATTATTAATTGATAAAACTTTTATGAAATAATTCATTTCAAGATCGAATCCTTGAGCGTAGAGTAAAATTGGATTACAATCAATTAAGGCAACTTGCTATTGACTTTTACGACAGAGTTAAAATTATTTTTAGAAAGAAATATTTGAATGTTGATGTTAGCCAAGATTAAAAGATAAGTTTGATGAGATTTAATGTGGATCCATTTGATAAAATATATATAAAAAAATAGAGGGTTTGATGAGTGGTTAAAGAGTGATTAAGAGTAGTTGTTTATTACAAAAAAACAAACGATAGGTTGTTGAGCACTTCTCATGTAAAAAAAAACACATACCCTACTATTTATGTGCACAAATAAGTAATGCAATTGTTGATTATATTTTAATTCTGATTTTAATTAATTTATTTATTTTGTTTTAAATTCAGTGTCTTTTATTAATCGTGTCTTCTGGTCTTCAGCCATTAATTAGATCATGTAATAGTGTGATAGTGCATCCTATATTTTAGGTAGTGGAATTATGCGATTTATTTTTAGGTTGTATCTTGGCTATAAATTGACAGAGGAAAAGTCAAATGAACATAGTGATTTAAGCAAATTCTCCTCTGTATTTTTTTTCCCTCTGTTTCAAATACAACTTTCTTTCTTCTAGTAAATTAATTTTCCTACAAAGTGGTATCAGAGCCAAGTTCGTCTGTTATCATAAATAATTCTACCCAATTGTCAGTTTCTATTTTGGATGGGAAAAATTATAATTGGTGGTATGTGAAAGTTCTATTCGATTACCATGAATTATGGGATATCGTGGAAAATGGAGTTTCTGCATTAGCTGAAAATGCAACTGATGTGTAACGAGTAGCACATCGTGAACAGAAGAAGAAAGACAAAAAGGCATTGTATTTCATCCACCAAGGGATGAATGATTAGACATTTGAGCAGATTGAAGGAGCAACAACCTCAAATGAGGCCTGGACCATTTTGTCAACCTCTTATAAAGGTGATGACAAGATCAAAAGGGTTCGTCTTCAAACCCTAAGGCGCCAATATGAGTTGCCGCAGATGGAGACAACAGAAACTGTTGATGACTACATCAATAGGATTCTTGCCCTGACGAACCAAATGAAGACCAATGGTGAAACACATTCAGAGAAAACAAAGGTGGAGAAGATTTTGAGGTCTTTAACTCCCAGATTTGAACATGTTGTTGCTGCAATTGAAGAGGCCAATGACCTGTCAAAAATGACAGTAAGGTTATTATCTGGTTCCCTAAAAGCACATGAGCAACGGATGAATGACAGTAAAATTGAAAAACCAATTGAACAGGCTTTGCAAGCACAAGCCTCAATTAGTAGCTCACATGGTGGTTCACGAGGCAGAGGCAGAGGACGTGGTCGTGGCTATTCCAACAAAGGTCGTGGTGGCCAGAATCATGGAGATACTGACCAGAATAATACTGGTTCCAATCAAAATTTGAAATCAAATTCCTCCTAGCAAAGAGGACGTGGTCGTGGAGGACGTAGAGGCACATATAATAAATCAAATGTGGAATGTTATAATTGCCACAAGCGCGACCATTATGCAAATGAGTGCAGATCAAAAGGTGACAATCAAGCTGCCAATTGTGCTCAAGAAAAGGATTATGACGAAGAAGATCATGCATTATTAATGGTAGCCACATCAAATGAAACTCCAAACTACCAAACTTGATATTTGGATTCTGGTTGCACGAATCACATGTGTGGCCATAAGGAGCTGTTTGCAGATTTTGATGAATCGTTTCGCACAAGAGTGAAATTTGGTGATGGAAGGTTCGTTCTAGTGACTGGAAAAGGGCGAATTCTTATAACATTGAAAAATGGTGATCACAGGTACATTTCAAATGTTTTCTACGTACCTGATATGAAAAGTAATTTGTTGAGTATGGGACAGTTGGCCGAAAAAGGTTATGTGATGCACGTCTCTGGAAATAAATTCTCAATCTTTGATAAAGAAGGTAATATGATTCTTGAAACCTTTTTATCAAACAATCGTATGTTTCCAGTAGATTTCAATATGGGTGATTTCAAGTGCTTGAATGCAATGGTGAATGATGAATCATGGTTATGGCATTTACGTTTTGGGCATTTAAATTTTCAGAGTTTGGAAAATCTTTCCAAACATAATTTAGTGAAAGGTTTATCCAATATTTATCACCCTCATCAATTGTGTGAAGCTTGTATTTTTGGAAAGAATCACATGACAACTTTTGTTAAGCAGCCTTGGCGTGCAAAATTTCTTTTGGAGCTAGTTCATACAGATGTTTGTGGCCCAATGAACATATCATCAATTGGAGGGAACAAGTATTTTCTAACATTTATTGATGATTTTTCAAGGAAAATTTGGATTTATTTATTGAAGAGCAAAGATGAGGTATTTCATTGCTTTAAAATATTTAAAGCATTTGTGGAGAGATAGAGTGAGAAATTAATCAAGATGATGCGAAGTGATGGAGGAGGTGAATACAAGTCAAATGATTTCAAATTCACTGTGAGGAGCTTGGATTGCAACACAACATTACTGTTCCCTACATTCCTCAAACACAATGGAGTAGCTGAGAGAAAGAATATATCAATTATGGATATGGCCAAGAGCATGCTTAAAGCAAAAGGTATGCCGAATTATTTTTGGGCTGAATCTGTTTCATGTGCAGTATATTTGTTGAACCGATCACCTACAAGAAGTCTTCCCAACACAACTCTTATTGAGGCATGGAGTGGATTCAAACCCAATGTCCAACACTTGAAAATATTTGGATCAGTTGCTTATGCTCATGTCCCTAAGTAAACAAGAACCAAGTTGGATGATAGGGCAGTAAAGACAATTTTCATTGGATATAAGTAAGGAGGGTACAAATTGTACAATCCAATGACTAAGAAGGTGATAGTAAGTCGTGATGTTAAATTTGCAGAAAATGAGGTATGGGATTGGAATACAACAGGTGATATAGACTCAACAAAATGTTACATTTATGTTTTGAATGAGGATGCAGATGTAGAAGGTAGAGTCAATGAAGAAACTCCTGCAGTTCAACCAGAAATTGTAGCTCTAATCACAACTACTATGAAAAGGCAAAGAAGGGAGCGTTGACAACCTACACATCTTCAAGATTACGAAGTTAATCTCGATGATGAGGTTGATAATGATGGAGAATTAGTCCACTTTGCTTTTCTCGCAGATTCAGAGCCTGTTTAACTTAAAGATGCCATTAAAAATCCCAAATGGCAAAAGGCTATGAACGAAGAATTGATGGCAATTGAGAAAAATAACACATGGCAGTTGACTGATCTTCCAAAAGAACACATAGCAATTGATGTGAAGTGGGTGTATAAAATCAAATTGAAAGCAAATGGTGAAATTGACAAATACAAAGCAAGGTTGGTGGCGAAGGGATTTAAGCAAAGAGAAGGTTTTGATTATGAAGAAGTATTTTCTCCCGTAGAATGAATGGAAACTGTGAGATTAATCATTGCTTTAGCTGCACAAAAACAATGGAAAATTCACCAGATGGACGTCAAATCAGCGTTTCTTAATGGCCCACTTGACGAAGAGGTTTATGTAAAGCAGCCACCTGGTTTTATACAATCTAGCAAAAAGGACAATGTCTACAAACTTAATAAGACTTTGAATGGCCTTAAGCAGGCAAGAGGATTGATTCATTTCTTCATGATACTGGATTTAAAAAATGTCCATCAGATCATGGTCTATATGTAAAGACCAATGATTATGGAGATCTGCTAATCTTATGTCTCTATGTTGATGATGTGATTTTTACAGGACATAATCTCAAGATGATTAGTGATTTCAAGCATATTATAATGAAGTAATTTGAAATGAGCGATCTTGGTCTAATGTCTTACTTTTTGGGCATTGAGGTTATCCAGGGAGATGATGATGGAATATTCATTCATCAAAAGAAATATGCTGCTGAATTTTTGAAGAAGTTTAAGATGGAAGATTCAAACTCAATGAAGACGCCAGTTGAAATCGGACTTAAGCTTAACAAAGATGATGATGAGCGAAGTGTAGATGCAACATACTTTAAGCAGATTGTTGGAAGCTTAAGATATCTCACGTGCACTAGACCTGATATTTGTTATGTTGTGGGATTGGTTAGTCGATACATGGAGTCACCTAGACAGATTCATTTACAAGCAGTAAAAAGAATTATGCGCTACATTAAAGGTACTACAACTTTTGGTCTATTCTACTCTTCATCTAAAGAGATTGAGATCGTTGGATACTCGGATAGTGATTGGGGTGGAGATTCAGATGAGAGGAAGAGCACAAGTGGTCATTGTTTTATGCTCGGAAAGACTGTTTGCTCGTGGTCATCAAAGAAACAGTCAATTGTTGCATTATTCACATGTGAAGCTGAGTATGTAGCTGCTGCAGCAAGTGCATGTCAATCAATTTGGCTCCACAATATCATGAGTCAAATTGACATTAATCTCGAAGGTCCAATGAAGATTTATGTTGACAATATCTCTGCAATCAATTTGGCAAAAAATCCATTCTTTCATGGAAGAAGTAAACATATTGATATTCAGTATCACTTTTTACGAGACCAGGTTGGGAAGAACATGATCGAATTGAAATATTGCAAGTCAGAAGATCAGATTGCAGATATTCTTACTAAGCCGTTGAAGATCGATGCCTTTATCAAATTAAGGAACCTACTTGGTGTGAAGATCATTCCAAATCAGAATTAAGGAGGGATGTTGATTATATTTCAATTCTGATTTTAATTTATTATTTAATTAATTAATTTATTTTGTTTTAAATTCAGTGTCTTTTATTAATCGTGTCTTCTGGTCTTCAGCCATTAATTAGATCGTGTAATAGTGTGATAGTGCATCCTATATTTTAGGTGGTGGAATTATGCGATTTATTTTTAGGTTGTATCTTGGCTATAAATTGCTGGAGGAAAAGTCAAATGAACACAGTGATTTAAGCAAATTCTCCTCTGTATTTTTTTCCCTCTATTTCAAATACAACTTGCTTTCTTCTAGTAAATTAATTTTCCTACAACAATTATATAAAAAAAATATTTTAAATGTATATACATAAAAATATTGATTTGAAAGAAAAAAACGATAGACTATGAATTTAGCACCTCACAAGTTGGCAGAATGTCAAATCTTGCCTATTGGGAGGTTACAATTTTTTTCTCCCCGTAGAATAGGGTAAATGGTTCAAATGGGTTCATTTTATGAACCATTTATCAAAATGAGTATATTTTAAAACAATTTGTGGGAGGGGATTGTGGCGTCTTTTGGAGAGATGCCACAGACATTAAAAATAGTCAAATGATTTGTCGTATGTGATGGACATGTGGCCTTCATCAATTTAACAGGAAACGTTACCAACTTGTTGTGTTTTTAGGACAGACGCAATAGCTAAATCCAAACAAATATTTTGTTCAATTAAAAAAAAAAAGTTTAAAAATATATCCAAACAACTCGTCTCCCTTTTTTTTCTCTTATGTTGTTTCTTTTACATACTCTTTTTTTTTTTTTTTTTTATAAATATTTTCTCTGTTTTCTTTCTTTATTTCAATTTCTTTTTTTTGTGTTATATATTTATTGTTTTTATTTAATTATTTCACTTTATAGCATTTTGTTTCTAGCAAATATTTACTAGAATTTTAAAATTTTCTTTATTATTATAATGTAGTTTATATGGTAAAGATTAGAATAAATAATTGGTAGTTGTTAGAGTTTAAAATATACATTAAATATATATCTACACTTGATAAAATAAAATTGATATTGGCAACCGTTCCTTTCTAAAATTATATTTTATAAAAAGAATCCAAACAAACTTGTCATCCTTTTTCAATATTTTTTCTGCCAATATTTTTCTTGCTTTCTTTATTTCATTTTTGTTTTGTTTTCTATATATTTATTTTTTGTTTTTATTTCACCTAATAGCATTTTGTTTCTAACAAATCTATACGAGAATTTCAATTTTTCTTTATTATGATTATTAGGTAAAGATTAGATAAATAATTAATAGTTGTTAGAGTTTAAAAATAAATATTAAATGTATATCTACACTTATTTTATTAATTCAATATACTGAATGTAGGTGTTCTACTCATTTTCAATCAAAAAAAAAAAAAAAAAAACTTTACATTTTATTTATCTAACTTGCTTTTAATAATATTTATGAGTACTTTTCTACCAAAATATAAAAAAGAAAAAATATTAAGATATAAATTGATAAAATAAAACTGATAATGACAACTTTCTAAAATTATGTTTTATGTTCTAAAAATTGACTTACAAGGAGAGAACAAGGAGAAGGAGCGAGAACGTTTTTTTTAATAAAAAATAAAAGAGAAACCTATTTCGTTAGAGGCAGGCATGTGTCGACTCTAGGAGAAACGCCACAAAATAGAACGGAATAGTTCATTTAGATTTGAATTTTGATAGATGGATTATAAAAATGAATAATTTTAAAATGATGAATTATTTTTTAATATTAAAAATAAGTGATTATAAATTTATGATTGTTTTGAGTTATTTAAGTGGTTACGTTAGCTCATTTAAATATATATATTTTTTTATTTTGACGAAGAGGCTCATTTATAATAATTAGATTTTTGTTAAAAATTATTAAATATGAGACAGTCACACTGGTTCTCTCCTTGTAATGATCTAATTTAGATCTTAAATTAATTACTTAAACTAGTTGAACTAAAAAAACTAGAATTAATATTAGGAATAAATATCATTAGAATATTCTCAAGAATATATTAGGTTTAACATTTGAATATTATTATATATTCTATATGATTTGATAGAATATTTGTTAGATATTATATAATATTTATTAGGAGATCTTTTAAGATTTGATATTTATTATATATATTTGTGAAAAATTAATGGAAAATCAAAAGGTTTATAGGTTTCTCACATTCTATCATGGTATCAAAGCCACCATAAATTAGGTTAAAAAAATAGCTTTGTTCAAAAAAGAAAAGAAAAAATGTCCGACGACGTGATCAATGAAATTTTGATGAATCATTAAATCCGTGCGATTCATGTGGTGCAATAATGCATCCTAGTAGTGGTATATTATGTTCGGTGAGGTGATCAACGACAGTTTGATGAATCGTGGAATCCGTGCGATTCGTGTGGTGCAATGATGCCTCCTGGTAGCGGTATATTCTATTCGACGGCATGATCGGCGACATTTTGACGATTCGTGAAATCCGCGCGATTCGTGTGGTGTGATAACGCATCCTAGTAGCAGTTTATTTTGTTCGGCGATGAGATCGACAGTTAGAAGAAGCATCCGTGTGACATACAATAACTTTGTTTTGAAGACTTATTTTCAAGTTGGAGTATGTAATTTCAAATCACCAACTTGAAAATAAAGTATTTAGTTCGATAGTGAGATCGAAAGCAGATGCATGTCGCACAAATATTTGAAAATAAACATTACCAACTTGAGAAAACAAAGTCTTGAATGCATGTCGCACAAATATTTGAAAATAAACATTACCAACTTGAGAAAACAAAGTCTTGAATGCATGTCGCACAAATGTGCATTTGCTATCAATCTCACTGTCGAACTAAATACACATTACCAACTTGAGAAAACAAAGTCTTGAATGCATGTCGCACAAATGTTGCATCTGCTATCGATCTCACTGTCGAACTAAATATACCACTGTAACGGCCCGAAAAATTCATCCCGGCCTTCCCGGGAGGCCCAGGGGCATTTTGGTAATTTTGGGTCGGGCCGATTTTGAAATTTAAAATTGCCGGAATAATTACGAGTCAATTTGAATAGGATCGGGATTTTTGGTGAAGGCGTTTGGGCTTGGGAAGGAGCAAAAATAAATAGGGAATTAAATAGCGCGTCGAGCAAGAATCGAACCAGGGCCGTGTCGCGTGCTAGGCAGGGGTCGCTGCCAATCAAGCCACTGAGCGCTCTTGTGCTTCTAAACGCGCCATCTTCTATGTATGCTTGTCTGTCCCCTGTTTTGCTTTAAGAGGCAGCTCGCCCGAGCTTCGCCCCACCTTTCTTCTTCTTCTTCCTCGCGATCACCCCCGACCGACTGGATTTTTCTCGCGAATTCTTCTTCCCCCACGCCGACCTCGACTCGCCGGAGCTCCCTCGCCGCTCGTCTCCCTCCGGTAAGCTTTCCTTTCTCTTCTCTTCTCTTTTCCTTCTCCTCCGAATCCATTTCTTCTCCCTAGTTTCGATTCCGTTCATCGGCCGAGTTGAGGCGATTTGAAGTATGGGTTTTGTGCAGCTAGTGTAGGGGAGTTCTTCTTCAAAGAATCGGCCGTCGAATCTTCTCCAATCGCCGGAATCGAGCTCGTCTTCTTCATGCTCTGTTTGCCTGTTGCGTCGCCGCCGCGACGCTTGCATGAGCAGCCCCAGGCCCGCCGAGCCACGCCGCGACTTCGTCGAGCTCGCCGGCGTCTGCCGTCGTCGTCGCGCAAGCGCCTCGCCCAGCTCCGCAACGCGTCGCCGAGCCGTCTCGCCAGCGCGCCTGTTTCGCCCCTGCGCCGCGCGCGCGGCCGCGCGGCGCGCGCGCGCGCGCGCCGCGCGCGCCCGACCCGCGCCTCGCGCCCCCAGCGCCAAAGAAGCCCGATTGCTGCCCGTTCGTGCTGTCGGCTCGTTAAATGCGTTCGTCGTGCCTCGTGAGTTGCTCCCGAGTGAGCCTTGTTTGTTTTATTATATTTAGGCCTATTTGTGTGATTATTGTGATGATTGATAGGTTCCGGTAGCTAGATCGAGATTGTTCGCGACTTAGGATTTCGTGCCAAACCGCCCCCGACCAAGGTAAGGATTTCTTACCGGGGTTGTGTGGATCTGCGATATTATATGTGATTGTTGAATGATTGCTTGTTTGTGATTATTAACATGTGTAGCTAGGTGCTTCAATCGAATTCCGGTTAGCATGATTTCTTGGTTAATTCTCATGTTAATCCATGCTAGGTTGTTCCTTTCGGCATGCTCGTATACATTCCTTGCTTCGTAGTATCATGCTAGGCTCGTTGTATTCTTATTGAGCACGTATTGGATTTTATGGAATTGTTTCTTTGTTTGCTCGGGCGAGTTAGAGTTGCGAGTTGATAGCATCATCGGGCCCGATGCATAAAGTACCTTGCATCCATGGCGGGGACGTCGAGCAAGTCATTAGATCCCTGGACCCCGTGAGGGATTTGCTAACCCGAGCGGTAGGCCCCGCAATCTTGGGTGAGGTGGCGATCGTTAAATGCCCCAACCGTCGGGATGATGACTTGGCATTGCCTTGTCCCGATAGTCGGCACGTCCTCGGCGTGTTCGCCGTAGCCACGATTGCCACTGTTAAGGTAAAGGCGGCTTCTCACGGTGTAAGCCTACCACGACCCGTTCCCTTAGCCTCGGTGCGGTGGTTCAGTGACATAGTTTAAGTGTCCAGTCTCACACCCTATGTCGGTGTGACACCGATCCAAAGATTTAGTTAGGCGTGGTGGATTGGACATGGGCGGCTTGCCTCTGACCCGCACACCCCATGGTCCGCAGTAGCACGCGGTGCATGTTTACGCTCATTACTGGCGCCGGCCCAAGAGCTCCTCGGGATCTTGAGCGAGTGTACCTTTCGTCGATAGTAGGCAGCCGAGGCCGAGACTTGTTTCTCGTATAGGGCGACTTATGTATTGGGTGTGTGATGATTTTATTAGGACTAAGCCACCGAGTTGGCATCCGAGGCCCAAGTGTGGGCTAAGCTATGTGCTCTATTCGTGTTATATTCATAGCTTGCATACGCTCATCGAGATGACCATGTTTATCGTATTGTACCCGGTTGGGGATTCTTCTTGAGTAATTCGTTACTCACCCTTATTCTGCGTGGTTTTCCACAGTAGTAGTGGGCTTGCGACAGGATGCCGAAGGAGGAGCTGTGATCATGGGGCCCGATCTTCCAACTCGATTTTTGTATTATGACTCTCGTGTGTTTTTGTTTTCCCCTGAATGCATGTAGCCGAGCACGAAGCCCTAGGATGTTTGTAAATATTTGTGGATTCCAGCATGTTGTATCTAAACAGGTTTTGAATGGCTTTTAGTAAATCTCTGATCAGAGTAAACTTTGGAAATTTATTTATCCCTGGAGCAGTGCTTGGAAACAGGGACGGAGTTTGTGGAAAATGTCTAGTTTTTAAAGAGGTTATTTTGAATGTTTTGTTTTAATTGGAATCAGAAATCATGTCTGTTTAAATGTCCTTTACTTTGAATGCATGCATTGGGATAAGGGCCCATTTAGTGCCCCATTCGGGTCGGTCCCTACAGGTTGGTATCGAGCTTAGAGTCATAAAGTGTAGTATGACTTTGTTGTTGTAGGTCGTTTTCCCATGATCACTAGCACTCCGACAGTCATCAGGTACGCCTAAGTTTACTTTTTGTTGTTTAAAAAGGGTTAAGAATTTACAATACCTGTCATCTAGTGTATGCCTTGTGTAGTATTGTGGAGCGGAGACGAGCATGTTCTCGACTCGTTATTGGTTTGGGTGTAGATCGCCAAAGATGCGATTACCCGCGCGCCGGAAGAGGACGCCCGAGAAGAGGCCGAGGTGTCGAGGATCGGATCGACACCGCGAGGACATCGTCCCAAGCCGAGACGGATAGCATTCCGCCTGTAGCTCCCGGTTGAGGCGAGTAGGCATTGAGGCGCGTGGCGCCGTGGAGATCGCTCCCGGAGCGTAATTTGCTAATTCCATGAGGTCTATGGTGGTTGACTGTTGAGTGGCGAGAGCGAGACCCGAGCTTTATTGGCAAAGACAATGGGAAGAGTCCCGAGCTCGGATCGAGCAAGCCCGACCCGTTTGTTTCAACAGGCGCAAAGAAGACTCACCCCGCAGAGCCAGCAGCCTTTGAGGCGAAGTTGCGAAGGTGCCGATGAACTTGGTAAATGGTTGAAGGACTTCGTAAAGTGGAACCCCGATAAGTTTGACGCCACGGTGACGCTTTATCAAGAAACAGATGGATTGCCCATTTGGAGTACACCTTTCCGATTATGGTGTGCCCCGATGTGCAGAGGCCGAGGTGTGCGGCCCATGCGTTAGGGGCGTAGCTAGATGGTGGTGGGAGTCCACCTTGAGTGAGAGACCAGTGGGTCTCCACCGCCACCGGGAGTTCTTTAAGTCGGAGTTCAGTGGTCAAATATATTAGCGATGAGGCTCAAGAGAAGATGGTAGCGCTTTTCAGAATGCGGCAGCAGAGGTTACGATTCTATTGAGGAATACGAAAGGAAGTTTTTGGAGTATGGCTATTTTGCTCATGGTGATAGCGACCCACGAGTTGAAAATTCGAAAGTTCATTTCAGTCCGAGGCGGGGTGTGTCTCGGGATGTCGAGCCACAGCCCCTATCACTTATGCTAAAGCGGTTGGTGGCCACTATTTACAATGGGAAATATCTGTCGAGCGGGTGGCGCCGCTCCGGCTGCGCGTCTGTCCCGGTGTAGTAGGGGCGAAGAGGAGGTTTGAGTTCGAGGGGGCAGCGTCGCCAAAGGCGATTCTGGAACCAGGATCGGCGTAGGATGCCGGCCCGATTCCAGCCTCGCCCGCAGGCGGTCCGAGCGAGTTCCGCTGTGCCACTTGTGGAAGAGTCCACTTTGGAGCTTGTCGGGACCGGGCCAGGCGGTGTTTCGGATGTGGAAGAGAGGGTCATACGATCCGTTTCTGCGATCGGCCAGCTATGGCGATTCGGCTGTGCAGCAGGCAGGTAGGGCGGGTGTTCGCTCTGAACCGTCGGGAGGCCGAGCGGCGTGCGGATGCCGCATGGCAGTGTACGCTTCTTGTTTTGGACCATTGTGCATTTGTCTTGTTTGACTGCAGGTTCTACGCACTCATTTGTATCTGTTTTGTTTCTTTGAGCATGCTAAGTTGAGATTAGAGCCTCTAGGTTTTGAATTATCTGTTGCTACTCCTTCGGGAGTTAATATGTTAGCTAAAGATAAGATTAAGGATGGCCGGATCGAGATATCCGAGAGTTCTTTGGTGGCTACGCTCATAGTTCTACCCATGAGTGGTTTCGATGTGATCCTTGGTATGGAGTGGTTAGCCGCTAACCACGCATTGATTGACCGCCACCGGAAGGAAGTAGTGTTCAAGCCGCGCCGGTCGGTGACTTCAAGTTTCGTGGAGTTCGAGGTGGAGTTTGCCCGCCGATGGTGTCACCGTGAAAGCCCGTCGTTTGCTAGCTCATGGAGCTTGGGGCTACCTAGCCAAATTGTCCGGAGAGAGCCATCCTCACCGATTGTTGATCAAGTGCCGGTTGTGCGGGAGTTTCTTGACGTGTTCCACGAGGAATTACTGGGGTTGCCCCGAAGAGAGAGGTTGACTTCACAATTGAGCTCGAGCCGGGGACCCTCCCTATCTCGAAGGCTCCGTGATCGTATGGCGCCACCGAGCTAAAGGCGAAGGTTCAAATTTGCAGGAGATGTTAGATCGAGGATTCATCCGTCCGAGTGTGTCCCCGTGGGAGCGCCCGATGTTGTTTGTGAAGAAAAAGGATGGTTCGATGCGCCTATGCATTGACTATCGTGAGCTTAATAAGGTGATCGTGAAGAATAAATATCCGTTGCCCCGTATCGATGATTTGTTCGATCGACTTCGTGGAGCTTCCGTGTTCTCCAAGATAGATTTGAGATCTGGGGTATCACGATTGCGGATTAGGGACGCCGACATTCCTAAGGCGGCGTTCGAGTCTAGATATGGGCACTACGAGTTTGGGGTCATGTCGTTTGGATTGACGAATGCACCAAAGCGGCGTTCATGGACATGATGGATAGGGTGTTCAAAGCATTTTTGGACGGCTTCGTCATTGTGTTCATTGACGATATTACGATCTATTCAAGGACGAGAAAGGATCATGCGAGCATTTGAGGAAAGTGTTGATGACCTTGAGGAAAAACCGGCTTTATGCGAAATTTTCCAAATGTGAGTTCGGTTGGAACAAGTGGCCTTCTTAGGTCATATAGTCTCGAGAGATGGTATAGGCTGTGGATCCTGCAAAGATTGAGGCCGTGAGTTCGTGGGCAGGCCGACTTGATTCGAGATACGCAGACTTCCTAGGTTTGGCGAGTTACTACCGTCGGTTTGTTAAGGATTTTTCCGCCATAGCCTCGCGCCTCACTCGTCGGCGAGGAAGGGTGTCGAGTTTGTTTGGGACAGTAGGTGTGATGAGAGCTTTGCGTGCTCAAGCGCGATTTGACTTCACCCAGTGTTGGCGATCCGGAGGGACAGGTGGTTTCGTGGTTTACGTGATGCTTCCAAGTTTGGGTTGGGTTGTGTGTTGAAAGACGGGAAGGTCATTGCTTATGCTTCCCGTCATTTGAAGCCATATGAGCAGTAACTATCCGACTCATGATATGGAGTTGGCGCATGGTGTTTGCACCTTGAAGATTTGGAGGCATTATCTATACGGTGAGCGGATTCGGATGTTTACCGATCACCGAGCCTCAAGTATCTGTTTACCCAGAAAGAGTTGAACATGAGGCAGAGGAGATGGTTAGAGCTAGTGAAAGATTATGATTGCGAGATTCTGTACCATCCGGGTAAAGCCAACGTTGTAGCTGATGCATTAAGTAGAAAGACGTCGCACTCTGCTGTATCGCTGAGTTCCCAGCCAGATTGCAGAGAGAGTTCGAGCGGGCTGAGATTGCAGTATTGCTGGGTGAGGTTCTTGCCGAGTAGCTCGATTGTGATCCGACCATCGATTAGGCAAATGGATTATTGATAGTCAGCTGAGTGACCCTGCACTTAAGAGGTTGGTTGACAGAGTCAGTGTTGACGGCGACTTTGATTTTGTATATTCACCAGACAGTGGGCTGACGTACAGAGGCCGGATGTGTGTTCCGGATGTTGCGAGTTTGCGAGCGAGTTGCTCTCGAGAGGCCCACTCTCCGTTTGCTTGGCACCCGGGGTACCAAGATGTATCGAGATCTTAGCGAGACATACGGTGGATGGGTATGAAAAGAGATGTTGCGGAGTTTGTCGGTCGATGTCTCACTTGTCAGCAAGTGAAGGCCCCCAGGCAGAGACCAGCCGGATTGTTGCAGCCGCTGAGTGTGCCTCAGTGGAAATGGGAAGAAATCTCCATGGACTTCATTTCGGGTTTGCCGAGGACTCGAGGAAGTTCACTCAGATCCGGGTGATAGTTGACCGTTTGACTAAGAGCGCACTTCATTCCCGGTAGAGACACTTATACCGAGTGGAGCATGGGGCGCATTGTATTTTTGGAACAGATTGTTCGCTATCACGGGGTGCCCGTGAGGATTGTATCGACCGTGATTCGAGGTTCACTTCTCGTTTCGGAGAGCGCTCAGAAGGGTTTAGGCAGCGAGTGCGGCTTCAAGACTGACTTTTCACCCTCGGACCGATGGTGGGACCGAGAGGGTGAACCAGATTCTCGAAGATATGTTGAGGGCTTGTGTGTTGGATTTCGAGCGGTTGGGACGAGATCTCGATATCGATGGAGTTTGCATATAACAACGATTATCGATCGGCGATTCGAGATGGCTCCATTCGAGGCTTTGTATGGTAAGCGTTGCCGATCTCCCGTGTTCGGGAAGAGGTTGGTGATAGGCGAGTTTTGGGTCCCGAAGTTTGCTGCAATTAACCAATGATCTTGTATGCGAGAAGATTAGAGCCCGTATGTTGTGACCCCAGGCGAGCGAGAAGAGTTATGCCGATGTTCGACGTCGGGATTTGGAGTTTGAGGTTGGTCGGCATGTATTCTCGAAGGTCGCACCAATGCGAGGAGTTTTGAGGTTTGGCAAGCGTGGGAAAGTGAGTCCCCGTTTTGTTGGTCCGTTTGAAATCCGGAGAGGATCGGCGAGTTGCTTATCGATTAGCCTTGCCTCCGTCATTGTCGGATGTACGGTGTATTTCATGTATCGATGTTGAGGCGATGCGTGCGGACCCGTCGCACATTGTGGATTTTGAGCCTTTGCGGTGAATGAGGATTTGAGCTTCGAGGAAAAGCCGGTGGGAATTCTTGCCTTTGAGACAAAGACAACTGCGTGTCGTGAAATCAAAGCGGTAAAGGTTACGTGGAGAAGTCGAGTTTAGAGGAAGCCACTTGGGAGCGGGAGGATGAGATGAGATTGCGAGTATCCCGAATTTATTCGATCGTAAGTGACTTTCGAGGACGAAAGTCTTGTAAGGGGGAGTATTGTAACGGCCCGGAAAATTCATCCCGCCTTTCGGGAGGCCCAGGGCATTTTGGTAATTTTGGGTCGGGCCGATTTTGAAATTTAAAATTGCCGGAATAATTACGAGTCAATTTGAATAGGATCGGGATTTTTGGTGAAGGCGTTTGGGCTTGGGAAGGAGCAAAATAAATAGGGAATTAAATAGCGCGTCGAGCAAGAATCGAACAGGGGCCGTGTCGCATGCTAGGCGTGGGTCGCCGCCAATCGAGCCACCGAGCGCTCTTGTGCTTCTAAACGCGCCATCTTCTATGTATGCTTGTCTGTCCCTGCTTTTTTTGCTTTAAGAGGCGGCTCGCCCGAGCTTCGCCCCCACCTTTCTTCTTCTTCTTCCTCGCGATCACCCCGACCGATTGGATTTTTCTCGCGAATTCTTCTTCCCCACGCCGATGCTCGACTCGCGGAGCTCCTCGCCGCTCGTCTCCCTCCGGTAAGCTTTCCTTTCTCTTCTCTTCTCTTTTCCTTCTCCTCCGAATCCATTTCTTTCCCTAGTTTCGATTCCGTTCATCGGCCGAGTTGAGGCGATTTGAAGTATGGGTTTTGTGCGGCTAGTGTAGGGAGTTCTTCTTCAAAGAATCGGCCGTCGAATCTTCTCCAATCGCCGGAATCGAGCTCGTCTTCTTCATGCTCTGCTTGCCCCTGTTCGCCGTCGCGCGCGCGCTTGCAGAGCTAGCCAACCCGCCGCCGAGCCACGCCGCGACTTCGTCGAGCTCGCCAGCGTGCGTCTCCGTCCGTCGCGCGCGCGCTCGCCCGACTCCGCAACGCGTCGCCCGAGCCGTCTCGCCGGCGCCCTGTTCGCCTGCACCGCGCGCCGCAGCAGCGCGCGCCCTCGCGCGCGCGCGGCCAGCGCGCGCCACGCGCGCGACCTCGCGCCCGGCCGCGCCAAAGAAGCCCTATTGCCGCTTTGCCGTTCGTGCAATCGGCTCGTTCGTGCGTTCGTCGTGCCTCGTGAGTTGCTCCCGAGCTGAGCCTTGTTTGTTTTATTATATTTAGGCCTATTGTGTGATTATTGTGATGATTGATAGGTTCCCGGTAGCTAGATCGAGATTGTTCGCGACTTAGGATTTCGTGCCAAACCGTCCCCCGACCAAGGTAAGGATTTCTTACCGGGGTTGTGTGGATCCTGCGATATTATATGTGATTGTTGAATGATTGCTTGTTTGTGATTATTAACATGTGTAGCTAGGTGCTTCAATCTGAATTCCCGGTTAGCATGATTTCTTGGTTAATTCTCATGTTAATCCATGCTAGGTTGTTCCTTTTCTCGCATGCTCGTATTCATTCCTTGCTTCGTAGTATCATGCTAGGCTCGTTGTATTCTTATTGAGCACGTATTGGATTTTATGGAATTGTTTCTTTGTTTGCTCAGGCGAGTTAGAGTTGCGGGTAGATAGCATCATCCGGCCCTGATGCATAAAGTACCTTGCATCCATGGCGGGGACGTCGAGCAAGTCATTCCGTCCCCTGGACCCCGTGAGGATTTGCTAACCCAGCGGTAGGCCCCGCAATCTTGGGTGAGGGTGGCGATCGTTAAATGCCCCAACCGTCGGGATGATGACTTGGCATTGCCTTGTCCCCGATAGTCGGCACGTCCTCGGCGTGTTCGGCCGTAGCCCACGATTGCCACTGTTAAGGTAGGCGGCTTCACGGTGTAAGCCTACCACGACCCGTTCCCCTTAGCCTCAAGTGCGGTGGTTGGTGACATAGTTTAAGTGTCCAGTCTCACACCCCTATGTCGGTGACACCGATCCAAAGATTTAGTTAGGCGTGGTATTGGACATGGGCGGCTTGCCTCTAGACCCGGCACCCCATGGTCTGCAGAGCACGCGGTGCATGTTTACGCTCATTACAAATACCGGAGAGCTCCTCGGGATCTTGAGCGGTGTACCTTTCGTCGGCGAGTGAGAAAGCCGTGGCCGAGACTTGTTTCTCGTATAGGCGACTTATGTATTGGATGTGTGATGATTTTATTCGGACTAAGCCACCGAGTTGGCATCCGAGGCCCAAGTGTGGGCTAAGCTATGTGCTCTATTCGTGTTATATTCATAGCTTGCATACGCTCATCGAGATGACCATGTTTATCGTATTGTACCCCGGTTGGGGATTCTTATGAGTAATTCGTTACTCACCCTTATTCTGTGGTTTTCCACAGGTAAGTGGTCTTGCGACAGGATGCTGAAGGAGGAGCTGTGATCATGGGGCCCGATCTTCCAACTCGATTTTTGTATTATGACTCTCGTGTGTTTTTGTTTTCCCCGAATGCATGTAGCAGGGCACGAAGCCCTAGGATGTTTGTAAATATTTGTGGATTCCGGCATGTTGTATCTAAACAGTTTTGAATGGCTTTTAGTAAATCTCACGATCGAGTAAACTTTGGAAATTTATTTATCCTGGAGCAGTGCTTGGAAACAGGACGGTTTCGTGGGGAAAATGTCTAGTTTTTAAAGAGGTTATTTTGAATGTTTTGTTTTAATTGGAATCCGAAATCATGTCCATTTAAATGTCCTTTACTTTGAATGCATGCATTGGGATAAGAGGCCCATTTAGTGCCCCATTCGGGTCGGTCCCCTTACGGTTGGTATCAGAGCTCAGAGTCATAAATTCTGTAGTATGACCTGTTGTTGTAGGTCGTTTTCCCATGATCACTAGCACTCCGACAGTCATCAGGTACGCCTAAGTTTACTTTTTGTTGTTTAAAAAGGGTTAAGAATTTACAATACCTGTCATCTAGTGTATGCCTTGTGTAGTATTGTGGAGCGGAGACGAGCATGTTCTGACTCGTTATTGGTTTGGGTGTAGATCGCCAGCATGCCAGTTACCCGCGCCGGAAGAGGACGCCCGAGAAGAGGCCGAGGTGTCAGGATCGGATCGACACCGCGCAGGACATCGTCCCAAGCTGAGACGGATAGCATTCCGCCTGTAGCTCCCCCGGTTGAGGCCAGAGTAGGCATTGAGGCGACTGGGCGCCGTGAGACTGCTCCTGGAGCAGAATTTGCTAATTCCATGAGGTCTATGGTGGTTGACCTGTTGAGTGGCAGAGAGGCGAGACCCGAGCTTTATTGGCAAAGACAATGGGAAGAGTCCCGAGCTCGGATCGAGTAGGTGACCCGTTTGTTTCAACAGGCGCGAAGAAGACCCGACTCCGCAGAGCGCAGCCTTTGAGGCGAAGTGGCGAGAAGGTGCCGATGAACTTGGTAAATGGTTGAAGGACTTCGTAAAGTGGAACCCCGATAAGTTTGGCGCCACGGTGGACGCTTTATCAAGCGACGAGATGGATTGCCCATTTGGAGTACACCTTCACGATTATGGTGTGCCCCGATGTGCAGAGGCCGAGGTGTGCGACCCATGCGTTAGGGGCGTAGCTAGATGGTGGTGGGAGTCCACCTTGAGTGAGAGACCGGTGGGTCTCCACCGCCACCGGGAGTTCTTTAAGTCGGAGTTCAGGTCAAATATATTAGCAATGAGGCTCAAGAGAAGATGGTAGCGCTTTTCCGAGAATCTGCAGCGGGGTTACGATTCTATTGAGGAATACGAAAGGAAGTTTTCGGAGTATGGCTATTTTGCTCGCGCGGTGATAGCGACCACTCGAGTTGAAAATTCGAAAGTTCATTTTCAGTCCGAGCGAGGTGTGTCTCGAGATGTCAGAGCCCCGCCCCTATCACTTATGCTAAAGCGGTTCACCGCCACTATTTACAATGGGAAATATCTGTCGAGCGGTGGCGCCCGCTCCGGTGCGCGTCTGTCCCGGGTGTAGTAGGGGCGAAGAGGAGGTTTGAGTTCGAGAGGGGCGCGGCGCCGCCAAGGGCGATTCGAGCAGGATCGGCCAGAGATGCGGCCCGATTCGGCCTCGCCGGCGAGGCGGTCGAGAGCGAGTTCCCGCTGTGCCACTTGTGGAAGAGTCCACTTTGGAGCTTGTCGAGGCCGGGCCCAGCGGTGTTTCAGATGTGGAAGAGAGGGTCATACGATCCGTTTCTGCGATCGGCCCGGCTATGGCGATTCGGCTGTCGCGCAAAGCAGCCAGCAGGTCGGTGTTCGCCACTGAACCGTCGAGAGAGCGAGCGTGCGGATGCCGCAGATGGCGTGTACGCTTCTTGTTTTGGACCATTGTGCATTTGTCTTGTTTGACTCAGTTCTACGCACTCATTTGTATCTGTTTTGTTTCTTTGAGCATGCTAAGTTGAGATTAGAGCCTCTAGGTTTTGAATTATCTGTTGCTACTCCTTGGGAGTTAATATGTTAGCTAAAGATAAGATTAAGGATGGCCGGATCGAGATATCAGGAGATTCTTTGGTGGCTACGCTCATAGTTCTACCCATGAGTGGTTTCGATGTGATCCTTGGTATGGAGTGGTTAGCCGCTAACCACGCATTGATTGATTTGCCGGAAGGAAGTAGTGTTCGGGCCGCCGGGTCGGCCCGACCTTCAAGTTTCGTGGAGTTCGGGTGGAGTTTGCCCGCCGATGGTGTCACGGTGTGAAAGCCCGTCGTTTGCTAGCTCATGGAGCTTGGGGCTACCTAGCCAAATTGTCGGAGAGAGCCATCCCTCACCGATCGTTGATCAAGTGCGGTTGTGCGGGAGTTTTCTTGACGTGTTCCACGAGGAATTACAGGGGTTGCCCCGAAGAGAGAGGTTGACTTCACAATTGAGCTCGAGCCAGGACCCTCCTATCTCGAAGGCTCCGTATCGTATGGCGCCGGCCGAGCTAAAGGAATCGAAGGTTCATTTGCAGGAGATGTTAGATCGAGGATTCATCCGTCCGAGTGTGTCCCGTGGGGAGCGCAAAGTGTTGTTTGTGAAGAAAAAGGATGGTTCGTTGCGCCTATGCATTGACTATCGTGAGCTTAATAAGGTGATTGTGAAGAATAAATATCCGCTTGCCCCCGTATCGATGATTTGTTCGATCGGCTTCGTGAGCTTAGTGTTCTCTAAGATAGATTTGAGATCCGGTATCACCGATTTGCGGATTAGGGACGCCGACATTCCTAAGACGGCGTTCAGTGTCTAGATATGGGCACTACGAGTTTGGGGTCATGTCGTTTGGATTGACGAATGCACCAAAGAGCGTTCATGGACATGATGGATAGGGTGTTCAAAGCATTTTTGGACGGCCGTCATTGTGTTCATTGACGATATTCGATCTATTCAAGGACCGAGAAAGGATCATGCAGAGCATTTGAGGAAAGTGTTGGCGACCTTGAGAAAAACCACTTTATGCGAAATTTTCCAAATGTGAGTTCTCGTTGGAACAAGTGGCCTTCTTAGGTCATATAGTCTCGAGAGATGGTATAGGTGTGGATCTGCAAAGATTGAGGCCGTGAGTTCGTGGGCGAGCCGACTTGATTCTGAGATACGCACTTCCTAGGTTTGGCGAGTTACTACCGTCGGTTTGTTAAGGATTTTTCCGCCATAGCCTCGCCCTCACTCGTCGGACGAGGAAGGGTGTCGAGTTTGTTTGGGATGGTAGGTGTGATGAGAGCTTTGCCGGGCTCAAGCGCAGATTTGACTTCACCCAGTGTTGGCGATCCGAGGAGGACAGGTGGTTTCGTGGTTTCTGGCCGATGCTTCCAAGTTTGGGTTGGGTTTGTGTGTTGATGCAAAGACGGGAAGGTCATTGCTTATGCTTCCCGTCAATTTGAAAGCCATATGAGCGAGAACTATCCGACTCATGATATGGAGTTGGCGCGAGTGGTGTTTGCACCGAAGATTTGGAGGCATTATCTATACGGTGAGCGGATTCGGATGTTTACCGATCACCGAGCCTCAAGTATCTGTTTACCAGAAAGAGTTGAACATGAGGCAGAGAGAGATGGTTAGAGCTAGTGAAAGATTATGATTGCGAGATTCTGCATACCATCCGGTAAAGCCAACGTTGTAGCCGATGCATTAAGTAGAAAGAGGCGTCGCACTCTCTTTGTATCATTTGAGTTCCCAGCCAGATTGCGAGAGAGAGTTCGAGCGGGTGAGATTGCAGTATTCTTTGGGTGAGGTTCTTGCCAGAGTAGCTCGGTTGTGATCCGACCATCGATTAGGCAAATGGATTATTGATAGTCGGTGAGTGACCACGCACTTAAGAGGTTGGTTGTGAGTCGGTGTTGTGGCGACTTTGATTTTGTATATTCACACGACGGTGGGCAATGACGTTCAGAGGCCGGATGTGTGTTCCGGATGTTGCGTGTTTGCGAGCGAGTTGCTCTCAGAGGAGGCAGCTCTCGTTTGCTTGGCACCTGGGGGTACCAAGATGTATCAGGATCTTAAGCAGACATTCTGGTGGATGGGTATGAAAAGAGATGTTGCGGAGTTTGTCAGTCGATGTCTCACTTGTCAGCAAGTGAAGGCACCCAGGCAGAGACCAGCCGGATTGTTGCAGCCGCTGAGTGTGCCTCAGTGGAAATGGGAAGAAATCTCCATGGACTTCATTTCGGGTTTGCCGAGGACTCCGAGGAAGTTCACTCAGATCTGGGTGATAGTTGACCGTTTGACTAAGAGCGCGCACTTCATTCCGGTAGAGACACTTATACTGAGTGGAGCGGTGGCGCATTTGTTTTTGGAACAGATTGTTCGCTATCACGGGGTGCCTGTGAGGATTGTATCTGACCGTGATTCGAGGTTCACTTCTCGTTTCTGGAGAGCGCTCCAGAAGGGTTTAGGCACTGAGTGCAGCTTCAGCACAGCTTTTCACCCTCAGACCGATGGTCAGACTGAGAGGGTGAACCAGATTCTCGAAGATATGTTGAGGGCTTGTGTGTTGGATTTCCCGGGCGATTGGGACGATATCAGATCTCGATGGAGTTTGCATATAACAACGATTATCGATCGGCGATTGAGATGGCTCCATTCGAGGCTTTGTATGGTAAGCGTTGCCGATCTCCGTGTTCGGGAAGAGGTTGGTGATAGGCGAGTTTTGGGTCCCGAGTTGTTTGCAATTAACCAATGATCTTTGTGCGAGAAGATTAGAGCCCGTATGTTGTGACCCGTGAGCGCATGAGAAGAGTTATGCCGATGTTCGACGTCGGGATTTGGAGTTTGAGGTTGGTCAGCATGTATTCCTGAAGGTCGCACCAATGCGAGGAGTTTTGAGGTTTGGCAAGCGTGGGAAGCTGAGTCCCCGTTTTGTTGGTCCGTTTGAAATCCTGGAGAGGATCGGCCAGGTTGCTTATCGATTAGCCTTGCCTCCGTCATTGTCAGCAGTGCACAGTGTATTTCATGTATCGATGTTGAGGCAGTACGTGCCGGACCCGTCGCACATTGTGGATTTTGAGCCTTTGCAGCTGAATGAGGATTTGAGCTTCGAGGAAAAGCCAGTGGGAATTCTTGCCTTTGAGACAAAGACACTGCGTAATCGTGAAATCAAACTGGTAAAGGTTCTGTGGAGAAGTCAGAGTTTAGAGGAAGCCACTTGGGAACGGGAGGATGAGATGAGATTGCAGTATCCCGATTTATTTCGATCGTAAGTGACTTTCGAGGGACGAAAGTCTTGTAAGGGGAGTATTGTAACGGCCGGAAAATTCATCCGGCCTTCGGGAGGCCGAGGGCATTTTGGTAATTTTGGGTCGGGCCGATTTTGAAATTTAAAATTGCCGGAATAATTACGAGTCAATTTGAATAGGATCGGGATTTTTGGTGAAGGCGTTTGGGCTTGGGAAGGAGCAAAAATAAATAGGGAATTAAATAGCGCGTCGAGCAAGAATCGAACCAGGGCCGTGTCGCGTGCTAGGCAGGGGTCGCTGCCAATCGAGCCACTGAGCGCTCTTGTGCTTCTAAACGCGCCATCTTCTATGTATGCTTGTCTGTCCCCTGTTTTTGCTTTAAGAGGCGGCTCGCCTTGAGCCGCCCCACCTTTCTTCTTCTTCTTCCTCGCGATCACCCCCGACCGACTGGATTTTTCTCGCGAATTCTTCTTCCCCCACGCCGACCTCGACTCGCCGGAGCTCCCTCGCCGCTCGTCTCCCTCCGGTAAGCTTTCCTTTCTCTTCTCTTCTCTTTTCCTTCTCCTCCGAATCCATTTCTTCTCCCTAGTTTCGATTCCGTTCATCGGCCGAGTTGAGGCGATTTGAAGTATGGGTTTTGTGCAGCTAGTGTAGGGGAGTTCTTCTTCAAAGAATCGGCCGTCGAATCTTCTCCAATCGCCGGAATCGAGCTCGTCTTCTTCATGCTCTGTTTGCCCTGTTCGGCCGTCGCACGCGCGCAGTAGCAGCCCAGCCGCCGAGCCACGCCGCACTTCGTCGAGCTCGCCAGCGTGCCGTCCGTCCGCGCGCGCGCGCCTCGCCCAGCTCCGCAACGCGTCGCCCGAGCCGTCTCGCCAGCGCCCCTGTTCGCCCTGCGCGCGCGCGCGCAGCGCTGGCGGCGCGCGCGCGCGCGCGCGCGCGCGCCCGACCTCGCGCCTCGCGCCCCGCGCCAAAGAAGCCCTATCTTTGCCGCGTTCGTCAATCGGCTCGTTTTGATGCGTTCGTGCGTGCCTCGTGAGTTGCTCCCGAGCTGAGCCTTGTTTGTTTTATTATATTTAGGCCTATTGTGTGATTATTGTGATGATTGATAGGTTCCCGGTAGCTAGATCGAGATTGTTCGCGACTTAGGATTTCGTGCCAAACCGTCCCCGACCAAGGTAAGGATTTCTTACCGGGGTTGTGTGGACCTGCGATATTATATGTGATTGTTGAATGATTGCTTGTTTGTGATTATTAACATGTGTAGCTAGGTGCTTCAATGAATTCCGGTTAGCATGATTTCTTGGTTAATTCTCATGTTAATCCATGCTAGGTTGTTCCTTTCGGCATGCTCGTATCTGTTCCTTGCTTCGTAGTATCATGCTAGGCTCGTTGTATTCTTATTGAGCACGTATTGGATTTTATGGAATTGTTTCTTTGTTTGCTCAGGGCGGAGTTAGAGTTGCGGTAGATAGCATCATCCGGGCCCGATGCATAAAGTACCTTGCATCCATGGCGGGGACGTCGAGCAAGTCATTCCGATCCCCGGACCCGTGAGGGATTTGCTAACCCGAGCGGTAGGCCCCGCAATCTTGGGTGAGGGTGGCGATCGTTAAATGCCCCAACCGTCGGGATGATGACTTGGCATTGCCTTGTCCTCGATAGTCGGCACGTCCTCGGCGTGTTCGGCCGTAGCCCCGATTGCCACTGTTAAGGTAAGGCGGCTTCTGGTGTAAGCCTACCACGACCCGTTCCCTTAGCCTCAGTGCGGTGGTTCAGCCGACATAGTTTAAGTGTCCAGTCTCACACCCTATGTCGGTGACACCGATCCAAAGATTTAGTTAGGCGTGGTGGATTGGACATGGGCGGCTTGCCTCTAGACCCGGCACCCCCATGGTTCGTGAGTAGCGCGCGGTGCATGTTTACGCTCATTACTGGCGCCGACCAGGAGAGCTCCTCGGGATCTTGAGCAGTGTACCTTTTCGATGTGAGAAGCGAGTTGAGGCCGAGACTTGTTTCTCGTATAGGCGACTTATGTATTGGGTGTGTGATGATTTTATTCGGACTAAGCCACCGAGTTGGCATCCGAGGCCCAAGTGTGGGCTAAGCTATGTGCTCTATTCTCGTGTTATATTCATAGCTTGCATACGCTCATCGAGATGACCATGTTTATCGTATTGTACCCGGTTGGGGATTCTTCTCGAGTAATTCGTTACTCACCCTTATTCTGTGGTTTTCCACAGTAAACCGTGGTGCGCGACGGGATGCTGAAGGAGGAGCTGTGATCATGGGGCCCGTCTTCCAACTCGATTTTTGTATTATGACTCTCGTGTGTTTTTGTTTTCCCCGAATGCATGTAGCAGCACGAAGCCCTAGGATGTTTGTAAATATTTGTGGATTCCAAAGCATGTTGTATCTAAACAGTTTTGAATGGCTTTTAGTAAATCTCTGATCAGAGTAAACTTTGGAAATTTATTTATCCTGGAACAGGTGCTTGGAAACAGGGACAGGTTTCAGGGAAAATGTCTAGTTTTTAAAGAGGTTATTTTGAATGTTTTGTTTTAATTGGAATCCGAAATCATGTCTGTTTAAATGTCCTTTACTTTGAATGCATGCATTGGGATAAGGGCCCATTTAGTGCCCCATTCGGGTCGGTCCCTTACTGTTGGTATCAGAGCTTAGAGTCATAAATTCGTAGTATGACTCGTTGTTGTAGGTCGTTTTCCCATGATCACTAGCACTCCGACAGTCATCAGGTACGCCTAAGTTTACTTTTTGTTGTTTAAAAAGGGTTAAGAATTTACAATACCTTGTCATCTAGTTTATGCCTTTTGTAGTATTTTGAACGGAAAAGGGCATGTTCTGACTCGTTATTGGTTTGGGTGTAGATCGCCCGACATGCCGATTACCCGCGCGGAAGAGGACGCCCCGAGAAGAGGCCGAGGTGTCGGGATCGGATCTGACACCGCAGGGACATCGTCCCAAGCTGAGACGGATAGCATTCCGCTGTAGCTCCCGGTTGAGGCCAGAGTAGGCATTGAGGCGACCTGTGCGCCGTGAGAGACCTGCTCTGGAGCAGAATTTGCTAATTCCATGAGGTCTATGGTGGTTGACTGTTTGAGTGGCCGTGAGGAGGCGAGACCCGTGCTTTATTGGCAAAGACAAATGGGAAGAGTCCCGAGCTCGGATCGAGCGGTGACCCGTTTGTTTCAACAGGGCAAAGAAGACTCCACCGACTCGAGAGAGCAGCCAGCCTTTGAGGCGAAGTGGCGTAAGGTGCCGATGAACTTGGTAAATGGTTGAAGGACTTCGTAAAGTGGAACCCTGATAAGTTTGACGCCACAGGTGACGCTTTATCGCAGAGATGGATTGCCCATTTGGAGTACACCTTCCTG
This sequence comes from Sicyos edulis, assembly GCA_036507275.1. Taxonomy (NCBI): domain Eukaryota; kingdom Viridiplantae; phylum Streptophyta; class Magnoliopsida; order Cucurbitales; family Cucurbitaceae; genus Sicyos; species Sicyos edulis. The sequence goes on from CM071851.1 coordinate 9,213,512, forward strand.
ATTATGGTGTGCCCCGATGTGCAGAGGCCGAGGTGTGCAGCCCATGCGTTAGGGGGCGTAGCTAGATGGTGGTGGGAGTCCACCTTGAGTGAGAGACCAGCTGGGTCTCCACCTGCCACCTGGGAGTTCTTTAAGTCGGAGTTCAGGGTCAAATATATTAGCGATGAGGCTCAAGAGAAGATGGTAGCGCTTTTCCAGAATCTGCAGCAGGGTTCTGATTCTATTGAGGAATACGAAAGGAAGTTTTCGGAGTATGGCTATTTTGCTCCAGGTGATAGCGACCCCTGAGTTGAAAATTCGAAAGTTCATTTCTGGTCTGAGGCAGGGTGTGTCTCAGGATGTCAGAGCCCTGGCCCCTATCACTTATGCTAAAGCGGTTCAGCTGGCCACTATTTACAATGGGAAATATCCTGTCGAGCGGGCTGGCGCCGCCCGGTGCGCGTCTGTCCCGGTGTAGTAGGGGCGTAAGAGGAGGTTTGAGTTGAGGGGCGGCGGCGTCGCCAAGGGCGATTCGAGCCGGGATCGGCGTAGGATGCCGGCCAGCCTCAGCCTCGCGCAGGCGGCGTCCGAAGCGAGTTCCCACTGTGCCACTTGTGGAAGAGTCCACTTTGGAGCTTGTCGACCGGCCCAAAGCGGTGTTTGAGATGTGGAAGAGAGGTCATACGATCCGTTTACGCGATCGGCCGGCTATGGCGATTCGGCTGTGTCGCAGCAGCAGCAGCAGGCGGGTGTTCGCTATGAACCGTCGAGGCCGAAAGCGTGCGGATGCCGCATGATGGTGGTGCACGCTTCTTGTTTTGGACCATTGTGCATTTGTCTTGTTTGACTCAGTTCTACGCACTCATTTGTATCTGCATTTTGTTTCTTTGAGCATGCTAAGTTGAGATTAGAGCCTCTAGGTTTTGAATTATCTGTTGCTACTCCTTGGGAGTTAATATGTTAGCTAAAGATAAGATTAAGGATGGCCGGATCGAGATATCAGGAGAGATTCTTTGGTGGCTACGCTCATAGTTCTACCCATGAGTGGTTTCGATGTGATCCTTGGTATGGAGTGGTTAGCCGCTAACCACGCATTGATTGACCGCCACCGGAAGGAAGTAGTGTTCGAGGCGCGGGTCGGCCCGACTTCAAGTTTCGTGGAGTTCGGGGTGGAGTTTGCCCGCCGATGGTGTCGGTTGTGAAAGCCCGTCGTTTGCTAGCTCATGGAGCTTGGGGCTACCTAGCCAAATTGTCGGAGAGAGCCATCCTCACCGATCGTTGATCAAGTGCCGGTTGTGCGGGAGTTTCTTGACGTGTTTCTCGAGGAATTACCGGGGTTGCCCCGAAGAGAGAGGTTGACTTCACAATTGAGCTCGAGCCGAGGACCCTCCCTATCTCGAAGGCTCCGTGATCGTATGGCGCCGGCCGAGCTAAAGGCGAAGGTTCGGTGCAGGAGATGTTAGATCGAGGATTCATCCGTCCGAGTGTGTCCGTGGGAGCGCCGAGTGTTGTTTGTGAAGAAAAAGGATGGTTCGATGCGCCTATGCATTGACTATCGTGAGCTTAATAAGGTGACTGTGAAGAATAAATATCCGTTGCCCCGTATCGATGATTTGTTCGATCAGCTTCAGGGAGCTTCCGTGTTCTCCAAGATAGATTTGAGATCTGGGTATCACCAGTTGCGGATTAGGGACGCCGACATTCCTAAGACAGCGTTCAGGTCTAGATATGGGCACTACGAGTTTGGGGTCATGTCGTTTGGATTGACGAATGCACCAGCAGCGTTCATGGACATGATGGATAGGGTGTTCAAAGCATTTTTGGACAGCTTTCGTCATTGTGTTCATTGACGATATTTTGATCTATTCAAGGACAAGAAAGGATCATGCAGAGCATTTGAGGAAGGTGTTGAAGCCTTGAGGGAAAACCAGCTTTATGCGAAATTTTCCAAATGTGAGTTCTCGTTGGAACAAGTGGCCTTCTTAGGTCATATAGTCTCGAGAGATGGTATAGTGTGGATCCCGCAAAGATTGAGGCCGTGAGTTCGTGGGCCAGCCGACTTGATTCTGAGATATCGCGCAGCCTTCCTAGGTTTTGAGTTACTACCGATCGGTTTGTTAAGGATTTTTCCGCCATAGCCTCGCCCTCACTCGTCGGCGAGGAAGGGTGTCGAGTTTGTTTGGGACGGTAGGTGTGATGAGAGCTTTGCGTGCTCAAGCGCGATTTGACTTCACCCAGTGTTGGCGATCCGGGGAGGGGAGGGTGGTTTCGTGGTTTCAGTGATGCTTCCAAGTTTGGGTTGGGTTGTGTGTTGATGCAAAGACACGGGAAGGTCATTGCTTATGCTTCCCGTCATTTGAAGCCATATGAGCGAGAACTATCCGACTCATGATATGGAGTTGGCAAAGCAGTGGTGTTTGCATCGAAGATTTGGAGGCATTATCTATACGGTGGCGGATTCGGATGTTTACCGATCACCGAGCCTCAAGTATCTCATTTACCCAGAAAAGAGTTGAACATGAGGCGAGAGGAGATGGTTAGAGCTAGTGAAAGATTATGATTGCGAGATTTCTGTACCATCCGGTAAAGCCAACGTTGTAGCTGATGCATTAAGTAGAAAGACGTCGCACTCTCTCAGTATCATTGAGTTCCCGGCCCAGATTGCGAGAGAGAGTTCGAGCGGTGAGATTGCGATATTGCCGGGTGAGGTTCTCGCCGAGTAGCTCGGTTGATGATCCGACCATCGATTAGGCAAATGGATTATTGATAGTCGGTGAGTGACCCCGCACTTAAGAGGTTGGTTGTGAGTCAGTGTTGACGGCGACTTTGATTTTGTATATTCACCAGACAGTGCAATGACGCGTTGAGGCCGGATGTGTGTTCCGGATGTTGCGAGTTTGCAGCGAGTTGCTCTCGAGGCCCACACTCTCCGTTTGCTTGGCACCCGGGGTACCAAGATGTATCGAGATCTTAAGCGAGACATTACGGTGGATGGGTATGAAAAGAGATGTTGCGGAGTTTGTCGGTCGATGTCTCACTTGTCGCCAAGTGAAGGCACCAGCAGAGACCACCGGATTGTTGCACCACCGAGTGTGCCTCGGTGGAAATGGGAAGAAATCTCCATGGACTTCATTTCGGGTTTGCCGAGGACTCCGAGGAAGTTCACTCAGATCTGGGTGATAGTTGACCGTTTGACTAAGAGCGCGCACTTCATTCCCGGTAGAGACACTTATACCGTGGAACAGTGGGCGCAGCTGTTTTTGGAACAGATTGTTCGCTATCACGGGGTGCCTGTGAGGATTGTATCTGACCGTGATTCGAGGTTCACTTCTCTTTTCGAGAGCGCCGAGAAGGGTTTAGGCAGCGAGTGAGGCGGCCAGCCACCTGACTTTTCACCCTCGGCCGATGGTCGATCGAGAAGGTGAACCAGATTCTCGAAGATATGTTGAGGGCTTGTGTGTTGGATTTCCCAGCGATTGGGACGATATCGTGATTCGATGGAGTTTGCATATAACAACAGTTATCAGTCGACGATTCAGATGGCTCCATTCGAGGCTTTGTATGGTAAGCGTTGCCGATCTCCTGTGTTCTGGGAAGAGGTTGGTGATAGGCAGGTTTTGGGTCCCGAGTTGCTGCAATTAACCAATGATGCTGTGCAGAAGATTAGAGCCCGTATGTTGACAGCCCAGAGCAGACAGAAGAGTTATGCCGATGTTCGACGTCGGGATTTGGAGTTTGAGGTTGGTCAGCATGTATTCCTGAAGGTCGCACCAATGCGAGGAGTTTTGAGGTTTGGCAAGCGTGGGAAGCTGAGTCCCCGTTTTGTTGGTCCGTTTGAAATCCTGGAGAGGATCGGCCAGGTTGCTTATCGATTAGCCTTGCCTCCGTCATTGTCAGCAGTGCACAGTGTATTTCATGTATCGATGTTGAGGCAAAGATGCGTTGACGGGCCGCACATTGTGGATTTTGAGCCTTTGCGGTGAATGAGGATTTGAGCTCGAGGAAAAGCCAGTGGGAATTCTTGCCTTTGAGACAAAGACACTGCGTAATCGTGAAATCAAACTGGTAAAGGTTCTGTGGAGAAGTCAGAGTTTAGAGGAAGCCACTTGGGAACGGGAGGATGAGATGAGATTGCAGTATCCCGAGCTGTTCCAGTCGTAAGTGACTTTCGAGGACGAAAGTCTTGTAAGGGGGGAGTATTGTAACGGCCCGGAAAATTCATCCCGGCCTTCCCGGGAGGCCCAGGGGCATTTTGGTAATTTTGGGTCGGGCCGATTTTGAAATTTAAAATTGCCGGAATAATTACGAGTCAATTTGAATAGGATCGGGATTTTTGGTGAAGGCGTTTGGGCTTGGGAAGGAGCAAAAATAAATAGGGAATTAAATAGCGCGTCGAGCAAGAATCGAACCAGGGCCGTGTCGCATGCTAGGCGGTCGCCGCCAATCGAGCCACCGAGCGCTCTTGTGCTTCTAAACGCGCCATCTTCTATGTATGCTTGTCTGTCCCTGTTTTGCTTTAAGAGGCGGCTCGCCCAGAAGCCGCCCCACCTTTCTTCTTCTTCTTCCTCGCGATCACCCCGACCGATCGGATTTTTCTCGCGAATTCTTCTTCCCCCACGCCGACCTCGACTCGCCGGAGCTCCCTCGCCGCTCGTCTCCCTCCGGTAAGCTTTCCTTTCTCTTCTCTTCTCTTTTCCTTCTCCTCCGAATCCATTTCTTCTCCCTAGTTTCGATTCCGTTCATCGGCCGAGTTGAGGCGATTTGAAGTATGGGTTTTGTGCAGCTAGTGTAGGGGAGTTCTTCTTCAAAGAATCGGCCGTCGAATCTTCTCCAATCGCCGGAATCGAGCTCGTCTTCTTCATGCTCTGTTTGCCCTGTTCGGCCGTCGCACGCGCGCAGTAGCAGCCCAGCCGCCGAGCCACGCCGCACTTCGTCGAGCTCGCCAGCGTGCCGTCCGTCCGCGCGCGCGCGCCTCGCCCAGCTCCGCAACGCGTCGCCCGAGCCGTCTCGCCAGCGCCTGTCGCGCCCTGCCGCCGCGCGCGCCGCGGCGCCTCGCGCGCGCGCGCGCGCGCGCGCGCGCGCGCGCGCCCCCCCGCGCCCGGCGCGCGCCAAAGAAGCCCTATTGCCGCCCGTTTCGCAATCGGCTCGTTCGTGCGTTAAATGCGTGCCTCGTGAGTTGCTCCCGAGGTGAGCCTTGTTTGTTTTATTATATTTAGGCCTATTGTGTGATTATTGTGATGATTGATAGGTTCCCGGTAGCTAGATCGAGATTGTTCGCGACTTAGGATTTCGTGCCAAACCGTCCCCGACCAAGGTAAGGATTTCTTACCGGGGTTGTGTGGACCCTGCGATATTATATGTGATTGTTGAATGATTGCTTGTTTGTGATTATTAACATGTGTAGCTAGGTGCTTCAATGAATTCCTGTTAGCATGATTTCTTGGTTAATTCTCATGTTAATCCATGCTAGGTTGTTCTTTCTCGCATGCTCGTATCACATTCCTTGCTTCGTAGTATCATGCTAGGCTCGTTGTATTCTTATTGAGCACGTATTGGATTTTATGGAATTGTTTTTTTGTTTGCTCAGGCGAGTTAGAGTTGCGGGTAGATAGCATCATCCGGCCCGATGCATAAAGTACCTTGCATCCATGGCGGGGACGTCGAGCAAGTCATTCCGCCTCGTCCTGGACCCCGTGAGGGATTTGCTAACCCGAGCGGTAGGCCCTGCAATCTTGGGTGAGGGTGGCAGACTGTTAAATGCCCCAACCGTCGGGATGATGACTTGGCATTGCCTTGTCCCCGATAGTCGGCACGTCCTCAGCGTGTTCGGCCGTAGCCCCTGATTGCCACCTGTTAAGGTAAGGCGGCTTCTGGTGTAAGCCTACCACGACCCGTTCCCTTAGCCTCAAAGTGCGGTGGTTGGTGACATAGTTTAAGTGTCGTGTCTCACACCCTATGTCAGTGACACCGATCCAAAGATTTAGTTAGGCGTGGTGACTGGACATGGGCAGCTTGCCTCTAGACCCGGCACCCCCCATGGTCTGCAGTAGCACGCGGTGCATGTTTACGCTCATTACAGCGCCGACCGGAGAGCTCCTCGGGATCTTGAGCCAGTGTACCTTTCGTCGACAGTAGACAGGCTGAGGCCGAGACTTGTTTCTCGTATAGGGCGACTTATGTATTGGACTGTGTGATGATTTTATTCCGGACTAAGCCACCGAGTTGGCATCCGAGGCCCAAGTGTGGGCTAAGCTATGTGCTCTATTCGTGTTATATTCATAGCTTGCATACGCTCATCGAGATGACCATGTTTATCGTATTGTACCCGGTTGGGGATTCTTCTCGAGTAATTCGTTACTCACCCTTATTCTCGTGGTTTTCCACAGTAACCGTGGTGCGACACAGGATGCTGAAGGAGGAGCCGTGATCATGGGGCCGCATCTTCCAACTCGATTTTTGTATTATGACTCTCGTGTGTTTTTGTTTTCCCCGAATGCATGTAGTCGACACGAAGCCCTAGGATGTTTGTAAATATTTGTGGATTCCAGCATGTTGTATCTAAATGAGTTTTGAATGGCTTTTAGTAAATCTCGATCGAGTAAACTTTGGAAATTTATTTATCTGGAGCAGTGCTTGGAAACAGGGGCGAGTTTGGGGAAAATGTCTAGTTTTTAAAGAGGTTATTTTGAATGTTTTGTTTTAATTGGAATCCGAAATCATGTCTGTTTAAATGTCTTTTACTTTGAATGCATGCATTGGGATAAGGGCCCATTTAGTGCTCCATTCGGGTCGGTCCCTTACAACCACAAAGAAGATGCTAGATTTATTTATTGCACCGCATCAATCGCGCAGATTTCACGAATCGTCAAACTGTCGTCGATCACGCCGCCGAACAATATATACAGCTAATAAGATGCATTATTGCATCACACGACTCGCGCGGGTTTCACGAATCATCAAACTGTCGTTGATCACGTCGTCGAACATAATATACCACTAATTGGATGCATTATTGCATCCCACGAATCTCGCGGATTTCACGAATCGTCAAATTGTTGTTGGTCATGTCACCGACCATCTCTTCTTTCTTCTTTTAGCAGCCCTAATTTAGGGTGGCTCTAAATACCATGATAAATGGTGAGAAAGGTCTAAACCTTATGATTTTCCATTAACTTTCCACAAATATTTACAATACATGAAATATGAAATTTAAAGATCTCCTAATAAATATTATATAATATCTAATAAATATTCTATCAAATCATATAGAATATATAATAATATTCAAATGCTAAACCTAACATATTCTAGAGAATATCCTAATGATATTTATTCCTAACAATTGAACCAAAAAATTATGGAGAAATATCAAAGTATTTATCTATCTCGCTATGAAGGTATTCACGCATAATATACGAGAGATAAAAATTCAATTTTATCGAATGAGTTGGTGACGTGGTTATCGTGATTAGTGGTAATCCATTTAATTTTAAACTCATGGATTCGATTATGAAAATCATTATTTGACTCTAATCTTATTTGAAAGCATGTTTGGATTTTCCTCTCCCCTAATTTTAAAAAACAAATAGTAATAATTTTCCCCAAATAATAATCGAGGTAGATAAAAACTAACTAATTACTAATAATTAAAATTAACTTAACCAATATCCATTATGTTTTCATTTGGTTCAAGATTAGCTAGTAACAATAATTTATTACTATTCCACTTCCACTCGTGTCTTCGTTTCACCTATGTATTTCAGGATTACGTTCTAAGAACAGGCTAATATTGGATGTCCCGAATGTAGCAAAATTCCAAGTTCCAAATTATAAAAAAATAAAATAAAAAATAAGAAATTGTACATGCATAATAAAAAGGACAAACTATTTCTATCTATAATATAAAATCAAAACTAATTCATTTGTAATATATCCAAATTAATTTCTATCACTAATAGAATTCTATCACTGCTAAACTTATTCTATCATTAGTTGAGTTCTATCACTAATAAAAAATCGTGTGGTATAGATAAATTATTTTAGAAATTGTGTTACAAGTATAATACAAATGGTAAAATGTGGTGAGGTTAAATTTTCGAAAAAATAAACAATATCCATTATTGTATAAGTATAGAAGCTTTCGATGGTACTCGACAAAAATCTTTGTTTTTCTCTCATACATCTAATGGAACAAAACTATCCATAATATTATACATGTTGTCAAATATTATATTTCTCATCAATATAATGAAGAAGGTTACGAGAACTTGGACATTCTTTCGCTTTCATAATTGTTGGATTTTTTTCTTGGGAAATTGTACTATCTAGCTACTTTTAGCAAACTATTTACAAGTCTAGTTGATATTAAAAGTATTTACAAAAATATTTATCTATTTAAAATTAAATAAATAATCTATTCTAAAATGACCATCTTACCCCAATAGATTAACGATTTTTTATTTACTTCATAAACCGTTATTGACTCCATTAATCCCTCAACAATTCCGAAGCAACGTTTACCTCTTCAATTTTTTTTTTTTTTTTGAGATTCCAATTCTTATATTTCAATTTTAAAAAAAATCTTGTTCGCCCATTATTCACCAATTTTGAAAAATTATGTTTGTCCATGCCCAATAATTCAATTAATATGAACATTTTTTTAAAGCAATTAATGTGAACATTTTGAATTGTAATTTATATATATTTATCAATTACAATATTTCTTATCTATAGAGCATTAATGTATTAAAATTTAAAATTATAATTATTCTAATATTGTATCATCACAAAATCATTTTTTCCCAACAAAAAATACAGTACTTATACTAACATGATAAGATATACACATGAACCTTATTTATTTGAAAATTGTATTTATTTATTAATGCATAATTATTAATTTTATGAAACTAAAAGTACCTTTTTCACACAATTGTTTTTTGAAAGTTTGAGAAAAATGTTATTTTTTTGCACTTCACTATATTTGAATAATTAAATTGTAATTCATTTTCATTTTATTAATGTTTTTAATTTTTTAAAAAAAGGAAATTTTACTAGCTAAGTTCTTCTCATAAAATAATTATAAAAACTATACAAATTTTAAAGTATTTACATTCATAATTATTAATATATTTTAATACTATATTATAAATACTTATTAATACATGTATTAATCATTAATACACTTTAACATAATATTATAAATACTTATTAATACCTGTATATTTTTTTTGAAATGCTTATTAATACTTGTATTAATAATTAATATGTTTTAACACAATATTATAAATACATATTAATACATGTATTAATCACTAATACATTTTAATACAATATTATAAATATACATTAATACATGTATTAATCATTAATACGTTTTACTATTGTCTTATAAGTACTTATTAATACAGTATTAATTATTAATACGTTTAAATATGATATTATAAATACTTATTAATACGTTTAATATTGTATTATAAATATTCATTAATACCAATATTATAAGAAAATATGTAATAAAGCTCATTAATACAAAATACTACATTTGTTAATTTTTTTAAGTATTTATATTTATAATTATTATCTAAATTTGTTTGGTCTTGTAAATTTTGATTTATATAAAAAAAGAATCGTGAGATAAATACTCATAATAAAATAGATATCTTAGTTGTGAAATACCTACTAATTCGGTATTTATACTCAAGTAAACAAAATTATAATTAATATGCATAATATGATCAAGACCACAAAAATAACATTAAATCACGAATTCTTATTTATTTGAAAACCAAATTTATTTATAAATACATGATTAAAGAAAAAAAGATTTCAAATCAAACTAAAAAAAAAAAAAAAAAAACAAACAATAAACAAATTTTGTAAACCCATTATTTTGGAGGAGATTTTTAAGGAAGTAATTTTGATTAGTAAATTATACGGAAGTTGGAAAAGTGAAGATCTACGGCTTTATTTTTTAAAATTGTGATCAGGTGGGTATTTGTGTCTTTTTACATGTAAAAGGAATTTTTATTTCAGTCCGGTCATCTAGTTTTGCTAAAATTTCTATGTATGTACATTTTTGCAATTTTTTTCTTTATTTTGCCTAATCGTGCACAAAGCCCTTTTTTCAATAGTTTCTTGTGAGACGTCCGGCCTAATTGATTGGCTGATTGACATCAAAGAAGAGTAGGGACAATTTTCATGGACTTTTATGCCTCCCAAATAAGCTGAAATGTTTTTCCATTGTCACAAAATAACCATCAAAAGTTAAGAAACTTCATGGATTCTCATCTATCCATGAAGATAACTGAGATCTGTAAGGTAAGCCCTGCACCGGGCGACTCGCCTGCGCCAAAGTCGCTTCCTCTAACTTTCTTCGACCTCCTATGGCTTCGGTTTCATCCGGTTCAACGCCTTTTCTTCTATGAGATATCATCCGCGGAGGTCTCGTTCATCGATGACATTCTTCCAAAGCTCAAAACCTCCCTCGCTCTCGCTCTCCGCCCCTATCTTCCTCTCGCTGCCAGCCTTGTTTGGCCCCAAGACTACAGCATACCGACAATCGAATTCGTCGAAGGTGATGGCGTGTCGGTGACGGTGGCCGAGTCGGGTGCGGAGTTTTACGATGTTTCGAGCAACCGGTTTAGGGAAGTTGAAGAGTATCACGGGCTCGTGCCGCAGTTGAGCGTGGGCAATGATCGTGCTGCAGTGATTGCCATCCAAGTCACTGTGTTTGGAGACAAAGGATTTTCCATTGGAATGACAAACCATCATGCGGTTGTTGATGGAAGAACTTCAACTTCATTTTTCAAGTTGTGGGCTCATCTTTGCAGTCTTGATCATGTGGTTGGATCAGGATCGTCCATTCCCACAACTGATCACCCGTTCTATGACAGGTATTATCTATTTATTTAATTTGAAAAATACTTTTGTCATGGTATCACATAATTTTTGTTTAAATAATATTAAAAAAGACGAAAAATGTATCACTGACGTCACATACATGTTAAAGACAGAATATTGAATAAGGAAAAGTAGTTTTCATTTATTTTGGTCAAAATAAAGTTATATAACTTCTAATATAGATTTGTTTTAATAAAACAATTCCAATAAATATCGGTGGTGTTGAAGCCTATCCTGTTTTTTAGGGTCGAATTTAAAACTTGTGAGAGAAAAGGGTAAATTTGAAATTAATTGCAAAATAGATGTTAGTAAAATTAAGAATGAGAACCGACAGCGAGATATGAGTTGGATGAGATGGGTATCGTTGATTTGAAGAAGCTGCCGACCAAAACGTAGTGGCAATTGGAAGCCACCCAATCGATTGAAGAAATGTACGACCAGAGAGGGAAATATGTTGGAGTCTCAGAGAAAGCAAATAGATAGCAGAAAAAAGTCAAGAGATGCAACAATTTGAAAACCCCTTTTGAATTTAAACAAAATTACAAGTTCTTATGAGATTTTGAGAGAAACGCAAACTAATTTGCAAAAAGGAGGAACAGGGCATCTAGGTGCAGGGGAAGCCATGGAAAAGGTTGAAGAAGAGGGTTTTGGCTAGAAATTCATAAGAGAGAGAAGAAGGCCATGGGAAGGGGAAGACCAAAATGGGGAAAAATGCTAAGAAAGATATGAAAAATATTTCGGAAAATCAAAATGTGTTTGAATGAAGCACTTTCAATTTCATATTTTACAAGACAACATTGAAATCACCGGTAATTGTTGACGAGAGACATAAAAAATGGAAAAGATGAAGGAGTTCTGAGAAAGTTAAAGAAGGAGAGAGAAAGATATAGATCGAAGAGAGAGAAAAAATATATTATTATTTTAATTCCTTTTCACGATAAACGGCATGGACCATTTTTAAGTTTTATTGATAGTATGGGGACCAATTTTGAACTTTTGATAGTATAAAGACTAAAATGGAACTTTTCTCGTAGTCTAAGGATCAAAATAGAAATTTAACCAAAAAAGTTTTTAAGTTTTTTTTTTTTTAAAAAAAACTCTCTTTTTTCTTTCAGAAAAAATTACGTTTTTGGTCCCACGTTTGGAACTTAGTTTCAATTTAGTTTCTATGTTTCAAAACTTAACATTTTTATCTCTAATATTTTAGTAATACTCAGGTTTGATCCTTATATTTCAAAATTAAATATTTGTACTCCTGACATTTCAATAATGCTCATTTTTTGTCAATAAATTTAAAGTCTAGTTTTAGTTTAATTCCTATATTTTATAATGAGGAATACTTCCCTACTTAGAAGGAGGGGACTCATTCTTAAAATGTTGCACCATCGGTGGCACAAATTTATTTGTTTAAATAATATTGAAAAGAAAAAAGAAAAACATTTGTGGCACCCACATATAGACTAAGAATAGCTCCCCTCCTTAGTTATAAGGACGAAAGTATTCCTCTTTTATAATTGAACATTTTTACTCTTGACCTTAAATAATGTACACTTTTAGTCATTATGTATGTTTTAAGTTTATTTTTATATTTATTTAAAAATAAATAAATTTACAATAAAAATAAAATAATCAATTTATCAATATATTAAAATTTAAAATTAGTTTAGCAACATTACATTATATATCTAACGATTTTGTTATTTCAATATTAAAATTGAGTATTATTAAATTTTATTAAAATATCATGAGTAAAATTACTCTATTTTGAAACATATATGCCTAATATAAATTAGATCTTAAATTTAAAAAGTATATACACACATATATATATACACACACACACATATATATATATATATGTGTGTGTGTATATATATATATATATATCTCCTTATTTTTAGTAGAAAATTGGATAAACAATAAAAAAATATATATTTTTAATCCTTAAGTTTTGGCTCTAATTTATTATCTCAATGTTTGAGAATTGAACAATTTACCCTTAAATTTTAATAATGTTTGATTTATTCATTGAAATAACAAAAATGTTAATTACGACATGTATAATTAACATATTAATATATTGATGAAATAATTAATTTAATTTTGATGTGAATTTATTTTTTAAAAACAATTAATATAAAAGTAAACTAAAAAATATACGACAACTATCATCTTTTACCCAATCTCTCTTTGTACTCCAATATGGTATCAAAGCTGGCAAAGATCAGCCTCTAATTGCGTTGAATCCTAGACACGTGAGCATTGACTCATTCTTTTCGAAATCAAGAACTCACTCTACCAATTTCCTTCGTCTTCTTCTCTGTTTCTCCTTCTCATTTTCCATGGCGACGAATGCTCCATTTACAAGTTCTTCAATCTATTTGCTAACTAACATCTGCAATCTTGTATTAATAAGATTAGAGTCAACAAACTATGTTCTTTGGAAATATCAGATCTCGCCCGATAAAACAACCAGCGGAACCCGATAAAGAAAAAGAAGATGAAGATTTTTCTGCTTTTGCAACCTAGTTTGAAAAAGATCAGGTGCTAATAACTCTGATACATGCGAATTTGTCATCTACAACTTATCATTTGCTATTGGCTGCAAAACCTCCCACAAACTATGGTCGACACTTAAAACACTTTGCTTCATCAATCAGAACGAATATTATTGGATTGAAATCTAAACTTCAATTATTCCCCTCTTGTGTTCCTAATGAAAAACAACAACCATAAAGTATGTGGTAGAAATATCAAGCACAACACAATGATTTTAACGTGGAAAAACCTCCTTAAGGCGAGGAGTAAAAAACCACGGACCGAAGTCGAATCTCCACTATAATCGATAATGGGCTACAACAAGTTCTCTCTAGTTACAACTAGAGGTATACAACACATAACAACTCAAGATAAACTAATCTTGGCAACAAACAACACAAATCAAGAGAGATAAATAGAAATATCTCACAAAAATGTGGAACCGAATGGCCACTGGAATCTGGTCTTAGAAAGCTCCGAACCCGATCTCCACCGTTCAGATTGAAGACCCTCATGTCAAGAACACGCTGTCCAAATTTCAGCTCGATCCAACGGTGCAATCGCTCGAAAACGCCAAAATACAAAAATGGGCCTTATTCGATGGGCCTTCACAATGTGAATAAAAAACCCAACAAATCTCCCCATATTCACTGTGTGGAGGAACTTGCCATTCCCGCAGCGGAACGACAGAACTGAAGCTTCTCTCTTGGTAGATTCTTAGTCAGCATATCAGACCCATTATGATCCGTATGTACCTTCTCAAGCTCAAACAAACCATCATTCAATGCATCTCTCATCCAGTGATACCTCACATCCATATGTTTAGTTCTGGAATGAAATGTAGAGTTCTTACCAAGATGAATAGCACTCTGGTTGTCACAGAATATCACATACCGTTGTTGCTTGAAGCCAAGCTCATGTATAAACTGCTTCATCCACAACATCTCTTTTTGCACGCTGCTGCTGACTATATATTCTCGCTTCAGTAGTAGAAAGTGCAACGCACTTCTGTAGTCTTGACTGCCAAGACACTGCACCACCTACAAACGTCATCAAATAACCCGAAGTAGACCGTCGGTTATCTAGATCTCCTGCCATATCTGAATCAGTATAGCCTATAAGCAAGGGTTTTCCACTTCCAAATGTGAGTTTTTCCTTTAGGCAATTTAACAAGCTCAAAAGTGTGGTTCTCATGTAAAGATTTCATCTCATCTTTCATTGCATCAATCCACTCTCTTTTGTGCTCATCTTCTATAGCCTCTTCATAACTCTCAGGTTCTCCCCCGTCAGTCAATAACACATATTCATCAGCAGAATATCTTGATGACGGACGACGATCTCTGATAGACCTTACGAGTGGAACATCTATAGGAACTTGACCGACAAGCTGTTCTCGAATATCATCATCTACCTCAACATGTTCATCACCTTCTATCTCATCTGAATTAACAAACTGATCATTCTGAATTTCATTCTCAATCTGTGTAGAAGGTTGTGCCAAAGGAGCTGTATCTAAGTCAATCAGATCTCACAAAAATCAAGAGAGATAAATAGAAAGATCTCACAAAAATGTGGAACCGAATCGCCACTGGAATCTGGTCTTAGAAAGCTCCGAACCCGAACTTCACCGTTCAGATTGAAGACCCTCGTGTCAAGAACTCGCTGTCCAAATTTCAGCTCGATCCAACGGTGCAATCGCTCGAAAACACCAAAATACCGAAGCTGGGCAGAAACCTATTTTCTTCTCTATTTACTTTCTCTCTCTAAGTTGTTTCTCTCTCTGGCTGCTGATTTTCCAGCTCTCCCTTTGTTGTTCTTGTGTGTTCACTCTACCAAAGTGACAAAATGCACTTTAAAACACTTAGCCCTAATGGGCCTTATTTGATGGGTCTTCACAATGTGAATAAAAAACCCAACAGTGAATACCATAGTCACAACCTTCAACTTTTCTTCACTCAAAAAGGTATTTTACACGAGAAATCTTGTCCTTATACTCTTGAACAAAATGGTCTTGCAGAGAGAAAACATCGACATATTATAGAAACTTCCATTTCTCTCAATGTAAAAGCTAAAACTCCTCTCAATATATTGCCATTTTTACTATCTACTGCTGTCTTTTTAATCAATAGACTTCCCACCCCTATTCTTCAACATAAATCTCCTTGTGAAATTCTTTTCCAACAATCACCAAACTTCTCCATGTTAAGGGATTTTGGTTGTGCTTAGTACCTCTTATTACGACCTTATAACACACATAAGCTCCAACCTCGAACAAAGGAGTGCCTTTTCTTGGATATCCTTTAGGCCAAAAAGGATACCTCTATTATGAACTAAGTACTAACAAATTCTATGTTTCTAGACATGTTCACTTCAATGAAAACCTTTTTCCTTATGCAACAAAAGTTCCATCATCATTAGGCTCCACTCAAACTCTTTATCATCCCATCTTACCCTTTATTCCAAAAACCTTATCATCAACCTCTACTTTTCCCAACAACACACACCCACAATCACCAACTGCACCTTAGCTTTAAACCTGAACAACCAACACCTCAAATAGACCAACATCTTCCTTCATCTCCTGTCCTACTAGCAAGTTCTCCTACTATAACAAAATCTACAGAAAATATCAAATCCTCTATTCCTTTAACTATTGCACCTCAAAATCTCCTCCAATGCAAACAAGGGCAAAATCAGGAATATCTAAAAAGAAAATCTTTGTAGATTCTACTTCAAATAGTAGTTATCCTATTAAACCTACTTCTTACACTTAAGGTCAAAAGTATTCTCAATGGAAAACAACAATGAAAGATGAATATGATGCTTTTCTTCAACAAAAAACATGAGACTTAGTTCCTTATCATCTAGTAAACAAGCTTTTGGTTGTAAGTGGATCTATAAGTTAAAAATGCATTTAGATGGAACCATAGCCCGTTACAAGGCTCGATTAGTTGCAAAAGGTTATAATCAAGAAGAAGGCATCAATTATAATGAAACCTTCAGCCCTGTTATAAAGAAACCAATCGTTCGTGTTATTTTTGTTATAAAACGGATATCAACAATCAATAATGAAGACAAAGAAATCGTAAAAGAGGAAGAGAAGCAGAAATCACACAAGGATTTACGTGGTTCACCAACGTTGTGTTGGCTAGTCCACGGGCAGAGAGGGAGAAAGAGTTTTATTCAGAGAGGCGAATTATAGAGGTAAAATGTCATAAAAACGACTAGGGTTTTAATTCGAGCTTATATATGCGCTCTAATTAAAACCTAATTACATAATGCTAATCGTGGGGCATTAGTACGTTCAAGGCATAAATGCAACAAATCTCCACCTTGCCTTGAACTCTGCTTCAGATGCAACAGATTGTACCAAAGAAGATATACGGATGTTCCCGATGAAACCAGATGTGTGCGAAAAACGCATACCAGACACAGATGTATTCCCCAAAAAATTCAGATGAATACCAGATCAGATGTATACCAGGT
The DNA here is from genome assembly GCA_036507275.1 of Sicyos edulis. Taxonomy (NCBI): domain Eukaryota; kingdom Viridiplantae; phylum Streptophyta; class Magnoliopsida; order Cucurbitales; family Cucurbitaceae; genus Sicyos; species Sicyos edulis. The sequence goes on from CM071851.1 coordinate 9,230,417, forward strand.
GTACAAAAAACTCAGATGTTTTTCTTTCTCTGCCTCAGATGGTCCGCTAGGGACCTTAGCAACTGTAAACATTCAGCAAGTCCAAGCAATGCAGGAACTTGCCATGCGGAACTGCCTTGGTGAACATATCAGTAGGATTATCAGCAGTGCCCACTTTCAGAACCTTAATCCTTTTCTCATTTCACAGAAAATGATATCGCACATCTATGTGCTTCGTTCTTTCATGATGAACCTGATCCTTTGCAAGGCATATAGCACTCAAACTATCGCAGTACACTACTGCACGATCATGATGCATACCAAGATCACCGACTAGTCCTTTCAACCAGATTCCTTCCTTAGCAGCTTCTGTCAAAGCCATATACTCTGCCCCAATTGTAGACAAAGTTACTGTGGACTACAAAGTAGCCTTCCAACTAACAACAGAACCTCCTAGAGTGAAAACATAACCAGTCATTGATCTTCTGCTGTCAACATCTCCAACATAGTCCGAGGCGGAATAACTAGTTACTGAGCATTGCGTCTCGTTCCCATAAACAATACCAACATCAGATGTACCTCTAAGGTAGCGGAAAATCCTCTTCACAGCTTGTCAGTGTTCTTTCCCAGGTTGGCCCATATACCGACTGACAACACTAACAGCATGCGCGAGCTCAGGTCTAGTGCAAACCATAACATACATTAAGCTACCAACTGCACTAGCATAAGGAACACGCGACATGTATTCCTTCTCAGCTTCAGATTGGGGTGCAAATTCTGAGGATAACTGAATATTTTCAGCACTTGGGGTATCTATAGGCTTCGCTGATGACATGCCAAACCTTGACAAAATCTTCTGAATGTAACCCTTCTGTGACAAGTAGAGTTTCTTCTTTTCTCTTTCCCTATAAATCTCCATACCCAAGATTTTCTCGAAAAAGACACCATATCTTTCATTTCAAACTCAGCACTCAGCAGATCTTTCAATCTCTGAATATCAGATTTCAGCTTAGCAGTTATGAACATGTCATCTACATACAGAACAAGATAGATGATCGAACCATCTTTACACTTGTCATGATACACACAACAATCATATGGACTTCTGTTGTAGCCGAGCTCAATCATATAGTTGTCAAACTTCTTGTACCACTGCCTTGGAGATTGCTTAAGTCCATACAATGACTTCTTCAGTTTGCAAACATAGTCTTCTTTTCCAGGACACTGAAATCCATCTGGTTGGGTCATGTAAATCTCCTCATCCAACTCTTCATGCAGAAAAGCTGTCCTCACATCTAGTTGCTCAAGTTCTAAATTCTGATGTGCCACCATAGCTAGTAGCACCCTGATAGAAGTGTGCCTAACTACTGGTGAGAATATCTCATTATAGTCAACACCCTCCCTCTGAGTGAACCCTCTTGCAACTACACGAGCTTTATACTTTAACCCCTCTGTAGGCAATATTTCTTCCTTTTTTCTTGAAGACCCACTTGCAAGTCACAATCTTCCTTTTCTTTGGTCGTTTGACTAACTCCCAGGTCTGATTCTTGTCCAGAGATTCCATTTCATCACCCATTGCAGCAAGCCACTTTTCTGACTCACTACATGAAACGACATCTTTATAGGTAGACGGTTCATACGTGTCCACCTCTTCAGCGACCTGCAGTACATAAGCAACCATATCCTCGAAACCATATCTGACAGGAGCTCTAACTCCTGTTCTTCTAGCTCTATCAAGAGCTATACTCGAATTTCTAATTTTCATACTAGAAGATTGACCAGTGATATCAGTTTCTGTAGCAGTATCTGGATCTGGCTGATCAAGCAAAACCGACTGATCATTAGGCATATCTGGCTCATATGTAGCATGTTGATCTAATTCTCCACCTTAGTGCTGTAATTCATCTCTGTCTGAGCTGAAATCCAGCTCTACCTGTTTATCAACACTGCTATTGTTCCCTGCAACTGTGGACTGCACAATGGAGTTAAATATAGAATTCTCATCAAAAGTAACATTTCGACTGAGAATAACTTTGTTCTCAGAAGGAGACCATATTCGGTATCCCTTAACTCCAATTCCATAACCTACAAAAACACCCTTCTTCGCTCTTGGCTCTAACTTGCCCTCACTAACATGGTAGTAAACATTACAGCCAAAAACTTTTAATAAAGAGTAATCTGCAGGCTTACCAGACCATACCTCGTATGGTGTTTTACAATCAATACCTGTATGAGGCCCACGGATGATCAGATAGCACGCTGTATTTACTGCTTCTGCCCAAAATCTTCTAGCTAACCCAACATTTGAGAGCATGCATCTTGCCCTCTCCAGCAAAGTTAGGTTCATACGTTCTACAACACCATTCTGTTGAGGTGTGTGCCTGATAGTATGATGTCGAACAATCCCTTCAGTTTTGCAGAATTCATCAAATTCATAATTACAGAACTCAAGACCGTTATCAGTTCGAAATCTCTTGACCTTCTTTCCTGTTTGATTTTCCACTAGAACCTTCCACTGTCTGAAATTTTTGAAGGCTTCATTTTTGTGCTTCATCATGAAAATCCAAGTCATTTTTGAAAAATCATCAATAATTGACAAAAAGTACCTGCTACCTCCAACTGATTCAACTCGAGAAGGACCCCAACAGTCAGCGTGGATATAATCAAGTGTACCCTTGGTACAATAGACTCCCTTTGGAAACTTGCTACGGTGTTGTTTCCCAAAGACACAGTGTTCACAAAACTCCAAGTTCTGCACTTTGTGTCCACATAGAAGATCTCTCTTCGACAGAATCTGCATACCCCTTTCACTCATGTGACCAAGTCTCATGTGCCATAACTTAGTCATGTCCTCTTTCTGAACTACAGCCGATGCCACTGCAGTAAACCCCGTCAACGTTGAACCTACCAGAAAATACAGCGTTCCACGTCTTGTACCTTTCAGAACTACTTTTGAATCCTTGCAAACATACATGACTCCACCTTCACCTCTGAAACTGAAACCCTTGGTGTCGAGAATGCTGAGAGATATTAAACTCTTTGTCATTGATGGAACATGCCTGACATCATTCAAAATGTAGAATAACCCATCGTGCGTTCGTATCCTGATTGAGCCAATCCCAACTACCTTGCAGACTGCACTGTTTGTCATTGACACATTGCCACCATCAATCTGCTCATATGTTGAAAACCACTCTCTGTTCGGACACATGTGATACTAAGCACCTGAATCGAGGACCCACACACCTTTAGAGGAGGTGTGATCATTTGCAGCTAGGGCCAGATCTTCTTACGAGTGCCATCAACCATCGCTACATTCTTTGTACCTTCCTTTTATCGGGTTGGTAGTCATTATCGCTAGGACGACCACGCTTCCAATGTCCCTTCTTCTTGCAGTAATCACAAGTATCGTTTGCCCTGGAATTATACTTCTTCGAGCCTTTAGAATTTGGGGCAAATTCCTTTGGCTTTTTCTTTCCAGGCTTTTGAGCCTTGCTCCCTGTTGCAAACAGACCAGACGATCCATTTTCTGTTGAACCAGCGACCATGTGGCTGTTCTCTATAGTAAGTAGAGCATTCTTTACTTCATCTAAAGATAGTGTATCCTTGCCAGATATAAACGAGTCTACGAAAAACTCATACGATAGCGGCAACGACACCAATAGAATTAAAGCGACATCTTCATCATCAATCTTAATTTCGATATTACGCAGATCCATTAATATCGTATTTAGTTTATCAAGATGATCTTTCAGAAGCGTACCTTCGGACATACGGAGGCTGAATAACCGTTGCTTCAAAAACAACTTCTTGGTCAAAGATTTTGTCATATACAGACTCTCGAGCTTCAACCACAAACCGGCAGCCTTAACTTGATCTGCGACTTCAGCGATGACATCGTTGGCAAGACATCGTCAGCGATGATAGTTGAATGCGCCTTTTCTTCTAGACTCATCAACTCCTCATCTTCGTTCAAATTCGCATCCTTCCACTTGGCGGTAAGAGGCTTCCACAGACCCTGTTGCTTCAATAGGGCACGCATCTTAATCTGCCATAGACCGAAACTGCTCCCTCTGGTAAACTTCTCGACTTTCACGTTAATGCCAGACATCTCTGAAATCGATTATTGATAAATAACAAAGTGCGGAAAATCGAACCCTAGGCTCTCATACCAGATTGTTATAAAACGGAAATCAACAATCAATAACGAAGACAAAGAAATCGTAAAAGAGGAAGAGAAGCAGAAATCACACAAGGATTTACGTGGTTCACCAACGTTGTGTTGGCTAGTCCACGGGCAGAGAGGGAGAAAGAGTTTTATTCAGAGAGGCGTAAAATGTCATAAAAAACGACTTGGGTTTTAATTCGAGCTTATATATGTGCTCTAATTAAAACATAATTACATAATGCTAATTTACGATTTCGCCACGGGGGCGTTGCCCCCTCACCCCCACTCGCTGGTCGGGCAGCGAGACCCCCGACTACTAATCATGGGGCATTAATGCGTTCAAGGCATAAATGCAACAAATTTTTATCTTGCGGCTTCTTTTTTATGGAATTTACGTCAACTAGATGTAAAAAACGCCTTTCTTCATGGCTCTTTACATGAGGAGGTTTACATGAATCAACCTCAAGGTTTTATTGATAAACAAAACCCATCCTTTATGTGTAGATTAAAAAAATCTCTCTATGGACTTAAACAAGCTCTAAGAGCTTGGTTTGAGTGTTTTACATGCCACTTTTTATGAGTTTATTCCATCTCTATCGAACCCGTCCCTCTTCATCCGGAAGGTAAACAATTCTTTAACATAGTTACTGCTCTATGTAGATGATATAGTCTTGACAGGTAATGATAAGAACATCGTTGAACATCTTATAATTGAGTTAAATAAAAGTTTTGATATGATTGATCTCAGTACTCTCACATATTTTCTTGGTCTGGAAATTGCTCATAAGAGTGATGGTATCCATGTCACTCAAACAAGGTACATTACAGATCTTCTCAATCATTTTGGTATAGTGGCTGCTAAACCCTGTTCCACACCTATCTCCACATAAAATTTCACCATAACTTCTCCCTCATGTTCTACTAATGATGATTACTATGTTTAGACAGATCGTCGGGGCACTCCACTATGCAACTTTCACACGTCCCGACATCAATTTTGTAGTTAACAGAATATCTCAATTCATGAGTCAACCCACTGTCATCAATCTTACTGTTGCAAAACGCATTTTTGCAGTTTCTTCGTGCAACACCTTCATCCAAAATACACTTTAAATCTTCTCCTATTGAAATACATTCGTTTTCAAATTCTGATTGGGTCGGTGATTCTCTTGTTCTTCGATCAACGACGGGATTTGTGATTTATCTTGGTAACAATCCAATCTCATGGACTACTAAGAAACAAATTACTGTTTCTAGAAGCTCCATCGAGGCCGAATATCATGCTTAAGCGGTCATGACTTCAAAGGTTTTCTGGCTTCGACAACTTCTACTTAATCTCAAAGTGACTCTTCCTCGCCCTCTAGTTCTTTATAGTGACAGTTAGTCGGTTATTCAACTAGCAAGGAATCCCGTCTTCCACGACCGCACTAAACATGTGGAAATAGACTACCACTTTGTGCGAGAGAAGGTGGTAGGTCGAGACATTTCTCTACAATTTATATCAACAGCCATCCAGCCAATTGACATATTTTAGTTATTTATGGTGTTTTCTCCTAACTGTTGTTATCCTATTATAAATACTCTCTTTATTCATTAATAAATCATCTTTTACCCAATCTCTCTCTGCATTCCAATACTTAATAGGCTAGTGAAAATTTTATAATATAAACATTATTATATATAATAGTTAAAAATGCACATATTTTATAAAATAAGTTAGTATCCCAATGAATTTTGGTCCTAAAAATTCTCACGATCCAAGTTCAACTCCAATTTGTCGCTAACATTTTTTTTAATTCTTTCTTCATTTTAACCTATTTTTTCCTCGACTTTTGCTCTTTTTTTTTATTCCTTATAAATACAAAAGAAAAAAAAAAGTAATACATTTTTATCTTGTTGACTTTTGAATTTCAACATATTGTCTTCATTTTTTAAAATATTTTTAATACATTTGTTCACCTTATTTTTCATCATTCTTTAATTATTTGTATAAAGTTGTCTTATTATCTACATTATTTTTACTATTTTTTTCTTCCTTCTTATTTTTCTTTATTTATTTATTATTATTATTATATATATATAGTAGGGAGTTTGAGAATTCAAATTATTTTTTTAATTTACTCAAAATTCAAATAGAGACGGAATTGATTGGTGGTGTGCCTTGATTATCTAGATTGATGCTAATCTATTTTGACTTCACAATCACGATTAATTTACTTTGGCTCTTATGAGAAGTATAAAATTTGAGGCTCGAAGGAGGGGAGATGTTCCGCCTTCCCCTTCCCCTTCCTCCTATTCAACCAAATATTTCACATTTTATCATAAATGAAATACTTATAAAAAAAGTTGATAGAATAAAAGAGGACGTTAAAATTTACCATCTACCACAAATTTTCAAAATATTTAATATGTATTTGTATTCATCCGATAGGTCAGTCATCGACGATTCCCCGGGCCTTGCAGCGATTTACGCGAACGCATGGCTGAACGAGGAAGGACCCAACAATAAGAGCCTGAATCTCAAACTACCCAAAGCTTCAACAAACTTATTTCGATACACATTAGAGCTGTCACGCCAAAATCTACAAAGCCTAAAACAATGGATATTGAGACAACAAGATGATCAGCTCAAAAACTCTCACATATCCTCATTTGCTTTGGCAACTGCTTATTTCTGTGTTTGCACAGCAAAATCTGAGGGTTTAAGTGATGGAAAGTTGGAGTTTTCATTTGCAGCTGATGCAAGATGTAGGCTAAAACCACCATTGCCTTCAAATTACTTTGGTAATTGTTTGTCTGGCAGTGCTGTTTCATTGGAAAGAAGTGAGCTTTTGAGTGAAAATGGAATGTTTGTTGCTTGTGAGGCAATTTCAAAGGCCGTTAAAGGTTTGGAAAAAGAAGCATTCAAAAGGGTTGAGCTTTGGTGCTCATATATGGTTGCTTCTTGTGATAAATATGAAGATAAGATCATTTCTGTTGCTGGGTCTCCAAGATTTGAAGTTTACAGTGCTGATTTTGGATGGGGAAAGCCAAGAAAAGTTGAAGTGGTTTCAGCTGAGTCTCCATTAACTATTTCCTTGACAGATAGTAGAAATGGTGATGGTGGTATGGAGATTGGACTGGTTAAGGAGAAACATGAAATTGAAAAGTTTGCTGCTATATTTGTCAAAGGACTTGAATGCCTTTGAAATTGCTGTTTTGTTTTTTTAAATTTCAATAACACTGGTTGATTATCTATGTTTTAATAAGTTAGCTATGGTTGAGTTGGAAAACTCCAAGATTCTTAATTATGATTTCTTTTTTTTTTAGAATTGAGCTCTAATGATGATTTGTCTACCATGTTATGATATTCTACTAATTTATGGTGTGCATCATCTTGTTTTCTATTAGTTCTAAGAAAACAAGAACTTTATCCCATTTAAGAATGATTTAGAAATTATCAGTACTAAAAGATGGAATATAAAATACTATTTTTTATATGGTTTTAGTAATCATTTTGAGTGCGTTTGCTTACCATATTTAAGAATGATTTACCTTGAGGAATTATATTGAAAAATTATTTTAAATAGTTAAAAATTGAGAGTTGTAGCAAAAAATTTATTTGGATGTAGTTTTTATGTCGAAGAATTAGAGTAAAATCATTTTTTAGATGTAAATTTAAAATGAGTAGTTAGTTTGATTGCTATAAAAGAAATAATAAAAAATGAATTATTTTGATTGATTTGAAATAAATGATTAAAAATAAGTGGTTAAAAATAATTGAGTAATTATGAATGAGCACTTAAAAATGAAAAAAGTTATTTTTAAAAATAAAAAGAAAAAATTCATAAAAATTTGTTTAGAAGTAGATTTTTTTAAGAAGAATTAATAAATTCTCCATCTAAATTCTTCTTAAATATAATAAACAAACGCCCCCTTTTTGCTTCACGAGTTTAAATGATGTTTGACGTGATTTGAGGTTTCATTTTTCATGATCAATTGAACATGAAAAAAGTAGCACGATGTGTCTTATCAGCCATGTTGTGTGGTCTCTTTCATTTTTCTAATGTGAAGTGCCTCTATTGGGGATTGCAAATTTTATTTTGGTTCTCAATTTTTGTTTTTATTAAAACAGTTGTTTATGTTTCCTATATCTTTTGATACCGTATAAAATAAATATAAGATTTCATTTTTATTTTAATTCTCACTCTTTCTAATTCAAATTCCATTGCAAGAGAAAGGGTATTGGCCGACAATTTTTTTACAGTCAACCAAAAAATGTGAGGAAAGATTATATTAAGTGACGATTGATTTTAACGCCGGCTAATAATATAAATTGGTGACGTTTTACCAAAGCGTCTATTGTTTGGATGTTATAGCCGACGTTTTAAGAGACCCTCAATTATTATAGGAGTGTAAAAATATTATTTTAATACATGGCATTGGTCTAAAATTTCAAACATTACTTAAATTTTAATACATGACATTGGTCTAAAATTTTGAACATACATGACAAAGTTAAGTTGTATAGTATATTCGACCTTTATGGTAAAACTTGAGACATGATCTGAATTTCCCCTTTTGTCTAATATTTGGGTTCTTTTTGACATCGATTAGCCAACATTGTAACAAATCGTCAACTAAAAGTGCAACTTTGTTCGACGTTATTCTTAACCGTCGCAAATAATCGATCAAAATATATGTTTCCCATTGAATTAGCCAATAGTTTTAAAAATTAACGACTATATTGAATAAATACGCACATTTTTACTGTGGATTAGTTAATGATTTTAAAAAAGCGTCAACTAATCCATTTTAAAAATTCGAGATCGATCTTTTTTCTTCTTCTTCTTCCCCATTTCCCCACATCGTCGTTGATCTTGCCATTCTTCCCTGCCGTCGTCCTTGTTTTTCTTTGCAAACACCACCATTGCCGCTGTTCTTCTGACTAAAAGGTTTCTTTCAATTTGAGATGTAATTTTAGGGTTTTATTTTATCTTTCAACATTTAGGGTTCAATTTGTGTTCCAATTTTTTAGGTTAGTTTAGGGTGAGTTAGATGTGCATTCTCGATTTGTTACATTTTAGATGAAATGTAAAATTTGTTACATCAACGAGAATTTGAACAATCGTAAGATTTAAACCGCCAATGAGAGAAAACATAGATTTCCTAGTATTAATATATCAATTAAAGATCAGAATATTTGGTGAAGTATTCAATCCTAAGTTCTAATCCTACTCAAAGATGTTTTATATATAGCACTTACACAAATCATTCAAAATGTTAGGACTAAGCTAAACCCTAACCAAACCTATCCAAGGCCAATAACTAATCCATGTTAGAGATTCACGATTCGCAATTTACAGCTACAAATTTAGGGGTGATTGGATTTTGGAGTTTAAAAGAGGAGAGAAGAAAAAGTGGAAGAGGAAGAGAAAGTAGGGTGATTTAGAGATATGAAGTAGTTGTTTGGAAATTGTTGTTTTGGAAATGAGAGGTTGTAAAAAGTATTTATTTTATATTGTTTTTTTAATGTAATCATTACATATTTATATTAATTAATAAATTTAATATATTTTATTTTATATTATGTGGTTGAAAATTATTGTCAAGAAATATCTACTCATTCTTATCCAAAAAAATTTAATGTGATATTTAATAAGTTTAAATAAAAGATATTTTATATTATATTATATGGTTGAAAATTAGAAAAATGTATAATATAATATCTAAAAGATTAAATAAAAAATTTAATGTGACGTTGAGGAGAGGTTGATGAGGAGCTGTGAAAATGTTGATATCCTAGAAACAAAGAATTGAAATATCCCAACTCCTTCTCTTTCTTTCATCTCCTCAACACCAAATCACAAACACCCCCTTTTAACAAAAAAATGAGATATTTATATTTTAATTATTTAAAATATACATAATTATATAGAAATTTGTTATAGATAGCAAATTCTACCATTTCTATTTTAATTATAGTAAATTTTTAAAATAGTTTGCAAGTAAAATATTTTAACTTTCATTATTTTTAATCAATTTTCACTTGAATGAGTTTAATGAGTTTAACTTAATTGAAATTATCAATTTCACTTGATTAAAGTTATTAAATTTGTGACTATCAATTTAAATCTTTGCTAACTTTGACATTTTTTTCTCTAACTTGTTTACATCTATGAACTTTATTTTCTTCTTTTTATTCATGATTGTTTTTTTTTGAGGATATGAAAAATCCCTACTAAATATGTTAAAAAGTAAATTTTCTATAAGAATATGGAATAATATATATATATATATATATATATTAAAATTTATCATCTATTTTTAATACAAATTTTCGAAAACAAACAAGATTTAAAACCATAAAATTAAATTTCAAAAACTCTTTTTTTTTTTTTTTTTTTTTTTTTTTTTTTTTTAATTCAGGGAAAATTTAGATTCAGCAAGTTTCGTTTTTAAAAATCAAAATCTAAAATTCAAAAGGCGTTACCACAATGCTTATATATTTCATTTAATTTAGCATGCACCTACTTACTTATTTTGACATATTTTACAAAATTAGACATCTTTTCATCATCATTTAGTTTTTTTACTATTAAAAATCAGGTGCTTTTGTATGTATATTACGAAAGGGCTAAAATGTTCTGAATAGCACAATAATGAAAATATATTTATATATAACAAAAAATATAAATTGATTAGAGAATGATAGATTCTATCAAAATCTTCAATAAAAAAAGGTAAATAGAGATTTTTTAAAAAATAGGCAGAATTTACTATAAATAGAACATATATTTTAGAAAATAAAAAAATTGTTATAAAAAACTTGTTTTGTTTTTTAATTTTAATTATGAATTTAAATTCTTTATATTATGGTAGAGAAATTGAGAGATTACAATCTTAATTATAAAAAACAAAAAAAGAAAAAAGAAAAAAAGAAAAATCAAATAGTAATTCAATTCGGTTGACAATCACATAAAACTCACATTTTTTTCTTGTTTTTTTAATAATTTTTTTTAATTCAACGATAATTAAAATGGGAAATAAGTTCATAACATTTTAGATACTATAGTATATTTTACTCATGTCTCTTGAGTAATATTCTTGTTGGCATATAGTCGTGCATTTAACATCCAAAGGATCTGATAAGAACTTAGTTAATTAATTTAAAATAAGAGAATACTTCGAACAGAAAATGAATGCTCGAAAAGTGAATGGCCTTAAAAACACAAAAAGAAAGAACCCAGACATGAGAAACTATGCATATATGCATCAAGCTTAGCTTGTATATATTATATAAGTGCGTATAGATAAACATATATGGAAAGTTTGTAACATAGACAAAGAAAAGAGTAGACTGTTGTAATTTGATCCCTTTATTTGTAGGTTAATATATTGATGTGGCTGTTGGTAGGACAAGAGTTTATTTGTATACGAAAGGTCCAAAGCCAGCCAAACCATGCCTTCTACGGGCAGCTGCTATCATCTGGGATGGTAACGCCACATTGCTTAGCAACGTTTCTACCAGAATCAGAATTTATTAACCGCTGATAATATGGATTTTTGAGGTACACACAATACGGAAGAATGCACGGAAACATGGACGCAGCTGCTCGACATCGCAGGTTGGTGGCGTGCCTGCCGGTTCAACCTCGGTGAGAAGCTCGACAGTCATGGCTACCATGAACACACAAACAATGGTCGTCAGAAGTTTCGTCATTGGGGTTTGTGGATGGGAGAATGGGAGAGGAGTAATTGATGTGTGTTTGTGTGTGTTTGCTTAATGCTTTCAACCCATTTTTATAGCTTCGTAGATATGATAAAAAGGACTTTTCATTTATTGTATGCATTTTCATTGATTTTGCCTATATGATAATATAAGTTTGATTATATCATTTACTAAAAGTGTCCGGATATATATGGGGTTCATCTTCCTTTAAGATAATATCTTAATCCTTACCAAATTCAAAACACCAAAACAAATATTTGAAAATTATTTTTTTAACTTTCAAATTATTATTATTTTTTTAAATAAGTAAAATATAGATATCAAAGTAATGAATTAAAGCTATATTTTGAAGTAGTAATTGAATAGAACTTGAATTTCAAAACTAAAAAATAAAAATTAAATGATTAGGTTCTGTTTAATAATCATTTTGTTCTGATTTGTATGTTTGAAATTTAAACTTACACAACTACTTAATCCTATCTTATTCCATAACTATTATTTACCAATGTTTTTAAAAATCAAATCAAATTTTGGAAGTTAAAAAAAGTAGCTTCTAAAAACTTGTTTTAGTTTTTGAAACTTGGTTATAAACTTACCTACTTTTTCAAAGGAAGATGAAAACTTTTGTAGAGAATTTTAGTGTAAATAAGTTGAAATTTCAAAAACTAAAAATTAAAAATCAAATAGTTATTTAACTGGGTTTATGGAAGGGACTTTTATTCCTAAAGTAGACAATATCATACCAATATAAAGATTCTTTGAAGGTTTGTTGTCCCTTAACAAGTTGTATAAGAGCGGTGAATGGCTCTGACTTAACCATAGTGGAAGAACCCTTGAGAATGAGAATAAATAATTTGTGAGACTCAATATGATATGAATGGTGTTATACGCCAAATTTAGACTAATCCCATGCCCATTGCAAATCAAAAGGCAAACAATTGTGAAGTCACAAGCGACAACATTGATCCCTAAAAAGATTGAGCGGTGTCGCCATTCTTGTAGAAGGTAACAACACCCGTTCCATGGAGGAATAAGTGGCACTGAAAATCTCAAACGGGATCAATGCCCGCCTGAAAGAGGCAAGCAACTCCACCAACCCAACAAAAGGGACCGACACCTACTCTAGGCAAAGAAGGCCAGCACTGACAATCCTTCGAGGTCCATGCCTATTACAAGAAAGAGCAAATGATGTCGTCGATTTTATAAGAGTCCACCCCACGTTAAGGCAAGAGGGTCAAGTCCTACTCACAATGTCGTTGATCTGATAAAATTCGACCACATGTCGAACAAGAGGATCCACTCATACTCGCCTCCAGCAAACACAATTGAAATCATTACAACTCGCCATAATGGTGAAAGTAGTAAGAGTTTTTTGAGAAGGAGCAAAGACACTCTAATTGAGTTTGTTTTTGTGGTGTTTTACAAATTGTAACTAGGCACCCTTTTTTATATAGTGAAAATGAAACAACTCTTGCTACAAATTAGTTACCATTAACTTGATCACTTCCTAAAAACTAGTTCAACATATTTGACAAACTAGTCCTATCTTTATGGAGAAATAAACACCAAAATTGAAAAAATTAAATGCTAACAAATTGCTACTTTGAGCTAAAGCTAACACCAAAAGAAATTAACAAAAAAAACAAAACAAGTTTATAACCAACAATCACTCCCCTAAACTTGTTTAACTATGTTGAATTGACTTTCCTCATGCCAATCTTCTCTCTTAGCTCCAGGAATCGTTATCGCACTAATGGCTTTGTCAGAATATCTGCCAACTGTTCATCTGTGTTTACATATTCTAGTTCAATAGCTTCACTTTGCACACATTGATGAATAAAATGAAACCTGGTATCGATGTGCTCACTTCAATCATGGTAAATATGATTTTTCGCCAACGCTATAGCTAATTGTTGTCAACATTAAGCTTTGGTTTTACTTGTAGTTGATTGATGTTACTCCCAATCTTACACAACCATACTCCTTGACACGTTCTAGCCGTTGCGGCTATATACTCAGCCTCACACGATGACAAAGCCACCACCTTCTGCTTCTAAGATACCCAGGTTATTGGATTTACTCCCAAATAGTACAACACTCCAGTTGTACTCTTTTTATCGTCGATATTCCCAGCTATATCACTGTCGCTAAAACCTACCAGCTCCACATTTCACAGCTTCTTCTTGTAAACACATCCAAAACTAAGAGTACCTTTCACATACCTCAATATTTGTTTTACTGCCCAACCATGCTCCTTGAAACGTTCCAACATTTGCGGTTATATACTTAGCCTCACACGATGACAAAGCCACCACCTTCTGCTTCTGCGATACCTAGGTTATTGGATTTACTCCCAAATAGTAAAACACTCCGATTGTACTCTTCTTATCATCGATATCCCCAGCCATATCATTGTTGCTAAAAGCTACCAGCTCCACATTCGACATCTTCTTATAAACACAACCAACCAAAACTAAGAACCTTTCACATACCTCAATATTTTTTTTTACTGCTGTGAGATGTGAAGTTGTTGGTGCCTCCATGTATCTACTGATCACACCAATTGAGTAGGCTATATCGGGTCGGGTATTAACCAGATAACATAAGCTTCCAATAACACTTTTGTAAAGTGTTTTGTCAACTGGTTCTCCATTCCCATGTTTGCTCATCTTCGTTCTTTGTTCCATGGGAATCGAACAAGGATTGCACTCCCCCATTCCTAGCTTCTCAGAATTTTCCTTGCATATCCAGCCTCACATAAAGTGATTGACTCACTGCTTTGTCGTACCTCTGATAACTCTCAATTAGAGAGTTATTTAGTCCTCTTTATGATGCATTTATTGAAGAAATCATGCACTTTCATCACAATCTAATGCATTCCTTGCATATCCGGCCTCACATAAAGTGATTGACTCACTACTTTATCGTACCTATGATAACTCTCAATTAGAGAGTTATTTTGTCCTCTTTAGGATGCATTCCTAGCTTCTCAGAATTTTCCTTGCATATTCGGCCTCACATGAAGTGATTGACTCACTGCTTTGTCATACCTTTGATAACTCTCAATTAGAGAGTTATTTAGTCTTCTTTAGGATGCATTTGTTGAAGAAATCATGCACTTTCATCACAATCTAATGCATAGAATGCTTTTAAGATAGAGAATTTGTTATAAAATGCTATGCACGTTAGAAATGAGGCAGAGATTAGGAAACCAAATTAATTAAGTGTTTTTGTGCTAAGAAGCTTAGGTTTGCAACATTTTAGATAGCATTTCTGGAATCCCCATTTTTGGTAAATATTTTTATCAGTGCAGGGCTCTAATGTTCTCAAAGCATTGAATTCATGCCTCAATTGGTGAAGTTTGAGGAAAGAAAAGATGAGTCATTCGGGAGCAAGCCAATGTTGTAAGCACTTGATCAAAGGGGGGCAACTTCTACAGAAAGGCTGCCAACTCTACACCAGCGTTAAAAAAGCTGAAAAAGGCAGATCTTGTTGACTGGGGATCAAAAGCAAGGGCCATTGTGTTTAGTAAAAAATGGTTACCATCAGCATTTCCTTTACTTTTCTGTCTTGACTTTGCAAGTAACACTTATTTAGAGATTAGCCCACTCCCTGTGGAGATGACTTGTAACTAATTACTTGATTGCAAACGACTGCGTATTTTTATCACTTGCTTTTGAGTTAGAATCCGACAAGATCTGCCTTTTCTTCTATTTTTCGATAAGATCAATGGCCCCTAGAATCTTTTCGGCTAGAATCTGGACCGTTAATAGTATTTCAAAGTTTCTTTTCTTGTTTCTTCTATTTTTCATGTTCTGCATTGTCTTCTTACAATTCTGAGTGTTACTGTTCCATTGCTGCACTGTTCATCGTTGTTTGTTTTACCGTTTGAGTTTTGGTTGCATGATGGTTACAGCATTCCTACTTTCTGTTTTTTTTTCCAACATAACCATCAGCTAAATTCATAAAGGTGAGGGTTGATGGGACGTGTGTGTGTTGCATGTATCCCGAGTGAGTAGGGAGATGTTAGGCTATGACATAATAGGCGTTTTAATTAAAAGTATGTTTCGATTGATCATCCATTCATGTTTGCTTGTCTTTTCATCTCGGAGAGAGAAAGATTAGAGATAACCTATTCATGTTCATTAGTTTCAATGTTAGGAACTCCTACTTGTTAAAGAGAGAGGCTAGAGATAGCCATTTCGCTAGTGCGCATTTCATTGTAAAGTTTCTAGCTTAAATGCGAGAGCTCAAGCTCGAAGAGAATGAATGCATCTTGAGAAAGAACATTTGATTACGTGTTGTGCGGAGCCTACTTCTCCCCATAGCCTCACCTTTGATGCATGTTAATCACACTCAACTCACCCTTAACTCGAGCCTACTTCATCATTAAAGTATCCCCTCTGTTTCCATCATTTTCTTGTTGTATCTGTTCTACTACATTAGCAGTTTATATTCCTATTCTAGCAAATTACTGTATGAAGTCAATAGCATTTATCTTGTTGCAATAGAATTAGTTGGTTTATCAGTGTTGTTAGCATTGTTGTCGCATTCTAGAATTATTTAAAATTGTGTTTAGTAAAAACTGGTTACCATCAGCATTTCCTTTACTTTTTTGTCTTGACTTTGCAAGTAATACTTATTTTGATATTAGCCCACTCCCTGTGGAGATGACTTGTAATTTATTACTTGATTGCAAACGACTGCGTATACTTGCGTGTTAATCTGTTCAATGCTTGAAACATTGTCTGTTAATTGTGTTATTCGTACAGATTAGTATTTACATTATTCGAAGCAGTTTGAACAGCGATTATCAACCTCAATACCCAAGTAATAGCTCAATAATCCAAGATCACTCATCTCAAATTTATGTTGCATCTCTTCCTTAAACTGAGCTATAACTTGTTTGTTTGCACCGTCTATGATTAAGTCATCCACATACATACCGACTATCATTGCTTCAACTCCATTAATTTTCTTGTAAAGAGCATGTTCCTGTTGACATCTAATAAAACCAAGTGGCTGCAAACATTGATAAAGTTTAAGATTCTAGGCCGTCGGAGCTTGTTTTAATCCATACAAGGCTTTACGAAGTTATAATACCATGTTTGGATTTTCCTTGTCAATGTAACCTTCTGGTTGAGCTACATACACCTCTTCTTCTAACTCGCCATTGAGAAAGGCTGTCTTCACATCCATGTGATGGACTTCCCAATTCTTAATTGCTGCTTAGGCTAGAATTAATCTCACTATTTCTAACTTGGCCACTAGTGCAAATACTTCACTATAATCTACATCAAACTGTTGTGCATATCCCTTTGCCACGAATCTCGTCTTATGTTTCACGATCTCTCCATCTGGATTTTTCTTTAACTTGAAAATCCATTTGATGCCTATTGCCTTCAGATTCTTCAGCAAATCTGCAAGTTTCCACTTTCTATTCTTTCTAATGGAGTGAATTTCAGACTTTCTACTACACCTCCAATTTTCATTCTTAGCAGCTTCCTCATATGAGGTTGGCTCCTCTATAGAAAGAAAACAAAGGCCCACTGCTTCCTCCTCTGCTTCGTTCAGTTCCCTGTAAATATTTTCTAGAGTCCTAAATTTTTTCGAGGTCGACGAGCTTGATGATGATACATTTGAGGTATTGTTTGGTGTTGATAAAGTTGAAAATGCATTTCCCTTTGCCTTTCATCTGAATCAGCTTCAATTTGTTCAATGTTCCTCTTGTCTATTCTACTCTGATTTTCTGAAATTTGAATAGTGAACGTTCCTCTTTGCTTATCATCGTTGTTTGTGATTTCTTCCTAACATCATTTCTTCTCCTCTTAGAACAACACACCCCTACTCACTATAATTCTGTTCTTCTGTGGGTCCAATAGTCTGTAAGCTTTAGTTCCATCTTCATATCCCAACATAATTGTCTTCACGCTCTTATCAGCAAGTTTAGGAAGGCTTGAATATATATTCTTGGCATGAGCAAGACACCTAAAGATTTTAAAGTGATGAACCTGCGGTATCTTGTCAAACCAAGCTTGATATGGTGTACCATCTCTAACTCCTTTTGTTGGCAATCTATTCAGAATATACACGGCAGTTTTGACAGCTTCTCCCTAAAACTTTGCAGACATCTCCTTGTTTTTCAACATACATGTGGCCATCTCTACAACCGTTCGATTATGTCTTTCTACTACACCATTTTGCTGTGTTGAAAATGGTGTAGTAAGAAATCTCTTCATGCCTTCATTCTCGCAATATTCTTTAAAAACATTAGATATGAACTCTCTTCCACGGCCCATTCTAAAGCTTTTAATCTTCTTACCTTTCTCTACCGCCACACTGATCTTGAACTTCTTAAACACCACTAGTGTTTCATTCTTGTTTTTCAACAAAAACACACACATAAATCGTGAAAAAATCATCCACCAATAACATAAAATATTTGTTACCTCCATGGCGAAATAGGTCCACATAGATTTCCATAGACGAGATACAATGGCTCATTTGCACGATATGTTGTTGCTCACGAAAAAGGAGTCTTATGTTGCTCTGCAATTAAATACCCATCAAAGAATTGATTGACCTGAGTGATTTTTAGGAACCCTTCAACCACTCTTTTGTCAATTAATTGCTTTAAAGAGTGAAAATTAAAGTGTTCATACCTCGCATGCCATAGCAAACCATTGTTACTGATATTTGCCATTAAACACACCTGGTCCGCAAGCTTCAACTTTGCTACATACAATCTATTGGATTGTCTGGACACCATAATAATCAAGCTCTTGGCCCTGTCATAGATCTTCATGACACTGTCCTCTATGAAAATTTTATTTCCACTCTCGTCCAATTGTCCTAAACTTATTATGCTGCTTTTGAGTTTGGGTATGTAATAGACTTGTGATAAGATCAAGTGCTCATTGGTTTTTCATTTGAAGAGAACTATTCCTCGACCACAAATGTCTATCACAGAGTTATCACCGAAACGTACCTTGTCAATAATAGATGTGTCGAGCTCACAAAACACCCTCATTTCTCTTGACATATGGTTGCTTGCTCTAGTATCTAGGTACCATGAATTTTCGCTCCAATATTTGTTGGTGGCAGCACTATAGTCTCATTCAGCATCACAAAATCAGACTCTTTGTCATGTGTGTTTTTAATTTCACACGCCTCTATCATAAAAAATGAAGACTCCTCGTCCTTTTGCATCTCTATCAAGTTGAGTTGTTCATCTTTCGTGGAACACTCTGATACAAAGTGTCCCATCTGCTAACAACTGTAACATTTAATTTTACTTTTGTCAAACTTCTTCTTCTGAGTTTGTGACCCTCCTTCATCTCCTTGATGCGAGTCACTTCTCCCACGGCCTCTTCCTCTTCCACTACTCCGTCCCCTGCCTCCTCTTGAACTGCCTTGATCCTCCATTTCTTTCTTTGAGGATTTTGCATTCTTTCGTCCCTTCCATTCTGCACGAGTGAGGAGAAAGGTTTCATCTTTATCTCCAAAGCCTTGCAACCTTTCTTCATGTGCCTTGAGTGATCTAATAATCTCATTAATAGAGTTCATTTTGAGATCATTGAACTCCTCAATCGTTAAAGTGATTTGAAGAAACTTTATAGAGGAGGACCGTAGAAGTTTCTTAACTACTTGGATATCATCCACAGTATTGTCGAGGCTTCTTAATTTGTTGACAATAATGGTTAGTTTTCCAGAATACTCATCAATACTTTTTGAATCACCCATCCTCAAAGCTTTAAACTCCTACCATAGGGTTTGCGTTCTAACTTCTGTCACCTTTTCCGCATGTAGATTCATATTTTTCAACATGATCCAGGCGTCCTTGGCTGTTTTCTAGGAACCCAAGTGTAACAACGTATCTTTTCCAATACTTTGATAAATAGCTGCCAAAGGCATCTTATCTTTGCGATTATTTACTGATTCAAGTGATTCAATAGCCTCCCAAACACCTTGTGCCATCATAAATACCTTCATCTTAATTTCCCAAGCTGTGTAGTTGCATCTTGTCAACATCGGGTATTTAAGTGTAACAAATCCCTCTTTTTCTTGAACTCATACCTCACTTCGTTTGAGGCATCATCTTCAATTGCACAGATTTGGCTCCCACCACTTGATGCCTCTCTAATTTTTTTATCTCTTTCTCTTTGCTCTCTTCTTGACTGCTCAGTCTGTAGGTGAGACATGATTGAAAACATGCCTTGATCTTAAAGCTCCGATACCAATTGATACCAATTGAAAGCAGTCATGGTGTGTTACAAATTGTAACTAGGCACCCTTTTTATATAGTGAAAATGAAACAACTCTTGCTACAAATTAGCTACCACTAACTTCAATTCCTAAAAACTAGTTCAACTCATTTGACAAACTAGTCCTATCTTTATGGTGAAATAAACACCAAAATTGAAAAAAATAAAATGCTAACAAATTGCTACTTTTAGCAAAAACTAACAACAAAAGAAATTAACAAAAAAAAAAACAAAACAAGTTTATAACCAACAAACAGTCGGCCTTAGTAGTTATGGTTGTTACGAAGTAAAACATAGTCGAAAGAATTTTTCATCTTTACATTGCGATCGACCTTAATAACAACGACCGTTACGAAACAAAGATGTAACAAACCCCAACACTCCACTATTTATAAGATCAAATGGTTGAAGGAAAGGTAAGCCATCTCTAAGTAGAATTTTAAATACCCTCACGTAAATTTTCTTCGCCTAACTTGATCGTTGGAGTTTCGGTGTTACCATACTGACCTTCTTCATGTTTATTTTGTCTTGCAGGCATTGGCAATATTTGACACTGTCAAATAAATTCATTGTTGATCCCCAAAATCAGTATCAACAAATAGTATGAAATACTCATAATGAAAATCTATAGTTGATTCGTTTGATGTGTGTTTGAGTTGGAGCGCTTCTTAATTTGCTCAAACGTGTGCTCTAGTGAAAGTGCTTCTTAATGTACTCATGATTCAACATATGCAAAATTTAGTGTGGAGTGCGTTTAAAACTGTTATCTCGATGAGGGGTAGCGAATGTGTGCTCAAGTATTAATCGGATTGATCTGTGATTGAGCTTTGATGATTTTCAAGTATAATTCAAAAAATGACTATATCTCGTATATGGTACTTTGTTCGAAGGGAAAATTGTTGGAATACAAAAAAAGGTGCAGTCCATCATTGTTTAAATAAGGGGTCCCTTACATCTGTATACAACCGAGGTGTTTTACGTATGTATATGCGCCTTTATCCAAGTTGTTGCATTTTGAACTATAAAATAGGAGGAGACAAAGGAACAAATTTGAATACTTTTGAATGGCTCTGATAGTAACATCACAATATATCATTCATCCAACTTTTTGAGCTTTATCTTAGAAGGGATTTCGAGCTTCTTCTCTAAATAAATAGCTCCCTATTATGGACTAATAATATTCTTGAAACTGTTATGTTTCAATATTTGTCTAGATTGCTATGCTCGAATTTTCAACAAGTTTAAATGACCCTCACATTTGTTGTGTCTTGGTATCATATATTTGTAGTATTTCTAAACACGTTTCTCTAGTTCGATCGTGATTTTTGTAAACTATTTCCTACTTGTTTGGATATTTTTAAGTAGAGTGTAAGGAAAATGTATGTCAATATCCAGTTAACATCCTAGCAAAAAGTTAAAAGCCAAAACAAAACAAAGTGTCATGGTGCTCCAAAGTGCTATCTAAAGTGTTGGGATCGAAGCACACCACACCGCTGAATATATTATGATGTGGAGCGTTGGGTATCCAATGCCACAACACTAGGTTTTGGCATCGAATGCTTATATGATGTATAAATAATGTAAATTTTCTCATTTTTAGATATTTGAGAGTTAGATTTTTCAATTAGGGCGATTTGTTTTTTTCCTTCTAATTTGCGTGGTGTTCTAGACTTCATTTGTTGATTATTTGATGAACTTTTGATGCATTCTTCGGTTGTAAATATGGTATTTTGATATGTTTGTGATATTTAAAATTTATTTCAAGATAAATTTTTAGCATATTCTCTATCTTTGGATTTTTATGTTTATCAAAGCATGTGTTTATAGCATGTAGTGTCAGAACCTGTAATCTTACCACATGCTGACTCAAATACAGTTACAAAACATGCTTTTTCAAATTTTAAATTTAAAAGTAACTACTCCTATTGCATTTTGTTTAGATATTAATAACGAAGCCATTGGCCAAGGTGTTTACAAAAAACTTTAAAATAAATAAATGAAATAACAGAGATAGGCATACATGCCCAATAGTTAACAAATATTTACATGAGTTCTTATTCAAACATACCAAGAAAGAAATAAGAAAAGTGCATTTATCCTATCGACTATCCAAATAGGCACAACAAGCTCCACCCATGATGTAAAGACCTGACCCGAATGGGGCTCTAAATGGGCCCTTACCCCAATGCATGCATTCAAAGTAAAAGACAATATACAAATATGATTTCAGATTCCTATTAAAAACAAAACATTCAAACATTCAGTTCAAAGTCAAGACAATTTTTCCTGAAACCTGTCCCTGTCTCCAAGCACCTGTTCCAAGATAAAAACATTTCCAAAGTTTACTCTGATCAGAGATTTATTAAAAACATTCAAAACCTTCCCAGATACAGCAATGCTGGAATCCACAAAACATTTAGAAAACATCCTAGGGCTCCGTGCCCGGCTACATGCATTCAGTGGGGAAATAAAAGACAAGAGTCATAACACAAAATCGAGTTCGACGGTGGTCCCCATGATCACGCCTCCTCCTTGACCATCTGTCTCGCATCTCCGTTTACACGTGGAAAAACCACAAAAATAAGGGTGAGTAACGAATTACTCAGTAAGAATCCTCAACCGGGGTACAATACGATATACATGGTCATCTAGATGAGTGTATGCAAGCTATGAGTATAAACACAGAATGGAGCACATAGCTTGAGTCCATACTTGGACCTCGGATGCCAACTCAGGGTCTTAGTCCGGAATAATCCACCACACAATACGCCCTATACGAGAAACGAGTCCCGGCCTCTCACTGTCTCATCGTCGAATGAAAGGTGCACTAACTCAAGATCCCGAGGAGCTCTCGATCGGCTTTGTAATGAGCGTAAGCGCGCACCGCGTGCTATCTGCAGACTATGGGGTGCCGGGTCTAGTGGCAAGCCGCCCATGTCCATCCACCACGCCTAACTAAATCTACGGATCTGTGTCACCGACATAGGGGTGTGAGACACGGACACGTGAACTATGTCGGCTGAACCACCGCTTTGAGGCTAAGGAACCGGTCGTGGTAGGCTTACACCAGGAAGTCGTCCTTGCCCTAACAGGTGGCAATCAAGGGCTACAGCCGAACACGCTGAGGACGTGCCGACTGTCGGGGACGAGGCAATACCAAGTCATCATCCCGACCGTTGGGGCATTTAACAGTCTTCCACCCTCACCCAGGATTGTAGGGCCAGCCGTTAGGGTTAGGTAATCCCTAACGGGATCAGGGACGGAGCACCATCTCGTACGTCCCTGTCGAGGATGCAAGGTTCGTTATGCACCCGGCCCGGATGATGCTATCTACCTGCACTCTAACCTGTCATAGCAATCAGCAAACAATCTAATATATTCCAATACGTCCTCAATAAGAATACAACGAACCTAGCATGATACTACGAAGCAAGAACAGATACGAACATGCCAGAAAGGAACAACCTAGCATGGACTAACATGAGAAACAACGTAGGAATTCATGCCAGTCGGGAATTCAGAATAGAGCACTTAGCTACACATGTCAATAAACACAGACAAGCAATCATTCAACAATCACATAATATATCGCAGGGTCCACACAACTCCGGTAAGAAATCCTTACCTTGGTCGGGGAGGCGATTAACACGAAATCCTAAGCTGCGAACGAACTCGAGCAAGCTACCGGGAACCTAACAAGCACAACACAATTACACACCATAATTTAAATTAAACAAAACAATTAGGCTCGGCTCGGGAGCACTCACTCGGCTCGGCTTGGGACACGGCTCGGCGACACGGCTCGGCGACAGGACACGCGACACGGCGCTGGGGGTTCGGGCTGAGCGCGACTCGGTGCGATGCGGCTCGGCTATACGAGCGGTGGAGCCGGCTTCTGCGCGCGATGGAGGAGAAAACGAATTGGGCGAGCTCGGGCAAATTGGCGACAATGGAACTTCTTCTCGGGCGAATCCGGCGCTGGTTGTCTCCCCTTGGCTAGCTGCACGAAACCTACAAGCAATTCACTTCTTCTCGGCCGGCAATGGCCACAACGAAAACAGGGGACGAAAGCCGAAGGAGAAGAAGAAGGAGAAGAAAAGAGCTTACCGGCTGCTCGAGGCAAGATTCGGCTTCGAATTGGGAGAGGAAACTCAGTCGAATTGGTGCTGGCGAGGGAAGAAATCGCGAGGGAAAAATGCAGTCGGTCGAAGAAGAAGAATCTCGAAGGAGAAGAAATGAGAAAGAAGAAGGCTCGGGCGATTCTGCTTTTAAACTAAATTCAAATTCCCTTGAAGCACGGCTTAAGTACAAGATGGTGCGTATAGATTAACAAGAGCAGTCGGAAGCTCAATTGGCAATGACACCCAACTAGCCTCCCAAGCACCTAAGGTTCGAATCCCACCCAACGCGCTATTTAATTTCCTATTTAATTTTGCATTTTACCAAGCCCAAATACCTTCACAAAGCTTCCCAATCCCATTTAATTCATCTCATAATTCTTTTGGCAATTGGAAAAGACATAATCGGTCCTGTCGGCCCGACCAAATTACCAAAATACCCCTAGGCAAACCGGGAAGACTGGGATGAAAAACCTGGGCCGTTACACATGATCCATTCAGCATCTCCCAGCTAATCGTTTCGGTGGTGTCCCTGATTACCTAGTGAAAACAACACTAAAGATGAGTATAAAAAAATATTAAGTAAGAACTCCCTAACAGGAGTACAATGCACAAGGTTAGAATTCAACATGCTAGCACATGTATATTTACAGCTTAACCAACAATGCAGCTACTAGCCATGAGCTTTGTTATATGATTCTCTCGTGAGACCTTTAAGACACTCACATAAGCACAAAAATTCGACAGATCATGAAGTTCGTTACATGAACCTAGCTTAAACAGCTCAATCTCTATTGGTGTACAAATGACACCGATCCAGGTGATCCATCTACCTGACACTTTTTACATGTACGTATACACCACCTGCTACTTAAAACCCGTTAGGTGTAGGCCTACATAGACTAACCTAGTCCAGGTCCACATGCCTAACTCTACAGGAAAATGTTTCCACTAAATCACTGTCTTAGAGGCTCTCGCCATCGATCCGAGTCAGCCTGCTCATACCTATCGCCCTAAGCTAAGACCCTCTCATAATAGGCATACACTATGATCAGGGCTAGGCATTTTCGGGGACGACATGTTACATTACATCCCTAGCTATTTTTGAAGAAATAAACCCTCAATGATCCCTACCTATGAGGACAACAATACGTCGTGTCCTTTACAGCCTCTAGATAATGACAGATATCACATTCTAAATACAAGTACTTTTAGCTCAGTCGTACCAGATTACCAAACATGCTCAAAAGCTACAAATGACATCCTAGCATGGTACTATTATCACACGATCAAGACTAGAAACAACCTACACCTAGCACAAGACATGCCATCACTAACTAACATATAGAGATGTCCACGGGGCGGGGCGGGGCCGGGGAATGGCTTCCCCGTCCCCGTCCCCACCATAAAATTCAATCCCCGTCCCCGGAAAAATCCCGCTTTTTTTTGGGGATCGAGGGATTCCAGCAGGGCACCGAGGGGATCGGGTTCCCCGCGGGGATGTTTTACAATTTTTTTTTCTTTTTTCATTTTTTAAAATTTTGTTTTGGATAAAAAATTCAAAAAATTAGATTTAAAAAAATATATATATCTATAAGTTTCAATTATAATGTTAATTATCAAAGAAAATATTCATATGTATAGAAAATATTATCAACAAAGATATATTTATTTGAAAATTAAAGGAGTAGAATTAAAAAATATAAAATAAATAAAATAATCGGGGCGGGGATCGGGGAATTGGGGACGGGGAGTACAATCCCCGTCCCCGGCACCGTTTAGCCAACGGGGATTTTTTCTCCCCCATCCCCGGCCCCGTTCCCTGCTTAATCGGGGATTCCCCGCCCCGTTAGGGGCGGGTCCCCGCGGGAAAAATGGACATCTCTACTAACATACATATTAGGAGAAACACATAACAGGTAACACAAGCAATGCACACTAAGACCTCATAATCCTAACATGTTCAAAAGATATATATTTACTAAAACACATACACAAAATTTAGCACCTCGGGACCTCATAATCTCGAAATACAAATCACACAGAACAACATATAAGAACTTATTCCTATCACATATATGAGTAACATATCAAATTCAGCCATGAGCAAGGTCCACACAATCTGAGTAAAAGTCCTTACCTGAAGTGAACCATTTTTTACTTTTGAATTCAACAATCTTCAAACGGTAACCAATTGTTATTATGTGATATATTATGTCATTGTAAAAATTAGTCCTTTTTAAGTTATATAACCACTTTCTATATCTTAACCTTGGAGTTTTTTTCCCTTGTTTCTATATCTTTGAAGTCTAAAAATTAAAATTGAATATTTGAAAATTCAAGGATAAAAATGGAACAAACTTAGTGTGCAAAGATCAAAATAGAACAAACTTAAATGTCCAGAAATTAAAATTTAATTTTTGAAAGTTTATGAAATAAAATGGAACAAAATTCAAAATCTAAAAACCAAAATAATATTTTATAATTTTTAACATAAATAACATTATAAGTATAAAATACGGATAGCATCAAGCAATAAATCATTATGAATGCCTAATTTTAGGTAACAAGTGGAAATTTTAAAAGGTGTACATGCCACCAATGTTTTAGCTCCCTAAATCACCTAAATCATTGAATAAAGAAACCTCTATATTTGACTTATGAATGCCTAGCTAGAGCATTTAAACCTTGAAATATATGGATAGTATTCTACTCTATTGAATATATAAATCTCTAAATTTGGTCTAAAAAAATTTCTAAAATAAAAAAATCATTATGAAACTAATACCAAGAGCAAAACATATATAAAAACACGAACAGGTGCATAAGGCATTAAGAGAAGAGAATGCAGAGAAAAATGGAGAGTATTCTAATCGAGAAAGAGTGTGTTTACAAATGATAAATACAAAAACAGATTTATAGAGTTTTGAAATTGCATAGATAAAAAATAGTGGTGGAGATCATGGTGGATTAACTTACTTATTGGGTAAGAGGAAGATCATGGAGGAATGGAGTGACCAAAATCCAAACATGGATATCTTTACTTGTAACACCTCCTTAGATATCCAGGGTAAAATAAGTTGTATGTTTCATTAAAATCTTACTAGGAAATACTCAAATTAGAAATATTCTAGTAAAAGAAAAAACATTACATTATTTATATATTTCAATAAGTATTGTCTAATAGAAAATCTTTCTAGGAAAAGCCTTTAGTTAAGAGAAGAAAAAAAAAAGTGAAGTACTTTTACTCCACCCTCATAAAAACATCATTTGAAATTTTTGATTTATCACATACTATGATATACATTAACTACTTGAATATTGTAGTAAGTAATACCTTTTGTAAATAACTATATCAACTATCATTTGAATTTATTCTTTGGTACAAGTCAAGCCACGAGTTTTACATGTTTGGACTTTCTTTTATTCATTTAGTTTTTATTATTATCCCAATTAATTATTTAGTGGTCCACGATTCCCGAACCTCCCCACTATTTGTTAACCAACCCTATTTTTATGCATTTCTTTAATTATTTCTCTTAATAGTAGAGAAACAGAGAAAAAAAATCATTTTTCTTTTATGGTAAACATAGTACAAAATACAATGAATTTTACCGAGGGTCAGTGGCGCAGTTGGTTATCTTGTCTGGTGTTAATCCATTTCAACTCCACGGTCACGAGCTCGGAAATCAGTATTTGGCTCTCATATTATTTGAGAGTAGTTGTGCTCTTTATGTAGGGTTCCCCACTATGTACTAAAAAAAAAGGGGAAATTATAGTGAACAGTCACTTCTAACAAAATATTTACAAATCTGTTCAAAATTTGAAAAAATGTCATCTATATTTATTTGTTTTTTTTATTATTTAATTAATACTTTCCTATGTACCAATTTACCCCCAACTTCCCCACCGTTCAATTCACGGAAAATTGTCTTTTTTTATGTCCGATATTTTTTCTTCTTCTTGTCAAGTTGGCCTGCAATTCACCACCGACCCAATATCTAGAAATTTAGGAAAACAAAATCTCTTATTGAAATTATTATATTGATAATATTGATGTTTAGGGTTGTTAAGATTTTAATACTCTATTTTAACAAAATGTATTATTGGAATCATGATTATTTAATATGATATATTATGTACTTAAATCAAATTAATATGGTCTTTTATGTAATTAATTGTTAAATAATTTTTAAATAATTAATAAATATAAATTTCCATGAGGTAATATTTATATGTCTGATAAATAAATAAATACATATATATATATATATATATATATATATATATATATATAAAAGATTTCTTAGTCCTAAATACAATACTAATTCGTTATTTATACAAGTCAAATCTAGAAAACAATTAACCAATTCAAAAAATAATTAAAAATGTACTCATTTATATTAATAGGTATAGCCATATTTTCTTGTATTATTGATATTCATGAGTATTTATAATACAGTATTAAAACATACTAATTATGAATGAATATTTATAATACAGTATTCAAATGTATTAATTACTAACGAGTATTTCAATATTAAAACGTGTTAATTATTATAGATTCAAATAATTTAGAATTTGACTACATATTTATGACAAAAGTTCTGCAGTACAATCTCTCTAAAAAAATATAGTACTTAAAAATAACATGATTCATACTACAAAACCTACAAAACCAATAATAATCAGTACTCTTATTTATTTGAAGCATGTATTTATTTATAATTATTAATTATTAATCTTGTATTATAATTAAATACATAATAAATATTTATAATACAATATTAATAATTAATACTAGTATTAATGAGTACTTATAATACACTATTAGATAGGGAAACTTATAAGATTAATATCAAAAAACAATTACAAGGATGATCACTTTGAAAAACATTTGGCAATAATAGTTATAAGTATTAATATTAATACAGTATTAATAATACATAATACTGTATTAATACATAATATTTTATTAATAACATATATTACTATATTAATAATGCATAATAATAAATTAATAAAATAAAATATTGTATTAATAAATACAATAAATACTGTATTTATGACAAGGATGGAAATATTTTTAAATCTGACACGTGTAATTATTTTATTAAAATGGATCATCCATTACAAATTTTCAATTAATAATAATACAGTATTAAAATATATTAATAATTATAGTCCATTTTAAAATTTTCTTACATTTTATGATTAAACTTTCCATAAAATTAGGCTTAAAAATAAACTTTCCATAAAATTTTCTTTTTTTAAAAACAAAACCTCCAAAAATACACACAGACAAAACAAAATGATTTTAGAAAGGGAAGTTGAAGTGAAAATAGCATTGACAAGTTGAAAAGGCGTAATTTAAACATTTTAATTTTTTTATTTGTTATTTTATTAAAAGTAAAGGTAGCTGTGGATATAAAGGATATTTTTGTCATCTTACACTAAAACGAATTTGCTTAATTCTAATGTCATACTACTTTTGTTAAAATTTTAAATTCTGGACACTTTTGTAAATATTTTTTCCATTTAGCCTAATCCCGTAAAACGCTAAAAAAAAATACAATGAATTTTTCTTTTCTGACAAAATCTCATTTTTGTATTCTCTTCTTGATTTTGGTCCCCTATACCTACTCTTCATTAAGATAACCACACCATTGAGCTAGAAAGAGTGAGAGCATAGAAAATCCAAGATTTTCGTTGTCGTTGGTATTCGTGTTGAAGTCCTTGATTATTGACTATCTCAGTTACCAATTTCAATGGCGAGAGGTACTTATTTTATTGAATACTTCTGCTTGTGGTGATTATTTATAATCACATTTATTTAAATATAGCATATTTTCTATCATTTGATATCAGAACCATTTTAGTCTTTGCCATTGATTTTTGGTAACCATTAATGGAAATTTTGGTTTTCTGCAATTTTTTTTTTTGTTAAAATAACATCATTGTATAGGAAATAGGATTATAAGAATTTTCATGTAAAAATTTGTAGAATTTGGATTTCAGTTATGGCCAAATATATTTTTGTTATTTGATTAATATGTGATATTTGTTAGATGCAAATGTCATATTAATCTATTATGTCATATCATTTAGTTTTTTTTAGTTTTTTTTAGTTTTTTTGTGATATTTGTTCCTCATAAATTTATTGTATCTATTGTATTGATTTTTTCCAATCGTTTGATTTTTGCCATACTATATTAGCAAATAAATAAAATATGTTGAAAATGGAGATTGAACCTCTAACTTCTATTAAGTAATTATAATGATGTTAAAATAACATCATGAATAGAAAATTGGATTATAAGAATTTTTATGTAAACATTTGTAGAATTAGATTTCAGTTATGGCCAAATATGGTTTTGTTATTTGATTAATTTTGATATTTGTTAGAGTAGATGGATAGGCCATGATGGCTATCCAAGTTCAACTACAAAGGTAAGGCCAACGGGCTACCTAATCGGATAAGGCCAAAATGGCTATTCAAGTTCGACTACGAAGGTAAGGCCAACTAGACTACCTAGATGGATAGAGCTGAAACGGCTAACCAAGTTCGACTACAAAGGTAAGGCCAACTAGGCTACCTAGATGGATAAGTCTGAAACGACTATCCAAGTTCAACTATGACGGTAAGGCCAACTAGGCTACCTTGATGGATAAGGCTGTAAGGGACCGACCCGAATGGGGCACTAAATGGGCCCTTACCCCAATGCATGCATTCAAAGTAAAGGAAATTTAAAACAGACATGATTTCGGATTCCAATTAAAACAAAACATTCAAAATAACCCTTTTAAAAATTAGACAATTTCCCTGGAACCTGTCCCTGTTTCCAAGCACCTGTTCCAAGATAAATACATTTCCAAAGTATACTCCGATCAGAGATTTCTTAAAATCATTCAAAGCATGTCTAGATACAATAATGATGGAATCCACAAAACATTTACAAACATCCTAGGGCTCCGTGCCCGGCTACATGCATTCAGGGGAAAACAAAACACACAAGAGTCATAATACAAAAATAAGAGTTGGAAGACTGGGCCCCATGATCACAGCTCCTCCTTCAGCCATCCTGTCTCGCAACTTGGTTACCTGTGGAAAAACCACAATAATAAGGGTGAGCAACGAATTACTCAGTAAGAATCCCCAACCGGGGTACAATACGATATACATGGTCATCTCGATGAGCGTATGCAAGCTATGAATATAAACACAGAATAGAGCACATAGCTTAGCCCACACTTGGGCCTCGGATGCCAAACTAGGGTCTTAGTCCGGAAATAATATCACCACACAAGTCGCCCTATACGAGAAACAAGTCTCGGCCTCACTGCTCTCATCGTCGACGAAAGGTACATCGCTCACAATCCCGAGGAGAGCTCTCGATCGGTATTTGTAATGAGCGTAAGCATGCACCGCGTGTGCACTGCGCACCATGGGGGTTGCGGGTCCGAGGCAAGCCGCCCATGTCCGATCACCACGCCTAACTAAATCTTTGGATCGGTGTCACTGACATAGGGGTGTGAGACCTGGACACGTAAACTATGTCAGCCTGAACCACTGCACCTGGGGCCAAGGAACGGTCGTGGTAGGCTTACACCAGGAAGCCGTCTTTGCCTTAACAGGTGGCAATCAGGGGCTACTGCCAAACATGCTGAGGACATGCCGGCTGCCGGGGACGAGGCAATGCCAAGTCATCATCCCGACCGTTGGGGCATTAACAACTGCCTCCCTCACCCAAGATTGCAGGGCCTACCGCTTGGGTTAGCTAATCCCTCACGGGGTCCAGGGACGGAATGACTTGCTCGACGTCCCTGCCATGGATGCAAGGTTCTTTATGCATCAGGCCCGAATGATGCTATCTACCTGCAATTCTAACCTGCCCTAGCAAACAGCAAACAATTCCATAAAATCCAATACGTGCTCAATAAGAATACAACGAGCCTAACATGATACTACGAAGCAAGGAACAGATACGAGCATGCTAGAAGGGAACAACCTAGCATGGATTAACATGAGAATTAAATCGGGAAAATCATGCTAATCGGGAATTCGAGAATAGAATACCTAGCTACACATGTCAATAAACACAAACAAGCAATCAATCGGCAATCGCATAATATATCGCAGGTCCACACAACTCCGGTAAGAAATCCTTACCTTGGTGGGGACGATTTGACACTTAAAACCTAAACGGCGAACGAACCCGAACTAGCTACCGAGAACCTATCAATCACAACAAAAATCACACAATAGGCCTAAATATAATAAAATAAATGAGGCTCGGCACGGGAGCAACTCACGAGGCGCGATTTAACGCACGAACGGGCAAAGAACGGAGCTGGCTGGCGCTACTGGGCGCGACGAAGCTCATGGACGGGCGCCGGGCGCGAGCGCGCGCGCGAACGAACAGAGCGTTGGCGGCAGGGCGCGAGCGCGCGCGCGCGAAAGCGGCGCGAGGCTCGGCCAGTGCCGGCGGCGCGACGCGACGCTGGCCGGGCAGAGGACGATCCGGGCAGAGGATGATGCGCGCGCACGGACGGACGGAGCGGCGAGGCTCGCGCACTGGCCGTCACGCGCACGCGAGCTCGGCGACTCTGTTTTTGTGCGCGAACAGGGGCGAAGGGGAAACTCAAATTCGAGCGATCCGAGGGGATTCGACGAGCGATTCTTTGATGGCGAACTCCCCTACACTAGCTGCACAAAACCCATACCTCAAATTACCTCGACTCTACGGAAATGGCGAAGCCGAAAACAGGGGAGAAGAACTCGAATTTTGAAGGAGAAGAAGAAGAAGAAGAAGTACCTGCTGCTCGGGGTGAGATCGACTTCGAATTTGGGAGAGAAGCTCGGCTGAATCGAGGATGGCGAGGGAGAAAACGCGAGAGGGAGCTCAGGTCGGTCGAGGAAGAAAAGAGAAGGAAGAAGAAGGAATCGGGGAAGAAGCCTCGGGCGGCCTGGCTTTAAACCCGAAGGCACGAAACAAATGATATGTACTAGATCGCGCGTTTAGATTAACAAACGCGCCCAGTGGCTCGGCTGGCAGCGCCCCCTGCCTAGCACGCGACACGTCCTTGGCTCGAATCTCACTCGACGCGCTATTTAATTCCCTATTTATTTTTACCTTTTCCAAGCCTAAATGTCTTCACCAAAATTCCCGATCCCATTCAAATTAACTCATAATTATTCTGGCAATTTTCAATTACATAACCGGCCCTGTCGGCCCGACCTAAAATTGCCAAAATGCCCCCGGGCCTCCCGGGAAGACCGGGATGAAATTTCCGGGCCGTTACAATATTCCCCCCTTATAAGACTTTCGTCCTCGAAAGTCACTTAAGATTGGAACAGCTCGGGGTACTGCAATCTCATCTCGTCCTCCCGCTCCCAAGTGGCTTCCTCTGAACTTTGACTCCTCCACTGAACTTTTACCAACCGGATTTCATGATTACGCAGTGCCCTTGTCTCGAAAGCAAGAATCCCCACAGGCTTCTCCTCGAAGCTCAAATCCTCATTCAGCTGCAAAGGCTCAAAATCAACAATGTGCGACGGGTCCGGCACGTACTGCCTCAACATCGATACATGAAATACACTGTGCACTGCCGACAATGACGGAGGCAAGGCTAATCGATAAGCAACCTTGCCGATCCTCTCCAGAATCTCAAACGGACCAACAAAACGGGGACTCAGCTTTCCACGCTTGCCAAACCTCAAAACACCTCGTGATCGGTGCGACCTTAAGGAATACATGTTGACCAACCTCAAACTCCAAATCCCGACGCGAACATCGGCATAACTCTCATGCGCTCGCGAAATTTGTCAACATACGAGCTCTAATCTTCGCGCGACGGCACCATTGGTCAATCGCGAAGAACTCGGGACCCAAAACCTACCTATCACCAACCTCTTCCCGAGAACACGGGAGATCGGCAACGCTTACCATACAAAGCCTCGAATGGAGCCATCTCGATCGCCGATCGATAATCGTTGTTATATGCAAACTCCATCGAGATATAGATATTGGTCCCAATCGCCTCGAAATCCAACACACACAAGCCCTCGAATCACGGTCGACACAATCCTCATAGGCACACCGTGATAACGAACAATCTGTTCCAAAAACAAGCATAGCCATTGTTCCACGGTATAAGTGTCTCTACAGGGAATGAAGTGTGCGCTCTTAGCCAATCGGTCGACTATCACCCAAATCTGAGAGAACTTCCTCGGAGTTCTCGGCAAACCGTAAATAAAGTCCATGGAGATCTCTTCCCATTTCCACCGAGGTACACTCTCGTGGCCACGCAATAAACCGGCCGTGTTCTGCACTGGGTGTCTTCACTTGGCGACAAGTGAGACATCGATCGACAAACTCGCCACATCTCTTTTCATACCCATCCACCAGAATGTCTGCTTAAAGATCCTGATACATCTTGGTACCCCCGGGGTGCCAAGCAAACGGAGAATCTGTGGGCCTCTAAGAGCAACTCGCCGCAATCCCGCAACATCCTCGAACACACAACCGGCCTCAGACGTCAGCCCCACCGTATCGTGAATATACAAAGTCAAAATCTCCATCAAGACACTAACTCTGTCAAATAATCTTTTAAGTGCGGGTCACTCGGTGACTATCAACAATCTCCGTCTAATCGATGGTCGGATCATCCAATCGAGCCACTCTCGCAAGAACCTCACCCAACAACATCGCAATCTCAGCCCGCTCGAACTCTCTTCGTAATCTGGGCTGGGAGCTCAACAACACTGCGGAGTGCGACGTCTTCCTACTCAGAGCATCGCTACAACATTTGCTTTACCCGGATGGTACAAACTCTCGCAGCCATAATCCTTCACCAACTCTAACCATCTCCTCTGCCTCATATTCAACTCCTTCTGAGTAAACAAATACTTGAGGCTCTAGTGATCGGTAAACACCTGAATCCACTCACCACACAGGTAATGCCTCCAAATCTTCAATGCAAACACCACTGCTGCCAATTCCATATCATGAGTCGGATAGTTCTGCTCATATGGCTTCAGCTGACGGGAAGCATAAGCAATGACCTTCCCGTGCTGCGTCAACACACAACCCAACACGAACTTGGAAGCATAATTGTAAACCACGAAACCACTTGTCCCCTCTGGGGGATCGCCAAAGATCGGTCTTTGGAGTCAAACTGCGCTTGAGCCTGGCAAAGCTCTCATCACACCTACCGTCCCAAACAAACTCGACACCCTTCCTCGTCAGACGAGTGAGGGGCGAGGCTATGGCGGAAAAATCCTTAACAAACCGACGGCAGCAAACTGCCAAACCCAGAACGAAACAGCTCCTACGAGCAAACCACCGAAGAACAAAGAGCTCCACTTACACTCACTGTCTTGCTCCACTAAAGCCAGAAGATCAAAATTTTACGGGGTAGCAACAGGGGTCCACCACGAACTGAACCTCCAATTACCAACGGGGCAACTCTCAACTTTCCTGGAAACAGGAAGACAACCAACAGGGCACGAACCATTCGCCCCACGAGCAAACTGACTTCTAGCAATTCCAATCCACACCTTGGTCAACACCAAGCATCAACTTGTCACCATACCGGAACCAATCCGGACTCTACTCCAAACAAATACTAACTTGCTAGGCTACCAAGACTGCCAACAACTCACCCGAGGCTACAACTACACGGCTTCAACTTGCCAACTGAAACTCACTACCTGGGCCTGACTGAGCTCTAGAGAGGCTCTCCACAACCTAGGATTCTCCGACAACCTTCAACACCCACTGCCAACTAACGGACTAACCACCAACTGCCTGAACAAACAACAACTCCATTTTCCAGCATCATAACCATGCTGGCCAACTCCAACTCCTTGGGAACCAAGAGGATCTGAAACGCTACCAAATGCGTCATCCTCCTACTCAGACATCAACCACAACATAACTCCTATCCAAGGAAGGATCCGAACAACTCTCTTAGCCATGACGATCAACAAGAAGATCCGCCAACCAAGCTTAGGTCCACTTAACAAATCTTGCCTAAGCAACAACCTGATACCACGAGCATGGTATCCTTACCACCTTACTAAAGTCTTACCACACCCACCTGGAGTCCAACTTTTCCAAGAACTGAGCACCAGATCCCCAAGCAAACCCTACATGGTTCTGAAACTCCTGCCACAGAACGAACCACACAAAACACACTTGTGTGCACAACTCCCAACCTTCATTTAGCGATCCAAGACTAACAAATGCTTTTCCCAAAAGCCACACTAGCTCCTGGCAGAGATACAACCAATTAACGGAACACCCAAAGTTCCATCTCCACACGATGCTTGAAGCTGTGGCAACCTTGCTCTACCAAAGCATACCCATGCCAAACCAAACTTACTTTATACCAAGCCTCTACCAAGGGTGCTTACCCATAAGGCATCCAACTCCTCTCACAAGGCATCCTACTCACCTCATAGGCATCCAACTCATGGTCCCTCAGCTGGACCCAACTTACTTCTACGATGCTCAACTCTCCTGAGATTTAGGCACTCGAAGGTAGTTGACCGCACTACCAACCACAAAGATCTCTTGGCCTTAACACTAGAGTGAGATGCACGCGCACTAACACTTACCAACCGACAACCTGCTTGACTTACTCAACCTCCAGTAACATTGGGAAAAGGCTCTGGCTCCTCTCGAACATCCTTTCGCTTGAAATCTTTCGATTACCACTGAACTAGCCCTTTTTGCACGACCTACACAGGTGCAACTATCATAAACGGATCCAGGGCTAAAGGAGTGTGCTAAACTCCGAACGACATAGAACCATCTGCTATGCCCATGCCAAACTCAGGCCTTAACCAGATTTAGTGCCAAAGCGGCACACCAACCAATGCACCTCAAGTGCCACTACTACCAAATCCACTTCTTACTACCAACGGGGCCAACAAGGTCACAACCTCTAGTGACTCGAACTCTGGCTCGGCATACAAGGGCTCAACTTCAACAACCATGCCTAAGGCATCTCATCAAGCTGAAGGCTCACAGCCTACTCTTGCATCTCCACATGATGCTCAACAAACTCTGGTCGGCTCTGTCAACATGCAGCAGCTAGCCCTACTCTAGGGCTTACCAAAAGAAGAGTGTTCATTTTTACCAAACAACTGAGGAAACCACCAACGGATCCAGTCCGTAGGGAACACTACTTGCTGCACCCTTAACTACAGGGTTCCGGCTTACTGGCTGCAAACAACACTTTACAGAAGCACAAAGATGCCTCGTCAACCTCCTTGAAGCTACCAACTTTGCAACCACTCTCTGGGCAACCAATAATCTATCAAGGCTCAAGATCAACACTTGAGCTACCCAGGCTAGTCCACACGGGGACCTGCTCCACAAACATCCACATCAGCACAATCATAGCTAACTCCTCTCTTGGAGTGGCATTCCAAGGCAAAACACCTCCACCCTCTCACTTAGGGGAAAACCAACAACTGGGCCACAATTGGCCTATGGGAGTCCAATCTCTACCTCCCTCTGGAACGATGTTCCAGGGCATCCGAACCTACCTGGATACCACAACAAGCCACAACATATATCACATACTGCGGGAAGTTGGCATGATGGCGCTCTAAACCCAAACCAATAACGAGTAAGAACCTGCTCGTCTCCGCTCCACAACACTACACAAGGCATACACTAGATGACAGGTATTGTAAATTCTTAACCCTTTTTTTCTTACAAAAAAAAAGCAAACTTAGCGCGCACTGATGACCTGTCGGAGTGCTAGTGATCATGGGAAAACGACCTACAACAAAAGGTCAATCTACAGAATTTATGACTCTGAGCTCTAATACCAACTGTAAGGGACCGACCCGAATGGGGAACTAAATGGGCCCTTACCCCAATGCATGCATTCAAAGTAAATAAAATTTAAAACAGACATGATTTCGGATTCCAATTAAAACAAAACATTCAAAATAACCCCTTTAAAAATTAGACAATTTCTCTGGAACCTGTCCCTGTTTCCAAGCACCTGTTCCAAGATAAATACATTTCCAAAGTATACACCGATCAGAGATTTCTTAAAATCATTCAAAGCATGTCTAGATACAATAATGCTGGAATCCACAAAACATTTACAAACATCCTAGGGCTCCGTGCCCGGCTACATGCATTCAGGGGAAAACAAAACACACAAGAGTCATAATACAAAAATCAGAGTTGGAAGACTGGGCCCCATGATCACGGCTCCTCCTTCACCATCCTGTCTCTTAACTTGGTTACTGTGGAAAAACCACAATAATAAGGGTGAGCAACGAATTGCTCAGTAAGAATCCCCAACCGGGGTACAATACGATATACATGGTCATCTCGGTGAGCGTATGCAAGCTATGAATATAAACACAGAATAGAGCACATAGCTTAGCCCACACTTGGGCCTCGGATGCCAAACTAGGGTCTTAGTCCAGAAATAATATCACCACACAAGTCGCCCTATACGAGAAACAAGTCTCGGCCTCACTGCCTCATCGCCGACGAAAGGTACACCGCTCACAATCCCGAGGAGCTCTCGATCGGCGTTGTAATGAGCGTAAGCATGCACCGCGTGCTACTGCGCACCATGGGGGTTGCGGAGTGCGAGGCAAGCCGCCCATGTCCAGCCACCACGCCTAACTAAATCTTTGGATCGGTGTCACCGACATAGGGTGTGAGACACGGACACGTAAACTATGTCACTGAACCACCGCACTGGGGCCAAGGAACGGTCGTGGTAGGCTTACACCAGAAGCCGTCTTTGCCTTAACAGTGGCAATCGGGGCTACACGCCAAACATGCCGAGGACATGCCGGCCGCCGGGGACGAGGCAATGCCAAGTCATCATCCCGACCGTTGGGGCATTAACAATCGCCTCCTCAAACAAGATTGCAGAGCCTACCGGCAGGTTAGCTAATCCCCTCACGGGTCTAGGGGACGGAATGACTTGCTCGACGCCCCCGCCATGGATGCAAGGTTCTTTATGCATCGGGCCCGGATGATGCTATCTACCGCAATTCTAACCCGCCCTAGCAACAAACAAACAATTCCATAAAATCCAATACGTGCTCAATAAGAATACAACGAGCCTAGCATGATACTACGAAGCAAGGAACAGATACGAGCATGCTAGAAGGGAACAACCTAGCATGGATTAACATGAGAATTAAATCAGGAAAATCATGCTAATCGGGAATTCAGAATAGAATACCTAGCTACACATGTCAATAAACACAAACAAGCAATCAATCAGCAATCGCATAATATATCGCAGGGTCCACACAACTCCGGTAAGAAATCCTTACCTTGGTCGGGGACGATTTGACACGAAAACCTAAACGGCGAACGAACTCGAACTAGCTACCGAAAACCTATCAATCACAACAAAAATCACACAATAGGCCTAAATATAATAAAATAAATGAGGCTCAGCTAGGGAGCAACTCACGAGGCGCGATTTAACGCACGAACGGGCCGATTGCGACGAACGGGCAAAGAACGGAGCTGGGCGGGCGCGCTGGGTGCGCGCTTAGGGCGCGACGAAGCGCGCGGACGGGCGCTGGGCGGCGAAGCGCGCGAACGAACGAAGCAGAGCGTTGGCGGTTAGGGCGCGAGGCGCACGCGCGAAGCAGGCGCGAGGCTCGGCTGGTTGCTGGCTATGCGACGCGACGCGACTGGGCAGAGGATGCGCGCGCGCACGCACGGACGGATGCTGGCGAGGCCTGCGCATTGAAATTTCACAAGACGCGAGCTCGGCGACTGCTTTTTCGCGCGCGAACAGGCGAAGGAAACTCGAATTCGAGCGATCCGAGGGGATTCGACGAGCGATTCTTTGATGGCGAACTCCCTACACTAGTGCACAAAACCCATACCTCAAATTACCTCGACTTACGGAAATGGCGAAGCCCGAAACAGGGGAGAAGAACTCGAATTTTGAAGGAGAAGAAGAAGAAGAAGAAGTACTGGCCTTTGCTCGGGGTGAGATCGACTTCGAATTTGGGAGAGAAGCTCGGCTGAATCGAGGATGGCGAGGGAGAAAACGCGAGAGGGAGCTCAGGTCGGTCGAGGAAGAAAAGAGAAGGAAGAAGAAGGAATCGGGGAAGAAGCCTCGGGCGGCCTGACTTTAAACCCGAAGGCACGAAACAAAGGATATGTACTAGATCGCGCGTTTAGATTAACAAACGCGCCTAGTGGCTCGGCTGGCAGCGCCCCCTGCCTAGCACGCGACACGTCCTTGGCTCGAATCTCACTCGACGCGCTATTTAATTCCCTATTTATTTTTACCTTTTCCAAGCTCGAATGTCTTCACCAAAATTCCCGATCCCATTCAAATTGACTCATAATTATTCCGGCAATTTTCAATTACATAACCGGCCCTGTCGGCCCGACCCAAAATTACCAAAATGCCCCCGGGCCTCCCGGGAAGACCGGGATGAAATTTCCGAGCCGTTACAAAGGTCGAAACGACTATCCAAGTTCGACTACGAAAATGGGTAGGTTTGAATGGAGAATGGAAGAAATGAAGGCCATTTATAGAGTTAGGAAGCAGTGGGAAGTCACTAGAAGACCAAGATGCTTGGTGGACGCCCGACCCACCTTGACAGCAACGCCTCAAAGAATCCATAAACACTTTTAGACTCAACATTATGGCAAGAAGTTGAAGCCTAAAAGTGGGGGCAACTATTATGTGTAGAATCGGGCTCGACGGTAAAAAGCCCAAGGGGGTCGCCAGGGAGCCCAAGTCGAACAGAGAAGTCGTGCCGACACTCGAGTGGCGAGCCCATAAGCTGCTTGAGCCCAGGCAAGCACGAGCGCCCCAGCAAACATCGCATAGGCGTCGAGGAAGGGAGGCCAAATGCCCACCCCAGCTTACGCGCGGGCCGAGCGCCCGCCCCAGCACGCACGCGAGCACAGGCCCTCTTTAGCCCGCGCCGGCGCACCCGCCCGCCCTAGCGCGCGTGCCCACCTAGGCACTTGGGGCGGGTCACGCTGTGAATCAATCGGGTCGGGTCGGCCCGACCCGATTTGACTCGTCTCACCTTTTTCGTTATATCTCCCTCGTTTTAGCTCCGATTTGCTCGCCGTTTTCACCCACATTCATCATTTTTTCTTATCTACGGCTAGACCCTATTTAGGGCTCGTCCTAAGAATAGATATTTTCCTTAAATGGAAATATTCGCCTAAAAAATAGATATTTCCATAAATTATAATTTATATTTTTACCAAAAGTGACCACCTACCCGCATCCTACATATATGCAAGTCAATTAGTCTTAAGGTAAGCAATTCCTAAGCCCTAAATCCGACTAACCTACTCACTTTTTTCGATCTCTCGACTGACTTAGGCATCGGGGGCGGCGTGGCTCACACCACACCGGTGTCTAGTTTTTGTCTGTTTTGTAGGTAATTCGTCCCAATCATATTAAAAATTCACCGTTGATCTCGAAGACCAAATTTCAGCATCAACAATTGGCGCCATCTGTGGGGACGAGTTCGTGCTTTAACCAAAAAAGACGTGTCTAACGTCGCCCATCACCATCAAAGATGAGTTTGAGTCCCAATACATGAAGTCAGGAGGTCGAGTCTGACGAAGAAAGGCACCCCAAGAGGGTGGCTATCCGAGACGATATTGAGATCGAACTCAGCCAATGAGTTGGCGGGGTCACCTAGACCGCTGCCGAGGAGAGCCTGCTAGATCCAAAGGTAGCTGCGTTGGAAAAGAGGGTGCACGACATGTCATAGGCGATTAGTCGACTGACCGAGTTGTTCCGAACGCCGACATCTATCACCCCAGCAATCACAAAGCACCAGAAGTGTGCTCTACCAACGGCATAACCACTCATTAGAGTGGAGCCAATGGTAGAATTAGAGAGCACGCGAAAGGCGCAACGCCCAACGAAGGACCGCACCAAGACAGGCAGAGCGCGTGATGAACCTGACCAGGAGGATACCCTAAAGGAGCATGCCACATCACCTCCACGTAGAGATCCAGCGAAAGGAAAAGCGCCTATGACTGATAGGCCGACCAGGACAACAAGCGCGAGCGTGAGGCCTGCTGAAAGATTAACTCTTGGGGGAAACGACCGACGTAGAGAACCCATAGAGCGACCCCGGGTTGCCTCTAAAGTAAAAGAATCTCGATCACATACTAGGTCGATCCCGGACCGCAGCGGGTACTCTCGTAGCTCATTGAGCAGGTCAAGATCATGATGGAAACCAAACAAATAGAAATGAAGAGTAGTCAAACCGATCTAGGAACCGACCTGAGAGAGTTGATCAACCTTCGTCGGAAGACACTGAGAAGTGAAACGGAACGCCAGCCCTAGATGGTTGAGTTGAAAAACATCAGAGACTAGCTAGGAGACATGAAGAAGGCTCAAGATCAGGATGGATTCAACCTAGACAGCCTTGTAGACTAGGTGGACCCGCCCTTTACTGATGAGATAATGGCAGAGGAAGTGCCAACCAAATTTACGCTGCCCACGATGAAGGCATACGATGGCTCAAAGGATCTAGTGGAACACCTAGATACATTCTGGTCATGGATGGAACTCCATGGAGTCCGAGATGCCATCAAGTGCAGGTCATTCTCCTTCACCCTCACCGGAGCAGCTCGTAGATGGTTCAAACAACTGAAGCGGAAGTCCATCGCTTCCTTCTGAGAATTGGCAAGAGCCTTTATTACCCAGTTCTTAAGAGAAAGCGACCAGAAGAAGCCAGCAACGCACCTGCTTATAGTGAAACAAGGTAGCTACGAAACACTTCGAGAGTATGTGGCACGGTTCAACAATGAGGCACTGCAGATTGAAGGATACACTGATGGGGTAGCACTGACTGCAATCGTTGCTGGACTAAAGGATGAGAAGTTTATGTGGTCCCTAGGAAAGAAAGCTCTTACCAGCTACGTCGAAGTACTAATGGGGGCTCAGAAATACATGAGCACAGGTGAATTGTTGAAGTCTCGGAAAAGCTCCCGAGGAGAAGAGCACCAATAGTGAACGGGAAAGGCGCATCGATCGGCACGAACCAGAGCGAACGAAATCTCGAAAAAGACATCTGAATGATAAATCAGAAAGTCGAGAAAAATTCGGCCGCCAGGGAATGCCACCCAGCAGGTTCAAAAAGTACACCCCACCATGGTTCCGTTAGAGCAGATACTGATGCAAATTAAGGATAAAGAAGCTCTCAAGTGACCCAACAAAATGAAGATAGGGTCGCACAGGAGAAACCAAGAGAAGTACTGCCTATTCCACCGAGACCATGGGCACACCACGTCTGAATGCTACGACTTGAAGGAGGTCATAGAAGCCCTGATCCAAAAGAGGCATCTAAAAGAGTATGTGGGTGAGAGACAAAAGTCACCTGAACGCCCCAACAAGAGGCAGGACACCAGGAACTCGCCGCCTCCCTAAGAGATTCGAACCATCTTGGGTGGACCTACAAGGGGCAACTCCAATAGAAAACGAAAGGCAAGTGTGAGGCAAGCTCGTGAAACACCCGGATGTGAGGAAGTGAGAATAATGGCAGTAGCTGACGACGACATCAACTTTTCTAATTAGGACGCAAGGAAGGTGCACCAGCCTTACAATGACGCTCTAGTGGTCTCGCTGGTTATATCCAATATCAAAGTCCGAAGAATACTGGTCGATGAGGGTAGCTCTGCTGACATACTCTCATTGCGAGCATTCGACGCAATGAAACTAGGGCGAGACAAGTTGTCTCCTTGTTCGACACCATTGGTGGGGTTTGGAGGCAGCACTATGTATTCAGAAGGGAACATTGAACTCTCGGTCACCTTTGGCGAGGATGATAATATGATCTTAGCTTTTGTTAATTTTTTTGTGGTGGATGATAGGTCATCCTACAACACAATACTCGGACGTCCATCGCTGCATCGACTACAAGCCATCCCGTCTACATACCATCAGATGATGAAGTTCCTAACCCTCACAGGGGTAGGCAAGGTCAGTGGTGAGCATAAAATCTCACGAGAATGCTATGGCACCACTTTAAGAAGCATACCCAGTACATCAGAAGTAAATATGGTCACCACCTCTCCAGGAGATGTTTGGGCGCCAGGACAAGCCACACCCACCCAACTAGGTGCGATACCTGAGGAAGCCGAAACGCTCAAAGCAGAGATAAAGCTCAGCAACCCTGTTAAAGATTCTGAGTGGGGTGGAGGAGAGCTAGTTTAGAAACTGGAAACAAAAATCATGACGCCAATGCACCTACTACTTCCAAATGTTAAATGGTGCAGCAGTACTATATCCATGGCATGCTGAGCATC
This sequence comes from Sicyos edulis, assembly GCA_036507275.1. Lineage (NCBI taxonomy): Eukaryota > Viridiplantae > Streptophyta > Magnoliopsida > Cucurbitales > Cucurbitaceae > Sicyos > Sicyos edulis. The sequence goes on from CM071851.1 coordinate 9,274,972, forward strand.
TCAAGAAATACTACTAGAAGCATAGCGGACCTGGGCAGTCGACTTAGACTACAATCATTATTTTAATCCTTTAGAATAGTTAATAGGTTTTATTGCTCTTGCTTAATTATTTCATTCATAAAATGTTCCTAGATTAATTCGGCATATTGCTTTTTAATAAAATTCAAGTCATTTCTACTTCTACTATGCAGGTTTAAGCACAATTATCTTGAATGGGGGTAAGTAGATGGATAAGGCCAAGATGGCTATCCAAGTTCAACTACAAAGGTAAGGCCAACTATGCTACCTAATCGAATAAGGCCAAAATGGCTATCCAAGTTCGACTACGAAGGTAAGGCTAACTAGGCTACCTAGATAGATAAGGTCGAAACAGCTATCCAAGTTCGACTACGAAGGTAAGGCCAACGAGGCTACCTAGATGGATAAGTATGAAATGACTATCCAAGTTCTTCTATGAGGGTAAGGCCAACTAGGCTACCTAGATGGATAAGGCCGAAACGACTATCCAAGTTCGACTATGAAAATGGGAAGGTTTGAATGGAGAATGGAAGAAATGAAGGTCATTTATAGAGTTGGGAAACAGTGGGAGGTCACCACGAGACCAAGATGCTTGGTGGACGCCTGACCCACCTTGACAGTAACACCTCGAAGAACCCATGAACACTTTTAGACTCAACATTATGTCAAGAAGTTGAAGCCTAAAAGTGGGGGCAACTGTTATGGGTAGAATCAGGCTCGGCGGTAAAAAGCCCAAGGGGGTCGACAGGAAGCCCAAGTCGAACAGAGAAACCGTGCCTACACTCGAGTGGGAGAGCCCATAAGCCGCTCGAGCCTAAGCAAGCATGAGCTCCCCAGCAAGCAGATAGCGCAGGCGTCAAGGCAGGGAGGCCAAATGCCTGCCCCAGCACGCGCGCGAGCACATGCCCACCTTAGCGCGCGGGCACAGGCCCGCCTTAGCGTGCGCGGGCATACCGGCCCGCCTCAGCGCACACCAGCCCGCCCTAGTGCGCGTGCCCACCTAGGCACTTGGGGATCGGGTCACGCCTCGCCTTTTTCGTTATATCTCCCTCATTTTCGCTCCGATTTGCGCGCCGTTTTCACCCACGTTCATCATTTTTTCTTATCTACGGCTAGACCCTATTTAGGGCTTGGCCCAAGAATAGATATTTTCCTAAAATGGAAATATTCGCCAAAAAATGAGACATTTCCATAAATTATAATTTATATTTTTACCAAAAGTGACCACCTACCCGCCTCTTGTAGCCACCTTCTATAAGAAAATAGACAATGAAAAAATAAAAGCAATTATTTTAACTATTCATGATTTAATTCATGACTTTTACATCACAAAACTAATTCAACTAGTTTTCAGTTCAAACAAATGGATCTTCACCACACAGAAGCATCAAAATGCATCAGACCCTAAAATAACTCCCAGAAGATTAAACAATGCATAGCTTTGTACCAGTATTTTATGAAAATACCTTGTGTTGTGCTCCACACCAACTGTAAATGAATGCAAAAGTTATATTTGTAATAGTATTTTATGAAAATATCAATTTTGAAGAAAGAAATTAAAAATTCTCGAAGTGTCAAAACGAAGTGATGTAAATTTTTCATTAGTAATGTTCAGTGTTTTAAAAAGTCCAATAAAACCCCCCAATAAAGCCCACAAAAACGCAAGGCGCAACCTTGGGGCTTCACTTCAGCAAGACACTGCATGCACAATAAGGCGCGAGCCTCATGCGCCTTTTCTCCGAATCCCTTAGGTGTGTGCCTTGAGGATTTTTTTTTTCAGAATACATGTTCGCCAGAGAGAAGACATCTTTAGTTGGAGAAGAGGACTTTAGAGAGAAATGAAGGGAGGGAAGTAAAATGAAAATGAAAACCAAAAGGAAATTCCAAATTTTGTGAATGGGGTAGAGACTAGAGAAAGAGTTAGTTGGTTTTCATTTTATAGTTTGAAATTTTATATTTAAGAGTTATTTAAGATTTAATTATTTATTTTTCTACTTTAAATATTACTATTTATGTTCATATTTATATGTTTGGTAGTAAATATATATTTTTAATATTTTTTATATATGGTGCGTCTCAAAAATAAAGTCCGCGTGCCTTTTAAAAGGCTCTAATGTTAAATTGACATACACATTATATAATTAATGATACAAAACAAAATTAAAATTTGAGTTAAACTATTCTCACAGGACGACGAACTCTTTTCTTTACTGGGCCAACCCATGTTGATTATCATAAAGTAGAATTTCACCATAGATACTTTCCTTTATAGAAAACAAATACTTTAGTTGATAAATAAAAAGGTAGAATAGACCTATCAAAACTATAACAAAAGTAACCTCTAATATGATAGGAGGGGAGAAAAGAAATCAACAGAAAAAACAAAAAAACCAAACCATTACAGATAAAACCACAACTAAGAAGGTACATAGAAAGAGTAATGAATATTGACAGCTTGAATAAAAAAAGAGATTTGGAAAGGAACAAACTAGAAGATGGGTTTGTAGTCAAAACCTTGTACGTGATCAAATGATGGCACAAATTAAGCTGTCCAAAATATTGAGGTGAACTCAAATAGCCAACCACGAAACATCTGTTGGTCAAAAATTCGGAATAATGCATTCATCCCATATCAAGTTCAACAATTGTCTGGGCATGTGAGGATTCTTTCCATTTGATCTGCGTAGTTAAACTCTCCAACACTGCATAAATAAGCAAACTTTCATGATGGCTTCTATCCTCAACAACAAACACATGCGACTTTCCATTCGCTTGAACAATACTTTTCCCAGGAGATTTCCTCATTTTGTTTGATCTCATTGTTTTTCTAATCGATGCAACTCTATCCCACCTTCCAACCGATGCATATATATTAGCCATTTCGACGAACGAAACTGTACTGTGCGGCTGCAATTCAAAGAGATGATGAGACACATACTCACCAATTTGCATGTTATTGTGAATCTTACATGCACCAAGCAGTGCACCCCATATGCCTTCATCAGGTTTCATAGGCATAACTTGAATAACTTCCAAGGCTTCAGTTAGCTTCCCTTTTCGTCCAAGAAGATCAATCATGCAAGAATAATGATCCAAACCAGGATTTATACCATACCTTTTCGTCATCACCGAAAAACATTCTCTCCCTTTCTCAAGGTAGCCTCCATGAGAGCAAGCTTGAAGAACAGCTAGAAACGTGATATGGTTTGGCAGTATTCCCGACTCTAACATTCGATAGAAGAGATCTAAAGCTTCTCCAAATTCCCCATTATGAGCACAAGCTGCAATCATGGCTGTCCAAGAGACAACAGTTCTATAAGGCAAATTACAGAATAACTCTCTAGCATCCTTCAAACTACCACATTTTCCATACATGTCAATTAATGCGTTACAAACTACATCTTTTTTCAATCCATATAAAGATGCATGGTTGTCAATCCAATACCCTAGCTCAAGTGCCCCTGTTTTACCACAACCTGATATCAAGGCAAGAACTGTAACTACATCAGGTTTTTCACCAGCCTCTTCCATAGCATTAAATAATACTAAGGCATCGTCAATTTGCCCCACCTCACAATACCCACTAATCATGGCCGTCCATGAAACACAAGTTCTAATGAACATACCATCAAACAAAATTATAGCCGATCGAATGTCTCCACACCTAGAATACATTGATATAAGGGTGTTAATTAAATAAATATCTGAATCACAGCCTAATTGAAAACCATGACCATGAATAAGGGAACCATAAATAAGTGCATCAGGTTCCATGCAAGACGAAATAAGGCTAATAATCGTACTTGCATCGGGCTTCAACCCATCGCATAGCAATCCTTTGTAAGTATTTACAGCATCTACGTATTTCCCAAAGTTTGCATAGCATGCCATTAATGAATTCCACGAGACAGAAGATCTTACATGCTTTTGAATCCCATGGAACACCATCTTTGCAAGCTGCAGCTCACCGCACTTGGAGTAACCAGCAATCCAAGTGTTAGCAACTGAGACATCAGCGTCAAATCCTGTCCCAATCCCAATAGCATGAACAGCTTTCAAAAATCTTAAGCTTTTGGCAGATAAAGTTGCTCGAGTCAATCCAATGACAGTAGCTGCATCTGGCCATATTCCCACTAATCTCATTCCCACAAACAAACTGAAAACTCTATCAAGGGAGCCCATTTGAGCAAAACCATTAATCATAGCGTTCCATGATGCAATATCCCTAACAGGCATTTTATCAAACAAGTTATATGCATCGTCCACTGTACCACACTTGACATACATATCAACCATGCCCGTCTGAACAAAGATATCAGTTTGGAATGGGGATTTGACAACATGTGTATGGATAATTCGGGAGTTAGTAAGATGAGAAAGCTTCGCGCAAGCTTTTTCCAAGAAAGGAAATGTAAAATTGTTGGGATGCAGACCATTTTGCTTCATTTGGCGAAAGAGGGTAAGGGCTTTGTATGCATGGCCTTGATTTACAACGTCTCTTATGTTGGAGTTCCACCAAGAGACAGTTGATATCTTTGAAAAACAGTTGAGATGTGGAGGCAACAAAGACATCTCTACCTTTCATTTCTCATAGCATTTGGCAAGTGTCGAATGACTACCTAGAAGGAGAAAATAGAATTGAAATCAAAAGTGTCATATAAAATTTATGTTAAAAAACCAACGATCATGCAAAGCATATAATCCTAGGAAATCATATATTATAGCAATGATTATCCTAATCCAAGCTTATCAAATATTATAATAAAGAGAAGTCAGCATACCAGTGATAGAGAGAAGTCTGAGAAATAGCATTAGCCTAATTAACTTCATAACCTAGTATTCTAGCTTAGTCTACAGGAACAACTCCCTTCTTATACCAACTATAATTCCCCAGAACATCCACAAAATAGGAATCGGTTATGCCGGAATTTAATTACACGACTAGGGCCGGAGAGCCCACTCGATGATATCTCAGGGTGGACCAAAATGTTGAAAATTTGGTTGTGTGCACCGTGTTCCGTCATCATCAATGCATATCAGGACTTCGATTTTAATCTGTAACACTACAATCTAAAAACATCAATAAGAAAACACTACGAACCCATTGATGATCCTACATACCAAAGTACTGTTCACTGATCTTTTTTTGGAATATTCAAAGAACTCGGAATCATGACCCAGAATCATTAATCAACAGGTGCAATGTTCATCTTGAGGGGAAAATCCTTTTAAGCAAAATAGTACAAACAATTCAAACGCAGTCATTATTGAAACTTGAAAGAAAATATGAAAACAATAAATCAACCATAATTTGTACAGGACAATGAAAATAGTTTGTACAGCAACAATGAAAAGTAATAATTGCAAGAACTATTCAAAGGACAATCTACAGACATATGTCATACCTCTTGGGTAATTCCAACGGCTCAGCTACTCTCTGCAAGTTGTCATTCTTCGCTATTTTTCTGATATTTCTTGCTGTTTTTCTGCTGCTTTTCGGGCTTTCCTTTGTGTATTCCTTGGTCGATTTAAGTCTCTCTTTCGTTGCTTTGTAAATACATTGAAATGATTGAATGCTGGAATTTATTTCTCCACTGCTGCTTCAGATACACTTTCTATTTGTTTACTTGAATTTGTTTATGATCTTCTAAAACTCTTGGAGACTTTTATGGTATTAGAGCTCTATACAAAGGAAACATTTGAAGTAATCTCAAGACAGCAATGGCAAAAACAAAAACTCCATTATCAATCCAGACCTTCCACCAATGCTCAAGCATCATTCCAATCAAACTAAGCACAAGAAACTACCTACTATGGAAGTCTCAAATTCTACCCATCATTAGAAATTTGGGAAAGCAGAAGCACTTAAAAGAAGAGTGCCCGTTCAAGGAGAAAGAAAAGGAAGCTGAAGAAGGCACTAAACAAGATAGCATGGTTTCTGCAGAAATGTACAACACCTGGATAAACAATGGTAACCGATCGTTATTAGGCACTATATCAGAAGAAATCCTTGTGCAACGAGAAGGAATTGACTAAGAGTTACTTCTTACCATGACAAAAGAGAATGAGCTTCACCTTAATGAAGCTGTAAATAATCTCAAAAAGAAAAATCAAGACTCTGGACAAATATATTAAAAAGTTCAAATGTATCTTTGATCAGCTAGCAGCCATGAAAAAGCAACTTGATGACTTAACAAAAGTGATGCATTTGGCACAGGGTCTGGGAAGTAGATTTAGATATATAGAGTTTAAGACAGCAATGTTATCTAAGTCTCCATATCCTTCTTATAATCAGTTCATACTTCCTCTAAAAAATCATGATCAACAACTTACTCTTGAAATGGAGGAAGAGAAAACAGTCAACATGGATCACAACCAGGCCTTCTACTCAAAAAAGGGAAGAGCTAGGGGAAGAGGAAGGGTTTTTTCTACTAGAGGCAGAGGCTACTACCAAAATCAGCAAGGAAGGTTTTTCTCAACAAGATAGAACTCTTGTGCCAAACCCTTCCACCATAGTGAGACATGATCAAGGCCCTTCACACACCAAAACAGAACTGGAAAACGAAGAGTAACAATCTTCCAATAATGAAGACAAACTCTTGTGCCAAAGATGTGGCAAATGAAATCATTCAGCACTTGAGTGCTGGAATCAGTTTGACCATAGCTATCAGGCAGAAGTTGTGTCAAAAGCTCTTGTTGCATTCAACATGGTGAATTCAACCGATGCAAACCTCTATGCTGATCCAGGAGCAACCTCTCACATTGACAATGAGCCTAGTAAGCTTGTTTCATTTAAACCTTACATTGGAAAAGACTCGGTTTATGTAGGTAATGGAAATGGTTTAAAGATTTCACACATAGGACAAAGTTATATTAACATTGTTTGTGGTAATTTATCTCTTAAGGATGCTTTGCTAGTTCCTAACATGACAAAAGACTTAATCTTGGTTAGTAAACTCGCCAGAGATAATGATTGCACCATAACATTCTCAAGTGATGATTTCATTTGTGAGGAACAGACAAGAGTGATTCTAGCTAGAGGATGTAAAAAGGAAGGTCTATATGCCTTGAATGTTCAAGAAGGAAAGAAGGAGCATGCTCTATTTACTATAAACAAGGCATCTTACCGCATTTTGTCACAAGAGAATGTGTCACCTGAATGAAAGTTATCTAAAGTTTTTTAGTAGTAAGAAAACTATCAATGCATCTAGTTGGCAAAAACTAGAAAATGTTTGAACAGAGCATCAGTTAAGTAAAAGTACCCGTCTGCCTTTTCACTCAAATGCTAGTTTGAGTTTAGCAGCTTTTGATAAAGTGCATTGTGACTTGTGGGCGCCTGCGCCTACTAACTCTTGTCAAAACTTTAAGTATTATGCTTGTTTTGTGGATGACGACTATCAAGGTTCACATGGATTTATGTTTTAAAGACAAAATCTGAATTTTTTTATTGCTTTGTGAAGTTGCAAACTATGATTGAAAATAGGTTTGATAAACGATTAAATATTTTTCAAAGGGATGGAGGTGGAGAATTCACCTCACTTGCTTTGAAGGCATATCTTGAGAATAGAGGAATTCAACACCAATTTAGTTGTCCTCACATTCCACAAAAAAATGGAGTTGTTGAGAGGAAGCACCGACACATTGTAGAAACATGTTTGTCCTTACTTTTTCAAGGAAACATTCCAACAAAATATTGGGTTGATGCTTTCATGACAGTTGTGTTCTTGATTAACCGAATGTCTTGTCATACTTTAATCATGAATATGCCTTTTTATCTATTGTATAACAAAGAACCTACATATGATAGCCTAAAAGTGTTTGGTTGTAGGTGTTACCCATTTAAGAAACTATACTCACGAGTTCGAAAAAAGGACATATCCATGTGTGTTCAGAGGGTATAGTGGTGCATAAGCCATAAGGGATACAGATGCTAAAAGAGGACATATACATCTCACAACCTCCTAAATTCATAAATGAAAACAGCCCTACTGCAGTTTGCAAGCTTAATCGTGCTCTCTATGGTTTAAAACGAGCCCCAAAAGCATGGTTTGATAGACTATCAAAATTCCTTATGCATATTGGCTTTGTTTCATGTCATTCGGATGCACCCTTGTTTATTTATAGACAAAAAAAAGTTACAATATTGATGCTAATCTACGTGGATGATATCATTTTGACAGGAAATGATGATACACGATTTATAACTCTTATCTCTCAATTGAGCAAAGAATTTTCTATCAAAGACCTTGGAGCCTTACAATTTTTCTTGGGTATTGAGGTACACTCCATATATGATGGTATTATTTGGACTTAAAAGAACTATGTTCATGACCTTCTACATAAAGCAAGGATGCAAGAAGCATCAGTGCAACTCGAATGGCAATTGCCCCTTGCTCAAATTTTACGTCTGATATGGATTTAGTAAATGCTACAAATTATTGAAGTTTGGTGGAGTCCTTACAATATCTAACTCTTACTAGACCGGACATAACTCATGATGTAAATTGGGTTTGCCAACACTTTCTTTCAAGCTCCAACAATCAAAGATTTCAAGGAGGTGAAAAGAATCATTCAATATCTAGTAGGAACCATTGTTTATGGAATAACTTACTACAAACACAGTAACTCTCAGCGGTCCCTAAGGGGTGACGTAGTGGTTGAATAACTTATTCCTTCGATGTCTCCGGTGCCTGGCTTAGGGACGGGCATGGTTACCCTTGTTTAAAAAAAAACAATATATGCCTCTTATAATGCTAATAGGGGTGGGTGTCCTCTTACTCGTCGAAGCACAACTGGTTTTTGTGTCTATCTTGGATCTAATATCATTTCATGGTCATCCGAGAAGAAACCTACAGTTGCTCGATTTACCTCAGAAGCAGAATAAAGAGTCATGGCAACAACCACAGCTGAAATCACCTAGCTCACTTACCTATTTCAACAACCACAGCTGAAGAAACCTACTGAGCTATTTTGTTATAGCTTGAGTGCCCTCCAAATGTACACAAATCCAGTGTTTCATGCTCGCACAAAACACATAGAGCTTGACTATCATTTTGTACTGGAAAAAGTTGCTCTTGGATCCCTTATAACTTTGATATGTTCCCTCTCACAACCAGTTCGCCGACATTTTCACTAAACCTTTACCTAAAGCTACCTTTAAATACCTAAGAAAAAAACTTGGAGTCTGTCCTGATCCTACCACCAGTTTGAGGAAAGATGAAAGAAAATGTGAAAACAATAAATCAACCCCAATTCGTACATCAACAATGAAAAGTGATAATTGCAAGAACTATTCAAAGGACAATCTACAGACATTTGCAATACCTCTCGGGTAGTTCCAATGGCTCAGCTACTCTCCGCAAGTTGTCATTCTTTGCTATTTTTCTGATATTTTTCTTGCTTTTTTTCTGCTGCTTTTCGGACTTTCCTTCGTGAACTCCTTGGTCTATATAAGTCTCACTTTCATTGCTTTGTAAATACATTGAAATGAATTGAATGCTGGAATTTATTTCTCCACTGCTGCTTCCGATAAACTTCCTTTTTGCTTGCTTGAATTTGCTTCTGATCTTCTAAAACTCTTGGAGACTTTTAAAACCAAGCTCGACCCAATAACATGTAAACCAATTGACTTTGATGCACAATCCCAGTTGTCGTCGAAACTCAGAACGGGACGATCACAGAGCTTCGAAACTTATGTACCGGCGGCAGATTTGAATGACCCAGCGCCAAAAACCAAAAATCGGTGCAAGAAGAAGGCCGGATTGTTGGGATTCAAGTGCCGGAGTAGAGATTCCTTCTGCGGAAAACATAGGTATCCGTAAGAAAATTCGTGCGGCGTTGATCACAAGGTTTTCGCCCGGGAGATTTTGGCCAACCAATTGTCGAAGGCAAGGCAGATAAATTGGAATTTAGGGTTTAGATTAGATGAATTTTTATGTAAATGTACATTTTTTTTTTTTTGGTTTAAATTGATATCATATTTTTAAAAAAATTGTAAGTTTTTTTTGGCCAACAAAGGGAGAGTTCTATCCCCATTTTGTACAGCCTAGTAAATATATAATTGTCTAAACCCAAAAAAATTGTATGGTCTCCTCCTCAATAGTAGCTTGCAAAAAAATTTCTCCAACTCATCCTTGTTTGAAAATATGAGACTAACTTCTAACGCAACTTAGGACATCAGAGTTGTTTATGTTGTACGTCTCAATGTGTACCAGTACGTTTTCTCTAAGAATGAAGCAATCGTGGTGCTGTAAAGCCCGCCACACATTACAGTTATGGTCAAACTTTCACCAAGCAATCGATGTAGAGGGAAAGAGCGTTGAATTCTGATGTGAAGTGAAATGTGATTAGGGACATAACTTTTTTTAAAAAAAAAATTAATCTTTCTACCATTCACTATTGTTTATATAGAGATTTTTTTCAAATTTTAATTTGAATTAACAATAAAATATGAGATATAGTGATTATTCAATATAAAATCTGACTTTTTAAAAAAAGAAAACTTAATTTGAATCTCATTAAAAAAGAATAAAATATTCAAAATAAGATAATTACATATCGAAGGCTGTTATGGAGAAAAAATCTTGTAGGCTATTTCACGAATTTTTTTAAATTTTAATTTAAATTTTTTCGAATTTTTTAAGTGTATGTTTGTGTGGAGGAGTTTTTTTCAAAAAAATTTAAATGTAAAAAATGGTAGGCATTTGATGTTTATTTTCTAAAAAGTAGACAATTCTTACTATTTCTCTATTAATATTTGATAGTGATAAGAAAGCATTAATTATCATTTAATCAGTTTTTAAGTTGTGTGGTTTCAGATGGTAAACTATAAGTAGCACATCGAATCGGTTAGTGGCGCAATTTGTTATCTTGATTGGTGTTAATCTATTTTATTTTCACAATCACACTATCCCTAAAGATCTCACTACAACAAAAAGTATTGGCCAACCGTATTATACTCAAGTAAAAAATAATCACGGTAAAAGCTTTAAGTCACAGTAAATTTTAATATACCTGATAATTTTACAAAATTATTGGCCAAAGTTCCTTTTTAACTCATGGTTTTTCTTTTTTTTCTTTCTTTTTTTTTTTTTTTTGAAAATAGAGAACCTTTTATTGAGAACAATCAGAGCTCAAACCAAACAAAATTACAGGCCTAAAATCATCGTTAATCAACAAATTCAGCCAAGGAGGAAAATGACCACTCCAACAAAGGCTCAGCCTACTATTACACGCCCAGTGTCAGAGTCATAGAATATGATCTGACAACCCACGTTCATGAAAGCCATGATGCGACCATAGGAGATGGTGCATCATCCAACACACCAAGAAAAACATCCTATAGTGTCAATTGGAGCCATTAAGAAGCAAGCCACGTTAATGTCGGCAGTGTCAGTGTCAGTGCTTAATGGGGGCACGGAGGCCCCGAGCCGTACCGATGATGTCAAGGCTCGAGATATAGTTTTGACGAGCAGCTCTGGAGTTATGTCCGTATAAAGCAAAGATGTAAGCTCGCCAAGTTTGGTGTCAATCGAACACCCGACGGACTCTCCAAGCTGGCGTATGATTCCTCGCCAAAAAGACATGCATGGGTGGAAGATAGGAAATGGCCCATAATGTACTATAGGGGGAGGCATGGCGTCAGCTCTCCACCACCCTTGGGCCCTATGGCCTAAGTGAGCTACCACATGGCACACAAGTGTGTCATGGTGTGGGCAAGCGCTTGCAAGACGAGTGTCTTAGGCGGCTTCCTTTGGGATTGGAAATTCGTGGATAGTGTCGGACGGCACGGGTGTGCCGACATTGCGCCCTTGTCCATGGGATAGAGGTTGGGCCATATATCGAGTGGCGGCACACCCTCTCATAACCAAATCCCATGGGCAGAGTTGCATAACCAAGAGTAGTTCCGCTGCATATTCAATGAAGCTTGGGTGAGGTCCGGAGAACCTCACTTGTCACTCTGATAAGCCATAAAGTATGGGTAAAATGAGTTTGGGGCGAGTTTCCCCGCAAGGCTGGCCATGATAAGCGAAATTATCATGGCGTCGCACGGGTCAAAAAGTAGGACTGTGACAAGTGGTATCAGAGCTTTGTTAGCTCTTTTCCAAAAAGGTTCCGCAAGAATGTCCGAGAAGAAAATGTTGGGCAAGGCCCACGTCGACCGATTGGTCAAATTAGAAGAAGAGAAACCCTAAAGTTGAATGAAAGACGTTGCATTTGTGTCAAGAGTGTCTTTGTGGCAGGACAGCTGCGTGTTAGTATCAAGTTGGGTGAAGCCGACTCTTGTTACTTACGAATGCCATGAACAAGCATGTCGTGAGAGGAGTCTTACCCGTCTAATAAAGACCAGGTCTGATTGCCAAGGGCTTGGTGGGACAAAAATGAGAAATAGCCATTATCATCAAATGGATAATGTTGATGGCTGCAAGCAAAAACACCGGGGATCAATGCGACATACGCTGGTCAAGTGTAGAGTAGTGCATAGTGCAAGTCCATAGGGGTGGACAATGTGGCTGAGGCCAAGTTAAAAGTAAAGGCGAGTGTCCCTTGGGTCATTCCATATGTCAAATGGATGACTTCAGACAGAGTTGTCAAAGACCAGCTGTCGCTCAAGAAGGAGCAAGTAGGCTAGATGAAATAAAGTTCAAGTGAGCTGTCTCAAGACCAGGAGTGTCTTGTAATGTCGCCACCAGGGTGGGACAAATGAAGTTGGCCAAAGAATAGTACCAACAAATCTGAATCGGCTACGTGAGTTCTATTGACTAGAATTGTTAGATCCAAAGTAAAGCTCAGAGAAATGTCAATGGGGTGCGCTCCCCGAGGGTTAGGCAGTGGCTGAAGCCCAATATTACACATCATCCTCAGCTATGTCGCGGAAGCCAAGAGAGCTAAGGAAGGAATAGTTCGAGGCGTAATATTAATTCGCGTTAAATTGGTCATGTTTATCGGGTGAGTCCTGGGCCAAGTCCACAAACAGGCGCGTGAAGGTCCATGATAGGATATCCTATAAGTAGTGTACCATCAATCATCAATCAACACATTGTTTCCTGAGGCACGAGTTGCTAGCAAATCAGCCAATAGTAAGCCAGTTTGTCGGGTCGTCATTGGGACGATGCCAAGTTTAAGTGGGGAAGAACTTCATAACCAGAATGGTTATGGGCCAAGTTAAAACAACAGCAAATCAAGTTTTGGATCGTCGTTGGGACGATGCCGAGTTTCAAAGCGGGAGTGAATCGCATAACCGGCATGGTTATGTCCCGTGTTAAAATCATCAGCCAATCAAGTTTTGGGTCGTCGTTGGGACGATGCCGAGTTTTAAACGAGGGTGAATATCATAACCGGCATGGTTATGCCTCGTGTCAAATCCAACAGTCAGTAAAAGCGTCGGATCGTCATCTGGACGATGCCGAGTTTAAGCGAGGAAGAATATCATAACCGGCATGGTTATGCCCTGTGTTAAACCCAAAACAAAAGTGGCGGATCGTCAGTGGGACGATGCCGAGGTAAATGGGGAGATTGGCATAATCGGTATGGTTATGCCCCAAACAAAAGGGGCGGATTGTCATTGGGACGATGCCGAGGTAAATGGGGAGATTGGCATAATCGGTATGGTTATGCCCCAAACAAAAGTGGCGGATCGTCATCGGGACGATGCCGAGTTTAAGTAGGGAAGAGTGGCATAACTGGCAAGGTTATGTCACATGTTAAGCAAAATAAAAAGGGTTGGATCGCCGTTCGGAGATGCAACATTAAAATGGAGGAGGATATCATAATCACAGACATGGTTATGCTCCATAAAAAGACAATGGAAAGTGTCAAGTCGTCCTCGAGACGATGTCGATTTTAGTCAGGGGAGAATGTCATAGCCGGCATGGTTATTCCCTGTGTTGAGTCATCGAGGACGATGACTAGTTTAAGTGGGGAAGAATGTTAGAGTCATAGAATATGATCTGACAACCCACGTTCATGAAAGCCATGATGCGGCCATAGGAGATGGTGCATCATCCAACACACCAAGAAAAACATCCTATAGTGTCAATTGGAGCCATTAAGAAGCAAGCCACGTTAATGTCGACAGTGTCAGTGTCAGTGCTTAGTGGGGGCACGGAGGCCCCGGGCCGTACCGATGATGTCAAGGCTCGAGATAGAGTTTTGACGAGCGGCTCTGGAGTTATGTCTGTATAAAGTAAAGATGTAAGCTCGCCAAGTTTGGTGTCAATCGAACACCCGACAGACTCTCCACGTTGACGTATGATTCCTCGCCAAAAAGACATGCAAGGGTGGAAGATAGGAAATGGCCCATAATGTACTATAGGGGGAGGCATGGTGTCAGCTCTCCACCACCCCTAGGCCCTATGGCCTAAGTGAGCTACCACATGGCACACAAGTGTGTCATGGTGTGGGCGAGCGCTTGCAAGACGAGTGTCTTGGGCAGCTTCCTTCGGGATTGGAAATCCGGGGATAGTGTCGGACGGCACGGGTGTGCTGACATTGCGCCCTTGTCCATGGGATAGAGGTTGGGCCATATATCGAGTGGCGGCACCCCCTCTCATAACCAAATCCCATGGGCCGAGTTGCATAACCAAGAGTAGTTCCGCTGCATATTCAATGAAGCTTGGGTGAGGTCCGGAAAACCTCACATGTCATTCTAATGAGCCACAAAGTATGGGCAAAATGAGTTTGGGGCGAGATTTCCCCTCAAGGCTGGCCATGATAAGCGAAATTATCATGGCGCCGCATGAGTCAAAAAGTAGGACCGTGACACCCAGCTAGCAATATTATGCTCTAAAACATTTACAGTCCTAGGCACAAAATTAAAATCCACAAAACAATAAAAGGACAAGAGATGGCGAATTTCGCAAACCAATGTTCCCAGATGAGTTAGAGGCGACTCATTTTCCTTCACCATCTTCACCAGCACTTTAGCATCGGATTCCACATATACCTGGGATAAACCCATTTTCCGCAACTGTAACACCCTAGTTAATTCCAAAATCATTTAAGTGTTTTTATTGAATTTATTTTTATAATATTATAACACTATAGGTAATTTTTAAGTATAGTTAGTGTTTTATTGAATAGGCTAATAAATCTCAATCTAATTATATTATTTAATGCTCTATGAGATTTAAGCTATGAGCACCTTGATAAGTTATTTAGAAATTTATAGTAATAAAAGCTAAAATGCAAAAGTTATTTTGGGTTATGGAATTTGGAGTTTTAAAGTTAAATTAGGGTTTATGAATTTAAATGGAAAGAAGGTTGTATTTATGTTTTTTTTTTTATTTGGCCACCTTTTCTCTCTCTTCTTCATTCAACCACCACCTAAAACCCACTCCTTCCTTCTTAGTTTCCCAGAGTTAGAGAGCTCCGTTTGCGATTCCGAGACTAGATCCATGCTCAGGGAGTCAAGAGCTTCGAAACATGGTAAGATTTGTTGGTTTTCGTGGAGTTTTTCGGAGAGAGGGTTTTGAAACCTGTTTCTTCTTTCGTAGTTTCGCTGAGCTAGAGAGGTCCGTTTGCGATTCTGAGACCAGTTCAATGCTCAGGGAGTCAAGAGCTTCAAAACATGGTAAGATTTGTTGGTTTTCGTGGAGTTTTCCGGCGAGAGGGTTTTGAAACCCGTTTCTTCTTTTGTAGTTTCGGGGAGCTAGAGAAGTCCATTTGTAAATCTGAGACTTGTTCGGTAATCCTAAGCTTGAGACCTTTCCAACGAGGTATGACCCACCCCGTTCCGTGATGAAGCGCTGCCGCCGCCGCCTTGCACTGGCGAGGTTTTTCGGACAGAAGGTTCCCCTTGTTCTCGTGATGTTAACCCCTTTTGTGGCTTGTTTAGTTTGTCCCTAACGAATGCTTGGCGTTGTTTTTTGTTTAGGTGCTCTTGGGTTTCATCATTTTGGGTAGTCGTTTAGCTCGTGGGTTCCCGTGGTGTTCCGGTGGAGTCGTCGGGAAGGTAAGGAACTTCATTATGATTCGGGTTTGTGGGTTAAAGCATGTGAATAGTGACATGATAGAATTTACGATAATTGAATGTTGGATGACTTGTTACATGTATGCTTTGGTGTTGTTATTCACTGTGTGGACCTATTACTACTCGTGGTAGCACGAAATCATGTATAGCTCGTAAACTGTTACATCTCTGTTGTTGTATATCTTGTGATCATATCATCATTTCCCGATTGGCAACTTTGCTCGTATATGTGATAAACTGCTTATTTTTTTTACCTGTTGATTGACTGAATTGCCTTGGGTTTATGCATGTTCCATGTTGTTGACTTCATCCATGTTTGACTGTATACGTGCTGCCATGATTATGCTCAGTTTCTTTGTTCGTTACCTAAAGGGTTGTCCGTATGTTATTTTGGCATTAGAATAGCTAGGTCTGGTTATCGTGTTGACCACCTAGAGGAGCAGCTAGCTCACATATTTTAGGACTCGTGATTGCATGATTGATATCTTCTTGTTGTTGTGACTCGATAGTGCCCCTTAGGAACTGAGCGAGGATATGGATCCTCTTTGCTTCGAGACATGTGGTTGGGTTGCACTAGCCTACTGGTTGACTTTTGCCTCCGACCAAGGGGTCGGATCTCATCCACGTGTCACCTTGTGTGCAGAACAACGGGTTCTTTGGTTGTTGAGCACACGTTGCGGGTCGCACCAACCCTCGGGTGGGACCGGGTGCACTCGCCTAGGCTAGGCTAGATCTCGTGTGACTCTAGTGCTAGTTATTATCTCTCTGTGTGTACTTGTGGAACCTCATATGCTATGTGCATGGATCCACCAGGTTACCTTCCAAGTACATTGGATGGGGGGTCGGTCATGCCGTGCTTGTCCCTGAGACTATTGAAAGAGGCCACTAGGACAGATGAAGGAGCGGAGGAATGCCTGTCGATGAGCCTACATGCATTAGTGGGGATGTTGTCTATAGCAGGTCGATCCTCCCGCATGCTAGGGGTTAGCAGTTGGTGCCCCGAGCCCAAGATTTAGGAACCCTGCAGTTTTCCTTTACTCGTGGCTCTCCCTGATAGGATCAGGTGATTTTAACTCAACATTGTGTATGCCCTGGCTTACATGACTCGTGTGTCGTTGTCCAGACCCGAGGTTTAGGGATGTTGTGTGTTCTCCTCACTCGTGGTCCTCCCCGACAGGGTTGGGTGATTCTCTTGGCATTGTGTATGCCCTTGCTGACATGACTCGTGTGTCGTAGTCTCGACCCGAGGTTTAGGGATGTTGTGTGTTCCTCTCACTCGTGGTCCCCCCCGTTAGGGTCGGATGACTTATTGGTGGGTCCCTAGCGAAGGCCAGGCTACCCCGAAACATTAGAGTATGTCGCCGCGAGCACAGCGTTATGGGTTCCCGGTACAGGTCAGGCTACCCGAGACATGCCTCCGCTGGTGCACTTTGGCAGGTCCCTGACAGAGGTCAAGCTACCCCCGAGATAATTCTGATTTCCCTTAGGACATGGTATGAGACGTGTCCGACCCGAGGTTTGGGAAACTTGTGTGTTCTCCTCACTCGGGGTCTTTGCTCTGACCTTGGTCAGATGATTGCTCGGCATTTAGCAGTAACTTGCTCACGGCTTGCACTCCGTTATTTGACATTGTTTGCTCATGACCGGCCTGAGGGCCGACCACACATAAGTAAGGCATTTAGCTTCAGTTGTTGTATCTTCTAACTTGTTTTTTGTTTACATGCTTAACCCTATAGTGGGGCTCCTTACTGGGTATATTTCGATATACTCACCCCTTACATTTTCAGGTACTAGTGCATTCCGATCATGGACACGGTGTCGACATTTCTTTTTTGCATCGTTTACTTGTGTCAAACCATATGTTTTTACATTTTAAACTTTTTTGAACCGTATTTGTTTTGAACTATCGGGATCCCAAACTTTGTATGTTTTCGAACTATTAGCACCGTTTTCATGTTTTATGAGATTTGTTGGAAAAATGCATGTGATTAACAAATTGGTTTTGAGGATTTTAATATGCATGCACCCGTAACACCCCAATAGAGTATTTTAGAAAGTTTGGTCGTTACAGCAACCAAAGAAAGACTTCTTATAATGGTTGAGGCTTCCGCAATCAACGGATCTATTGAGTAATTGAGGGAAAAACCATCCGCAAAGAGACAACAACCTTGGGCATTTCGAAGCACCATGCCAAGACCAGAACGCCGGCTAAGGGGAAGAACAACAACATCTACATTCAATTTAATGCAGCCAGAAGGAGGGGCCATCCAAATCTGATTAGAGGGCGAACCAGGAACGCTACACATATCTCTAGAGAGCATAGACGAGCAATTGGAAGTTAGTTGAAATTTTGCCAGGTATTCTTTTACCCATGAAGCCTTATCCTCAATTTTAGGAATAACAATATGGTTCAAGAATTTATTGCGATCTTCCCATAAAATCCATAAACCAATGCTGAAAAGTTCTAATTTCGCCAAAGGAACAACTCCAGCAAATTTAACAATCAGCTTACTAAAGTTTTGGCAACAAATAAACCAATGCAGCAGCTCAGGAATCAATAATTTCCACAGGCCCTTTGCACGACTACACTTTAGGAAGGTATGAATCAAATTTTCATAATCCTTTTTGCACACAGGACACCAAGGCAAAACATCCAATTTCTTTTTGAAAAGATTATGAAAATTGGGAAGATATCATTGTAGAGCCTCCAAATGAAAAGTTTGATTTTATTAGGAACATTAATCTTCCAAAGCAAACTCCACCATTTTTTAATGGCTTTATTTCCAGAAACCTCTTCCTGCTTATTTCTTTCCATCGCAAGTTTATAAGCACTCGAACAGAGAAATCCCCATTACGAGAAAAGTGCCAAATCCACCTATCGACTTCTTGCGATTTACATATAGGAATGGCTAAAACATCATCAATATCAACCAGCCATAAAATTTCTTTCATTTTATCAATGTCCCACCAACCATCTTCTGTTATGATATCAGCAACCATCAAGTTTCTGTCATTAAACTGCGAACGAGTGATAAGCTGGAAACCTCTCTCTCTTGAAATCCAAGGAAAAGAGAAAGTAAGAGTATCAATACCATTTCCAATGTGTTTTATAAGGCCTTTTAAAAGGAGATTTCTCCCCCACAATAACCCTTTCCAAACATAGGATGAATTAGCTTTGAGCTGAGCATCAAGAATATTACCATCAGAAAAATACTTTCCACGAAAAAACCTTCCAGCTAATGAAGAAGGGTATTGAACTAATCTCCAAACCTGCTTAGCAATAAGTGCATAGTTAAATTTTTCAAGACTTCTAAATCCAAGACCTCCCATTTCCTTGGGGATGCATAAATTTTTCCAAGCACACCAATGCATCTTGGATTTTGAAAGAGAAGAACCCCACCAGAATCGGACCATAAGCTGAGAAACTTGATGATAGAAACCTTTAAGAATCTGAATACATGACATTACATAAGTTGGGATAGCCTGAATAACAACTTTTATTAAGACTTCACACCCTACAATATAGAAATAATTTATCTTCCAACTACCAATCGCTTTGTGAATTTTATCTTTAAGAAAATTCAGATCTCTAGTCTTGTTTCTAGAAAAATGAGAAGAAAGGCCCAGATATTTCCCCAAATCAGCAATAACATTCATTTGAAGACAATTAGCCAAATAAAGCTTTGAGTTCTGATTAACATTTGGACTAAAGAGAACAGCTGATTTGTTAAAATTAACACGTTGCCCAGAAAGCTTCTTCATAAGATTTAAGAATTTTGCAAATCACAACCACCTCTTTAATAAATGCTTTCCCAAATAAAAGACAGTCATCTGCAAACAAAAGATGTGAAATGGACGGGCATCTACAAGCTATTCTACAACCCAAAATCTGGCCTGATCTTATGGCAAGGTCCATCATGCAAGAAAAACTTTTAGAACAAAGGAGAAACAAAAAAGGAGAGATCGGGTCACCTTGTCTTTCCCCCGTTGAGGATAAAAATTATCACCTAGCACACCATTAATAAGGACTGAGAAGCTTACTATTGAAACACAATCCATGATCAATTCCACCCATCTATTAGAGAATCCCAATTTAAGCATCATCTTGCGAAGAAAACACCATTCCACCCTATCATATGTTTTGCACATATCTAATTTCAGCGCCATAAGCCCAAGACCACCTGATCTTTTAGTCATAACATGATTAATGCATTCATAGCTGACAAAAAGGCAATCAGAAATTAGTCAACCAGGGAAAAATGCACTCTGAAACTCAGAAATAATATTTCCCAAAACACTTTTCAAACGATTAGCAACGAATTTGGAAATAATCTTATAATTAACATTACATAAGCTGATCGGTCAGATCTCACTGACTGTTTCCGGATGATTCTTCTTTGGGATAAGAACAATGTCAGTATGATTAATCTCTTTTATTGATTTAACTTGATTTAAAACATCCAGGCAGAAGGAAACAGTCTTGTCTTTAACAATAGGCCAATACTTTTGATAAAACATAGCAGGGAAATCATCTGAACTAGGAGATTTAGAAGGATTCATCTGAAAAAAAGCCAATCTAATCTCCTCTTTAATATAAGGCGCATTCAAACAAAAATTCATTTCATCAGTTACTTTACAATGAACATGAAAAAGAGCATTATCCATTTGACTATCACTAGGATTAGAAGATCTAAACATGTCCTCAAAATACCTCTGAAAGATGTCCTTAATCTCAGCAGCTTCTCTAAACCATTGGGCATTATCCAAAATGTTCCTAATAGAGTTCTGAGACTTCCGCATATAGGCTTTTTTATGGAACCATTTGGTATTGAGATCACCCCATTTAAGTCAATCCTCCCTAGAACGTTGCCTCCAATACTTCTCCTTAGTCAGTAAGTCTACATCAAGCTTTTTTTCCTATAATGCAATTTTGTTAAAATCAAGGGACCTTCTTTGCAAACTCTTCTTGAATAAGGATCTTTAGACGAGAAATAGAATCTCATTTTTCCTTCTTCTTCTTACCCCAAGAATGTAAAAATTCATACAACGAGCAAGGGAATTTTAAAACTATTTTTCGATGAGTCACCCCTCTGAAAGGACCAAATCATCATGAATAATGTCTTCACAAGTCGGATCATGAGACCAAAATTCTTCAAACCGCTGAATACATCTTCCTTTGTTTGAACTCAGCAAAGAAACAAAAAAGATTCAAAAAAATAGGACGATGATTAGAGCCAGCCCAATCCAGATGAGTAACACAACAACCAGTAAAATGGATGCAAAAATCATCATTGTCCAGAAATCTATCCAATCTCTTAAAATAGGCTCACACTTTGACCAACGATTACACCAAGTAAAAATTTCACCCGAGAAACCTAAGTCCTAAAGACTAAGATCATCAATCATTTGATGAAATTGCAAATAAAAGATTGAAATATCCTTAGAACCTTCTTTCTTCTCATTAGCCCAAAGAGCTTCATTAAAATCACCACCAATAAGCCACGACACATCATCACCATTATGAATTCTAGATATAAGCTCCCAAGTCAAGTATTTCTTAGCTGTAATAGGATTTCCATACACCCCAGTGAATTTCCAACCAAAAGAGTTAGCAATAATCCAACAATCAATATGATTTTTGGAAAAAGGATCTAATATTCAAATCCACATTATCCATCCATAATAAGACAAGACCAACACTCAAACCATCACTATCTACCACAAAACAATTTGTAAAATTCAGCTGATTTTGAATGATATTCATACGTGAGGGGTTGAATATTAGCCACCGCCAACTTATTAGAAATAGCATCCCCTTCACTAGTACGTATCTTCTTTCCAAATCCACCATTATCAAAATCAGACTCCATCTTCCTTTTACTAGTGAAGGTCTTTTCCCTTTCACTTTCAAACTCCATTTTGTTAGAAATCTTTTTTAACCTTTTGGATTTTTTAACCTGAAGAGAAGCACATTCATTGATTAAAATTTCTGAAGAGTCTCCAACCAAATCATAGAAAACAACATCAGAGCTTTCGTTTTTATTATCTACAATTCTTCTTTTTTCGATACAATTATTAGTATCCCTGTTTTTCTCCATACAAAGACTGTTATGAAATATTGCATCATTTCCACCAATATCCATGGAACTAACACCTTCACTTATAAGAACATAGAGACTTTTCTTCTTGGCTTCAATATTAAGCAAATTCAAATCCTTCATATCATTATTGGCCCCTTCAATCAAAGGAATTTTATCTCGATTCGTCACCTTATTACCACTGTGGACTGAGTTTAAAGTCTTATTCAAGTCTTCTTCAACAAGACTATCTTTTCTCCATCGTTCATCACTGTCAAACAACCACCTTTAGTCCATCTACCTACTCTACTTTCTTTTCCTTCATTTTTTCCTTTGGAAAGAGGCGATCCAGGAGAGCTAGTTCCCTCAATACCAAATTTTGAATTAAACTTTCGAACAAAAGGCGCTCTCATCCATTCTCCATATTCATAAATTCTAATTCCACTACTGTTATTCCAAAAGGAAAATGGCACACTATCACCTTATTGTCATCTGTAGAAATGCTTACTCCTCTTTGAATAGAAATTAATAGGTCAATCTTGACTCTCAATCTTATCACCAGACCAGTCCAAGAATTGGATCCATCCCAGTCAATTTCTTCAAGAAATCCAATCTCTTCTCCAACTTATGGTTTTCTTGATGGCCATGATAAATTAATTATAAATATATAAATATATAATAGTGCTGACACTTGTAAAAACCATTGGCTAAAAATTTTGGTTTACTGTTTATTATTACGATTTTATTTAAATGTCGGCCAAAGATATATCCAACGAGGATTGTTGAGAGCAATGGACTTTATTTTCACCTTCAATTGGTTGTTGGCCCATCTTAGACTTTGGATGAACCATCCTACAGAACATTGATGGAGATACAAATCGACCTACTCCCCTAACACGCCCACGATGTTCTGGCGTTCCCAATGCATCGACCAAAATATCTTCACCTTCTTTTGTCCGTTGCAATTCATTCTGTAGTAAAAGATTTTTAGATTCACAACCAAAGATTTTAAGATTCAATTTATCTTTTGGCAAAAGAAATGAACCAACAACTTACAATTTGGTTGGCTGTTTGAATTGTGTCTTCGTCGACAAACGCTTTACTCTTCCCCTTTGGATCGTTAGACTTCTTCTTTCGACCTTCTTTCCACAGTTCTGATCGGCCTGCAAGATTACTTTTAATGTCTATTCCCTACAATTAAAATTTACCACACACATGACTTAGAGTAGAAAGATATAATGTGATCACGAACATATATCCTTAAGGTTTAGAGAATTCCTTACTAGTTCATGAGCCAGTCGAACATATCCCTTTCTAGCCATATGATGATGACACTTTTGTTTAGCTTGCAACTCTTTTTTCTCGACACTAATTCTATGTATTACATAGAATTATATTAATATAGTTAAATTAGATTGTAGCTCGACATTAAATTAATAAAAGAAAAAGTAGTTACCATAAATTCTTCTGACAATCGGACATTCACAAAATAATCCCATTGCTCTTGTGTGATGAAAGAGTATTTAATGAGTGGAGATCTTAATATCTCAGGTTGGTCCAGAAATGGTTGGATGTATTTTCTGTTTAGATTGTATCTAAACGTCCTAAATGCGGTGGACATAGATAACATAACATTATGTTTCGACATTGGATCCATCTGAAACTACATCTCCTAACAATAAAATAAGTTGGATTACTAATTAAGTATGAAAATGAATGATAAAATTTAGATAACAATGAAGTTACCTCTATAGAATCCCAAATCTTCTCTTTTAGTTGCTCAGGGACAGTTTTCCAAGAATCGTACGTAATAGGTATATGTGTTATAACACATACACCAATAAAACTACGAAACTTTTTTGAAGCTTCGCCCACATCTTGACCCATGGAATTATACTGAAGAGTGCGTCGTTCTCCAGCCATCCTTTCTTGAGCAAGCTCACGCAAGACTGTTGTAACGGCCCAGTTTTCTATTCCGGTTCTCGAGGTGCTTTCGGTTCAGATTCAGTGGTTCGGTTGGGCCGTTAGAGCTGTTTTGACCCTTAGGGGTATTTTGGTCTTTTGGCTCTCCGTGCAGGATTTGTGGTTTTTTAGGCTTCGAGGTAGCTCCTGCCTTTGTCGAGGCTGGTTTGTTATTGCTTGCGAGTCCCGAGATGTTTGGGCTAGTCGTTTGGGAGTTCGGTTGTGATTTGGGTTTTTGGGCAAAGTGTTGGTTGGTTGTGTGCTTCCTTTGGGATTCGAGCCCAGGCCCTTGGTGTTGATTTGGGAGTTGGATTTTAGTGAGTTTATTTATTGGGAGAGGTTGCTTCAGCCGGGTCTCGAAGGAGGAAGCCGGGAAATGGGATTTTTAAGGATAAAAGTGGATAAGGATGGATTTTGGATAAAATCCTTATTTTTCCTTTTATTTCCCATTTTCCTTTTCTTTTCCAAATTCATTTTTCTTTTCTTTTTATTTTTTTTTCCTTTTCTCTCTCTCTCTCTCTCTCTCTCTCTCTCTCTCTCTCTCTCTCTCTCTCTCTCTCTCTCCCAGACCTAGCCTCACCCCAGGCCAGCGTGCGTGCCCCCATCGTCCGTCAGCCCTGAGCTCGCCGGGCCGTCGCCGTCGCCTGCGCCAAAGCCGGAGAAGCTCGCCTTGTCGCACCAGTGGCTCGCTTGACCCTCGCCGTTGCGACCGCGCCATCGCCAAAGCCAGCGTGAGCCCGTCGCACCAGATCCGCCCGAGCAGACGCCTGTGTCGCGCGCCAAGAAATTGGCCGTCGCAGCCTCGTCAGACCGTACCAGCCGCCGTACCTCGCGCGCCCAGATCCGCCGCGGTGCACCGCTATCTCGTGTCGCCAGATCGCGCGCGCCTCGCCCTCGCTCGGTCTCGCGCGCGCCGTGCCGTCCCTGAGCCAGACGCGCGCGTGTCGCGCGTCGCACGTTCGGCTCCGTGGCGCCCCGTGCGTGCCCCAGTGGCGTGTGTCCGCGCTTCGATCGCGCCAATGGCGAGCAGCGCCCAGCGCGCCAATGGCCCAGCCGGCCAAGAACTGTATCTCGCGCCCGTCTGGCCGGCTCGTTCGTTGTGTGTCCGTCGTGCCTAGTGAGTTGCTCCTCCAGTGAGCCCTGTTTGTTTTATTATATTTGGGCCTTTTGATTGTAATTATTGTTGTTTTTGTTAGGTTCTCGCTAGCTAGCTCGGGTTCGATCGCGACTTAGGTTTCTTGTGTTTAGAGGTCTTAGGCGGTAAGGATTTCTTACTAGGAGTTGTGTGGACCTGCGATATATTATGTGATTGCTTGATTGTATGCTTGTTTGTGTTTATTGACATGTTTGGTGATAAGTGCTCTATTCGAATTCCCGTGGCATGATTTCTGTGTTGTTTCTCATGTTAGTCCATGCTAGGTTGTTCCTTTACGGCATGCTCGTATCTCATCCTTGCTTCGTAGTATCATGCTAGGTTCGTTGTATTCTTATTGAGCACGTATTGGATGATATTGCTTGTTTCGATTGCTAAGGCGAGTTAGAGTTGCGGTAGATAGCATCATCGGGCCGGTGCATAACGTACCTTGCACCCCGACAAGGACGTATGAGATGGAGCTCTGCCCTGATCCCGTTAGGGAATAGCTAACCCTAACGGCTGGCCCTGTGTAACGGCCCGAAAATTTCATCGGGGTCTTCCCGGGAGGCTGAGGGGCATTTTGGTAATTTTGGGTCGGGCCGGCAAGGCCGGTTTTGTATTTGTTAATTGTCGGAAAAATTATGAGTCGATTTGAATGGGATCGGGAATTTTGGTGAAGGCATTTGGGCTTGGAAGAATGTGGAAATAAATAAGGAATTAAATAGCGCGTCGAGTGAGATTCGAGCCAAGGACGTGTCGCATGCTAAGCGGAGGGCGCTGCCAGCCGAGCCACTAGGCGTGTTTGTTAATCTACACGCGCGATCTATTACTTAACCCTTGTTTCGTGCCTTCGGGTTTAAAGCCAGGCCGCCCGAGGCTTCTTCCCCGATTTCTTCTTCTTCCTTCTCTTTTCTTCTTCGACCGACCTGAGCTCCCTCTCGCGTTTCTCCTTCGCCAACCTCGATTTCAGCCGAGCTTCTCTCCCAAATTCGAAGTCGATCTCACCCCGAGCAGCAGGTACATCTTCTTCTTCTTCTTCTCCTTCACAATTCGAGCTCTTCTCCCTGTTTGGGCCGCCATTTCCTACGAGTCGAGGTAATTTGAGGTATGGGTTTTGTGCAGCTAGTGTAGGGGAGTTCGCCATCAAAGCATCGCTCGTCGAATCCCCGTGGATCGCCTTGAATCGAGCTCGTTTTCTCCGATCCCATGTTTGCCTCTGTTCGCCGAGCTCGCGTGCGCAGAAGCAGCCCAGCCGCCGAGCCTCGCCGCTCATCGTCCCGTGCCCGCGCGCGCGCCCTCGCCCAGCTCCGTGTCACACCGCACGCCGTCCCAGCCGAGCCACGCCCGCACGCCCCTGTGTCGCCGCGCGCGCGCGCGTCATGCGCAGATCAGCGCCAGCCGCGCGCGCAGCGTGCGCGCGCTACTGTTCTTTGCCCGTTCGTGCAATCGGCTCGTTAAATGCGTTCGTTGCGCCTCGTGAGTTGCTCTCCGAGCTGAGCCTCATTTATTTTATTTTATTTAGGCCTATTGTGTGATTTTTGTTGTGATTGATAGGTTCTCGGTAGCTAGTTCGGGTTCGTTCGCCGTTTAGGTTTTCGTGTCAAATCGTCCCCGACCAAGGTAAGGATTTCTTACCGGAGTTGTGTGAACCCTGCGATATATTATGCGATTGCTGATTGATTGCTTGTTTGTGTTTATTGACATGTATAGCTAGGTACTCAATCTCGAATTCCGATTAGCATGTTGTTCTGATTAATTCTCATGTTAATCCATGCTAGGTTGTTCCCTTCTAGCATGCTCGTATCATTCCTTGCTTCGTAGTATCATTCTAGGCTCGTTGTATTCTTATTGAGCACGTATTGGATTTTATGGAATTGTTTTTTGTTTGCTAGGCGAGTTAGAGTTGCGGTAGATAGCATCATCCGGGCCCGATGCATAAAGTACCTTGCTTCCATGGCGGGGACGTCGAGCAAGTCATTCCCGCCCCTGGACCCCGTGAGGATTAGCTAACCAAGCGGTAGGCCACGCAATCTTGGGTGAGGGTGGCGATTGTTAATGCCCCAACGGTCGGGATGATGACTTGGCATTGCCTCATCCCGGCGATCGGCACGTCCTCGGCGTGTTCGGCCGTAGCCCCGATTGCCACCGGTTAAGGCGGGGGCGGCTTCGGTGTAAGCCTACCACGACCGTTCCTTGGCCCCAGTGCGGTGGTTCAGGTGACATAGTTTACGTGTCGAGTCTCACACCCCTATGTCGGTGACACCGATCCAAAGATTTAGTTAGGCGTGGTATTTGGACATGGGCGGCTTGCCTCTAGACCCGGCACCCCATAGTCTGCGATAGCGCGCGGTGCATGCTTACGCTCATTACTGTGCGCCGATGGAGAGCTCCTCGGGATTGTGAGCCAGTGTACCTTTCATCGACGATGTGAGAGCAGCCGAGGGGACTTGTTTCTCGTATAGAGGCGACTTGTGTATTGGGTGTGTGGTGATATTATTCGGACTAAGACCCTAAGGTGGCATCCGAGGCCCAAGTGTGGGCTAAGCTATGTGCTCTATCTACGTGTTTATATTCATAGCTTGCATACGCTCATCGAGATGACCATGTATATCGTATTGTACCCCGGTTGGGGATTCTTCTTGAGTAATTCGTTACTCACCCCATCTGTGGTTTTTCCACGGGTAACCAAGTTGCGAGACAGGATGGTGAAGGAGGAGCTGTGATCATGGGGCCCGTCTTCCAACTCACGATTTTTGTATTATGACTCTTGATGTTTTTATTTTCCCTGAATGCATGTAGCGGGGCACGGAGCCCTAGGATGTTTTTTCGAATATTTTGTGGATTTCAGCATTATTGTATTTAGACATGTTTTGAATGATTTTAAGAAATCTCTGATCGGAGTATACTTTGGAAATGTATTTATCTTGGAGCAGTGCTTGGAAACAGGGACGGAGTTCCAGGAAATTGTTTAGTTTTTAAAGGGGTTATTTTGAATGTTTTGTTTTAATTGGAATCCGAAATCATGTTTGTTTAAATGTCCTTTACTTTGAATGCATGCATTGGGGTAAGGGCCCATTTAGTGCCCCATTCGGGTCGGTCCCTTACACCCTACAATCTTGGGTGAGGGTGGCAGACTGTTAAATGCCCCAACGGTCGGGATGATGACTTGGCATTGCCTCGTCCCGGCGATCGGCACGTCCTCGGCGTGTTCGCCGTAGCCCTTGATTGCCACCTGTTAAGGTAAGGACGGCTTCCTGGTTTAAGCCTACCACGACCCGTTCCTTAGCCCCAGGTGCGGTGGTTCAGGCTGACATAGTTTACGTGTTCAGGTCTCACACCCCTATGTCAGTGACACCGATCCAAAGAATTAGTTAGGCGTGGTGACTGGACATGGGCAGCTTGCCTCTAGACCCGACACCCCCCATAGTCTGCAGTAGCACGCGGTGCATGTTTACGCTCATTACAGCGCCGACTGGAGAGCTCCTCGGGATCTTGAGCTAGTGTACCTTTCGTCGATGATGAAGCGGTGAGGCCGGGACTTGTTTCTCGTATAGGCGACTTGTGTATTGTGTGGATGTGGTGATTGATTTCCGGACTAAGACCACGAGTTGGCATCCGAGGCCCAAGTGTGGGCTAAGCTATGTGCTCTATTCGTGTTTATATTCATAGCTTGCATACGCTCATCGAGATGACCATGTATATCGTATTGTACCCCGGTTGGGTATTCTTCTTGAGTAATTCGTTACTCACCCTTATTATGTGGTTTTCCACTGGTAACCATGGTGCGAGACAGGATGGGTGGAGGAGGAGGAGCTGTGATCATGGAAACCCGTTGTTCAACTCTCGAGTCTTATGTTTATGTTTATGATTTAAATGTCCTCTGAATGCATGTAGTTGGGCACGGAGCCCTAGGGTGTTTTCGAATGTTTTCCTGATTCTAGCATTGTTGTAAAGCTTGTATGTTTTAAATAAATCTCACGATCGAGTAAGTTTTGGAAATGTATTTGCCTTGAAACAGGTGCTTGGAAACAGAGACAGGTTTCAGGAATTTATGTTGATTTTTAAATGGATGTTTTCATGTTTGAGCTTTTACTTAGAATCCAAACACCATCTTGCAAATTTTCTGTAGATTTGTATGCATGCATTGAGGTAATGGCCTATTTAGAACCCCATTCGGCTCGGGTCGTTCTGATTGGTATCGAGCTCGAGTCATAGATTCGTAGTCGACCTTTTGTTGTAGGTCATTTTTCCATGATCATCAGCACTCAGACAGTCATCAGGTACGCCTAAGTTTACTATTTGTTGTTGAAAAAAAAAAGGGTTAAGAATTTACAATACCTGTCATCTAGTGTATGCCTTGTGTAGTGTTGTGGAGCGGAGACGAGCAGGTTCTGACTCGTTGTTGGTTTGGGTTTAGAGCGCCATCATGCCAACGTCCCGCAGTGTGTGATGTTTGTTGTGGCTTGTTGAGGTATCCAGATAGATTCGGATGCCCTGGGACATCGTCCCCGTGAGAGGCAGAGCTTGGACTCCCGTAGGCCAATTGTGGCCCAGTTGTTGGTTTTCCCCTAGTGAGAGGGTGGAGGTGCTTTGCCTTGGAGTGCCACTCCAAGAGAAGAGTTAGCTATGGTTGTGCTTATGTGGATGTTTGTGGAGCAGGTCCCCGTGTGGACTAGCCTGGGTAGCTCAAGTGTTGATCTTGAGCCTTAGCAGATTGTTTGATTGCCCAGTGAGTAGCTGCAGAGTTGGCAGCCTTCGAGGAGATTGTTGAGGCATCTTTGTGCTATTGTAAAGTGTTGTTGTTGTTGTTTTGCAGCCAGTAAGCCGGAACCCTATGGTTAAGGGTGCAGTGAGTAGTGTTCCCTTCGGACTGGATCCGTTGGTGTTTTCCTTAGATGTTTGGTAGAGTTGAGCACTCTTCTTTTGGTGAGCTCCTGGAGTGGAGCTAGCTGCTGCATGTTGAGAGAGCCGGCCAGAGTTTTGTTGAGCATCATGTGGAGATGCAAGGGTAGGCCGTGAGCCTTCGGTTTGATGAGATGCCGTAGGCATGGTTTTTGAGTTGGAGCCCTTGTATGCCTAGCCAGAGTTCTTGTCACTTGAGGTTGTGACCTTGTTGGCCTCATTGGTAGTAAGATGTGGTTTTGGTAGTAGTGGCACTTGAGGTGCATTGGTTGGTGTGCCGCTTTGGCACTAAGTCTGGTTGAGCCTTGAGTTTGGCTTGGGCATAGCAGATGGTTCTATGCCGTTCGGAGTTTAGTGCACTCCTTTAGCCTTGGATCCGTTTATGGCAGTGGCACCTGTATAGGTCGTGCCAGAGGGCTAGTTCAGTGGTAGTCGATGGACTACAAGCGAGAGGATGCTCGAGAGAGCCGAGTCGAGCCTTTTCCCAGTGTTCTTGGAGGTTGAGTAAGTCGATGAGGTTGGCGGTTGGTAATTGTTTGTGGGCGTGATTCTCGCGCTAGTGTTAAGGCCAAGAGATTTTCTTTGTGGTTGGTAGTGCGGTCAACTACCTTCGAGTGCCTAAATCTGAGGAGAGTTGAGCGTTGTAGATGCGAGTTTGGTCCAGCTGAGGGACCATGAGTTGGATGTCGATGAGGCGAGTTGGATGCCTTGGGAGAGGTTTCAGATGCCTTTTTGGGTAAGCACCCTTGGTAGAGGCTTGGTATAAAGTAAGTTCGGTTTGGCATTGTTATGCTTTGGTAGAGCAAGCTTGCCTCACTTCGTGTATCGTGTGGAGATGGAACTTTTGGTGTTCCTTGGATTGTTTGTATCTCTCGCCGGTGTTAGCGTTGCTTTTGGAAAAGCGCTTGTTAGTCTTGGATCTCTGAAGGAAGGTTGAGAGTTGTGCACACAAGTGTGTTTTGTGTGGTTCGTTCCGTGGCGAGAGTTTCAGATCCATGTAGGGTTTGCTTTGGAGATATTGTGCTCAGTTCCTGGAGAAGTTGGACTCCAGGTGGTTGTTGCAAGGCTTTGGTCGAGGTGGTAAGGATACCGTGCTCGTGGTATCAGGTTGTTGCTTAGGCAAGTGTTGTTGGGTTGGACCTAAGCTTGGTTGGCGGATCTTCTTGTTGATTGTTGGTTGGAGTTCAGTTGGAAACTGAACAAGAGCGGTGGTAGCTAAGCCGCGTGGTTTCTGAGCGTCATGGCTAAGAGAGTTGTTTGGATCTTTCCTTGGGTAGAAGGTATGTTGTGGCCGATGCTTTGAGTAGGAGGATGACGCATTCTGTAGCGTTTCGGGTCCTCTAGGTTCCCAAGGAGTTGGAGTTGGCCAGCATGGTTGGGATGCTGGAAATTGGAGTTGTTTGTTCAGGCAGTTGTCTGTTAGATCGTTTTCCGGCAGTGTGTGTGTCAAGGGTTGTCGGAGAACCCTAGGTTGTGGAGAGCCTCTCTAGAGCTCAGTCAGGCCTAGGTATTGAGTTTCAGTTGCAAGCTGGAGGCATGTAGTTTGTAGCCTCGGGTGAGTTGCTAGCAGTCTTGGTAGACTAGCAAGCCAGCGTTTGTTTGGAGCAAAGTCCGGATTGGTTCCGGTGCGGTGGCAAGTTGGTGCTTAATGTTGGCCAAGGTATGGTTTGGAGTTGCTAGAAATTAGTTTTGCTCGCGGGGCGAATGGTTCGTGCCCTGTTGGTTGTTTTCCTGTTTCTAGGATGTTGAGTTGCCCCGTTTGGCATTTGGAGGTTCAGTCTGAGATGGACCCCTTGTTGTTTCCCCGTGAGATTAGATGTTGTTGCTCTAGAGGAGCAAGACAGTGAGCATATGTGGAGCCTCTGTCCTTCGGTTGTCTGTTGTAAGAGCCGTTTTCCTTTCGGGAGTTGTCCGGGTTTCTCCCGTAGCCATGAGTCGATGGTAGAGGTGCTAGCAAGAAGGAAAAGTTTGTTGGCTGCTTGGAAGCAGTTGTTTGTCCAGTTAAGCGGATTCTTGGATGGTGTTCTAGAGGCCGCAGATAAAGGTTGTTGTTCGCCTCTTGTGAGTGTTTGGCCAAGATTTGGTTCTTTTGTTGTTTCGAGAGCTAGTTCGGTTCTAGCTGGAGGGCGTTGCCCTGAGGTCTTGTTCCTAGTAAGAAAGTTTTGGGAGTTGACCCCTCCCTCAGTAGTTGAGTAAATCTTGTTAGTTACGGATTGGTGATTCGATTGGTTGAGATTTCCCTTGGGTGTTGCTTCCAAGAGAGAGTTGGTTCTTTGTTGCCTTGGGTTTGAGCAAGTCGGCGAGCGTGTGTGGAGTTCGCCGCCTTCCGGAGATTGCTTGCTTTGGGAAGTCGTTTCCGTTTGGTGAGTCACTTAGCTCCCGAGTTGTGGAGTTTATCAAAGTAAGCAGCGATGATCACCCCAATGAGAGGGTCCTGCTTTGTGTTGTTAGCCGCCAAGAGTTGTTTGTCCTCGCAAGCGGTGGCCACCAAGAAGAGTTGAGTTGTTACGGCAAGTTGTTGGTTCTTTGGAGATTGAAGATTTCCTTTCCCCCTAGCCTCTGTGGTGGTTGAGTTGCTCTTTGGATGCCAGCCTCGAGTGTTAGCTCCTGAGGTAGTCTTGCGGATTCGTGTGGCTCAGGATCCGTAAGCTTAAAGGTTGTCGTCATCCGTTTTCCTTGTGAGGTTTCGGGAGTGGAGCTTCTGGTTGGAAGTTGAGTTAGGCCTAAGCTTAAAGGAGAAGTCCTTTAAGTAGCCAGTTGGATTTTATGAGTTGGGTGGTAGCTTGGAGGCGAGCGTTGCTCGTTATAGTTGGGTTGAGTTCTGCTGAGCAAGCCCTTCTCGGGCTTTGTTCCTAGTTGTTGTGCGTTCGCAGTTGGCGTTAGCAGAGCCGCATTTGAGTGAGTTGGCACTGAGGTGCCGTGGCTTGGTTGGTAAAGCTGTTGAGCTGTTTTCCTCAAGGTGTTGTGTCGCGGTTAGCTGCGTGATGGTTTAGTCCTTGCAGCCCGAGATTTTTCCTTGAGGGGAATGTTGGTTGTCCCTTGCCTGGCAGTGTTTTCTTTGGCCAATTGCTGGTAGTTTTGCTCCGTAAAGTTTGCGTTCGGCCGATGAGGAGTTCTGGTTTGTTGGTTTGGCCGAGTGGAGTCTGTGCTTGGCCCTTGTCTTTTAAAGGTGGCCGTAGCTGAAGTTTCAGCTGGTGTGAGTGTTGTTAGCCGTCTGGTGTACCAGGATGGTGCCCTTTGCCTTTGGTTCGGCGATTTCTCCTTAAGATGGTTGCTTAAGTGTTGTGGTTGCGTTCTAGTTGGAGAAGTTTGCTTTTTGGATCAGTCGCCAGTTGGTGGTTTGGTTATAGTCGTTAAGGCTGTAGGCAA
Source organism: Sicyos edulis (assembly GCA_036507275.1). NCBI lineage: Eukaryota > Viridiplantae > Streptophyta > Magnoliopsida > Cucurbitales > Cucurbitaceae > Sicyos > Sicyos edulis. The sequence goes on from CM071851.1 coordinate 9,308,405, forward strand.
GATTTGAGGTTCGCTGGTCTCTTGTGAAGTAAGAGTAGGCTGTTTGGTTTTCTGGAACCTATGAGGTTCAGTTGTTTGGTCAGCTTGTTGTAGGGTTGAGGTTGTTTTGTTGTCAGCCGTAAGCTTCCAGAGGTGTTTTGCCAGTGCGTGGGGTAGAGTTTCAGAGCTTGTGGCCAGTACTCGAGTTTGCTGAGAGTAGCACCGTTTGAGAGTTGGTGCGAGTTGAGGATGTGGATTGCCGTCTATTTCCCTTCGGAGTTCAAGATATGCCAGTCTTGGTTGAGTTTGTTTGTGGCAGCCTGGATGGCATAGTGCCTTTGAGTTTTTGAGAACCCAAGAGGGTTTGGTTTTCGGAGAAGGTTGGCGTTGTGTTAGCCGAGAAGTTCAGTTGGTTAGGTTTTAGTGGAGTTTCCTGGAGCCGTTTCGTCTTAGGACTTTCGAGGACGAAAGTCTTAAAAGGAGGAAGTATTGTAACGGCCCAGTTTTCTATTTCGGTTCTCGAGGTGCTTTCGGTTAAGATTCAGTGGTTCGGTTGGGCCGTTAGAGCTGTTTTGACCCTTAGAGGTATTTTGGTCTTTTGGCTCTCCGTGCAGGATTTGTGGTTTTTCAGGCTTCGAGGTAGCTCCTGCCTTTGTTGAGGCTGGTTTGTTATTGCTTGCGAGTCCCGAGATGTTTGGGCTAGTCGTTTGTGAGTTCGGTTGTGATTTGGGTTTTTGGGCAAAGTGTTGGTTGGTTGTGTGCTTCCTTTGGGATTTGAGCCCGGGCCCTTGGTGTTGATTTGGGAGTTGGATTTTAGTGAGTTTATTTATTGGGAGAGGTTGCTTCAGTAGGGTCTCGAAGAAGGAGGAAAGCAGGAAATGGGATTTTTAAGGATAAAAGTGGATAAGGATGGATTTTGGATAAAATCCTTATTTTTCCTTTTATTTCCCATTTTCCTTTTCTTTTCCAAATTCATTTTTCTTTTCTTTTTATTTTTATTTTTCCTTTTCTCTCTCTCTCTCTCCCCCGACCTAGCCTCACCCCCAGCCCGAGCTGCCCCCATCGCGCCGTCGCCGAGCTCGCCAAGCCGGTCGCCGTCGCACGCCCAGCAGCCGAGCTCGCCCGTCGCACCAGGGCTCGCCAAGCCGCTCGCCGTTGCAGCCCGCCAGCAGCCGAGCCCGTCGCACCAAATCCGCCCTAGCAGACGCCCAGGTCACGCCAGGAGCTGTCGCAGCCTCGTCGCACCGTACCAGCCGTACCCTCGCGCGCCCAGATCTGCCCGCAGCCGTCGTCGCGTCGTGTCGCCAGATCGCGCGCCTCGCCCTCGCTCGGTCTCGTCCGCGCAGCGATCACCCGTCCTACCGAAAGCCGCGCGCGCGTCGTCCATCTGCCGAAGCTCGCGCGTGTCCGCGCGCGCGACGCTTTCGGCGCCGCGGCGCCCAGCAGCTGAAACAGCGCCCAACCCAGCCAAGAGCCGGTCTCTCGCCCTGTGGCCGGCTAGTTCGTGTGTCCGTCGCGCCTCGTGAGTTGCTCCCGAGCTGAGCCCTGTTTGTTTTATTATATTTGGGCCTTTTGATTGTAATTATTGTTGTTTTTGTTAGGTTCTCACTAGCTAGCTCGGGTTCGATCGCGAGCTTAGGTTTCTTGTGTTTAGAGGTCTTAGGCTGTAAGGATTTCTTACCAGGAGTTGTGTGGACCCTACGATATATTATGTGATTCTTGATTGTATGCTTGTTTGTGTTTATTGACATGTTTGGTGATAAGTGCTCTATTCGAATTCCCGTGGCATGATTTCTGTGTTGTTTCTCATGTTAGTCCATGCTAGGTTGTTTCTTTCGGCATGCTCAGATATCATCCTTGCTTCGTAGTATCATGCTAGGTTCGTTGTATTCTTATTGAGCACGTATTGGATGATATTGCTTGTTTCTTTGATTGCTAAGGCGAGTTAGAGTTGCGGGTAGATAGCATCATCGGCCGGGTGCATAACGTACCTTACACCCCGACGGGGACGTATGAGATGGAGCTCGCCCTAATCCCGTTAGGGAATAGCTAACCCTAACGGTGGCCCCGCAATCTTGGGTGAGGGTGGCGATCGTTAAATGCCCCAACGGTCGGGATGATGACTTGGCATTGCCTCGCCCCCGGCGATCGGCACGTCCTCGGCGTGTTCGGCCGTAGCCCTTGATTGCCACTGTTAAGGTAAAGGCGACTTCCTAGTGTAAGCCTACCACGACCCGTTCCTTAGCCCAGTGCGGTGGTTCAGCCGACATAGTTTACGTGTCCAGTGTCTCACACCCTATGTCGGTGACACTCGATCCAAAGAATTAGTTAGGCGTGGTGGATGGACATGGGCGGCTTGCCTCTCAGACCCGGCACTTCATAGTAGCTGCAGAGCACGCGGTGCATGTTTATGCTCATTACTGAGGCCGACCGGAGAGCTCCTCGGGATCTTGAGCTAGTGTACCTTTCGTCGATGACAGAGAGACAGGCCGAGGCCGGGACTTGTTTCTCGTATAGGGCGACTTGTGTATTGTGTGGATGTGGTGATTGATTTCGGACTAAGACCACGAGTTGGCATCCGAGGCCCAAGTGTAGGCTAAGCTATGTGCTCTATCTCGTGTTTATATTCATAGCTTGCATACGCTCATCGAGATGACCATGTATATCGTATTGTACCCGATTGGGGATTCTTCTTGAGTAATTCGTTACTCACCCTTATTATGTGGTTTTCCACAGGTAACCATGGTGCGAGATAGGATGGGGTGGAGGAGGAGCGTGATCATGGAAACCCGTTGTTCAACTCGAGTCTTATGTTTATGTTTATGATTTAAATGTCCTCCGAATGCATGTAGTTGGGCACGCAGAGCCCTAGGGTGTTTTCTGAATGTTTTCCTGATTCTAGCATTGTTGTAAAGCTTGTATGTTTTAAATAAATCTCTCGATCGAGTAAGTTTTGGAAATGTATTTGCCTTGAAAGCAGTGCTTGGAAACAGGATGAGTTTCAGGAATTTATGTTGATTTTTAAATGGATGTTTTCATGTTTTAGCTTTTACTTAGAATCCAAACACCATCTTGCAAATTTTCTGTAGATTTGTATGCATGCATTGAGGTAATGGCCTATTTAGAACCCCATTCGGGTCGGGTCGTTACAACTGTCACGCCTCTAGTATTTCTGCTTGAGCACGTCCGTTCATGGGAACATCATCATCATGATCACTACCCAACCTCAGCATAATGTCAATCTGTATAAAAAAGAATATAAGTTAATAAAAAAATAGAAAATACGTTTAAAGAATATGAGTTAAATAATTGCAGAAACATATACACAAACAACAACAATAACCTATTTATTAATCCATATACCGTCACAATCACTTCTAATATAGGTGACCGAGTCATTATCGACAGTCTTAGGTAGAGATTCTATGACTCCGTACCCACTTTCTTGGTCAATATCAACTTCATCATGACAGTGTTCTACAATTATTCTTTGTGTAGGAGTTAGAACCACAGACCAACGAGGATTAATTGGATCTTTTATGTAGAACACCTACTTGGCTTGCGTGGCTAAAATGAAGGAGTCTGATTTATGTCCAATGCGATTAAGGTCAATGGTTGTAAATCCCATGTCGTCTACTTTAATTCCACCATTGTTTTCCACCCAATCACATTTGAATAGGACGACTTGAAAACTATTGTAATCGAGCTCCCATATTTCTTGTACTATGCCATAAAAGGTCATTTCTGACATGACTGGATTTTTGTCCTTCGAACTAGAAATTTGCATAGTTTGAGCTGTTATAATAACTCCACTGTTTTGCACACTTCTATGATCATCACGTTCTTTTGTGTGATATTGAATACCATTAACCATGTAACTATCATACGTGGTAACTTCTGGACGAGGTCCATGTGATATCCACCTTAACGTAGGTGATATAACATCTCTTCGAACCTCTAAAGCCAGCTTAATCCGATCACGCAACCAACTAATAAATGTGCGATTATGTTCATCTTGAAGCCACTTTTTATTAGTTGACTTTGTAGGATTCACTTTAGACAACATTTACATGTGTTGATCTACATATGGAAGCACATCATCAACGTTATGAAGTATATACATATGAGCTTGATCAATCATATCTTTAGTTAGTTTTTTATAGTTGGCGGCAGATAATGGTCGATCAATATTTGAATCTAGTATTTTGTTCGATGATCGCAACCCTACTGATTCAACTCCTTGTAAAAATTCAGAACAAAACTCTATCGACTCTTCCAATATGTAATTTTCACCAATGCATCCCTCCGGACGATTTCTATTACGAACATAACCTTTCAAAACTTTCATATACCTTTCAAAAGGATACATCCACCTCAAATAAACTGGTCCACAAAATTTAATCTCTCTTACAAGATGCACCATAAGGTGAACCATTATTGTAAAAAATGCTAGTGGAAAATACTTCTCTAATAGGCATAAAGTGACAACTACATCATCCTGCAATCCCTTCAACTTAGATGAATCTATCGACTTACTACATATAGCTTTGAAAAATAAACAGAGACGAATGATCGCATATCTAACGTGTTTAGGCAAAACCCCACGAATGGCTATAGGTAGCAATTGGTGCATCAAAACGTGATGGTCATGCGCTTTAAGCCCGTAAAGTTTCAAATCAGTAAGTGACACTAATTTCCTTATGTTGGATGAATAACCTTCAGGCACCTTAAGTTCAGATAAGCTTTTACACACACTCATTTTCTCTTTTTTCGATAGTGTGTAACATGCTGAAGACAAGAATGTCTTTTTTTCTCCCTTTTTAATTGGGGCTAACTCAGGTCTTAATTTAGTCAAGTCTCCACGAGTTTTTATTCCATCTTTTATTTTGCCAAGAATATCAAGTAGAGTTCCAATAATATTCGAACACACATTCTTCTCAATGTGCATGACATCTAAACAATGTCGCACTTGAAAATGTTTCCAATACTCTAACTCGAAGAAGATCGATTTCTTCTTCTAATATGATTCTGTATGTTGTAGTCCCTTGCCATATGTAAATTGAAGACTATTTATTTCTGCAAAAATCTCTTCACCACTTAGCGGTTCAGGAGCGATTCCATATTCTTGCTCTCCATTAAATGCTTTTTTTGTCTTCTAAATGTGTGCTCGATTGGTAAATATTTTCGATGTCCGAGAAACACATTCTTGCCTCCTCTAGGTAAAAATATTGATGAAGTTTTCTCTCCACAAATCGGACATGCTTTATAACCTTTTGTGGGACACCCACACAGGTTACCATATGCTGGAAAATCATTAATGGTCCACAACAAAATAGCCTTTAAAGTGAACCGTTCTTGTCGATGTGCATCAAAACATTCAATGCTCGTGTTCCATAACATTTTTAAATCGTCCACTAACGGAGCTAAATAGACATCTATGTCATTTCCAGGTTGTTTAGGTCCAGAGATTAATGCACTTAACATAAAAAATTTACGCTTCATGCACAACCATGGAGGTAAATTGTAAGTCACCAATATAACTGGCCAACAACTATATCTAGTACTTTGGTCACCGTGTGGATTGACTCCATCTGTTGATAAGGCTAGACGAAGGTTCCTCTTTTCTAAACTAAATCAGGCCACCTTTCGTATATTTGTTTCCATGAGTGTGTGTCAGTAGGATGCGTCTATGCCCATCCACCTAGCGGTCCGTCGCATGCCATGTCAATAATCTTGAAATTTCTTTACTTCGAAACATTTGTTCAAATCTTGGAATAGGAGAGAAATACCACATGACTTTTGTTGGAATAATTTTCACTCCTTCTTTCATATTCTTCTTAACCTTCCATCTCGTTGTTCCACAGGTAGGGCACAATGTTGTATCAACAAGTTCTTTTCGATACAAACAACAATCATTGATGCATGCATGGATTTTTTCATACTTCATTCCCAAGGTACTTAAAATCTTTTTAGCATAATAGGTGGATATCGAAATTTCATTAGGAATAGGCAATAAAATGCTCAATAATTCTAACAGCTCTGAGAAGCTTTTATCACTCCATTCATACTTTGCTTTCAAATTATAAAGTTTAATCAGTGCTGATATCTTGGTAAAACCTTTACAATTAGGGTATAATGGTTTCTTGGCATCCTCTAATGCATCCTCAAAGATATGGATTTGTCGTTAAAGTAATTTTGTGCAGCTTCAAACATCCCTATTGGGTCATCTGGGTCATCCACATTCTCATCTACAACTTCAACTATTGGAACATTTTCCATGTTTCTTTTCCTCGATACTGATTCTTCTCCATGCCAAATCCATGTATTAAAACTTTGATCGATCCCATTAAAAAATAAATGGTCTCTTACTACATTCACATTTTGGTACATGGCATTCACACATTTCAAACATGGACAACAAACGAAATTTGATCCTTTCGAATGCCCTATTGCATTGCTTATAAATATCTCAACTCCTAAACCGTATTCTGGTGACATTCGATCCTTAAACATCCACGACTTATCCATAGCAATAATGCAGTAAGAAATCTAGTCAACTATAGAAACCTAACCTACAAAAATTTCAAAACAAGGTAGACTCGAGTCACATATCTAACTCAATTTAAATTAACTCAATTAATTCTAAAACAATACAATTATTTCAACCATCAAAGTTGGTGTCACACATGTAAATAAACTTTTCAATAAAATAAAATCCACGAATCCATGAATCAAAATTGGTTCAATGATATACCAATGAACTAGAATAATTAGTTTAATATATGCTCAAATTAATTCATCAATCTAAGCTATAATAATACAAGAAAATTACTTTGAAATAAATATCTAAATTTATGAAACAAACAAATGCCCAAATTTGAATTTCTTAAGAAACCCATGAAATTACATATGCACAAATGAAACAAATGCACAAATTACAACAAATAAAAAATCACAAATTTGAAACAAATGCACAAATTTGAGATAAGAGTTAAATATGGAAAGATTAGAAAACAATTTGGGAAGATATTAGTTAAAAAAGAGCTTAAAAAAGTTAGGGACTAAGAAATTACCAAGTTTGTGAAGAAATAATGCCCAAAAGGTGGAGAAATGCCAAAACCTAGCGGCGACGGAGAGAAAGAAATGAAAACCCGAGGTTAATGGCGGCGGCGAAGATGGTTTGTCGACCCACTAATGACGACGGAGAAGTTTTGTCGAAGAACTAGCGGCGCCGACGACGGATATGGGTTTTGGGTCGAAAGGGCTTGGTCACTTGGTAGAGGAAATGAGGAAATGTTGAAATGAGGACACACTGTCCTCAAGTCGTGAAGACGAAAATGCACAAATTATTGATGGCAGACATGGCCCGCCACCGAAATTAATAACACGCTATATATAAAGGAGGGCACGGACCGCCACCGAAACTCACAACACGCAATTTTCAAAGGCGTTCACGGCCCGCCATCAATAACTCCCTCTGCATTTTCGAAAATTCTCAATTCTAGCCTGCCACCTATTCGTGTAATTCTACTAGTGTAAATTTCATAAAGAAAAAACAAAAAACAAAATGGTTATCAAACGGGACCTTAGATTTTTCTTTTTCAACAATAATAAAATGTATTGTTTGGTTTTTTTTTAAAAGTAAATGTGTATTTTTAGTTTTTTAATAAGTGCCAAAAGATTTAAGTATTTAAACCATCTTAATTTTTTTTTAAATTTTAGTTAAGTTTTCTATAATAAGTAGTACTCGGGAAATTTTAGATGCATTTAATTAGCTTTGATCTAAAAGTGCTTAAAAATGTTATTATTTCCAAAAACTATTTAAGGTCTTAACCAGATTTACTTGATCGAACACAACACTTATGTGGGAAACAACAACACTTTTTATTATGACCATTTTAGAAGAGATTACAAGACAAGTGTTTAGGGCTCCCACTACAAAATCACACTAGGACTCTTTGAAGACACTTTGTAGTACTTTACAACATTTGCTTTTTCTTGGATACAAAATATGGTGGGGTGGAGGAGTATTTATAGTTTGGGCTAGACAATGTGGACCACACATTTGTCTAGAATGTTCCTAAGAATATCTAAATATTTTCCCTCACATTTCTCTAGAGAGTTCCTAAGAAACACATCTAATTCAACACATCTAGATATCTTGCACTTTCTAGAACATTCTTTCAATATTCACCTAAATCTGAAATTCTAAACACTTCTACAATTTACAAAGAAACTTCTAGATAATGGGTATCTATTCTAAGTGGGCTAAACTTCATTGGACTAGTGATGAACATTTAACACTCTCCCTCATCACTAGCCCCCATTCGTCGTACCATGTTGAAAGAACCCTCGAGCTTCAAGGCGAGACTTATATCTTTCGATTAATCCATCCAAACAACACTCTATTTTGCAATCCCTCTTGCAAGAATTGGGTTTGACATCTCTTGGTCTTGACACCAGTTACCATATTTGATTTTTCTCCAAAGCTATAATTTCTTCCACCATCGCCTTTTGCCAAGCCGAGTTTTCTAATGCTTCTTCATATGTCTCTAGCTCTTTAACACTATCCTCTATAATAATTGTATTAGCATTCTCCAGATTTGACTTCTCGATCACCAACATGAGTGTCGTTTGGTTCTTCAGGCTCATCATCACTTGACCATATGTGTGTATTTTGCTCTCCCTCTCCTCTTGTAGAATTTCTTCAATGTTGCTTGAGTTTAGTAAGACTTTCTTCTCGAATAACCACCACAAAGATGCTTCTTCAAACATTACATCTCTCGAGGTTTAATAGTTTCCACTTGTTGGATTTTCCAATATTTTAACATCTTCATAGATCTTCATATCTTCAGGCACAATCATCATGTTGTTGATCTTAGCAATCGGAAACTGTATATTGTTGGATGTATGTACTACATGACTCCCTTTGTACTTAACCTTATCTTGGAGTTTCCTTTGATCATCGCTCATGTTGTTTGAGCGTCCTGAATCAATGATCCAGTCATTATCATAATCTATATGATCTCCTACCATTGCCATGAGTGCTTGCTCTTCTTCTTCAAAGGCATGTAGTATTTCAGCATCCCATTCATTTTCCATCTCATTTTTTGAAGTTGCTGCATTGCTTTCAAAAGACTTTTTCTTCTACCAACAATCCTCTGACATGTTGTAACGACCCAGGTTTTCATCCCAGTCTTCCATGTATGCCCTCGGGGTATTTTGGTAATTTGGTCGGGTCGTCAGGGCCGTTTATGTCTTTTTCCAGTTGCTAAAATTATTGGATGGATTTATGAAGGTTTTTGAGGCTTTGTGGTTTGGTTTGAGCATGGGTAGATGCAAAAGTAAAAATAAAGGAATTTGTGTTACAACTGGGATTCGAACCCGGGTCTCCGGGAAAGCCTGTGAGGATGCGTGCCAGTTGAGCTATGGAGAGCTCTTGTTACTCTTTCCGCGTCATATCTTAGTTACCCTTGGATCTTTGGAGTTTTGTGCATTTGGTTAAATGAAAAGAAATTAGGTTTTGTGTTTTCTTCCCCAAAACTCCATGACCGCCCAACCCTCTTCTCTCCCAAGCCCCTTGCCGTGATTTTCTTCCCTTGCAGCCCCGCGCGCTGTCGGGCCAGCTAAGCGACCCAATGAGCAGGCCAGCTAGATCGCACCAGCAGTGAGCCAGCGCCAAAGAAGAAGCTTCTCAGACGCGCCTTGGCGCCAAAGAAGACGCAGCCCAGCGCCTGTGCCGTCGCAGCCGCCAATGAGCGTCGCGGCACCGATCCGCCCGTCCGTTGCATCGCAGCGCGCGCGATCGCACCGCTGCCCGCGCGCGCCTCCATCGCCGCCATCGCCACCGAAGCCTCGCGTCGCGTCGCAGCGAGCGCCGTCGCCCGTCGTCGCCCCGCGTGCCCCTCGTGCTCGCGCGCGTGCGTCGCCGTCGCGCCGCCCCCAGGCGCGCGCGCCGCGCGCGCCAGCGCTGCGTCCGCTGCGCGAAGCAGCGCCAGATGTGCGCCCATTTGCCGCCATCAGCGCCCATCCGCGCCCGATGCGCAGCCGCCGCCGCTTTGCTGCCGCCCGTCCGCGTGTGTCACCGCATCGCGTGAGTTGCTCCGAGCCGAGCCCTATTTATTTTATTATATTTAAGCCTTTAGAGTGTGATTATCATTGTTTTTGTTAGGTTCTCGGTAGCTAGCTCGGGATCGATCGCGACTTAGGATTTTGTGTGTAGTTGCCTCCGGCGTAAGGATTTCTTCTGGAGTTGTGTGGACTCTGCGATGTTCTATGTGATTGATGTTGTATGTTTGTTTGTGACTATCGGCATGTGTAGTTTAGGTGCTCTGTTCGAATTCCCGAGTGGCATGACTTCGTATGTTGTTCATTCATGTTAGTCCATGCTAGGTTGTTCCGCTCGCATGCTCATATTCATTCTTGTTCCGTAGTACCATGCTAGGTCCTTTGTATTCTTTTGAGCACGTATTGGATTGTTTCTTTGATTGTTAAGGCGAGTTAGAATTCGGTAGGTAGCATCATCCGGGCCGATGCATAAAGTATCTTGCATCCATGGCGGGACGTCGAGACGATTCTCGTCCCCGGACCCGTTAGGGTTTAGCTAACCCGACCGGTAGGCCCCGCAATCTTGGGTGAGGGTGGCGGATCGTTAAATGCCCCAGCGGTCGGGATGATGACTTGGCATTGCCTGCGTCCCGGCAATCGGCACGCGTCCTCAGCGTGTTCGGCCGTAGCCCTTGATTGCCACCGATAGGGCAGGGCGGCTTTACGGTGTAAGCCTACCACGACCGATTCCTTAGCCTCGGTGCGGTGGTTGGTGACATAGTTCACGTGTCGAGTCTCACACCCCTATGTCGGTGACCGATCCGGAGATTTAGTTAGGCGTGGTGATCGGACATGGGCGGCTTGCCACTAGACCCGGCACCCCATAGTTCTGCGAGAGCACGCGGCGTGCGCGCTTACGCTCATTCTGGCGCGCCGACCGGAGAGCTCCTCGGGATCTTGAGCTAGTGCACCTTTCAGATCGACGATGATGAAGCCGAGGCCGGACTCGTTTCTCGTATAGGGCGTATTGTGTGGTGGATTCATTTCCGGACTAAGACCCTGAGTTGGCATCCGAGGTCCAAGTGTGGACTTAAGCTATGTGCTCTATTCTGTGTTTATATTCATAGCTTGCATACACTCATCTAGATGACCATGTGCATCGTATTGTACCCCGGTTGGGGATTCTTATTGAGTAATTCGTTACTCACCCTTATTTTGTGGTTTTCCACAGGTAACCAAGGTGCAAGAGCAGATGATGGTGAAGGAGGAGCTGTGATCATGGGAACCTGCTGTCATCTCTGACTTTTTATTTCTATGACTCTTGTCTTTTATTTTCCCCTGAATGCATGTAGCCGGGCACGGAGCCCTAGGATGTTTTTCCTGAATGTTTTTATGGATTCCAGCTTTGTTGTATTTGAGGATTGTTTCAAATGTTTTAATAAATCTCTGATCAGAGTATGCGTTTAGAAATGTATTTGCCTTGAAACAGGTGCTTGGAAACAGGGACAGGTTTCAGCAATCTATTTGATTTCTGATTGAATCTCTTTTGTTTTTTTTTAATTGGGAATCCAAAAACTAAATTGCATATTGTTCTTTACTTTGAATGCATGCATTGGGGCAAAGACCTATTTAGAGCCCCTTTTGGGTCGGGTCTTTACACATGTAGCCCTTTTTTCCGCAATTATAACAATTGCCTTCGAACCTCTTTCGTTGATAGCTCTTATTTTCGTTCTTATGAGCTCTCCAAGGATGTGCGATTCCTTGATGATTTCTTCCTTTGTCATCATTTCCACCCTTGGATGGTTGCTTAAATTTGCTTTGGCCTTTACTTGTGTAGTGTACTTCTTCTTCACTCTTTAACGTGATGCCTTTTATTTGCATAGACATGATTTCTTGACTGGCTAGCAAATTTTCGAACTCTACAAGTGATGGTTGAGTAGCCCATCCTTGTACAACAATGATGAAGCTTCTATACTTCGGTCACAATCCGTGGATGATGATCCTCTTCATCCGAGCTTCTCCGATGGCAGACTTTGGATCTAGTTCAGTAATCTTTCGAAAGATCGACTTGACTTTCTGGAAGTACTGAGCGATCGTTATGTTGCGTTGTGAGATTGATAATAGCTCACTCTCTAGAAGTTGTAGCTTCGTATCATTCTTCTTTGAGAAGAGCATCGCAAACGTGTCCCATGCTTTTTTCGGTTTTTTGTTGCCCCGAATGTGCTCCAACATCTCTTCTTCGACGATGGTCTTGAAGGCAAACATTGCTTTTCCTGCTTTGATTTTTCATTTCCGCAAAACCCCATTAACATCCTCCTCTGGTGGCGTAGTTTTGCTCCCACCAACGACCTCCTATAGGTCTTGTCCTTGTAAGTAGGACATCATGTCTGTTGTCAACGTGTTGTAGTTGTTGTTGTCGAGTTGCTTGATTCCTCCGACGACTTGGAGATCACTCATCGTGTTGGTAGTACCTCAGTAATACCAAACAAGTTTTTTTTCTTTCGAATTCTTAATTTAGGCATTCTTTTAGGAAATCGGTTCAATGATGTAATAAATGATCAATTGTTCTGTTCCTCCTTGCTTTGTTTCATAAAACAACTTCTGATTAAGGACCCTGAATCTATCTTCATGAAGATCTCCAGTGGTCTTCATTTATAACTTCTAGTGAGGTTGCGAACGAAGAGAGAAAAATGTGAGGGGAGAGCATTTCCACTTTGTCCAATATGTTACTGTTGCCATTAATGTATTTACATCTTACTGATTTTGAAAACAAAGTGTCCCTGTTAATAGCCGAAGAGGCTTTTACAAGCTTCAAAAAAGAAATTTAAGGCCCCGTTTGATATCCATTTCGTTTTTTGGTTTTTGTTTTTTTTTTATCTTATAGTTTTTCATTTTTTAAAAAAATAAAAATAGTGTATGTTTAATAACTCATTTTAGTTTTATGTTTTCAAAAATGAAAAACCAAAAAACATGTTCGATAACTATTTCTTGTTTTCAATTATCACATTTTGATTGGAATTTTTTAGTTTTTTACTATTTATTCTTATTCTTTTCATACTTTTTAAAAACAAAAACAAAAACTTATTTTTAAAAGCTACTTTTTTTAGTTTTTAGAATATCTTTAATATTTTAAAAATATTTTTGAAATTTTAAAAACAAAAACCAAAATTAGTTATCAAACAAACCTGTTTTTTAAAAGTAAAAACAAGAACAAAAAATAAAAAACGAAATAGTTAACAAACGGGACCTAAGTTACTTTAATTTAACTATCTTAGCTTTTTGGTTGGATTAATCAATTGATTGTGAGTTCCAAACAGGACCCTTGGCAATAGCTATTGAGGATCCTTTGGATGGACGCACAGAACCTCAACCAAGTAGGTATAATAAGTGGGAAGTTGTGAAAAGTAAAGTTTATGGTTCTTTAGCTGAATCAATTATAAGCCTCGTCGGTATTGTGGTATTTGCAACAAGTGCAAATTCGGCAACAGGTTATTATTTACTCTATCTTTTCCATCCTGCTTATGACCTGTTGATTACTATTTAACCAATCAGTATGTCATTATAATCCAGTATTCTCTCTTGTATTTCTATGAAACTAACTAATATTAAGAATATTTTTATCGATACATCAAATTATGTTATTCATGCTAAATAGATTAATATGTTGATTTTATGCTTGCCTCTCAAGCATCGATGCTTAAAACTTATTTTCTGGGAAAAAGTAACATTTTCAAATTCAATTGTTTGCTAACATTATTGAATCTTCAAGAGAACCTAGAATATGGTCATCTCAAGTTTCATCATACTATAGAGGTCTATTTTGAAACACAATATATCTTATAATTTAATTTCAAATCTAAACTTAATAACTTGTTTCACTTATTCAAATCTACTTTCATGTCATTGTTTGCAAGCAACATTGTAGTTTTGGCATTGGCAAACCTGATTAGTGGCCTTTTTAGCCTTGGACATGTGAGTAACTAACTACTGGCTTTCTGATAGACCTTTTGTATGAATGATTATTAAATTTAGGACAAATAATATAAAGAAATATATAGTAGAAGTAGACAGTAAGAGGCAAATCCAAGTTGCCATTCAAATGTTTTAATACACTTTCCACTGATTAAGGTAGTCTATTTTCTTGAGTTTTTAGTCTTATCTTTATTGCTCTGTTCAAAAGTCCATTCCATTCACTACAAGGAAAATGGTGTTACCTGACGGTTTTAACAGTCGGTTAAACTAAAAAAACGTAGGACAAACTTGAGCACGCGGTTATTTTGGAGTCGGCTAAACCGTACTCTAATGTGCGTCGGATAAGGTTTAATCGACGGTTATGCAAAAATGTCGGACAAAGGTTCGTTGTCCGACATTTATTAAACCGTCGGATGAAATACCCTTGTCCGACGTTTATGAAACCTTCGGATAAAATTACTTATCCGACGTTTTTAAAACCGTCGCATAAAATTCCTTATCCGACGATTTTTACACCGTCGGATAAAATGCCCTTATCCGACATTTTTCAAACCGTCGGTTAATCTTTGTTTTTTATTAATTTTTTTTTAAATATGTATATTATATTTGTTATGAAAATTATGAACTACCAATTTTTTAAAGCGAATGTCACAAACACATATACGCTTTACGAATGAAATGAAACGATATATATAACATAAGGAGTTATGAAATCCAATAAAGTTTTAACATATCCTTACAAAAAGAGTTTTAAATGTTTTGTAAAGTAATTTACGAAATACAATGAAAGACCTAAAAGCTGGATCTAGCAATGAAGATCTCCCAGAAGAGTGAGCACCTGGAAAATATAAAATGAAACATGAATTAGATAACTTTAAAAGTACTTATAATTTGTAGAAGTTGTGACTTTTAGAAATTTAACGACATATTATGGACGTACCCAAAAAATAGTATGCTTGTTATAAACTTGTAAATCATTACATGCATAATCTAATTTGTGGCTACCTTTGCTGCAGGATAGCCACACGTGACATAAAATTTATAAAAAATTAATATGAGTTTTAATTGTTCAATTACCTAAATGGTTGGTTATGGCTTTGCTTTCTTGAACGACTCCATCATCGCTCTAAGCTCTATCATGTCACCTCGTGTCTGAGCAGATTCCTTGCGAGTCTGAGCCACGAGGTTTTTTAATTGGGTCTTGAGCATATCGACCTCTTCTTGCAGTTGTGTCTCACGCTGTGAAGTTGCTTCACTAGCATTAGAAGACGATGATGACCTCTTACCTCTTGCTTTAACCCGAAACATCATAAGGAAGTCATCCTAGGCCTTTTATGCTGCCCGTCCTAATCCTAAGAACTTTCTCAATTATCTCTATATCGTCATAAGGGAGTCCTGTTGCAATGAATCCCTCTTTTATCTCTATCATTTGCTCATGTATAGAAATAAAACATATATCAGTATTGAGATTATATTATTTGAATGATAAAAGAAAACCAACTAACTTACGTAAAATTCCTCCGAAGCCTTATCCACCCATCGATCCTGAAAAGTGAAATGAGTTTCTTGAAATAGGTCGATAAAACCCACGACTTGGCCCTCATTCTTTTTCTGGACACATATATGAACTAAGTTAGTATTTCATATAACATTTGTATTAATAAAGTATAATGTAAGATAATTACCTTATATAGTACGGTTAGGAAAGAATGACTCCCTACTCGGTGATGATATTTGACTTGAGCTCTACTCTCCACGGTCTTCTTGGACTTCGACTTGTAGTTAGGATTTTCCCATTTGTTGCATAAATACTCCCAATCAGCTGGTTCTGTTATGGTAGGAGGTGGCTCCAAGCATCGAACCGCAGGATCAAGACTCCTTTAAAGATCATATTAGTTTTATGTGACTTAATTTAAATAAACATAAGAAATAATTCAAATCTTACTTACTTGTAATGTTTGTGCAATGTGAATCTATACTATTTGAACGTAGATTTCATTATGTATTCTATATTTTTACTTACCATAGGATTACTCAAGTCAAGATTAAAATGTGACTGAAAATAAATATGAATAAATGTTTAACACTAAAAAATAGTAGCTAAAATAGTATGTATAAGTGTTTCAACATACCAACAGTCGATGTTTCACCAAGTTTTTAAGATCCTCGTTCACATCTTTCCAAGTATTGAGAGTAATAGGAAAGATCTCTCACACGAGCACGCCAATCTGCTTGCTCAAACTGTTTGCCTCCTGCCCCACAGCCTTTCCATACTCTTCACTAAACTCGACATTCACCAGGCCGTGTCGATTTACAGTTCTCTCCAACTCAGCTCCCTTCGTAATACCTCTACCACGGCGAGGTCTAGATGTACTACCTGCACATGGTTTAATGTTAGAAATAAAAAATAAAAGCGTGGATGAGAAAAAAGAAATGAAATCATACTCAATCCATCGGTCCCCCCAGAAGGCATAGTGGCAGGAACAACATCTACATCATCAGCGGTCTCCTCGAAGAACTAGCTCACCTCCCAAACAAATTTGCAGGCATGACGCACTGCAAAAGAAAAAAACATTAAGTATATGAGTCATGAAACGAGTGAAATCTCCCATAATAAAATTCATAATATAAAACGTAACTATATTTTAGTCAGAATAACCATCATCGAATGAGACACTCTCAGAAGATGTATCTTGGTCATCTTCGATCTCTTGATCGTCAATGAAATTGTCAGAATTATTCGATGATTGTCTTCTATTATGTGTTGTTTCAACTATGATCGGTTCGACATCAGTCCTTCTATAAATATCTTCTTCTATACACTCATCGACAGTTGTTGGACCTTCTAGTTGTATTTCATGAAATTCTTCATTCTCTATCTCTTCCACTTCAGGCACATCCCATAACTTTTTATTCGGTACCAATTGCACTACCTTCCAATTGCGTCCGTACTTTGGATCGCTTATATAGAAAACTTGTTGTGCTTGTGTAGCAAGTATATATGGGTCATCTTTGTACCAAAATTGAGACGTGTTAATTGAACGCAAACCTAGCTCAAAATGTGATCTACCTTTTCTGTTGTCAGTGTTGTACCAATTGCATTTGAAAATTATAACTCGTCTTCTATTAACATATACAACATCGAGCACTTCCTTTATGACCCCGTAATAGTTCAAGGGATCATCTTTGGTTCCTCCTTCGCCCGACACCTCAACACCACTATTTTGTGTTGTTCGATTTTCTTCAACCATGATGGTGTGAAACCTAGCACAATTAACTATGCATTTTTCATATGATCAAACCAACCTACTAGGTCCCATCGTAATTGCATACAAATCATCACAATTATTTCCATTTTGTCGTAATTTGAGCATTTCTTTTTCAAACCATCCTGGAAATTGTTCTTCATGTTTTTTATATAAGTCTGTAGAATTTAGCACACCAGGGCGGATTAGTGCTAGATTTTGAGTAAGATAAGTATTTATCTCATCACAGTTATTAAGAATGTACCAATGTAATCTACGAATATCAATAGGAGATAAAGTTTTTGGTGTCATTTCTCCCATTGGTCGTGCATTCTATTTGAACACTTTGTACTCCCCTTGCTGCTCGTTATTAGGAATCTGGTCATCATTGTGGTCTGCCCTATTGAACTTCATTTCAATCCCAGTGAGGTATAATGAACAGAAGTTCAAACATTCTCTGTTCACGTACTTTTCAGCGATTGACCTTTCTGGACGTGCCTTATTCATAACGAATAGTTTGAATGTTCTTAAACTCCTTTCGAAAGGATACATCCAGCTATAGTTCACAGGCCTGACCAACTTACATTTGTATGGCAAATGGATGGCTAAATGAATCATTATATCAAAGAATGCGGGTGGGAAGATTTTCTCCATTTTACAAAGAATTATGATAATATCTTTTTGCAACCGATCCAAATCAGCCACCCGTAATGTTTTAGAACACAAAGAACTGAAGAAGTGGCAAAATTCAACAATCGTAGTGCACACTTCCTCAGGTAAAAATGCTCGAACACCGATATGAATTAGTGTCTAAAGTAGAACATGCCAGTCATGTGTCTTCAGTCCCGTTAACTTTGAATCGGTAACACATCGTCCTATGTTAGAAACAAAATCATCAGGATACTTGATGGATTTTAAAAAGTCACAAATTTCAACTCTTTCGTCTTTAGTGAAAGTATATGTTGCATGCGGCTTCAGTTCTTTATCTCATAATTTTTTTATGTGCAGTTCTCTTCGTATTCCCATACTTCGAGGTCTTTTCTACCATTCATTGTATCTTTTGTCTTCCCTTCAATATTAAGTATAGTTCCTAGCAAATTCTCACACACATTCTTCTCGATGTGCATTACGTCCAACTTATGTCTTAACAAAAGTTTAGACCAATATGGTAGCTCAAAGAAAATGCTCTTTTTTCTCCAATTGTTTTCGGTTTGTTTCATCTTCTTATCTTGTTTAGAAGGATGCTTGCTAAGCACAAGAAAACACATATGACTAACTTGGTGCAGGATCTCATCTCCATCCCATGTCATTGGGGGTTCACGAGTTTCATTCTTCCTATCAAATAATTTACTTCTATGCCAAGTGTGATTATTAGGTAGATACAGTCGATGTCCAATGTAACCTCGTTTCCCTCTTAGACCAACACTCGGAGTATCTTCTTTACAAATAGGACAAGCTTTGTAACCTTTCATCCAACCAGACAAGTCACCATACTTTGGGAAATCATTTATGGTCCACATCAAAGAAGCACGAAGTTGAAAATACTCCTTCTTGAATGAGTCAAACGTGCGAACACCAGTATTCCACAACACTTTCAACTCATCAATTAGTGGTTCCAAGTCACATCAATCTTCTTTCCTGGTGATTTAGACCAGGAATTAATAAGGATAATATGATATTGGTTTCTTTCATGCATTTCCAAGGTGGTAGATTATATGGAACTAATTGTACATGCCACATACTGTACGTGGTACTCATATGACCGTAAGGGTTAAATCCATCAGAGGACAATCCAAATCGTACATTTCGAGAATCCAATGCAAATTTAGGAAATTGAAGGTCAAAATGTTTCCAAGCTTCACCGTATGATGGATGTCGCAAAACTCCTGCTTCCTGAACCCGTTTTTCCTTGTGCCATCTCATATCGAAAGCATAATGCTTAGAAGAGAACAACCTCTTTAGTCGAGGTATTAAAGGGAAATGTCGCACAACTTTATGGGGAAGTTTCTTACAATTATCCTTGTTGATCCTATATCGAGACTCTCCACATGTAGGGCATTGTTCAACATCTTTGTATTCATTCCTATACAACACGCAATCATATTTGCATACATGAATTGATTCGTAGGTCAATTCTAACTCTCGAAACTTCTTATTAGCCTCATAAAATGAACCAGGCATGCAAGCACCGTCAGGATGCGATTCTTTTAATAGTTTCAACAACGAATCAAACAATGTATTTGTCAAGTTATTCATGGCTTTCAGATGCATCAATTTTACCAGAAAATGGAAAGCTGAGAATTGAGTACAACCTGGATATAACGGAATAGATGCTTCTTTCATAAAATCATCGAACGATGTTGATCGATCATCTTCTCCACCATTATTGGGTGTAATATTTTCATAAGTATTATTATCTTCTACAGCTATAATAGATTCCAAAGTACGACGGTTCATGTCGTTCAACATTTCTATTATTTCATTCTCCATATTAAGCATACTTGACTCAACTACATTGACCCTTTCTGCGTGTACTAGCCTAACTCTTTCAGTTTCATACCTAGGTAAGTTGACCGGTTCTCCGTGGTGTAGCCAATCTCTATACGATTCGACCATCCCATATATGAACAAATGAGTTTCTACTCCTTCAATACTTTGCCACAACGCATTCATACATTTTTTGCATGGACATCTCGTTTTTCCTACACTATTGACATGAGATTTTGCCATTTCCAAAAATTGTTTGACACCTTCAGCATACTCTACAGACAACCTATTTTTATTTTTAATCCAATCTTTGTTCATCTTCAATCTCTTTCAATAATCACTCTCAGGTTCTAGCGGCGTACTATCCTAAAGGATTTAGACGAACAATTAGAGAGGTCATTGAAAGATATCAAACAACATCTAGGACTAAACGACTCTTTGTATTCTTAATCATGAAGAAAATTTAGTTATAAACTTAATCAACTATATATATAAGAATGAATAGAAGAGAAAAATTGAGGGATCATTTGTATCTTGAAAAATGAAACAAATAACTAATCAAGTCATATTTCCATTTCAACAAACATATGAGACCAAACTATGATATAGTTTGGTACAAATTTCATCAAACTTCTCTAACCAACTATTAAAGTACTAATCTCTTTAATACTTAATAGTCTCTTTCATCAAACTTCTCTAACCACTACTAAAGTACTAAACTCTTTAATACTTAATAATCTCTTTCATCAAAATTAAATAGAATAATTACAAAATAAAAAATAAATAAATGCATAATAGGTTTAACAATATTTGTAACACCCCTAATGTTTATAAGGTTCTAAAGTAGGTTAATTAACTTGATTTTATGAAAAACTTGAGCATAATTTATCACCATGAAAAATTCACTTAGCTTTAAATTATATTTGTCCATTAACCTTAAATATTTATTTTAGGTTTTTAAAATAATAAATTTTACTCACATAGCAAGAGTTCCTACATTCACCTTCGAAGGAAGCATAAATTCATAAGGAACACCTTTCTCAAATGGAAAACAAATTTATCTCTAGGGTACCAAATTTTTCTATGATAAGAGTCTAAAACAAAATTCTCAATTATTACAATTGTTTTTTGAGCAATGAAAACTTTCCTAACTTGTTCTTTATTCGTTCACCTACAATAATGTCACAAACATTAGCTTGAACCAAACTTACCAAAATTCAACAATTGAAAGCTTTCTATATCAGAAAAAAAAACAACAACAAACAAACAATTGAAAGCTTAAGTGATCAAATATTCATTCAAATTAGTTAAGTTTCAATTCTAGACCTTTAAGTCCTCATGTGATGCAATATTCATGTAAAGACCCGACCCGAATGAGGTTCTAAATAGGCCATTACCTCAATGCATGCATACAAATCTACAGAAAATTTGCAAGATGGTGTTTGGATTCTAAGTAAAAACTAAAACCTGAAAACATCCATTTAAAAATCAACATAAATTCCTGAAACTCACCCCCCTGTTTCCAAGCACTGTTTCAAGGCAAATACATTTCCAAAACTTACTCGATCGAGATTTATTTAAAACATACAAGCTTTACAACAATGCTAGAATCCGGGAAAACATTCAGAAAACACCCTAGGGCTCCGTGCCCAACTACATGCATTCAGAGGACATTTAAATCATAAACATAAACATAAGACTTAGAGTTGAACAACGGGTTTCCATGATCACCAGCTCCTCCCCCACCATCCCTTCTCGCACCATGGTTACCTGTGGAAAACCACATAATAAGGGTGAGTAACGAATTACTCAGTAAGAATCCCCAACCGGGGTACAATACGATATACATGGTCATCTAGCAGAAAGATATGCAAGCTATGAATATAAACACAGAATAGAGCACATAGCTTAGCCCACACTTGGGCCTCGGATGCCATCTTAGGGTCTTAGAACGGAAATCATCACCACATCCACACAATACACAAGTCGCCCTATACGAGAAACAAGTTTCGGCCTCAGCCTGTCTACTGTCGACGAAAGGTACACTGGCTCAAGATCCCGAGGAGCTCTCGGTCGGGCTACAGTAATGAGCGTAAACATGCACCGCGTGCTACTGCGAACTATGAAGGTGCGGGTCAGAGGCAAGCTGCCCATGTCCGATCCACCACGCCTAACTAATTCTTTGGATCGGTGTCAGCGACATAGGGGTGTGAGACACGGACACGTAAACTATGTCGGCTGAACCACCGCACTGGGGCTAAGGCGGGTCGTGGTAGGCTTACACCAGAAGCCATCCTTACCTTAACAGGTGGCAATCAAGGGCTACGGCCGAACACGCTGAGGACGTGCCGACTGCCGGGGACGAGGCAATGCCAAGTCATCATCCCGACCGTTGGGGCATTTAACAGTCTGCCACCCTCACCCAAGATTGCAGGGCCTACCGGTCGGGTTAGCTAAACCCTAACGGGGTCCAGGGACGGAGAACTGTCTCGACGTCCCTGCCATGGATGCAAGG
Source organism: Sicyos edulis (assembly GCA_036507275.1). Classification (NCBI taxonomy): domain Eukaryota; kingdom Viridiplantae; phylum Streptophyta; class Magnoliopsida; order Cucurbitales; family Cucurbitaceae; genus Sicyos; species Sicyos edulis. The sequence goes on from CM071851.1 coordinate 9,330,650, forward strand.
TGCTTTATGCATTAGGTCCGGATGATGCTATCTACCTGCAACTCTAACCTGCCTTAACAATCAGCACACAATTCCATAAAATCCAATACGTGCTCAATAAGAATACAACGAGCCTAGCATGATACTACGAAGCAAGGAACAGATACGAGCATGCCAGAAAGGAACAACCTAGCATGGACTAACATGAGAAACAACATAGGAAATCATGCCAGTCGGGAATTCAGAATAGAGCACTTGTCAGGAAACATGTCAATAAACACAAACAAGCATACAATCAGCAATCACATAATATATCGCAGGGTCCACACAACTCTGGTAAGAAATCCTCACCTGGCCGGAAGACCTTTAAACACAAGAAACCTAAGCTGCGATCGAACCGGAGCTAGCTAGCGAGAACCTAACAAAAACAACAATAATTATAATCAAAAGGCCCAAATATAATAAAACAAACAGGGCTCAGCTCGGGAGCAACTCACGAGGCGCGACGGACAGACGAACGAGCCGGTTGCACGGGCAAGACAAGCTCTTTGAAATTTGTTTGCGCGCGCTGCGCGCGACGGACGCGCGTTAGCGCGACGGCGCTGAAAGCGTCGGCGGCGCGACACGGCGAGCTCGGCATCGAGACGCGCACGGCACGGCGACGACGGACGGCGGACGGCGCGGACGAGAGACGAGAGGAGCGCGCGCGCGATCTGGCGACACGACGCGACGACGAGTACCGTAAGGGATCGACCGAATGGGGCACTAAATGGGCCCTTATCCCAATGCATGCATTCAAAGTAAAGGACATTTAAAGCAGACATGATTTCGGATTCCAATTAAAACAAAAACATTCAAAATAACTCCTTTAAAAACTAGACAATTTCCCTGGGAACTGTCCCCTGTTTCCAAGCACTGTTCCAAGATAAATACATTTCCAAAGTTTACTCGATCGGAGATTTACTAAAAGCCATTCAAAACCTCATTCGGATACAAAATGCTTTGGAATCCACAAATATTTACAAACATCCTAGGGCTCGTGCCCGACTACATGCATTCAGGGGAAAACAAAACACACGAGAGTCATAATACAAAAATCGAGTTGGAAGACTGGGCCCCATGATTACGACTCCTCTTTTCGAGCATCCTGTCGCGCACCACGATTACACCGTGGAAAACCACAGAATAAGGGTGAGTAACGAATTACTCAAGAAGAATCCCCAACCGGGGTACAATACGATATACATGGTCATCTCGATGAGCGTATGCAAGCTATGAATATAAACACAGAATAGAGCACATAGCTTAGCCCATACTTGGGCCTCGGATGCCAGCTTAGGGTCTTAGTCCGGAATAGTATCATCACACAGTCCAACACATGAGTCGCCCTATACGAGAAACAAGTCCCGGCCTCAGCCTGTCTACTGTCGACGAAAGGTACACTGGCTCACAATCCCGAGGAGCTCTCCAGTCGGCGCTGTAATGAGCGTAAGCATGCACCGCGTGCTACTGCAGACTATGGGGGTTGCCGGAGTGCGGAGGCAAGTCGCCCATATCCAGTCACCACGCCTAACTAAATCTTTGGATCGGTGTCACTGACATAGGGGTGTGAGACCTGGACACGTAAACTATGTCAGCCTGAACCACCGCACCTGGGGCCAAGGAACGGTCGTGGTAGGCTTACACCAGGAAGCCGTCCTTGCCTTAACAGGTGGCAATCAGGGGCTACTGCCAAACATGCTGAGGACATGCCGGCTGCCGGGGACGAGGCAATGCCAAGTCATCATCCCGACCGTTGGGGCATTAACAACTGCCACCCTCACCCAAGATTGCAGGGCCTACCGCTTGGGTTAGCTAATCCTCACGGGGTCCGGGGCGGAATGACTTGCTCGACGTCCCTGCCATGGATGCAAGGTTCTTTATGCATCGGGCCCGGATGATGCTATCTACCTGCAATTCTAACCTGCCCTAGCAAACAGCAAACAATTCCATAAAATCCAATACGTGCTCAATAAGAATACAACGAGCCTAGCATGATACTATGAAGCAAGGAGCAGATACGAGCATGCTAGAAGGGAACAACCTAGCATGGATTAACATGAGAATTAATCAGGAACAACATGCTAATCGGGAATTCAGAATTGAGTACCTAGCTATACATGTCAATAAACACAAACAAGCAATCAATCGGCAATCACATATAATATCGCAGGTCCACACAACTCCGGTAAGAAATCCTTACCTTGGCGGGGACAATTTGACACGAAATCCTAAACGCGAACGAACCCGAACTAGCTACCGAGAACCTATCAATCACAACAAAAATCACACAATAGGCCTAAATATAATAAAATAAATGAGGCTCGGCCGGGAGCAACTCACGAGGCACGCATTTAACGCACGAACGAGCCGATTGCACGGCGGCAAAGAACGGGCTGGTTGGGCGAGCCGCGCGCGGACGGAGGGGAGCTTGGCGGCGCGCGTCGCGGGCGACGAACAGGCGTTGGCGATGCGGGCTCGGCTGGATCTTTGGCGAGCGCGCGCGCTCGGACGCAGATTCGAGCGAGATGCGCGGTTGGCCGCGATCGCTGCGACGCGAGCGAGGCACGCACGCGCGGCTTGCGTCGGCGATCTGGCGAGGGCGATCCGGCGAGCTCGGCGAAGCAGGCGAACAGAGGCGATGGAGAAAAGAAGCTCGATTTGGGCGATTGGAGAGGATTCGACGAGCGACTTGTTCTTTGGACCACTTCCCCCTTGGTCGGCGCACGAAACCTACAAGTCACTCGCTTCAATTCGGCCGGCAAGGAAGAAATCGAAACAGAGGGGAGAAGGGAAGGAAAAGAGAAGGAGAAGAAGAGGAAGAAGACGCACTGTTGTTCGGGAAGATCGACTTCGAATTTGGGAGAGGAAACTCGGTCGAACACGCTAGAGAAGGAAGAAATCGCGAAGGAGATCCGCTGGTCGGTCGGAGAAGAAAGGAGAAGGAAGAAGAAGGAATTGGGGAAGAAGCCTCACCGACTGTTTTAAACCAAAACTCAAAGACAAACCGGCTTATATATTAGATCGTGCGTTTAGATTAACAAACGCGCGCCGATGGCTCATCGGTGGCGGCGCTACCGCCTAGCACGCGACACGTCCTTGGCTCGAATCTCACTCGACGTGCTATTTAATTCCCTATTTAATTTTACTCTTTCCCAAGCCCAAAGGTCTTCACCAAAATTCCCGATCCCATTCAAATCGACTCATAATTATTTCGGCAATTAACAAATTCCAAAACCGGCCCGGTCGGCCCGACCCAAAATTAACAAAATGCCCCTTGTCCATTTAAAACCACAAAAATCCCATTTCCCGGCTTCCTCCTTCGAGACCCGGCTGAAGCAACCTCTCCCAATAAATAAAACTCACTAAAATCCAACTCCCAAATCAACACCAAGGGCCCGGGCTCGAATCCCAAAGGAAGCACACAAAGGCAGGAGCTACCTCGAAGCCTGAAAAACCACAAATCCTGCACGGAGAGCCAAAAGACCAAAATACCCCTAAGGGTCAAAACAGCTCTAACGGCCCAACCGAACCACTGAATCTGAACCAAAAGCACCTCGAGAACCGAAATAGAAAACTGGGCTGTTACAATTCACTAAAGAGACAGGAAAAATACAAGCATAAAAGACAAGCATGAAAAAAAATACAGAAAAATCGCCTTTCTCTTCACTCCACATCAAAAGTGGCATCTTTGTGATTTAACTAAAGATTAGGGGCATTTGGGTCTTTTGAGCTTGGTATTTAAGTCAAATTGTGGATCCCTAGGTCTTAGTGGGTACTGTTCATCTTCATCCTTGAGCCTCCTTCCCTGTTTTTCCGACCAGCTTGTCTCTACCAGAGTCGAGCTTCATCCGCCGCATGGGTTCGATTTGTCATGGTTCAAGCAGCACCGCCGTCGGGTTGCGCGTGAGTCGTCGTGGAGCAGCGTCGCGGGGTCCGTTCAGCCGCGAGCTCGTGGGTTTGCAGCTGTCGGTTTGTCGTCGCGTGCGGGTGTGCACGAGTGTTGTTCTTCGACGATGTGGGTTTGCGGGTGTTTCCGTTGTAGCTGCTGGGTTCACGTGGTTGCTTTCCGCCAGGTTCGCAAGTCTTCGAGCAACCGTCATCGAGGAATCTTCGTGCAGCTCAGCTGTGGGTCAGCGCATTGCGTCGTCAACGTCAGTGCGTGCGTGAGGAGCAGTTGTCGTGAGTCATGGTCGCAGCACCGTCTCCAGTTCTAGTTGTGCGACGCCGTCGGGTGGAGTTTGCAGCCATGGACCAGTTTAGCTACCGTCGAGTTCTTCGCAGTGTGTGGGTCGAAGAGCAGCGTCAGAGTTGTAGGCGTCGCTGCGAGCAGCGGCGTGGGGCCGTCGTCGTGGTCGCCGGAGTGTAGGTGAGCCATTTCTTTCTTTTCCCATTTTTCTTAGGTTCCAAATGGGTTTTGTCTCAAGGTTGAAGAAGAAGGTTGTTTGGGTTGTGTTAAATCATCTTAAAATGAGATTAAAGTCACTCTAAGTTGGAATAAGGTGATTCAAATGAGGGATATGGACTGTTTGGTTTTAGTGTTGGGATATTTAAAATGAAGGATTAAACATGTTTGTTTGTTGGATTATGGTCATTCAAATGGTGGATTAATGGTGTTTGGTTACATGTTCTAAGTTATTTAAGTTATGGATAAGTATGTTTGGCTACTAGTTTATGCTATTCAAGTTATGGTTAGGTGGTGTTTGTTTGTTGGTTTATGGTTATTTAAATAAGGAATAAGGTTGTTTGTTTGCAAGTTTAAAGTCATTAAAATCATGGACTCTTGGTGTGTTCATCGGGTTATGGATATTTAAATATTGATTAAGCTTGTTTGGCTAGTGGTTCCATTTCATTTAAAATGTGGTTATGAGTGTATGGTTTGGAGTTTAAATGGGCTGGTTGAGGTTTTATGACACTTTGACTAGATTTTTACCTATTGACTTTTCTGTTGACCAGATATGACCCGAACCATTTCCTGTTCATCGAGTCGAGTTTGTGAGGCACGTGTAGCTGTCAGATGTCTTCAGGACACGTTTTTCGAGGTTCTTCACTGTTTGATAATTTTGATTTTCTCGACTCGGTTTTGATGGTCTGAGGTGCTAGTTTTGACCGATTTGTTCATTTCAGGGCTCAGAGTTGTGTTTGGCTGTTTGGGGCTTCTAAGTGTATTCGTGGAGAGCTGTAGTGGATTGACCAAGGTAAGGGACCCTTTACCCCTTCTCGAGGACCTGTGGTTAATACATGTGCCAGTTTACTTGCGTAAGTTGATTTGTCTGATTGTAGCATAACCATGTGCATTGTATGTTGCATTTGATTGCATCGAGAGCATATACACTTCATGTTTGTCTTTTGTATGACTAGTGATGCATGGATCATGTACGTATGCCTGATATGGTCGAGTTGCCCGTGGTTGCATGATTGTCCTGATATGGACTTGCATGATGTTTGATGCACGACTTTATGCCTCGTTTGGACCCAAACGAGTCATGAAGATCGGATAGAGGAGACTAGTAGGTGGGTGTGGACGAAGAGATTCGGGCGCACACCCTAGCTTGAGGTGATATTCTCTCGCTCCGCAGGACTTCCGTGGATGGTCGGCCGGCCAGGCTCACGGCCCTGGATGGTTTCTACTAGTAGCCTAGGCTCTCTCCAGGTAGGTGGTATGAGCCTGATATGGTTCCTTGGTGATTGGTGTGGCACCACCTCTCACCGTGAGTACGAGGCCTAGGGCCAATAGGTTGCTCGACTCACCAGTTCCCTCTGGAGTAGGATGCCAGATTGCTCTCGAGTCAGAGGACTCTTGTGAGCTTTTGGGTCTAGGGTCTACGATCCTTAGACCGCTCTACGTGGTGCTCGTCAAGGACGAGGTTTCTTGACCTAGCACCCAGGAGCTTGGGTTTTGTACACCCTTTAGTTATGTTGCTGATCATACTTGTTTGCTGATGTTAGTATTCTTGTGCATGCCTGTCCCCGAGCTGGGGAAGCCTTATTGAGTTTGCGAAAACTCACCCTTTCTACTGTGGAATCCCCATAGGTACTACTAGACTGTACCGAGATGGATGATCGACGGAGCTGGAGATGACCATGGGACCTACTGCATTACTCTGTGTAGAGTCTTTTAATTTATTCTTTCTGCATGAACTATTTAGGGGCATGATAAGTGGAATCTGTTTTACTGCGCTTTTATGTTTTGATTTTTGGGTACCCTATAACTGTTTAATGAATTGATGGTTTTACGAACTTGTTCTTCTGAGTTGTTTAAAAGGAGTTTTGTTTTAAATTTACATGTCCGAGATGTCGAGTACTATTTTCATGCATTTATAGTTAAGGACTTAGGTTTAGACCCTTGTTGGGTCGGGTCCTTACATATCAAAACCCTAGTTGCTAAACAATACAAACATACAAAAATCAAAGGCAGGGAAAGAAACTTACGGTCGAGACGACTACAACGGCAGTGGCAGAAGGCAACGACGGCGAAAAACGGAAGCAACAAAGGCGATTTTGAGCAACACGGGCGAGAGAAGAAGAGAAAGTGGAGAAGAGGAAAAGAAAAAGAATCGTGGATGTTTATGTAAAATATTAGCCGACGGTTTTAAAAACGTCGGCTAAACCTTACAAAACGTCGGCTAAAATTTTTAAAAAACATAATCCAGCAAAAATAAATAAATTTTTGGCCGATGTTTTTTGAGAAACATCGGCTAAGCATACAATTATTATTTTAATATTAAATATTAACCGACGAATTTTTATAAACGTCGGATACACTTTTTTTTAATCGACAGTGTTGAAAAACGTCGGTTAATTAGCTTTTGTGCGACGGTTGCCGACGGTAAAAAAACCATCGGCCAATACCAATTTTCTTGTAGTGATTGATTAAGGAAATCATGCAAATGAGAAAGATTGACATTTCCATTGATACTTACTGTAAGAATATTGCAAATGAACAATTGTTGATAGTTTTCTGGCCAAGTCTCACCATAAGCATGAAGCATAAATCTCATGATCTTCTTCATTCATCCATCTAATTTTTCTCCATCATAATTCATTTTCACTGTTATTCTCTCGATCTCCTTCATGAAAAGTGTGGTGTAGTTAAAGCTATAAAGGTTGACAATGGTTTGGATTATTTGTAGGGGAAATTACTTTCTACTATCTATACCTTGAAGCACCCGTGACTGTTCCAATTCTCAAATATCATCAAGAGATATTAAAATTAAGCATACACGTGGGTTAACTTGAAGACCTCCAAAGGAATATACTTTAGAGGCCATTAGCCTCAAATCAACAAAATCGCCCTGGGCGACCTTTATTTTCTATTATTTGAAACAATTTTGGTTGTTGCTTCTCCATTTTGGGTCTTTTTGGTTAGTATGCATATGTTTATGTCTGCTTGATGTACTTTCAGATCATCTTCCCCTTTCCGTGTTTTTCTTTTGTTTCAAGTTTTGATGGGCTATCATTTTCATATATGAATGAAAATGTGTCGTTTCATAACCAAAAAGAATAATAGTTATTTTAAACAAAAATAACTAGAAAATAACTTAAGGACTGTATTATGAGGGAGGAACAGTTAAAGTTATAAATGCTAGCAACTATTTAGTTTTTTTTTTTTTTTTTTTTTTTGAAACCAACAACTATTTAGTTTCTTTATGTAGGGGGAAATTACTTTCTCCTATCTACTGAACTTACAAGCATAGCTTTATAAGAAATATAATGCCAAGGCAATATGATCATTTTCTACTAAATATGCATGCAAGAAATTGTTTTGAAAACATAGGGATCAAACAAACAGAGACACTTCGAGTATTGCAGAAAACAAGAGGTCATCAAGAAAGTGATAAAGTTGAAGGTAATCATCCTGTAACTTTGGCTTGCCATTTACTTAACAAGTGATGATGGAATAATTGTACAAGAAAAAAACGTTGTATAGCAAAGAAAAGTGTGGAAAATTCTTTTATATTGTGTCATTATAAATAAAAACTACCAGACATGTCCTATTTAGAGCTAGATACTTGGGTACTCTCTCAAGTGTTCAGGATCGGTATTCTCTCAAGTGTCCGGGATCGGTTAGCGAGCTGATCACCTAGCCGAGAGTTAGAGACTCTCGAGGTTTGGGAGTCTTGATGATGACTCATATTGTGTTCCTGTTGGTAATATGTATTGCATGTATGCTAGAATTCTAGATTATGTGGCTTTTGCGTACTGTACCCTGACTGGGATTCTTACTGAGTACCTTTGTACTCACCCTTTTCTGTGCTTTTTCCATCAAGTAACTTTGGACAACACCAGAATGGCTAGAGGAGAAGCTGATGGATCATGGGAGTTCGTTGTATTTCTGGTTTCCATCATAGTAGCTAAGAGGGGTTTCCTCATGTTTTGAACTTATGTTGTTTTAAGGATGTTTTATAAACTCTGGCCATAGGCTTAACTGAGTTTTATTATTTTTTTTTTATGCGGATTGAACTATTTTCAGTTTCGAATAAGCAGGCACAAAAGAAAGGAAACTGGGAAAGCAGAACCGGGAAGATCGTCAGTTCCTTCGCTCCCAAATCTTAGAATAGAAAGAAAGACAACCACCCTGCCTTAAAGCTTAAAGAGAGAAGCCCGGAAACCTAGATAACAAAACAAAGACTGCATAATCAAAAGAGTAGAGAAAAAAGGCAAGAATGTTTTGGTTAATTTGTGCCAGTGGTAATGTATTTGAATCATGCGTGTTGTGTAAGACTCGGGTTTAGGATTGGTTTAGAAGCCGGGTTCTTACAATACAACTTTCATATATGTAGTACATATATTTTAGAAAATAAAAACTATTATCTTTTTTTTTTTTAATTTTAATTATGAAATTAAATTCTTTATATTATGATAGAGAAATTGAGAGATTACAATCTCGATTATAAAAAAAATAGAAAAAGAAAAAGAAAAATCAAATAGTTCTTCTTTTTTTTTTTTGTTGATATCTAAATAGTAATTCAAATCTCTTGACTTGACAATCACATAAAACTCACATTTTTCTCATTGTGTTTTTATTTTTTTTTGCTTTTCTTTTTTAATTCAAATACAATTAAAATGAAAAATAAATTCATAACCTTTTAGATATCTTATATATTGTACTCCTTTGTCTCGTGTGTTGTGAGTTATATTCTTGTTGGGCATGCAGTGAAGGGTCTTAAAAAACACAAAAGGAAAGAACCCAAACATTAAACTATGCATGTGCATCAAGCTTGTATATTATATAAGTGCGTATAGAAAAACATGTATGGAAAGTTTATAACATAGACAAAGAAAAGAGTTGACTGTTTTAATTTGATGCCTTTATTCGTAGGTTAATACTTCAGTACTATAAATTTAAATGGCTGTTGGCAGGACACAACTTTTTTATATTGGAATACGAAAGTCCAAAATCAGCCAAGCCATAGCTTCTAGCTACGGGCAGCTGCTAGCAGCTGGGATGGTAACGTTACATTTCTTAGCAATGTTTCTAGCAGAATTAGAATTTATAAAGTCCTTATAATCTGGATTTTTGAGGTACTCGCAAAAGCATGGGGTTGGATGCGCCTGCAACTGCGTGCAGCATCCCTGGCTCGGCCGTGAACCGAATATGAACGCAGGGAAACATGAACTCAGCTGCTCAACATCGCAGGTTGGTGGCGTGCCTGCCGGTTGAGCTTCGATGAGAAGCTGTATAGTCATGGCCACCATGAACACACAAACAATGGTCGTTAGAAGTTTCGTCATTGGTTTTGTGGATGGGAAAGAGGGAAAGGAGTAATAGATGTGTTTGTGTGCTGTTGCTTAATGCTTTCAACCCCTTTTTATAGCTTCCTGGAGATGACCAAGAGGACTTTTCATCAACTTGCCAAACTTTCTAGTCCCTAATTTTTTTGTGTATTTTCATTTATTTTGGTTTTATTATTTTAAACGTAGATATATCATTTGATTTTTGAAATTTAAACTCGTATTTATTTCAAGTGTATTGATATATATGGTTTCTTATTTTGAGGGAATATGGTTTCATTTTTACTTTAAAAAAAATGTGAATCCTAACTAAATTCCAAAAAACTAAAAGAATATATGAAAACTATTTGTTTTTTTTTGTAACTTTCAAAATTTATAAACGTAGATAAAATATAAATAATATATATGGTGGTGCTTTAAAGGGGTAGTTGAATTGTTGGCGATAGAAGCACACTACTCATCATGATTTAACTTCGTTGGCCTTAGCGAAGCGGTCGAGCTCTAATCCGACGAGCAAATCAGCTAGAGATCTTCATTTTTCTTGCGAGGTCGGGGACTCGCCCCAATCGGGGCGGTAAATCCCGTTTAGGCGGGGAAATAGAAAGTTAGCAGGGCAAATTTTTTCCTCATGACTAAATCGAGAAGAGGAATATGATTACTGTCCCGTCCTTATTTACTTATTTTTAATATATATATAGCTTTAATTTTAATTTAATATTAAATTAGTATATACGATGTATTTATATATACTATAGGTCTTAAATATTTTTTGAAAGCACACTAAGTTAAACTTCAAATGTGAAAAAACAAAAGATGATGGGATGACCATATTGATTTACTGCTATTTTTGTGCCACTTTCATTGTTTTTTTTTGGGTAAAATCTATAAATGTTCATTTCCATTTCCAATTTCAATTCTTTTTTTATTTCTATTTACTTCATAGAGTTTCTATAATCGAAAGAAAATAAAAGTTTAGTCATATAGTTTTAAAATTTATTTCATATCATTTTAAAAAGAAAAAGTTAAACTTTAAATTCATATGATAAATTAAGATTTAATTTTTATGATTTGATAAAATATAAGAACGAGTTCATATCGATGGTAGTTATGAAATTCTTTAAAAAAATATATTTTGAATATAGGTATGCAGGATAAAAAAAAAATAAAGTGAAAAAATTACAAATTATGAAAAACAAATTGAACCGCAAAAATTCCTCATGGAGAACCCGATCCCTACTAATTCTATGCGGAGAATCCCCGCCCCAAACCCCGCAAAAAAACAAGTAAATTTCACGGAGAAGAGGATTGATTTTGGTGGCAGAAACAGGGAAAGCATTCTCCCCGCCTCGGCCCATAGACATCTCTAAAGTCAACCAAACAAAAATGTAAAGCGGATGGCACAACTGGGTGCAACCTCCATATCAAATATTGGGTATCCAATATCAGAAAGATAGATTTTGGTGCAAGACTACTATAATGTATAAATAATGCAAATTTTCTCATTTTTAGATATTTGGGAGCTGGAGTTTTTTATTAGGGCGATTTTAATTTTTTCCGTCATCTAATTCGTGTGGTGTTCTAGATTTTATTTGTGCATTTGATGAACTCTCGATGCCTTCTCCGGTTGTAAACATGGTATTTTGATATTTTTGTGATATTTAAAATTTATTTTAAGATAAATTTCTAGCAAGTTCTCTAATATTGTTGTGCTTATCAAAGTATGGGTTTATGTTATTGAGCAACTGCTCACTTTCATGTATTTTATAAATAAGCAAACTTCTGCATATATAAATCTATAATTTTCAAATTATCTAGTTTTTGTTTTTCAATTTGATTAAGGTTTCTAACATTTTGTAGAAAAATATATGAATATATTATGGAGAATTGATAAAGAATTAGTAAATTGGTGCAGTTTTTCTAGAAAAGTAAATTGCTGCAACCGACTCGTGTTAAACTAGTTTATAATCAAATAATAAAATCATTGCGTCACTGACTCATTCAGTCCATTGCGTCTTTGTTGTTTTCTTAGTCTCAATTTTTTTTAAAGTTACATTAATTTAGACTAAGAAAACAACGAAAACATTAGATGTAACAAGTAATATATTAATGTAGTCATTTAATATGACTTTTTTATATATAAATATTTTAGATAAAATGTTTGGTTAAAATGTAATTTTTGTCTCTAGATTTTTAGTTTTGTTTCATTTTAATTTTTACACTTTTAATTGAATGGGTAACTGACACAATAATTTTATTATTTGGTTGTAAATCAGTTTAACACCATAATCATAGGTTCGATCCCAAAAATCGATATTTTGCTCTCAATATTCTCTTTATAGGATTTGAAAATTAAATTTTAGTTTCATAAACTTTCAAATTTGTTTTATTTTCGTTGTTGAACTTTCAAATGTTAAATTTTAGTTGAAATACTTAAAAAAAGAAAGTTTAAAATGAGTCCATATGATAAATTTACAATTGACACTAATTAAAATTTGTTCAAAAATATCAATAATTTAATATTATATCTAGAAAGATGGGTACTTTTTTTAAGAATAATGAACAAACAAAATTTCAATAAAAACGAATTTTAAATATTTTTAAAATCTGTGAATTAAAATTAGACTTTAAAAGTTTGAGATTAAAATCGAACAAACTTAAAAGTTCAAGTATAAAAATAGAACAAACTTGAAAAATTGAACTTTTAAAAATTTAGAAACCAAAATTGAATCAAACTGGAAATTTAAAGACTAAAATACTAATTTAACACAAATTAAATTACAAATACAAAATGTGCATTGACATTAAGGAATAAGATATACATTATACTTACCAAATGAGTCGGTGGTGCAATGATTTCATTGTTTGATTGTAAACTAGTTCAACACCAATTGTCGTCTCTATCGTGATATGTACTAAAAAAATGCATAAATTATACATTTTAAAGATTAAAGTTGACTTTATAAATGCCTAATTTTTGGTTAAAAAAGTGGAAATTTTAACAGGTGTACATCTTCTAGACCCTTACACCATTGAATATACAATGAATGCCTAACTAGAGCATTGAAAACTTGAAATATCGATGGGTAGTAATTTTTTTTTTTTGAGTACATAGTGGGGGATGGGGACTAACAAACCCTACATAGATGGCACAACTGCTCTCAAATAATATGAGAGCCAAATACCGATTTTCGGGCTCGAAGACAAGATAACCAACTGCGCCACTGACCCTCGGTATCGATGGGTAGTATTCTACTCCATTGAATATAAAAATCTCTCAATTTGGTCTAAAAACAATTTCTAAGATAAGAATTTTTTTTATAAAATACAAGAGCAAAGCATATATAAGACCACGAACAAGTGAATATACCACGTTGAAAGAACAAAATGTAGAGAGAAAAGGGAGAGGATTCTAATTATTGAGACTGAATGTATTTACAAATGATAATACAAGACATATTTATAGAGTATAGAAATCGCATAAATAAAAAATTAGTGGGGGAGATCATGATGAATTAAGTACGACTTATTTTAGTGGGTTAGAGGGAGATCATGAAGAAGTTGGGTGACTGAATTAAGTACGACTTATTTTAGTGGGCAAGTGTTATAAGTATATATACTTATAACACTTGCCCTAGACATCCATCGTAAAATAATTTGTATGACCTCATTAACACCCACTACAACAATTTTGACATTTCATGACCGTTTATTTAGCCTAAAAATAAACAAAAAATTGAAAACTGTCATAAAATCTAAAAACAGGCGCTTTTGTGGGGAAAAAAAGATGGTTTTTAAGTTATAAACAATTTATGACAATTATTGACATTTTCATAATTGTCATAAAAATTATATATTAAAACTATGACATTTTCATAATTGTCAAAAAAAATTTTGTATTCAAATAGTAGTATTTTAAATTTTCACAAGATCATATGACAATTTAAAAACTATCATAAAAGATAAATATGGGTAAGTTTCAAAAAAAAAAATTATACACCTCCTTTTAATTGGGGATACTAAAACCATGACATTTTAAAAATTGTCATAAAAAATAAATATTTATAAATTTTAATTTTTTTTTTTGTATCTAGGTTATTGAGTTTTTTATTAAAATAAAATCTAAAATCTAAAAAAAAGAAAATAAATGAAAATAAAAATGAGTTTTTAAGTTGAAAATAATAATAATAATGATAAGTAAATAAATAGAAATTGTTTTTGGTATTATTGAAAAAAAAAGAGAAAATGAGGATTTTGTTTTATTTAAAAATAAAAGGAAAAAAAAGGGAAAAGTTAAAAGGGGAAGGTTTTTTCTTTTATTATTACTTTTTCTTTTTCTTTTCTCCTTTCTTCTTCCTCCTTCTTCTCACCCAAACCCTAGCCTCCACTTCTACCTCGTGTTCTTCAGCTTTTTTCGAGTTACTCATCGTTGGTAAGTTCTTTAGAGTTGTTTTCGAGTTTCACCTCAGCCTGTAATGGAGTTTTCCGGCGAGTTGCCTCAAAACCACCTTAGATCTACTTTCTTTCTTTGTAGTTTTCGGGAGCTAGAGGAGTCCATTTGCAAATCCGATACCTGTTCCGTGATCCTGAACTCCAGACCTTTCCAACGAGGTATGGCCCGTCCTGTTCCGAGATGACGTGCCCCCGCCAGCCACCACGCGCCGCCGCCACCGCCGCCCTGCTCCGGCGAGGCATTTCCGGGCAGTAGCTTCCCCTCGTTCCCGTGATGTTAACCCCCTTTGTGACATGTTTAGCTTGTCCCTAACGAACACTCGGTGTTGTTTTGTGTTCAGGTGCTCTCGGGTTTCATCGTTTCGAGATGTAGAATATTTTAAAAGGTTGGATATTTTACTTATATTCTTCTATGTAGAATACGCATAATTGTATCATTTGAAAGATTCGGATTTGAATCTTACTCTCATGAGATTTCTCTTTATGGGCTATAAGTTGGTCTTGCCAACCATGTTTCGAGTGTATTTTCTATTTTAACACACTTTTATTCCATGTTTTTTTCTTTTGACAAATTTAAAAAATGAGAAAAGATAGCAAGACTTTGTCCAAAAAAAAATATAGAGATTTAAAAAACCAAGGAATTATAACTAAATAAAACAATTCATATTACTTTCTTTCCTTGAATTTTTCATTGTGTTTTATTAGACTAATGATTTTGTTATATGCCTCAATTGTTTGATTGCTATAGGATGAGAAAGTGTTAGTATATGTGTTACTTTGGTTTGACTTGGTGGTTGAAATGAACTTTGGAAACCGAGAGATCAGAATGAATAAAAATTCTTGATTTGTTTTGTCTATTGGCAGGTCTAAGAGTGAATTTGATCCATTTGTTTTTGCACATGCCTACCAGAAATGTTTGCTGGACTTGGTAAAGTTGATTGTTGTTTCTTTTTATTGGGGGTAGGGGGTTTTCTATGGCTCTTTCTTTATTGAACTTGGCTGCAATAGTACAACCAAAAATCCATAACGAATGAATGGAACATGGGTGGGTTGAATTTTGTTGCACTTTTAATCTTAGTTGTTAGTGGATCATCTCTTTTAAATGAAATTCAACTAGAATGTAGTTTTTTGTTTTGAATTGTAGTTTTGATATATTATGAGACTAATTTCTTGAAATAACTCCTTAAATTTCTAGGGCATTTAACAACTTTTATGAAATTATTACTATCACTCTTATATGGTACACTTGATGTAGACCAATTTTTTTCTTGCTGCCAAGAATGAAAAAAGGTATGAATTATTTAGGTTTTTCTTTGTGTTGTTGGGTGGAATTTGGTATTCTATTGGTTAGACATGTAGTTTGTTTTGATATATCAATTAGGTTCAAGTTCAAGTTCTATTGGTTAGGCATGTAGACATTAATTAAGATATTCAATTTGAATTATGGACTTTAAACCATGTTGTTGTTTAGAAATCTTGGTGAACTTATTAGGAGCGTTTTATAATCCTATTGGTAAGTTAAGTAGAATTTTGCACAAAAAATTTGGCTTTGAATTCTATGAAAGCTGCTTCTACTTTTTTTTTAATTAAGGATTTTTTTGTTAATTATTCTGCATTGTTTAATTTTATGCCTATCACTTTTTCTTTTTTAAGTTTTATGATTTTGAGCATGTTGATGGTTTCCAAAGTTGGGAGGAGGATATCAATCAACATTTATAACGTACAATCAAATGAATGCTCATCAATCAGGTTCTTATCTAGTAACTTTAACTTTAATTTTATTGACGGAAGTTTATAGCATCTATTTCATTTTTAAGCTTCTAATATGCTTCAACCTCATGTTTTGATATGCTTCAACCTCATTTTTAAGCTTCAAATGGACTTTGTTTAAGTTTAGGCTCTAAGTTTTGATCTCTAGTTATTATCTTTATAATCCATTTATCAACACTTTTTAGTCATTATGAGGTTGCTTAATAGATTTTGACAAGGACCCTGTTCATCTAAGGTATGTTATTTCTATTTTCATTTTGTTGTTTAGATATTGATACAATGAACTCATATACCTAAATTGAGTTATTGTTTGTTTTGCCTTTTGAACTATTTTTATCTTGACATGGATAGTTAACACCTGCAACGTTGTAGCAAGTAAGTCTAATTTCTTATTTCTAAAATAATGTCTTACTCATACTTTTGACGTGGGTTTATTTTCTCTTGATGCAGGAAACTGAAGCTTGGAAGAAAGGGAAAATAAAAAGGACTAATTGGAAGAGATAAAAAAAAATATTAAAGGAAAGGAGGAAAATTGTGTGAAGGTAAGCAATTGGCTCTTAGATTGCAAACTTTGTCTCCCTCGATAGGGCTGGAAATTGTGGATTTAACAAAAACTAGAGAAACAATACATTTATACAAGATAAAAAGTCCATTTAATTCCCTGTTGAGAATAGAATGAAATAGAGTGAAATTGATAGAGTGGGTTTTAATTGTACAGGAGGCTCAGGAGTACTGGAACTAAGGAAAATTCAAGGGGAGGCGCAACATCAGCAGGTGAGATCTCTTAAGGCTCATTATTTCATTTTCGCGTGTGTATTACCTTGATGATAGAATTTCTTATTTAGTTGGGGAAAAGGTGTGGAAGTAATGCAATAATGTGTAGATATGTGGAAAATTAGAGTTTGTAATTTATCTATGCAACGCTTGGGAGTGGAAGAAGCAAGTGTTTTTTTTTATAAGGAGTAAAGTGTTTCTTTTCATGAATTTTAGGAGTAGTGAGTGTTGAGTTGAATGTTGTATGTTGTATGGTGGTTAGAGATTAAATCTTATGAGGATTTTTTTTATATGGATATGTTACATTTAGTATTGGAGATATTTGAGTTTGTTGGATGTTTTTCTCTATGTTTAACATTTAGGTGGCCTCAAGAGAGAAACGACGATGAGCTTGGGACTGGTGGGCAGGTAGCAGAGCTAGTATTTTTTTAGGTTGCTGCTTTAGAATGTGTATATAAAAAGAATGTATTTAAGTTTTGCATTTTAGACCTTCTATAAAGCTTTTGTAAAGTTAGTTTGTAGCTGTTTGTAAATATTATGGATTCTCTACTGTTGTATAGACTTTTGGGTTGTATATTTGCTTAATAATTATCAATAAAGTAGGGTGTTCCACCAATTGTGAAGTTAGAGTTTTAGGTGACATGGAAATCCAGACGGACATGGTGTACAATTTGGTTTTTATGTGGATTGTGATATTATTTTTGAAATGTTCAATTATTGACAAATTTAATTGTAATTAGCATGAATTAAATGAATAAATTAATAGAATATATTAAATTCTTAGATTAAAAAAACTGTCATAATATACCTTTTATGACAACTTTTAACTATCATGAAATATAAATAATGACTATTACAATTGTCATGAAATCTAATTTATGAAAACTTTAAACTATTATCAAGATTATTACAAGAGTCATGTTACCCATTTTATGACAATTTTAAACTATCGAGAAATAGAAATTATGACAGTTTATAATTTAACTTTATTTGGAAAAATAACTCTATTTTATGACATTTAAAAACTGTCATGGTAACAAAAGTTAAAATTACAAAAATAACTTAATTTATGACAATTATAAAATGTCATAAATAGAGATTATAAAGTATATTTTTCATTTATTCATGACAATTTTTAACTGTTGTGAAAAAACATTCATGACAATTTTATAACTGTCATAAATTATATTTTATGACATTGTTAGTATATGTCATAAAAGACTTACCATGACACGGGATACCATGACAATGAAGTTTTTTGACATAATTGTCATAGTAAGTCAATTATGACAATTAAAAATTGTCAAAGAAAGCTAAAAATTCTAGTCAAGAAAAAATACTACATTGTTCATATATTTCAACAAGTGCCTCATAGAAGCCTTGTTAGGAAAACTTAATGAAAAAAACCTTGGTTAAGAGAAACAAAGAGTGAAATACTTTTACTTGCTCTCATGGAAACGTCATTTGAGATCTGAGTTTTTTCATTTCAATGATATACATCACTTCTCAGATGTTGTAGTAAGTAATACATTTTTTAAATAACTATATCAACTATCATTTGAATTTATTCTTTGGTAAAAATCAAGTAATGAGCTTCACGAACGTGTTAAGTAATTGATCTCAACCATACACATTATTGAATTCGCATCATGAATTGCGAGAATTTAAACATGATGTGAATAAATGGTTGTAATTAATGTTCTACTTTAGGGATATTCATGATATAATAGTTCATCCATATGTTAACAAATAATTTGTAAAGACTTGACCCAAATCATGATATAAACCTAAGTCTTTAACCTTAAATGCATAAAAATATAAGTGACATTCAAGGCATGAACCCAAATCAAATACTTGCATTGCAAAATTGTTAAACGAGATTCATAACTCAAACCTCGGAAAAACATAATAAATGGTACCTAAGTGTTCAAAACATAAAACCTATAAAATAAAAGTAAACCTAACATGCTCCTGAATAGTTCATGCAAAGCAAGATAGACTAAAAAAAACTCTATGTAAAATAAATGCAAAGAGTCTCATGGTCATGTCCAACTACTCGATCATCCATCCTGATACAATTTAGTAGTACCAGTGGCAATCTACAGTGGAAAAGGGCTAGTTTATGAAAACTCAGTAAAGATCCCCAACTCGAGGTAAAGACATGTAATGAATCAAAGTATCAACATACAAGCATGATAAGTAACACAATGAAGGGTCCACAAAATCAAAGCTTTTGGATGCTAGGTCAAGAAACCTAGTACTTGACCTACACCATGTAGAGCGGTCTAAAGGCCACAAACCAAAGACCAAATGTCAACAAGAGTCCTATAACTTTAGGGAAATCTCAGATAGCCTAAAAAATTCAAGCTTCTAAATTATAGGTAAAAAAACCTCGTACTTGACCTAAGATCGCTCTAAAAGCCACAAACCAAAGACCAAATGCCGAGAGGAGTCTAGGGAAAACTGGAATACCTAATCAAGGGAATTACCCGATGAGTAGAGCACCATATCAGCCAATAGGTCTCACACTTTCGTAGTGAGTGTTAGATCCAACATGATTAACCAAAGGGATATAATGGAGCATTCTTTACCAGGAAAGGTTTCCCAAGCTACTAGTAGAGACCCGACAAGTTCGTGAGCAACCATCCACGAAAGTCTTGAGGCAAGAGAATATCATCTCAAGGTGTGAGCTCAAATATATCACTGTCCACACCCGCTATATTAGTACTCTCTATCCTTTACGTGACTAGTTTACGCTAATCGAAGCACCAACTCATGCTCAATCAATCATGCAAGTCCATAATTGGGATATAGGAACCAACTTGCAACTTACACCATATCAAGCAAGCATACAAAAGTTCACATATATCCATACATAGAATTAATAAATCTATATGCTCGCCCTAAGTCTAGATATAAAAAAAATAGACATGTTGCATATTCTTAATACAATCAGTAGAACCACACAATACAACATACATCATGCCACGACATACATATAAGCTAATACGATCAATTAAATATATGTACTAAACCACATGTCTCGAGTGGGGGTTAAGGGTCGCTCAAATTGACTGAAATCGACTAATTAATCCTTCAAAAAGAAACTATGAAGCCTTCCAAAAGTCAAACCTCGATTCCAAGATCAAAGACGATCAAGGCAACAAAACTAGAACAACCAATCAAAACGAGAACCTTAAACCATCAAAACAAGATCAAGGCAACGAATTTACCAATAGGGTAAAATCTGAAAAAACCCATTCCAACGAATGACTTGACGACTTGCCCAACTCCACGGGCACAAGCTTTGGCTTGGTTGCGGCTCAACAAATGACTCGAACAACTTTATCGATTGATAGTTGATATGTTCTAAATTATTCTATTTAATGGATCTAATTCTCCTAATATTTATTTGAATATTATGCCTAATGCTAAAAATAGTACATAATTTAATTTAAACGCTAAATTACTAATCTATTATGAAATTATGTCAACATTAACTTTTAGTTTAAATTAGAAAGAAAACAAAAATTGAAAGCAAAATAAAAATTACATAGCTGTAGGTCACTCTTTTTAACGCATGTCTATCTATTATGAAATTTAACATATATATATATATACATGCAGAAGGTGAGGTTTTAGAGATTGACGGCTGAAGGCGTGTAGTTCTTTTTCCTTCTTATTAGTTTGTTTTTCATGTTTCTTTATGTAGGTAGTTTTAGCTAAGTTCTTACTTCTAGTTTATGAGTAGTTTTAATTTAATTGTAGTTTTGTAAGGCTTTTGACCTGATTAATATATTTTTTTTAATTAAAAAATTATTTATTATTTATTTTAATTTTTGATTGATTGTTAGCAAATTGAATTGACCGTCTTAGTTTGTTACCAATTGATCAATGCTATACAAGATTTTCTGATTGGTACTTATTATTTCAAATGATTGTAAATTGTAGTAAACAGTCGATTCATGTGTCTGTCATATTATGACTTTTCCAAATTGCATAGTTTGTACGATAGGTTTTAAGAAAAAAAAAATTGTACTTGTTTCCATTTATCAATGTTGGTTTAGTCGTTCTCCAATAATTGTAATGCTATTATTTAGTTTAAACATTTTCATAAAAGATAAATTAAATTAGGACTAAATTGAGCCCTAGATTTCTCCCCATTGTGATTGTGTTCCTCATTAGGATTTCTTCTTGTCAAATTTTAAGCTTTATTTTCTTCTATTTGAAAAATTCCTCCGAGTTCCCTCTTTAAAAATTTTATTCGACGACAATTTCTTCAAATTTTCTTGGAGGACTAACCATCTCCTTCGTCTTCATTATCAAAATTTTGTACTTTGTGTGCATTTGGTAGAATTTCATACTAGGTTTCGATGATCGAAAATTCAAGAACAGGGGTTCAATTTCAATATGAGGTAGGAATTAATCTCAACCACGTTTTTAAATGAAAAAAAAAGTGATTTCAAAATTATCACACTTTTTTTATAATCATTATTTTAAAGATTTGATTAAAATCACTTTGTGGGGAAAAATGATTTTCAAGTTATAAATGGTTTATAACAATTATTGACATTTTAATCATTATCATAGAAAATGGTATAATAAAATTATGACATTTTAATAATTTTCATAATTTTTTTACATTCAAACAATGATATTTCAAATTTTCACAAGATTATGACAATATGAAAATTGTAATAGGAGAAATTTAATTAGGATTAAGTTGAACCCTAGATTTCTCCCCTATGGTAATTGTCTTCCTCATTACGATTTCTTCTTGCCAAATTTAGACATTCTCTTCTTCTCTTCCGAATATATCTCTCCAATTTCTCTTTGATTTTTTTTTTTCGACTACGAGCTCTTCGAATTTTCTTGGTCGAATAACCATCCCCTTTGTCTTCTTTGGCAAAATTTGTAACTTATAATTATTGACATTTTTAACTTATAAACAATTTATAAAAATTATTAACAAAAGATTTTTAACTTATAAACAATTTATAATAATTATTGACATTTTAATAATTTTCATACAAAATTCTATATTAAAATTATGACCTTTTAATAATTGTCATAAATTTTTTTACATTTTAGGGTACCCTATTCTATTATTTACCAATTCTTCTCATTTGCCAATTTGCTAATTTTACTCATTTGAGAGCACCTTGTTCCACTTTTCACTATATGTTGTGAACTTTGTTTTATGTTTACCCATTAAATACATAGTTATTCATAAATATCATGTGTACTTGGCTTTAACGTGCCTGCATTTATGGTAAGGACTGTGGTTGAGATTTTAGTCTTGCTGGGGTTCTTACAACCCCATCCAAATCCCGCTCGAATAAAAACTTATTCCATTTGCCAGCCACATGCCACCAATTGCCTCACAAACCATCGCCTTGATTTATTTTCTCAAGTTGCACACACAATGAGGGTGGAAATTAGGTTATGGAAAAGACAGAATAGATTGTGGGAGTTTTTTTTTTTTCCTTTTTATTTCTTAGACTACTAAAAGTGCAACAAACAGAGATGGGAAGGTGAAAATGGATTCTTCTTTCCTAGGGTTGATAACCTCACAAAGGACATGTAATGACCTAAATTCTACAAAGAGACTAATAAAGGAATTTAGGACAAACATGCATCGAAAACCGTGGTAAAACGATGAGCGAAACCAAATAGTTGATGCTCGCTACTTTTTTAGAAAAAAATAGTAAAATATACATCTAACATGATATAAACAATGGGATCCTTAAAAAAAGGTAAAATGCTTGAAAAGACTCTAGACATAGACACATCGATTTTCATAGTCAACTCTAGTTCTGGCCATCATCTTAGTCCAAGTACATGGGACATGAATCCACTAGAAAAGGGTGAGTCATGAAATTCAAGAAGGATCCCCTGCTCGAGGTACAACTTGTATACAATCACTAGAGCATAACAAGTAATACAAACAAGTTAAGAACAATACAAACAACATGAAGGGTGTATTGGCCCAATCTCTTAAATGCAAGGGCTAGGGGACATCAACCCCTAACTACACCTTGTATAGAAGTTTAAAGGCGAATTCTAGAAGATTGAAAGTACCTTAACGAGAATTTTATCAACAAATGTGACCTGTTGAGGATAGCATTATGTCGACCGATAGGTCTCACACTCTCACCAACAAGACCATAGATCCTCACATCTTGCTAAGGGATATCACCATGCAACCTCATAGTGTATCAGATTCCTAGGAGTACTAGTGGATGAACTGGCAGGCAAATCGCCTAGTAGGCCAACCATCTTCTAGATCTGCAGTAAAGAGAATATCACTTATCGTTATAGGGTGAACACCCTATACATAGGTTCTTGATACGATGTTTCGGTGCAATATAATTATTCTAAAGTTAATTTCTAAGTATACGACACTATTTCTAAGATTCTCTGCTTTTGAATCGTATTCTTTGAAAGTATACGCAATTTAGTATGCAACAAGTGACAAGTATTTATTTTATCGTTTTCCACAAGGTATTGGTTGGTTAATGATGCTAATTTAAGAGTTAATGTAGAATTAAAGATCTTGGGGTGTTGATTGATGGATTAATTCCTAAGCCTAGTGAAACTATTAAGGGGCAAGTTAAGTTCGAAAAGCAAACAACGTTCGGTCATGATAAATTTTGGTAAAAAGATTAATTAATGCTATAGTTAGGTCTTAAAGCTCCCTTTTGGGAAATAATGTGCAAGGTTCGACACCCGTTCGAAGTCTTAGAACGATTTTAAGTGTTATACATGTAACTAGTGAGAAGGTCATTCCTAATCCTATCCCTAACTATGTGAGAGATCAAGCGACTACTACAGTTGGATGCAAAGATGATGTGCAGGTAAAAAAAAAAATTCAAAAACACGGATGAACGATGACGTGAAAAATAAATATGATGCTTAGGCAATGAGCATTGAGCATGAACGCCATCAAAGCAAATGGACGACGGACAGCTTTGGCCACGGGCACCTAATATGTGCGTCGTCAATCGCCGTTTCCCCTAAAAAATCGCAATTTTCATTTTCTTTCCCCCCCCCCCCCCCTTGTTCTTCTGTTTCTCATTTGCCCTCGATATGTTCTACATTTCTCATTTCCCCCGAGCCCATTCCGACCACTTGCTTCGTGGATTTTGTTCAATGTTTTGTAATGTTTTAGTGGATTTTTTTAAAAAAAAAATTTCGTATGGTTTTTGTGAATGTTGTTCATTTTTGTGTATTTCTTTATGGATTTTGTTCATTTGGTAGGGTTTTGGTGTATGTTGTTCAATTTTGGCAATTTCTTTGTGAGTTATGCCATTTGATCATGATTTTTGTGTGTTTAACCTAGGTATGATTTTTGACAATGTCTTTGTAGGTTTTAAGAATTTCTTTGTGGCATCTATTTGGAATAATTTTAGTTCATTTGCTTTCGTATATTTGTTGATTTGTTTTGAGTTTTAATTTTATTAAGTTAGCTCTATGCATGAGTTAGTTACTTAATTGGTTTAGCTTTATGTTTTCATTTGGTATGGTTTTCATTTGTTTTTAGTTTTCATATGCATATATGTCTCTCAAGCAAGCATTGGCTACCTTCTAAACTCGTGTTTATGTTATGTTTTTTGTTTTGCAAATGGTACTACTTTGTTTGAAATAATTTATATTGTTTTAGAATATATTGAGTTAGAGGAAATAATTAAATATACTTCGTTGATTTTAGTCAAAGTTTTGGTTAAAATACAAGATTAGTCCCTCAACTATGATGAAGATTCCATTTTAGTCCTCCAACTTTGAAAAGTACAAAATTAGTCCTCATACTATGTAGAAAACTAAAAAATCATCCCTACCATTTATTGAAGGTTAAGTTTCTGTTAATTTAAATGAAATAAATGAAAAAAAAATATTTTTTTCGTTTTCTTCAACCTCTCTCCCCATTAGCCATTGTTCTCTCTCTTAACCCTTCTCTCTGCAACCTTTCTTTAAAAGAGAGAGAAAAAACGTATTCAGACACAAATACACAATCAAGTTCACCAGAAACAGTTTCTAAAAAAAAAAAAAAAAAAAAGAGTTCACCAGAAACAGAGTTCAACGATCGCCTAATTTTGGCAACTCGATCGAGGTGGAAATCTGACCTTTGTTAATGCCAAATTGGAGAAAAAACTTCGATAGTTAACTTGGAATGAATTGATTAATTAAAATTAGAAATAACTCTTGATAGATTGAAATTTGTGTAATAATAAAAGTTGAAATTGAGAGGGGTTTTTTTTGTGAGGGGATTTTCTTGAGGGCTAACA
This sequence comes from Sicyos edulis, assembly GCA_036507275.1. NCBI lineage: Eukaryota > Viridiplantae > Streptophyta > Magnoliopsida > Cucurbitales > Cucurbitaceae > Sicyos > Sicyos edulis. Next base: position 9,355,681 of record CM071851.1, read on the forward strand.
CGTGAAAGATATGGCGAACAAGTATTTAGAGAAAAACTCATTGCTCAACTCAGCTGCTTCACCTATTTTTCCATTTTCACCATACCACTGTGGACGCTTCATCTACAAAAAAAAGGTGCAATTCATTTCTACAATCACTCACTATGTTCCTTAGGGGTTGGTGATGAAAGAGTTAACTTAGGTGCGAACTCATAGCCATTTAAAGACAAAATATCTGCATTCAAATTAGTGATATTCCGATTTAATTGGTACATCCATAACAGTGGGTAGGCCAAAACAACGAACCCACTCTTCAACTCTGGCCTTCATATCCCTTCAATCGACCCATTGGCTCCTTTCCCAATCCATTGCCGAACCTGCTCGAACTCTCTCTCAAATGGATTTCCCTTTCTGAGATATTGGGACAAAATGTTCTTCGTGATGGAGAGATTTGAGGGTTTTGTAATCGGGAGAGAGAAAACAATGGCTGATGGGGAAAAATGTTGAAGAAAGAGAAAAATATATATTCTTTTAATTTATTTCATTTAAATTTAACAGAAACTTAACCTTCAATAGACGGTAGGGACAATTTTTTAGTTTTCTACATAGTATGAGGACTAATTTTGGACTTTTCAAAGTTAGAGGACTAAAATGGAATCTTCATCATAGTTGAGGGACTAATCTTGTATTTTAACCCAAAGTTTTTGTTTTAAAAATTTGTAGGTAGTTTCTTTAGTTGAGTACCATGATTATGGATAAGTCGTGGATGTTTAAGGATCAAATGACACCAGAATACGGTTTAGGAGTTGATATATTTATAGACAATGCATTACGACATTGGGTCAAATTTGATTTGTTGTCCATGCTTGAAATATGTGAATGACAAGTACTAAGATGTGATGTGATAAGAGATCATTTATTTTTTATTGGTATCGATCGATGTTATAAGACATGGATTTGGCATGGAGAAGAATCAATATCGAAGAAAAGAAATATTGAAAGTGTTCCAATAGAAGTTGTAGATGAGGATGTGGATGATCCTATAGGAATGTTTGAGGTTGGACATGATTATTTTAACGAAAAATTTCCAATATTTGAAGAAGCATTATAGGATGCTAAAAAACCATTATACTCAAATTGTAATAATTTTACCAAGATATAGACATTGATTAAGCTTTACAATTTGAAAGCGAAGTTCGGATGGAGCGATAAAAGTTTCACAGAGTTGTTAGAATTATTGACCGTCCTATTGTCTAGTCCCAATGAAATTCTAATATCCAACTATTATGCGAAAAGGATTTTTGGCACTTTAGGAATGAATTATGAGAAAATGATATATGCATGCTTCAATAACGGTTGTTTGTATTGCAAAGAACTCGTTGATGTAGATTTGTGACCTACCTGTGGAGCGTAAAGATGGAAGGTTCGGAACAATATGAAAGGAGGGAAAAATATTCTAGTAAAAGTCATGTGGTATTTCTCTCAAATTCCAAGATTTGAACGACTATGTCGAAGTAAAGAAACTGCGAGGTTATTGATGTGGCATGCTACAGACTGTAAGGTTGATGGTTATTTACGACCTCCAACCAACTCACTCTCATGGAAACAAATAGGCGAAAGGTGGCCTGAGTTTAGTTTAGAAACGAGGAACCTTCGTCTAGCCCTATAAACAGATGAGGTCAATCTGCAAGTCATCTACACGGTGACCAAAGTACTAGATATAGTTGTTAGCCAGTTATGTTGGTGACTTACAATCTACCTCCATGGTTGTGCATGAAGCATAAATTCTTGATGTTAAATGCTTTAATCTTTGGACCCAAACAACCAGGAAATGACATAGATATCTATTTAGCTCCGTTAGTCGACGATCTGAAAATGTTATAGTACATGGGTATTGAACGTTTTAATGCACATCGAAAAAATGTTTCACTCTGAAAGCTATTTTAATGTGGATCTTTAGTGATTTCCCAGCATATTGTAGCTTGTATAGGTGTACCGTAAAAGGGTATTATGCATGTCCGATTTGTGGAGAGAAAACAACATCAATTTATTTTCATATCAAGAAAAAGAATGTATATCTCGAACATCGAAATATCTACTAATCGTGCACCCATATAGAAGACAAATGAATGCATTTGATGGAGAACAAGAATTTGAAGTAGCCCATAACCGCTAAGTGGTGAGGAAAATCTTCCACAATTAAATAGTCTCCATTTTACGTATGGCAAGGGAGGACTCAGCAAACAACAACCTACCGAATCTTATTAGAAAAGGAAATAGATCTTTTTGAATTGGAGTATTGGAAACATTTTGACGTGCGACATTATTTAGATGTAATGCACATTGAGATGAATGCGTGATCCAATATTATCGGAACACTACTTTATATTCTTGGCAAAACAAAAGATAGAGTAAAAACTCGTGAAGACTTGGCTAAACTAAGACCTGTGTTAGCTCCAAAGAAGGGAGTAAAAAGGACATACTTGCGTCCAACATATTACACACTATCGAGAAAGAAGAAGATGAGTGTGTGTAAAAACTTGAACTTATAGTGCCTGAAAGATATTCATCAAATATAAGAAAATTAGTGTTGCTTAGTGATTTAAAATTGTACGGGCTTAAATCTCATGACCATCACGTCTTGATGCAACAATTGCTTCCTATAACAATTTGTGGTGTTTTGCCTAAACACGTTTGATATGTGATCATTCGTCTCTATTTTTTTTTCAAAGCTATATGTAGTAAGTCGATCGATTCCGCTAAGTTGAATGGATTGCAGGATCATGTAATGGTCATTTTATGTCTATTAGAGAAGTATTTTTCACTAGGCGCTTTCACAATCATGGTACACCTTGTGGTGCATCTTGTAAGAGAGATTGAATTTTGTGGACCGGTTTATATGAGGTGGATATATCCTTTTGAAAGGTGCATAATAGTTTTGAAAGGTTCTGTCTGTAATAGAAATCGACCGGAGAGATGCATTGGAGAAAATTACATATTGGAAGAGCCGCTAGAGTTTTGTCCTGAATTTTACTTAGAGTTGAATCAATAGGGTTGCGATCATCTAAAAAAATTACAGATTCAAAAATTGATCGCCACTATCTGCCTCCATGTACAAAACACCAACTAAGGATATGATTGATTAAGCTTATCTATACGTACTTCATAATGTTGATGATGTGCTTCAATATGTCAATCAACACATGAAAATTTTGAGTGTGAAAGACAAAAATCTGATCATGTCAGACATGACTTTTTATGGGGTACTTAAGAAATCTGGAAGGTTGATTATCATAGTTTTACAATCGTCCTTTTCAAATTTGATTGAGTGGAGAATAATGGTGGAATTAAAGTAGACGACATTAGATTTTTAACCATTGACCTATACGAGTTGGACATAAATCTTACTCTTTGATTCTAACCACATAAGCCAAACAAGTTTTCTATGTAAAAGATTCACTTTATCCTCATTGGTCTGTGGTTTTAACTCCTTCTCAAAGAATAAGTTAAGAACACATTCATGATGAAGTGGATATTGGTCAAGATTGTGGGTACAGGGTCATAGAAATGTTGCCTAATATTGTTGACGATGACTTAAAAACCTATATTAGGAGTGACGGTGATGGTATATGGATTAATGCTTAGGTTGGTGTATGTTATTGTTGTATATTTTGTTGTAATCATTTAACTTTATATACTCTTTCTACACCTTTCATTTTTCTAACATATATTCTTCCTTGTGTAGATTAACACTATGTCTACAGGATCATCAGATAGCGAGCATGATGATGATATTTGCTAGAGGAGATCTAGATCTTTTAGTAGGAGTCGTGCGACCAGAGGGATCACAGTATTACATGAGATTGCATAAGATAGAATGGCGGTAGAACGTCGTGTTCTACAATATAATTCCACTAGTCAGCATGTTGGTGGGCTTCGAAGAAATTTTGAAGCTATATTTGTGTAAGAACCCATATACCTACCACATACGATGCATGTGAAGATGTCCCCGACCAGCTAAATAAGCTAGTATACGATCAGATCACAGTAATTACTTTTTTAACTAATTTTAATTTTATATTCATACTAACTAATCTAACGTATTATATTGTTACCAATTGTCGTTTCATGTGGACCCTATATCAAAACATAACATTATGATGTCTATGTCAAAGACGTTTTGGACATTTCAATATAATCTAAATAAAAAAAAACATCAAGCCGTTTGAAAAGGACCAACATGAGATGCTACTCATTCCTCCTACTTATTATAAATTCATCACTCAAGAACAATGAAATTATTTTGTCCAAGTTAGATTATTAGAAGCATGGAAGGTAATTTCTTTTGTAAACCTCATATTCTTTTAAATTTTTTAGCAACTCAATATCATACTAAATAATTAAATGTATTTATATAGGAAAAGAGTAGAAAGCAAAAGAAGACAAAGGCTCTACAAAAGTATCTTTATCGTATGTGCCGAAAGGGACATGTCGAACTCGGCATGAACGGGGTATTTATATTAAAACAAATCCCTCAGCTCGTTCAACATTATCGATAGAAGCTCGAAAGGGAAAGGATAATGTGATCCTTGACCTAGAAATTCCAATAGTGGCCAACCGAATTGTAAGTTATTGGTTCATTTGGTGTTATTACTCTAATATCATATACTTTTTGTGTTAATAAAACATATTTTCCTACAAGATGAGTATCAAAGTAACCATGTCGATCAAGATATTTTGACCGATGCATTGGGAATGCCTGAACATCGAGGGCCTGTTAGAGGGGTGGGTCAATTTCTACCTCCATCGATTTTCTTTAAGATGGATAAATATCTCAAGTCTAGGATGGGCAACGAAACAACTCAACCAGAAACACAAGTTTGTTTCTCACAAGATCCATGGTGTTAAACTAGGAAAATACAACTCAAGAGTCGTAGTTAATTTGATAATGAAGGGAAATGAGTTGTTGGAGTTACCAGTTGCTATACAGGAACTTGAACCTTTTTTAACCTTTATCAAGGCATAAACACTTTTGTGTAATGGCGCCATATATGGATCATCAAGACAAGTCCTGCCCTCCAAGAGGTATGCAATTTTACAAGCTCTTCACACTTTTGCAATCCTTTAAACTAATAAAAAATCTTTTTTATCATAGACATCTGCATCCATAAAGGTCGCATCATTTGCACAATCAAACCAATCTAATAAAGGGAAGAAGGTTGTGTCAGCTATTGCACAATAAACTGAATATAGTAAAGGGAAGAAAGTCGTGCTAGCTGATGCATAATCAATCGAATCCAGCACGATTGTTCATACAATGGTCATACTTCTTTATTCCATGCTAGACAGATTTTATAGCTAGATGACTTAGTAAATATACCAATTCCCCAAAACATGCTTGGATGCAATATGTGGGTACTTGCTCGGGAGGAGATTATCTATTATTGCAAGATGGACGAAATAGGCTACTTGCAAATACTCTTATACAATGTGTAAGTAACACGATTTAATTTGCATTTATTATAATCACATACTCAGATACACTAATGTTTCCGAAATCTCTATTTACAAGCACCTATGGCTACCTATGATCCGACCGTGCTAAATTACTTCGTATTAGATAGCCAAAATTTTGGCTTTAGGTCAGATTAAGAAAATTTTGAACCTCACGCTAAATTTCTAATGGAGAGGTTACTATCGGTAACAAGACCCAATCAAATACTATACTTTTCATTCAACATCGGGTATGTATTTATAATTTTGCATTCTTTAAACATTGTGTCTATATAACATTTAAGATGTTCGATACATTGTATAGGCACCATTTGATTTTAGTTTTCTTAAGTCCATCACTAAATACAGTGTATGTCTTCAACTATTTGGCCATGAGAAAGTTGATGAGAATTTAACTCGTATCATAAATCCTTAAATTTCCTAATAATCGATCTTTTTTTCTTTGAATTCCCACATTTATCCTCTTAATGTTTCAAATTAATTTGCCTTCCGAGCGTGGCATGCTCGTCATGGATCAAAGGGTGTAAAGGTAAAGTGGAGTCAAATCAATTTTTTAACAACTTTATATTGAGATTATCATGTTCATCGCCTTGTACTAAGTATGAGTCTTTGTTTTATTAGTGCCCTCATCAATTGGGATCAATAGTGTGTGAAATTTTCGTCCAACTATACATCCAAAAGTTGTTATCAAACACTACCATTCCCATTCATAGAATCGTAAGTTTTGTTTATTTACACATTCATATATTGAATCATTAAGTAATTTATTATTCCAAATTTTTTTAATATGATATTCTTATTTCTTAATATCTGTACGTAGTTCAACAACATGATGTCATTCACTCAAAAGGAGATAGATGAGGTACGAGTAGAATTGGCATATTATGTAGCTAGACATTTATAAAAATAGTGTTGTACTACTTTGTATATGAAACCCCTTTTGCTTTTGTACATTCAAAATGATATATATTAATGGTAGTTTTGGCAGGACAAAGTCCCATTGATATAGTCAAATGTGTAGTTTCTGCCAAGCAAATGACCCATTTGATATGTATAATATGTTCATGCTTTTATTAGACATGTGAATTTTTTTGGGATTCTTAAAATTGCGTCGTTATGCTGTCGAATTTTCTGGTAGATTTATATTAGAATTGGGATTCTTACAAGTTTATAAGTTAATTTTTGTGGTTTATAAATATCATGCAAGTTAATTAAAAGTTTAAGAATTGGGTAGACTTTTTTAGAAGGTCAAAGGGGTCATAACTCTTAGGGTGTGGTGGTTTGACACATTATTTCAAGGAAATTAAACAACGTGCTTTGGAGAATGCAAATCATCACAATCTTTTTTTTTTTTATTGAAGTATGTGACTTTTAATGTCAGAAAAAAATACGTCATAAACTATAATAGTATACAATTTGAAATCCTAAATGAACAGGACCACAACAACACTATAATTGAGATCTTAAATGAATGAGACAACAAGGTAGTGTATACGACCATTTTTTTAAAACATTCGTAACACAATTTTAACAAGGGGCAAAAATAATGTCATGAAAGACAATGGATGACGAGCGTGCCCGTCGTAAAATCAAAGGTTTCCCATAATCCATTGCATGTCATCCAACATAATGGACGACAGGCGTTGCCCGTCATCAAAATTGCCCGCCATCTATGACCTTCTATTACAGGGGAAAGGGTGGAGGGCTAAGGCGCTGTAAGGGACCGACCCGAATGGGGCACTAAATGGGCCCTTACCCCAATGCATGCATTCATAGTAAAGGACATTAATCAGACATGATTTCGGATTCCAATTAAAACAAAAACATTCAAAATAACCCCTTTAAAAACTAGACAATTTCCTTGGAACCTGTCCCTGTTTCCAAGCACCTGTTCCAAGATAAATACATTTCCAAAGTTTACTCTGATCAGAGATTTACTAAAAACCATTCAAAACCTGTTGAGATACAAAATGCTGGAATCCACAAAACATTTACAAAACATCCTAGGGCTCCGTGCCCGGCTACATGCATTCAGGGGAAACAAAACATAAAGAGTCATAACACAAAATCAGAGTTGGAAGACTGGGCCCCATGATCACAGCTCCTCCTTCAGGCATCCTGTCGCGCACCACGATTACCTGTGGAAAAACCACAGTAAGGGTGAGTAACGAATTACTCAGTAAGAATCCCCAACCGGGGTACAATACGATATACATGGTCATCTTGATGAGCGTATGCAAGCTATGAATATAAACACAGAATAGAGAACATAGCTTAGCCCACACTTGGGCCTTGGATGCCAACTCAGGGTCTTAGTCCGGAATAATATCACCACACAGTCCACTACACAAATCGCCCTATACGAGAAACAAGTCCCGGCCTCGTTTTCTCATCGTCGACAAGCGGTACATAATGGCTCAAGATCCCGATGAGCTCTCCGGTCGGTATTTGTAATGAGCATAAGCATGCACAGCGTGCTCTGCAGAACTATGAAGTGCGGGTCTCAGAGGCAAGCTGCCCACGTCTAGTCACCACGCCTAACTAAATCTTTGGATCGGTGTCACTGACATAGGGGTGTGAGACCTGGACACGTAAACTATGTCAGCCTGAACCACCGCACCTGGGGCCAAGGAAATGGGTCGTGGTAGGCTTACACCAGGAAGCCGTCCTTGCCTTAACAGTGGCAATCGGGCTCTACCGCCAAACATGCCGAGGACATGCGGTGCCGGGGGCGAGGCAATGCCAAGTCATCATCTCGACCGTTGGGGCATTTAATGATCCGCCACCCTCACCCAAGATTGCGGGGGCCTACCGGTAGGGTTAGCTAATCCTCACGGGGTCTAGGGACGGAATGACTTGCTCGACGTCCCCGCCATGGATGCAAGGTACTTTATGCATCGGGCGGATGATGCTATCTACACCGCAACTCTAACTCGCCCTAGCAATCAAAGCAAACAAATCCATAAAATCTAATATGTGCTCAATAAGAATACAACGAGCCTAGCATGATACTACGAAGCAAGGAACAGATACGAGCATGCTAGAAAGGAACAACCTAGCATGGATTAACATGAGAATTAAATCAGGAAAATCATGCTAATCGGGAATTCGAGAATAGAATACCTAGCTACACATGTCAATAAACACAAACAAGCAGATCAATCAAAGCAATCACATATAATATCATGAGGTCCACACAATTAGGTAAGAAATCCTTACCTTGGCGGGGACAATTTGACACGAAATCCTAAGCGGCGAACAAACCCGAACTAGCTACCGAGAACCTATCAATCACAACAAAAATCACACAATAGGCCTAAATATAGTAAAACAAACAAAGCTCAGCTCGGGAGCAACTCACGAGGCACGACGAACGCACGAACGAGCCGATTTGCACACGACGACGCGGCAAAGAACGGGTGTTTGGCTGGGCTGGGCGCAGAAAATGGCGCGTGGGCGCGCTGGGTTCCGTTGCATTTGGGCGCGCGGCAAGGCGCTGAACGCGAAGCGCGCGCGACGCGAACAGGCGTTAAGCAGACGCTGGCGCGCGCGAGCGATGCTGAGGCGCAAGGGTGCACGCGGCGAAGCGGCACCTGGAGGGCGCCCTGGCGTGACATCGAAGCCGGGCTAGGACGCGCGCGCGATGTGCGGCGAGGCTCGGCCGAGGCTCTGCTTCTGCGCGCGGCGACGGGGCGAACAAGGGCGAACAGGGGCGAATGGGGAAACTCGAATTCGAGCGATCCAAGGGGATTCGACAAGCGATTCCTTGATGGCGAACTCCCCTACACTAGCTGTACAAAACCCATACCTTATATTACCTCGACTTGGCCGGAAATGGCGAAGCCCGAACAGGGGAGAATAGCTCGAATTTTGGAGGAGAAGAAGAAGAAGAAGCTTACCGGAATGAAGAAGATCGGACCTCCGGCAGCTCGAGATGAGAACCGGCTTGGAATTGGGGAGGAAAAAACACGGGAATCGGTGGTCACCGAGGAGAAAACGAAGAAGAATCGCGAGGAAGAAGAAGCTTCGGGCGAGCTCTGCTTTTATACCAACCGCCTTCGAAAACAAGGATATAACGATGCTGGCGCGTTTAAAAGCACAAAGATGCCCAGTGGCTCGGCTGGCAGTGCCCCCTGCCTAGCACACGACACGTCCCTAGCTCGAATCTCACTTGACGCGCTATTTAATTCCTTATTTATTTTAACCTTTCCCCAAGCCCAAATGTCTTCACCAAAATTCACGATCCCATTCAAATTGACTCATAATTATTCCGGCAATTAACAATTTCAAAACCGGCCATGTCGGCCCTACCCAAAATTACCAAAATGCCCCTGGGCCGTTACAGGCGCGTCGCCTATCTTGAAAGATGGTGGTCGTTGTCCGTCGCCTTTTCTCCATTTTTTTACTAGTGAGCATAACTTAAAAACTACAATTAGACTATTCCGATCACATTTCTTTTCTCGAAGCGAATGAAAAGCGAGCCACAAATGAGTTGTCACTCAATCTTGGCTAATTTATGCAACTACCATAATTATTAACTCATCTTCCTTTATCATGTACTAATATTAATCACTACTCATTCTTTTACTGTTTATTAGCATGTGCATGATAATAAAGATAAAAGGTAAACAAAAACATCTTGCATAATACTATCTAAATGTTTGCGTTACAACCTACTCTTAAGAATATAACGTGCGAAAAAGGTATTCTAAACTTATGAGAGCGAGAAAACAATAAAGGAATCAGAAAAAAAAATGGGTTGATGAAGAATTGATCCGTTGTCACTTGCGACTCCTGAACTTTGACAAGCTTCTTGGTGTTAGTTTTCTTAGGCTCTGAAGACAACAAACATGACAGAGAGTTTAAATGATAACACTCGGTAAACCTTGCAATCCATCGATGACAAAACCCTAAAATACCAACACCCCTTATTCATCGTTCGTTCACATATTTTTAAGTGTCTATCTTTCTTGGATCTCAAGTATTGATCGTTAGAAGATTATTGAGCTTGCTCTTGTATCTTATGACAACATAAAATATTTTCCTATATTCCAGCGATTTTTCGAAAGAGTTTTCTAATATGTACTTTCTGCACACAAGTACCACATTATCGAGATTTGGGTTCTACACATGTATTTTCTTAAAGTGTCTATAATTCTATGCACAAAGTAAGTAATCCTAATTTTTGGATCTTAAAGCTAATTGGATTCCCTATGCGCAAATTTCGTGCATATCTTAATTTCTAACAACCATTTTACCTAAGATGTTATTATTTCTAACATGAAGTGCAAGAATGCATTAGAAATAAGGCTTCAATAACTCTATTATTTAGAGTTATCAGTCTTCAACCCAAAATCCCAACCAGTATCCTCTATCCGAATTTGAGGCATGGTTACGTCTAACCAAAGACACCAAGACATGCTTAAAAAATATAAACAAGTTCATAGCTAGGAGGTCAAAGCCTAGTGTATGGCTCCATATCAAACCACAATAGGATAAGGTCACATCATCATTCAGAGTAAGATCGAGACCACCACTGGGTCCTTAGGGCCTAGCCCGCAAGCTTGTCATATATGCATATATAAGACCACAATAAGATCATTGGAGCTTAGTTTACATGATACAATACCTTAACATAGACTCATCTTATACAAGCATACAAACCAATAGAAGGACCACCATCGTATTAGCAAAGCCTTGTCTACATACCACAAAAACTCAAGATAGATTCACAACAACTCTTTCAAGTATATTAGGTAAAAAACCAATAAACGAGCCAACTGCACGTTTTTTCTTTTTTCTTAATCTAGATAAATACCCTAAACAAAGTTATTACAAGCTTATGCAACGTAGATTATTTGCGATTTCCCGATGCAATATAAAATGTTACGAATGATTTCTAAGCTTAACCTATGGCTAAGTGTGGCTTCAAAATCACTTCATGCAAGAATACACGCACTACTAGAAAAAGCATATACCATGATTATAATTTATAGTCATGAACATCTTCTATGACTAAAATCAAGAGTCATTGTATCCGCTGTCACGGAAGATTCAACCATAACACTATAGAAAAAGTGTCATGGTAGAACAAGTTATGATACTATGTTATAGTTATGGATGAATCATTAATGACACATATGCATAGTCATTAATAAAGTAATAATGAAAATTTAGAAGTGTCATCGTAGAACCCAATTATGAAATTTTATTATAGTCTTGATTGATCCATTAATGACATATATACATAGTCATTGAAGGAGAATTAAAGACATTATTTTGGTGTCATGGTCAAGCCATGTATGTCATTATCTTATAGTCATGATTAATCAATTTATGATTTTATTTGTCATATTATCAATTTGCATGACTATTTTTTGTGCCTATTTACAACCTATTTTTTAGGGATTTTACATGAATAGCAAAAAAAAAAACATCCATAGCATTTTTTTTGACAATATTCCATATATAGTAGAAAAATGGGGCACCCCTTGTAAAATGACCAAAAAGCCCTTCTATTAGTTTTTAGTTGATAGCTTTCTATCAATTTCAAGTAGGGGTGATTTCAGTTTGGTTTTTGTCAGTTTTGTGTCAAACTGACAACCGAACCGATATCCTCGGTTTTTGAATAAGTGGATCCGAACCGATGTCCAATATAGCATAAAACCATTGGATCGGTTTTTATTTGGTTCGATTTTTTAATAGTTAGATCGGATCCGAACCGATGTCCAATATATTAATAAATCAAAAAACATTTTGACTATAAAATTACATATAGTTAGACTCTTCCTTTTTTAAAAAATGTACATTTTCTAAAAAAGAAAAATTTTAATTCCAAAATTAACAAAATTTTAAAAAAAATGAAGCAATTGAAATGAAAAAACTAAAGGGAAAAATTAGACATGCAAAATTTGCACAATTAAAGGAGAGAGAAGGAATGAGATGTGTGACCACTTATTATTGGAAGAGTTTTAAGACAAAAAATATTCTTAAAATTGTCTCACTTTTCTTGTTCGAACACAAGATCAAGTAAAAAATTATTCAAAACTTCACCAGCACACCACTGACATGGTATGAGAATATTTTGCTTCAATAATGTTTTAGTACAAAATGCTTTTTATGACTTAAATATATATTTTGGTTCGGTTCGGTTTTCATTGGTTTTTTAACTTGAAAACCGAACCGAACCAATATTTTTTCGGTTTTTCAAATTGCGAACCAATATGTTCATTTTTTTGATAAAAAACCGAACCGATCCATTGGTTCGGTTCGATTTTTCGGTTTTTTGTTGCACCCCTAGTTTCAAGCGATATTCTTTATCAGTTTCAGGCGATAACCTTCTATCAGTTTTAGGCGATAGCCTCTATCAATTTGAGCTAATAGTCTTTAATCATTTTCAACTGATATCATTCAACCAGTTTCATAGTATTCAGTCATTTTTTAAGTGATAGCTTTTAATTAGTTTTTTGCTGATAGCTTTCATTAGTTTATTGGTAGATTCTATAATTAGGAAATGATAGATTCTATCATTATGAAGCTGATAGATTTTATCCCTAAGAAGCTGATAAACTCTATCACTATGAAATGATAAATTATATCACGAAGCTGATAGATGCTATCACTGGGAAAATGATAGATTCAACCATTAAAGAATCTGATAAATTCAATCACTAAATAGCTCACGGTGAAGCTAATTCATTTTATTATTGATTGAGTTCTATGAGCAATAGAATTCTATTACTGGTAGAGTTCTATCACTAATAGAATTTCAATCCCCAGTTAAGTTTTATCACTGATAGAGTTTTATCAATGGTTGAGTTCATAGAAATTAATCACTGATTGAGTTCTATCATTAATAGAATTCAATCAAATTCACTGGTTTTGTCTATGTAAGTTGATTAAAAACAATCTTTATAATTGATTGAAAAAAATAGTGTTCAATCAACCCTAATTTTTTAGTGATTGATTTAATAGAGAGTTTGGATTTTGATCTCTTGGCTCAAGTCAGTAAAATGTCTAATATTTTCTTTAGTGACCCAGATACAAGTTTATTAACGTATTAGAATTACTTTTGTATTAATGTTTTGAAGTTCATTGAAATGCTCAAACAAAAGGATCAAATAATAGAGAAAAAAAGGAAAAAGAAGAAGCCAACAACTTTGAAATCGAGAGTTGTGAGTTTGGCAGCCATTCTTGCTTTCTCCACCAATACTTGAAATAGAGTAGGTTGACTCTTCAACATCAATTGCAACACCTTCATCAATTCGCTAATCGATCCGATCGTCGACGACTTTTCTACAAAAACTTCCCCGATGACGATAGCTTGCAACCTATCAAATTCACCTTCATTAATAAAAATGTAAGGTCTTAGAAATTGAATTGTATTGTGGATTCAGAATTGAAGAAGTTGGAAAAAAAATAAAAAGATTGGAGGTGCTAGTTTGGGTGAGGAAGAAAGATGATGAAAGGAAATTGACGGATAACAAAATTAAGGAAGAAAGCAGGAGAAAGAGAAAGATTGGAGGTGCTATTTTTTTTTTTTTTGTATGATGTTATATATATATATATATATATATAATTGAGCAATGAAAAAAAAAAATAGTGTTATAAATAGATTTGGATTACTTTTTTGAATTTGAATTTATTTAGTTCATTCTTGTGGTTAATGAATTATTATGCTGATTCTTAGGTACGAAAAATTTTGGCCGACAATTTTTTCCACGATAGGTTTAACTTTGTAGTCATATATTCTGAATTAAATTGAGTGATTGTATTCATATTTTTTATATGATCTAAATCTCAAATTCTAAGAACTTCATATATTCATTCACCATATAATAAATTTGACTTTTACACTTCAAATATGTTGAGAAACACCAACACTCTTTATTATGACCACTTTAGAAGAGATTACAACTGTTTAGGACACACACTACAAAATTACACTAGGACTCGTACAAGACACTTTGTAGTACTTTTCAACACTTGCTTTTTCTTGGATACAAAATATGGTAGGGTGGAGGAGTATTTATAGTGTGGGCTAGACAATGTGGACCACACATTTGTCTAGAGTGTTCCTAAGAATATCTAGATATTTTCCCCACATTTCTCTAGAGAGTTTCTAAGAAACACATCTAATTCAACACATCTAGATATATCTTGCACTTTCTAGAACATTTTTTAAATGTCCGCCTAAATCTAAAATTCTAAACATTTTTACAATATACCAAAAAGCTTCTAGATAATAGACTTTCTCAGTGACTAAACTTCATTGAGCTAGTGATTAACATTTAACACAATATTGCATAAAGGTCATGCAACAGAACCCTACTTCAATTACATGGTACTACCGCTGCCAATCAAAATTGTTTATGGCAAATCTTCTTAGCTCCAATACGTAAATAGTCAGTCAAATTTTAGGTTGAGACAAAATTTCAATTCAGCCGTTCTTTAGTCTGTAAACTTGTTTAAATTTCGTACCCATCAAAGATATTACGGTCATGCTATATAGTCCTAATCTTACTTGCCATATTTTTTAATATAACTAGATATCTACTTAACTTTGCAGTTTTGCGTCTAATCTGAAAAATATAGGCTCGTTTGATAATTATTTTATTTTAAATTTTTAGTTTTTGAAAATTATAAGCTTACAACAACCATTTCATCATATTTATTTTTCTTACTTTGATATCTACCTCTTACCAATATTTTTAAAAATTAAACCAAAATTTGAAAAGAAAAAAAAAATTAAAGTTTGTTTTGGTTTTTGAACTTTAAGTTAACATTTACGTACTTTTTTAAGAAAATATGAAATATATGGTAATAGTAAAAAATTTGAGTAAATATAAACTTGAATTTCAAAACTAAATGATTATTAAATGTAATTAGAATTTTAAAAAATTGAAGCAAAATATTGAGGAAAATGAGTTTCCTTGATCTTTTATTCATCTTCTCTAATGTATAAATATACAACCTAGATGTTTAAAAAGCTAACAGAAAATTAAATCTAAACAAAGAACTAGATCTACAACTAAATATTCGCAATATTTATCTAATATGCAATATTGATCTAATATTCCCCTTCAAGGTGGACGGTAGAAATTTAGAAGTCCAAATATGGAACATATAGAGTAGAATGAGGGAGACGGTAATGGCTTTGTAAAAATATCGGCAAGTAGAGATTGGCTATGGATCGACAAAAGCTTCAAAAATCTAGATGCAACTTTATCTCGAATGAAATGGCAACCAAATTCAATGTGCTTGGTTCGTTCATTAAATACAAGATTGTTGGCTAAATAATTAAAAGAGCTTGGTTGTCACAAAATAACAAATCTGGAGTGGGAACAGTAACTTGAAGGTCATAGAGAGATAAGTCAACGACAACAATTCACAAAAGACAAGGGTAAGAGCTCTATATTCAACTTCGCCAGAAGAACGAGAAACAATACTCTGCTTTTTAGACTTCCATGATATCATGTTATCACCTAAAAACACACAGAAGCTAGTCTTAGAGCGACGTGTATCAATACAAGATGCCCAGTCCGAATTAGCAAAAGCTTTCAATTAAAAGCTGTGGGGGTAAGTAAAATCCCCTAACCAAGTGACGCTTTCAAGTAACGTAATAAGTAATGAACAACTGCTAAATGAGACTTGCAAGGACGTGCAACATACTAACTGAGCTTATTAACTGCATATGTAATGCCTAACCTTGAGATCGTGAAGTAGATAAGTTTACCAACCAACCGTTGATAAATAGTGGGATTCCAAACGTTTGTCACCCTGGGATTCTTGAAGTTTGATTTAAGGGTCCAAGGGCAAATGTTCAGTTTTTGCACGTAACATACCTGCATCCTCGAGAAGTTGTAAGGTATAATGTCGTTGGGACATAGACAGTTCCTTACTTGAGCCAGCCAACTCTAACCCAAGAAAATACCTTAATGAGCCCAAGTCTTTAAGCTGAAAAGATTGGTGCAAGATGTCTCTTAGATAATTAATTTTCTTTTGATTCGCCCCACTGACTATAATGTCATCCACATATACTAAAATAGCAACAAACTTGATCCAGTGCCTCGAACAAATAATGAATAGTCAAACTTAGATTGCAAAACACCACGAGCAAGTAGGGTGGAGGAGAACTTAGCATACCACTGTCGTGAGGCTTGTTTTAGTCCATAGATAGATTTATGGAGCCGACACACCATTTTAGCATCAACAGGGGTGGGTGCGGCAGGACAATAATCTAGTGGTAAATCCATGTAGACTTCTTCATTTAGATCTCCATTAAGAAAAGCATTATTCACATCTAATTGAATAATGGGCCAATTTTTTGAAATGGCAAGAAGGAGGAGAACCCTGACATTCACAAGCTTCGCAGCAGGCACAAAAGTCTCAATGAAATCGATACCTTCGTGCTATGTATAACCTTTGGCCACTAATTGAGCCTTGTAGCGGAAAACTCGACTAATCCATCCGCCTTATATTTTATAGATCCATCGACATTCGACAGATTATTTATCCCTATGTAATGGAACGGCTGTCCAAGTTTTATTAGATTCCATGGCATATTGACGCCTCGAAAAGAAACGGTGAGAATTTCACAAATTTGACTAAGCTGGTGTGATAATTGATGACGGAAAATTGTGAAAATGGAAGGAGAAACACGATCTTTTGATTAAAAAATGAAAAAAAAAAATCAAATATGCACTAATACCATATTGAGGAAGCATAGTTTCCTTGATCTCTTATTCATCTTCTCTATGTATAAATATACAACCTAGATGTCTAACAAACTAACAGAAAGTTAAATCTAAACAAAGAATTCGATCTACAACTAAATGAGTGCAATATTTATCTAAATGCAATATTGATCTGATACAAAGAGAGAAAATATCCAGCAATTCTTTTTTATTCATAGTTTAATTTTTGTAGTATATTAAGCTGTCAGATACAATTTGATTTCAAACACAAGCCAAACCCAAAGCACGGTTTCTAGTTCTAGCAGGTGGGAATGGCAATGCCACAGGTTTCAGCAATCTTTTTTGCGTTGGGGGATTCTAAATAACGCTTCAGTACTGGACTTTTCAGGTATTCACAAAAGCATGGCTCTTGCTTCTTCGCTTTCTCGCAACACTTAGCGGTCGGCGGCTCCGACGACTTGAATGCAGGAAGACATGCTCTCATTTCCATCGGGTCGCAACTTGCCGATTCTGCCATTCTAGCTCGGGTGAGAAGTGCCATTATCGCCATCGCCGCCATCATAAGGAAAAGACCTCCGAACGAAGCTTGCTTCATTCTTTAAATTTTTTAGAGGAAGCTGAGAAAAGAAAGAGAAATTGGTTGTATTTTGTTAAAATGGTTTCAAGAATTATTTATAGTCTTGTACAGTGAAAGTTGAGCATGAAATACTCGCATTTGATCTGTTACAAGTGAAACCAAATTAATAACGTCAATTACCTTATAATAAGGAAACTGAAGTTCATCTAAGTGCTGAAAGTTCATGCCATGATTTCATTAAAAAAAATGATCATTTTATTGTTGTAACTGATGAATAGCGAAGAATATAAGGCAGCATATTTACAAATCTATGCAAGCAAAAATGTTGAGTGGTTCTTATCATTGTAAAGCGCCCCCTCTTCCGATATGTACTAAAAAAAAAAAAAGAAGCAATATCCTTATGAAAAATTGAATGAATCAGTGAAGTAATTCATTATATGATATAAGATTTGTTGGTTCTATTCTATCCAATTTATACTAAAAAAATATATATCTTTCTAAAAAAAATGAAAGCAATATAATTAAGGAAAATTGCGTGCCATTTATAATTATATCATTTTTAAAAAATTATATGCATAATAAATTTAGGTGAATTGTTTTTTAATTTCCTTTCTAATTTTCCCCCTGATTGATGCTATCCGGGGTTCTCAATAAATTGAATAAAAACTATTATTGAATTTATTGATACATAGATATTTTTACCGATATCAAACAAATGTTTTTTATATGCATTTTTTTTTTTGAAAAGGGTTATTGATGGTTATTTTTTCTGCAATGTAAAATCCATAAGGGCATGTTTGGCTTGAATGGGATGGGATGGGAAAAGAAGTAAGAATAAGTTTATGTTTGGTGGGAAGGGAAGAGAAGAGTTGTGATAATAAATTTATGTTTGATGTGATGGGAAGGGAAGGGTTGAAGTTTTTATTTAAATAAAAAAAATACATATTTAGTAGTTTTTTAATATTTACTATGATGGAATTAATAAACAAATTCAGATATTTAGAATAAATCTTTTGATTACAAATAAATACAACTAATAAAAAATATTTATTGAATAAAAATGAATATTTTTAATTGATTATTATTACATTTTAAAATAAAAAGATACACATAAATAGTGTATAATAAATAAACATAATTCAATAATTAAAAAAATACACTGTCTTGAAACAAAAAGATTTTTTTTTTAGTTCATTTATTCTTTAAATTAAAACAATTAATATGATCAAATAATTTTAATTTTAAAAAAATTAATAAATAAATAATGAATATTTATCATATATACTTTATTTAAAATACATGGTATAAAATAAATTTCAAATATTTTTCATATATACTTTTAAATAATAAATTATGAAGTCAAAAAAAGGAATTTTAAAATTGATTTTAATTCATTTATTCTTCAACTTATATTTAAAATTAAAACATAAAACAATCAATATGATCAAATAGTTTTAATTTTTAAAAATATAATACATTAGTAATGACTAGATAATATATTTTAAAATTTTAAAAAACAATGTATTAAAAAAAAACGATACAAATATATAATATATAATATATAATTATAATCATTTAAGTTAAATGAATGAGTTGGTAAAAAATGTCAACTTTGATGATGAATGATTGAAATGGTTGAGGTTCAATTCTTGCTTAGGACAATTTTATTTTGAATAAATAATATAAAAATCTCATTACAAAGTTAAAAATAAATAATTATATAAATAATTATATATATAAATTAAATATACAAAAAAAATTATCATAAAAAAGGGTTTTTTTCATATATAGACCATTTAAAAAAAGTATTTGCAAATCTAAGCATTTAGGAAAATATTAGCAATACTAGATTTTCATTAATTGATTTAAAATTCCTACAAATGTGAAATTACCATTTGAACCTAGTAGTGGGTAGCTTTCATTTGGGAAAGAAAGCTTGAAAAGGGGCACTTTCCATTTCATTTTGCATGAATCTAGGGAGCAGTTTTGGGGAAAAACCTGTCGGCTGCGAAGAAGAAATTGCTAGGTCTTTGGAAAACCCATCTTCTACCCTGCTCTTTAGTCGAATTTTTTCTCATATGCAGTCGAATCTGCTTCTAATACGGTGGTTTTCGTTGCTGATTGTAGGGTTAGTT
Source organism: Sicyos edulis (assembly GCA_036507275.1). Lineage (NCBI taxonomy): Eukaryota > Viridiplantae > Streptophyta > Magnoliopsida > Cucurbitales > Cucurbitaceae > Sicyos > Sicyos edulis. The sequence continues at coordinate 9,375,582 of CM071851.1, forward strand.
CGATTCTTTAACGACGGGAAGCATTATTTTGTAGAGAACTAAAGGTGCACAAGAGTATACGGTACGTTTATTTCATCCACATTTAGGGTTTGTACAGGACGGTGTAGTTGAGTTAGGGGGTTCTTTGATTGTTGATGGGTTTTTGCAAGGGAGGTGAAAAATATAAGAATTAATGGAGGAATAAAGGGTTCTGATTTGTTTTAGTTAGAGGAAATCTATTATTGTTGGAGAAAGATTTATGCATGTACGGTAGGGGGGTAAGGTTGTTTAGGTTATTAAGAACCGGTTCAAGCTTCTTTACTAAATTTTCTTTAACTTTAATAGAAGTTTAGAAACAGTGTAGTTAAGTGGGTTAATTTTTGTATCAGGGTATTAGAATGGTGAAAGTAGAGAAAGGTGTAGAGAAAACAAGACAACCAGTTAGACGAAGCCAAAGAACTCTTGGCACGTCTGTAGACTACTACGGAAAAAGAAAAGTTGACAATACTGTAATTACAATAGGCGAGGTAGTTCTTTAAATGGTTCGGGATATGGGTATTTTACAATTAATATGTGTATATATAAACTAAATTACTTGTATGTTTGTATGTAGATGACAAGTTCATCTGAGGATTGTGGTAGGGAAGAAAATAAACTAATAGATAGTGAAGTTGAAAGAGTTATGGAGACGCCTAAAACAATAGTTTCAGGAAATGTACTGCCATCGGATGGTACCGATGTTAGAATGGAGTGTAAAGAAATTGTACCATTCGGCTTCGATTTCGAGGTACGTGTAGTGTGTAACATGAAAACTGTATGGTATGACTGGATCGATTCATTTATAATAGTACTTCTTGTAGAAAATAGATGATAGAATAACCGAAAAGAGTTTAGATGAAGTTTTAGGAGAGACCAGTGATGAGGACCAGCGCATAGAAGCTGATGTTGTTCCTGAAGTAGAAGTAGAGAAGAGGGGTATGGGAAACACATCTGATGAGGTAATGTGATATTAAATTTAGGAGAGAATCTTTGTTGAATATTTTGTGTATGAATGTGACTGTGATTTATTGTTGCAGGATGATAACCTACCAATCGCACAAAGAAAAAGGAAAAAAAGGAAAAGATGGAGTTCACTCCGAAGTGGAAAAAAAAAGAGAAAGGTTTCTACAATGAATGTAGATAAGACAGTAGTTAAAAGTGTGGACAGAACAATACGGACTGCCACACTACTACAAAAATCAAGAAAGTTGACACGCACAAAACGTCAACTACACAGTTTAGTTGACACTTTCAAAAGCGTCAACGAATCGACTGTCAACTAAAGTCACTAAGTTGACGCTCGTCTAAGCGTCATCCAATAATATAATTGACATGTTTGAAATGTCAAGGCCAAAATTGATTGGCACAAAGAAAGAGTCATGTGATGGTTTTGTTGACACTATATACACGTCAACAGAGTGTTTTATTGACAATTCATAAATGTCAACGATAGTTTCAAAACGTCAAGTAAGCGTACATGTGTTGATGTTCATTTTATGTCAATGAAATTAATAGTTGACATATATTAAATTTATCAATTTGTTTTGTTCATATCAAACAACATGTTCATCCTATCAAATGATATACTAGATTCTCTGTTCATCTTGTCAAATGATATACAACTTGAGAGAATTCCAATTATAAATTACAAAATATTTCAACATGATTAAGATAAACATAATATATATTTTCAATAGTAACAAAATCAGAAATAAAGTATATGTTGACATGTTTCAAACTTTGAAATTCTTTCAAAGTTGTCTTCATAAATATACACAAAAAATATATATCATATTCCAAAATATACTCCATTCTAAAATGTACCATATTCCAAAAAATACCCAATTCCAAAAAATAACTCAACTATTTCCAAAACTAATATGAAATATGTTTCTTCAAAATTTGTAGTCTTCCAAAATATATTCATGAGCTACTAACAAAATATCTTTCCAAGCGCACTATATCCAACTCACGTGTAGGGTACTAGAAATTCAACTCATTCCACACGTTCTTCATCCAGCTCATCTTGTGTGTATGCTTCTCTTGTATCAATCTATCAACATTAATTAAGACTCAAATAATAACTTATTCATGGCAGTTAATTATAAATTTCCAAACTAAACGATATAATAAAGAACATACTGCATCGGTAATGTTTGTGCTATCTGTTTTGATGATATCTCTCATATTTCTCATCACATAATAGCCACATTTTGTACTTCCCTCTTGTAATGGACACTAGAATTCCAACAAAAAAAAGAAAGAAATAAACTAAATTATGATATATCTAGAAACCAATATACAATACATAATATTTTTAATCAATCGTCCCTTTGCTACTTAAAACACAGTCACTGAAAAATTGCTTAAACATGCTCTCTTTGCTACTTAAAAAAAATACAATCACAGAAAGATGGTTAAAGTAGCAAATTTGTATGCACAAAAAAAAAAGAATCACATAAAGACAGCTACCTATACCTACTTGAACAAAGCTCAACAAAACTTACAATAGTGAAGAAAATATAAAAGGTAGCTCTATTTTCACAGAACAACCATGTTGAATAATTTTTTCTGAAACAGCATCCACTCTGAAGAATTGGCACCATATATACCACTAAAGAGACTTATACTCTTTTTATCATTCACCACCTTCCAAGAATCAGAGGTATAAATACAATGGGAAATAACTTATTATGAGAAATTTAAGCAACAACCCTAACCAACTTGATTATAACTTATTATGAGAAATTTAAGCAATAACCCTAACCAACTTGATTAAGGAATTAAATAATTACAAAATCCTAACTTAAATATCCTAACTTTCAACACTCCCGCTCAAGTTGGATTGTATAAATTAATCAACCCCAACTTGTTATTCAGGTCTCCAAAGTTAGGCTGTGGTAATGGTTTTGTGAGAATATCTGCTAGCTGTTGTTTGGTAGGCACGTAGATTAGTTGAATGACTTCTTGGTTGACTTTCTCATAGATGAAGTGCCGATCAATCTCAACATGCTTGGTCCTATCATGATGGACAGGATTCTTGGAAATACTGATGGCAGCTTGGTTGTCACACATCATCTGAATCGGTGAAAAAAAATAATTCCCTAACTCACTTAAAACTCTGGTGATCCAAATCCCTTCACATATGCCATGAGCAAGTGCCCTGTATTCGGCCTCAGCACTACTACGTGCAACCACAGGTTGTGTTTTACTCCTCCAAGTGACAAGATTGCCCCACACAAATGAGCAATAACCTGAGGTGGATCGTCTACCTGTAGCACTGCCTGCCTAGTCTGCATCAGAATATACCTCAATGTTCCTCTTTCCAGTCTTCTTAAACAACAATCCTTGTCCGGGGGTCATTTTCAGATACCTGAGGATTCTGTATACGGCTTTCATGTGCTCTTCATTTGAGCTATGCATGAATTGACTAACAATACTCACCGCATGAAAACTAATGTCTGGTCGAGTGTGAGAGATGAGATATATAAGGCGCCCTACCAGTCTTTGATATCTCCCTCTCGCCCACTGGATTGTGCTCTGGTCAAACTTGAGTTTCGTTGAGGATCCATAGGGGACGCATTTCTTTGGTTTACATCCTAGCATACCTGTTTCTTTGAGGAGATCTAACACATATTTCCTCTGAGAAACTACTATTCCTGACTTAGATCGTGCAACTTCCATTCCTAAGAAGTATTTGAGATTTCCTAGGTCTTTGACTTCAAACTCTCGAGCTAATCGTTTCTTCAAGACTCGTAACTCAACTTCATCATTACCAGAGAGGATAATATTATCCACATATACAATTAGAAGGGCAAGAGAGGTTTCAGATCTTCGTTTGACAAACAAAGTATGATCATCGACACTTTGTGAGTACCCAAGACTGAGAATAAAGTTTGCGAATCTCCCAAACCAAGCCCTAGGAGACTGCTTTAGGCCATAGAGGGATTTCTTAAGTCTGCACACCTCAGTTGGTTTGGCATTTGTCCCATATCCAGGAGGGATTTCCATGTAGACTTCTTCTTCCAAGTCTCCATTTAGAAAAGCATTTTTTTATGTCTAGTTGTTGGAGGCCCCAATCAAGGTTGACTACTATAGATAGGATAATTCTTATGGTGTTTAATTTTGCAACAGGTGCAAAGGTTTCCTGGTAATCAATCCCATAAGACTGCGTAAATCCCTTAGCTACCAGTCTGGCTTTCAATCTCTCAATACTTCCATCTGCATTGTGTTTTACTGTGAATATCCATTTACATCCAACGGTCTGTTTCCCACTAGGGAGATCTGTCACTACCCACGTGTCATTCTTTTCAAGCGCTACAAGTTCATCTTGCACGGCTTTCCTCCAACCAGAATTTTTCAAGGCTTCATCAACATTATGTGGAATTTGAACATCGTCAAGGATGGAGACAAAGACACGATATGGCTTAGACAGTTTGTCATATGATACATGGTTGCTTATAGGATGCTTGGTGCAACTCCTGACTCTTTTCCTTACAGCAATTGGCAAGTGTAAATCATTAACTTCACCTTCTGGAACTCCAACCTCAACGGTATCCTCATTCACTGTTTGTTCCGGATGTAGAGTCGGTTCAGGCGCTTGGGCGACTTGATCCATTCCAGCATCTATACTCTCAACTTGCCTATTTCTCCTTGTATAAGTGAGGAGTCTGTCTTTGGCAATTGGCACAGGTGAAGATGGAGTAGAATTAACAGGAATTATATCAGGAATAACAGGAATCATATCAGAAGGACTCGACTGCGGACTGGGAGAAGATGACTCGAGAATAGGAGTTGTCTCGAGAATAGAGGACCAAAGGCATGCAGTATCGCACATCTCCCCCTGACAGACATGCTTAGAGTAAAAAGGGAGAGTTTCTAGGAACGTGACATCCATAGTGACATAGAATCTTCTTGTATCGGGAGAGTAAACTTTGTACCCTTTTTTTGTTGGTGAATATCCCACAAAGATGCATTTATGAGCTCGGGGATCTAACTTTGTACGGTTGTGGGAATAAATATGGACAAAGGCACTACACCCAAACACTTTCGGAGCCAAATCACAAGAAGGAGTTCGAAGATGTGGGAATAATTGAAGAAATACTTGACGAGGGTGTAGAAGTTAAGCACCAGAAGGCATTCGATTAATCAAGTAGGTGGGCGGTGAGCGGCGTCGCCCCAATAAAATTTAGGGACATGGGCAGAGAACATCGGACATCGAGTTACTTGAGGAGATGTCGATTTTTTCGCTCGGCTACCCCATTTTGTTGGGGAGTTTCAACACACGAGCTTAAATGAAGTATCCCTTCGGTGGATAAGTAATTTTTCGGACAAGAGCTAAAGAATTCTTTTGCATTATCTGCATTTTAAGTACTCGAATTTTAGTTTGATATTGAGTCCGGATCATGGTACTAAAATTTTTGAACACTTGGTACACTTCGGATTTTTCTTTCATAAGGAAGACCCACGTGATCCGAGTATGATCATCAATGAAGGACACAAACCATCGTGCCCCAGAAATGGCCTTTGTTTTCGAAGGGCCCCATACGTCACTATGTATTAAAGAGAAAGGACTAGATGGTTTATAAGTAATCCCAGAATATGAACTTCGAGTATGCTTGGCGATTTGACAAATTTCACAAGAGAATAATGATGGATTTTTATTACGAAAGAGACTTTGAAACAATCTAGAAAGATATAAGAAATTAGGGTGACCTAATTGATAGTGTAACAACGTGACATCACTATCTTTATTACTAGAAGAAAAAAATGAAGACTTGTCTATAATTGCCAGAGAACCTTGAGCAAGAGTGAGAATGTAGAGTCGAAGCAGAGTTCAAGATCGCCAATCGTCTTCCCCGATTCCAAATCCTGAAAAACACATGAAGTAGGATAGAATTTAGCTATGCAGTTAAGATCTCGTGTCAATTTACTCACTGACAATAGGTTGCAGTTTATATCAGGGACATGCAAAACATTTTTAAGAGATATGTGCTTAGTGATACCAACAGAACCTGTTCCTGCTACATTGGATTTGGATCCATCTGCAATTCTTACTGATGAGCTGGAAGCGTCAGTCTAATAGCCCTAAAATAACGACCTATCTCCGGTCATATGGTCAGATGCTCCAGTATCAATGATCCAGGGCTGTCTTGTTTCTGTGTTAACTTTCAGGGCCGAAGAGGTTACTTTTTGAGCTACAAGGCCCGTTCCCTGACCTGTGTGTCCGAAGATCTTGTGCAGGGCGTCGATCTGTTCTTTGGTAAACGGGAAGAATTCTGTACCGGTGACATTTTCTGGAGTAGTGTTGGCCACATAGCCTCGACTATCACGCTCATTCCGATGCCTGGGTTTCCAATCGGTAGGTTTTCCATGAATCTTCCAACACGTTTCCTTTATATGACCTGGTTTCTTGCAGTGTTCATACCAAGGTCTTTCTAGTTTCTGTTTAAGTTCTCAGTGCACTGTTGAATTAAGGCTCCGAGAGACGAGTGCAAATGCTTCTGCAATTAGAGGGACTGAATCTGTCTTCCCCATCACAATATTTTTTCTGCTTTCTTCTCTTCTTACCTCGGAAAAAGCTTCTCGGAGCAATGGAAAAGGCTTGGTTCCCATGATTCTTCCTCGAACTTCATCAAGACAGTTATTTAGACCAAAAAAAAATTTGAATGTCCTTTTTTGTTCCATAATTTTCATGTATTGAGCAGTATCATCAGCACACTTCCATGTATGGACCTCAAACATATCTAATTGTTGCCAATGACGTGAGAGATTATTAAAGTAATCAGTTACAGACTGATCACCTTGGCCTAAATCATGGAGAACCGATTCGATGCGAAACAATTCAGAAGTGTTCTCTTTGCTAGAGTACGTTTCTTTGACAGCCTCCAAAATTTCTTGAGCGGTGCTATATAAGAAAAATGTCTCGCCAACTTCATTAGTCATAGAATTTATTAACCATGACATAACCATATTATTTTCAATTTTCCATTTTTTGAATCCCGAATCAGTTGCCTTAGGTTGTACGTTTTCCTTATCTAAGTATTCATCTTTGCCCCTCCCACATATAAACATCAAGACAGATTGTGACCATTGAACATAGTTTCGGCCATTTAATTTGTGTCCCGTGATATATATGGGTGTTGAATCAGGTAGATCAATTTCTTTAGAAGTCATAATAAAAACAAATTGACCCAAATAAAGCAAAGGAAATAATTTGCAAACCTACTGATGTCCTTGAAGGAACCAAAAAAAATATTGATCTGGCCACGTAGTAGCAGAAACCAACATCTGAAGCAGTAGGGAAGGAGAAGCTCTTTGATCCTTCGATGAACCCACACAAACGCCGGAGAGAGGAGTTTTCTTTCCTTCCCGATTGGGCCACACACATGCGAGAGAAGGAAACAAGACTTTTGCACGGGACTGCCTGAGATCTCCAACAACAGTGATGGAGAGAATCGATGGAAGGAAACCCACTTCTGACAGGAATCGATCGTTCGCCTGAGATGAGATTGCACACAACGAAGGAACCTCGGAGATTATTGGGGCGATGATTGTCGATTATCTGAAGTGGAAAAATGGGTTTCCTTTTGTTTTTATTTTTATATTTTTCCTAAGCTTTGATACCATAAAGAGACTTATACTCTTTTTATCATTCACCACCTTCCAAGAATCAGAGGTATAAATACAATGGGAAATAACTTATTATGAGAAATTTAAGCAACAACCCTAACCAACTTGATTATAACTTATTATGAGAAATTTAAGCAACAACCCTAACCAACTTGATTAAGGAATTAAATAATTACAAAATCCTAACTTAAATATCCTAACTTTCAACAACCACATTTCCTTATAAATAATGGTAATAAAAAAGAAATTTGTAGTAAGAAATTTACTTGAATTTTTCGCTTAGATGCCACCAAGCTTCAATAATCATCGAAACAAAAAGGTCCAACTCCTGATAGTTAAAAGAAAACACACTATAAAAGTCTATACAAAGAAAAGTAAGGGTGAAAATGCAGGAATATTATCTGAAACTGTACGTACGTACTAAAGAGGTCACATTATGTATGTAACTGTACGTACTAAAGAGGCACATTATCGAAAAAGAGGGTTGGTGATATTTTGGAGGACAAGAAGAAGATGAAAAGTGGTGATAAAAAGGTAAATTTTGTTGTTGTTGTTATCTTATATGTGTTGCACACTGCTTTAATGACTTCAATTTCCTATTTTTAGTTGAAGAAAATGAATGAGAAGGAAAGGGGAAAAAGAAAGGTGCATGATGTTTTAAATAGCAAGCGAAAAAACCAGCATGTGGAGGAGTCGGATTGGGAAGATATACCCAAACTAGTAAAATAATATATGTACTATAGTGTTTGTACTGTACATTATATAATGTACCGATGCATCTAAACTGTATGTTTTAGAAAAAAATGCGACAATACGACTCCGAGGAAGATAGTACTCCATGTAAGAGCACGCTGTCAAGGGCAACAGGTACAACGTCGAATAAAAAGGGAGATAAGAGAACCAGCAAACAAAACCAGATTTACAAGGTATGAAAGATAACATATTGTATATAATTTTAACAGCGGTATGAAAGATAATGAATGTTGATTTAAACCATGTTAATATAAACCAGGCCACCCCACTGCTCCAACCACGTTGTGATTGGAATCTTAAACAGAAAATAAATGTGTTTGGAACATTTGACACAATCAAACAAATTAAACATAAGTTGACTGATGAACAAACCATGAGGTTTAAGACAAGAGTATTCGGTAGTTTATTGGATCTTACAATAATAAGGTTCCAATCACAAATGTTGAACTCTCTAATTCGTAGAATATGTAAGTCTCCGAAAATGGATGAGTTGTGGTTCAACCTAGAAGGTAGAGTTGTTAAGTTTGGTATAAGTGAATTTGAAAAAATAATTGGTCTTAACTATTGTGAAGAGGTAGAGGTGGACGATAGTAAGTTGAAGGGGAGGTTCATGAAGAAGTATTTCCCAAATAATAAATCAATTACTAGGGTGGAAATAGCCAAACTCTTCAAGAAAGGAACCAATGTTCACGAAAACCATATGGTACGCTTAGCAAAACTGTATTGTATGGAGTGCTTTATTGATGCTAAGAACTTCAAACAGAATGTAGACAATGTAAGATTGTTACTTTTTGAGGATGCAGAGCAGTTCAAGAAACATAACTGGGTAGAAGTGCATTTGAGATGACCTTGAAATATATTAAATGTGCAATCCAACACCCAACATCATCAACAATTGGTATCGGTGGATTCCCGTATGCACTACTTATTTGGGCATTCAAATGTATACCTCTAATATCACATGAGTATAATCTGTTTGCACGGCGGAAGGGATTCAATAATCCAATCATGTTGAACTAGGAAAGTGATGAGCAGCCGAAGTGGAAGGATTTGCAGGAAAAAGTTTTCGAACATCCAGAGGTAAATTTACTACACCTTTATGTAAAATATTATTTTATTGAATGATCAATACTAATTATACTGTTATCTGGTACTGTTTGCATGAAGTTCGTGTTTGTTGATATGGATTGAGGTATAGTCGGGGACAAGAAAGGGAATCATAGTTTGTCTGAAAAAACAGTAAGTATTTAATGTTATTAAACTGTATAATGTTGACTAAACATCATTAATGTACTGTATTGTCAATTTGTAATTTTTGTCTTCTTGGTAGTGTAAAGAAGATGGTGGAAATATAAGTGGTATCGAAAAATGGTTTTAGGAAGAGGTGGATGAGGCATATAATGAAATAATAAAAGGGCAACCAATGTTCCAGGCTGGTGGGAGTTCAAAGGGTAATGATTTGGAACACAATAGTGGAGTACCTAATATTGTTGAAGTGGTAAGAAGGAACTTTGAGAAAGATGATGGAAATAACAACGTACAGAACGAGGATGCTGAGAATAATGTTTACAATAATGTAGTCGAACTAACCCAATACATGAAGAAGTCATTGGATAGTTTAAATAAATGGTTAGATGAAATGTGGACGGTATTGAACGACATTTCTAATGATGTAAAGGAGCTTAAAGGATTGAATAATAATGTTGTTGAAAGGGTGGATGATGAAAAGGGTAATGACAATGATGGTGATAGTAGAGATAATTTGGATGACAATAAAGGGAATGAAGTTGGAGAACAGAGCAATCCCGGTGGTGAAGATAAAACCAAGGAAAGAGAAACAATGGAAGGTAGCGAAGATAATACAACGAAAGAGGTACAAATCTGATTGATTTACTATGTAGTTATAAATATACACATTATTTGATTATGGTGTTATTGATTTTAGGTGCAAGTGGACGTGGTTTTAATTCCTAGCTTAACTGCACTAAGACCGGATAGATATATGGATGCGGTAGTATACTGTATTTTGTTTAACAAACATTTGTAAACATCCTTGTTACATTGTGAATATTTAGCCTGGAACTGTTGTAATCTGTGTTGGAATTGAAGGGACAAGGGTTTTTCTCAGATTCACAGCATGCTAAGAGGGCAAAGCGAAAGAAAAAGCCATCAAAATACATGCTCTCTCCTTTCACTTCTAAGTTTCGGTCGTCCGAGGAAAAAAAGGAGAAAAAAGTAGATGGCAAGGAAAATATCCAATTCTCTGATCCACCAAATTTCCAATTACTTTCATAGCCTTAAGATTTTGTTGAATGTTTAGCTGTTTAGATGTTGACTTTGGATAACTTGTCTTTGAAATGTTTTTTTTATATGTTGAACTTTGATATTTTCTACTTCTGAACTCTGGTATTTATTTTGAAAGGAATGCAGTTTCACTTAAACAGGAAAGCAAGGATGTTTTATTACCATTATAAAATGTTCAACATATTCCATACATATAAACTGTTTTGTGTATGCCATACAGTTTAGTAAACATACGACAGTTCTGTATGTTCAACATTATTAAATCTACGGTGCATATATTACCTGATTATATGGTTTAGTCAGGAAAGCATGGATTTATATTTACATTATGTTTACAAAAGGACGAATCTCTCTATTAGATTGAAGATTAGTAAAGAAAACAATAGTTAACTATATGGTTTATACTAGGGTTAGAAAATCAACTTAGTCTGAAGTACAATATTGTCAACTATATGGTTTTTATCTAATTATATGGTATGGTACTACCTATTTTTCTGACCAATATGATTGCAACATGGTATAGGTATTTACAAAGGTTAGAAAATCAAATTGTTTGCGGTATTTGAATGTATAATCTTTCCAACTATACTGTATAATATGAATGTTTTGTAATAAAAATGAAAATTTATGAAGCAATGTTGAAACATAAAAATAACAATACTAGTATGAAAATCCAGGAGATAAGAACAAGAATAATTGTCTTCTTGATAATAAAAAAGAAAAATGAAAAGTTTTTTGGAGATAAAAATAAGATAGAAATGTAAATCCATCATTGGGTGAATGCGTTCCGACATGTTTTCTTATTGTGTCCTTGTTGTCCACATCGAATGCATTTGATTCGTTGTTTTACCTCTAAAGATGATTTGAAACGTTTCTTCTTTGGTCTGCCTATTGGTTGTTTGGTTTTTGAAGGAAGGAGTTTTTTAGATCGGATGTCGTCTGGAACAACCCAATGTTCCTTTGGTCCTAGGGGGTAAACAATACCTGCATACATTTTTCTTAATGTTTCAGCAAGATAGTATTTTGAAACATACTGTGTAGAAGGGATTTTTTTTGTGTAGAAAAATGGCACAAACGTGAGCACAAGATATTCCTATTAAGTCGTATTCTCTACAACTACAACTTCTATCTTCAAGGTTGATATGGTACTGTTGGATGCCGTACAGAACTTGGAATTGATGACTGTCAATGTTATGTACCTGCATTAAGTTAAATTTGATTAAGGAGTTGGGATTGATAGAATCAAGTAAAGATTAGACGGTGTAGTAACGTGGGTATAAACCACACCTACATGTAATGCCCTTTATCCAATGATTCCTTCAATTATTTTCTGCATTCCTCAGTCAAGTTCGTTGTAGTTCTTCCTGTATGATGTCTTCTAACACAGAACCACACTTACAATAACATCCTTATAAGTTCAAACATTGAAACTATTGGAAGCTCACGTGCGTACAAGATATGATTGTTATAGCTTTCACATGAATTATTGGTCATGGCCTCATAACGTGTTTTGGGACAATGAGCGTGTGGCCACCTATCAAAACCAATTTTTTGTTGTTCCTCACGAATACCCTGGATATCCATTCTCAAGATGATGCATGTAGAACTCAAAATCATACACAGTGTATGCTTTTGCAAGACTAAAGAATATACCATCATCCCATTTGCTCTTGTGTTTTTTAATCATATTATCACTCAAATGATAAATGCACATACAGTGGAAAACTTCCGACCACAACTCTTTGATGGCCTTGCTGATTGATTTGTGTCTATCAGATATGACAACAATATTCGGCCTATTACTAAAGTATTTTTTCATCAGTCCAATAAACCATATCCAGGATGAGTCGTTCTCAAAATCAACTGTAGTCAATGCTAATGGGAAAATTTGGTTATTTGCATCACTAGTTGTAGCTGCAAGCAATGTTCCGTCATACTTGCTTTTAATGAATGTACCGTCTATTCGAATACAAGGTCGGCAATGTTTCCACCCTTCAAGTGAAGCAACAATCACAATAAAGTTGTATTGAAATCGTCCTTCTTTTGAAAACTGTATTTTTGCTTTTGACCTTGACAACATTTAAAATAATAACTGGTTTGATTGGAAAGTCTAGAAAACCTTATATGGTCTAGTATGAATATACAGTACATATTAGAAAGGACACCGTAATTGTAAAGGTTCGTTACCTGGGTTCTTCTTCATGAACACGTCGGTGTAAGAAGGCAGTAGAGCATAAGACTCATCCAGGTTGCCATACATTTCATTCATAATGGACTGTTTTGCACGGTAGGCTTTATGGTAGCTGATATTCAATCCATGATGTGTACGTACATTTGTCATTATGGTGCGTGGTTTCTCAAACTCTCTACCCATGAAAGTGGTCTTGTTAATAATAAGTTCTTTAACTATAGATGATGTAGCTTGTTTTTATTTGTTCATGACAACATCAAGGGAACAAGAATGTTGGTTAACTACTTTCGAACAACCCAAGTGTCACTTAGTACACCAACCCTACGTGATGCAAAAACTTGTCATTTGCAACTTAGATCAATACATGCTACAACGAAGAATTTTTTTGTAGATTTTTTCAAGAAGAATTTATACTTATCCCTCAAAGCAATAGCACTCAAAATGTTTTGGAGTTCCTTTTTCCCAAAAAATAAGTCATCTACACTAATTTTGAAATGCATAGGTAACTTACCAAGGTCCAAGGAATGATGGAAACGACTGTCTGTGGAACAAACAATCTCCGTAGATGTAGTTGATATAACATGGTTGTTTAAACTTGCAATAGATTGCCTTAGGTCAACTATGATAGTACACCAATTGATAGATCCACAATTCAATACATTATATAACCATTGAACATCGTTATCAACAGCTAGCTTAATTCCCTTGGATAGTTTTGGACAAAGACCTACACTAACGTACGCAGGAGGAATTTCGATACACCACAATAAAATATACTGGCAGTCTCAACAACAAGGGTCAACAAGTGACGAGCAGGGTCACCACACCTATGGGCTGACTAAACAGGATGTCTATCTCTAAGACAACTAGGTTAGCACTCGATTGGGCTGACTAGGGACAACACTCCACTGGGCTTGTCCTAACTACACCGGGCAGCATACAACTGGGCTTAACCCTAACACTAACCGAGCCAGCACGCAACTCGACTATCACTCGGGGCACAACGAGCCAGAACGCAACTCGACTGTCACTCAGGCCAAAAAGAGCCAGCACGCAACTAGACTGTCACTCGTGGGTCATCCAAGCCAGCACGCAACTTGACTGTCACTTGGGAAAATGAGCCAGCATGCAACTTGACTGTCACTCGGGGCTCCCTATCAAGCACTACTACTAAACAACTTAGGCTAGCAGCGTCTGACATTCAGCAAGGCTTTTAATCAATAGAACATGTGTAGTTAAATCAAGACACTAATTAATCAAGGGAGTGCTACAGCCAATCTCAGGATCTACATGCCAATCTCTAACAACAGAAAGTGCATAAACGATAACTCGGAAACAAGAAAGTAAACAGACATACAGGGCATACAAGTCAGGCATACAGAATAGATCCAGCATACAGTCAACCAGCACAACCTAATCCACTAGAAATTTATAAGACATGTAGAACATACAACTAAAAGTCTATCAAACTATGTGCAGGGTCCACACAATCCCGGCAAGGAACCCTTACCTAAACAGTGGGAAAAAGGTCGGCAAACGAGAAATGATCCTGGGCTACAAGAACGCACGAATCCACCTAACAATAACATGGCACAACATAAAATTAATCTTAAGCAACCAATCCAACAAATGAAAACAACAGCCTCTGGAAAAGTTCCTTACCCAAAACTGAAGGCACAAGCTCGGCAGTTAGGCTTTATGGTCAAGGCAGCGTGCGACGTGTCTTGGTAGGGGTGCAGCAGGCCTCGGCAAGGACACGAGCGAGGGGCTGCGAGGGAACGGCAAAGACATGAAGTGGGCAGGAGTGCGGCGTGGCGGCTGCGTGTGGTGGTCGCGCGGGTGGGCGTCTTTGCAATGGCGAATGGGCAAGGTCTTTGCGTCGGCGGCAAGCAAGCCGGCTGGGCAAAGCGGATCGGCGACGTGCGGAGGCTGCGGCTGTGCTTCACGCGGGCTAGACGAGCGGCGAGCCGGATCGCGTCGCGCGACGGACGGGCGGGCGGCGCTGGCTGCTGCCTGCCGAACTGTCGCGTGTGGTGCGATCGCGGAGTGTGGTGCTTTGCTCTAGGCGACTTGGGGCTGTGCGGCATGGGCTGGGTTCGGTGCCGGTGATGGAGCTGCAATGGGCGATGGTGGCGAGGGCTGCGATTTGCGATGGAGAAGATGGAGAGTGTGGGGAGTGTGTTTCTCGGCCAAAAAAGGATGAAGTGATGAAGAAGAAGGGGAAATTCGGCTACGGCTAAAGGAGAAGTCAAATGGATTTTTCCAATTAAAAATGCTCCAAAAAAAAAAACCTCCAAGTGCCATGTGTCAAATGAGGTTTCCCCTTCGAGTCCTAGCAAGCTCATTTTTAAAACCAATTTTTTCTATTTAATTCCAAATGGCCTCTAAACACTCCTGGTCCTGAAACCTGAAACCAAAGTACAAATAACAACTCAACACAAGTCCGAGTGGCAACCCGGAACCCTGAGAAATTACCAGAGTGCCCCCGAAGGCCAAATGACCAAAATGCCCCTTGAGCTTAGAAAGCCCTGACAGCCCAACCAAACGACCGAATAAATAACTGAACATACCTGGAGATCCATAATGAAAACCTGGGTCGTTACATGACCACTATGTGCAATACGTATATGAATGCTTGTTGAACCTGTAAAGGACAATTTTACAGAATAACTAACATTCCAATATTGTATGTACCATACAATACCGTATATTACAAAATCGGAAGTATAGTATACTTTATATTATACAATAGTTTGTGTGTACGGTGTACATTATACTGTTGTACCTATGATTTCAGTCGATTTCAAACAGGAGTAATGAAATACTAAAGACTACAACAGGATAGTGCAATTAAAAAAGGAACAATTGATGAACTAATAAGAAGAAGATGTACTCTATAACTAACATTAAAACGAAATATGGGCACTAGGTTTTGAAACATCTTAATACAATAGGATAGTGTAATTAATAATTAGACCGTATTGTAGATGTGTATACACTCAATTGTACAATAATATGGAAATGAGAGTAGGAAGGAAATATTGTTGTAAACATGATTTCACTACATTTATAAACATGATTTGTGACATTTCGAAGACTGTAATATTAATCGATTAAATGAAAAAAAAAATGACATAACAGAAATAAACATACCATACTCAAGGATCTGAGACATATCAGATAACAATTATACTAGATTGAACAGTAACGGGCTAATGGTGATGAATGAGGAAGAAAACTACCCACTACTGTGTAAAAAGGTAATAAAAATTACTATGTAAAAAGGAGATTAGTGAACCGAAATGAATAAAGTAGTCGGATTATACCGTGTGGTCGGCGCTGAGTTCCCGAGAACAATTTTCACGTTTAAAGGAAATTGAAACGAGAGAAAGAAACTCACAGAAGAAACGAAAATGGAGGACGAGAATAACGGAATGGAAAACGCTGGAAGAAAAATGTAACGAAAAAGGAATGTGAATATTAATGAGAGATAAATGTAAAAAGGAATTAAAATATCTTTACATTTAATGAGTTGACCATTAAATATGGTATCTTTTTTAGTGATGGAATGTGTTTAAATAAGGGGTTTGAATTCGAAAATTAATTATTAAATGTGAATAAGGGCAAAAGGGTAATAAAAACAAATATAAATTTCGAATTTTAAATAAAAAATTAACTTTGCAAAAAAAACTTGAATGACTAAATTTGCAAATACTTTTCAAATCTCGTCTAGTTACTACAATTTTCCTAAAAACAATAATAAGCTAAAATTAAATGTGTAATTAAGGAGGTAAAAAACATTAAATAACAATAATAAATTCAAAAATTAAAAAAAAAAAAAAAAAATGTCAGGCACACGCGCGGACTTGGGCTGACTTGCCCAAGTCTACGGGCCAAACATTCCATCCCATCCCCCACACTATCTCCCCACCTCAAATTGCCCCTAAGAAACCGTAATTTCTTGTGATGGACTTGTTGTATGGCACGTGGTAGATATGTGTAAATTCTTTAAAATTTTTGGTTTTTTCCATCCTAAATTGGATTTTGCATTATAATACAAAAAATAAATAAATAAAAGTAATTTCATATATAGCACAATTTTTAAACTAATTCATTTGGAGCAAAAAAAACAGGTAACATAAGGGTTAAAAAGACCAAAAAGCCTACTTCAATCAATTTATTAGTGATTGACTCTATCAATTTATAGTGATTAATATCAATTTCCTAATATTGACTCTATTAATATTCAAGTGATTGAATCTATCAATTTGTTAGTAATTGACTTTATTAGTTTGTTAGTTTTTGACTCTATTAATTTGCTAACGATTGAATATATTAGATTTTTAGTGATTGAATCAATTATTTTTTATTTTGAGCTTCGATCAATTTTTAGTTTGAGCTTCGTTTTGGGTTTCAATAAAATATATATTTATATATATATATATATATATATATATATATATTATAGTGATGAAAAAAAAATTAAAAATTAGAAGATTTTACATATATAGCAAAAAACAAATTCTACCAATAACATTTTTTAAAAAATATTTCGTATACAGTAGAAAAATGGGGCGACCCACGTAAAATGATCAAAATGATCACACTTCAATTAATGTTCAATTGATAGCCTTCAATCAATTTCAAAATAGCCTAAAATCAGTTTTCAGTAGCAAACCTTTAACTTTCAGTTGATAGCTTCAGTTTATAACTTTCAATCAATTTTGTTTCGCCTTCAAAACCTTCTATCAGTTTTCAGTTGATAACTTTCAATCATTTTTCATCTAATACTCTTCTATTAGTTTATTGATAACCTTCAATCAGCTGATTCCAATGTCAATTTCTCATTTTCTTTGGCCAACCTCTCTTCATTTTGATAATCTACTTCTGCAACTCCATCATTCAACCAATATATTCAATCTATTTTCAGTTGATAGATTAAATCAGATCTCAGTATATAGATTAAATCAATTTACCAATAAATTCAACCATTTTTTTTATAGTCTTCAATCAGTTTAATAATAGATTCAATTAATTCACTGAAGACTCAAACGACCCAGTAGAAAAAATAGAATTTGGATTTTCATCCCCTAGCCCAAGCGATTCTAGGTTCATTATTGTTTCCTCTTCTAGTTTTAAAAATTCTCTCTTCAGTGGCCTAAATTTAAGTCTATTAACGTATTAGAATGATCTTTTGTATTGATGCTTCGAAGTTCATTGAACTGTGATGAACTCCGACAAACTAAGGCATGTAGCAACAATTGGGTCGAACTTTGACAAAAACAATTAACGATCAATATTTTTTTGTTAGAGGGAAGGAAGAGACGAAAGAGCAAAATAGAGGTTTTAAAAATGAAAAAAAAATCTCCTACAAATGAAATATTAAAAAAAAATTATATATTTATAATTGATACAAAAAAAAATGTTATAAAGAGTATTCCGAAAAATAATATATAGTGGATTTTACGTGTATAGAAAAAAAAATCAAAGAAATATGGTCAATAATACTTTTTAAAAATTTGATAGATCAGCATATAATATAGAATGATCAAAATTTTGAAAGGGATGAGATAATTTTGAAGATTGAATTTTTTTTTTTTTTTTTTTTGAGAAAGAATTGAAAAAAGAAATTACACCAAATTCAAATCTCGAGATGGGTAAATGCTTCTCTAATTCATCTAAATAACAATCTCCACAAAAATTTGGTAACCCTTCCATCCATTGATGTTATTCGAGCTCGACAGCCGCAAACCACGCTAGATTATGAGCTAACCTGTTAGTATCTCGTCCAATCCATCTAAAATCAATTTGTTCACAGTTGCATGCTAACCTTAGAGTTTCTTCAACGATTCTACCCACCTCTGAAAGATCATTTGCTTGATTTTGAAGTAAATGTATCACCCGTAAGGCATCAGATTCAACCTCAACTCTTTTGAACCCCAACGTTAAAGCAATCTCCACACCTTCATGAATAGCCATGGTTTCCACAAACTCCGCATCCAAAACACCTGATATTGGTTTTGAAACGGCAAATATAACTTCGCCCTTCCAATTTCTAGTAATGATACCTATCCTACTTTGATTCGCATTAACATTGGTGGCCGCATCTATATTTAATTTGTAATTATGTTGTAAAGGCGCCTTCCATCAGCTTGGAGTCCTCTGTCTTTCCATGGTCAACTTCGTTAATTGGTTTGCAACTCTAAAGTCCTTGATATACTGCAAACAATAATCTCAATCATTGAGATGCCCTTGATTGTTCTGCCCATAAAAACCTTCAAATTTTTTATGGAGCTACAGATTTCTAACTTTCCAAATTCTCCAACACAACATCAAAAACTCTTCCATTTTCAAAGAGTCCAAAATTTTAAAAAACCACAAAAGAAAATCCTCGACATCCAACGCATGGTTGGGGAAACCTAGATGAAAAAAAGGTGAAGGCTTCCAAGACTCCTTTACTCGCTTGCAATCCCATAAAGCATGATAGAGGGTTTCCTCCTCGACGTGGCAATGCTTACAAAGTGCATCTCCTTTTATTCCTCTTTTAAAAAGATTTATCTGCACAAGAACAAAATTATTAAAAAGGCGCCAAATAAAAAACTTTATCTTGTTTGGAATTTTTGCATTCCATAAGAAGTTCCACCAACTTCTCGAGATGTCGTCATTTGACGAAGAAGGCTCTCCCCTCAACTGGATCCCAAGCCAATGGGCTGATTTCACTGTAAAGATGCCATTTTTCTCATAGTGCCAAAGGATCTTATCTTCCCCCACAACTTTTGGTCTTGGTAGCCGAAGAATTTAGTTCACATCATCCTGGCAAAAGAGTTGTCTAATTTTTTTCCTCATTCCATCCTTCATCATGTCTCAAAAGGTTACAAACTTTCATATCTTTGTTAATTCCAACAGAGGTGATTGGTTTTAGTGAAGGGGATCTACTGAGCCAATTGTCAGATAAAACATGCACTCATTTTCCATCACCAGTTATCCACCACAAACCCTTTGATAAAAGTTCCCGATCCCACAAAATGCTTTTCCAAGTAAATGAGCTACTATTATTCTTAACCGCTTCAAGAAAGGAGCTACCTGGATAATATTTTGCTTTTAGAACTTTTGCCAAAAGAGAATCTTGAGCTGTAATCAAGTGCCAACCTTGCTTTGCCAAATGAGCTTTATTGAACAATTCTAAATCACGAAATCCAAGACTCCCATTTCTCTTTGGGGTGTAGGCCTTCTTCCATTTAACCCAGTGAATACGATTTTTTGTATCATCATCACCCCACCAAAATCTTGATATAATCCTATGACAGTCCTGAATGATAGATTTAGGAATATTAAAGCAATTCATATAGTATATGGGCATAGCTTGTAGAATAGCTTTAATTAAGACTTCCTTACCTCCGGCAGAAAAGTTCTTATGATTCCATTTAAAGAGCATCTTCCAAATTTTATCTTTTAG
This sequence comes from Sicyos edulis, assembly GCA_036507275.1. NCBI lineage: Eukaryota > Viridiplantae > Streptophyta > Magnoliopsida > Cucurbitales > Cucurbitaceae > Sicyos > Sicyos edulis. Next base: position 9,395,936 of record CM071851.1, read on the forward strand.
AAATTTGAAAGACACTTTTTTTGAATTGGGTAAAGAAACTGGGATGCCTAAATAGTGTAAATGACAATCCACATGTTTTACCTGGAGCTGCTGAATTAACATTTCACTATTTACCTGATTAGTATTGGGGCTGAAACTAATGGCGAATTTCTCGAAATTAATTTCATGTCCAGTAATAAGAGAAAAAAGATGCAGCGCTTCCATAATATTACCTGTTTCCTTTATATTTGCTTTGAAAAAACAGTAAACAGTCATTTGCAAAAAAAAAAAGAAAAAGTTAGTGATTACAAGCGTTGTACAAACCACCTTAATTGTAAGGGACCGACCCGAATGGGGCACTAAATGGGCCCTTACCCCAATGCATGCATTCAAAGTAAAGGACATTTAAAACAGACATGATTTCGGATTCCAATTAAAACAAAACAATCAAAATAACCCCTTTAAAAACTAGACATTTTCCCTGAAACACGCCCCTCCTGTTTCCAAGCACTGTTCGGGATAAATACATTTCCAAAGTTTACTCTCGATCAGAGATTTACTAAAAGCCATTCAAAACTGTTCGAGATACAACATTTGGAATCCACAAATATTTACAAACATCCTAGGGCTCGTGTCCGGCTACATGCATTCGAGGGAAAACAAAAACACACGAGAGTCATAATACAAAAATCGAGTTGGAAGACTGGGCCCCATGATCACGGCTCCTCCTTGGAGCATCTGTCGCGCACCACGGTTACTGTGTGGAAAACCACGAGAATAAGGGTGAGTAACGAATTACTCAAGTAAGAATCCCCAACCGGGTACAATACGATATACATGGTCATCTCGATGAGCGTATGCAAGCTATGAATATAAACAGAATAAAGCACATAGCTTAGCCCACACTTGGGCCTCGGATGCCAACTCGGTGGCTTAGTCCGGAATAATATCATCATACAATCCAATACATGAGTCGCCCTATCGAGAAACAAGTCCCGGCCTCGGCCTTTCATCGTCGACGAAAGGTACATCGCTCAAGATCCCGAGGAGCTCTCCGGTCGGGCGTTGTAATGAGCGTAAACATGCACCGCGTGCTCTGCGAGACCATGGAAGTGCCGGGTCTAGAGGCAAGCCGCCCATGTCGATCACCACGCCTAACTAAATCTTTGGATCGTGTCATCCGACATAGGGTGTGAGACACTGACACGTAAACTATGTCGGCTGAACCACCGCACTTTGAGGCTAAGGAAAGCTGGTCGTGGTAGGCTTACACCAGAAGCGCCCTTACCTTAACAGTGGCAATCGGGGGCTACGCCGAACTGGCCGAGGACGTGCCGACTATCGGGGACGAGGCAATGCCAAGTCATCATCCCGACGGTTGGGGCATTTAACGACCGCCACCCTCACCCAAGATTGCGGGGCCTACCGCTCGGGTTAGCTAATCCTCACGGGGTCGGGGCGGAATGACTTGCTCGACGTCCCCCGCCATGGATGCAAGGTACTTTATGCATCGTGCCCGGATGATGCTATCTACCTACAACTCTAACTCGCCTAGCAAAGCAGCAAACAATTCCATAAAATCCAATACGTGCTCAATAAGAATACAACGAGCCTAGCATGATGATACTACGAAAGCAAAGGAAGATACGAGCATGCCAGAAAGGAACAACCTAGCATGGATTAACATGAGAATTAACCAAGAAATCATGCTAACCGGGAATTCAGATTGAAGCACCTAGCTACACATGTCAATAATCACAAACAAGCAATCAATCAACAATCACATATAATATCGCAGGGTCCACACAACTCCGGTAAGAAATCCTTACCTTGGTCGGGGACGATCGCACGAAAACCTAAAGCTGCGAACTATCTCGAACTAGCTACCGAGAACCTATCAATCATAACAAAAATCACACAATAGGCCTAAATATAATAAAATAAACGAGGCTCAGCTCGAGAGCTACTCACGAGGCGCGACGAACGCACGAACGAGCCGATTGCACGAACGGCGCAAAGAACGAGGCTCGGCTGGCGTATGGGGCGCAGAATGGGCGAGCTGGGCGTCTTTGGGTGCGCACTGACGCTGGCGCGAGACGAGCAAAGACGGCTGGGATGGCGTGCCGCTGCGTGACACGGAGCCGGGCGAGGGCGCGCGCGGTGTGCGGCGAGGCTCGGCGGCAGCTAGCCGCTGCGCCGACGCGACACGCGAAGCAGGGCTCTGTTTTTCGCGCGCGAACAGGGGCGAACAAAAGGAACAAATTCAAGCGATCCACGGGGATTCGACACGCGATTCTTTGAAGAAGAACTCCCCTACACTAGCTGCACAAAACCCATACTTTAAATCGCCTTGACTCGGTCGAAAAACGAAATCGAAACCAGGGAGAAGAAATCGGATTTCTTTTGAAAGAAAGGAGAAAAAGGAAGCTTACCTGCTGCTCGGGGAAGGAAGATGACTTCAAATTGGAGGCAAGGCTTGGCCGAACAGAGCTGGAGAAGGAAGAAAATCGAGAGAAGTTGGCTGTCGGTCGGGGGAGCTCGCGAGGAAGAAGAAGAAGAAATGGGGCGAAGGCTCGGGCGAGCTGGCCTTTTAACCAAAGCAGGGGTCGAGCAGACATATGTACAAGGTCGCGTGATTAAGTTAACAAACGCGCGCGGTGGCTTGGCTGGCTGAGCCCTCTGCCTAGCACATGACACGCCCCTGGTTCGATTCCTACTCGACGCGCTATTTAATTCCTTATTTGTTTTTACCTTTTCCCAAGCCCAAACGCCTTCACCAAAAATCCCGATTCTTTTTAATTTGGCTCATACTTATTTCGGAAATTTTTAAATTCAAAACTGGCCCTGTCGGCCCGACCCAAAATTACCAAAATGCCCCTGGGCCTCCCGGGAAGGCCGGGATGAATTTTTCCGGGCCGTTACAATACTCCACCCTTACAAGACTTTCGTCCTCGAAAGTCACTTAAGATTGGAACAGCTCGGGATACTGCAATCTCATCTCATCCTCCCGTTCCCAAGTGGCTTCCTTAGAACTCTAACTCCTCCACTGAACCTTTACCAGCCGGATTTCACGATTACGCAGTGTCTTTGTCTCAAAAGCAAGAATTCCCACTGGCTTTTCCTCGAAGCTCAAATCCTTATTCAGCTGCAAAGGCTCAAAATCCACAATGTGCGACGGGTCCGGCACGTACTGCCTCAACATTGATACATGAAATACACTGTGCACTGCTGACAATGACGGAGGCAAGGCTAATCGATAAGCAACCTGGCCGACCCTCTCCAGAATCTCAAACGGACCAACAAAACGGGGACTCAGCTTTCCACGCTTGCCAAACCTCAAAACACCTCGCATCGGTGCGACCTTCAAGAAAACATGTTGACCAACCTCAAACTCCAAATCCCGGCGCGAACATCGACATAACTCTTACATGCGCTCGAGTTTGTCAACATACGGGCTCTAATCTTCTCGCACGGCACCATTGGTCAACTACAAAGAACTTCGGGACCCCAAAACGCCTATCACCAACCTCTTCCCGAACACGGGAGATCGGCAGCGCTTACCATACAAAGCCTCGAATGGAGCCATCCAGATCGTCGATCGATAATCGTTGTTATATGCAAACTCCATCGAATCTGAGATCATCTGGTCCCAAGCGCCACGAAAATCCAACACACAAGCCCTCAACATATCTTGAGAATCTGGTTCACCCTCTCGATCGACCATCGATGCGAGGGTGAAAAGTCATCTTGAAGCGCACTCGATGCCTAAACCCATCCGGAGGCGCTCTGTAAAGCGAGATGTGAACCTCGAATCACGGTCGAATCGATCCTCACGGGAACCCCGTTATAGCGAATGATCTGCTCCAAAAACAACTGCGCCCACTGTTCCACGGTATAAGTGTCTCTACCGGGAATGAAGTGTGCGCTCTTAGTCAAACGGTCAACTATCACCTAGATCTGAGAGAACTTCCTCGGAGTCCTCGGCAAACCCGAAATGAAGTCCATGGAGATTTCTTCCCATTTCCACTGGGCACACTCAGCGGCTGCAACAAACCGGCTGGTCTCTGCCTGGGTGCCTTCACTTGCTGACAAGTGAGACATCGACTGACAAACTCCGCCACATCTCTTTTCATACCCATCCACCAGAATGTCTGCTTAAGATCCTGATACATCTTGGTACCCCGGGGTGCCAAGCAAACGAGAACTGTGGGCCTCTGAGAGCAACTCTGCTCGCATTCCTGCAACATCCGGAACACACAACCGGCCTCTGTACGTCAGCCCACCGTCTGGTGAATATACAAAGTCAAAATCTCCATCAGCAATAACTCTGTCAAATAATTTTTTAAGTGCAGGGTCACTCAGCTGACTATCAATAATCCGCTGCCTAATCGATGGTGGGTATCCAATCGAGCCACTCTGGCGGTAACCTCACCTAACAACACCGCAATCTCGGCCCGCTCGAACTCTCTCGTGTAACTGGTGGGAGCTCAACAACAACGCGGAATGCGACGTCTTTCTACTTAAGGCATCGGCTACCACGTTGGCTTTACCGGATGGTGCAGAATCTCGCAATCATAATCTTTCACTAGCTCTAACCATCTCCTCTCGCCTCATGTTCAACTCTTTCGGGTAAGCAGATACTTGAGGCTCGGTGATCGGTAAACATCGAATCCGCTCACCGTATAGGTAATGCCTCCAAATCTTGATTGCAAACACCACTGCCGCCAACTCCATATCATGAGTCGGATAGTTACTGCTCATATGGCCGGTGGTGACGGGAAGCATAAGCAATGACCTTCCCGTCTTTGCATCAACACACAACCCAACCCGAACTTGGATGCATCATTTGTAAACCACGAAACCACTCCCCTCGGATCGCCCACACTAGTCTTTGAAGTCAAATCGCGCTTGAGCCTGGCAAAACTCTCATCACACCTACCGTCCCAAACAAACTCGACACCCTTCCTCGTCAGACGAGTGAGGGGCGAGGCTATGGCGGAAAAGTCCTTAACAAACCGACGGTAGTAACCTACTAAACCTAGGAAGCTGCGTATCTCGGTAACTAAAGACGGCCTGGCCCACGAACTCACGGCCTCAATCTTTGCAGGATCCACAGCTATACCATCTCTCGAGACTATATGACCTAAGAAGGCCACTTGTTCCAACCAGAACTCACATTTGGAAAATTTCGCATAAAGCCGGTTTTCCTCAAGGTCATCAACACTTTCCTCAAATGCTCGCATGATCCTTTCTCGGTCCTTGAATAGATCGGAATATCGTCAATGAACACGATGACGAAAGTTGTCCAAAAATGCTTTGAACACCCTATCCATCATGTCCATGAACGCCTTTGGTGCATTCGTCAATCCAAACGACATAACCCCAAACTCGTAGTGCCCATATCTAGACACGAACATTTGTCTTAGGAATGTCGGCGTCCCTAATCCGCATATGGTGATACCCGGATCTCAAATCTATCTTGGAGAACACGGAAGCTACGAAGCCGATCGAACAAATCATCGATACGGGCAAGCGGATACTTATTCTTCACGATCACCTTATTAAGCTCACGATAGTCAATGCATAGGCGCATCGAACCATCCTTTTTCTTCACAAACAACTTTGGCGCTCCCCACGGGGACACACTCGGACGGATGAATCCTCTATCTAACATTTCCTGCAATTTGAACCTTGATTCCTTTAGCTCGGTGGCGCCATACGATCACGGAGCCTTCGAGATAGGGAGGGTCACGGCTCGAGCTCAATTGTGAAGTCAACCTCTCTTCGGGGCAACCCTGTAATTCCTCGAGGAACACGTCGGCAAACTCCCGCACAACCGGCACTTGATCAGCGATCGGTGAGGGCGGCTCTCTCGGACAATTTGGCTAGGTAGCCCCAAGCTCCATGAGCTAGCAAACGACGGGCCTTCACGTGACACACGGTGGCGGGCAAACTCCACCCCGACTCCACGAAACTTGAAGTCGGGCCGACCGGTGCTTTGAACACTACTTCCTTCCGGTGGCGATCAATCAATGCATGGTTAGCGGCTAACCACTCCATACCAAGAATCACATCGAAACCACTCATGGGTAGAACTATGAGCGTAGCTACCAAAGAACTCTCAGGATATCTCGATCCGGCCATCCTTAACCTTATCTTTTGCTAACATATTAACTCCCGAAGGAGTTGCAACAGATAATTCAAAACCTAGAGGCTCTAATCTCAACCTAGCATGCTCAAAGAAACAATTCGGATACAAACGAGTGCGTAGGAACCGAGTCAAACAAGACAAATGCACAATGATCCAAAACAAGAAGCGCATCGCCCGCTGCGGCATCCATGACGCTCGGCCTCCTCGACGGTTCAGAGCGAACACCCAGCCTGCTGCTGCTGCGCAGACAGTTTGAATCGCCATAGCCGGGCCGATCGCAGAAACGGATCGTATGACCCTCTCTTCCACATCTGAAACATTGCCTGGGCCCGGTCTGACAAGCTCCAAAGTGGACTCTTCCACAAGTGGCACGCAGTGGGAACTCGCCTCGACCGCCTCTCTTGGCGAGGTTGGGCCGGGCCGGCATCCTACGCCGATCCGGTTCGAATCGCCCTGGCGGCGGCCGCCGGCGCCCCTCGAACTCAAACCTCCTCTTCTGCCCTACTACAGCTGGGACAGGACGCGGCACCGGAGCGGCGCCAGCCAGCTCGACAGGATACTTTCCATTGTAAATAGTGGCGGTGAGCGGCTTTAGCATAAGTGATAGGGGCGGGGCCTCGACATCCCGAGACACACCGCCTCTGCAGAAATGAACTTCCGAATTTTCAACTCAGGGGTTGCTATTAGCTGCGGAGCAAAATAGCCATACTCCGAAAACTTTCTTTCGTATTCCTCTATAGAATCAGAACCCTGCTGCAGATTCTGGAACAGCGCTACCATCTTCTTTTGAGCCTCATCGCTAATGTACTTGGCTTTAAATTCTATCTTGAAGAATTCCCAGGTAGCAGGTGGAGACCCAGCTGGTCTCTCACTCAAGGTGGACTCCCACCACCATCTAGCTACGCCCCCTAACGCATGGGCTGCACACCTCGGCCTCTGCACATCGGGGCACACCATAATCAGGAAGGTGTACTCCAAATGGGCAATCCATCTGGCTGCTGATAAAGCGTCACCTGTGGCGTCGAACTTATCAGGGTTCCACTTAACGAAGTCCTTCAACCATTTACCAAGTTCATCGGCACCTTCTGCCACTTCCGCCTCAAAGGCTGCTGGCTCTTGCGGAGCTGAGGGTGCTGCTGCGCCCTGCTGAAACAAACGAGTCAGCTGCTCGATCTGAGCTCGGGACTCTTCCCGCTGCGCTGCCAACAAGGCCTGGGTCTCTGCCCTTTGGCCACTCAACAGGTCGACCACCATAGACCTCATAGAATTAGCAAATTCTGCTCCAGGAGTAGTCTCACGGCGCACAGTCGCCTCAATGCCTACTCTGGGCTCAACATGGGGAGCTACAGGCATAATGCTATCAGTCTCAGCTTGGGACGATGTCCCTGCGGTGTCAGATCCGATCCTGACACCTCGGCCTCTTCTCGGGCGTCCTCTTCCGGCGCGGGTAACTGGCATGCTGGCGATATACACCCAAACCAATAACGAGTCAGAACATGCTCGTTTCCGCTCCACAATACTACACAAGGCATACACTAGATGACAGGTATTGTAAATTCTTAACCCTTTTTAAACAACAAATAGTAAACTTAGGCGTGCACTGATGACCGCCAGAGTGCTAGTGATCATGGGAAAACGACCTACAACAACAGGTCATACTACAGAATTTATGACTTTGAGCTCTGATACCAACTGTAAGGGACCGACCCGAATGGGGCACTAAATGGGCCCTTACCCCAATGCATGCATTCAAAGTAAAGGACATTTTAAAGCAGACATGATTTTTGATTCCAATTAAAACAAAACATTCAAAATAACCCCTTTAAAAACTAGACATTTTCCTGAAACTGTCCATGTTTCCAAGCACACATTCAGGATAAATACATTTCCAAAGTTTACTCACGATCGAGAGATTTACTAAAAGCCATTCAAAACTGTTCGGATACAACATTTGGAATCCACAAATATTTACAAACATCCTAGGGCTCGTGTGCGTACATGCATTCTGGGGAAAACAAAAACACACAAGAGTCATAATACAAAAATCGAGTTGGAAGACTGGGCCCCATGATCACGGCTCCTCCTTCAGCATCTGTCGCGCACCACGGTTACACTGTGGAAAACCACAGAATAAGGGTGAGTAACGAATTACTCAAGTAAGAATCCCCAACCGGGGTACAATACGATATACATGGTCATCTCAATGAGCGTATGCAAGCTATGAATATAACACGAATAGAGCACATAGCTTAGCCCACACTTGGGCCTCGGATGCCAACTTCGGTGGCTTAGTCCGGAATAATATCATCATACAATCCAATACATGAGTCGCCTATACGAGAAACAAGTCGGCCTCGGCAGCGCTCTCATCGTCGACGAAAGGTACACGGCTCAAGATCCCGAGGAGCTCGGTGGCCGGCGTTGTAATGAGCGTAAACATGCACCGCGTGCTCATCGCAGCACCATGGGGGTGTCGGGTCCAGAGGCAAGTCGCCCATGTCCGATCACCACGCCAAACTAAATCTTTGGATCAGTGTCACTGACATAGGGGTGTGAGACCTGGACACGTAAACTATGTCAGCCTGAACCACCGCACCTGAGGCTAAGGAAATGGATCGTGGTAGGCTTACACCAGGAAGCCGCCCTTACCTTAACAGGTGGCAATCAGACGCTACGGCCGAACACGCTGAGGACGTGCCGACTATCGGGGACGAGGCAATGCCAAGTCATCATCCCGACGGTTGGGGCATTTAACAGTCTGCTACCCTCACCCAAGATTGCAGGGCCTACCGCTCGGGTTAGCTAATCCCTCACGGGGTCCAGGGACGGAATGACTTGCTCGACGTCCCTACCATGGATGCAAGGTACTTTATGCATCAGGCCCGGATGATGCTATCTACCTGCAACTCTAACCTGCCCTAGCAATCAGCAAACAAATCCATAAAATCCAATATGTGCTCAATAAGAATACAACGAGCCTAGCATGATACTACGAAGCAAGGAACAGATAAAAGCATGCTAGAAAGGAACAACCTAGCATGGATTAACATGAGAATTAAATCAGGAAAATCATGCTAATCGGGAATTCAGAATAGAATACCTAGCTACACATGTCAATAAACACAAACAAGCAGTCAATCAGCAATCACATATAATATCGCAGGGTCCACATAATTCCGGTAAGAAATCCTTACCTTGGCCGGGGACAATTTGACACGAAATCCTAAGCGGCGAACGAACCCGAACTAGCTACCGAGAACCTATCAATCACAACAAAAATCACACAATAGGCCTAAATATAGTAAAACAATTAAAGCTCAGCTCGGGAGCAACTCACGAGGCGCGACGAACGCACGAACAAGCCGATTGCACGAACAGGGGCAAAGAACGAGGCTCATTTGGCGCTGTTGGGCGCAGAATGGGCGAGCTGGGCGTCTTTTGGTGCGCACGCCTGGGCGCGGACGGACGCGGGCGGTTAGGGCGCGAGGCGCTGGCGCGCGACGAGCAAGACGGCTGGGATGGCGCGCGGCGTGACATCGAGCCGGGCGAGGCGCGCGGTGTGGCGAGGAGGCTCTGCGGCATGGCCGCCGCGCACGACGCGACACGCGAACAAGGGCTCTGTTTTCGCGCACGAACAGGGGCGAACAAAAGGAAAAAATTCAAGCGATCCACGGGGATTCGACACGTGATTCTTTGAAGAAGAACTCCCCTACACTAGCTGCACAAAACCCATACTTCAAATCGCCTTGACTCGGCTGAAAAACGAAATCGAAACCAGGGAGAAGAAATCGGATTTCTTTTGAATGAAAGGAGAAAAAGGAAGCTTACCTGCTGCTCGGGGAAGGAAGATGACTTCAAATTGGAGGCAAGGCTTGGCCGAACAGAGCTGGAGAAGGAAGAAAATCGAGAGAAGTTGGCTGTCGGTCGGGGGAGCTCGCGAGGAAGAAGAAGAAGAAATGGGGCGAAGGCTCGGGCGAGCTGGCCTTTTAACCAAAGCAGGGGTCGAGCAGACATATGTACAAGGTCGCGCGATTAAGTTAACAAACGCGCGCGGTGGCTCGGCTGGCTGAGCCCTCTGCCTAGCACATGACACGCCCCTGGTTCGATTCCTGCTCGACGTGCTATTTAATTCCTTATTTGTTTTTACCTTTTCCCAAGCCCAAACGCCTTCACCAAAAATCCCGATTCTTTTTAATTTGGCTCATACTTATTTCGGAAATTTTTAATTTCAAAACCGGCCCTGTCGGCCCGACCCAAAATTACCAAAATGCCCCTGGGCCTCCCGGGAAGGCCGGGATGAATTTTTCCGGGCCGTTACATTAATCCCTGTTATCTGTTTCTTCTCCTCCATCCAATTTATAATATGAGCCAGTCATTCAGTACAAAAAAGGAAAAGATAAGGTGATAATGGATCTCCTTGTCGGAGGCCACGAGTGGGACTAATTTTTCCTTTTTGTCTCCCGTTAATATTATAGGTGTATGTAACTGAAGTTGCACAATGCATAATCAGAGAAACAAAACCATGAGTAAAACCAAGGGCATACATAAACTATTCTAAAAAATCTCATTCCACTCTATCGTAGGCTTTTACTCATATCAATTTTAAGTGCAGCATGACTTGTTTTGCCTTTTTTTCTTTTTTTTCATATAATGTAAACATTCAAAACCTAATAGGGCATTATCAGAAATATTTCGACCAGGTAAAAAAGCACTCTGATAGGGAGAAATTACGTTTGGCAACAAGACTCGTAATCTATTTGATATAGTTTTCGAAATCAGCTTATAAATAACGTTGCAAAGGCTTATAGGCCTAAAATCTTTCAATGAGCAAGCATTTTTATTTTTAGGAATTAGGGTGATAATTGTTCTATTGATTTCGTCCATGTGAATATCATTATTAAGAATGTTTAAACAGAAACCAACAACGTCAGTCCCTACAATTGACCAATATTTTTTTAAAAATAAAGCAGTATAACCGTCGATACCTGGGGCCTTCATGGACCCATGTGTTTAAGGGCCTCAATAAATTCATTCTCAGTAAAAGGTTTCATCATGATAAGCTTCTCTTCTTCCGAGAAAGAATGGTGCACCTCATCATAAAAGTCTCGCACTGTACTTTCATCAGCAATTGTATTTTTATAAGAAAATAAATTAGAGAAAAAAAGAACAAACCTCGCTCTCAATTTCTTTTTCGTCGGAAGTGAAACTCTCGTCCTCACGTTGCATTTTATCAATAAAATTTACTCTTCGGCATTGAGAAGCACAAGCATGGAATCATTTAGAATTTCTATCTCCCCACTTCAGCCAGTCAACTATGGACCTATATTTCCAGTAAATTTCCTCCTCAATAAAAAGGTTTTCTAAATTTTGTCTGGCTTTTCTTGCATCGCTGTTACTAGAAATCGTACTTTGAAGGACCATACATGCTCTTTTTCAATTTTATCGTCATATCCCCCCTTCTTTGTCTTTTCTCAGTGAGTCAACAATCTTGCACAGGTAGAAAACTTTCCCATAAGGTCACTACTAGAATCCTTTTGCTGATGATCATTCAAGTTCCTCCAGCCGTTTTCAATAACTAGACCGCAATCTTCTTGCATAGTCTATACTTCTTCAAATCTGAAAAATCTATCCCTTTTAAGCCTATTTGAACTAAAATCAGCTGAAACGTTCACTTCAATTGGACAGTGATCGTATCCCCAAAAGTCAAGGTGACTTACAACAGTAGCAGGGAAGAGAACCCAAAAATTATGATTACATAAAGCTCGATCTAGGCGGAAATGATCCAAAATGAAACTCTTAGTCTGAAAATTAAAATGAATGAATGGTCCATAAAAATTACAATAAAAAAAGAAATGATAATAAAAAATAATTATTAAGAATTATGAAATTTAAAATAGTTCATTTTAAAAAAAAAGAGGGGTAAAACAAAAAATAATGTGTATTAATATTTTAAATGGACAGTTACAAGTTTCAATTGATGCAAAAAAAAAAATGAAAAAAGAGGGGAAAGAGTTAAGTTTCAAAGGAAAAAAACGAATTTTCACGTGGACAAAAATATAAAGGATAAGATTGGTATTTTTAAAGATGAAAATGGACATGTACTATAAATGAATTACTTTTACAAAAATATTATAATTGACACTTTAAGTGGTGTTTGACATATTTAGGTAGGATTTAGTTTTAAGATTTATTAACTCTTCCACCAAAATCTATATTCAAACGAGTTTTTTCTTCATTTTTTAATTTTAAAAATAACTCTTATTTCTAACCATTCATTTTTAATCATTCATTTATAACTACTCAATCTTTTCTAACCATTCATTTTTAATTATTTATTTCAAATTAATTAAAATAATTCATTTTTAACTAATAAAATTAATTATTCAATTTAAACCTACATTAAACAAGGTTTTGACTCTTTTTTTTTAAACAACCAAACAATAAATTCAACCACCATAAGCCAAATCAGAGCAGGAGCGCTCCTCAGTCACCACAGAAGCGACCCGCGAGGGGAGATTCCCCCGCTTCAAAACAATATTCCAGTTCTCAGCCACTATACGGTCAGAAATAGTTACAAAATGCAAATCAAAAGGCGGCTTAAGCTTAGCAATGAGGTCGGCCGCTCGATTGCAAGCTCTACCACTAAAAGTAAAGGATATATTCCTAAACCTAGGAATCAAATTCCTAATATCAGCAATTACATTGCTAAGTTCAGTGACATCTTGGGAAATACCATTAATAATATTTATAACCATCTTAGAATCAGATTCCACCAAGATCTGAGGGATGGGATCAAGGCCACTCAACAGAATATGCTTGAGACCCTCTCTGATAGCCAAACTTTCCATGACCTTCGCAGATGAAGAATTGATGCCCCATTTGGCCCCCCATAGAATAGGATTGCCAAAATGATCACGAGCCAGCCACCCGATGCCTCCTTCACCGCTACCACACTGCCATGAGCCATCAACATTAAGTTTCCAAGAATCCCTCGGCGACGGCTGCCAGCTAGCAATACTTGGGCTTTTCGGAGGAGAATTAGCAATACAACCCCCTGCACTCACATACCGATCATGTAAATTTAGATTCAAATGGATTGCAATTGTATTCAATAAATTCTCCAAATTAGCCTCTGAATTATTATGGAGCACCGAGTTACGATAGGACCATAGTTGCCAAATAAGAATTAACACTTTAGACAAATCACTTTTAGGGATTTTTAAGCAAATCCCATGCCAGAAAGACTCCCCCGAGTCCACCAACACGAAAAAAACGAAACAAAGTCAGTTAAATATGGAAATAAAAATAACCAGGCTTTTATAGCATATTTGCAATCTTTAATCACATGGATATTTGTTTCATCCGCCTTCCCGCAGAGGGTACAACAAAGTTTAATATCCACCCCTCTAGAGAAAATGTTTGCTTTAGTCGGAATCATATTTTTCAGTACATTCCACGCACCAATCTTAACTTTTGGAGCAACCTCAACCATCCAAAAGGACTTCCAGAGAAAAGCAATCATTGAATTATCCGAAGAAGAAGCCTTTTTAATTCGACAATTATTCATCGCCAAATGGTAAGAACTTTTGACACTGAAAATCCCATTCGAATTGTAGTTCCATATAATCTCATCCCCTTGGTCTGGAGCCCCAAGAGGAATCATATAACACAAATTAGCCTCGTCTTGAGAAAAAATTGACTCAATCTTACTTTTGTCCCAACAGTTGTCATTGTTTATGATGTTCGCAACTTTAAGCTCTTTCCAAGGATCGTTAACACTGAGAGGAATAATGACATCATCCTTATTGAGCCAAGGATCTCTACCCATAACAATTCTTTTACCATTGCCAATTTCCCAATGGTAGCCTTTAAGAAAAAGGTCACGTCCCCATAATAAACTCCGCCACGCCAAAGAAGGGTTATAACCCAGTTGAGCCCTTAAGAATTCTCCATCTTTGAAATATTTCCCCCTAAGAACACGGTAAATAAGGCTTTCAGAGTTCCTGACCAATCTCCAGCTTTGTTTAGCTAACAAAGCTTGATTGAACATTCTCACACAACGGAACCCGAGGCCCCCTCTTTCCTTGCTCAATCCTAACTTTTCCCAGCTGGCCCAATGCATTCTCTTCCTATCTTTATCATAACCCCACCAAAAGTTAGCGCAAGCTTTGTCAATCTCGTCACAAATCTTAGAGGGGAGCCGAAAACAACTCATTGAATAAGTAGGGATCGCCTGAGCCACCGATTTGATAATCACATATTTCCCACCTCTCGAGAGTAAATTACTATTCCATTTTTGTAGACAGCTCTTCACTTTGTTAGAGAGATGGCTAAAAAGCTCATCCTTATTCTTGCTATTCTGGGAAGGCATACCAAGATACTTGCCCAAATTGTAGTCCAATCTAACCCCTAAAAGATTGCTCAACAAGCCTTTATCTACCTCGGACACATTTTTGCTCACAATCATGGAAGATTTATCCAGGTTAATGATTTGACCTGACGCTTTCTCATAAACATCCAGAATTCTTTTAATCTGCGAGCAGTCCTCTCTAGAAACCCTAAAAAATAATAAACTATCATCAGCAAAAAATAAATGGGAAATAGAGGGACAATAATTATTAATTTTCAAACTTTTAAACAAGTTAAGGCGTTCTCCCCTGTTTAAGAGTGCAGACAGCCCCTCAGCACAAATCAGGAATAAGTAAGGAGAAAGTAGATCCCCTTGTCTCAATCCTCTACTAGGGGTGAACTCCTCACAAGGAGCTCCATTAATCAGCACTGCAAAATGGACAGAAGAAATACAAGCGTGGATGTTATGGATCTAATTAGCACTAAAACCCATTTTCTCCATCATACGAAGAATAAAAGACCGACTAACTCTATCATAAGCTTTGCTCATGTCCACCTTTAAGGCAATCATGCCCTTCTTACCTTTACGCTTCTGGTTAATGGAGTGAATACACTCAAACCCCACTAAAACATTGTCGGAGATAAGTCTCCCAGGGATAAAGGCTGATTGTTTATGGGAGATCAAATTGGGCAACACGCTCTTTAATCTATTAGCCACCATTTTAGTAATGATTTTTGTAAATAGTGTTACACAGGCTATTGGCCTAAACTCTTCCATTTTGGATGGACTATGGACCTTTGGAATTATAGCAATAAACGTACTATTTAAACGACCCATATTCTCCTTATCATTTAACACTCCTAAGCAAATATTAATCACATCCTGACCCACAATGTCCCAATAGTTTTTTAAAAAGAGAGCATTTGTTCCATTAGGACTTGGGGCTTTCGATGGGTTCATGCTTTTAAGCGCAGATTCCACCTCCTCCTTCGAGAAAGCCTTATCAAGGTATAAATTGTCCTCAACAGTGATCACCTTGTCCACCCCCTCTAAAACCTCATTAATGTCTCCATCAGAATTTTGTTGACCTTGAAAGAGATTGACAAAATAATCTTGAGCAACGAGAATGATCGACGCCTCATCATAAAGCCACTCCCCATTTTTATTTTTGAGCTTTTCAATTTTATTCCTTTTTTTCCTTTGAGAAGCTTGAAGATGAAACCATTTAGTATTTCTGTCACCCCACCTTAGCCAATCCTCTCTAGATCTTTGCTTCCAATAAATCTCCTCTTCCTCAAGAAGAGAATCAATTTGGCGTTCAATAGATCTTATCTCCTGGCTCTCCTGAGTGCCACATCTGGCCTTAAGAGAAGCCAGCTCAGCCTTTTTACTAGCAATTGCATCACGAATCGAACCTCTCAATCTTCTTTTGTTCCAATTAACGAGCCTTTTAAGACTATTTTTAATCTTACCATCAACTACATGAGCAATTGGGGCATCACCTCTCACGGAATCCCAACAATTCTTAATAATCATCCTGCAATCATCAAAGTTAGTCCACAAGTTCTCAAAGCGAAACATTTTATGATTATTATTCGCAAAATTCAACTTTAGAGAATTCCAATTAAAAGAAGCCAATATAGGTCTATGGTAAGAGGCATGATAATTAAGATGTTCAACAATAAATTTATCAATTTTAACAACTAGAGAATGAGAGACCAAAAACCTGTCAAGCCGAACTTTGACTACATCAGCCTTGTTTCTATTTCTACTCCAAGTGAAATTGTCTCCTGAAAGGTTTTGACTCTAACTACTCTACACAAAAATTATATCTAATCGAGTTTTTTACTACATCTCTTAATTTTTAAATAATCAATATAACTCAATATAAATCCTTAAGTTAAATCCTATCTAAATATGTCAAACAAACACCCCCTAAAAATAGCTATGTAAGGTAAATTCGTCTTTTTTTAAGTCTTTCCCTTTTTTTTTTAATTCTATAATTAACTCTAAAAATTAAAACAAGGAAAATAAAAGAAAAAAATAGACTCCTGACTCACTAAAAAAAATCACATTTGATATAGGATTTCTTTTCATTTTCCTTTTTTTATTAGAATGATTAAAGGTGAAAAAGATTCAAACCAAAGACTTTTTAGTCGTTAATATCCACTAATGCGATAAACAACTTGTTTTTTGTTGACTTTTTGTTTTGTTTTTGTTGACTTTTCTTTTTCTTATTATAAAAATTGGTATACAAAGTTTATTTTATGTTAAAATACTATTTTGGTCCCTAGAGTATGGAGGAAATTCTATTTTGGTCCCTCAAGTATGAAAAATCCAAATTTGGTCCTTCAACTTTGATAAAAGCTTAAAAGAAAAGTCCAAATTCTATTTTCATACTTGAGAGACCAAAATAGAATTTCCTCCATACTCTAGGGACCAAAATGGTATTTTAACATAAAATAAACTTTGTATACCAATTTTTATAATAAGAAAAAGAAAAGTCAACAAAAACAAAACAAAAAGTCAACAAAAAACAGTTGTTTATCGCATTAGTGGATATTAACGACTAAAAAGTCTTTGGTTTGAATCTTTTTCACCTTTAATCATTCTAATAAAAAAAGGAAAATGAAAAGAAATCCTATATCAAATGTGATTTTTTTTAGTGAGTCAGGAGTCTATTTTTTTCTTTTATTTTCCTTGTTTTAATTTTTAGAGTTAATTATAGAATTAAAAAAAAAGGGAAAGACTTAAAAAAAGACGAATTTACCTTACATAGCTATTTTTAGGGGGTGTTTGTTTGACATATTTAAATAGGATTTAACTTAAGGATTTATATTGAGTTATATTGATTATTTAAAAATTAAGAGATGTAGTCAAAAACTCGTTTAGATATAATTTTTGTGTAGAGTAGTTAGAGTCAAAACCTTTCAGGAGACAATTTCACTTGGAGTAGAAATAGAAACAAGGCTGATGCAGTCAAAGTTCGGCTTGACAGGTTTTTGGTCTCTCATTCTCTAGTTGTTAAAATTGATAAATTTATTGTTGAACATCTTAATTATCATGCCTCTGACCATAGACCTATATTGGCTTCTTTTAATTGGAATTCTCTAAAGTTGAATTTTGCGAATAATAATCATAAAATGTTTCGCTTTGAGAACTTGTGGACTAACTTTGATGATTGCAGGATGATTATTAAGAATTGTTGGGATTCCGTGAGAGGTGATGCCCCAATTGCTCATGTAGTTGATGGTAAGATTAAAAATAGTCTTAAAAGGCTCGTTAATTGGAACAAAAGAAGATTGAGAGGTTCGATTCGTGATGCAATTGCTAGTAAAGAGGCTGAGCTGGCTTCTCTTAAGGCCAGATGTGCACTCAGGAGAGCCAGGAGATAAGATCTATTGAACGCCAAATTGATTCTCTTCTTGAGGAAGAGGAGATTTATTGGAAGCAAAGATCTAGAGAGGATTGGCTAAGGTGGGGTGATAGAAATACTAAATGGTTTCATCTTCAAGCTTCTCAAAGGAAAAAAAGGAATAAAATTGAAAAGCTCAAAAATAAAAATGGGGAGTGGCTTTATGATGAGGCGTCGATCGCCTCATAGTTGCTCAAGATTATTTTGTCAATCTCTTTCAAGGTCAACAAAATTCTGATGGAGACATTAATGAGGTTTTAGAGGGGGTGGACAAGGTGATCACTGTTGAGGACAATTTATACCTTGATAAGGCTTTCTCGAAGGAGGAGGTGGAATCAGCGCTTAAAAGCATGAACCCATCGAAAGCCCCAAGTCCTAATGGAACAAATGCTCTCTTTTTAAAAAACTATTGGGACATTGTGGGTCAGGATGTGATTAATATTTGCTTAGGAGTGTTAAATGATAAGGAGAATATGGGTCGTTTAAATAGTACGTTTATTGCTATAATTCCAAAGGTCCATAGTCCATCCAAAATGGAAGAGTTTAGGCCAATCAGCCTGTGTAACACTATTTACAAAATCATTGCTAAAATGGTGGCTAATAGATTAAAGAGCGTGTTGCCCAATTTGATCTCCCATAATCAATCAGCCTTTATCCCTGGGAGATTTATCTCCGACAATGTTTTAGTGGGGTTTGAGTGTATTCACTCCATTAACCAGAAGCGTAAAGGTAAGAAGGGCATGGTTGCCTTAAAGCTGGACATGAGCAAAGCTTATGATAGAGTTAGTTGGTCTTTTATTCTTCGTATGATGGAAAAAATGGGTTTTAGTGCTAATTGGATCCATAACATCCACGCTTGTATTTCTTCTGTCCGTTTTGTATTGCTGATTAATGGAGCTCCTTGTGAGGAGTTTACCCCTAGAAGAGGATTGAGACAAGGGGATCTACTTTCTCCTTACTTATTCTCGATTTGTCTTTGAGGGGTGTCTCAGACTCTTAAACAGGGGAGAACGCCTTAACTTGTTTAAAAGTTTGAAAATTAATAATTATTGTCCCTCTATTTCCCATTTATTTTTTGCTGATGATAGTTTATTATTTTTTAGGGCTTCTAGAGAGGACTGCTCGCAGATTAAAAGAATTCTGGATGTTTATGAGAAAGCGTCAGGTCAAATCATTAACCTGGATAAATCTTCCATGATTGTGAGCAAAAATATGTCCGAGGTAGATAAAGGCTTGTTGAGCAATCTTTTAGGGGTTAGAGCGGACTCCAATTTGGGCAAGTATCTTGGTATGCCTTCCCAGAATAGCAAGAATAAGGATGAGCTTTTTAGCCATCTCTCTAGCAAAGTGAAGAGCTGTCTACAAAAATGGAAGAGTAATTTACTCTCGAGAGGTGGGAAAGATGTGATTATCAAATCGGTGGCTCAGGCGATCCCTACTTATTCAATGAGTTGTTTTCGGCTCCCCTCTAAGATTTGTGATGAGATTGACAAAGCTTGCGCTAACTTTTGGTGGGGTTATGATAAAGATAGGAAGAGAATGCATTGGGCCAGCTGGGAAAAGTTAGGATTGAGCAAGGAAAGAGGGGGCCTCGGGTTCCGTTGTGTGAGAATGTTCAATCAAGCTTTGTTAGCTAAACAAAGCTGGAGATTGGTCAGGAACTCTGAAAGCCTTATTTACCGTGTTCTTAGGGGGAAATATTTCAAAGATGGAGAATTCTTAAGGGCTCAACTGGGTTATAACCCTTCTTTGGCGTGGCGGAGTTTATTATGGGGACGTGACCTTTTTCTTAAAGGCTACCGTTGGAAAATTGGCAATGGTAAAAGAATTTTTATGGGTAGAGATCCTTGGCTCAGTAAGGATGATTTCATTATTCCTCTCAGTGTTAACGATCCTTGGAAAGAGCTTAAAGTTGCGAACATCATAAACAATGACAACTGTTGGGACAAAAGTAAGATTGAGTCAATTTTTTCTCAAGACGAGGCTAATTTGTGTTATATGATTCCTCTTGGGGCTCCAGACCAAGAGGATGAGATTATATGGAACTACAATTCGAATGAGATTTTCAATGTCAAAAGTGCTTACCATTTGGCGATGAATAATTGTCGAATTAAAAAGGCTTCTTCTTCGGATAATTCAATGATTGCTTTTCTCTGGAAGTCCTTTTGGATGGTTGAGGTTACTCCAAAAGTTAAGATTGGTGAGTGGAATGTCCTGAAAAATATGATTCCGACTAAAGCAAACATTCTCTCTAGAGGGGTGGATATTAAGCTTTGTTGTACCCTCTGCGGGAAGGCGGATGAAACAAATATCCACGTGATTAAAGATTGCAAATATGCTATAAAAGCCTGGTTATTTTTATTTCCATATTTAACTGACTTTGTTTCGTTTTTCAGGTTGGTGGACTCGGAGGAGTCTTTCTGGCATGGGATTTGCTTAAAAATCCCTAAAAGTGATTTGTCTAAAGTGTTAATTCTTATTTGGCAACTATGGTCCTATCGTAACTCGGTGCTCCATAATAATTCAAAGGCTAATTTGGAGAATTTATTGAATACAATTGCAATCCATTTGAATCTAAATTTACATGATCGGTATGTGAGTGCAGGAGGTTGTATTGCTAATTCTGCTCTGAAAAGCCCAAGTGTTGCTAGCTGGCAGCCGCCGCCGAGGGATTCTTGGAAACTTAATGTTGATGGCTCATGGAAGTGTGGTAGCGGTGAAGGAGGCATCGGGTGGCTGGCTCGTGATCATTTTGGCAATCCTATTCTATGGGGGCCAAAGGGGGCATCAATTCTTCATCTGCGAAGGTCATGGAAAGTTTGGCTATCAGGGAGGGTCTCAAGCATATTCTGTCGAGTGGCCTTGATCCCATCCCTCAAATCTTGGTGGAATCTGATTCTAAGATGGTTATAAATATTATTAATGGTATTTCCCAAGATGTCACTGAACTTAGCAATGTAATTGCTGATATTAGGAATTTGATTCCTAGGTTTAGGAATATATCCTTTACTTTTAGTGGTAGAGCTTGCAATCGAGCGGCCGACCTCATTGCTAAGCTTAAGCCGCCTCTTGATTTGCATTTTGTAACTATTTCTGACCGTATAGTGGCCGAGAACGGGAATATTGTTTTGGAGCGGAATCTCTCTCCTCGTCGCTCGCGTGGTGACTGAGGAGCGCTCCTGCTCTGATTTGGCTTATGGTGGTTGAATTTATTGTTTGGTTGTTTAAAAAAAAAGAGTCAAAACCTTGTTTAATGTATGTTTAAATTGAATAATTAATTTTATTAGTTAAAAATGAAATTATTAAAAATGAATTATTTTAATTAATTTGAAAGAAATAATTAAAAATGAATGGTTAGAAAAGATTGAGTAGTTATAAATGAATGATTAGAAATAAGAATTATTTTTAAAATTAAAAAATGAAGAAAAAACTCGTTTAAATATAGATTTTGGTGGAAGAGTTGATAAATCTTAAAACTAAATCCTACCTAAATATGTCAAACACCACTTAAAGTGTCAATTATAATATTTTTGTAAAAGTAATTCATTTATAGTACATGTCCATTTTCATCTTTAAAAATACCAATCTTATCCTTTATATTTTTGTCCACGTGAAAATTCGTTTTTTTCCTTTGAAACTTAACTCTTTCCCTTCTTTTTTCATTCTTTTTTTTTTTGCATCAATTGAAACTTGTAACTGTCCATTTAAAATATTAATACACATTCTTTTTTTTTTACCCCTCTTTTTTTTAAAATGAACTATTTTAAATTTCATAATTCTTAATAATTATTTTTTATTATCATTTCTTTTTTTATTGTAATTTTTATGGACCATTCATTCATTTTAATTTTCTGACTAAGAGTTTTATTTTGGATCATTTCCACCTAGATCGAGCTTTATGTAATCATAATTTTTGGGTTCTCTTCCCTGCTACTGTTGTAACTCACCTTGATTTTTGGGGATACGATCACTGTCCAATTGAAGTGAACGTTACAGCTGATTTTAGTTCAAATAGGCTTAAAAGGAATAGATTTTTCAGATTTGAAGAAGTATAGACTATGCAAGAAGATTGCGGTCTAGTTATTGAAAACGGCTGGAGGAACTTGAATGATCATCAGCAAAGGGATTCTAGTAGTGACCTTATGGGAAAGGCGAAGGTTTTGGTGTGAGAAAAATGGCAGATTTAGAGAGAGAAATTAATTTTTTAATCAATTTTAACGGAAGTTTAACTTTGATGGATGGTAGGGACCAATTTTAAGCTTTTATCAAAGTTGAAGGACCAAATTTGGACTTTTCATACTTGAGGGACCAAAATAGAATTTCCTCCATACTCTAGGGACCAAAATGGTATTTTAACCTTTATTTTAATAGCTGTATTTTCATGCTATAAATTCAACTTTAGTGTTGAAATAAACGCTATAATTTCTAATTTGTAGCATTGCCTATAATCTTAATAAATGTGATAAAAGATATACTAAAATAAAATTTGGAAAATTCTTGTATCATTGATAGTCACTTTTCCTAACTTTTTTTATTATTATAACTTTTCATAACATTTTCCAATGCTATAAAAAAGCTATTAGTTCTTAGAGAAAACCTTTTTTTTTTTTGGTAGTATTTAGTGTTAACATTTTTTTTATAGTAATTTTTAAGTTTGGACATTTCATATCAGCAAAAAAATGTCATATTATCTCTAATTACAAGTTTCTTAGGGGTACAAAATTGCTAGTGAAATATACATTTGCATGCATGTGTCGTTATTTTATTCACCTAAAAAATAAGGAAAAATATTTATTATGAATAATGATTTTTTTTTTTTTGAAATTTTATGAATAATGATTTCAACTTAAATAAATTAATCAAATTTAATAAATAGATATTTTATGTTAGTTTGGAAAGATACTACGAAAGAATTCTATTTCTCACATAAAATTACTGAACCCAATTTATTTTGATTCTAGAAGTCTAAGAATTTAGCATTCCTCAACCATTTGATTTTTTTTTTTTTTTGTAGCATTACTATTGTTTTCTTCATCGATTCTTTACAAAAGTTCTGGTCAATCTTTTTTATAAGGCATTTTAATTTGTAACCAAGTTTAAAAATAAATTTAAACTATTTTTTAATTTTTGAAACTTGAATTAGTTTTCTAAAATATTGGTAACAACTAAGATGAAAAAAAGAGTGGTCTCAATTTTAGAATAAAAAAATCGTGAATTATTTTCACAACACAAAATGTAGTTGAGAAGGGAGATCTTTATAATTCTTCCAATAATTTACTACCATAATTAAAACTTAAAATATAGAGACAAATATATCTAATCATCTCACTTTTATTCATAGTTTCATTTTGTAATAGAGTTTACATTGGCATATACCAACATCCATTTCTTTTGAGAGCCTCCTCTCTAGCACCTAGGGACCGCAACATGGCACATGGAAGCAACCACTTTGACCCGCGGAGATGTTACATACGGCTTGAACTTCGGATCTTTCACGTATCCGCAAAGGCATGGCTGCTGCTGCTTCAACTTCTGGCAGCAAGCAGCTGTTGGTGCCACCGCCGACATGATTGCGCTGATACATGGGCTTAGCTCCATGGGGTTGCAAGTCACCGCTTCCCCGAGACGAGTTCCAGTGAGAACTGCCGCCATCACCATCGCCACCAGAAGGCAAAGCCCTGAGCTATGAGAGTTCTTCATTTTATGTATTTGGAAGAAATGAAAGAAAAGTGGGTGTGTGTGTATTTTGCCAATGGTTTCAAAGTTGTATTTATAGGCTCATGGAGAGGAATGCATGCACATTATTATTGCCACCCCTTTTATTAGTTTCTTACTCTTCACCACCCACTTTATTTTGTTACGAATGCGGTCAAATTCATGACATCAATTACCAACTATGAAAATAAATTTCCAAATGGCGATGGGCCTGAATAATTGCAACCATTTTCTACCAAACAATTTATAGTATAATGTAAAAGAAGGGAGATATATTGTAACGCGGACCACATTTAAATGAGAGTGCTTAAAAAATATGATTTACACTATTTATATCAATAAGGTGCACCTTCTTTCTTGGTAGTTCAATTTAAAAAATTTCACAGTTAAACGTGTTTAATTTGGAACACCGTGTTGATTTGTGGAGACAGTCTTTAGAAACAAATCCAAATTCCAAATCTTGAATCTGAGTTGTTAAAACTACAACTTTACAAATTTCAAATCTTCAATCTGTTAAAATTATAATTTTACATGTAGATGTTAAACACAAAAATTAAGTTTTATCTATGTTGGTAATAAAAACAAAATCCAAGATTGGAAAGATCTCAAGTTTGTAAGAAAGATAGCACAACATGTCAAGTATAAGTTTATAAAAATGCACAATTGTTTTAAACGTTCTAATATTTAAGAATTTGTGTAACTTGTACGTAGTTTTGAATAAAAAAACATTAAAAAAAACTTGAACATACTTTGAATGGCATTCAACTACGAAATTAGGGCCGAATTAATTTCTTACTCTTCACCACCGACTTTTTTTGTTAAGAGTGCAGCCAAATTGATGACATCAGACGTTCCAAATATGAGAAGGGATTTTTCAAATGGCGATGGACCTGATTGATAGCAGCCTTTTGTTTTGTTTTGTTTTTTTTTTTCTTTTTGAAATCCATAGCAGCCTTTTGTTAGGTAAAGTGATCATGCTAAATACTAATTTATATGTATACGACCTAATTTAAGCCGTATTTTATTTTTGTTTAATTTAATTTTTCTATTTTTAGTTAAACAACGACAAAATGTGACACTTGATTTTTCTTGAGTACATTGAAAAAGTGGGAGAAATATTCATTGTCAGGATTAAACCTGTAATAATAGTATTGAACTGATTTATAACCAAACAATTAAATTATTGTGTTACTGACTCATTGGATAAATATAAAGTATAATTAATAGTACATTGTATATTATTACACTATTATGTATTGCATGATGAATATTAATTATACCGTATATTTGATTATAATTGTTTTTTTTTTGGTCTAGTATTATAAAAAAAAAAAATTGCCTAGTATTATAAATTTTAACTTCTTTATAAACCACTAAATGACGGGCATTAGGTTTGGAGACTTGGGTACAATTTGTTTTGTAAAGTTAAAATTTATAGATTTTGTTTGGAAGGCTAAGGGGGTTTAAGTGAAGGATGTGGTGGTTTGACATTCAATGCAACTTTGTTTTGGAGTATGCAACAATTCTTTTTTTTCAATTGAAGTCTAGTGACTTTTAATGACGGGCATAAATGATGACAAACCTAAAAATGTGCACTAATTTTTTAAATACCATTTAATTTGAGAGCCTAAATGAATGGATCATACATCATTGCGTTTTTTTAATAATTTAACCACCTAAAAACGTCTTGTGACGACACGGCACAACGTACACAACCTATTTTTAAAACAAATACATGAAAGAATTTTTAATGACGAATACAAAAAATAAAAATACTTGTCATAAAATGGAATTCATGATGGGCATGCCCGTCGTAAAAGGGAATTGATGATAGGTGACCCGTCATCGTTTCTCAATAATGGCCAAAAAATGAGGTCAAAAGATGATGGGTCGCCCATCATCAATAGCCCATCAATAAACATCTTTGATTATGAGCATTATTTTGGCCAATCACCAAAAGGAAATGATGACAGGCAAACGCTTGCCATCTTTTCCCTTTGACGATAGGAGAAAAGATGGTGGGTTTTCTGCATGTCATCTTTCTTAAAATTATATATATGTGAGGAAAAGATCATTGATGCTAATGCATGCGATTAAATTTATATATTTTTAAATTAAAAAGAGGATGTTAAATATATAAGAGGACAGTTACAACAAAGTAATAAAGTTTACATTCAAACTGGACATGAATATTTTATTTTTTTTAGTACATATCAACAAAGGGGAGACAAATATCAATTTTCAGAATCGAACCTATGACGCTCGTGTTGAACTGGTTTACAACCAAATAATGAAATCATACACCACTAACTCATTCGGTGACAAAATTGCTGGAATTAATGTCATTTTTTGTATTGGATATATACAAAAAAAAAAAAAAAACTTTATTCACACACACCGTTTAGTTTAGCAGCTGCAATCTGGCATTCAATCTCTTTGAAACGTGTCCATTCATCTCCACCAGTCCAATCTTTCCCAACTGTTCCTCACTTTCAACATTATCTTACAAACCCAAAATAATCACCGGATTTTTCCCAACTATATTCCTCCCTTTTCTTTATTTTCTTTAAAAAAAATTCTCTTTTGTTTTTTCCTTTTCCCATGAGGGAACCCCTCACCGGAACTGTCCGACTGCCACCACCGGCGCCGCCGCAAGAAGGCGGCGGATGGAGTGGCTGATTTTGTTGGTTCTGATGTTCGTGTATTTGGGGATTTACTTAATCCACCCATTTAAGCGGTTTGTGGGGAGAGATATGATCGCCCATCTTAAATACCCTTTGATGTCTGTCACTGTTCCCTTTTGGACTGTTCCTGTAAGTCTCATCTTATCCACCACTTTCTTATTATTATTTGTATTCAATTTTTTCATACTTTGTAGAGATTTGGTATTGGACTTTAATAAACAGTTATATGTGGGTTGTGCTATGAATCTAGCTTAGTTTCTAACAAGATCATATTTTGAATCTATATCTAACCGAGATTATATTTTGAGTTAATTATTAACTGCTACCATTCTAGTTTTGTTTTTTTTTTGAAAAAACAGAAACTTTATTGATGTATGTAGAAAGTACGCCAGGAACATACGAGGTAGAGATAAGAAAACTCTCTAATTAAGAAAAATAGGAGCAACACCATGATTCCAATTTTTGTACCAAAAACTAAAAGAAACAATATTGCCGTCTCAAAGTGCTCTCAAAGACTTGATTTGTCTGAAAAAAAATTATAGATGTTTAAACAATTGTTATTTTTAGGAGTTCCAACTCAGAGGGGTGCATGGGGTGAGGACACAATTGAAATTTATGGAGGAATGTGCAACGAAAAGGGATCGGAATACAAAGGAAGTGGTTGTTGGAGAATCGTTACTTGTGTTTGGGGTGGTGCGGTGGTTGAATACTTGAGCTTTGAGAGTATGCTCCCCTCACGGTCTTAGGTTTGAGACTCACCTATGACAAAACTCCTTTGATGTCTCCGGTACCTGGCCTAGGGACGAGTGAGGTTACCTTTCTTTCAAAAAAAGAGATCATGCGAGAATGAGTCACCACAATATTTGTGTTTTGATGTTGGGAAGAATCATAAATTTTTTAAAAAACACCAATATTAGATAGAGCAAAAACTTTCAGGAAAAAGTGGACATAAGATGGTAAGGAAAACATCATAGGCACCTATCATTAAATTGGTAAGGAAATTATTTCCCGGTCAGTCATAAACATTCATAAACTATAATTTTGTTGGACTCCATTATGATCAGTGCAGGTAAAATTTTGATTAATGATACAAGTAACAAACAAAATTGTCTTAATTAGTTATGGAAAAGATTGTGAGTATTAGGGGTGTGAACGGTTCTTCTTGAGGGCCAAATCGAAATCGAATCGCCCAGATATTTCAAGGATGTTGAAAACGGAACAAAAACAGATCCGAACCGCTCTAAATCGATAACCGACGGTTCAGGCGATTCGGTTTTTTGGTTCATGCAAGTGAAGAACCGCACACTTGCAAATTAAATAGTAAATTCAAGGATTGAAGAAAAATCGTTCTATGTTACCATTTGATTTTTTAAATATATATATAATCAGTCGATTCGGTTTATACCCAATGCGAACTCATCAAAACTTAAACGAACAATTCAGTTTTTATTATTTCAAAACTGAAAGCGTCCATTAAATTCAATTTTGGTTTCGGTCAATTTTGGCGGTTTGAGCGGTTTTTCGGTTTTGGCTTGCACCTTTAATGAGTATATAATTGATGACAACTATCTCCAATGGAATGAGATCTTTACAGTGAAACCAAAAGCAAAACCGTGAGAATTATGCCCAAAGTGGACTGTATCATAAGAATGTGAAGATCAATCGAGAGTTGTCATCCTTATCAATTGTATTAGAGCTATGCCCTTGTCCTAGTCATGTCGGTCAGTGTATTCCTAGAAGAAGACGAGTTAGTCAGATGCATATATAGTCATAGAAAAAATCCATTCTACGGATTGACGATGTACTCTCACGAGAAGAAAGTTGGTCGGGATCTAAGATAAACGAATTACCTATTTGAAGGGAGGCACGGTCTTTGTTCGAGTGGAAGATTGAATCTTCGAGTGTCAAACTCAACAGACGACTCCATAGAGAGGCTTGGCTAAACTCTATTCCAAGTGGAGGGGAAGATTATTGAGATACAAACAATGTTTTTCAACATTGGTTAGACAAGGGAAGATCATGGGTCAACCATATCAATGTGGAGATCAGCCCCGACTTATTGTCCTTATCAATTGGTATCTAAGCCTTCATGTTTTTGTTTATTGTTTCACCCAAAGGCTTTATACCATTAGAGATGGTTGTCATTACTTATATATTCATAATCTTCCTCTCATCTAATCAATGTGTGGTTACTTATTAGATCATGCAGGCATTCAGGTTTTGAAATGGATGTCCACACCTCAAACGAGTATTCAGTCCAATAAAAATAAAATTGAGATTCGATTAAAGAATGGTGAACCCAAAAGATGCACCGGGGTCATATTGAGAATCTCACTATTGTTTCACATTGAAAAAGTAAGGGAACCTCCTAGCATTTATAAGATAGGTCGGTTACTCTCTCTCATCAGCCATTAGTTTTGAGATCCATGCCGACATTATTTAATTCTATTTTGTTGTAGATACTATTTTTTTTATTTTGACTTGGCTATGTTGTTTTATTATTCATCTTCAATCTTTTTTCTGTCACAGCCCAAATGCTATATTATCATTTAGTCGATAGGTTAATTTTAGGTAGAATTACACTTCAAACTTCTTGAAGTTAATTGATGCACTCGTTCAAAAACAAATTCTAACCACCCACCAAGTTATTCAAACGCATCTACCAAATCGAACTAAAACAAATAATTTCCATAGAATGAATCCTTTGTGGAATAAAAAGCCTGATAATTTTAGTGTGTTGAATTATTTAGTTGTATGGGATTGTCTATCCAATTGCAATATTTTTGGTGGTGTATGCGTAGGAGGGATGCATATGATCTTCACGATGCCATCTTAGGTAAAGATGCCTCAAAACATAATCGAATTCGTCAAAGCTTTGAATTTAGATAATCTTTTGGCTGAACTAATTCTAGCATGTATTACAGGTATTCTCCTTTCTGTGTTCATTACGGGAATTCTAACGGAGACAACTAAGAATGCAATTGGATGGCCGAGGCCCGACTTCTTTTGGCGTTGCTTTCCCGATGGAATTGAAGTATGTTTGTTCTTTGCTTTTCATTATACTGAATCATTACGCTATGTTTGATAACTATTTCGTTTTTCTAACTATTTTTTTAATTGTGCCTTGTTTTTCATGATTCTCTATAATAAGTTTCTTTTTTATGAAGAAAATATTTGAGTCAAACAAGTTTTCGAAAACTATTTTATATTTAGTTTTCAAAATTTCCCTTCGTTTTTAAAACAGGTTAAAAAACCCTACTGGATAAACTTTTTTTGATTTGGTACATTGTAGAGGACAAATAAAGGGTAGATAAAATAAATTGGCACGGTCTATAAAAGAGATTTAATATGTTGCTTCAAAAATATGGCAAGTGGAATTTACCATATTACATAATCAATATTTATCTATGCTTATCAACAAATTCGTGTTTAAAAGTGTAAAATCAGATATTAAGTTGATTTTCAATGTTTGAAGCATGTTTCGAATGAATTTTGAATCTCACAAAAGTGATTTTAACCCATTAGGATTAGGAACAAGTTAGATAAACATTTCACACCATTTTTAGAAACTGAACCCAATTTTCATTTAGTAGGACTCATAAATACAATTTTAGTCCAAATATCCACATGTGACATAGCCATGGCACTTATGCTCACATTTTCAACCCCTTGAGATTTAATCTTTAATAAAATTTTAATGTTTTTTTTTTCTTTAGGTTTACGATCGATCGGGGAACGTCATATGTCATGGGAAGAAAAGTTTTGTGTTGGATGGATACAAGAGTTTTCCCAGTGGTCATGCTTCATGTACATAAAAAACATTGCTTTTCTTCTTCCCTTACTCAATGCATTGCCATATCCAAGTTACCCCATCATATCTACTAACATATAACTTTTCACACAAAAAAAGTTTAGGAACCTTGCAAGATAACTCAAATTCAGAAAATATTTATAATTATCCCGACTGAGAATAGACCAACTATTAAATCTCGAATGGAAATTTCTCTTACCTATATCTCTCGGATGAAAGCAATTATAAGTATGATCACTTTAAAATCAATTATAGTCATGGGTATTAATCATACCTAATACTGTACTAATGAATATTTATAATATAGTATTAAAATGAATTAATAACTATATATGAAAATATTTTAAAATTTGACAATATTTGTAATTATTTTGTGAGAACGTGTTCAGCATACACAATTTCCTGGTCAAAGTTCCTAAAAATGATTTGGTTTGCAGGGTCATTTGCTGGTCTTGGTTTTCTATCATTGTACTTATCAAGCAAGCTGAAAGTATTTGGGCATGGAGGCCATGTTGCAAAACTTCTTGTGGTTCTCTTCCCATTGTTGATTGCCTATGTGGTTGGGATCTTTATGGTCAATGACTACATGCACCATCCCCAAGATGTTTTCTTTGGTTCTCTCATGGGTAATATTTATATAGCTTCATTCACTCTTCTTCTTTTTTCTGGTCAATTATATAGTCACATAAATGTAATATTTTAGTTGAGGACATCTTAACTAATTCATATTGATAGACTTCTGATTATATTCTTTCTTTCCTTTTCTAAAAAAATTAATATTTTACTCAAATAATTCTTCACAAGTCACTGGTGTTATGAATTACTTTATTCATTACCTTTGAGAGTTAAGTTACGTTTGGTTTAGGGTGAAAAGTGCAGGAGTCTTAAGAAGTGGAGGAGGTCATTGTACAGAATGAAGAATTCATTAGAACACCAAATTCGGGAGTTCAAGAGTTCTATAAAATGTTCTTGTGACAAATAGTGAGAATTCTTGATCTCTCTATTAGAAATGTATGATCCTTTCATCGAGTCCGCCTAAATTGTATCCTAAACTGAGAGAATTTTTCTTTTTTTATATTCCGGAAACTTGAAGCTTTGCTCCAGTAAACATTGGTCCGTCCTTAGACAGTAGCACTAAGATAATCGTAAGACTGGAAGTCGGAAGGGGGCCACCTGAGAAATTAATCTCCTCTCCACACCAATCTTGAACTTTGGATGTCGGGGGAAGCATACTCCAACACACCTAGCGCTCAACCACTATGCCACCCTTGAAGACATGATTTGGTAGTTGAATTGAGAAAATGGGGAAATCCCTCTTGAAGAAGAGGGCTACATTGATGCCCTTTGAGGTCTATGGTAGAGAAGAAGAGATGGAATAAGAATTGATAGAGACATATTATCTGTCACACTTTTATTGAGAGTTCTAAAGACATTAAATAATCTAACCCTAGACCTTCATTGGGCTTTACACATTAGGGGAGCTTGAATTAGATTATTAGATTAACACTAATTAAATTCATATATAAGACAATTGTGTGTGAACAAAAAATGGTTATCAATAAGCATTATTTTTGCAGGTCTTGGATTAGCTACGCTTGTTTATTTGCAGCTTTTTCCATCACCGTATCATCATCAAGGTAAATTTCTTTAAGCCTTCCTCAATATCTGGAGCTCTAGAATGATGTTTTTCGTTCCATGTAGACGTTTTGATCACGACTCCATCACAATCTAGAACCGATGTTCAAACGAGCGACCGTCAAGAAAATAATGCTGTTGGCGGGATGGACATCGAAGCCCCTGTGCAGCTCGAAAATATAGGACGCTGATAAAAGCAGAAGAAAAGAAGAGAAGACCATCTTTTTCTCAAGCTTCAAATCTAAACTCACATGATTATTGAATAGACTTAGGTTTAGAGGTTCATTTGGTTTATCAATTTAGTAAACTGATGTACAAATATTTTCATATGCATATAGCATGACATAAAAGATCTTTCTTACAGAATTATGGTTTTAGTCCATGAAAACATACATATTACATTGTAAAAATTTAGGCTCCACTTTTCAATTCACTCTTTCTCTTTAAAAAAGTGGATTCTTATTCCATTTTATCTTTCACAGACTTGATTATTTTCTAGTTGACTGATTAATAGTGCCAAGCTTGGTTGGGTATAACCTGTCTATTCATGTTTGTGGATTCCCGTTTTATAATCTAGGGGATTTTGGATTTATAATAAAAAAAAATGGCAAAGAATTTCCACACAAAATTAAAACTAATCTATGGTACAAAATTAAAATTAGTAGAAAATTCAAAATGAATTTTATCATTGATAGAACTCTTTCTATCACTGGTTGAATTATATTATTGGTAGCTTCATTCTATTGTTGAGTTCTATTACTCATAGAAAATCATATATTATAAATGAATTATTTTATTTATTTTTTATTTGGCTTATATCTGTGTAAATGAATCTTACATCATAAAGTTAAATGATTCAAAAATCTCTAAATGATTTGAAATATCGTTGAAAATCGTAAAATTTCAAAGACAGAATAAAATTGTGCTTAAGCTTCAAGATTAAAATGGTATCAATCATATAAAAAAAGTATAGAAAGTAAAAACAATAAGCTCAACACACTTCTAGTTGGTAGTTCCTTCAATTTGTCTTGGAATGCTTTTTTATTTCTTTCCATTTTTTAATTCAACTGCTTAAAATATATTTCATATAATTCCGAAATATATTTTATATAATTTTGAAGAATAAAAAGTCTAAGAAAATAATTAAAGTGAATAAAATTAAAATACATATATAATTACATGTCAAACAAAAAAAAATAGATTGATAAGAAGTTTTGGATGGCTCTTAAAACTAATTTTAGGTTAACTCATAATTAAAAAATAATTATAAAAAAAATTGACTAATTTAAATCAATCCAAACCATATAAGTTAATAATGCAATTCATTGAATTGGATTGAGTAATTGAGGTGTTGGATCTCTTTAGGGTAAACTAGGTAAACGTCTAAATTTAAGAAACTATTTAGGAAAATGTTTAAATGAGAAACATTTTAAATCCATGTTACTTTTTGTTTTTTTAAATCTCTAATTAATTAACGTGTAAATGTAATAGTCCAAAATACCTCATCTTATTTGTTCCCATTTTTTAATTATAATTATTTTAAATAGCATTCGGTTTTAACTAACATGAGAGATGAAGATTTTGATTTAAATTTTTAACAAAACACTCAATTAAAAATAACGAAAATCTTCATTTAAATTTTTTAAAATTAAAACAAACTAACTACGTTTGAATTTTTTAAAAACATATTTATTTTGAATTATTTTTTCATTCCACAATTATGGTACATCCAATGTCCATAACAGTCAGTATGCCCGCAGATGTTTTCAAAAAGTTGTGAAAAATGACAAAACAATAAACACGTACGTACCACCTCTGCACCTCTGCAGTCATTAATTCCCTTCACCAAATTCAAGTGGGCAGCTAAACCGTCGAAACGAAGCCCTAAGAGAAGCTCGAACTTCTCGTCATTCCTTAAACCATCGTCATTCTCCCTGTCCATCGTGATTCGCAGGTAAAAATCTTTCGCCCAACCAAGAACACTGCCGCACGTCTCCGCCACTCCGAATCAAGCTTGGATATCTCAGTCCATGTTCTGGACGATGGTAGCCAGGATGCAACAGTCGCTGTACATGCCACCAGCGAACCCTGCTGTGGATGTCCATGCCATCCTTCAATATCTTTGCCTTTTCTTTGTGTGCCCTATCTTTATACAATGCTATACTGATGACTTTGGAATCTTCGTCCAGTCCCATAATTCCCTCGATAGACGATATCAGTAGGGATAGAGAGGTGTTGTGTGTGATATCAACCATAATAGTATTGTAGTTCGAGTAAATATCTCCCTCATTCCAACTCTCATTAAAGACGACCATAATCGATGTAACATCCATTCGCAATTAAAACAACAAGCTTCCTACCCCTTGAAATTTGGCAGAGAAGAAGATAGAATAGGAATTGATGATGAGAATAAGAAAAATATGGGGATATGAGGATGCGATGCACACCTAGGAATTGGTGGATGCAAAATGTGGAAAATTGTGACAAATGAGACAAATCAATTTACAATGAACCTGAGAATTTAGTTTGAGATTCAATGATGGAGGTTCCCAACATGATCTAGAGGAAGAGTGGAGAAAATATGGTAGTTGTATGCGGCAAAACTAAATCCTACATTGGGGTAATTTGTTTTTATAGTTTAGAAGAGTCCTAAAAAGGTGGAGTGTAACTAATTCCTAAATGGTGGGTTATATTATTTATTTAAATAGAAAAATAAAGATTGAGTGGGAAGGGCATGAATGGTAACAATAATTTCTCCCCCCTTCCCCAAATTCGAAGTAGACATCAATTTTAATATTTTCCTAATTAGACATTTACTTAAATACCTTGTGAAATATAGACAAATACTATGATTTCCCATCTTTTTAACACCTTGGGGTGTTTGGTTGTTGAATTTATGGGAATTTAGATAAATGAATATTTATTCATTAAAAAAAAGATAAATTAATATTTATTAACTACTTTTAAAAAAATATATATATCTTCAAACGAATTATTGTAATTACTTAAAATAGTTCTTCATTTTTATTACTCAAAATAATTCATCATTTCTAATCATTCATCTTTAACTATTCAAAATAACTCTTCACTTTTAACCATTTATTTATATTTACTAAAAATAACTTATTTCTAATCATTCACTTTTAACCCTTCAAAATAACTTCTTATTTCAAATATACATTCAACAACTTATTGATTCTAACTCCTATACAAAAAAGAAAAAAAAATCACATCCAAACGAGTTTTTTGGTACAACTCATTCCATAAAAATCTACATCCAAATGAGCTATTACAAAAACCTTAATTCTTAATTATTCAACTAACTTCTCATCCAAAAATCCCATTCAAATACATAGGGACGTTTGTTTGTCAATTTTAAAGATGATTTACATTAAGAATTTACTAACTATTCCTAAAAATTTACATTCAAACAAAATATTCCAACTAATCAAAATAAATCATCATTTCTAACTATTTAAAATAACTTATCATTTCTAATTGCTCAAAATAACTCAATTTTAACTACACATTTCTAATAATTTATTTTTAACTACTCAAAATAATTTATTATTTCAAATTTACAATCAAACAAACTATTGTCTCTAACTTCTCTAAAAAAAACACATGCAAACTAGTTTTTTTTTTTTTTTGCAACTCCTTCATAAAAATTAACATTCAATATTACAAAAATTTTAATTTTCTAACTACTCAAAATAACTCATGAGCCTCAACCAAACAATTCTTTTTAATGTGAGTTTCTTTTTCCTTTTATTTTAATTTCTCCCAATCAGCTGTCATATCAGATGTCATAAGTCTATGATATATGGTTTTCTTTCAAAAAAAAAAAAAAATCTCACACTTGTACTTAAAAAAAAAAACAATGAAAAATATCAACGTGTTATCATTATGCATATTTGGCTTTTGTGAATGGGGTATGCGCAGAAATTTGGAATCCAAATATAAAATAAGTGTTTTGTGATGTTAATTTTGATGTTTGCACATAGTTGTCCAAATTGGGAAAGAATAATCTTATCCCTCTTAAAAAGTTATTGCCCAAAGTGGGTTGGTCTAAGATTTGTTTTCACACATCCAAAAATATAGCAAAAATCCCTTTGGTTAAAGATATGGTTTTCCTTGCAATATGTCGTTTCCATCTACCATTTTATGGAAATTAAATGGAAAAAATAGATTATAATCCTAAACAGAGAAAATAATTTGAGCATCTTATACTCAGTCCACTGTACGCATTTTCTATTATTGATTGTGACAATTCGACTAAAATACTCAATTATTATTTGTGACGTTTCATCTCTTTCATTATTCGTATTCTAGAGACATGATTTTTACTCAAGGGGTTAGAAATTGAATTTTGCCCTCCAACTCGATTTGAGACTTTTTTTTCACTTCCATTTCTAGTTAATGTAAAAAATGATGAATTTAATTCTTAAATTATTACTGTAACAATTTGAAATTTTCAATTAGATCTTAAAAGTAATTAATATGCATACAATCAAATACTTTAACTTATCGAGTCTTCTGGAAAAAAAAAAGTAAATAACTAAAATTATATTAAATTGATGATAAAAGAGTTTGACATGGTTCCCTTTCAAACAATAAAATAGAGTTTAACTAACTAAAGTGTAGAAAATGATAAAAGATGTTCTAAGTTTAATGCAAGAATAAAATAATCAAGACAGAATCTATGATCTTTTCAACTCTATTCAATCAACCACCGCGAGATATTCCAATATCTGGACAGTAAAAGGATGAGGACTAAATACTCAGAATCTCTTTTACATGGTATTTACATGCAAGCAAATAGCATAAAATAGACATCCAAAGAGCAAACATAGCAATAAAACACTTAGTCCAAATCGTAATTTTATAACTTTACCCCATGCTAAATTCCACATCACACCCTAAATTAGTAAGATTTCTATATAAGTAGCACTATTAACTACATGAGAAATAAAAAATTTCATCAGAGTTCGTTTAGCCCGTAGTTTAAATAATGAGATATAAACCCTTCCATCGAAAGTGTTAGCCCATAATAAATGAAAAAAGGGGACCAGAAAATCTGCCATAAATCAGTAGGGGTCGGGCATGTGACATCCCATAGGATCAGCCTGTTCATAACATGAACACATAAGATATATGTTGGAAATTAAGGTTCTCTTGGCGCGATGGAAAAAGATAAATCGTTATTTAATCCCTTTATTTATTTAAAACGAACCTAAAGAATATATGTTTACTCATTTATTTTACCACTCTAATCTAGGTTTGGCAAGTTTTTATCTCTAAATGTCAAAGGATAAAAGCGGATTTCAATAGACCCTCTCGACTAAGGTTAATTACCAGGATCTTTGACACTATGACTTATTGTTACCTGGTTAATGCCTCTAAGAGAATTTTAGAGAGGCGAAATGGTGCATTAGGCTTAGGTTTGAATTCCAACCGTAATGGGCCTTTGTATAGAGTTCCATGTCCCTAAGGGGCAGCCCAGCGATTGAGGCTAAGGACTTCAATGCATGCTTTTTTTTAGAGATCTCTAGTCTAAGGCTGCTGGAAAGCCCTTAAACTAGAATACCGTTCGAAGTATTTAAGTGTCACAGTTTAGGGATGGGCCAGTAGTGTCCCGGGTATAGGGGAACGAAGCTCCGATTTCTCAATTTTCAATATATATATATAGAGAGAGAGAGTTCCATAATTCTTCTCCTTCGAAAAGTAAGAAACTATCGTTCAATTCATAATTAAATAATTAAGCCTTTAATCTAAAATAGGTTAAAAAATTATTATTAATATATCTTAAATATTAATAATATATCCCTAGTATCCAATAAATATTATCAATAAATATGTTTTATATATTAATTAATTCTTTTTATTAATATTTATAATAAATAATGATAATAGTTTTTATATCTCTAATACATTGAACTAGATTCCCTTACTGTAATTGTAATTGGTTATCTTGTTTGGTGTCAGTCCATTTCAACTCTACGATGATGAGTTCAAGTGAGATGGTAAGGTTTGTTGGTCCCCTCCCCCAATTTGTATTCAAAAAAAAATTCCCTCAATTTAATACATCAAATATACTAATTTATTAATTTAAATATGAGCTAACATTGGACCTTATGAATCTATCAATAGTAATAACATTAATTTGATTAAAATCTTATATCAAATATTCTAATTTATTGATTTAAATATTTTAAAATAATCCATCCAATATAAAATCAATTTAGATTCTATTATGAGCTAACATTGGAAGACCTTTTGAACCTAGCGATGGTAATAATATTCATTTGATTAAAATCTTTTATCCGAATTAAATCTTTATTCATTAACTACAAATTTATTCTATTAAAGGTTTGAGTGGCACTCTCACGCACTATATGAAAAGTTTTGTTCACATATATAATCCGTCTTTTGTAAATTGATCTTTCATGAGTGTAATTCATATATAAATACAATTGGGTGAAATTCCTGTTTTACCCCTATAATTATATAGTTTTCTTAAGTTTCACTAATTTCTTTATATGAACAAGTTGTTTATATGATCCAACCGTAAACATGCATTATCTTGGGTCAATGGAAGGTGAGTACCCTTTGTTCAAACCCTAGAATCAATCTTTCAAGGAACTACTTATTTACTTCCACACCAATAAAGAATGAGTGAATTCCATCTTGTGATATTATGTTCAAAACTACTCACTACAACAATCTCTAACGCACATCAAAGAATATTTTTACAAGTAGTAATTCACAACTCACTCAAAATCCAGATCAACTCTTCATATGATCATCGTAGTGAAATATTGATCTCATTCGATGATGGAATTAGTTAGACATATCCAATATTTTTAGTTAGTCTTATACTAACACTTTGAATAGGTACCTTCAATCACATATCTTCACATGAACTACCTAGATCTAGCCATTTGCAACGCTTTCAAAGTGAGTTGTATCAATAATGTTATTAGGACAAGGCATCATGCCTTCGTCCACATATCGTAGACTACCTTAGGTTGTTAAATTAAACAAATATTTACTCATATGCCCACTACATACGGTTCAAATTCTCATTTATTAACCTTGAAATTTCAATTTAATGAACAACATCTATGTTTGTATTGATAATTAAAATTTAATTCTAATTATTAAATAAAATTAATTACAATACTTTAGGGTAAAATACAAACATTATAAACTCTCCCATCGGGATCTACGAGCCTGGAGTATAGAAGTAGAGGATTAGCAAGTAAAGATGTTCATTTTTTTCGTGAGGGCTGGTGCCCCGCGAGGATCCATCCTGAACGGGGCGGTTATGAAATCCTTGTTTAAGCAAGGAATGGGGGAGTGAGCACGGATGAAAAAACTCCCACGAGCTAAACAGGGACAAGGACAGAAAATGTATCATTCCTCATTTTCGTTTCCCCGATCCTGACCCATTTACAATTTATTTATTATTTTAATTTTTAAAATTACTTTTTTTCTCTTATTTTACTAATTTAATCTTTCAATTTAACTTTTTATGGTATATATGTATTTAAATTGTATTTTTTTTTTAATAATTAACAAGGTAACAAAAAAATAATATATTTTATCCATTAAAATTAATATTATTTAAAAAAATACATACAAAAACTTAGATTAAAAAAAAGTAAAAATAAATAAACGAAGAAAATTGTGAGAGAGGAGCCAAATCTCTACTAATTCTCCGCCCGGAATCATTGTCCCCATCCCTAAAAAAAATGGTGAATTTTGCAAGGATGAGGAAGTCATTCCACGGCCTCGCCCACTCCATGGACATCTCTACTAGCAAGTTCACAATAAATTAGTAGAGACATTTATCATCCTCGGGTATAGTAAGATTGCAATGTGACCTATATGGATATGTATCATCCCTCCGGACTAGCAAGTCTGCAAGTGAATGGATCATCCTTCATGTCCAACAGAATCGCACAAACATTTGAAGTACTTGAAAATTAGAAAAAACGTCACCACCTAAACATGTAAATCTATAACAAAAACAAATGCATAACAACTTTCAATTCACAACACAATAAATTCTATAACAAGCTAGGACTATCAATTAACAACCTAAGCTACGTATGTCCATGTCATTCTATCCCATTCAAAATACGCGAAACATACAATTAAGTTTGGGAGCTCATCGATCAAAAGGGCACCGTTGTTGGTGATTGCTTTCGTAACCCTAAGTTAACATGCATTGGTTCAATAAAAATGAGCTTAAGACATACAAAATTTAGAATTTGAAATAGGAAGAGAATAATGTTAGTCAAACATTGAAAAATGATGGTTGCTATCCCATTTTGCATGTTGCCGAGTGTGGCCGTAGATTTACAAGCTCTATTATATGCTCTGAGTTTTCTTTTCATCGATTTGATAGAAAAGTAATGCAAAGGTCCAAAATGATGAGCTTTACAGAATAAGAATTGAATGGCGGGGGATAATAACGCTGTCTTTTTGTGTCCCATTCTGCTCAGGATGCACATTCTAAACCTAATCTCATCTCTCTTCCACACATTTCCCAACAAAGCCTATGTCTTTGTGCAGAGGACTGATGCTTTTCAAAATCGGACTCAATAAAGGCCAAAATGTGCTCTGATTGAATTATATATTCCAAGCATAATTCAACTGATTATGCTACATTTATCTTCAATAAAAAAATGTTTAAGAGTTCAGAAAAATTGTTAAAAGATTTGTACATTTCATCAGCTCATATTGTTGAACTGATCCGTGCAAGTTTTGGCTTTAAAAATGAAAGATGTATTTGATGACTTTTTTGTTGGTAAAGTTTTATCAGACAAAAGTCTGTTGTGTGATACTGAAATGCATGTGACTAAGATTTCAAAAGTATTTTTAGAAAAGTTAGAAACTAAAGCAAATAAGTTAACAACAAATAACTGAATTTATGGTTATAAATTTGGTCCCTTTCAAGATAGTTTGAATTTAGCCTCCACAATTTAATTTCTATAATTTTACCCATTAAAATTTAACATTTATAATCTGATAAAACCTAAAAAAATAATCAATGTCATCCATAATCGCTATTGAATTGAGTAAATGACATTTTCATTATTGACACATAAATAGTCAATTTATACATATTTTTGACACAATTGGTTATCTGGTTTTGTGGTAATCCATTGTCACTCCATTACAGTGGGAGGAGGGATTTTGAACTCATAACCTCTTAGTCATATAAATATATTGATGTCTTTGAACTACTGCTTATATTAATATAAGAATCCAATTTATAACTACCTAATTTAATATTTATAGTTTTGTGAAAGATAAAATTTAGTCTCAAACCAAATTTACATATCGCCTGAAACTATAACATTTGTATGTCAAGAAAATTCATAAGAATTTGATTCTAAGTAGGAACCATGAATTCATCCATGACTTTAATAGAGAACAACTATTTTTATATGAAGTTTTATCAATTCCTACGAATTAGAAATATCGATTTTTTTTCTATGATCGTGGAGTAAAAATGAATTAACACCAAACCAGATAACCAATCGCCTCACCGACCCATTCGATCATAAAAATTAAATTCAAAATTTATGAATGAACCCAACTTATAATTTAATTACTCATGGATATAAAAAATGAAAAAGAATTAAAAATCAAACAAAATTGGTTGGATTATCTATATTCCTTCTCTCCACGCAATATTGACAAATGTCTATAGGTCATAGACAATAACATCGAAATATTCCTTAGCATTCTAATTAATTAACCTCTCAATATTCCAAATTAAGATAACAAAACCCAATAAGGGTAAGAGCAAAAAAAAAGTACAAAAAAAGAATAAAGTAAAAGGAGTAATGTTAACCCTATAAATAGAGGGTCTCTTTGAGTGACCTAAAGCATCCCAAATTTGACAAGAGCCTTTTTCTCCTCAGCTTCTTTCTTTTTCCTCTGCTTTCTAATTTTGGGTGTTTGGGTTATAAATTTATTTATAAGTTTTTGAGAGGGATTGAATATAACCGGTTTTTTGTGTTGTTGCTGACAGAAGATAGAGAGCACGGATGGGGAGATGCAAAATGCATCTCTTTCCTTTGTGCTCTCTATTCTTCTGTCATCGCCTTCAATACACCCCTCTAATTTTTTTCAATATATCTTGTTTTTCTTTCCTTTCTATTTTCTCTTCTTCACATATGCAATATCTCTTCTTGTAATTTGGGCACACTTTTTTGAATTATTTTAGATGAGTTTTGTCTATTTTCTTTTTTTTGGTAATATTTTTTCTTTTTTTTATCTGATTGGTGTGTCAAAAAAACTTACCAAGATTTGTATCTTGATTTTTTTTTCATTTTCATTTTAAGTTTCCTACCCTCGGTTTAATAATCATTTGACTTTTTATTATTATTATTTAAATTTAAACTTGCAATCAACACTAGTTTTTATTACTTTAATATCTACATTTCAATTATGATTTTAAAATCAAAAGTTAAAAAAATATATAGTTTCAAAATATTGTGCTTTGATTTTAGAAATTTGATTATGATACATATACTTTAAAAAAAAAAAAGATAAAGTCATATGTAGAGAATTTAGATAAATAAAAATTTAAATTTAGAAATTAAAAATAAAAAATTAAATAGCTATCAAAAGGGGCCTAAGGTTTGTGGTTGGAGTTTCAATTTGAACAACCACAAACTCTCCTTATGTCCAAAATGTGTTGTTTCTTTCTTATATATTTAAGATCTTCCTCTTAATTTAGCCATTTGGAATTTTGTTCGCATGCATTAGCATCAATCGTTTCTAAACACATTTTTTCATCATTTTCTATGGGGTGTTTGGGTGCCAGGTAAAAAATTTGCAGGGTGATACGGTATGATAAAGATTTTGCATGAATGGTATAAAATAGAGAAAATTAGTATTTGAGGTGCAGGTATGTGACATTGGAATATATTGATAACCAGTGTTTGGAGTGCTGGTATGACTGGGGCGTAAAATAAATTAATGTTTGGAATGCAGGTATGACGAAAGGTGTACTCAAATGATTATTTGGGGGTACATTTATGATATAAGTTTATTCAAAGTGTTTGATGCAGATTATTTATTTGAAAAAACTTCTAAATTATAATCAAAATTGTCACAATAATGTTTTTAGTTTTAAGAATTGACTAATACAAGAAAAAATTAAGTGTGCATGTATTTCTAAATTTTAAGAAAAATAAGTTAATAAAGTAATTTTATTAATGAAAAGAAAATTTGATATTTGAAAGTTCACGGGACCAAAAGGGAACAAACTCTAAAGTTCAATATGACAAAAAAAAAATACTTTAACTTATCATTAATTTAATTTTAAAATTTTCATATAAAACATTTTAATGCTAATTTTGCAACTATTATTCTACTCTTTTTTTTTAGCATATCACTAAAATGAGCTTAGTTTATCAATTAACATGATATTAGATTTCAAAATTACTTTTCATAAAATTAGACTTCAAATTTCTTTACATTTTTCTTGAAATTTATCATAAAACTTCTTTTGAAAGAGACAACTAAAGCCTATTGACAAATTAATTGAACAAATTTTGAATTTTCTTAGAAGGTTTGAAGTTTTACAGAAATTAATTTAATAATGTTAACATTTTCAATACAACAAATAATAAATATGAACGTGTACTCAAAAAAATAAATAAATAAATATGAACATATTTCTAATATTTATAAATAA
This sequence comes from Sicyos edulis, assembly GCA_036507275.1. Classification (NCBI taxonomy): domain Eukaryota; kingdom Viridiplantae; phylum Streptophyta; class Magnoliopsida; order Cucurbitales; family Cucurbitaceae; genus Sicyos; species Sicyos edulis. The sequence continues at coordinate 9,439,398 of CM071851.1, forward strand.
AAATATAATAATTAATATTTTGTAAAAAATAAAAACTAGCAAGAGAATCAACAATAATACCAATAATTTGTTTAAACAAAATCTATCTAAACTATAGCAACAAAATTTATGTTTATCTTATTATTATTTTTAATATAAAAATTATAGAGATATTTGTAATTAATTATTTTGTAATATATAATGATATATAATAGTTTTTTAGAAGATATCTCAATTGAGGCGCTTTTGAATTTTTAATATTTGAATGTAAAAAAAAGGAAGAAGACATGTAGAAAATCGTTGGATAGATAAATAAACAGAAAATAGGGTCATTGATTTAAATTATATCATCAGGTTTAAATCAAGTAGGTGTAGGCGCACTAAATAAGCACGTGGTATGATAATGGATATAGTCGGCGGTTTTGAAACCCGTCGACTGATAACTCTCAATTAGAGAGTTATTAAGTCCAACTTTAGGGTGTGTTTATTGAAGAAATCATGCATTATTATTACATTTTAATGCATAGAACAAGCTTTGAATATGGAATTAGTCTTAAATTACAATGCATATATGATAAGAGGCAAGGATTATAAAGTTAGGATAATTTAGAGTTTTTGTTCTGAAAAGTCAATGTTTGAAGCATTCTCGATAGCATTCCAAGAATCCTTATTCTCGCTAAGTACTTTTTATCATTGCACGATTTGTAAATGTTGAGAGCATTGGACTCGTGCCTTAATCAGATGAGTTGAATTGAAGAAAAGAAGAGTCATTTGGAAGTGAGCCAATATCTCCAGCATTCGATTGACCATGAATAACAATTTTTTTGAAAAAAGCAGGATTCCTACGTAGATGTCAGATGGAGCAGAGGCTGCATACTCGTTTGTCCCCTCGGACACGTGTCAAAATGACCTATTTTTAGAGGGAAACATATGCTTTTCATCTTTTAATCTTTGTCATTGATCATATATGAGCTAGAGCTTTAAATAGGGTGTTGAAAGAGAAAACCCCTTGCGACCACCATTTGAGAGCCTTGTCTTTTCATTCATTTCTTTTCTTTTTAGGGTTTTCTCCATTTTTACTCTCTAGCAAATAGCTTTAGTTTTCTTGCTTTCTACTTAGTTTTATTGTAATAGAATAGTAGACTTTCACAAGGAGCTTGGAGAAGCACCATTGGAGACCATTTTAGCACATTTTGGAGATTTTCCTAAGCTTTCTTCTTCCCTTTTTCTCTTTATTTTCAGTTTCAATAGCTTTAGTATTGTAAAACTTGACTTCATTGCTTAATATATACTTTGTTGGTAGTTTTTCTTTCATTGTTGATAGCATTCAGCTGTGTTCTGATTTTTCTGCTGTGAAATCCTCATAACATTATACTCTGTTTCTGTTCTTTTAATTATAAGCATGAGCTAAAAAAATATAGGTAAAGGTTAAGGGAATAGTGTGTGTTGCATGTATCTTGGGTAAGCGGGGGATGTTGAGCTAAGATGTGTTTCTACTGACCATCCATTCATGTTTGCTTTTCACTTCATCTCAAAAGATAGGGGGATTAGAGGTCTACTACTCATGTCTGTTAGTTTCATGTCAAGAACTCTTGCATGTTAAGAAAGAGGCTAGAAATAGTTGCCTCGCTAGTGCACATTTCATTGTTTTTAGCTTCGAGTTTAGAGGCGAAAGCTCAAGTTCGAAGAGGATGAATGAATCTTGAAAAAGAGCATTTGATCACGTGTTGTGTGGAGTTCGCTTCTCACCATAAACTTAGCTTTAACGCAACTCGAACCTATTCTCTTATTGAATTATTTCCCTTCTTTTTCCTATTTTCTAAGTTTTTGTTTTATTTCCTTCATAGCGAACATTTATAGCATTGTGACAGTTTGCTATATGGTTCTGTGAAGTTTTTAGCATTTCATGTGTTACTGTTTATTTTTCCAATGTTTATGCATCTGTTTAGCTACTGTGATTTTACTGTTTTTAGCCTCATTTGTAGTTTAATCAACCACCAAATTTTCTTTTAATTTCTGCAATTGACTTTTCGATTAACACTTTTTTAGATAACAACTAGTCCTTGTGGAAGATAACTTTTATCTTATCACTTGACTACGATTGACTGCGTATACTTGCGTATTAATCTATTGAATGTTAGTAGCATTGTGTGTTTATTGTGTAAATGACCAAATTATTACTTATTTAATTAGACAGCATCAACACGATCATCGACTAATCCCCTTTTGTAAACAGATGCGTTTCTTTTCTTCTTCTTTTCTTCTTCTCCTTCCCTTCATCTTCTTCGATTCTTCATCTTCTTTCTGCCTCTCCATTGATGTCTGCGTTATTTGCTGCCTCTCCGCCGTCGTTGAAGTTTTCCAATGTCCCTATTGCAACCGTTTAGGTATTGAAGGTAAATATAATTGATATTTATGTTAGATTCATGTTAAAGTTAGTTTAAATTCTAATTTTAATGTTAGGTTTACATTTGTTGTTAGGTTTAGGTTGCGTTAGGTTAGATTGTTAGATTCATGTTTATTGTTCATTTTATGCATTTAGGGCTTGAATTTCTGTTCTTTTTGTTAGTGGTTTAAGCTGCAATGTATTGAATCTGCTTAAATATTGATATCTTTGACTTCTCTCGTGGATGGTTTTGTTATATCTTGGTTTTTTTGTTTTTGTTTATGTGTTATGGGACTCAAGGTTTTGTTGTGGATTCAATATTTGGATGGAGAGTACATTGCATTTTTCGATGTTTAGTTTTTTGTTTAGAATTGGGGGAATACTTGAGGGAATTGGATATTATAGAATACAGATTGAAAATATGTGAAATTCGTATTGGGATCGAATGGATTAGGAGTTTAATGGTTTTTTTTATGGCATTCATTTGATTCTCATGTATATGTCTATTTGCATATGTAGGTTATCTATTTGTTGTGCTCATCATTCAATTTTCTTTTATTTAAACAAACATTGATCTCGATTGAGAAATGAGTAATAATACATTCATTTCCCTTAGGGTACTAGTACACTTTATGTAGGTCTATAGTCCTCTTCCCCAATTTAAACTAATAAGTATTGGAAAATAAATTAATTCCTCCACCGGATGAATTTAAAAAGAAAAACAAACAAACTCACAATTCTACTTTCAAAATATACTCAACCTTTCAACTTAGTTTAGTTTATACTCAATTTTCTCCATGATTAAGAATTCAAAGAGCTGTTGATTCGTAGATTTCTAGATTTTGTTTGATATGTTTATTGATTTGGTATGAGCCTAAAGTTTATAAAAACCTTTTAGCTTTCTTTCAATGCTACTCTCTAATTGATCGTCTAAATCCTATAGGATAGTACGACGATAGAACTTGAGAGTCGTTATTGAAAGAGATTGAAGATGAACAAAGATTGATTTAAAATAAAAATAGGTTTGTCCGTTGAGTATGTTGAAGCCATCAAATAATTTTTAGAAATGGCAAAGTCACATGTCAATTATGTTGGAAAAATGAGATGTCCATGCAAAAAATGTATGAATGCATTGTGGCAAAGTATTGAAGGAGTAGAAACTCATTTGTTCATATATGGGATGGTCTAATCAGATAGTGATTGACCACACCACAGAGAACGTGTCAGCTTACCTAGGTATGAAAGTCAAAGAGTTAGGTCAGTACACGTTGAAAGGGTCAATTTAGCTTAGTCAAGTGTGCATAATGACGAGAATGAAATAATTGAAATGTTGAACTACATTAACCATCGTACTTTGGAATCAATTATAGCTAAAGAAGAAAATAATAATACTTATGAAAATGTTACACCCGGTAAAGTTGGAGAAGTCGATCAATCAATATTGTTCAATAATTTGATGAAAGAAGCATCTATTCAGTTATACCTAAGTTGTACTCGATTCTCCGTTTTCCATTTTTTGGTGAAATTGATGCATCTGAAGGCCATAAATTACTAGATCTATACATCATTCGATTCATTGTTAAAATTGTTAAAAGAATCGTATCCTTGCGGTGCCTGCATGCCTGGTTCATTTTATGAGGCTAATAAGAAGTTTCGAGAGTTATGATTGACTTACGAATCAATTCATGCATCCAAGTACAATTGTGTGTTGTATAGAAACGAATACCAAGATGTTGAACATTGCCCTACATGTGGAGAGTCTTGATGTAAGATCAATCTTGATCATTGTAAGAAACTTGACACAAAGTTTTGCAACATTTCATGTTAATACCTTGACTAAAGAGGTTATTCTCTTTTAAGCAATATGCTTCCGATATGAGATGGCACAAGGATAAACGGGTTGAGAAACCAGGAGTTTTGCAACATCTATCAGAAAATGAAGCTTGGAAACATTTGGACCTTTAATTTTCTGAATTTGCATTGGATTCTAGAAATGTACCATTTGGATTGTCTTAAGATGGATTCAACCCTTACAGTCATATGAGTACAACGTATAGTATGTGGCATGTACAATTAGTTTCATACAATCTACCATCTTGGAAATGCATGAAAGAAACCAATATCATATTATCTTTATTAATTCACAGTCCAAAATCACCAGAAAAGGAAATGTATGTGTACTTGCAACCCTAATTGATGAATTGAAAGAATTGTGGAATACTAGTGTTTTCACGTACGACTCATTCAAGAATGAGTACTTTCAACTTCATGTTTGTTTGATGTGACTTGTTCGGTTGGAGTAAGAAAGGTTACAAAGCTTGTCCTATTTTTAAAGAAGAAACTATATGTGTTGGTGTGAAAGGGAAGCGAGGTTACATTGGACATCGACTATTTCTACCTAATAATCATACTTGACGTAGAAGTAAATTATTTGATAGGAAGAATGAATCTCGTGAACCTCCAATGACACGGGATGGAGAAGAGATCCTATATCATGTTAGTCATATGAGTTTTCCTGTGCTAAGCAAGCATCCTTCTAAACAAAATAAGAAGAGGAAACAAACCAAAAATAATTGGAGAAAAAATAGCATTTTCTTCGAGCTTCCATATTGGTCTAAACTTCTGTTAAGACATAAGTTAGACGTAATGCACATCGATGAAAATGTGTGTGAGAATTTGCTATGATATTACAAAAGACAAATGTCGAACCAGTCACAGTTCATTTAACACTTAATAGGAAAAAATCATCAAATAATTTGGACGATTTCATTGACGACCAGAAGATCGAAGATGACCGAGAAACGTCTTCTGAGAGTGTCTCATTCGATGATTGTTATTTTAATTAATAATATAGTTATGTTTTATACAATGAAAGTAATTATTGATTTCACTCGTTTGATGATTTCATATAATTAATGTTTATATTTATTTATAGTATAGTCATGCCTGCAAATTTTTTGGGGATGTCTAGCTCATTCTTTGATGACACCGCTCATGATCAAGATCAGATGTATGTGGTTCCTACGACTATGCCTTCAAAGGGGATTGAGGCATCAAGTATGATTTCATTTGTTTTGCTCATTCAAAATTTTATTATTGGTTTCTAACTTTGAATCACGTGTAGGTAGTACATCTAGACTTCGACACGATTGAGGTATTACAAAGGGTGCTGAGCTGGAGAGGAATGTAGCTCGACACGGCCTGGTCCATGCCAAGTACAGAAAGTCTGATGAACCAACTGTAAAAAGATTAAGCAAGTAGATCGGGGTCCTCGTACGAGAGTCGTTTCTTGTGACTATCAATAAATGGAACAAGGTCACCCTAGAATTGAAGAATATGGTGAAATAGAAACTCCTCGTATGCTTAAAAAACACATAGCTCGTATTTTATGAAATATTTCTTTGTATTAATCTGAATATTTGTATTTCACAGTCACATTTCGACTTGGACCTTAGTAATCATTAAGTGACCCAGCATTTAGAGACCACGATTCAATCCACGTTCAAGGAGCACATATGCACATTGCATACGCATTACAAGTAACTAAAATATTAACTATAATTATATATTTGTTTTATTTTAATGCATCATATCTTATACATTATAATTTTTTAAGGAGTTTGGCTCATGAGCTTCAACACTTGAAGCCTCATACTTGTGTACTAGATCCAGCTCACTAGGAGTATTTGTGCAATAAATGGAAAGAAAAGGAATACAAGGTCAAGTCTAAAAAGGATGAGGAGAGTAGAGTTGTAAGAACCCGACTCTAAAACGGTCCTAAACCTGGTTCTTACTCAGCATGCATGTAAATAAAATATTCAATTCATTACCCATGTTCAAAACTTTAAAACAATAAAGACATCTAAAAAAAAAAATCTTCCAATGAATCATTCAAATGGTAAAACTTATTAAAACAGTTGACAGATCCTAGCCAGTAACTTTTATTCAAACATTCTCAAAACAGTTATAAACCACATTATGCAAAATCCCCTATGGACTCTATGTCCAACTACATGTTGAAATAAAATAAAGACATAAACAGAGTGACGGCGGCAGCTCCCATGATCATTCAGTTCCTCCGCTAGCCATCCCGGTGCTATCCCAAGTTACCTGATGGAAAACCACAGAAAATAAGGGTGAGTACAAAAAGCACTCAGTAAGAATCCTTAACCGAGGTACATTACGAAACAACATCTCATCTAGCATCCAAGTATACATGCAAACAATTACCAACACAGAACCCCTGCTTTGAGTTGTTAAGACAACTCCTGAATCATCGAAAATCTCTTACTTCTGGCCTAATGATCAGCTTTATAAATTGATCCCGATCTGTTATTATCGAAGGTCTCATACCCTCGGCCAAATGATCAGCTCTCAAAACTGATCCCAAACAGAAAAATCCTCAAAGGTCCCATACCCTTGGCCAAGTGATCAGCTCTCCAAAATGGTCCTGGAACGGAAGTGGTGTACTTACGACATTGGCACGAGGGAGCTCTCCTCTTGATGCCTAACACTTGTGCGCGTACACCACATACTGCTGCAAACCACATATGTGGGGGCCTAGGGACAAACTACGCCGGTCCAGGTACGCATGCCTAAAGACTAGAAATTGGTGTCACTAATGTACAGTAGTGCGAGGCCTTCGACACTCAACTGTAGCAGCCTAAATACCACCGACGCCTGAAGCTAAGAACCGCCCAAGGCAGGCTTGCACCATTTGGTGGGTTCCACTTTAGCAGGCTACAGAATAGACTTATGTCATTGTGGTGAGCTAGACCACACCGGCTGCTAAGGGCGGGATCTTGTCCTCACTGGTCCCGACCTAGGGGACAAAGTACGTTATGTCCGCTCTCAGCCTCTAGATGATGACAACCTAAGAAGTGTTATCTAGGAATACCCAAACTCAATACATGTTCAACAACAGATATAACCTAGCATGGCACTACAAACTTATCAATAGGAATCACAGAGCATGCTGGAAAGAAGAAACCTAGCATGACACTTACATGTAGAAATAAGAAACAACACATGCTAGCAGGAAAAAGAACAACATACAATCATATCCACTAACATGCTCGTAAACAGTAAATAAGCAACAAGAATACAATCAATGTAGTTTTGCAGGGCCCACAGTAAAAAAAGAAAAATAAAAAACAGATAAACAGTGCTCCTTGAGCTGCAGAACCAACACGAAACCTAGGCAATAATATTAACAAGCACAAATCAATAACCAGCAACTAACTAAACAAACTAGAATAACAAAATCAATGGGGCTTAGAAAAGTTACCTAAACTGAAGAACAGGAACTCTCGGTAGTCCAAGGGCTCTCGGCCAAAGGTGTGCTCGACTGCGCGGTACTGTAGGTGTGTGCCGACGCAGGCATGATCTCGGGCAGGCGTGAGGCGACGTAGAGACGAGGGCTATGATGCAGTCTCGGCAAGGGGTTGTCGGCGTGGTGCATGCGGGAAAAAAGGCTCGGCTGCGGGATGTTGCTCACGAGCGTGCATGCGGCGCAAAGGCTGGCTTGGCTAGGTGAATCCGCACGTGGGCTGTTTGGCGACAAGAGCTTGATGCATGGGGTGATGATGCACCTTAGCTAGGGTTTGGGCGACGCAAGGGCTTTTGGTTTGACGATCAAGGGGGTTGTGCTCTCGTTGGCTACTAGGCTCAGCGATGGTGATGGAGCTATGCTTGGTGATTTTCGGCAAGGAGAAAGAGGGGAGGAAGAGCTCTTGGTGGGGGAAGTGTGTTTTGCAGCAAGGATTGGACAAGGAGAAGAGGTTTGGGAAAACGATCGCAAAATTAAAGAAATGTTTTTCTTCACTTTTTTTTATCTTTAATTAAAATTCTCAAAATCCCTAAACAACCAGCCTTCGAGTCTTAACGAAGGAAAAACTTAAACCATTATTTTCCTTATTTTCTCTTTTAACTTCTTTTAACCAAAACGACCTTCAACCTCTCCAAATTGAAAAACTAACCCTAAAAGCTTGAAATCGCAAAAGTAACCCGAACTCAGTAAATAACAAGAATGGCCCTGAAACCCTAATTAATTACAAAACTGACCCCGAAGGCAAAGTTACTAAAATGCCTCTAAAGGCTCAAACTGCCCTAATGGCCCAACCAAACAATCGAATAAACAACCGAACATACTTGGGGAACCGAAATAGAAAACTGGGTCGTTACAAGAGCTCGGGTGAAATATAATCGTTGAGCAGAGAGTAATTCTTTCCTAGACGTACTGGAAAATGTAATACTTCACTATGTCATACTTTATTGCGAAGGTTTTTACAATGCTATCCACTTATTTTATGTCTCTAGAATAAGAAAGATGGTGAGGAAATTGGGCGCATCGAACTATTTAAAAAAACTTACTACTCTGAAGATTATAGATGGGTCGAAAATAATTCAGAAAAATCTTATGTAAGTGTGTTGGTTTTTCTTTTTTCATTTAAACTTTATCCCGATAATAATGTATGTTTTATTTATGTATAGGAAACAATGATGGAGATGAAAACAGCAGCGATTGACGTAGGACTCTCCTACAACGAGTTAGAGATCACCGAACAAGTTTTTGGTATTAAGACAGAAAACATAAAGGGACTAGGACGACTTCCATATGATGTCTGGTTTACCGCAAGAGGTAAGAGAGTGTCTTACCTGCTATTTCTGATGCGATTATATATAATTAAAGAATGAATTATAAGCTTAAACATATTGTTAAGTATAGGCTTCGAAACGTTCTCACACAAATATACGTGTGCAGTAAGTTCGAATGAGCTGGAATATCTCCATGAATGCTATGATCTTCTGATTATGGCTGGAATCTCTTGATTAACGCCAGATTTAATTGATTGATTGATTCTTTGTACTTTCCTTGTTGGCTTGATTCTTCAAATGCAGTTGTCTTTATGAATGTGTTATGTGTTTTTCTATCTCTGTTCACATTCGGTAGGAGATCCTCCTTTAAGCAACCTAATTTTGCATCCCTGAATCGCAGAAAATGCATATTAGCACCATTTATTCTTCTTTTTCCGCTATATCACAATACTAATATTTCAAATACATAATTGTGGATGCAAGTGACTTATAACAGTTTTACCCATATCTTTGCTCTTAACTAATCATTTGTCCCCCTAATTCCTAGAAGAAATGCTAAGTATAGTATCTTAATTTATGCTTTATTTGAGAGCTATCAGCGTCTTCATTTAGTTCTAGTGCTAGAGGATTAAGTTCACAATGAATGTTACAGCTTGAAGTAGAGGTCCAGATGTTCAAGACCTAGTTGGAAGTTGAAATAGGAGATTGGACGAAATGGGAAGCACTGGTGGTGAAGGGAGCAGAAAAACTTGCCATGAATTGCAAGGAATTAGCAAAGACTCGAGAGGAAACTCTAAAGACTCGAAAGGAATCTGCAAAGACTCACGATGACATGTTGGAGGTTCGAACAATGATGGAGTCGTTCAAAAGATCAAGAACGTGACGTTACACTTAGATAAGTGATTAAAACTCTACATTTATGCATATTTTATGTGAAGTGTGGCTACCTTGCAGTAAATGTAGCCACAATGTAGATTGTATATCCTAAATAGGTGTACATTTTTTTTCAGTTTGTCCTATGTGTGCTGTTATGCTCTGGAAATTTCTTAAAATCAAATACTTTTAAGTTTTTACCTAATTCATGTTTCATTTTATTTTTACAGGTGATGCACAAACTTTGGAGAAGAAAGTTACAAGCTACGTTTTTAGGTTCGGTTATTTTAGAGCTTCATAGGCTTTCACTTTCTTTTTATGTTTCATTTCATTTTTGTTTCATATAGTTTTTTTTTTTATTAATATTGACATCTATTGTATTGACTTAAGTACTTTTGGACAATTATATATATTTCACAATTTGTTCTCAATGTGATTTTGATTACTTTTGAAGTTAGTTGATGATAATTATGCATGTTTTAAAACTAAAAAAGAAATCATATAACCTATTGTTGTCATAATATCAGCTAATTTCATTCTTTTAACTAATTGAGGAATAATTTGCGAAATGATAAAACCGAGTGGGCGAATTTTTCATCTCCACGGAAAACTACCCGGATCCCCTATAAAAAAATTCCCAATTCCCCTTTTAGGGTTTCCACTCTCACATAAAGTACTTGTTTCGCCAATTCAAAGTTGGCGAAGGTTTTTTACTAATGAATCGATCGTTAAAGCATTCCATTTTGGAAACTCTCCTCAATTAAAAGATTGTATTTATAAATTTTCATAAGGCCCCCCTGGAATTCCTTCCCAAGCCTATCTTTGTTAACCACCTTTTTTAAAAACTTCGGATAAGTATGTTATTGTCCGATGTTCTTCTAAACCATCAAATAATAGATTTTTTAACCAAAATTTTAAAAAACGTCGGATAAGGTTGTTATTGTCTGAAATTTTCGTGCACCATTGTGAAAAGCTTCGAATTTACGACGGGGCCAAAAAATCGTAGACTTAAGTTATTTTTATGGGGATTAGCCGACGGTTTGGTTGACGGTGCCTAGAATGTTGCCTAAACCTCATTCGACATTTTTTTGGCCTTAGTCGACGTTCTTGGCCATCAGCAAACGCTCTTTCTATTGTAGTGACCCTTTTCGCCGTTCACTTTGGTTTCGAACAATTTTTATGGTCATTTTGTATAGTTTTCGACAATTTCCAGCTTGAATCCTTCATTTACTTAGATTCTTGCATTTTTTTTCTAAGGTTTTCCAGCATGTCTCTGATTTTTAAAGTACAACAATGTTATCGTGATTGGTGGCAGCGCCCTCACAAAACCCTAATTTGCACGAATGTAGAAGATTAAAATAATGCAGTATTAATAATACTCATAACATAAATATTAATATTGTATTACTATACACATTACATAAAGATGTTGTATTTGTTATAATACCCAAATTGCATTGTTCTTGAGTTATTATATAACATCATATGTGTGGATCTAATTATATTATAACCTAAAATTTGCATGGATGCAGAAATGAAATTAAATGTATGCTTATAAAAAAAACAATATTAGTATTTTATTAGAGAACAATACTCCATAGTTGGTAATATTAAATTCTTATTATTAACACTAGTATTAATAATAATTAAGGTAATTTTTACAAAGTAATTACAAGACTTTATTATTGTTCAATACAACATAAATACATTGAATATGCATATCTTTATACTTAACAACAATATTAATAACTTAGTAGAGAATATTAAGGATCTCAACAAAACTCTTTAGTGTCAAAATGGTAATAAATTTCTTGAATCTATTTAATAATTACAAGTATTATAAATAATATATTTTTATAGAATAATGATTCTTGCATATAAATACAATATTAACAATACCTACGTTATTAACAAAAAATACAGTATTCACAATTAATACAACATCAAATCTATCAAATGATAGTGTACTATTGTAATTATTTTACATCAATCTACTGTACAATCATTCTACTCTTTTACCCAGCACTTGTAGACTGTCAAATCTTTTCCGTAACTACGAAATTAGCAACATGTTCACTTATCACTTCTTCTATTTCCTTCGTTTCTTCTAATCCTCGAGTATATTACTTGTTACCTTTTGTATCATCTTCCGTATACAATAGGAATTTGCAACTCACTTAGAATTTAGATCAAATCAGCATATGATCAGCCTAATGAAATATTGATCTTAGTCTATAATAGATCATTACCCACGCAAATCAAGTATTTATGGTTCAATCTTAAGCAAACTCTTTTCATAGATATCCTCATTCACATGTCACCACGTGAACAACCTAGATTAAGCCATTTACAACACTTGCAAAGTGGGTCATATCAAGAATGTTAACCAGGGTAAGGCATCCAACCTAAGTCCATATATTCTAGACAACTTTTGATTATTGACTTAAATATAGATTTAGTTGTACGTTCAACATACTTATTCAAATTTTCATATTAACAACCTAGGGTTTCATGTAATTAATCTAATTAATGTGTTCGATTTGGATAATGTGAATAAAATAATAACACTTTTAGTTTACAACTGAAACTATAAATATTCTTAAATACAAACTACTAATTCTTTAGAGCATAAATATTAACACTTGGCCATCGTTCTCTTCTAAGTGATAACGTCAGTCGTCGAAAGAGATCTCCACCCATCACCTACATTGTAAGAATTTGACTTCCTAAACGTAACTAGACATGGGTTCTTACTTAGCATGTATGAGAATAAACAATTATGCAAGGAAAATTCAATTTAAAACAAACGAAATGGTTCTTATTTGCACCAAGCTGAATACCAGCTAAACAATGAGGAAATAATAAATGGCATCATCATATCCTCTAACTCATCACATTAATCACTTACTAACTACACAACCATATCATGTTGTCTCAGTCAATCATAGTTGCTATTACATAACAACTCAAATCTAATATTATTACACATCATACAGTTCTACAAGCTAGGCAATTACATGACAATCAACATAGTAAATATACATGCACAGGGTCCACACAACCCAAGGTAAAGAATCCTTACCTGAACTACTACAAAACAATAGCTCCTTAAAAAAATGTTTTTGAAGCTCACGAACAAGCTCAATGAGTCTACCTCTCCAAGTAGGTCAGTGGGCAGGTCTGCTCACGTTTTTCTAAGCGATTTTGTGTTTGCTGCATAGAGCTTCCATTGATTTGGCTTCGCACAGCCACACTCTAGCGAGGGGAGGAGCTTCTAAGCCTAAGTGTAGCAGATCTATGGTCAAGATGGTGGTAGGGCTTCAGGTGGAGGGAGACGACGGTGGAGCAGCAAGTCCTAAGATTCCACGCACCTGGGTTCAACTTGTCTCCTTGCGGGTCTGAGCTCCTCACCGAAAATGATGACAAAAATTGACTGAGATGGATGGTCCGACGGCGCTGCTAGTTGAGTTGAAGAAAAGGGAAAGCTAAGGTATTGTGTGCTTAGAGTGTAACAACCCAACTCATCGCTAGCCAAGATATTGTTCGCTTTGGCCCAACGGCCTCACGGATTTGTTTCTCCCTCCATGAGAAAACGAGTCTTGCTAGGGGAAGGTGTCCACACCCTTTATAAGGAGTGTTTCATTCCCCTTCCCAATCGATGTGGGATTCCCCTATATGTTTCCACCTCCCCTTAAAGGTCTAGCGTCCCAATGGACCCAGCACACCGGCCCGATGCCTGGCTCTGATACCATCTGTAACGGTCCAACCCATCACTAACCAACATATTGTGCACTTTGGCCCAATGTCCTCACAGATTTCTTTCTCCCCCGTGGGAAAACGCTTCTTGCTAAGGGAAGATGTCCACACCCTTTATAAGTCTAGGTGGTGTAGTTGGTTATCACGCTACTCTCACACCCTAGAGCCTGGGCTTAGACATTGTTTTCAATTATTTCCCAAAATGGAAAATATCATATCGATGTGGAGGTTTGTGGTTGTTTGTTGTCCCTAACAAGTGGTATCAGAGCTAAGGCTCTTGAATTAGCGTTGGGGGTGAAGACTCCCGATGTAGAACAAAGGAGGGGCGAGCCTCGTATGGCTCAATGAACTTTGTTCGAGCGGAGGTCTCCTCGGTATAGACAAAGTCGATAAGGTTCGAAGGGTACTTCGTTTGAGGGGAGGATTGTTGCGTAAAAAATGTTGTCTCACATCGCTAAGATAAGGGAAAGATCTTGTGTATATAAGGAGGGGACAACAACTCCATTGATATGAGGCCTTTTGGGAGATGCCCAAAACGAAACCATGAGTGATGATTTCCAAAGTGGACAATATTGTATCAATGTGGAGGTTTGTGGTTGTTTGTTGTCCCTAACATAGAGTTAGGTCATTTAATTAACTCATTGCATACTAAATGTCAGACTCCCTAAGTCCATAGGCCCCCATATTTATTTACAAACATGTACCTATTCATCCAAGCTCACTTTTATTCTTTATTTTTTATATCCACCTTACACTATGAACAACTCCAACACCGACTACAAAACCCCGCAATCACTTCCCTTTTGTAGATGGTTTTTCAACAACCCTCTACTCCTTTCCAGAATAGCCTGATACCGTTAAATATCATCTTCATCTTTTGTTGTTAGGTTTGTAGAGAAGAAAATCTTAAACTAAAACACTAGTGTCACCTATAGATTATTGGATTCATCATGGAACATAATATGTGAATTGTTTAATAGCTCAATACTGTTGGATCAAAGTTATTTATTCCGAAAAACTAGTTGTTGGTCCAAACATTGAAGTTCACTTTTACACAACTTCAAATTTCTGTAAATAAAAAACTAATTGAGTGTTTGGAGAACAGGTTGGCGAAAATTGGATTAATTTAATCCTCTTAACTCGCTTTTGGTTGTCGGATTTTAAACACTTTCAATTCGGGTTAAATTAAAGCGATTAAGAACAGTATCATTTAAGGTTGTAATTGTTTCAAACTATATTAGGAATGGATTGTATAATTTTTTTTCTCTTTATCATAACTTTCGCAAACAAATTCAGCATTGAACCAAATATGGTGGACTATGATAATTTTTGTTTCTAAAAATATGGTAAATTTGATAACCATATGATTCACAATCAATTTTAAAGTTCTTAATCTAAGTTTCAATTTATTTTTTTTATTTTTTTTGAAGATCTTAATCTAAATTATAAAAATTAAGAAGTTTAAAAGGGGCATGATTTTATAAACTAAGACACTCAGACTTAATATGCATATCAAATACAACTTAAAATATCCATCAAACAATAGCAAGTTTAACTTAATCTACCTTATAAACACAGATTAACTTAGCCCCCCAATTTAATTTAACACCCAACTTAACCTAACCCCTCACCAAACACACCCTAAATTATAAAAAAAAATTCCCAAAAACTTGCACATATCCTTGAACTAAAATGTGTTTGAATGTTGAACAAAAAAGTAATTTGATAATAATCTAAAACGCATGGTTGTAACTAAGGGGTCATTCACTTTGCGGTAATACGGAATGAGAATCTTGATTACTTTGTTCTTTTCGTAGTAATATTTGAATACCCGGTATCTCAACATTCCCGAGCATCCTAGGATTCCTATTTGAAGGGCATCCAGCAACATTTGGATGCCCTTTTGATAGATGGGTTTCCAACATTCCCATGGAGAGGGAATCGTCTTTTGACGATTTTGTCCCTCTTCTTTTGAATATTTATATTCATCAATTTTCTTTATTTACCTATTTTTAAATATACATATAAATAAATTTTATTAAAATTATTATTGTATATTTAAAATTATTTTTAATTAAATGTGAAGTGTTTTTTATTTTATTTTTCTAATGATGGTTTACATATATAAAAATTAAAAGAAATAATAATAAGAGTCAATATTATTTCTTTCAAAATTTTCTTTTTTTTTAATTATATAATATAAGTTATAAAAAATTACAATTAATTATATAATTAACTTTTTAACATTTATAATTTATTATATACATGTGTCATTATTTTTCCACACAAGCATACATTATAAAATTAGGATATAAGAAACTATTTTTTTTAAATAAAAACATACATTTAATTTAATATAAACAAATATATTATATAAATTTAAATTATATTAAATTAATGCAGAATTATATAAATATTCTAATGGTATTTTGGGAACATTAGTTAAATTCACGTCATCTCAAGTACGATTCCTTCTAAAGAAACACAATTATCTAAATGTCAGACATCTATAATTCCAGACATCTAAGATTTCGAATATCTAAGATTCCAGCTATCTTGATTACCGCAAAGTAAACAGCCCCTAAGATGCTAATTTGAATTAAATTTGTAAGAAAAGGGGACATTTTTCCTTTGAGATTTTAAAAATAATTTTGAAATTATTATAAGGTCAATTTTTTGGAACCTAGGTAATCAGAACTTAACTCCATTATACCCACATAACCACACTTATTCCTAAGTCAGACAACAGAACATCAAAGAAATGGAGACACAAAAGATGCCGTCATAAGTGAGTTTCGAACTTCAAATCTTAAAGAGAACACAACTTTAAAACTCAAGTCTTTGTCCACCACATGGACAACAGTTATAAGGTCAATTATAAAATTGCAATTCTTTGAAAGAATAAAATATATTTTGAACAATTGGTAATGTTTAGAGATTTTATAATAATAATTTATAGAAAATAAAAATTAATGTCAGTCGGACAGAGAGATCCAACGGAACCAATCCAACTTCATAAGTTATACCACTGCCTCCCAACCTTAAGTTCTATTTTATCATTTATCAAACTACGCGGCTGTCTCCAACTGCTGGCTTTACTAGTTACATTCAACTTAATTCAAAGTTCATAAGTTCACAGTAATTAGTGGTATTGAAAAAGAAAATAACACAAAACTAAGCTCGCTTAAAACATTGATCCAAGCTTAATTCATTAGGCACAAATGAAAGGAGTTTAAAGCCTTATCTTCAGTTCTTGTGTTGCAGCCTCCCGCTTTCTGCGCCCGCATATGGATCGATCTTGACGTTTACAACTGCTGGTTTCCGTGCAGAAAATGACTCAGATAGTGCAGATTTTAGTTCTTCAGGCGTTTCGACATAGTACCCTTTACCTCCAAAAGCCTCAATCATTTTGTGATAGTTTGCTGATGGAACAAATGAGGTTGGCGCAGGATCATGCTTAT
Source organism: Sicyos edulis (assembly GCA_036507275.1). Lineage (NCBI taxonomy): Eukaryota > Viridiplantae > Streptophyta > Magnoliopsida > Cucurbitales > Cucurbitaceae > Sicyos > Sicyos edulis. The sequence continues at coordinate 9,456,450 of CM071851.1, forward strand.
AGGGTCCAGTAATTTCTTGTGGTGTTCTGCGGTCACCACCATATACACCACCATTGTTGAAAACTATCACGACCACCGGCAACTGGTATCGAACAAGCGTCTGTTGAAAACACAAAAAATGTAAGTTTCATTGGCAAACCGCGAAAAAGAAAAAGCTTTGACACTAAGAGAATGAGAGTTTGAAACATGTCTTAGCTCGAAGTTGGATTAGAAAGACTGGCATAGAGACATTAGTGAAGAGGCAAGAAAAAGAAACTTTGTTCGTTTCTGAATGTCTTAACATTATGAGAAGTAAAACTGGCCAATTAAAAGATTAGAAGGAACTCTTCTGAAAGAACACAAGAGAGCACTTCATTTTGTATACAATAGAGCCCAACTTAAAGTAAGATGTACAACTTTACAAACATAAATCAGATACAGAAAAACATCTAGACACTTCAACGGAGGTTAAAAAAATCCACAATGGACAAAGTTATATAGCTCGATTTGAATGATGACAAATTTGTATATAAACTATGGTACCTGCTCAGGATATTAAATAATCTGAGGTCAATATTGTAAGCAAGAATAGTTTATCTGAAAGACTTGTTGTGTAGCACATGTAAATGCAGAAAATAAGAGAAATCTTGGACCAGAAAATAGAACCTAAAAGGTAATGATTATGACATCTAAAACTCAACCATCGTGACAAACAGCCTATAAACATATGTCCAAGAATAGTCCTAGCATGTGTCCACATGTTTTTTTGAGGATTATGTTGCCCAAGAGACAGCTGAAATCAAACATAGTATCCAACAAACAAAAATTTCCAAACCAATAAGTAACTATGATGATTTACTCAAGACAACATTTTGAACCAACTTAACTATGCTTTCAACATGTAAGACATCTCCAATAAGCTAAGAATCGGACACTAATCATACAACATTCTAACCAATTGCAATGATGAAAGAAAAGTGTAAAGGGGAAAATGAATACCTCAACTTCCATGGCACTAAACCCAAATCCAGAATCGCCTTCCACAGCAACTACCAATCGATCGGGTGAAGCAACAGCCGCAGCAATGCAATAGCCCAAGCCAACCCCCATTGTCCCCCATGTTCCTGCATCCAACCTGGTCCTTGGCTCAGTCTGAACCAAAACTGACCGACCAACATCCATTGTATTTGCCCCTTCGGACACAATTATGGGCGCAGGGCTACCAAGAGCCGAGATAGCATCCCGAATGATCCTCATAGGCGTCAAGAAATTGAAAGGCACAACATCCTTAGCAAGCTGAACTTCCATTTTCACCACATTGTCCTTCGCCTTCTGCGAAATAGCTTCAACCCATGAATGAGACTTCCCAAGACAAAATGGGTCATCCTTAATCTCCTTGTTAATGGATTCCAACACCTCTTTCGCATCGCCAATCAAACCCAAATGGGGCTTTCTCAATTCAACCTCTTCCTTGCAAATATCAACCAAAATGAACTTCACATCCTTGGACCATTTAGGCGATTCCCCAAAATGCAACAACCAATTAAGCCTCGCCCCAACCACAAGTGCCACATCGCACTTCCCAATCGCCAACGACCGAGCCGCCGTAGCCGCTAGCGGATGAGTATCAGGCAACAATCCTTTCCCCATTGGAGTAGGAAGAAACGGAATGCCAGTGCTCTCCACAAGCTTCTTCAACGGCCCCTCCGCCCGCGCAATCGCCGCCCCTTTACCGAACACAATCAACGGCCGTTCAGCACATTTCAACAACGAAATCGCTTCCTCAATCAGCGAATTCAAAACCCTAGGAACCACCTCGCGCCGCGAAAATTCATCAGCCTCCGCCTCGGCCGCAGCCAATAATCTCTCCGCCTCAGACTCAGAAACAGTCTGGTGCAGAACATCCGACGGAAGATCAAAATAACATCCCCCAGGCCGACCCGAAACCGCGGAATTAAGAACCCTAGCGACACAATTAGGAATCTCAGTAATATCCGTTGCCTTGACGGAAAATTTGGAAAAGGGGTTTACAGCCTGAACCTGATCAAGCTCCTGGAAATCCCCACGGCCGAAATCTCTCTGATCGCAAGAACCAGAGATCATAACCAGAGGCCAGGCGTTAGCCATGGCGTTGGAAACCCCGGCTAGGCCATGGACGCAACCAGGGCCAGAAACAGTGAGAAGCAAACCAGGGCGGCCGGTTAGGTACCCATAAGCCGAAGCGGCATAGCCGGCCGATTGTTCGTTGTGGAAGGCGATGAACCGGATTCCGAGAGAAACGGCTCGAGTTGCCAAAGCGGTAACCGGGATTCCGACGACGCCGAACATCCGGTCCACCCCGAACCGGGCAAGGGCCATGGCGGCGAGGACATTGCCGTCGATCGGACCGTCAAATTTGAGGGCGGTTTGACGATCTCCGGCGGAATCACCCATTGGAGTTCAGAAATTTTTTTCCAAATATATATAATTTTTATTTTTTTGGGAAAAATAATTGTGCGGAAGAACAAAAGACTAAGGCTACGGGTAAATGACGAGTGGGTTTATAAATCGCCGGTACGAAATTTGCTACAATGTTGTATGGACGAGAAAGCCCTTTTGAGTCGTGGATTTTTTGCATTGGAGTCATGGGCAATATGGGAAATATTGAAATATATTGTGCTTTGTTGGACTCTTCAAGGTTGCAAATTTGTACTTTGTGGAGAATTGCACTTTTGCCTCTTTCTTAGAATAAAGAATTGTTTTTTATTTTTTCAAAATATATTTATCAAACAACTAAATTTAAATGTTTGTAAAAATGTTGGACTTTCTAATTTTAGAAAGACGTGTCACTGCCATTAAAAATTAGGGGCGTGTTTGGGCCTCTCGAGTTGGTTATAATAATCCAATCGTGTCACTGCCATTTAATAAACGGTGGTTATCTAAACCTGCGTGCCAATTTATATAAACTTATGTATATGTTTATCTACACCTTACATATATTAGTTTTTGTTACATAACCAGCCCCTCAAACACCGTTTATCATAATCTATGTTATAATAATTTGTCTCTCAAACACCATTTATAATAACCTACCGTTTATCATAACCCACCGTTTATCATAACATTCAGTCTATAATAATCAAACCGGTGCTCCAAACGCACCCTAAGTAAAAACACATGTGTTTTTTTTTATAGAAAATGCTCTAAACTATAGCGTTGTGTCAAAGATGACTTTAAACTATGCAATTGTGTCAAAAATATTTCCAAACTTTGAAAAGTTTTAAAAATGCGGCTAAACTTTAATTTTAGTTTAAAAAATATTCTTGGCTTTAAATTTGGATGAAAACCGTTAAAATTTGTTTTAAAAAATATTCTTAAATTTTGAAAAAGTTTCACAAATACCTTTAAACTTTAAAAACAATTAAAAAATACCTTCCACTTAAAAAAACATTAAAATTTTTATCACCAATCATTTTTAAATTAAAAATATTATACTTTTATTTGAATAGTATTATTTATGATCGTTAAACTTTAAAAAAAATCTTCTTATTAAAAAAAGATTGTTTTCTTCTCTATTCTTTGCATTTTCTCCATAAAAACTAACAAAAATAAATATATTATTAACTTTTGAATAACCAAATAAGTTCCAAAATTCAAAATCTATAATCATACGTGTAACTCTTTAAAGATAATTTATAAATTTTTTTATAGATTTTAGCTTGAATTTATTTAAATAATTGAGTTACTTATTTGTAATTTGAAACTAAATCAATTGACAATAATTTATAATTGTTTTTATAGATTTCAGTTTGAATTTATTTAAATTATTGAGTTACTTATTTGTAATTTGAAACTAAATCAATTGAGACGGTTTTTATCCAAATTTAACCTTGTCGATAACTTTGGTTAAAAAAAATATATGTATTTTGTTTAAGAGTGTCAATATTGAACACTTAATAAACTCTAAAATTTATTCTTACTTAAAAATGGTTATTCTTTATTCATAACCTTTTTTGCCATGAAAACCAATGAAAATAAATATATTATTAACATTTGAATAATAACTTGACCAAAAAAAGTTCCAAATTTCAGAGTCATAATCATAATCATCATTCATAACTTTAAAAAAAAAAATTATTGCTAGGAAGAATTTTGGAACATAAATGAATATTTTGAGGTAGAGATTTGTACAATTATTCAAAGTTTAAAGATAATTTATAATTTTTAATCAATTTTTAAGCTTAAATTTATTAAATAATTTTGGTACCCCCAAAGCTGAAAACTAAATCAAGTGACAATGAATAGAGTAAATCATCTATTTTATAAATGTTATGAGATATCAACATGTACTAGTTTGAATATAATAAGTTTCTGATACAATATTAGAATAGCATGAAATTTCATCTCAAAATTAATTGAAAATGAAATAGCAACTCATTAATCTTATAATGCTAGGAGGTATGTCACATTTTCAATAGGGAATTTATCCTCCGTAGCATATTTTTTTACTCTTCATTATAACTATAGCACATTTTTAAAAATAATTTCATCCATAGCACATTTTGTCCAAAATTGTTATTCTAACATCATCAGACTTCTATCAGTTCAACTGATAGACTTTAGACTTCTATCAGTTCAATTGATAGACTTCTATCGCTTCAACTAATAGACTTCTATCAGTTCAACCGATAGACTTTAAACTTTTATCAGTTCAAAGACTTCAATCGATTTTGAGTGATTGAACAATGCAAATTGATAAACTTCAATCATTTTTGTGTCACAAATGAATAAGTTTGAGAATTGTGCTATACATGGAATTATTTTTTTTTTTTAATATACATGCAAATTCCTCTTATAATAATACTTTGGGAATTTATCTTCCATAGCATATTTTTTGCTCTTCATTACAATTGTAACCCATTTTTTAAAACAATTTCATTCATAGTACATTTTGTCCAAAATTCCTATTTCGACTTCTATCAATTCAACTGATAGATTTTAGATTTCTATCAGTTCAACTTATAGACTTTAGACTTCTATCAGTTCAATTGATAGACTTCTATCAGTCAATTAATAGGCTTCTATCAGTTCAACTGATAGACTTTAGACTTCTATCAATTCATGATAGACTTCAATCGACAAACTGATAGACTTCAATCACTTTTGTACCACAAATGAATAAGTTTGGAAATTGTGTTATACATGAAATTATTTTGCTTTTTTAAATATACATGCAAAATCTCCTTTTCAATATGGATTCTCAACACAATTTTTTTTTAGTACTTACTCAATACAATTCAAATTTAAACAACTAATATTTACATAAAAATAATTTATAAATTATAAATACAAAAGTAAAATTTATCTTTTACCAGCACAATTAAATATCTATGGTATTATTAAAACAAAACTTTAACATTTTCATCATTATTTTATGTTCTTTAAGAGTAAAGGTATTTTTGAAACATCTTATAAGTTTAGAGGTATTTTTGAAACATATTACAGATTTAGTGGTATTTTTTAAACCAAACTTTAACAGTTTCCATCAAACTTTAACAGGGAGGCCATTTTTAAAACTTTTGTTAAAGTTTAGGGGCAATTTTGAAACTTTTCAAAATTTAGGGACATTTTTTACACAAACACCATAGTGTATGGGGCGTTTTCTATAATTTAGCCTAAGCTAAACAATAACTTTCGTTCTCAGTTTCATTCCAATAAACTGAGGCAAGCCTTCTAAACTTACACCAAACTAGGGATCAACCCCTAAAATCACACTAATGTCTAAAGTGTGGTACAAGTAAAAGGCAACACAACAACTAAAAGTAAGAAAAAACATGCCCGACAGAATTAAATCATTAGAATAAGTCATGGTTATAACAAATGTGGACTTCAAAGAGTTCCATTGTTGATGACTATCCTGATCAACAACCAATTAGTTGACTTTGATAATATTTTGGAAAATGATCCGAGGACCATCTCCATGATTGAAGTGCATGATTTCACCAAAGCTGAGAATGAGTGAACGAATTCTAAACAGAACAAGATTTTCCCTTTATGACTCAATGATCAATCTTATGAAGCAACTTTTTATCCACAACCCAAATGAATCCACAACCCAAATTCGCCCTTGGGGTGAAAGAGAAAAATTCGATTTTAGATACTGTAGCAAACTAAACCGAAAAATTGATTTGTGAGAAGCTGGTTCGACCCGTTGCCCGAATCGAGTTTGATAAATCAGTTGGGTCAAACCTAAAGCAAACCAACCAGTTGCGTGTGTCTCGATTCAAATTTAAACCCAACAGAACCCTACCACTGATCCTCTCATCGAAAACGACTACTTTTCCATACTTGATGGCTTGCAACATCTCGAGCAGTGCACTTGGCAACATAGCATGGGAAAAACTAATAATTGATAGTATGAGCATAGGTATTAGGGAAAATTGCACAAACCATCCCTAAATTATGGAGTTTGTAACAATTACACCTATTGAACTATTAATTTGACTAATTACATCCTTAAAGTTTGATAAATATTGCAATCTACACCCAAAATTAAATTTAAATATTATAATGAAGGGTTACAATTGTCATATCCAACAAAGTTTCTTTCCCTTCTTTAACATCATTATCTCTCTTGGTATTTTTTTCTAAAATAAAAATTAATAAAACATAAAATATATTCTTTCATTTCTTCTACAATCAATATAATTCAAGAGGACCAAAATCTAAATGAAAGCAATCAACCAAATCAAAACCAACTAGTTATTATCTCTATCGGAGCAAGAATTGCTCGACTACAATAAAAGAAACAGAGGTTGCAATGGAGGATTAATTAACAATCATGGAGTGATCTATAGTAATTAAAGAGGGTTTTGGGATACTTTAGGTGATAGGTTCAATCTATGGTGGTCTCCAATCTAGAAGTTAATTTCTTAGGGATTTCCTTGATATCCAAACGCAAATAGCTTGCCCTCGACAAAATGAGCTTCTGTAAAAATGTTTTATGGCATTTCAAAAAGAGGGTCTATATTTGGGGAAAAATACCAAGAGAGATAATGGGAGTTGAAAAGAGAAATTAGAAACTTTTTTTATATGACAATTGTACCCTCTATTGTAATATTCGAATTTATTTTTGAAATTTGAATGCAAAACTTATCAAACTTTAAGTAATGTAACTGATCAAATCAATAATTTAGGAGTGATGTGTAAAATTTTATTATAATAGCTTGAACCCAAACATTATTTATAGTGACCTACCATTTAGAATAATCATTTGTTTATTATAAACTTCTATTTATGTAAGCTTAACGGTGTCCCAAACATATCTTAGAGGAGTTTTTTTAGTTCAGCAATCTTTGGAGATGAGGTCTCCCGAATTTGTATAGTATGTTAGTTACTAGATCATATATGATGTCATTGAAGCTGTGTTTTTTTGACATCCTAGAAGAGTATGAGACTTTCTCTCTCTAAAAATGAGAATGTCTCTAGAAGCTATCAAATATTGGACTCTCAATCCTTAGAAATTGAGTTTCTATTAGTACAAAGGGATTAAATTAAAAAGTGGTGACTTCAAACACATGAACTCAATGAGCATCATACGTTGCGGCACTGCCGGGCTTGTAAGCATCGTAGGTTTCGATGAACTTTTTTTTTTTTGAAACGAGGTGTCTATGAACTTTTAATGTTGTGGTTAATCAATATATTCTTTAATTTTTAATTTTATGTCTAATTTTTGTAAACTAAGAGTATCCAGTTGTGTTGCAATTGCAACTTTTAAATCAAATAAGTTCTTTAACCTACTACTAAATATTTTTACAACTTAAAAATATGTTGAACACAATTAAAAGCTTAGAAATCTACCAAATACATTAATTTAAGATTCAATGATAACAATCATGAGTAGCTGGTCTTGATAAACAAAAAAGTAGGGAGTTCAATTCATGATGAACTGCACACACTTAATTATGAATTAATTTCTTACAAGTTTGCTCATATTTAGATCGTGTAGCTAGAATCATATAGTATTTTGTGACAAAAGTCGAAATTAGGCTTAAAAGTATCACGGACAATTCAACACTTCTCGATATTGTCCAATTTAGATTGGAAGATCTTATTGACTTTACTTTGGCTTTCACTTAAAAACTATTATATGAACAAAGAATTTTCATCAGGATGATCAATATAGACGTTTGGTTGGAGTTTGATTCTTTTAAAGAAATGCAATGAATAAGCTTATAATTGAAGTTATATAATATACTAAAGCGGTGTTTAGAAAGAGAGAAGAATATGAAATTGAATACCACTTCCCAATTATTATAATAAAAAAGATTAGAGTAGATGACAAAATAGCATTATTTAGAGTGGGTCGGTATGGGTTAGCTTACCCCCACAAGCCTGTGTCAATTTTGATTTGAAATATTCGAGGCTGAATTGGTATCTTTCTTCTTAATTTCTAAAGAGGCTGCAAATTTAAAAAGAAAACAACAAGAGTTACCCATATCCACCGGTTGGGATGATATTGATAGAGAATATGGGTTTCGATCCTAACATACCCCTCAAGGTGGTGTTTCTTTTGGACTCACAATTTTTGAATTGGATACCTGTTTGGACTTTATCGGCTCTGATACTATGTTAGAGAATATGAGGTTCCATCTCAAAACTAATTGACAATAATTGGAGTAACTCATATCTCTTTTATATTGATGTTGCACTCTCCCACTTTTCAATGTGGGATATTTGTGAAATCCTAACAATGATAAATTGTGAGAAAGGTATAAACCTTCTAGTTTTCCATTAACTTTCCACAAATATATATACTACATGATATACCAAATATCAAAAAATCTCCTAACAAATCCTATCAAATATCTAACAAATATATCAATAAATCCTAAGAATATTTTAACGATATTTTATTCCTACTAAGAATATATTTTATTCCTAACACTCCTCTCAAGTTGGAGCATGTAAGGAAAATTTATCTCACGCTGCACACACAGATGCTCCTTCTATTGTCGATCTCATCGTCGAACATAATATACCGCTACTATGACGCGTTATTGCACCACACGAATCGCGCGGATTTCACGAATCGTCAAACAGTCGTCGATCACACCGTCGAATAGAATATACAGCTACTAAGATGCGTATTGCACCACACGAATCGTACGGATTTCACGAATCGTTAAACTGTCCTCGATCACATCGCTGAACAGAATATACAGCTAATTAGATGCGTTATTGCATCACACGAATTGTGATTGTCGTTGATCACGTTGCCGACCATCTCTTCTTTCTTTTTTTTCTTTTTTCTTTTTTTTTGCAACCCTAATTTAGGGTGGCTCTGATACATGATAAATTGTGAGAAATGTATAAACCTTCTAGTTTTCCATTAACTTTCCACAAATATATATACTACATGAAATATCAAATATCAAATATCAAAAAATCTCCTAACAAATCCTATCAAATATCTAATAAATATATCAATAAATCCTAAGAATATCTTAAAGATTTTTTCCATATAACCTTTCTGCCCAATTATCTCAAATCGATTTCTGCCCAAATTATCTCAAATCGATTTCTACCGAATGTTCATCTTTGACTTCTGCCGAACACTGCTCTACCGTTCGGGTTTTTGGTTAAAACTTGTTCCCTATGTTTCTTTTGTTTTGATGGAAAATTATTTATTAATTTTTAGTTAATTTATTAGAATTATCTACCTATGTGTTTTTTGGTGATTGGTATTTGCAGCTTGTTTTTTGGTGATTGGTATTTGCAGCTTAAGGAGCAATTACTAGTGTCCAGGTAAGGATTTCTTACCTGGGTTGTGTGGACCCTACACCCGTCATTATTGATTGTATCTGATACTTTATGTGTTTTATGTTTTGAGCATGTTTAGGTAGATATCCTGTTGAAATGATGAGTTGTCTTTGTATGCTAGCATGTATCAGTTTCATGTTTATTATATTAGTATCCTACTAGGGATGATTGCTAACTATTGATATGTCTTGTTATCTGTTAGGGAACTGAGCATGTAGAATTCTTAGCATTATGTATCATGTTAGATTTGGTAGTAGGAGCATGCATTTAGCGTGGCGGAAGCGTGTGAATAATAAAAATGTTCACAATAACTAATCCAATTAATTATCTTTGATTAATCTAATTAATCTAAATGCAATACCCTTGGTGATTTACATGTTATTGGAAAAGAATGCTTACATTGATTGTCACCTCTGATCTAATCTGGCGGGTCTTTACGTTAAGCAAGATTAACTTTTCCCCGTGGAAAAACTTGAACGATCTCCTCCGCTCTTCTAGGCTATGGCTTCTTTGCTATCATTGAGTGCTTGGTGGGAAGCCTTTAGAGAAGGAAGCTAAAAAAAACATAGTCAGAATAGTCTGACTATGACTATGGAGGAGAAAAAAGATCTCAACTTTCAGAGAGGTTTTTCAACTTATGAGAAAGGTTAATTTGAAAGTGAGTGGGATCAGAATGAAAGTCTCCAAGGCTTTCTATTTATAGTGGAGTGATGGAAGCTCCAATTGAGAGCTTTCTGATGTGGGACAAAGCATTATGCATTTTTCCCATTTAATTTTCAAAAAATCCATATTTTGTTTTATTTATTTTAATTGATATTTATCCAAAAAATTTCAATTCCATAATATATCCAATATATTATAAATAAATAAATATCTAATTAATATAGCCAATATATTAATTCTCTACTTTAATAATTGTCCAATAATTATTAACAAAATTAATATGTTCAACATATTAATCAATATTCTCCATTTAATAATTATCCAATCAATATTAAACCAATCAATATGTCCAACATATTAATTTACTGTGATCTCTTAATTAAATAATTATCTTAGAATTAATTTATCAAATAAATTAATTTCTCCTTATTAATATTTATTCAATAAATATTAAATTAATATATCCAATATATTAATTTGCAAGTTTAATAATTTAAACTTTATGCTCCTATTTATTATGTCTCACATAATTAATATGTGAATTTGAACTCTTCAAACTCACTATCTAATAAAATAGTGTACCAGCAAGTATAAGCTAGCCCGTGGACCGTGGACCTATAGGTTGAAAGCTATAACAACCCTAGATCTAATCCCTATTCATTAACATCAGGCTTATTCCACTAAATGTTTGTGCTGAACTCTTTTGCAATATAAGACAAGTTAATGTCCACAGATATAATCGGTCATATGGTCCTTCATGAGCTTGTTCGTAATTCCAGCTGGGTCAAGAAATCTGTTCTACCCATGTGATTACATCTTTCTCCATAAGCGTCATTGATTCCTCTAATGAACAAGTGTTTATAGTCCAATTATAAATCAATGTCCTATCGGCCCAATGAAAGGCAGGATCCCTTTGTCCAATCCTCGGAATCAGTTCTTAAGGGAACAACTCTACATCTTCCTCAAATTTCGGGAAGGCATGAATTTCTTCTTGTGATGTTGTGTTTCCAGACACCAATTGTGGAAATCCCCAACGTGGGAGGCTTATTAACACAACGCTATTTGGCTAGTCTCACCCATGCACATGAAAGAATGCATTCATAAAGCAGGAGTTCACAACCCACTTAAGATTAAGATCACATCGGCATATGATCATCCTTAGTACAGTAGTTGATACGATTCTATAACGAAATTACTAGATCGACCATAAAACTTCTGGTACCGTCTTATGCAAAAACCTCCTTTTTGCATAGGCACCCCCACTCACATGTCTCCACATGAACAACCAGGATCAGGTTGTTTGCCACATTTGCAAAGCATGCCATACCAACAGTGTCACCAAGACTTAAGGCGCCCAACGTTAGTCCAGATACTGTAGATGTTTTAGGTTATTAACTTGAAACTAGATTCACTTGTATGTCCCACATACTTGCCAAGTGTACATCCAAATAACCATGATAATATCGCTATTAATTTAATTAATGGGATAAAGAAGAATGACGTTTGTATATTAAATGCACAATTAATGAAAATAATAACCTTTATCAATAACTAAAATATAACATTAAATGTCTAACATTAAATGCTTGTTCTTTAATTACAAACTTCTAAGCCTTTAGGGCACAATCCCTAACAACATGTCGCCTCCGGTATAGCCTAGTTTTGAGGCCTGCTAGAGCGAAATTCTAATCATGGTGTAAGCATGCCATAGAAGTTTCCTTAGCTTCAGGTGTTGGGTGTGAACAGGCTGCCACAATAGGGTGCCGAGGGCCTCCCACTGACTGTGGATCAGTGGACACCAATTCCGAGTCTTGTTTGGTATGTGGAACTTGACTAGTGTAGTCTGCGTAGGCCTACATTTACTTTATTCCAGTAGCATGCGGTGTGCGCATCCACGCTCTAGATGCCGAGAGGAAGGATTCCTCGGGCTAGTGTCGTCAATACACCATTCCTTATGATTGTCTACAGCCAAACACTTGGATCGTTCCGTAAGTGTTCAAATCAGTGCAGTGAGTTGATTGTTAGGTCGGGAGTGAGCAAACTCTCGATATTGGGAGTTATGTTGATAACTCAATGAGGGATTGTGAGATGATTGGTTTGCATGTATAGCTAGAATGTCAGATGATGTGATGACTTGTTTATTGTACCCCGATTGGGGATTCTTACTAAGTACCATTCGTACTCACCCTTATTTCTGTGGTTTTCCACCAAGTAACTTAGGACAACACCGGGATGGCTAGAGGAGAAGCTGATGGATCATGGGAGTCCGCTTCGTTGTCTGTTTTATTTATTGTCATTGATACTGCATGCATGATAGAAATTTAAACTTCCATTTGATTTCATCTTTGAAAACTGTTTTTAATATTCTTTGGCCAGAGGCACGGACGATGTTTTGAACTGTTAGTTTTTAACAAGAGGTTTTTCTTCAACTGTTTTTCTGTTATAACAGTGTGAAGGCCATGCATGTCGAGTAGGAACTGGGTCTAGGACTATTTTAGAAGTCGGGTTCTTACAAGAGTACAGAATCTTATTGAAGCAGCGTGAAAGTTTAGAAGCAAGGTGACCATCCCTATAGAAGGCAATGAATCGCATGAGATATACCCGTGCAGAATATATCGTGTTCTAAACTTTTTTTTTTAGCAAGAATTATCAAATACATTTTACCTTTGTTTTTTAAAAAATAAATTGTAGAAAATTTGAGATTGATCAACAAATGTTAGAGATATTGGTGGTTTTAAAACAGATTATCTTCCTCATTATATTTTGGAAAACTAGGGATATACCGGCAGATATTACAAGAAATTAGCAGGTATGTTTTACCTTTTTAAAAAAAAAATCTAAAAAATAGGAGATTAATCAACAAATTTTAAAGATATTGGTGGTTTTACAACAGAATATCTCCCCCATTATATTCTAGAAAACCAAGGATATATGGCCTGATTTTGTGGAAACCAATTTTTCCTTCAAAAAAGGGAAATTTTATTTTAAAAATAAATAAATATTGAAAAGGGTATTTATGGTACCAAAAGTATTCTCTTGCCTGCGTTGGTGGAAAAAAGACACATATTTTAAAAGTTAAAATCGGTAGACATCACATAGATTATTTTTGGAAAAGTATACATTTTCTACCATGTGAAGTGCAGACATTATTTACAATTTCCCAAACATTTAAGGCTCTTACTCGGAATAGAATACCAAAGCCCAATTTGTTCGGCTTTGGGCCGGGCCGGGCCACTAGGATAAACCTCGTTCAACCTTCTTCTCTATCATTCCATCGTCGATTATTTCCAATTCCAGTTGCAGCCTATTTCTCTCATTATTTTTTTGATTTTTCTCTTCACCAACGCTTCTGGTTTGAATCTCTCTCTCAATCTCAATGTGTTTTGATTTCATTAGCTGGAAAACTGAACTTAAAACTCCAACTATCTATTTCTTGTGGATTAATGGTAGGTTTTTACTTTGCTTGGGTCTGTTCTGCTTTAAATCTAATGTTTATATGAAGTTATGCGTGAAGTACGGGTGGTGAAGTGAAGATTAAATTGGGTGTTTGATCGACATGCAACCTGAAACATTGAATTAAGTCAAATACAATCCAACATTAACGAACTATCTCTACCTTTGTGAGGGCTATAAGTTCTAATTAGTATTTCTTTTGAAAAACTATCATGGACTCTAATAGTCAACACCAAGGTTGTTAACTTGTAAAAGGTAACGAGTATCGAAATCTCATTTTAATGTATCGTGTACCGTAACATATCGTGAGTCGTAAGTTTTAATTTAAAAATAATATTTAAATATAAATATAATAGTCTAAAAAAATAAAAATAAATAACATAAAAAATATATTTAGCATACCTAAAAAACATGAAAATAACTTCAAATTAAGTACACATAAAACATTAAAGATAATATTAAAAAAGAAGAAGTCATCATACTTAATAAAATTAGTGATTAAGTTAATTAAAAATCTTATTTCAATAGGAAACGGAAAAAAAGGAAAATAATAAGAATTGTCTACATTTTAAAATTTAATTTTTTTTTTTATATCCGTGACTGTCTGAGCCAGCTTTCGCGCACCTCGACTAATGTCACGAGATATACTATCCGTGTAACGGCCCGAAAATTTCATCCCGGTCTTCCCGGGAGGCCCAGGGGCATTTTGGTAATTTTGGGTCGGGCCGACAGGGCCAGTTATGTAATTGTTAATTGCCGGAAAATTATGAGTCGATTTGAATGGGATCGGGAATTTTGGTGAAGGCATTTGGGCTTGGAAGAATGTGGAAATAAATAAGGAATTAAATAGCGCGTCGAGTGAGATTCGAGCCAAGGACATGTCGCGTGCTAGGCAGGGGGCGCTGCCAGCCGAGCCACCGCGCGCGTTTGTTAATCTAAACGCGCGATCTATTACTTAACCCTTGTTTCGTGCCTTCGGGTATAAAGCCAGGCCGCCCGAGGCTTCTTCCCCGATTTCTTCTTCTTCCTTCTCTTTTCTTCTTCGACCGACCTGAGCTCCCTCTCGCGTTTCTCCCTCGCCAACCTCAAATTCAGCCGAGCTTCTCTCCCAAATTCGAAGTCGATCTCACCCCGAGCAGCAGGTACATCTTCTCTTCTTCTTCTCTTCCAAAATTCGAGCTTTTCTCCCCTGTTTCGGGCTTCGCCATTTCCGGCCGAGTCGAGGTAATTTGAGGTATGGGTTTTGTGCAGCTAGTGTAGGGGAGTTCGCCATCAACAAATCGCCCATCGAAACCGCTCGGATCGCTCGAATTCGAGCTTCTCCTCGCCTGTTGTTCGTATTTGAAAGCAGGGCCCTCGCCGAGCTCGCGCGTGCGTGGCGGCCCGGCCGCCGAGCCTCGCCGCACACCGTCCCCTGCCCGCGAGCGCGTCATCGCCCAGCTCCGCAACGCGTCGCTCGAGCCCCTGCTCGCCGAGTCGTGCCAGCGCGAGCACCCCAGCCGAGCCTCTCCGTGTCGCCCCTACATCGCCCTCGCGCCTCTGCATCGCTCGCGCGCCCGCGTCCGCGCTCAGCACCCGTCCGCGCGCCCATTTCTGCGCCCCAGCTCGCCCAGCCAGCCCCGTTGCTGCCCCGTTCGTGCAATCGGCTCGTTCGTGCGTTCGTCGTGCCTCGTGAGTTGCTCCCGAGCTGAGCCTCGTTTATTTTATTATATTTAGGCCTATTGTGTGATTTTTGTTGTGATTGATAGGTTCTCGGTAGCTAGTTCGGGTTCGTTCGCCATTTAGGTTTTCGTGTTAAATCGTCCCCGACCAAGGTAAGGATTTCTTACCGGAGTTGTGTGGACCCTGCGATATATTATGCGATTGTTGATTGATTGCTTGTTTGTGTTTATTGACATGTGTAGCTAGGTATTCTATTCTTAATTCCCGATTAGCATGATTTTCCTGATTTAATTCTCATGTTAATCAATGCTAGGTTGTTCCTTTCTAGCATGCTCGTATCTGTTCCTTGCTTCGTAGTATCATGCTAGGCTCGTTGTATTCTTATTGAGCACGTATTGGATTTTATGGATTTGTTTGCTGATTGCTAGGGCAGGTTAGAGTTGCAGGTAGATAGCATCATCCGGGCCTGATGCATAAAGTACCTTGCATCCATGGCAGGGACGTCGAGCAAGTCATTCCGTCCCTGGACCCGTGAGGATTAGCTAACCAAGCGGTAGGCCCCGCAATCTTGGGTGAGGGTGGCAGACTGTTAAATGCCCCAACCGTCGGGATGATGACTTGGCATTGCCTCGTCCCCGGCAATCGGCACGTCCTCAGCGTGTTCGGCCGTAGCCCCTGATTGCCACCTGTTAAGGAAAGGGTGGCTTCCTAGTGTAAGCCTACCACGACCCGTTTCCTTAGCCTCAGGTGCGGTGGTTCAGGTGACATAGTTTACGTGTCAGTCTCACACCCCTATGTCGGTGACACCGATCCAAAGATTTAGTTAGGCGTGGTGGTGGACATGGGCGGCTTGCCTCTAGACCGGCACCCCATGGTGCGGCAGAGCACGCGGTGCATGCTTACGCTCATTACTGCGCCGGCCGGAGAGCTCCTCGGGATCTTGAGCGAGTGTACCTTTTCGCCGACAATAGGCAGTGAGGCGGGACTTGTTTCTCGTATAGGGCGACTTATGTATTGGGTGTGTGGTGATATTATTTAGGACTAAGACCTCAAATTGGCATCCGAGGCCCAAGTGTGGGCTAAGCTATGTGCTCTATTCGTGTTTATATTCATAGCTTGCATACGCTTATCGAGATGACCATGTATATCGTATTGTACCCCGGTTGGGGATTCTTCTTGAACAATTCGTTGTTCACCCTTATTACTGTGGTTTTTCCATAGGTAACCAAGTTGCGAGACAGGATGGCTGAAGGAGGAGCTGTGATCATGGGGCTCAGTCATCAAACTCTAATTTTGTGTTATGACTCTTTATGTTTTATTTTCCCCTGAATGCATATAGCCGGGCACGGAGCCCTATGATGTTTTCTGAATATTTTGTGGATTCCAGCATTATTGTATCTAGACATGTTTTGAATGATTTTAAGAAATCTCTGATCGGAGTATACTTTGGAAATGTATTTATCTTGGAGCAGTGCTTGGAAACAGGGGACAGTTCAGGTGGAAATTGTCTAGTTTTTAAAGGGGTTATTTTGAATGTTTTGTTTTAATTGGAATCTGAAATCATGTTTGTTTAATGTCATTTACTTTGAATGCATGCATTGGGGTAAAGGCCCATTTAGTGCCCCATTCGGGTCGGTCCCTTACAGTTGGTATCAGAGCTCAGAGTCATAAATTCTGTAGATTGACCTTTTGTTGTAGGTCGTTTTCCCATGATCACTAGCACTCCAACAATCATCAGGTACGCCTAAGTTTTCTTTTTGTTGTAAGAAAAAGGGTTAAGAATTTACAATACCTGTCATCTAGTGTATGCCTTGTGTAGTGTTGTGGAGCGGAGAGCGCAGCGAGTTACGACTCGTTATTGGTTTGGGTTTAGAGCGCCATCATGCCAACTTCTTCAGCAGTGTGTGATGTATGTTGTGGCTTGTTGTGGTATCCAGATAGATTCGGATGCCCCGGGACATCGTCCGCAGGGAGGTAGAGATTGGACTCCCATAGGCCAAGCGTGGCCCAATTGATGGTTTTCCCTAGTGAGAGGGTGGAGGTGCTTTGCCTTGGAATGCCACTCCAAGAGAGAAGTTAGTTGTGGTTGTGCTGAAGTGGATGTTTGTGGAGCAGGTCCCCGTGTGGACTAGCGTGGGTAGCTCAAGTGTTGATCTTGAGCCTTGATAGATTATTTGGTTGCCCAGAGAATGGTTGCAAAGTTGGTAGCCTCGAGGAGGTTGATGAGGCATCTTTGTGCTACGTGAAGTGTTGTTGTTTGCGGCCGGTGAGCGGAACCCCTGTAGTTAAAGTGCGACAAGCGGTGTTCCTTCGATTTGGATCCGTTGGTGGTTTCCTCGGTTGTTTGGTAGAATTGAACACTCTTCTTTTAGTAAGCCCTAGAGTAGGGTTAGTTCTTTGCATGTTGAGAGAAAGGCGCGAGTTTGTTGAGCATCATGTGGAGATGCAAGAGTAGGTTGTGAGCCTTGACTTGATGAGATGCCTTAGGCATGGTTGTTGGAGTTGAGCCCCTTGTATGCAGGAGCGAGTTCGTGTCACTTGAGGTTGTGACCTTGTTGGCCCCGTTGTAGTAAGATGTGGATTTGGTAGTAGTGGCACTTGAGGTGCATTGGTTGGTGTGCCACTTTGGTACTAAATCTGGTTCAGGCCTGAGTTTGGCATGGGCATAGCAGATGGTTCTATGTCGTTCGGAGTTTAGCACACTCCTTTAGCCCTGGATCCGTTTGTGGTAGTTGCACCTGTGTAGGTCGTGCAAAAAGGGCTAGTTCAGTGGTAATCGAAAGATTTCAAGCGAAAGGATGTTCGAGAGAAGCCTGAGCCTTTTCCCAGTGTTACTGGAGGTTGAGTAAGTCAAGCAGGTTGACGGTTGGTAAGTGTTAATGCGCGTGCATCTCACGCTAGTGTTAAGGCCAAGAGATCTTTGTGGTTGGTAGTGCGGTCAACTACCTTCGAGTGCCTAAATCTCAGGAGAGTTGAACATCGTAGAAGCAAGTTTTGGGTTCGGTGAGGACCATGAGTTGGATGCCTATGAGGTGAGTAGGATGCCTTGTAAGAGAAGTTGGATGCCTTATGGGTAAGCACCCTTGGTAGAGGCTTGGTATAAAGTAAGTTTGGTTTGACATGGTTATGCTTTGGTGGAGCAAGGTTGCCACAGCTTCGAGCATCGTGTGGAGATGGAACTTTGGGTGTTCCGTTGATTGGTTGTATCTCTGCCAGGAGCTAGTGTGGCTTTTGGGAAAAGCATTTGTTAGTCTTGGATCGCTAAATGAAGGTTGGGAGTTGTGCACACAAGTGTGTTTTGTGTGGTTCGTTCTGTGGCAGGAGTTTCAGATCCATGCAGGGTTTGCTTTGGGAATCTGGTGCTCCGTTCTTGGAAAAGTTGGACTCCAGGTGGATGTTGTAAGGCTTTAGCGAGGTGGTAAGGGTACCATGCTCGTGGTATCAGGTTGTTGCTTAGGTAAGATTTGTTAAGTGGACCTAAGCTTGGTTGACGGATCTTCTTGTTGATCGTCATGACTGAGAGAGTTGTTCGGATCCTTCCTTGGGTAGGAGTTATGTTGTGGTTGATGTCTGAGTAGGAGGATGACGCATTCGGTAGCGTTTCGGGTCCTCTTGGTTTCCAAGGAGTTGGAGTTGGCCAGCATGATTGTGTTGCTGGAAAAAGAAGTTGTTGTTGTTCAGGCAGTTGGTTGTTAGTTCGTTAGTTGGCAGTGGGTGTTGAAGGTTGCCGGAGAACCCTAGGTTGTGAAGAACCTCTCTAGAGCTCAATCAGGCCAAGTAGGGAATTTCAGTTGGCAAGCTGAAGCCGTGTAGTTTGTAGCCTCGGGGGAAATTGCTGGCAATCTTGGTAGCCTAGCAAGTTAGGATTTGTTTGGAGTAGAGTCCGGATTGGTTCCGGTATGGTGACAAGTTGATGCTTGGTGTTGACCAAGGTGTGGATTGGAATTGCTAGAAGTCAGTTTTGCTCGTGGGGCGAATGGTTCGTGCCCTGTTGGTTGTCTTCCTGTTTCCAGGAAAGTTGAGAGTTGCCCTGTTGGTATTTGGAGGTTCAATCCGTGGTAGACCCCTGTTGCTACCCCGTGAGATTAGATCTTGTTGCTTTAGTGGAGCAAGACAGTGAGTGTATGTGGAGCTCTCTGTCCTTCGGTTGTCTCCTCGTGGGAGCCGTTTCTTTCTGGGTTTGGCGGTTTGCTACCGTCGGTTTGTTAAGGATTTTTCCGCCATAGCCTCGCCCCTCACTCGTCTGACGAGGAAGGGTGTCGAGTTTATTTGGGACAGTAAGTGTGATGAGAGCTTTGCCAGGCTCAAGCGCAGTTTGACTTCAGCACCAGTGTTGGCAGTCCCGGAGGGGACAGGTGATTTCGTGATTTACAGCGATGCTTCCAAATTCGGGTTAGGTTGTGTGTTGATGCAGCACGGGAAGGTCATTGCTTATGCTTCCCGTTAGCTGAAGCCATATGAGCAGAACTATCCGACTCATGATATGGAGTTGGCATGAGTGGTGTTTGCACTAAAAATTTGGAGGCATTACCTGTATGGTGAGCGGATTCAGATGGTTACCAATCACCAGAGCCTCAAGTACCTGTTTACTCAGAAGGAGCTGAATATGAGGCAGAGGAGATGATGGTTAGAGTTGGTAAAAGAATTATGACTGCGAGATTTTGTACCATCGGGCAAAGCGAATGTGTATGGCGATGCTTTGAGTAGAAAGACGTCGCACTCCGCGGTGTTGTTGAGTTCCCAGCCCAGATTGCAGCGAGAGTTTGAGCGGGCTGAGGTTGCAGTGTTGTTGGGTGAGGTTACTGCCAGAGTAACTCAGTTGTTAGTTCAGCCATCGATTAGACAGCGGATTATCGATAATCGGTGAGTGACCCGCACTTAAGGAATTGGGTGATGAGTTAGTCTTGATGGAGATTTTGACTTTGTGTATTCACCAGACATGGGCAATGGACGTCTGAGAGCCGGTTGTGTGTTCCGGATGTTGCAGGATTGCGACGCGAGTTGCTCTCGTGAGGCCCACGATTCTTCGTTTGCTTGGCACCCGGGGTACCAAGATGTATCGAGATCTTAAGCGGACATTACGGTGGATGGGTATGAAAAGAGATGTTGCGGAGTTTGTCGATCGATGTCTCACTTGTCGGCAAGTGAAGGCACCCAGCGAGGACCGGCCGGTTTGTTGTAGTATGCGTGAGTGTGCCTCGGTGGAAATGGGAAGAGATCTCCATAGACTTTATTTCGGTTTGCCGAGGACTCGAGAAGTTCTCTCGATTTGGGTGATAGTCGATCGATTGACTAAGAGCGCACACTTCATTCCGGTAGAGACACTTATACCGGGAGCAGTGGGCGTGATTGTTTTTGGAGCAGATCATTCGATATCACGGTGTGCTGTGAGGATCGTATCGACCGTGATTCGAGGTTCACTTCTCGTTTTACGAGAGCGCTCAGAAGGGTTAGGCATCGAGTGCGGCAAAGCCTGACTTTTCACCCTCGGATCGATGGGCGGACTGAGAGGGTGAACCAGATTCTCGAAGATATGTTGAGGGCTTGTGTGTTGGATTTCCCGGGCAGTTGGGACCAGTACATGTATCTGATGGAGTTTGCATATAACAACAGTTATCAGTCGACGATTTAGATGGCTCCATTCGAGGCTTTGTATGGTAAGCGTTGTCGATCTCCTGTGTTCTGGGAAGAGGTTGGTGATAGGCAGGTTTTGGGTCCCGAGTTGCTACAGTTGACTAATGGTGCCGTGCAGAAAATTAGAGCTCGTATGTTGACAGCTCAGAGCAGACAGAAGAGTTACGCCGATGTTCGGCGTCGGGATCTGGAGTTTGAGGTGTGGCAAGCGTGGAAAGCTGAGTCCCCGTTTTGTTGGTCCGTTTGAGATTCTGGAGAGGATCGGCAAGGTTGCTTATCGATTAGCCTTGCCTCCGTCATTGTCGGCGATGCCGCAGTGTTTTTCATGTTTCGATGTTGAGACGAGACGATGCGCGCCGGACCGTCGTACATTGGTGATTTTGAGCCGTTGCAGCTGAATGAAGATTTGAACTTCGAGAAAAAGCCAGTGGGGATTCTTGCTTTTGAGACAAAGACACTGCGTAATCGTGAAATCCAGTTGGTAAAGGTTCAGTGGAGGAGTCAGAGTTCAGAGGAAGTCACTTGGGAGCGGGAGGAGGAGATAAGATTGCACTATCGCGAGCTGTTCCAATCTTAAGTGACTTTGGAGGACGAAAGTCTTATAAGGGGGGAATATTGTAACGGCCCGGAAATTTCATCCCGGTCTTCCCGGGAGGCCCAGGGCATTTTGGTAATTTTTGGGTCGGCCGAGACAGGCGGTTATGTAATTGTTAATTGCCGGAAAAATTATGAGTCGATTTGAATGGGATCGGGAATTTTGGTGAAGGCATTTGGGCTTGGAAGAATGTGGAAATAAATAAGGAATTAAATAGCGCGTCGAGTGAGATTCGAGCCAAGGACGTGTCACGTGCTAGGCAAGGGGCGCTGCCAGCCGAGCCACCGCGCGCGTTTGTTAATCTAAACGCGCGATCTATTACTTAACCCTTGTTTCGTGCCTTCAGGTATAAAGCCAGGCCGCCCGAGGCTTTTTCCCCGATTTCTTCTTCTTCCTTCTCTTTTCTTCTTCGACCGACCTGAGCTCCCTCTCGCGTTTCTCCCTCGCCAACCTCGAATTCAGCCGAGCTTCTCTCCCAAATTCGAAGTCGATCTCACCTCGAGCAGCAGGTACATCTTCTTTTCTTCTTCTCTTCCAAAATTCGAGCTTTTCTCCCCTGTTTCGGGCTTCACCATTTCCGGCCGAGTCGAGGTAATTTGAGGTATGGGTTTTGTGCAGCTAGTGTAGGGGAGTTCGCCATCAACAAATCGCCCGTCGAAACCTCTCGGATCGCTCGAATTCGAGCTTCTCCCGCGCCTGTTGCTTGTGGCAACGAAAGCGGGGCCCATGTCGCCGAACTCGCGTGCGCAGAAGCAGCCTAGCCACCGAGCCTCGCCGCACACCGTCCCATGCCCGCGCCCAGCTCAGCAACGCGTCGCTCGACCCCTGCTCGCCGAGTCGTACCAGCGCGAGCACCCCAGCCGAGCCTCTCCGTGTCGCCCCTGCATCGCCCTCGTGCCTCTGCATCGCTCGCGCGCCCGCGTCTGCGCTCTCGTCTGCGCGCCCACGCGCCCATTTCTGCGCCCCAGCTCGCCAGCCAGCCCCGTTGCTGCCCCGTTCGTGCAATCGGCTCGTTCGTGCGTTTCGTGCGTGCCTCGTGAGTTGCTCCCGAGCTGAGCCTCGTTTATTTTATTATATTTTGGCCTATTGTGTGATTTTTGTTGTGATTGATAGGTTCTCGGTAGCTAGTTCGGGTTCGTTCGCCATTTAGGTTTTCGTGTTAAATCGTCCCCGACCAAGGTAAGGATTTCTTACCGGAGTTGTGTGGACCCTGCGATATATTATGCGATTGCTGATTGATTGCTTGTTTGTGTTTATTGACATGTGTAGCTAGGTATTCTATTCTTAATTCCCGATTAGCATGATTTTCTGATTTAATTCTCATGTTAATCAATGCTAGGTTGTTCCTTTCTAGCATGCTCGTATCTCATTCCTTGCTTCGTAGTATCATGCTAGGCTCGTTGTATTCTTATTGAGCACGTATTGGATTTTATGGATTTGTTTCTTCGATTGCTAGGGCGAGTTAGAGTTGCGGTAGATAGCATCATCGGGCCCGATGCATAAAGTACCTTGCATCCATGGCGGGGACGTCGAGCAAGTCATTCCGTCCCCTGGACCCCGTGAGGATTAGCTAACCAAGCGGTAGGCCCCGCAATCTTGGGTGAGGGTGGCGATCGTTAAATGCCCCAACCGTCGGGATGATGACTTGGCATTGCTCGCCCCGGCAATCGGCACGTCCTCGGCGTGTTCGGCCGTAGAGCCCCCGATTGCCACTGTTAAAGTAAGGGCGGCTTCTGGTGTAAGCCTACCACGACCCGTTTCCTTAGCCTCAGTGCGGTGGTTGGTGACATAGTTTACGTGTCGTGTCTCACACCCCTATATCGGTGACACCGATCCAAAGATTTAGTTAGGCGTGGTGACTGGACATGGGCAGCTTTGCCTCTGGACCCGGCACCCCTTCATGGTCGCGCAGAGCACGCGGTGCATGCTTACGCTCATTCTGGTCTGCCGCCACCGAGAGCTCCTCGGGATCTTGAGCGTGTACCTTTCGTTGTGATGAGACAGGTGAGGCGGGACTTGTTTCGTATATAGGCGACTTATGTATTGGACTGTGTGGTGATATTATTCCGGACTAAGACCTCAAATTGGCATCCGAGGCCCAAGTGTGGGCTAAGCTATGTGCTCTATTCTGTGTTTATATTCATAGCTTGCATACGCTTATCGAGATGACCATGTATATCGTATTGTACCCCGGTTGGGGATTCTTACTGAACAATTCGTTGTTCACCCTTATTACTGTGGTTTTTCCATAGGTAACCAAGTTGCGAGACAGGATGGCTGAAGGAGGAGCTGTGATCATGGGGCTCAGTCATCAAACTCTGATTTTGTGTTATGACTCTTTATGTTTTATTTTCCCCTGAATGCATATAGCAGACACGAGCCCTAGGATGTTTTCTGAATATTTTGTGGATTCCAGCATTATTGTATCTAGACATGTTTTGAATGATTTTAAGAAATCTCTGATCGGAGTATACTTTGGAAATGTATTTATCTTGGAACAGGTGTTTGGAAACATGGACAGGTTCCAGGGAAATTGTCTAGTTTTTAAAGGGGTTATTTTGAATGTTTTGTTTTAATTGGAATCCGAAATCATGTTTGTTTAATGTCATTTACTTTGAATGCATGCATTGGGGTAAGGGCCCATTTAGTGCCCCATTCGGGTCGGTCCCTTATAATCCGACCCTACAATATATAATTCTTATTTAAGTAAATGACTAATTCCATTTTTTTAGGTGGAGAGACAAATTTTTTCATCCCAAAATACCCATTCAATAATCTATTTTATTAAAAGAAAAATAATTAATTTTCTAAATTAATTACATCTACATCTCAAATCAAGGAACAATTATCTACTCTCCAACCTTTTTCCTAATTTTTTGAGATATTCATTCGTATTTCATTTTTTTTAACAAGGTTAACCACGCTCATTGGACCAGAGGCACCGGGAGACATCGAACGAGTAATGTCACAGTGAGTCTCGAACTTGGACATTCATATTTCATTTCAAAAAGAACTTAAAAAAATAGTTGAATTAGGTAATAAAAAGTAAAAAAAATAACATAAAAAATCTTATTATCTCATGTACAAATGAGCATTTAGCTCAACTCAAAAATTGAATATTTGATTATAATTATTTTAGAAGATGAAGTTAATTCTTTTCCTATTGGTTATGTATAGATACAACTATATATATTTTGACAAATTATGACATTAACATTGTGACACATCTACATATACATATGTGTATATACATGTGTTTAAGATATTTGATTGTTGTATAATTTCTTCCTACATTATATGTAGAAAAATATTTTAAATATGAATATCATATGTTATCGAGTTATTTATTTATATAATATATATATATATTCTACAGATATACATATCTACCTAGAATTATATAAAAAATATTTATAATTTATTTTTAAATGAAACTAAAAAATTACATATTTATACATAATTTTTCTCTTTAAAAAATGAAAAGGTCTTAATTAAGTTCAAAATATATATACTTTTATCTCATTATTTTCTTGAAACATTTGACATATAATGATAGAATGAATTATATATAACTGAAAATATGATTATTAAATATATTTCTATAAATAATTTTTAGCAAAAGAATAGCTCTATGCAAATTTTTTATTTTTTCAATAAAAATTGTATGGAAAATACAACATGCCTCTATTTTTATCCATATTAAAAGAATTGACAATATAATTTAATAGTTTGTTTTTTATCATCACATATTTTGTTTTCTTTTAATGTTTACGTTGAAAATGTATAGAAAAACTGCTACAATTATTGACATTATTAATTGATTTTGATAATATTTTAAAGATATAAATCACTTCTATTTAAATTATTATTATTATTATTATTTTCAACAAAACTTTACAGCAACAACTCCCAAAAATTAGGATTTTATTTAAATTTAATCATTCATCAATATTTTGGCTCTCCAACAATAACAAATATGGGTGAAATAAAAAACCAAAACCGACTAAACCGAACCGATTCATTAGTTTGGAACGGTTTTTAAGAAGCATATTAGATCTATTGGTTTGAAATTAGAGAAAACCGAGTTTGACCGAGTTTCGTTTGTGTCTTTTATTGAAAAACCAATAGACTTGAACCTACTTGCTAAGCATCTTTTATCACTATTAGCTCTTGAAGTTTTGTCATCCACAATTCAAAATTATCAAATCGTGAAACGAAACGTGTATCAAAATTTAATTTTAATATATCGTGTATAATAAGTTTATAAATGAGAAACTTATTATACACGATATATTAATTTATAATAAGTTTCTCATTTATAAATTATTATTAATTTATATATATATACTAGAATTTTAGCACGGCGTTGCACGTGATAATTTCTTAAATAATAAATTTTATATATATATCATACTACCTTAAAGTGTGGCTTAAGGGGAAAATCATTTTTGGACGATTTTACCTCTTAAGTCATACTCTAAATTACAAACATGCCATTTATTCAAATATAAAAAAAATTAAATACAAATAATGTAGAAAATATTTACAGTATCATTTTGATTTTCATCCGTAGAAGATAAAATATTTTTATCAAATCTGATAGATTTTATGACTATCTTAGAAGATAAGAGATTTCAAAAAATATATTTAATATCATTTAAATTTTCAATATCTTTACCAAATCTCATATATTTTATTTGACATTTTATATTATAATTAAAATAATAAATTGAATTTTCCAATCTTATAAACACTTCTCTACATTTTATTTACAAGAACAGTTTTTGTTGCTTGGATTTACTTTTCTTTTCTTTTTGTTTTTTTTTATAATAATTTATCTTATTTTTTAGTTAAAGGTAAGTTCATAGATTTATACTAATAAATATATTTAGCTTATTTATATTTATAATTATAATAATGATATAACTTTTATAAATTTTATATAATTCAATAGTAACTCGTCTAAAATTGAGAAAAACATAAAGAGTATCAATTTTTAAAAATCATAGATAAAATTTAATTTTAATGCCATAAATTTTATTAAGTTTTTTTTATAAATAATAACGTCTATTATTTTTTAAGTTCAAAATAAAATATTAACCGTTTTTTAATATGAATTTTAATAAATTTAATTAATGTGAAAAACTAGTTATAAAATTTTATTTATATTGAAATTATTATTTGATTATTTAAATTTAGGGCAAAAATGTAGGAAACAATTTATAAATAAATAAATAAATATATATATATATATACTATTTATTGCACTCAATTGACATATTTTATTAAATATATATATATATATAATTTAATTATTTAAAAAATTATCACGTGCAACGCCGTGTTAAAAATTCTAATATTATAAATTGTTTCTTACATTTTTAGGCTAAATTTAAATCTTCAAATAATAATTTCAATATAATATTGAATTTTATAACCATTTTTTCACGTTAGTTAAATTCATTAAAATTCACATTCATGTTAAAAAGTAGTTAATTATTTATTTTGAGCTTATATGTGTTATTGTTAAAAAAAAAAAAAATTATTGAATTAAAATTAAATTTTATCTCTAATTCTTAAAAATCGATGCTCTTTAATTTTTTCTCAATTTATCTATTAATAGACCAATTACTCTTGAATTATAAAATTTATAAGAGTTATATCATTATTATAATTATAAATATAAATAAGCTAAATATATTTATTAGTATATATCTATGAACTTACCTTTAACCTCAAATGATAATTTTATCGTTCTTCAAAAAAAATTCTCACATCTCCAAGTCAACAATTAAACAACAAAATATCCTTACAAAAATTATTGCAACAAAAAGAAACGTTAGATGAAAGTTAAGGTAAATAATCCAATAAAAATAAGATAACTAAATTTTTTATTATAAAAAAAAAATCAAGAAAGTAACCCCGAGCAAAAAGAAAGTTTCAAATATGTTTGTAAACAAAATATAGAGAACTATATATATAGTAGGAAATCATTGTTACCAAACTTTTGAAATTGAAAAATTCATGCACTAACCTCAGATCAGTTGATGATTCTTCAAACTTTTTTTTCCAGATCTCCAAGTGTTTTTTTGAAAGACAATAATTATGCAAAAAAAAATATCTACACAAATTATTGCACAAAAGAAAAATTAGATGAAAGTTAAGGTAAATAATCCAACATAACTTATTATAAAACAAAAATAAATAAATAAATAAATAAATCCAAGCAAAAAGGAAGTGTTCTTGTAAACAAAATGCAGACAACTATTTATAGGATTGGAAAATTCAATTTATTATTTTAATTAGAATATAAAATGTCAAATAAAATCTATGAGATTTGGTAAAAATATCTTATTTTCTATATGAAAATTTAAATGATATTGTAAATATCTTCATTTAATTGTTGAAATCTTTCATCTTTTAACTTAGTCATAAAATCTATGAGATTTGATAAAAATATTTTATCTTCTACAAATGAAAACCTCTTCTACGTTATTTGAATTTTGTGGAAAATTCAATTTATTATTTTAATTAGAATATAAAATGTCAAATAAAATCTATGAGATTTGGTAAAAATATCTCATTTTTCTACATGAAAATTTAAATGATATTGTAAATATCTTCATTTGATCGTTGAAATCTCTTATCTTCTAAACATAAAATTTATGAGATTTGATAAAAATATGTTATCTTCTACAGATGAAAATCTAAATGATATTGTAAATATCTTCTACGTTATTTGATTTATTTTTATATTCCAATAAATGACATTTTTGTAATTTAGGGTATGATTTAAGAAATAAAATAATCTAAAAATGATTTCCCCTTAAGCCACAGTTTAAGGGGTAAAACAAAAAAAAGATTTTCCCTTAAGCCACGGCAGTATGATATGATATGATTAAGAAAGATTAAAATTAAGATTAAGATTAAGATAGAAATAGAAATGATTCAAACCTTTAAGATTATACACTAATTTAAAATTTCTCGACATTTTAAGGTTTTAAGAAATTTTGAGATTCTAAAATTTATAAAAAAACCCTAACAATAAATATAATTATAGAGTTTAATAAATGGGTGGAATGTTTTGGTTTTGATTTTTTTTTAAAATGTAAATATATGAAATAGATATTTGGAATGTTTTGGTGTTGCTTTATTATTATTTTTTAAATGCAAATTTATTAGAAATAGATAATTTATAAAGGTGAAATTTTGAAACAATTATATTAAAATCGTGGGGGTATGTTAATAATATTATTATTTTTAAAGTGTTTAATGTTTAAAATTCAGTTTCACTTTCACACGATTTTTTAATATTTTTATAAAATTTGAACTTTTATATTTATTAATGGTATATGTGTAAATTTATAAGTTGACTTACGCATAAAATCGTCCAAAAATGATTTTTCTCCTAACCCACACTTTATTAAAGTATATATTAAGATTAAGATAAGATTAAAATTAAGATATTAAGATTAAGGTATATATATATATATATATATATATATATAAATATAAATTACCAACTTACCTAACTTCAAATATATGGATATAAAAATGTTTTTTCTTGAAACTGCATTTAAAAATGTTTAATTCCACATTTTATTTAAAATTTTCATAGAATATAAATAGGAATATAAAACAGTTGATATTTTTGTTTTTTTTTTTAAAATTGTAATTAAATTTTCGTAGCTAACGCAATGGAATAGGAATAAACATTTTGAATTTATTGTTTTTTTATGAAAAAGTAAACGAAAAACCCTAATTCTATGCACAGCCTCCCCTTTCTCACACATCTCTTTCTCGGTCTCTTCACTTTCTCTGCTTCTCTGTTTTTTTTTTTTTGACAAATTCTCTGTTCGACGACTCTTCGATAGTTCAAAAGGTATGATTTTTTTTTTTAATCGTTCCGATACGCAGGTGAATCGTTTCTTTTTCACTCCGAAAACGTCCGATTCAGGCGATTTGCGATTCAAAATTACAATGTGAATCGATTTCTTCAGGATTCGTTTCGAATCGTACGTTTTGAATCTAAAATATTGTAGGGGCAGGCATTTCGTTCCGAACTGGCACAAACGATATAACAGAAGTATATATTTTGTTTAGGGTTAACGGTCATATTTTTGTACTGTACTCGGTCATAGCATGCTGAATGTATTTGTTTATTTTTTTTTATTTCTATAGCATGCTAAATTTATTTACGAGATTACTGATTACTGAATAGTGAGTAACCCTCAATAGACGATGGGGAAATTATCAGTTTTATGTTAGCCCAGCCCAGGGCTCTATAAGTGATGTCAAATTCTTGATGGTCTGTATTTGTAAGCTTCTTAATGGGTTAAGGATTCATGCTAATGGCTAAATAACTAACAATAGGGCATTAGATGGGATACCGAGTTTTTTTTTTTTGAAACAAGGGTAACCACGCCTGTCCCTAGGCCAGACACCGGGTGACATCGAAGGAGTAATGTCTTAGTTGAGTCTCGAATCGGGAACCTTGAGGAGAGCATACTCTCAAAGCTCAGGTCGTCAACCACTGTGCCATCCCTTGGGGACATTAATGGGATCAGTGTTTTAGAAGGCGCGCCTGGGCTCAAGTCCCACCTTTTGCGCCTCGCTTGTCCCAGGCTAGGCGCGTGTAATAAGACGCGCGCCTTATGGTGCCTTACGTGAAGCCCCAGGTGCCAAAAGGCGCGCGCCTCGTGGGATTTTTAACTTTCCTTGGCGTTTTTTGTACTTCAGATCCTCGTACTAGGTCATTCGAAGCGCGTGAAGGTTGATAGTTGAATATTATGTATGTTTTATATATTATTCTTGGTTAAAACTTCATTTATGTCCATGTAAAGTGTTTTTATTGTGCATACACACACATATATATAACTTTTTTGTGTTTTTTTATATAGTGCGCCTTAAGTAAAATAGCCCTCGCTTTTTGGTGCGCCTTGTGCCTCAGGCTCCAAAGGGTCATTGCGCCTTAGTGCGCCTTGCGCTTTTTAAAACACTGGATGGGATACCAAGTGAAGATATGATTTGGTTTTATGCCCCAATTTTAGTTCTTCAGCCCGTGATGATGTGTCATGCTTAGACATTGTCTGTTCTAAATTTTGGTTTGCTTAGACAACGTCTGTTCGAAATTTTTTGAGTAACCAAGGTTTGGGGAATTTCTTATTGATTGGCGTTCTTCTTTATTAAGCGATTCATTACATCCGGTGTTGAGAAAGCTTTCTCAAAGTTTTGTAAAGCAAGTTCTTAAATTTTTAGAACCCTAATTCTGAGTTCTTGTTACCAGTGTTTTAAAAGGCGATCCCAGGCGAGCGCCTATGCGCGCCTAGGCTCTAGTCCCACCTTTTGCGCCTCGCTTGTCCCAGGCGAGGCACGTGTAATAAGGCGCGCGCCTTATGGCGCCTTACGTGAAGCCTCGGGCGCCAAAAAGTGTGCGTCTCATGGGAATTTTTATTTTCCTTTGCGTTTTTTGTGTTTTAGATTTCCGTACTATGTCATTCGAAGCGCGTGAAGGTTGATAGTTGAATATTATGTATGTTTTATATATTATTCTTGGTTAAACTTCATTTATGCACATGAAAAGTGTTTTTATTGTGTATAAACACACACACACACACACATATATATATATAATATTTTTGTATTTTTTATATAGTGTACCTTAAGTAAAAAAGCCCTTGCCTTTTGGTGCGCCTCAGGCTCCAGAGGGCCATTGTGCCTTAGTGCGCCTTGCCCTTTTTAAAACACTGCTTGTTACCCCACAATAAAGGATACCCTTTAGGTATAACTAAGTCTCATCTCTCTTGTTTATGGAGAGTAGGGCCCTGTTTCGGGTATAGGCACATTATTCATTGAATAATGAAAATTCCCTTTAATAGATTTCTATTATCATTTATGATATAGGTTCTATTAAATGCCGTTCTCCAGATAAGGTTGTTGGGAAAAACAGAGCTTCGGCTCCCTGACAACTATGATCAAATGTCTGGAGTGAGACAGGATCACCCTGGATAGAGACTCCTTGAAAATAAGGTAAATCCTTAGTTATATTCTACAAACAACTTGAAAATAAATTGCAAAATGTCCATGCCAGCGAAACAACAAAAGAATCTATGGATTCTGGAGTCTTTGAACGAGAAGCAAAAAAGTTTTAAAAAAATCTATTTATTTTTGTCTGATTTATATACCGCTTTAGAGAACAAAATTGTTGGGTTACAGGATACAATGATGGAAGATAAGACTACCAAATCTCAATCTCTGTTGTATAAACTAGAGGTTTATAATCTTTTGCTGAAAACTAAATCGCAGAATGATGAACCTTTATCCGATATCGATTTACGTAATTTGCAAATGCTAATAGAGGACTCTTCAATGAAGTTCGATGAGAGTACTATATATAAATCGAATTTGATTAAAATTTTGATACAGAAGGATAGAGTTAGTGCCAAGGATTATCTCCTTGAGAAATTAGCGGATGATGAAAAACAAATGCTTGATGAGTTCGGTCAGTACACACTTGAGGCATTAATAATTTATGTTATGTCATTACTATTTAGTACAGCGGAAACAATGGTTCGTGCTTCTTCTTTTATTGATCAACTAAACTCTAGTGTCCGAACACATTCAAGGTTATTAAACTCGCATAGTTCTAGAACATCAAGTGTTCAATTGGAATCTAAGAATCAGTATTCCTTCGGTGTCTTCTTACTTGAGTTTATGAAGGAGCGTGAATTGGTCAGTATTATGACAATTGAATCCGGTGGTGGTGTTAAGAAAAAGTCGAAAGGAAGTTATTATTATCCAAGTAATGTATTCATTGTTTGCAAATTTGATCTCTCATTACTACCGATCAAGCTCAACCTTCCTATGATATGCCCACCTCTTGATTGGCAGAGTACTAGTTCGGAAGCACCCAGATATCTGTCAGATCTATCAGGAGGTTACTTAAGTGGGCCTACAGGGGAAATCTATGATCGTTACCGCTTATTAAGTTCCGGGAACCTTAATCACTTTTATATTCAAATAGGTGGTAACCAGAACAATTACCAATCTCTTTGTGATGTGATGAATGCGCTGCAGCGTCAACCCTTTACAATCAACAGTGATTGGTTGAATTATCTTCTTTCTAATGAAGACAGTTTTGTTGACATGGGTCTTCTTATGCCTAAATTTCTGGCATCTTTGAATATCAGTGATGTATACCAAACTATTAGGGAGTTTCACATGAAGTCTATAATAAACAAAGAAATAACCTTTAACGATTTGTTAAATACAGTTCTAAAAACTATCCAGCGTTCTCGCTATGAACGATTGATTCTCAATCTGGCAAGAGCCTACGATGGTTATCACTTTTATTTACCTGCGTTTTTTGACTTCCGAGGAAGAATCTATCGCTGTGGGATTTTGCATTTCCACGAGCGTGATCTAGCACGAAGTCTGATCGTCTTTGCTGATTCTCATAATAAGAATTATAATGATAATGATAATAATTATAATTCTATAGCTTTGTTTGCAACTCTCTTCCATTTTGACTCTTTCACCTCAACCACTAATGCAAAGGTTTTTTTAAATGAAAACTATGATAACATTACTAAAAATTTCATTACTTTTAGTATACATGCTAAACGGCCTTTTCAGTTCTGTGCTAATATGTTTGCTCTCATGAATGGTAAAATAGACTATTTTATAGACAAAGTCCCTATTACGCAGGACGCATCATCGAGTGCATATCAGATCATGAGTTACTTTTTGTTGGATGAAACCCTGGCTAAGAGAACGAATCTCTTCTCATCTATGGATGGTGAAATCAAAGATGTTTATTCATTCTTCCTCAAAGAGTTCATGGTGTACATCCCCACAGAACTTGAGCCTAATCTTTGTTCGGTTGTTAGCATGCATATCAATCGTAAGATTGTCAAAAGCATCTTCATGCCAATGATTTATGGAAAAACGATGATGAGCACAGCAACCGATCTGATGGAACATTTCTCTCAACACCTCACTCGTAAGGAATGCTTCAGTCTTGCCAAGGTCTGCTTTAAGTTCTTCAAGGAACTATATCCTGGAATGGATAACCTGATCAGGTTGATAAGCCTTATAGGCTGGGTCTCGTCTGCTAAGGGAAGAGCTGTAACATATAAAGTAAGTTACTTTACAACGGTTCAAGATTATCATAAAATGGAGCCTATTTATATCTGGGTTTATGATAGACTTCATAAGAAGAAGCGTCGGGTTACTCTCAGAGTGTCTTCAGATAAGAGAGATCATAGGAAGACAGAGACCTCTACCTTCGTCAATTTCATCCATCAGAAAGATGCCTTTATTGCAATGAATGTTGTGAAAATACTGCTGGAGTTAAATATCCCTATATACACAGTACACGACAACTTCATAACGACAGTTGCTAATAGCAATTTGATTCCACTGGCTTATCTCTGTGTCTTTCGTAGCTTGGGCCCTCCACTTTCAATCATTAACAAGTTCATCTATATGAATGTTTCTAGTCATCTTAGAAATGATGATGAAAATCGAGTGATCTCTAAAAAGTTTCTTTTAGAATTATTAAATCAAAATATTCCAGAGAATATAAGCAAGCAGAAGAAAAAGATTTGGGATAAAAAGATTTCGGAAATAGTAACTTGTTATAGTAACTATGTGAAAATAGTTTGCGGTAAAGGTCATAGTTATAATGAACTATGGAAATCTCATGAGGAAAAGTGGGAGGAATTCTCTGCTATTTTGAAATCTGGGGATGGTGAGTCTTTCTGCGTCCACTATTAAATGAATAAAATGATGGCTAACAAAAATGAAACTACTGGACAGTTATTGAATCGACTCTTTCGAAAGATAGAACGAACAGCACACCAGGAACCGCATCCAGGGTTAATGATTGCATCACATAACTTCTTTGAGCCTTACCCTATTGTTAACGAGATAGTCCTACTTAGTTTGGCAACCATGGATCTCTTAAACATGTTTGCTTACCCTTCCTTATCTGGTTACGGTAAGTTCACAATTTCCTTTACCATGATTCGATCTTACGGGGAGGAGATCACATTTACGCTGGGTCTGGCTATCCCTCTCACTTATATGGATTGTAAGATAATTCCAAAAAGTGATGTCTATGCTCATATATATCGATCTATTATGAAATATGCTGAACTCTACGACGGAGATTATATAGTGAGACTCCTGATCCGAGTCTATATGGACAGCAAAAAGAAGGAGGAGGATAGGCCAGCCCTCTCAGAGGAGGAGAGATATAACACACTTTATTCAATCATTGAAGACGGATTGAGTGAGATCGAGGAGCCTATTACAGCAAGAAAGATAAAAAATGGTAAGCATAGTAGCTATCCAACCCATATCACAGCACTCAAACCACGTAGCACAGAGCTGAAAGCATTCATAGTTGCCGATATCGAGACTATATATGTTGATAACATTCATACGCCTTATGCTGCTGGTCTAATGATGGTTTGTCCCGGTGATAAGATAAATAAGATCATGATTAATCACTACTTCAGTGAAGACTATTCTATCATTTTGGATTCCTTTGAAGAAAGGAGTACAAAGGTACTTTATGACTTAGTATTAAGGATATTAAGTATTGTTAGAAAAGAAAAAAAGAAAACGATTTACTTCCACAACTTCTCTAGATTCGATGGAATTCTCTTGCTTAAGCACCTAGCATATCATCACAAGAGCTTGAAGCTTAAACCACTTTTGAGGAACAATAGGCTTTACGAGTTAGCAGTCTATTCTGGTAAGAAGATGTTATTCCGCTTCGTAGACTCCTTGAATCTACTCCCTGGCAAACTGAGCACCCTTGGTAAGAATCTTTGCCCCGATCTTGGCCCTAAAGGCACCATCTCAATCCCATATGACGAACTTAAAGTGGAGGATCTTCTTAATAATCGAAGCGAACTGTTGGATTATATGAAACAGGATATTCGTCTATTGGGTGGTGTAATGCAAAAAGCTCAAGAGATATATTGGAAGCTCTACAAGGTGGACATTGAAAGCAAGATAACCCTTTCCTCACTAGCTCTTACCATCTTTCGTTTAAAATACTATGATGTATCTAATTTTCCAATCCACATCCCAAACAAGAATGAAGACACCTTCATAAGGCGTGCCTACTACGGAGGTCATACAGATACATACAAGCCATATGGAGAGGACCTCCACTACTACGATGTGAACTCTCTCTATCCCTTTGTAATGAAGGAATTTCAAATGCCGGGTGGTGAACCTGTCTGGCATTCGAATCTGGAAGGCAAGGA
This sequence comes from Sicyos edulis, assembly GCA_036507275.1. Taxonomy (NCBI): domain Eukaryota; kingdom Viridiplantae; phylum Streptophyta; class Magnoliopsida; order Cucurbitales; family Cucurbitaceae; genus Sicyos; species Sicyos edulis. Next base: position 9,492,519 of record CM071851.1, read on the forward strand.
CTTAGATAGCATATTTGGTTTTATTGAGGCATATGTGGTATGTCCGAAGACTATCAAAAAGCCCTTTCTTCCCTATCGTGACAAGAATAACACTCTCATCTTTCCAACCAGAGAATTTGTTGGAGTGTACTATACAGAGGAGTTAAAGTATGCTAGAGGCCTAGGCTACACGGTGCTCCCAATCTCGGGCTACCTCTTTAAGAGGATGGAAAGCCCATTCCAGAGCTTTGTTAGCTCACTCTTTGAGAGCAGGTTAGAAGCGAGGAAATCGGGTAATGAAGCAATGGCCTATGTTTACAAGATACTAATGAATTCCCTATACGGTAGATTTGGCATTAACCCTAAAAGCACGACAACCGTGATCTGCGATCAATATCGATACAAAGATTTGATCAGGAATAGTGAGTTGATATTCGCTGATATGCTTTGCGAGAATCAGTACATCGTTGCCTACCATAGCAATACCGAGAAGGGCCCTGATTATTGGAATCCACCGAAGAACTCCGCTGTCCAACTAGCTGCTGCGATAACAGCCTCCGCTAGGATCCATATGTACCCTTATATCTCAAGAGAGGACTGCTACTACACTGACACTGACTCAGTTGTGCTTGGTCACCCACTACCTAATGCTGAGATTGATTCTTCAATCTTGGGCAAGTTTAAGCTAGAGGACAGAATCATAAATGGATACTTTTTAGCACCGAAATCCTATTTCTACACCTCAACAGAAGGAAAAAATGTACTCAAGTTCAAGGGACCAGCGAAAAACCTGATCAAGCCTGAATGGTTTAAGGCACAGTACAAAGACCCATCTCGTACAGAACAGGTATCGATAAATTCCAATTTCAGAATTGATTGGCCCGCTCTGAACGTCTTGAAGAAAAAAATCCTGGTCACGCTGGGGATTAAGCTGGGGAACAAGAGGATACCAGTATATGACAAAGATGTCTGGGTTGATACAGATCCAATTCATATCTATGACTTGTCTTGCCTAAATCACATTGGAAAAGAAATAATCAAATATCTAAGGTCTACGTTAATACAACTACAGATAGAAAATCAGACTCTCAATGAGAAATTCAATAAGAAGGAAAGTGAGATTTCCGAAAGATACAAAGAGATCAAATCACTGTTAGATGCTAAGAAAGAAGAAAAAGCTCTTACAGAACCACCAATGCTCTTACATCCCGTTACAGAACCACCAATGCTCTTACTTCCCGAAGGACAAAGGGTCTTAGAGGTAATCGAAGATTCTCGGGACACTCAACCGAAAGGGTTCAAGAGCTCGAGCGTCAGCGAGAGGGTATGTATCTCGACCGATAGGAAGAATGAAAAACCACCAGACTAAGAAGCATAAGATGAGAAAATGAAAGTGGAAACTTACCTCCTGTTTGAGGACACGCGTACATATTGATCTTCGCCCAAATAAACCGAGTTGGTATTATAATAACTCCAACTTCTGCGACACAGAAGGGGATCATCACCAGGTCCAATTGACTCAATCTGGCCGTGCAGGCCGAGTTCTTCCAATAAAGCATACCCAGCTTTCTCGTCGAAGATTACATCATTATTCGAATTAGTAAGAATATAAATTTCATCTAGAATTCGATAATATCTTATCGAAGAAAACCTTTTGAGAAACTCACGATCTAGGTCCATTAAGACGATATGGCATAAGACACTCGTGATATCCCCCAATGGGAGAATAAGCTTAGATAGCTTGCATATATCTGACTTATGATTACCATCATCATCAATGATATGGAGATGAAGAAAGGATGATACTAGGTTAGAAACATGTGAACACTCAGTAACATGTGTCTTAACCTTATCTAAAATCAGACTATTAGGAATAGGACGAATGCGAAATGAATCCTTTAAGTCAAGCTTGTACAGTCTATCCACTGGTTCTTTTATGAGAAGGTTAGCATATAACTCTTTTTCCATAAGACTGAATTCGTTTATCATATTTCCTTTTCTTTGCTTGCGACATGAAAGACGTAATAATAATTGGGCTAATGCCAATAACAAAAATCCATCCTCATCAGATGGAAGAACCGCGATCTTGATATTAGGATCAGAGGTATTCATTAATTCGGGTATAGTTAGATTATTCCTAGTTTCTTCAAAATAGTTTTCATAAAACTGATCGATCTCACTTTTCTTTATGAATAGAACTCTAAGCGGAGATAGAATGTTACTACCTAATACTGAATTGCTATTAAGGATTCGGTCCATCGGAGATTGAATGTTACTACCAAATAGTAACTCGCTACTAATGAGTCGGTCAACATGAAATATATCTGATAGGAGAGAGTTAGTTACATAGAGTGGTTATAAATAGAGAGGGTTACTTAGTGAGGAGGTATCTTTGAAATGTATGAGAATTAGGGCTTGAGAGATCTCAAGAGTCTAGGGAGGGTCCAAGTACCTCGAATCACTTGGTTTATCGTGTATGTTCGTGATGATTTACTAATAGATAGATCCGCATTCTATCAATTGGTATCGAGCGGTTTCAATCTGTTCGGGCCATGGATCGGGAAGGTTTTGAGCGTATGATGTTCTTGCTTGATTCGTTTCAAGCGTTGATGGAAGAAGGTTTTAAAGAAATGAGAGAAACGTACTCGGACATGAAGGAGAAGTTATTAGTGTTTGATCGAAAAGAAACGAAAGAAGAAATCAAAGTGATGAAAGAAATTTCAGTGGCGGAGAAGATCGAAGAGGTTAGGGTTTGTGGTTACTAAGAAGAAACGTATGCAAGAAGAGCAAGAGGGAGAGGAAACATCCGAGATCGCCACGAGAAGAACGTTCGCCATGGCCAAGAACGGAGGCCGAGGAAGAATAATCGTTGTGATCGATCGAAGAAGAGGAAGAAACGCCACGAGCGAAATGTAAGTCGGATGGGAAACGCCACGAGCAAAATGGAGGAGGACGAATGAAAACGCCGCGCGCGAGATGGAGGGGAAAATATTGTCATGAAAATCGAGATCGGAGAGGATGATTCGTTGTCTGCGGAGGTCGGAAAATACGTGTCATTATACGCACGCAACGAAGAAGACGAGTTGTAGTTTTTGGAAGTTGGAGAAGAAATGGCTTCAACGTCGTCAGAGAAAAAGAAGAAGAAATGTACGATTGGATTTTTGTGCAAGGAACAAAAAAAGGAATAATCAAAATTTCAATTATGTGGAGGCTGCAATTTTAAAAGAAAAAGTGTGTGGTTTTGAAAAAAGAAGAAGATGGTGGCAGCTAGGGTTTCAAAGTCACGTGGATTTGATCCAAATTTGAAAGTTTGCACTTGGATTGGGCCACATTATGTGAGTCATGGTTGGAAAGAAATGGGCTTCATGGGCTTATTAAAGAAAGGTGTAGGCTGATTTTTGGGCTGACAACATCAACAACTCTGTCTTTGGAATTTTAATTTTTTTAATTTTGCGCTTTATGTTTTTGTTTTGTCATTCATTTTTGTATACCCACCTTGAGGACAAGGTGCTTTAAAGGGGAGGGTATTGATAGGAGAGAGTTAGTTACATAGAGTGGTTATAAATAGAGAGGGTTACTTAGTGAGGAGGTATCTTTGAAATGTATGAGAATTAGGGCTTGAGAGATCTCAAGAGTCTAGGGAGGGTCCAAGTACCTCGAATCACTTGGTTTATCGTGTATGTTCGTGATGATTTACTAATAGATAGATCCAGATTCTATCAATTCGGGTATTAACATCAGATGGAAGAACCGCGATCTTGATATTAGGATCAGAGGTATTCATTAATTCGGGTATAGTTAGATTATTCCTAGTTTCTTCAAAATAGTTTTCATAAAACTGATCGATCTCACTTTTCTTTATGAATAGAACTCTAAGCGGAGATAGAATGTTACTACCTAATACTGAATTGCTATTAAGGATTCGGTCCATCGGAGATTGAATGTTACTACCAAATAGTAACTCGCTACTAATGAGTCGGTCAACATGAAATATATCATTCTTTCTTTCATATAAGATATTATCCTCATATTCATTTGGAATAAAGATATTATCTTTATTTTCATATATGAGATTTTCAAGAATAAGAGAAAGTTCCTGCAAAGGATCAGATACTGTACTCAAATTCATAGTCCTAATTTGAAAATAGGTAGTGGAAGGAAGAATAGTGGAACTTTGATACATTAATTTGTTATTCATCATTATCTTATTCATCATTATCTTCTCAATTCATTATTGAATTAGTAGCATGAGGAACTATACCGACCGCTAGAAAGATAGATACCATTACACCTAAACCAACAGCCTTAAGAACTGTTCCGCTAGCAGGGATCATTATCTCAGCAAAAGGCTGCTCATTCCCAATGGCATGGGCCACAATATCGGTTATATCGTTTCTTTCATTTAAATGAATCTTAGTTAACTCTGGTGCATAATAGTTGGAATAAAAAAAAGATTCATATGTGTGAAATGGTGTGAACACCCCTCCCACGGGAGGACAATTGAATGTGCCAGGCGCAAACCCGTACCAGACAGTACAACCAACACCCAAGCAGACCAGAACCAAGATACGCCCATAGCGTCCATCACAATAGGTGACTACCTCAACCAAGATCTTGTTTATGCTATTGGTGACAAGACAACGCAATCCAGCCCCAGAACTTCTATAAGGTAACTGATAGAATCTACTACTATTATTATTAAGAAACTACGATAATCTCTCGAGAGGATCTCTCAAAGAGCCAAATACAAAGACAACAACTGTTTGAATACCTTCCTAGAGGCCTAACATCTCCTCTTTATAGTAAACCTAAGATTTAACCTAATAAGTAAATAACCCTATTAAGGCCCAAAAGCCCAATACAACTTAAATAACAAAACAGAATTACAATTAATAAAAACAATTAATAAAACCATAAAAAGGATTCGTCACTTCTTGGTTCGCCTTGAGTAAACTTTCAACGAACGCGGGATCGTATCAATACTTCCCCCCCAAAAAGCCACCTTGTCCTCAAGGTGAAAGTCCGAAGCGTAGCTCGATATCGCAGGCGGACTCCCGTGTAGCATCATCGAGTTGACCCTCCCATCGCACTAAAATCGGGCGCGACCCTCCATCCTGTGGAGACTCCCGCATGCCCAAAAGCGACCTTGGGACAAACCAAAGACGCCTAAGTCATCGCCCACCAAGGCGGTGTAGGAAAACTAGGCGAGGAGAACCAACCGCTTTACGCAAAGACGGATACATGGAAAAGCCGGTGAATCTTCACGATCGGTGGTAACTCCAATCGGTATGCAATCGCCCCACCCGAGCTAACACTCGATACGGTCCAATAAATCGTGGTGCTAACTTGGGGTGCTTAAATTTCGCCAAGGAAGATCGGCGGTAAGGGCGAAGCTTAACATACACCAAATCGCCCAAATCAAAATGAACATCCCGACGTTTGGCATTAGCACGATCCGTCATCAATCGTTGAGATCGCAACAAGGTAGCCTTAAGCTTATCCAACATCCTATCACGTTCCACCATTACGCGAATCCACGGTGGCAACCGGCTAGCCCCATAATCGTACCCCAAAATTGACGGTGGAGAAGCGCCCATAAACAATCTCAAAGGGTGTCATACCAGAGAAGAATGGTACGACGTATTAAAGCCGAACTCACCATGCAAGCCAGCGATACCACTTCGTCGGGTGTGTCAACACAAAGCATCTTAAATAAGATTCCAAACAGCGGTCACGACCTCGGTTTGACCATCCGTCTGTGGATGATAAGTGGTATGCTGCGCGCAGAATCGCTGCGTTCGAAGCCTTGAACATTTCCTCCCATAGCGAGCTAGTGAATATCTTGTCACGGTCCGATCACGATACTCTTAGGTACCCGTGCAACCGGACCACCTCGCGGATAAAGACGGGACACCGTGAGAGAAGTGAATGGGTGTCGAAGGGGTATAAAATGAGCATACTTGAAAGCCGATCGACCACCACAAAAATAGTGTCATATCCTCTCGAGCGAGGAAGTCCTCCACGAAATCCATAGAGATGTCTTCCCAAACTCGATGCGGAATCGGTAATGGTTGTAATAAGCCCGGCTGGGGACAACGACAAATGTTTCGCTTGCACGCAAAGCGAGCACTCGGCCACAACGCACGCGTACACGAGCCTTCATGCCCGCCCAATACACCTCTTTAGCCAAACGTTGATACGTCTTGAGGACCCCAAAATGTCCCCGATGGCTCCTCCGTGGAACTCGGTCAATAACAGAGGAATCGTAGGAGGCGTCGGAGGTAGCACCGATCGACCACTGGTACAATAACACATCACCCCGGACGGAATAACTCGGTGGACTCGCCTCACGCGGCAACCAAGGCGGTATAAATAGCCAACAACTTCACGTCTTCCCGCACTGCTTGAGTGAAAACGGCCAGATTAACCCGCCACACAACTCAACATGCTCAATTCTCCCGCCACGGCATTCGAGAGAGAGCATCCGCCGCTCTGTTTTCTAGGCCCTTTTATACTCAATGTGGAAATCATAACTTAGAAGCTTCGCAATCCACCGCCGATACTCCCCATCAACCACCCGTTGTTCTAACGAAACTTGAGGCTTTTTTTGGTCCGACGGACGACAAAATGATGTCCAAGAAATACGCTCGCCAACGTTGTACGGCAAATACGATGGCCATCGGCTCGCGCTCATATACTGAGACTTCACGCGGTGGGTTATAGGCAAGGCTTTACTAAAATAAGCCAATGCCCCTCACGCATCAAAGCGGCGCCCACCCCGATCTGGAAGCATCGGTTTCCACAACAAACAACCGATCAAAATCGCAATCGTAAGGCGGGCACACTACTCATGGCATGCTTAAGTCTCGAAAGCAATCCTCCGCCAACGGACTCCATTCAAACTTCCCTTTTTCAACAATCGAGTCGGTGGAAAAGCCATCGATCCATAATTAGCCACGAAACGAGCGATAGTAACCCGTCAACCCAAGAAACCCGTGAGGTCCTTAATGTTTTAGGACTTGGCCAACGTAACATGGTTGCAATTTTCTCTGGATTGGCACCACTCCTTCGGCAGATATAAAATGCCCCAAATACTCAATCCGGCTTAGTCCAAATCGACATTTCTTGGAATTTGCTACAAATGCATGGGCTCGTAACGCTTCAAAAACTTGAACTAAGTGCTCTTTATGATCTTGGATGGACAGATGTAGATCAAAATATCATCAAAAATACGAGCACAAATCGGCGAGAAACGGACGCAAAATCTCATTCATAACCGATCGAACGTAGCGAGGAGCATTTCTTAATCCAAAGGGCATGACTACAAATTCATAGTGGCCTCGTGAGTTCTAAAAGCCGTCTTATGTACATCGGTGGCTTAACACGGATCCGATGATAACCCGCCTTAAGGTCAATTTTGAAAACACTGCCGCTCCATGCAAGCTCATCCAACAACTCGTCAACTAGTGGTATCGGATATTTATCGCATCTTGTTGCTCGATTCGGGCTCGGTAGTCAACACAAAACGCCAACTCCGTCCTTTTTACCAACAAAATCGGGGTGGAAAACGGGCTCGTGCTAGGGACGGATAATTTCCGCCAACAACATTTCCCCACTAATCGTTCAATCTCATTCTTTTGATATCGTGGTACCGTGCGGACGTACATTTACGTAATCCTTGCCGGCCATTAGTTCAATAGCATGATCACAATTCCGTTGCGTGGGTAGGTCCATCAATGATTCAAAACCGGTGAAAAAAATGAAGTCTGAGTGCGATTCAGGTACCGAGACAGATCTGGTAGAGCTCGGTTTGTTCTCGCTACTGTATCGGTGCCTCGAGCATGTTTAACTCGACCAAGAGTCCTTGATCCTCCTGGCCGTAAGGATTTCATCATGGACTTTAATGAGACTTGGGCCTTGACCACCGTGGCTCGCCTACGTAACTCGACCTTTCCAAGTCCCGGTGTGAATTGCATTTTTAGTGCACGGTAGTCAAATTCGATTTTTCCCAACGTCGCTAGCCACACGACGCCCAAAATCACATCTCAGACCGCCCGATGGTAAAGGCAAAAATCGTTCACTATGCGCACTTTGGCCAACCGAAGTTCCACATTCTTACATATGCCCGCCGTTCTCACGTAATCCCGAGTCCCCAACATAATGCCATAATCATCTGGACGGCTCCACATGTAATTTCAATTTAGCCACAATGTCATCGGATACAAAGTTATGTGTAGCCCCACTATCAATCAATACAACTACTTCGTGCCCCCTGTATTGATCCCGTCACTTTAAGCGTTTTGGGGAGCTCATCCCGCCATTGAATTCAAGGATAGCGCCGCTATATTCGGTGTCTCCCAGTGTCCTCAACACTCTCCTCCTCGGCCCCATAATCCCGGGACTCATCGGTTTCGTCATCTCCCGCACAATCCACCCTATCGCGTACTACAAGTATCTCAAGTGCTGCGGCTCTTTCTTTTTACAACGGTGTCCGGAACGAACTTCTCATCGCATCTAAAGCACGCATCCCTTATCCTTTCGTGATACGGATCTCATTATCCGTAAGTCGCTTATAGGAAGCTGCAGGGGTGAGGGTATTCGATGGTGTTGATCGGTTGGGAGTGAAAGCGAGAGTTCTTAGGTTTGATCCTCCCGCCACCTTCGCACTAACCAGTCCGGATTTAACCACCGTTGAGATGCCCCTCCTTTTGCTTGATTTCAAAAGCCGAGTCATCCTCAATTACCGTGCCATAAACTTCTTGTCCCGAATTCCCACGGGCCTCGGCTTCCTCATCTCACTCCTAATTTCGCCTTGGACCACTCTCCCATTTCCCTTCCAAGGCACTCTGATCGATGTCGCGTATACCTTTGGCATATTTTTCAAACAACCGCGATACTCTCTTACGGTCCCAACTTGTCGCAGACTCATCAAATTAGCATATTTATTGTCATTAATCGTCGCTTGGAAACGATGTAACAACAATTTCGGAACTCTTCCCACGAAGCAATTGGAGCACGGTCCTCCTCATATCAGAACCATTCTAGTGCCTCTCCTTCCATACACAAGGTGTGGCGTCAACTCTTTCGTGCCCCGTCACCGATTCACCTGTAAGTACCTTTCGACGCAGCATAACCATCCTTCGTGGTCCTCATCCGCTAGCCCTTTAAATACAGGCATTTCCAACTTCAGTAACCTCCTATCTACCAAGGGTCCATCTCGACCGCTTTGCTCCCGGCCCTTCGCGCGCCACAAAGAACTCCCGTCTATCTCTCCAATCCGTCCGCTCTCCATCTAGGTTACAACCATCCCAACCCCGATCGTTCCAACCGTCATGCGCATTATCGCCGCCGTTCATAACCGATGCGCACTCTCCCTTCCTCCGCAACCCCGTCTTCTCCTCCATCGAACCGAGAATACCCTGGCCGATCGAATTCCGAGCCCATCCGACTACCCCCGTCGGCCCATGTCTGAAAATTCTCCCTCCGGCCCAACCCGGCCGACCGAACCGCTCGGTCCACCGACTTCGCCGAGCTTTGCTGCGCCCCACCCCCGGCCTTCACCGCCCCAACCTGCGCCCCACCCGCGCTCGCGCGCGCCACGCCACGTACCAGGCAGCCCGACTCGGCGGCGCACGAGCTCGCCCCAGATGCCTCGCCCGCTCGCGCCGCCCCGGGGCTCGTCGCACGCCCCCCAAGTCTCACGACGCCCCACTCACCCCGCCGCCGCTTCCGCGCTTGGGCCCCAAAGACACCGTCGCGCCGCGCCGACGACGCGCCACTTCCCGCACAAGCCCCTCTGCCTGCGCCGGCCGCACCAACCCCGCCGGTCACCCCTCGCGGACAGACCCCGCCGCCCGCCGCCGCGCGCTCGCCGCGCGCGCCGATCGCTGGACCGACGCTACCCCTCGCGAGCCCGACGCCCCAGTGCCGCAAATTTCGCCCGCTGTAGCCCCCCATCGCGCCCACCTCCTCTCCGGACGACCCTCCTTCCGCGCCCGACCCCTGCTCCCCTTGTTCGCTCGCCGCGCCACCACGGCCGTCGCCCCTCTCTCGCCGCGCAGCCTCAATCGCCACCCCTTCCCCTTGTCTCCTTGCCTTGCTTCCATTAATAAATTGCGCAGCTCGGTTGATCATCTCGAACTTCACATCCTCATTGCTCGAATTTCAAATCCATCTTTTTCCCCAAACGTTCTTCAAGCGATTCCGACCTTGCTTCTACATCCTTCAACCTCCTCGCCAATTCCTCGGACCCTTCCTTGCATTCTTGCATCCTTGTTTCCATCTTAGTGGTCACCATTCCCGGATCGGTAAATGGCTCTGATACCAAAATGATAGAATCTACTACTATTATTATTAAGGAACTACGATAATCTCTCGAGAGGATCTCTCAAAGAGCCAAATACAAAGACAACAACTGTTTGAATACCTTCCTAGAGGCCTAACATCTCCTCTTTATAGTAAACCTAAGATTTAACCTAATAAGTAAATAACCCTATTAAGGCCCAAAAGCCCAATACAACTTAAATAACAAAACAGAATTACAATTAATAAAAACAATTAATAAAACCATAAAAAGGATTCGTCACTTCTTGGTTCGCCTTGAGTAAACTTTCAACGAACGCGGGATCGTATCAGTAACATATTATCGGAAAAAGGTGATATGCTACTATATGATAAACCCATTTTATTTTTGATCAATGTCAACCTATCAAAGGTTTCTGGTAACTTCAATTCTTGACTTAAGAACTCAGACTGGCCAGGAAGAAAGCGAAAACCAAATCCCATTTTCAGATCCTCCGATTTGTTGCATTGTAATGCATCCATATAAGATCGAGGGTACTCTATAAATGGAGCTTTTAGCTGTTTAGTAATTGACTTGTTCCAAGGAGTATGATTCCAACTTTGTAATAAACTAGTAATACTACCATAAGACGAAGGTTGAACAGAAGACAAATGTTGAACAACTTCTTGATTTGTAGAAGAAGACTCACCATCATCCTCATCCAAAGATAGCTTACCGAAGTCTCGACATAAATCAAACAATTTTAGATCTTCTATTGTAGATATAACCCGATTACAGAACATTTTACGCATGATATAAATTTATTTTCAAGTTGTTTGTAGAATATAACTAAGGATTTACCTTATTTTCAAGGAGTCTCTACCCAGGGTGATCCTGTCTCACTCCAGACATTTGATCATAGTTGTCAGGGAGCCGAAGCTCTGTTTTTCCCAACAACCTTATCTGGAGAACGGCATTTAATAGAACCTATATCATAAATGATAATAGAAATCTATTAAAGGGAATTTTCATTATTCAATGAATAATGTGCCTATACCCGAAACAGGGCCCTACTCTCCATAAACAAGAGAGATGAGACTTAGTTATACCTAAAGGGTATCCTTTATTGTGGAGTACTTTTAAAACACTGCTTGTTACCCCCGGGTACTCTTAGTTGGATGTTCTTAATTTGTAAATGAATGCATTTCTGTAAGAATAATGTTGGCGAATAGTTTATAAAAGAGATTGGATTAAATCTTCTATGGTTGACATTATTGCTTAGTATAGATAAATTTTTCTTGTAAAATTGAAAGTTTTTTTTAAATTTCTTTTATTATTGTTGAGTCAATGTATACCATTCCTCTAGAGGGTCTTCGGTATTAAAGGAAAAGATGCATGTGGTAATGATTAATTCTTGTTTCTGCTTCAGTTTCTCTGCCTCAGTTTCACTAAAAGATTAGAAATGATAAAGAGGAGATTCTACCGGCTAGAACATGATGATAAAGACAATGCTTCAGATTCATCATCTGACTCTGAACCAGAAGTAGCTGCAGAAGAATCACAAGATGATATACAAACTGAAGAAGATGATGAATCCTGCTCTACCTCATCTGGTTTGTCCATCTTTATTCAATTATCTCTCCTGTAAACTTAGAAGCTCAATTTCACTTATTAGGGCACAGACACTGATGCACGTCTCTATATTTTCCTTAATTTTGTTCTTATTGAAGTTTTAGTTTGTGAATATATCATGAATTCATGATAGACTGTTTGGGATGGTCTAGCTAGAAAATAAATTGTTCCTACAATGCTGTCTGTTTATCTTTGTCTTTACGTCAACACCAAATAAAAGATATATATACAGAACTTTTATTATGGCTAAATACATTGGAGATAAAAATATTTTAGTCCATATATCTTTATTCTTTAATTGGAGAAGCGAGAAAGATATGTCCTAAATAAACAAAATTTAAGCACTTTGGCATACATTGATGCACCGCTATTGTATCAAAGAGATGCACGCACTTGCATTAATTAATATTGACTATTTTTCAATTATTTTCTCTTTTCAGGGTATGGAAGCGAAGATAGCTCTATTAATGAAGCTGATGTTGACTTGCCAGGTTTTCGTTTTTTTGTCTGTTAAATTTCTATGCTCTGTGTGTGACTGTTGCTTTTTCCTGGTTGATATTCCAACATTTTTACCAGGTGAATGCATAAGATAGCTTCTGAAGTTCTTTTTTGCTTCGGCTGTATCTCTCTCTAGATATAGTCTAGATAGATATATTTTATAAATCTTTAGATGTTCCTTAGAATAAAAACACCAACAACTTTGGCTACTTGATCAAAGTTGCTTCTTAGATTTAATAAGCAACTTTGGCTACTTTCTTGAAAGCCAAATGTTGTTGAGTCAGGTAGTTTACCGTTGAAAATAGTCGAGGTGGACATAAGCTTGCTTGGACAAATATAATAAAACTTGATACATTTGAATTAAAATGTATTTCTTTTTTATATTATTTTTTGAATTGACAATTTATTTTTGGTTCGCACTATGCAATGTTTTAAATGGTTAAAGGCGACCTCAAGACTTTTTCTCTTGAAGAGACGAGGCACATCCCTTGAGGTGGTATAAGGCATGAGCCACAATTTTAATATAAGGCACGAGCCACAATTTTAATTAAAGTGTATAAAAATCCCAAATTTGTGTAGAAAAGTATTGCAACTTGTGTAGAAAAGTATAAAAAACCACTCATTTGACAAAACAAAGTTTCTATAAGTTACATTAAATGGATTATTTTATTAAATTATTTTTTCTCTCTGATGTTTGCAAAGCGTAGGTAGTAAAAGTAGTTTTTTTTGGAAAAAGAAACATGGCATAAGTAGTAAAAGTAGTAACAGTTCAAAGTGTTATGATTTGAACTCTTATGTTTCTAAAGAATAGAGAAAAATTGTCTATTTATCTAATTTTTATGTGAGGCATAGAGACTTTAAACCTTCGTTTTCCTAGAGGCTTAAGCCTCTTGTGATACTAATAAGGCATAAGCCTTAAGGCGAGCCTCAAGGAGTAAACCTTGATAGCCTTTTAAAACATTCATAGTTTTCAATTGTTTGAAGTGTTTGATATCAATTTTATCTTTTGTATCGTAGGTTTTCCTACTACCGAAGATGATCGTGACATTGGAAAAGAAAATCAAATTCTGACTGAGATTCAGGTACTTGATGACAGCCCTTTGGAAGCACAGATACCCGATGAATGCCCTTTGGGAACAATGGACCTCCAGTCAGACATTCCAACGTGTATTCTAAAATGCAAATCAGTTTTTAAGTGTAGGTTATGCCCTAAAGTTGTTTGTTTGAATGAGGAGACATTGAAGGCTCATCTTAACTCCAAGGTATTACATGTGATATTACTTTCTCCTATTCAGTCATTATTCTTTAACTAGATTTTGCAGTCTACAGTGTGTTCCTTCTAGGTTTTGATGTTAGATATAATAATTATCCTTTCCTTTCTCTTGTTATTGTTTTATACTCTTAAATTTTTTATAAGGTGTATATATGCATCTAGCCTAATGAGTAACTAATCTAAAGGGCAACCTTGAGGCCTTTTCTCATGGAGAGGTGAGGCATAAACCTCAAAGCCGGTATGAGGCGTAAGCCTTGTTTTAGATATAATAATAAAAAATATATTGCATCATAGAACATAAAACCTTTTATATATTAAACTTAAAAGCACACAGAAAAGTTCAAAATAAATAACATTCTAAAAAAATCTCAATAGTCTATCAAGATCATGCATCATGCTCATAATAATCTTTTTTATTTTTGTTTTTTTGGATAGGAAACAATTGCATTAATGGTATGAAATTACAAAATACATATAGTCATTATAATAAAGCTCTCCAATTATGGATGAGAGGATCATAGCTATACTATAGTCACAAAATAAAAGCGATAATTTACACCAAGAAACCACCATGTATGTTAAGTTTTCAATGAAGCGATCAAAAGGAGTAGCTTTGTCTTTGAAGATCCAGTTATTCCTCTCCAACCACACGCTCCAACAAAAAGTGTTGATGAAGTTTGTGCAAGCAACTCAATTGAATCTTTGTGTAAAGTTAAGCATCAGGAGAAAGCTTTTCTGATGATATCCCATAAGGTAGCAGCAAATTCACACTCGATAATCAAGTGGGACTGGGATTTTGATGCTTTGCAGCAGTTTGGACACCACTGTGGGGAGAGATAATGATGTGGCATTCTTTGTTGTAATAGATCATTGGAGCTAATAGCTACCGTGGTTCAACTCCCATAAGAAAGAATTTCACCTTTTTAGGATACTTACCTTTCCATATATCTTTATAAATGGGGAAGAGGTCGCATTGCTTGGTCTATTCAGAAGATTCTTCATAGCTTGTACTGTGAAATCACTCGTTGGTTCCTTCGTCCATATGCATTTGTCCTGTTCCTCGTTAATGATAACATTGTTAAGGAGGTTCGAGAGAGAGCTAAATTAGATAATTCTTCCTTTTTCAAATTCCTTCTAAGATACCAAATGTTTTCCTCATGCCAAACCTCCTCGTTAATGATAACATTGTTAAGGAGGTTCGAGAGAGAGCTAAATTTGATAATTTCTCCCCCTTTCAAGTTCCTTCTTAGCCTTAGATTCCAAAAATTTTCCTCCTTCTGCGAAGCCTCATTAATGGTCACATCCTTAGCTTTAGATAAAACATAGAGGAGACGAAATGCAAGGTTTAGAGGGGATCCATTGAGCCAGTTATCTGTCCAAAATAGGATGTTTTCCCCATTGTTGACTATACATGATATATTGTCGTAAATTAGATGTGGCAATGGGGTGACATTGTTCCATGGGCCTTCAACATTGGTCGAAAAGGATCTTCCATGCCTGCTGTTGCTTTTAGGAGGACCATATTTGTTACGAATAACATTTCTCCACAGTACAAAATATCTCCAAATCCATTTGGATAGTAAAGTTTCATTTTTAATTTTAAGTCGCTCTATCCCAAGACCACCGTGATGGATAGGGAGGGAGACCAAGTCCCAGTTAATGAGGTACATTCCTTTACCATTTTTACCAGACCAAGTCCCAGTTAATGAGGTGCATTCCTTTACCATTTTTACCACTTTTCCAAAGGAAGTTTGTAATCGGTCTCTCTCTGATCTTGATAACTTTACTAGGCATTTTGAAGATTGACATGTATGTTGGGAGGTTAGCCAAGATAGCTTTAATAAGAGTTAATCTTCCTCCCTTAGATAGGTGGTGATTCTTCCAGGATGCGATCTTCTTCTCAACTTTCTCAATCATGGGCTCCCAAAAACCAAGTGTTTTAGGGTTTCCATTTAGGGGGAGGCCAAGGTAAGATGTAGGTCATGTTCCCAAATTACATCCAAATCACAAGGAAAGAAGTTGAAGCTCTGCTTCATCAATATTCAAACCAATTAATTCTGTTTTGTTGATGTTGATATTAAGACCCGATGCAAATTCAAAGGAGGAAATAGTTTGAAAGAGAGTTTCAATAGCATTCAGATTAAATTCAATCATAAGGATAGTATCATCAACAAACTGGAGGTGACTAATACTTGGATTCAAAGATCCAATCTTGAGGTCATGAATTTTGTAATTGTCAACTTATTCCTTCATCATTCGATTTCTATTGAAGCAATCCATGATTAAAATAAAGAGGAAAGGAGAAAGAGTGTCCCCTTGTCTAAGTCCTCTAGTAGCTCTGATTTTGCCCCTTGGTTTGCCATTGGTTTATTGTATTCTTTTACTTTTGATATTAATCTGGATCCTGGAGAGTAATTCATTGATTTTACTTTTGCGTCTTCTGGCAGCCATGAAACGGTGGAAAAGCTTAGAGTTTTCATCACCGAACTCTAGTCATTTGCTTTACAACTTTGCTTCCATAATGATTCCTCCTTAACGGCAATGTCCAATAGTTGAGCCTTTATAGAATTTCTGTGTAATTTGGAAAAGTTGTATAAGACCAGTTTCTTCCAATTCATCCATGATATTCACCTCTAAACATAGTTGATTTTTCTTATTTGTCGCATTGCCAAACACAACCTTGTTTCATACTTTGATAACATTCTTGAAGCCTTTCAATTTTTGTATGAAAGCTGTGACCTGGCCAACCCCTCATCGGTATATTCATCCACCAATAGTCCATCATTAGTTTGAACTCCTTACGATCCATCCACATATTATGAAATCTGAAGAGGGTGTGTCCCCAATGAGATTTCCTAATTGAGAGCTAAAGGGGAAAGTGATCCGAGGTCGGTCTATCCAACCTTTTGACAGTAACATCTCTAAAGTGGTTATGTATCTCCTCTGTAATAAAAAATCTGTCAAGCTTGGACTAAATGGGAGAGGCTCTGAAATTAGACCAGGTGAATATGCCATTAAAATAAAATCGTTGAAGCTTCTCATATCTGACGTAGTACGACAAGACACTAATCTCTCATAACTCCATCTAATAGTATTGAATTATCCACAAATGATCCATCAAGGCTTGTTGTGGTCGGCCCGTTTTTTGAGCTCTTCCCAAAATTCAGGGGATGATGTTGAGTTGGCTGGTCTATAGACTCCTGAAATCCAAAAATGATACCCATCTCCCTTATTATCATATCTGGCGTAGTGCGACGAGGCACTGATCTCTCATGACTCCATCTAATAGTATTGAAGTATCCACAAATAATCCATCAAGGCTTGTTGTGGTCGGCCTGTCTTTTGAGCTCTTCCCAAAATTCAGGGGATGATGTTGAGTTGGCTGGTCCATAGACCCTTGAAATCCAAAAATGATACCCATCTCCCTTATTATCACGGTGTCTTCATTGCTCACAACCCAGTTCTTCATGATAGAACAAAACACAATGAGGTCGATAAACATTTTGATACCAGAATGATATGTGTTTCTCCTTACTTACCCATTACAAAGCAAATTGTTAATGTCCTAACTAAATGACTTCTAAAGTTACAATTTGATAGATCGATTGACAAGTTGGCAATGAAAGATATCATTATATATCATTATACCTCCTTGAGGGGGGGGAGTGTTCTTTATTTGATTTTTTTTTCTTTTCTAATGTTCAACTTTCTTATTTTCTTTTCCTTATTCAGTCAGAGTTCTTCCGATTTAAGAGAACCAATTGTACATTGTTTGGTATCAATTGTACAAACACTTGTACCAATTTGATAAGAATCTATCTCGGTAGCTTTCAAGAAGACGTGAAGTCCCCAATGGCCTAATCCTTTTATCAATACATTTTTTCTATGTAATTTTAAGGTCCTAGCCTAACTAACTTTAACTATATAGAGTCTATCACTCATTCTGTTCATTTAGTCTTCAAGAGCAAGAGAATTTCTTCTGTGGTGCATTTATGTTGCAACTGGTCCATTGTTCATCTAATTTATATATACATATCTTCTGAAATTGTGCAGAGACATGCCCGCTCCGAGAAATTATTGAATGAAGGCAAGCTGAAAATAGTGCTCAACGATAATGGAGAAATTGAAAACCCCGAAGATTCTACTGAGTCACCTCCTCGACTTCCTGCTTTTCCACTGGTTAAAACTCTTGATAATCTGACCCATGCTGATATATTACCTTGTGTGATTTCATTTATTTACACTCATGAATCTTTCAAATCTATTCAGGAACATCGTAGAAGGAAAAACAAGTCGCAGCGAAGTTACGGATCAAAGGGGAAGAGATCAGGCAAGGTATGTATCATAAGCTTTGAACATAGTTTGGAATGACCATTAAAAACTGAACAAAAAGCATCTGAACTTAGTTCTTGCCACAACCGAATCTGAATATTGAGAAACTTGAAAATTGTTTTTAGTACACTTAACCATGCTCTTAAACCTGCCGAGCTTGTTATGTAGTTTGATTCACAAATATCAATGGGTTCTCTGTTTTGTTGATTTCTTTTCGAACTTCAGAAAGAAAAGACGCATTCGAATGGTAAAATGAGGGGATCAACGAAGAGCGAGGGGAAGAAAAGGCGCAAAATCGAGTAACTGAAGATTGCTCTTCACTCCTTTGGTTTCTGCAAGCTAACTAAATATGGGTCTGTTTCCATTTTTCTCAAGAAATGTAGAGGAGTGAAAGGGTATGTTGTGTACTTTTATAATGTCCAAAGATGAGATCTTTAAGTTCACTTTTGGGTGTTTACCGACGAATTTTTATGAGGTGTAGTTTTTGTCAAGAGTAGAGAATGAGACATCATCGTTGGCTTGGCTCTATTTTTTTTTGTAAAATTTTCCATATCTTTATTTTATATTATTTTTCATGACAACCCTAAAATGATTAGATTGAGTTTAATAGTTATTTTGTTTTTGTCCAATGACACAGTGATCGAAGACTTGAGTTTTGAAGGTATGCACTCTTCAAAATTTCAGGGTCGAGACTCACATGTGACATTAGTCCTTCGATATCTCTGGTACACCTGGGGATGGACCTAGTTATCCTTGTTTAAAAAAATAGTTATTTTGTTTTTGCTTTCCTATTTTTGAAAATTATGCTTGTTTGCCTCAATTTTTTGGTAAGCTTTTCATGTTTTTGATGAAAAAACGACATTTTTTCACAGATAAATGAACAAGTTCATAGGGTCCTGTAGAAACTAATACAATAAGTGATGTCAATTTGAGAATGAGAAAGAAAAGAAGGGCCATAGTTACAAAAATAGAGCTTATTACTCGAAAAAAAAATCCCCATAAGTACTTGAATGAAAGATGCTGGAGATAAGTATTTTTAACCATATGTGATAGTAGTAATGGTAAGCTCAATTTTGAACAAGTCCAAAAATAAAATGATAATTGAATTATTATGTTTAACTCACAAGTTTGACATTCTTTTGTTATTTTATTTATGCTAACACTATTTTTCGTTCATGTATTTAACCGAAGATGCCTTCAGTCAGTTTGGATTAAATTACAACCTAAGGGCGTGTTTGTTTTAAGTATTAATTTAATATCGTGGATTTGAACAGTAAATTACTGTTTAAATCTGAGTAAATCTGCCTACTTTTTTCATATATTTCCTCTCTCATCCGATTATTTCTCTCCCTTCTTCTTCCTTCGTCACTTTCCTCCCTTCCTTTTCATTCTTTTTTTTCTTTAGATTGAAGCCTGTAATAAGTTGTTGGCTTTCATTAATATCATTATACTTTCAATTTTGAGTTTTTTGACATCCATTTTGCATAGTTTTTATCTGATGATATTTTCTCTTCCTCTTCACATATTTCTTTCATCACATATTTCTTTCAGGCAATGAAGAAAACCAAAATAAACACAAACAATCAAAAGATAAAAAGCTAAATAACAAAAAGAAAAAAAAACAATCGAAGAAGAAATTGAAGAATTAAAAATGAAAATGAAATCCAAAGAGTATAAAAGTGAGAACAGAGCAAAGAAATCGAGGAAGGAAGGGAGAAAAAGGAAAAAAAAAACAAAAATAAAAATAAAAGCAATAAAACAAAAATGAAAATGAAAATGGCATTTGATTGTATTTGGGTGCGTGGCCACACCAAATTAACTGTACTCACATGCCATTCCCTATAGTGGCACCACATTCTTTTTAATTATTTACTATTTGTTTATTTTTCTTCATATTTTTTTCTTTCTATTTTCTTTTGTCTTTTATTTATGGAATTATATTTTATATCTACAAAATAAACTTTTTTTATACTCTATTTCTGTGGTGTAAGCAACAATTATTTTCGCAAAATAAAACAACAATTATATTTTCATTATTTTTTAAAACAATATTGTATTATTTTGGACAAGGTTCAAATTATGTTGATAGAAATTTTGTTACCATAAACTTTATATTTCATTATCAGTTTCAAATCAATTTTATATGCTCCAATCTACTAATTAAAAACATGAAATATAGATAAATTTCAAAGGTAAAATGACATCGTTGAGCAAATAAAATTGTCTCACATCGCTAAGATAAGAGAAAATTGTGTATATAAGGAGGAGACAACACCTCTATTGATATGAGACATTTTAGGAGTGCCTAAAAACAAAGCTACGAGGTATGATTCCCAAAGTGGACAATATTATATCAATATGTGGAGGTTTGTGGTGGTTCGCTGTCTCGACAGACATAAAAAATATAAAAGAGAGATAGTCCAATTAAAATTGTGGACTTGCCTAAAATTGGTTTCTAAAAATAATGAATTGAAATAACTTGAATAGAAAAAGTTATCTTATGAAATGGATGTAAACTTATTAAAACCATGATTTTTAATTAGCTTATTTATAAAAATAAATTAAATTAAATTATAAAAACCATCCAATAGAGAGTATAAACTTATAAAAAACCATTGAATAGAGAGTATAGACTTGTAGAATATATATTATTTTTAATATATTGATAATTTCTATGTCAAAAAATTTCAATCTCTCGAATAATTTTTTTTAAAAATAATTTAGATCGATTTAAAATTTGTTTAGAAAGATATGATTTAGTAACAATATTATTTTAAATAATATTAATTTTATTATTAAAGATCTAGTTTGATCATAATCTTAAAGATTTTGATTTATTTTATAGGATTTAGTTAATTTTATTTTGAATTAAAATACTATTTAAATTCTAACTATAAATCTTAACAACTATAAAAAATTAAATTATTATATTATAATTTAGGGTGTACTAGATAAATTAAATTGATTTTTTTTTTTAATTTTAAGTTTGTACCAACCTTGTAATTAAGTAATTAAATTAAAATGATTTTGATATAATTTAGACGTCTTCCTATATTTGTTGAATGGATATAAAATTTGTTATATTGTTTTTAAATTTAAATATAGATATTAAATTTAAATAAATAATAAAATATATATTGATCGAACGTATTTACTAAATGAATATCATGTTATTATTTCAAATAAACGGCATTTTTTCATTTATCTATTGTCAATGAAAAATATATTGAATGGTGGATATTTAAAAAAAAATGCATGAAAAATGATTAACAAAAAAAAACTCAGCTTAACTTAATACTTCTATCAAACAACATTCAGCTTAACTTAATCCTGCTTAATTTAATATGTCCACTAAATACAGATTAACTTAATCCCCAGCTTAACTTAATACTCAGTTTAACTTAATACCGATTAACTTAATCCTAATCTCTGCACCAAACACGCCCTAAGAGTTTAAATGAAATCATTTCAAGATTCTCAAGTCAATAGGTATGAGCTATACAACTTTTTTTTAAAAAAGGTTTCAGGTATAATTGAAACTAACCATAGTTTATACGTATTTTTTAATTTAATCAGATACCTATGTATTGGTAGGTTTCGTAACAAAAATTTTGTATGAACCCCTTTTTATGGATATTCAAATTTAACCTTGTGTTGATATCATCCCTTAAAAAAAAAAGTTACCCAAGAGGTAACGTCCATACTTCTTGTAGTCACTATAATTTGTATCAACTCCATTCTTGCTCTCACTCTTCTTTTTATTAATGAATAGATCCAAATATGGAATTTAAAGGGATTATATAGGAAATGGTACTATAAATTATAGAAATATATAAAAAAACGATCAACCAACATTTCTCAAATTCAAAAAAGGGTTAGAAGAAATGGTTCGATTCTCTTATTTTAATTTTTCAAATCAAGAGATCCATGAATCGGAATCCATGAATCGAGAGATACAAATGATCCAATGAGAGCAAGAATTTTTAGAAACATTTCATTTATAAATTGCAGTGATTCGTCTCAAAAATATTTTGGATCGTGATATGACCCTTACTTTTGCAATAATTCACACTTTATTTGTTGTTTATTTTTTCAGTTTTGTTAAGTTTTGTACATATAGAAGACAGGGTGAGACAAGGTTTTTAAATGGAAAAAAAAATGACAATGAAAGATCATAAAATATTTCAATCAATTATCCATTAAAACCTTTCATATCAATTAATTAACATAAAATTATGTTTATTCTCACCATGAAATTGAAAAAACCCTATGCATCACTTTCAAACTTCATTTATATATGTTCTTGCACTAGACGGAGAATACAATATCAATCCATAAGTCTTTGTAACAGATGTTATTAACATTGAGTCTAATTATGACAACATACGTAGAGCTTATATATCCAGCTAGATATGTATCAAAGTAGAAGAGCTCGTCCATTCAACTAATGCCGACCCATGCATTCAACTCGATCCATGGGTGTCCAACACTATCCTCAAATTTTCATTCTAGAAGAATGATGCCCAAGACACTCATTTTGCAAGCGCTCGCCCACACTATGACACACTCGTGTACCACGATGTAGCTCACTTAGGCCACAAGGTCTAGGAGTGATGGAGATCAGACACCATGTCTATTGCTCATGGCCCATGAGCTGCCTCTAAACCTCTACATTGACCATATCGAGACAACATAGGCTTGCTTCTTGATGCGTCCTGATGGCAACTCTTCATGGACTTGGCCTGAGACTCACTAGATAAGCACGAACAACTTGCATTAATACAAGGCCTCGGCTATCCCATCCACAACTCATTTTGGCCTCCAAGAATCGCAAATGAGGATAGAATATTGGGGTCCAACACCTTTCTACTTGAGGAGCACACCCCACTACACATTTCTAAGATTTATTAAGGACGACTATAAAACTCGTCATGGCCCAACTTCACAACTAGCGGCATATGAAACCAGAACTTCCTCAGTCAATTTCACGTGTTAGCACTACTCCTCGACCAAATTAAAGGTCACAACTCTTGGTGACATAGCAAAGACACTTCTAGTCTTGTGGTTGCTCGCTTGAGCTTCACTTCATCGAGCCTGATGCTCCTTTATGAGGGAACATTGGTCTTTGAATCCTCTATCAGAAGTTAACCATTTTGCATATGGAATGACCCAAGGGACACTTGGCCTCAGACACATTGTCCACCCACATGGAGTTGCATTATGCACAACTTGACACTTGACCGGTGCCTGTCGGACTCACTCTCGACTCTTCTGCTTGTAGTCATCAACATTATTGTTCTGATCATAATGGCTATTTTAACCGTATTTTCTTACTATAAACAATAAGTCTTAGAGTTGGAGCACTCATTGTTGGTGTGTAGTTTGACGATTTGATTGTCACAGGTACAAACACATAAGACATCAAAGGGTTCAAGCTACAAATGATGGAGTAAATGAGTGATCATCTCGAGTTACTCTCGTACTACCTCAATTTTGATGTGGACCATAAGAAATATTGCATCTATGACCGGTGCGATTATGATCGACTATGTATATTACTCGTTTGATTGATTCTAAGTAAATATGCTATTGCTAAAACTTATGTTCTCAAGATCTCAGTCTTCCACAAGTATACGCAGTCGAACTATGACAAGTGATTAGTATTATTTTATCGTTCTCCACAGGGATTAATTTCTACAATTAAGCCTTTTAACTTAAGAGTTGTGTAGGAAAATAAAACTAAATTGTTGGTTAATTTGGGTTTGAATTTTTCAATTACAGAAATGAAATAGCTTAGCTGAAATATGAATGGCAGAAAATGCTAATCTTGCGATAATGGCGAAATAAGTTTTATGCTTCCCTAGTCTAACGAGTGCTTTCGCACCATTGATTTATGTTGAACCTAGCTTCTGCTGCGGTTCTTCATACTGGGCTCCGAGTGATGCATGCATTAGTAATGTTATTTCTAACTCTTCGAACATGCTAGAAACCACGCATTGGCCTAAAGTATTTTGCTAGGTCTACCACTAGTTCTTTCTTTCGAGTTTACTGGCAGTTAGCATGGGTGGGTAGCCAGTCGACACATACTAAACATAAAAATGCAGCATCATAATATTCAATCACTCGCAGTCCTAATATGCATTCTACATACCGAATTCCACCCAATTCCTTAGATCACGAAAACATGCTGAACGAAAATATAAGTTTCAAATGTTGGAATATCATTACAAAATTGTCTATGCTACAACTACTCATACTACAGTAAGAAATAAATTGAAATGGTGCGGTTGTTGTAAATGGGGAGTCTCCGTTGTCGATGGTTTCTATGAACACCTTTTGATTGTCCTCGTCAACAGTGGATTGCTCTGGATGAAGTGACTCTTAGTCAACAGACCAAATCCTTCATCCTACCCTAAATAGGGTCGAATTTTTGGTGATTAGTACAAGTGATTTTGGAATATCTTCATCAATGGTTGATTTCTTGATTTATGCAGGGTTCTCTTGAGTTACGCTGAATTTCATGCTAATTGATTATCTGTTCTATGCTTGTCTTTGTGCTTCTTCAAATGCGGTTGTTTCATGAATGCGCTATATCGCTTTTGTCTCTCTCTCTCTTTGTTGCATTAGGCAAAAGTTTCTATCTCCAACATCTCAATTTCGCATTGCATAAATGTATATTAACACAATTTATTCTTCCTTTCATGTAGAAAATGCAATGCTAACCTTCATAATGCTGAATAACAGATGCGTGCGACTTCTAACAGTTTTATGCACAATGTTTCCTCTAGTTTTGCTCTTAACCATAGAAAATTTCACTAATGAAGAACCATGTGTTTCATGGACACAACAAACACATCGAAACTCACTTTCATTTCATCCATGAGTGTGTCGAAAAGCAACAGATCTTTGTGGAGTTCGTGTATAGTTGAAAACGACGTGTCGACATTCTTACCAAGATCCTAACAAGGGTTTTCGTAGAAATGCACGAGCTACTTGGAGTGAAGAACTTCGAGCCAAGTCTTAACCTAAAGAGGAGATAAACAATCTATGTTAACTAAGTCAAACTTATAGGGGAGATTTTTATTATTAAGTATGACTCGTTAAGGGCAAATGAACTTAACGAGTTCTTAGGACTTAGTGCGTTTAATTAGAGAATTTTGTTACTCTAATAGAGAAAGTCTATAATTTTTAGTAGTTTTTAGGCACTACAAAAACTTTTCAATTACCGTTGTCAAATGTATGAGCTTGAATATTCTCCCACAAAAGTCTCTAGAATTTATTTTTGCTTACATTTTCATTTCTTCGATCTAATTTTTACCAACATGAGAACCCATTTGAATATTCACAATTCAAATTAAATAATCAATTTAGAGTTTAAATAAAAAGTTATTCAAAACTCTTACTCTCATAAAATAATGTAAATTAAATTTCACATAACTATGTACATTCCATTAAAATTTAACAATTTATTAAAATTATAAAAATATGTATACTATTTGCTTAAAAAGGTGGTTTGACCAAAGTTGGTGTTGTGGGTAAAATACTTACTATGCACAAAAACTCACGAAAATTTAAAGAAGGTACATTGAGATCAGAGAGCAACGAGCTGACCCCACGGAGGTCAGCCAAAGGACGAGTCGAGCGGCGAGCTGACCTCCCTAGGGTCGGCTAAGCGACGAGCCGACCCCCCGAGGGTCAGCAAAACGACGAACCGACACCTGGGAGGTCGGCCAAAGAGGACTCTAACCTTTCTCGGGGGTCGACCTCACCCATATCAACTCCCCCCAAGACCGTTACACTTCAAGCCACTCTAACGGTTACAAACAAAATAAATAAACGGATGTGTAACAGTCGAGAATTATGAGCCTGTTTATTATCAGGTTAATGACAAAAATGTTATAACCGACGTCGTCATTAACCAGCGCCATAATGTGCCTTACTAAATGCTCCAGGGCGGTTATCAGTCCGATGGCTATATAAAGGTCAGTTTTTCCACCAAGAAAGGCAAGCTAACTTAAGCACTCTAAGCTAAGCCATTCTAAAACTCTTGAGCTCTCTATACTCTACATGTTTTCCAACTCATTTCTGACTTAGGCATCAGAGGCCTTGTGGCTCACACCACACCGGTGTCTAACGCTGCTTTGTCATCTTGCAGGTTACTCTATTCCCGGTAATACAAATATTACCTTTGATCTCGAGGAACCATTTTTCGGTATCAACAGTTGGCGCCGTCTTTGGGGACGAGTAGTGTTCTACCAAAAAAGCTAATCACGTACGCTTTTCTTCCAAAAAATGACGAACAACGTTAGTCATAGCAACCATGCTAATGACATTGAGTCTGACAACGTTCACACTCTAAGTAGAGTGGCTGCCAGAGTTCATAATCAAATTCAAGTTTGGGGTCAATTTGGAGAGATGCATGAACAACCAGAACTGATAGAGGAACACGCTGATCCAAAGATGACCACCCTAGAAAATAAGGTGAACGATATGGTGGAGTGCATCGATCGGCTTGTTGAGTTACTCAAAAGACCCAACCCGATCATGGTCGCCATCACCGAAAACCAAGAGGTACCACCAGCAGCAGTGGAGCCCCCCCATTCCCAAAGGAGAGCTGAAACAGGCAACCAGAAGGGCAATGGGCAACTCCCCAAACATCATATCGCACCACCTTTGGTGAGGGATCCTGCTAAAGGAAAAACCCCTGCCACCGACGCTCATGTCAAAGACACAATAAGACCCCAAAAGCAAGTTGAAAGACTTAGGCTAGGCAGGAATGACCAGAGAAGAGCCCGATCCGCTCAGTAAGGAGCAAAAAGTTGCCTCTAGAAGTGAATGGTGTCGGTCCAGGACCCGCTCAGTAAGGAGCAATCAGCCACGAACCAATCTGCAAGAGTCTTATACCCCTAGAGCTACCAAAGCCCCAAGTGTCCGGGTAAAGGAGTCAGATTTGGGAACTGACCTGCAAGATCTGATCAATCAACAAAGATAAGAGCTGACACATGGGGAAGTCGAAAGTCAGCCATGGGCTGCAGAGTTACGAAGCCTACAAGACCATCTTGGAGACATGAAAAAGGCGTAGGACCAAGACGGACTCGACTTGGACAATCTTGTAGACCAAGTCGACCCTCCTTTCACTGACGATATTATGAAGGTGGAGGTTCCGACAAAATTCAAACTCCCAACGATGAAGCCATACGATGGGTCAAAAGATCCTGTTGAACACTTAGATACATTCCGGTCATGGATGAAACTCCATAGAGTCCAGGATGCAATCAAGTTTAGAGCATTTTCGTTTTCGCTCACTAGACTAGCACGGCGGTGGTCCAGACAGCTTAAACGAAAGTCAATTGCCTCATTCCGTGAGTTGGCAAGGGCTTTCATCACTCAGTTTTTGGGTGGTCGAGACCAAAAAAAGCCTGCTACCCATTTACTGACGATAAAGCAAAGGAGTCATGAAACACTACGGGAATATGTGTCTCGTTTCAACAGTGAAGCACTGCAAGTAGAGGGGTATACCAACGGTACCGCTTTAACAACCATCGTTGCAAGACTCAAAGATGAGAAATTCTTGTGGTCGTTGGGTAAGAAAGCTTCAGTTACATACGTGGAATTACTAACCCGAGCCTAGAAGTACATGAGCGTGAGAGAATTATTAAATTCTAGATAGAACCCAGAAGAGAAGCGTTCCACCGCAGATTGGGACAAGTCAATAACTCGACATGAACAAGACCAGAAAGAGTCACGAAAGAGGAGGCTTGATGGTCACCCAAGCGGAAAGGACAAGCCAGTTAGAAAAGGCTTACCCCCTAGCCAATTCGAAAAGTACACCCCCACGATGGTACGAGTTGAACAGATCCTAATGGAGATTCAAGATAAAGAAACATTGAAATGACCTGCTAGGATAAGAGCGGGGTCCAACCGGCAGAATAAGGACAAGTACTGTCTATTTCACTAGGACCATGGGCACTCAACGTTAAAGTGTTACGACCTAAAAGAGGCCATTGAGGCTCTTATCCAAAAAGAACGCCTGAAAGAATATTTGGATAACAAAGAAAGGACGTAGGAAAGGCCTAGCAAGAAGCATGGGAAAGAGAACTCACCACCACCGCGTGAAATTCGAACCATTCTCGGAGGAGCAACTGGAGGAGAATCCAATCGAAGCCGAAAGGAGAAAGCTAGGCAGGCTCGACGAGCACCTAGAAGTGAAGAAGTGAGAATAACATTAACTACTAGCGATGTTATTAATCTTTCTACAGCGGAAGCCACTGCTGTGTATTAACCTCATAATGACGCTTTGGTGGTATCTTTGGTGATATCAAACATCCGAGTTAGGAGAATACTTGTTCATGGAGGAAGCTCAGCGGATGTACTTTCACTCGAGGCTTACGACGCCATGAAGCTAGGGCGGGAGCGATTAAAACCCAACGCAACCCCGTTAGTAGGATTTGAGGGAAACACTCTTCTACCCGAGGGAATCATCAAATTGCCTGTTACCTTCGGGGAAGGAACCAACTCAGGTTTGAAGTTTTTTAATTTTCTAGTGGTAAAAGATAATTTAGCGTACAATGCAATACTTGGGAGGCCTACTATACATGCGCTCCAAGCGGTCGTATCAACCTATCACCAGTTAATAAAATTCCCGACACCAACGGGAATAGGAAAAATTCAAGGCGAGCAATTAACCTCCAGAGAGTGTTATCACACAACTTTACGAGGAGTGATAAGCGTGATAGAGGTAAAAATTAGGGGTGTACATGGGTTGGGTTGGGTAGGGTTAAGGGTAATTTTTGGACCAACCCAAAAATTTGGGTTGGTCAACTTTTTAACCCAACCCAACCCAATTAGAGTTTCAACCCAACCCAACCCAACCCTATATTCTCGGGTTGGGTTGGGTTAGGTTCATCGGTTCAAAAGGATTAAAAGTTGAGGCGAGATTACAAATTCAACGAAAACACTAATTATTTCAATATTTGGAAGTCAAATATCGGTATAAAATTTGATTAATTATAAAGCTAATTTTGTAAAGAATGTGAGATTTTTTGATTAAAAAATTGGATAAATTCTTGAGAGAAAAAAAGTTTGAGAAAGATTGAGGTTTACTTGTTCATAGAAGGAAAAAAAGCAAAAAAAGGAAAAAAAACATAAAGTAAGAAAAGATGTACAACCACTAGGCTATCAACGACTTTACACTACAAAGATATGTTAAGAAATATATATTTATATTCGGGTTCCGGGTTGAACCCAACCCAAACCCCGTGAACCCGCAAACCGACCCAAAAGTCTGGGTTTACTAAAAATCTAACCCAACCCAAATTTTAAAAAATATAACCCAACCCAACCCTTACGGTTTGGGTTGGGTAGTCCAGGTAGCTCGGGTTACCAGTTTTTTTGTACACCCCTAGTAAAAATGGTAGAGGAAGAACTTGACATACGAGAGGTTGCGCTTGATACTGAAAGCACAACACCTATGTTAATTCTATCCTTGAACGAAGGAGTAGACCATGTCAAAGATGTGGACCTTACAAATTTGCTCAGAGATACCGAACGGAATAGGGTGAACCTACTGAGAAACTCGAAGTTGTATCTTTGTTAAGCGAAACCCAAACGATTAGCATCGGTACAGGCTTGAGCAAAGAACAGCGAGAGAGCCTCATTGTATTCTTGAAAAGCAATGCATACATTTTTTCTTGGTCAGCACAAGACATGCCTGAAGTAGACCAAAAAATCATGGTTCATAGGCTAAATGTGGACCGCGATCACAAGCCGGTTCGACAAAAACGAAGAGCATTCAACCACGCCTGAAACGAAGTGGTGGCCGAGCAAGTGGATGAATTGTTAAGAACAAATTTTATTCGTGAAGTTCAGTATCCTGAATGGTTATCCAACGTAGTATTGGTAAAAAAGCCAGACAAGAAGTGGAGGACTTGCATCTACTTCACAGATCTCAACAAAGCTTGTCCAAAAGATAGCTTCCTTCTACCACGCATAGACCAACTTGTGGATGCAACAACAGGACACGAAATGCTAACTTTTATGGATGCCTATTCACGATACAATCAGATCAAGATGCATGTACCCGATCAAGAGAAAACATCCTTCATCACTAGCTGAGGGTTGTACTGCTACAACGTCATGCCATTCGGCTTGAAAAACGCAGGAGCTACTTACCAACGGTTAGTAAACAAAATGTTTGCTCATTTGATAGGAAAAAGAATGGAGGTCTATGTAGACGACATGTTGGTGAAAAGAAAGAAGTCAAAATATCATCAAGTTGATCTCTTGAAAGCTTTCTAGACCTTAAGACTTTATCAAATGAAGTTAAACCCTAGCAAGTGCGCATTCGGGGTGCAATCGGGAAAATTTCTAGGTTTCTTAGTACACAAGCGAGGAATCGAGGCCAACCCCGATAAAATTCGTGCGATACTAGAGTTGACGCCACCACAAACTTTGAAGCAATTACACAGTTTGAATGGGAAGGTGGTAGCCCTAAGTCAGTTCGTAAGTAGAGCAACTGACAAGTGCTTACCTTTCTTCAAGATCTTAAAGAACAAAGGGAAGTTCGAATGGACCCTAGAATGCGGAAAAGCCCTAAAACAACTAAAGACGTATTTGGGAGCAGCACCCCTCCTCTCAAAACCAACTCCAGGCGAGGACCTCTTCCTCTACTTGGCCATATCAGAAAGAGCAGTGAGCTCTGTTCTTGTTAGAGAAGACAATGGAGGACAACTACCAGTATATTATACCAGTAACGTCATGGTAGAAGCCGAAACTCATTACCTGCAGGTAGAAAAGTTAGCTTTGGCACTGGTAACCTCTGCTAGGAGATTACGTCCTTACTTCCAAGCGCATAAGATAATGATGCTAACAAAATTTCAGCTGCGTCAAGTACTTCAAAGACCCGATGTGGCAGGAAGGTTGATGAAATGGGCGGTAGAGCTAAGCGAATATGATATAATCTATCAGGCTAGAGCTTCTTTCAAGGGTCAAGCAGTAGTAGATTTCATGGTCGAGCTCGCTCCGCCACTAAGCAATGGTGAGAAAGAGGAGGTCCACGTTTTGGGACCCTCCCAAACTTGGACCCTTTATGTTGATGGGTCTTCCAACCACAAAGGATGTGGAACAAGATTATTGTTGCAATCACCAGACGGGGACCAGTTTGAATATGCACTTCGTTTTAAATTCCAAGCTTCTAACAATGAAGCAGAATACGAAGCGCTGATAGCTGGTCTACAAGTAGCCACAACCATTAGGGCAAAACATCTGTCCATCATGAGCGATTCTCAACTCATTGTTAGCCAAGTATCAGATATATATCAGGCTAAAGAGAAAAGAATGGTGGCCTACCTGGAAAAAGTCAAAAAGTTATTGACGGCTTTTTCTAGTGTACAAGTTCAGCAAGTACCCTGGTCTCAAAATAGCAGCGCTGATGCTCTAGCAAAGTTAGCGGCTGCATATAAAACGGAAGTCAGCCGAACGGTACCCGTGTAAGTGCTCGATAGGCCCAGTGTCTCCGTAGAATTGCTACATGAAATTTCCATCAAACCTCTAACACCATCGAATAATTGGATGACCCCCCTCATTAATTATTTGGTAAAAGGGAAATCACCAAGCGATAAAGGGGAAGCCATACGCTTAAGGTATAAGGCTGCAAGATATGTGGTGCAAAATGAGAAGTTGTACAAGAAGAGGTATTCGTTGCCACTCCTGAGATGCCTAGCCCTCGAAGAAGCCACATACGCCATGAGAGAGATACACGAAGGTGTTTGCGGAAACCACGCTAGGGCACAATCTTTAACACAAAAGCTGATAAGACAAGGGTATTATTGGCCCACTATGTCAGAAGACACCCGATGGTACACCCGATAGTGCAATCGGTGCCAGCGCTTTGCCACAATTCAGAGGTAACCTGCTGAGATCCTGACCAGTATGACAGGACCTTGGCCTTTCGCACAATTGGGAAACACTTTTAGAAAAGTGTCCCAAATATGTAAAATCATAGGAAACACTTTTAGAAAAAGTGTCCCAAATATCTAAAACATTTTAAAAGATTATTCATTTAATCTTAAAAAATGTAAAATAATGGGAAACACTTTAGAAAAGTGTCTCAATTATGTAAAACATTTTAAAAGATTATTCATTTAATCTTAAAAAATATAAAATCATGGGAAACACTTTTAGAAAAAGTGTCACAAATATGTAAAACATTTTAAAAGATTATTCATTTAATCTTAAAAAATGTAAAATCATGGGAAACACTTTTAGAAAAAGTGTGCCAAATATCTAAAACATTTTAAAAGATTATTCATTTAATCTTAAAAAATGTAAAATAATGGGAAAATCTTTTAGAAAAAGTGTCTCAATTATGTAAAACATTTTAAAAGATTAATTATTTAATCTTAAAAAATGTAAAATCATGGAAAACACTTTTAGAAAAAGTGTCACAAATATGTAAAACATTTTAAAAGATTATTCATTTAATCTTAAAAAAATGTAAAATCATAGGAAACACTTGTCGAAAAAGTGTCCCAAATAGGTAAAACATTTTAAAAGATTATTCATTTAATCTTAAAAAATGTAAAATCATGGGAAACACTTTTATAAAAAGTGTCCCAAATATCTAAAACATTTTAAAAGATCGATTCATTTAATCATAAAAAAATGTAAAATCATAGGAAACACTTTTAGAAAAAGTGTCCCAAATAGGTAAAACATTTTAAAAGATTATTCATTTAATCTTAAAAAATGTAAAATCATGGGAAACACTTTTAGAAAAAGTGCCCAAATATCTAAAACATTTTAAAAGATTATTCATTTAATCTTAAAAAATGTAATATAATGGGAAACACTTTTAGAAAAAATGTCCCAAATATCTAAAATATTTTAAATGATTATTCATTTAATCTTTAAAAATGTAAAGTATAGAGGAGGTACTCTTAAAGAAGCCTTGCCTAAAAATCAAGAGCCAAATTTAAGAGTGGGGGTAATGTTGTGGGTAAAATACTTGCTATGCACAAAAACCTGCGAAACTTTAAAGAAGGTACATTGAGATCAGAGAGCAACGAGCTGACCCCACGAAGGTTGGCCAAAGGACGAGCCGACCCCTCGAGGGTCGGCCAAGCGACGAGCCGACCCCCCGGGGGTTGGCCAAACGACGAGCCGACTCCTCAGGGGTCAGCCAAGCGACGAGCCGACCCCTCGGGGGTCGGCCAAGGAACGAGCCAACCCCCTAGGGTCGACCAAATAGCAAGCCGACCCCTCGGGGGTCGGCCAAAGGGGACTCTAACCTTTCTCGGGGGTCGACCTCACCCATATCAACTCCCCCCAAGACCATTATACTTCAAGCCACTCCAACGGATACAAACGAAATAAATAAACGGATGTGTAATAGTCGAGAATTATGAGCCTATTTATTATCAGGTTAATGACAAAAACGTTATAACCGACGTCTTCATTAACCAGCGCCATAATGCGCCTTACTAAATGCTCTAGGGCGGTTATCAGTCCGATAACTATATAAAGGTCAGTTTTTCCACCAAGAAGGGCAAACTAACTTAAGCACTCTAAGTTAAGCCATTCTAAAACTCTTTAGCTCTCTATATTCTACCTGTTTTCCATCTCATTTCTGACTTAAGCATCGGAGGCCTCGTGGCTCACACCACACCAGTGTCTAATGCTGTTTTGTCATCTTGCAGGTTACTCTATTCCCGACAATATAAATATTGCCGTTGATCCCGAGGAACCATTTTTCGGTATCAACAATTGGTATGCATGTTAGACACTAAACTCTATCATATTTTCATGTGACAATTGTTTTCTTTATTATTATTTTAATTGTTTATTACATCAATATTGGTGATCACCTTGCATTTAAAAAACATTGCAATCTTGTTGTCTAACAAAGATTTCTATATGCTGGTATTGGCTACATGTATTATGTTCCACGCGGATGTAGACATACTCTTGACTTGTGATGTTGTAGATGGTAGAAATTATGACACTATAATGTGTTGAAGGTTCTCAACTCTAAATTGGAGAATATTTTTGTAATCATTGTATGCTCCTAGCGTACTTATATATAAGAGAGAGATGGAGTGATAATGTGTCACATGTGACAACTTTAATTACCAAAAGTATTTTAACTTTAGTAACTCTTAAAATATTGAATATATGGAAAAAAAATTATCTCAAAAAATTTTATTTTCAGCTTTATCTTGTACGTCGTTTACTTCATTTACCTCTATTATAGATGACTCATAGCAATTGTACTAGTAACACGTATTGCATTTAATGACCCACTTTGTTAGAAGCCCTCATGACTCATACATATGACACAGTGCACTATCGCACCATAACACTCATCACTAGCAAGCGATTATAGGTTATGCATGAATATTTTCATGGACGACTTAGTAGGATATGCATTAATTTTTCATATGATTCATTTTTAATACACCCGAGATTTTCTTCCCATCTTACATCCATGAAGGAATATCGTTAGTAGTGGGCATAATATCTTTTAATATTTTGAGAAATTCTTAAAAACTAATGTCACTCTATTCAATTCTAACTTTCCAACCATACACCTTTATTGCATTCCTTATACAATGGTTTCTTGGCATCTGGAAGCAACTTCTCAAATTCATTTGGATCTTGTAAATATAAATTTGGAGCAACACGTCCAACATCATTCTCTTCATCCATACAAAATTTGGATATAAAAAATTCACTATAAAAAGTTGAATTAGGAATTTTTTTCGCAATGGAAAAACTAAATTTTATAACTTTGATCTATGTTATTGATAAATAAATGGTATCTAATATCATTGTGACTATATTTTTCACAATTTCTACATTTCAAACAAGGGTAACGAATCGATGTAATATTTGTATTAGAAATGTATATACAATAACTTCTCCAAGCCCAACTCAAAATATTTAGATAATCTACTTCTGTCCATTCGTGATTTATCACTTATTGAAAAACCATTGAGTAAAATGAACAACTAAACTTGAGATTATTTGGATTCTTTTTATCATAAAAGAGTTCTTTCTAACTAGGATACAACTTTTAAATTGAGATCACAAGATTTTGCTTATTCTTTAATCATTTTCTAGCAATTAAAATATATACTAGCAACAAAATAAGATGACAATGATAGAAAGATCAACACAAGAATTTTGAGTGGTTTGGTTGTAAGTCCTACATTCTCTTTGCTAAGTTTTGGCTCAGGTGAGTCAATAGTATTAGAAGTCGTTTTGCATTACATATAATCCAAATGTAATTAAACATGGCTAGAAAAACATGGCTGAGGAAAATGGATGCACCCAAAATAAACCCATGACCGATGAGCTCTTCATCTAAGCAGTCAATTACTCCACGAGACAGATCGAATCTTTAGGCGGTCTTCACAATAGTGGCTCCTCCAGGTGGTCTTTGCGCGACACTTTAGGTAGCTTTACTTGGCTAGTCTTCACGACCCAATAAAAAGGTGGTTCAATGAGGCACTTCTTAAGCATTTTTCTTCAATGTGAAGGAACTTCAATATGGAGTTTCCTCTCTCTTGGGTATTTACTCAAATGACCTCAATTAACAATTAACTCTCAATTTTATTTTCCAATTGAATAACACCAAAAGCTTAAGTTGAATAAATGGGCCAATGCAATATTTATAGAATAACAAAAAGGATTCACTTGGGGTTAATTGAATTAGATTCACCCTAATTAGTTATAAGAAAAAGTCCAACCTAATCTCTGAATTAATTAATGAGTATTTTAATTAACCTAGATTAAAATGTATTTATTTTTCATCCACTTATACAATTTAACATTTAATTCCTTTGTTATTATTTAAAGTGCAAGAGAATTAATTATAACAATGTTAATTGCACTATCATCATTCATATCAAAAGAAACTCATCAACTTATGTCTCTCATAATGACACATTAAAAATACTTATTTATAACTTTATCAATATTTTTTTTTTCTAAAATAATCAATTTAAAAATTGACAAATATAAAAATATACGAAACACAAACTAACTAACCAAGTATTATATATTTCCATGAATGCCTAATTTTTAACTAATCTTGATACACAAACAATTAGGGACAAAATATAAATGGTTTACAAAATATTCTCTTGCGCTTGTTGAATTCTACATATCAAACACCATTTCCTTAAGAACATACATCAATTCCATAATGCACTCTTTTAATGAAACAATGACATTCATATTTCTTTGTAATCGAATAATCTTTTTTATTTCTTTATAATTAAATGTTTAATTTCTAATTCAACTTCTTTAAAATAATATTATTTACGACTTAAGTTTTAAATTATGAATATTATTCAACTTAACATAAATCATAAATATAAATTTATTGCCTTATATATATATTATTTTATACATTTTTTAGTACAAATAATATTGGAGAAGGAGGCTGTGTTGTAATTACTAAATTGAGATACAACTTCTAAATTGAGATTACAAAATTTTGCTCATTCTTTAGTAATTTTCCACCAACTAAAAGTAATACCAGCAGCAAAATAAAAGTGATAATGATAGAGAGATCGATACAAGAATTTAAAGTGGTTCAGTTGTACGACCTATGTTTACTTTGCCTAAATATTAACTTAGGCCAGACAACATTATTAAATGTCGTTTTACAATAAACAAAAAAGGAATGAATAATGAAAATTAAACTCACTTTAAATGAAAAATAGAACAAATTAATTAAGGAAATGAAATATTACTACTTTACTCACTAAATTCCTCCATAAATCTTACCCATGAGTTGACCTTTCTTGATCCTGAGAATCATTCCAAGAAATTGCTACTGAAGTAACCCAAAAAACCTCTACAAGAAGTTGTCTTAAACTGTCCAAAAACTCCAAATCAAGGGCTGGAAAATAGTCCCTAAGAGGCTGAACAACAGCCCACATGGCTGAGGAAAAGATGCAAGCAACGGCTCCATTTAGGCGAGCTAGCCACTTGACGCGTTAGATCAGATCTTTAGGTGGCCTTTACACTAGTGGCTCCTCCAGGTGGTCTTTGATTAAAGTTTTCAAACTAAACTATATTCTAAATTGAAAATCTAAGAATTATTAGACCAATTCACAATGACTTTAAAAATCATAAAAGAAAGAATTTAGCTTCAAGATATTTACTAAAGCAGGCATAGTTATTAAAAAAAAAAGGTATGATTGATAGTCAAGAATCGAATCAAATCCCAAAATTTCAAAACAAAAAAATGAGATTAGAAAATATATATAAAAACCAGTTTGAAGAAATGAAGTATGAATTACGTTTCCTTTTACTTTTAGAGAAGATATCCAAAAGAAACTCATTACGATGCTAATTACGCTATCGTTATTCATAGCAACAAAAACTAATCAATTTATCTCTATCAACTATGACATATTAAAAAATTTTATTTAAAGTCTTATCTATATTTTTCTCTAAAACAATCAAGGTAAAAATTGACAATGCAAAAATATACTCAAAGCAATCATGACCAACCAAATATTATTTAATTCCATCCATGCCTATTTGTAACTAATCTTGATATACAAATAATTAGAGACAAAATATAAGTTGTTTACAAAATATAAGTTGTTTACAAAATATTCCCTCAAACATTATTAATCCTTTATACACATTTGCCCTTGTTAAATACTACATGTCAAATACCATTTCCATAAGAACATACATCAATCCCATAATGCACTCTTTTAATGAAACAATCGCATTCACATGGTTGGGAATACAAATAAATTGGTAATCGGTTAAATAAGGGGTAAATCATGTATTTATAAAGGAGGGAAATCATCTCCATTGGTGTGAAACCTTTTAAGTGAAAAAAAAGCCATGAAGGAATATGACCAAAGCGATAATATCATACCAATGAAGAGATCCATGTTAGACTTGTCGTCCGTTAACAAATGGTATCAAAGTTATTTTCCCTGACTTAGTCATATTAGAAGAACCTTAGTATGAAACAAAGATTTGTGAGCCTCAATATGAACTACAATGAAATAGTCATGATGAAAATCCGTGGTTGAGACGCCTAATGTGTGCTTCGGTGTGAGTGCTTTTGAATGTGTTTGTGATTGAGCATATGTGTACTCCAAGTGAGAAGTTATTCTGAAATGGTTTCCTTGGTAAGGGTAGTTGCTAGTCGCTTAAATGTAAACTGAGTGGATATGCGATTGAACTTGTTTGCTCAAATGTAATTTAGAAAGGTTCGTGGTAGTGAGTTAAGGTGTGCTCAAGTATAATACGGAAAATAACTATTAGTAGGGGAGAATCACATGTGGTATTTTGTTTGAGGGGAGGATTGTGGGAATACAAAAAAAGTTGTAATCCCACATTAGTTTAATAAAGGGTAGATGAGTTTACAAAATAAGGCAATGATTTCCATGGATATGAGAAATTTTGGGTGAAAAAAAAAAGAGTCATGAGTGCTTATGCCCAAAGTGAACAATATCATACCAATGTGAAAATCTGGATAGGGTTGTCGTCCCTTGACACACATCTTTAACACAAAGTCAAATAAATCATTATAGGAAAGCAAAATATAATAGAGACCCATTTCAATCATAAGACAAAAAATAACTTATAGTCACTATTATGAAAACGACAATCAACAATCGATACAAAAAGATATGAAAACAGATAAAATAAATGTGAGAGAAGAGAACACAGAAGTTTACGTGGTTCACCAACGTTGTGTTGGCTAGTCCACGGGCAGAAGAGGAGAACAATATTATTGAGAGAGACGAAAATTTACTGATATAGAGATTATGTTATAATACGGCTAGGGTGTAATTTGAATTTATATAGGGATTCTCATTAAACCCTATTACAGAATGCAGATGTGTGGATGCGCTGTGGAAACAGAATGCTCTGCGGAATGCGCTTGCGCATATAGATGCGTTCGCACAACAGAGTGCTAAAAGCGCAAATGAGTTTGGCAACGGGGGCGTTGCCCTCGCACCCCCACTCGCTGACCGAGCAGGGACCGACGGCTAATCGCAGGCCATTAATGCGTTTAAGGTATAACACAACAGTCACTATCAATTTAATTATACCAACCCAACACTCACAAAATGGTAAGACCATCCACCTTCACTAAACTATCCTTTTATACAAAGTAAAAAATTCTATGCTAGGTTCCCGCGGTGGCAAACCTAAAATCCTGTGAAATTTAAGATGATGGGTTAAAGGGTGGTGACATACCTTTTCCCTAGTTTAAAAGCTAAACAACGTTCAAACTAACGATTCTATTAATATGGATTTGAAGCATTTTAGTACTCTAAGAAAAGTCTTTTTTTCTCTATTTTGAAACCTAAACAAGGTTCAAAATTTGATAATTATTTTCATGAAAACAATCAATTTAAATGATTTATACTTGTGAATTCAAAATTTCTTATTCGAGTAACTTTTTGTTAATATGACAACAAAAATAATATAATATAATTGAATAATCTTTTTATTTCTTTATAATTAAATATTTAATTTCTAATTCAATTTCTACAAATTAATAATTATTGAGCAATCATAAATTTAAGTTATATATATTTTCAAAATCAAACTTTCAAGTTAATTGAACAACAAAATTGAAATTATATTTTTTCTCTTTTATTTTAATTTACATATGTAAAATTAAATTTATAATATAGTTTTTAAATTATGAATATTGTTCAGGTTAACGTAAATCATAAATATAAATTGATTGTCTTTTTAATTTATTTTATACTTTTTTTAGTACAACAATTATTGGAGAAGGGGATTCAAACTTAAAGTAAATCATAAATATAAATTAATACCAAACTGTTGTAATTACTCTAAATTTTTTTTTTGAAACAGAAGCTGAAACTAACAATAGCAGAAAGAAAGAAAATTTTTAAATAGGCCTGGCAACAGTCACCGTCTTCAGCTCACGGTCATAATTGGGAAGTAATTCCTCCGAAACATCTTCAATCCAGTGTTGTTCCCCCCGTCTTCCATTGCTTTCTTAGCCCAATCAACTAAAATTAATACCTGCAGCAAAATAAAAGTGCAATGATAAAGAGATTGACATAAGAATTTAGAGTGGTTTGGTCTTACGATCTATGCCCACTTTACCTAAGTTTTGACTTAGGCGAGACAACATTACTTACATTACATGTACAACAAATGTAATTTAAAAAATGAACAAAAAATGAATCAACAAGGTTATGAAAATTTAACCAACCTTAAATGAAAAATAGAACAAATTAATTAAGGAAATGAAATATTTCTACTTTGCATACTACATTCCTCCATAAATCTTACCCCGGAGTTGACCTTTAAGATTCTTGATCCATAGAATCATCTCAAAAAATTGCTACTGAAGTAACCCCAAAAACCTCTACAAGAAGTTGTCTTAAACTGTCCAAAAACCCCAAATCAAGGGCTGAAAAATAGTCCCTAGTTTTGTTGTTCTTTGGACGTGAGGAGTGGTCCTCAACAATCCCTCGTTTGTATTTTGTAGTAAACAACTACTCTTCAATCTCTTTTAACTACTCTTCAACCCCCTTTTAACCACTCTTTAAACCCTCTATCAAATCTCTATTTCTTTTTTTAAAACAATTTTATTAAATCTCACTTTAAATTTCATCAAATTTATCTTTTAATCTCAGCTAACATCAATATTTAAATATTTCTTTCTACAATAATTTTAACTCTATCGAAAAAGTCAATAGCGAGTTGGCTTGATAGATTGGTTGTAATCCAATTTAATTCTACTTTCAAAAATTCGATCTTAAAATGAATTATTTCATTAAAAAATTACCAATGAATAACAATTTTAATTCATAAAAAAACCGCATTTTTTTAATAAAACATTGATGTAACCATATTTCAAAAAATTTCAAAAAATTATAAGAAAAAATTTACAAATGAAATAGAGTAATAAATTAACAACAAATACTAAATTTTAGCTTTATCCTTATAATAATTAAAATTTGACATTTAAAAATAAAAGAATCAAAATAAAATTAGAAGTACGTAGACTAAAGGGAAATTGTGCTTCATAGTCTAATTTCACAAAATATTTAAGTAAATTTGAAAATATTTGCATCCATTATAAAAAATACGGTTTGGTTAATATTCATTGTACAATATAATTTGGGACATTAATAATAAAATATTATATGTTATAAGTACAATATTGTGTATTAATATAGTATTATGTATAAACAATACCGTATAATGAGTATTAATTTTTTTTTACAAAAGATACTTGTATTAAGGGGAGAACGAAGAGGAGCAAAAAGCTCAAGAATTACAGAAGCGCATACCAGTTTAAAACAATCATAGCAACCGAGTAATTTTTGAAGTAAATAGAATTAAGGCTCCATTCAGCCGCAGAGAGCACGATATCATCCCAAATAAAGAGAGGGGATTTCCATCTATGATCAGGCGAGAAGATTCTGGCATTTCTTTCTTTCCATATCCACAAAACAACTGCACCTCTTAAGTTGGTAGCCATCTCCATACGTTGAGAACTTACCTTAAAGCAAAACAAGTTGGTAAGCAAAAGACCCATATCTTCAAAGTTCTCTATGCTAGCCTTGTATGGTGTTGGGAATTTAGACCAGATGGCCTGAGCGAAAGGACAATAAATAAAGATATGATCCAGAGTCTCGATGTTGTTCAAACAAAGGGTGCAACGTGAGGACCCAAGGCAGTTGAGAGGTTGACGCTTCTGCATGATCTCAGATGTGTTCAGACCTTTATAAAACAAAGTCCATATGAAGACTTTAACTCTTTTTGCAATAGAGTTTTTCCAGAAGAAGTTGTTAGGCCTAGTATTGTTGGTATCGTTGCTTTCACCAAGGATCATATTCATTTCTTTAACAGTAAAAGATTTATCAAGCGAAGGCTTCTAGATGAGAGCATATTTCAAATCATTACAAGGTCTCAGCCAACCATTAGAAATTTCAGACCAACGGTTGTGCTCTCTGAAAAGGAGATTTTGAAAAGGATTTAAAATCCAAGAAGCAGCATCTTTATTCCATGCCTGGTCCACCGTGATATGCTTGTCCAAAGAAAGAGCATAAAAGCGCGGGTAAAGCTCACCAAGTTTGCCATTATAGGTCCAATGGTCATGCCAAAAACTTGTATTTTTACCACTATTAATCTTCCATTGAAGCATAGGTTGCATAATAAGAGCTTGTTTGACAATATTAGTCCAAGGAGAACGTTGGCTTCCATGTCTACAAAGAGAAGGAATATCACCATCTTTGTTAGCCTTGTATTTTTCATTGATCACCAATTTCCATAGCGAATTATCATCAGAAAGATATCTCCATATCCATTTACAGAGAAGAACCGTATTAGAAATTTGAATCTTGTAATTCCCATACCACCGATATGCTTAGGAAGAGTGACAATATCCCACCGAACTAAATGAGCTTCACCTTGTTCGTCCACCCCTTTCCAAAGAAATTTTCTCATAATGCGCTCAATCTTTTTATGAATATTGATTGGTGCTTTGAATACAGAGAGCATATAAGTGGGAAGGTGTTCAATAACAGATTTAACCATGGTTAAGCAACCACCTTTGGACAGATAACAAAATTGCCATTGATTCAACCTTTTTTCTATTTTATCCACCGTATTTTCCAGAAAGACGAAGCTCTAGGATTACCACCCAGAGGCATGCCAAGATAATTAATAGGAAAAGAGGCATGGTTTAAACCACAAAGATCTTTCACATGAGCTTGCTGTTGCTCCCCAATGTTTATGGATGAGAAGGAAGACTTTTTCATGTTCATTTTCAACCCTGAAGCAAGCTCAAAGCTTTTGATGATATAATAAAGGTTTTTTTATCGATCCAAAATCCAGTTCAGAGAAGAGTAAGTGTAACGACCCGACCCGAAAGGGTTCTAAAATAGGCTGTTACCTCAATGCATGCATACAAATCTACAGAAAATTTGCAAAATGGTGTTCAGATTCTAAGTAAAAACTAAAACATAAAACATCCATTTAAAAAGTCAACATCAATCCTGAAACCTGTCCCTATTTCCAAGCACATGTTCCAAGACAAATACATTTACAAAACTTACTCTGATCAGAGATTTATTTAAAACATACAAGCTTTACAATAGTGCTAGAATCCGGAAATACATTCAGAAAGCACCCTAGGGCTCCGTGCCCAACTACATGCATTCAGAGGACATTTAAAACATCAACATAAACATAAGACTCAGAGTTGAACAACGGGTTTCCATGATCACAGCTCCTTCTCCAGCCATCATGTCTCGCACCATGGCTACTTGTGGAAAAACCACAAAAATAAGGGTGAGTAACGAATTACTCAGTAAGAATCCCCAACCAGGGTACAATACAATATAATCAGTCATCTAGTACCAAAGCATGCAAGCAAACAACTACCAACACAGATCATAGCTCAACG
Source organism: Sicyos edulis (assembly GCA_036507275.1). Classification (NCBI taxonomy): domain Eukaryota; kingdom Viridiplantae; phylum Streptophyta; class Magnoliopsida; order Cucurbitales; family Cucurbitaceae; genus Sicyos; species Sicyos edulis. The sequence continues at coordinate 9,535,962 of CM071851.1, forward strand.
AGCTCACAAGGAAAGATCTGGAATCATCGGAAGTCTCCTACTTCCGGCCTAATGATTGGTTATCCTAACCAATCCCGGGACATCACCGAGGTATCTTTCACTCGGGGGATTGTTCAGCTCAAAAACTGATCCCAAAGATGTCCTCAAGGGCCTCCTTGCCCTTGCTAATCTAGACTTACGGGAGAGTACCCAAAATGGTGTACTCACGACATTAGCCCGGGGGAGCTCTCCGAACCGGCGACTAACGCGTGTGCGCGCACACCGCATGCTGCTGCAACCGGCGTAAATGTGGGGGCCCAAGGACAAACTACGCGGGCCAGGTACGCATGCCTAAGACTCGGAAGCGGTGTCACTGATCACAGTAGCGCGAGGCCCTCGGCGCTCATCTGTGCAGCCTGATCCACCGACCTGAAGCTAAGAACCGGCCAAGGCAGGCTTACACCGTTGGCAGGGTTCCGCTCTAGCAGGCTACAAACTAGGCATACGCCGAAGTGGGTAGCTAAATCCACAACCGGCGATCGGGGGGGCAAGCAAGATACTTTATGCTGCGCACACTTTACTCCCGACCAGTGGGGACAAAGTACGTTATGTCCGCTCTCAGCCTCTGGATGATGACAAACCCTACAACTCTATCTAAGAGTACAGAGTAAAATTAATGATTCCTGGCTAGCAAACAATGACCGACATCAATCACATTTACCTAGCATGATACTACAAGCTTAAGCAGGAATCATAAGCATGTTGGCAGAACAAACCTAGCATGACACTAACATGTAAAATCAGGCAAACATGCTAGCAAGAAATCAATCAAAGCTGCTCTATTATTATCATGCTCATAACAGTCAGCAAACATACAAGGCATATCATGAAAATATCGTAGGGCCTACACAACTCTGGTAAGAAATTCTTACCTGGTCGGAAGGCAACAACACACAATAAAATTAACTGCGATCGAACCTGAGCAACCTATAGCGAGCCAAACAAACACATCAATAATCATAAAAATAGGCCTAAATACAATAAAATAAACAGGGCTCGGCTCGGGAGCAACTCACGAGGCGGATCGACACGCGAACAAAGCCATTTGCCAGACGGGGCGAGGCAAAGGGCTGGCGTGCGCGCTACTGCTCTTTGCGGGCTGCAGGCGGACGGACGCGCTGGCGTAGGCGACAAGGGCTCTAGCTTGGCTGGGCGACATCGCGCGGCGCGGCTAGGGCTGAGGACAGGGCTGCGGCGCGAGCGACACGACGCCACGAGCTGGGGACGCGCGATCGCGCCGACACGGCGCGCGACGACACGGCGGCGCGCCAGTGGCTAGCGGCTTGGCACTGTGCGCGGCTAGGGCTGGGTGACGCGACACTGTGCGACAAGGGCTCGGGCGACAAGACACTGGGCGAGCTCGGGCTGGCGACCTGGCTGGGGCGACTCGGGCTGAGCGGCCTGGAGGCTGGGCGACGCGACCTGGCGAGCTGGGGCTCGAGCTGGGCCAGGCTCGGGCTAGCTGGGCGACCAAAGGGGCTGGCTCGGGCTAGGTGGGGGCTCGGGGAGAGAGAGAGAGAGAGAGAGAGAGAGAGAGAGAGAGAGAGAGAGAGAGAGAGAGAGAGAGAGAGAAATGGGAATTTTGAAAAGAAAAGGAAAAATAAAAGAAAAATGGGAAAAAGGGAAAATGGGAAAATAAAAGGAAAATAGGGATTTTAATCCTAATTTCCATCCTTATCCAAATTAAAACCTTAAAATCCCATTTCTCGGCTTCCTCCTTCGAGACCGGACCAAAGCAATCTTTTCCAATAAATAAAACTCACTTAAATCCAACTCCCAAATCAACAATAAGGGCCCGGGCTCAAATCCCAAAGGAAGCACTCAACCAACCATCACTTTGCCAAAGCCCAAACCACAACCGAGCTTCCAACCGACTAGCCCAAACAGCTCGGGACTCGCAGCCACCAACAAACAAACCTCGACAAAGGCAGGAGCTGCCTCGAAGCCCTGAAAATCCACAAATCCTGCCCGGGGATCCAAAAGACCAAAATACCCCCAAGGGTCAAAACAGCTCTAATGACCCAACCAAACAACCGAATCTTGACCCGAAGGCACCTCGAAAACTGGAATAGGAAACTGGGCTGTTACAGTAAGACATCATTCGCAAACATTACATGAGATATATGAGTATTACCATTGCGAAATTTGCATCTTTTAATTAGCCCCTTCTCTTGGGCATCAATAATCAAGCTAGATAAATAATCCATAGCCAACACAAAAATGAATGGAGATAAGGGGTCACCTTGACGGATACCACGGTTCGCTGAAATTTTACCCCGAGGCTTGCCATTGATAAGAACAGAGTAACTAGGAATGGTGATACACGCTTCCATCCATCTGACCCAAGTGCGTTGAAGCCTTTCATTTGGAAGATTGTCAGGATAAAGTTCCAATTAAGTTTATCGAAAGCTTTTTCGATGTTGATCTTGATTATGATTCCCTTCACTTTAGAGCATCGCCAATAATCAACGATCTTGTTAGCTATCAGAATTTCATCCGTGATCTGACGTCCATTAACAAAAGCAGATCAATCATGTTGGGAAGCACTAATTTGAGTCTCTCCTATAGCAGTTTCGCAAGAATTTTGTACAGGCTCATAGTTAGGCTAATGGGACGAAACTCACTAACCTTTGTAGGCTTTTGCACTTTGGGAATAAGAGCAATGTACGTCTCGTTAACAGAACGATTGACAATACCTTTCAGGAAAAAATCTTGGAACATCAACATAATTGATGGCTGAAGAATGTTCCAATTTTTTTTGTAGAATTCGATTGTAAATCCATCAGGGCCATGAGCTTTGTTCGTGCCTAAGTTGTCCAAACAATGCTTGATCTCAAATTCAGTAAAAACAGAGCTGAGATTTGTAGCTTGCTCAATGGTAATCTGCTTCCATTTAACATTCTTTATGATCCAACCTTTAACCGAAGGGCCCATATATAGATTAGAGAAAAAATTGATGAACTCGCCTAAAGACTTGAGTCAGTGATGCAACTGATACCTTGGTCATTAACAATTTTCGAAATGAAGCTATAACACATTTGAGTAGAACATGGTCTATGAAAGTAGGAAGTGTTCTCACCGTTCTCTATTATCCAACTCTTTTTACAACTCTAGAACCCTTTTTTCCTTTCTGTCAAAGCAAGTTGAGAAATTTCAGCCCGAAGACGGATTCTCATGAGAATATGATCATGAGAGATTGATCCATTTTCTTCCATCTCATCAATTCTATCAAGTTCTTTCATCAAATTTTTTTGTGTAGTTTTGGAATTATTTATATTGTCACGACCCCAAAATTTGCAATTTTGAGCTAAAATCTTGAGCCTTCTGATAAAGGAATATCCAGGATGACCAACAACCACAGCTTGAGACCACCAGGGAAGGATTTGCTCGCAAAAAGAGATGGAACTGAGCCATGAGTTCTCAAATTTGAAAGGCCATGGTCCCTATTTTAAATCTTTAGACTCCAAAAAGATTGGAAAGTGATCAGATGTAGGTCGAGCAAGACGACGAGTATGATACAGGTGGAATTTATCAATCCATTGATTAGAGACCAAGAATCTATCAAGCTTTGAAAGGGTCGGAGAAGCCCGAAGATTCGACCAAGTGTAAGAACTATTGAGAGATATTGGCTCGTTGAGATTTAAGAAGCATATGAATCTGTTGAAATCTCTCATACTTCTTTTAGGCAGATTAGTGAAGGAAGATTCATGAGCCCAATGAAAGAAGTTAAAATCGCCACCCAGAAGCCACTGAGGTGAGCAGAGACCATTAATGTAATGTAGCTCTTTCCAAAATTTCTTTCTATTTTTCCTACGGGAGGGGCCGTATATCCCAGTGCACGACCATAAGGAGCAATCGTGCAACTTGAAGTGGATTGAAAGGGAGAAGTCTCCACGAACAACCTTTTCTGCAGAAAAAGAGAGTCTATCCCACATAATAAGAATACCACCAGAGGAATTGATGGCTTCAATAGAAGACCAAGCAATGCTAATCGAGCTCCAAAGAGATTTAATAAGTAGATGGGGAGGGGAACTGTTGAGTTTGGATTCAGAAATAATCACGATATCGGGGTTAATATTAGCAATCTCCTGTTGATTAAGGCCTGTTTGGAGATAGAATTCATACCTCTCATATTCCAAGCTAGAACTTTCATGTGGAACCACTATTCCCTGGTGTGTAACTGTAGTTTGGGATAATCGGGTCTTGAGAATCTCTGTAATTTTGTGTTTCCATCGAACTAATAGTAGGAATGATGATGTAGTTGTTTTCAATCATCCATTTAGTAAGATTATTTTTGAATTTGACCTTTTCTGCTTCGACATCAACCCTTGATTCTGAGGGACCAGCTTTGAAAAGTTCATCAATACTAGCTTCAATGATATCATCTGGAAGAATTTGAACCTCATCTGAGTTCCCTATGTTGTTGTTCATGGAACTGATGGTTCTCGGGGAGAATTCTGGACTAACCAACACTGTATCTGCCCAACAGTTTTAAGTCTAAAATATCCTAAATAAATAAATAAACAGCAACCAGCAGTTTTAAGTCTAAAAGGAGAAAGGCTCGGGAATTTACCAACCGAGAAGACACGCGTCTCGGCAGCAAGGGCAAGAATGGGTGTCGCTGGCAGTGCAGGGCGCTGGCGCCGACGCTGCTCAGCGCTTGTGGTAAGACGAAAGCAGACGCTACTGGGTGGGCGCGCGGACGTGCGGTCTCGCTGGGACAGCGCGCGGGCCAGCGGAGCGACGCGGACGGACGGCTCGGTCGGTGCGCTGGGGCGCGGCGACGGGCGGCAGTGGGCGGTGCAGGTCGTGCGACCTAGTGCGGCGACCTGGGTTGGGCGACCTGGTGCTGCGCGAAGGCTGGGCTGGCTGCAAGGCGGCTCGGTGCTGCCTGGGCTAGTGGCTGCGCGCGGCGAGGCGAGGCGATGGGCGGCGGCGGCGGCGAGGGTGTGGGGAGAGGGTGAGGGTTTGCGAGAGAAGAGCTTTTCTCTTTTTTTTTTTTTTTTTTTTTCCTTTTTCCTTCCTTCCCTAAGTTAAATAGGCTTTTGGGAATCTCAAATGCCCTTCCCAAGGCTTCCCCCCTTCGAGCCCTAGCCAACGCATTTATTTTTTCTTAATTAATTCCAAACTCCCTTCCCTCTTTGAGGCTAAGGGTTTGAGCCCTCCTATTCTTTTTTTTTTAAACTAATTTCCATTTAACTGAAATCCGGGCTGTTACAGAGACGCTGGTTTGTTCCGTGCTAGAATGACATTTAGAGCTTCTAATATTATGTTCTATAACTTGGGCCTTTGGGCTGTTATTAAGATCCATGGCTTCAACATGCTTATGAAATGGGCTTGTTGGGGGATTGGTGGGATGGTAAAAAACACGATGATTTACTGGTGAAGGAAAAGTTACCTCTTTTCTTTGTGGGCCCATATTTAGGGATTGCTTTTGAAGGCCCAGTTGGTGATGTTGGCTAGGTGATTTTAGAATACCTTTCCCTTTCCCTGAAATTGTGTGGATTTTTTAGGTTTCTCCTTATGTATCAAACTTTCTTGTGTCCTTTTGCTTTCCAAGGTCTACGACAGCACATGGGCCGCTTTGATGATAGGTTCAGAGCTGCAGGCGGCTTGACCTCTGAATTGGTACTCTTATGAATTCATGTCACACATATCGAAAATTTGCGCCGCGTTTAGAGAGAAAGTACCCAAATTTTCTGGATTACGGGAGGCGAGCCATTTTCCTTTCTCTAGTGCCACCGTTTGGACAAGAAAATCATTTTCGTCGTCGTCATAGATTTCAATAAACGCTGGTATGAAACCTTGGTAATTTCCTTTAACTTTGATATGAGCTTCGATTAGGTCGGAATGGTTCAAAGTACTAGCTGCTGTAGTCACATAAGCTCCACAGATTTCACCGATTGTCTGAAATATTTTTAGATTCCATGCATGAAGTGGTGTACATCTAAAGTTGAGCCAGCCTCCATAGCTAGGAATGGTCTTAGGAATTGAGTGTTTGTATGCATTCCACTTCTTGAATTTTAGATGAATGCTTCCAATAGTGACCCTGTAACGGCCCGAAAAATTCATCCCGGTCTTCCCGGGAGGCCCAGGGGCATTTTGGTAATTTTGGGTCGGGCCGACAGGGCCGGTTTTTAAATTGAAAATTGCCGGAATAATTATGAGTCAATTTGAATAGGATCGGGATTTTTGGTGAAGGCATTTGGGCTTGGGAAAGAGTAAAAATAAATAAGGAATTAAATAGCGCGTCGAGTGAGATTCGAGCCAAGGACGTGTCACGTGCTAGGCAGGGGTCGCTGCCAATCGAGCCACTGAGCGCTCTTGTGCTTCTAATCGTGCCAGCTTCTATATAAGCTTGTTCGGCTGAGTTTTGGTTTAAAAGGAAAAATTTCGCCCGAGCTTCCTTCTTCATTTCTTCTCTTCTCCTTCGTCTTCGCAATCCTTCCCTTCGACCGACCAGGGCGTCTTCGCGTTTTGCTCCCTCGCCGACTCCAATTCGCCGGAGCTCTCTTGCCGTTCGTTCCTCCGGTAAGCTTTCCTTTCTTCTTCTTCTTCTTCTTCTTCTTCTTCTTCTTTTTCTCCCCCAATTCCGTCACCCTGTTCCGATTTCGAGTGTTCCGGCCGAGTCAAAGTAATTTGTGTGTGTGCGATGTTCTGTGCAGCTAGCCGAGATGGATTCATCCGTGTAGAAACTCCATCGTCGCCGGAATCGCGCCATCTCGTCGAGATCGTCGCTCCCCTGCTTCTGGGCATCGTTTTCCGGCAGAGTTGAGGTGATTTGAGGTATGGGTTTTGTGCAGCTAGTGTAGGAAAGTTCACCAGCAAAGAATCGCTCGTCGAATCCCCGTGGATTGCTCGAATTCGTTTCCTCTTCATCGCCCCTGTTCGCCCCTGTTTTTCTTGCTCTGTCGCTGCCCAGTCCGCCGAGCCACGCCGCGCATCGCCTCGCGCCCGCGCGCACGCCTCGCCCAGCTCCGTGTCGCGTTGCATCGCCAGCGTCCAGCCGAGCCTTGCGCCGCTCGCCCGCGCGTGCCCCCGCGCCCCTGCTTCGCCCAGCATCTGTCCGCGCCCGTCCGCGCCCCAACGTGCGCACCCAGCACGCCCAGTACGCCCACCTCTGCGCCCCAGCGCGCCCAGCGATCCCCGTTGCTGCCCCGTTCGTGCAATCGGCTCGTTCGTGCGTTCGTCGTGCCTCGTGAGTTGCTCCCGAGCTGAGCCTCATTTATTTTATTATATTTAGGCTTATTGTGTGATTTTTGTTGTGATTGATAGGTTCTCGGTAGCTAGTTCGGGTTCGTTCGCCGTTTAGGTTTTCGTGTCAATTCGTCCCCAACCAAGGTAAGGATTTCTTACCGGAGTTGTGTGGACCCTACGATATATTATGCGATTGCTGATTGATTGCTTCTTTGTGTTTATTGACATGTGTAGCTAGGTTCTCTAATATGAATTCCCGATTAGCATGATTTTTCCTGATTTAAATCTCATGTTAATCCATGCTAGGTTGTTCCTTTCTAGCATGCTCGTATCTGTTCTTTGCTTCGTAGTATCATGCTAGGCTCGTTGTATTCTTAATGAGCACGTATTGGATTTTATGGAATTGTTTGCTGTTTGCTAGGCGAGTTAGAATTGCGGTAGATAGCATCATCGGGCCCGATGCATAAAGTACCTTGCATCCATGGCGGGGACGCCGAGCAAGTCATTCCGCCCCGGACCCCGTGAGGATTAGCTAACCCAAGCGGTAGGCCCCGCAATCTTGGGTGAGGGTGGCGTTGTTAATGCCCCAACGGTCGGGATGATGACTTGGCATTGCCTCGTCCCCCGGCGATCGGCACGTCCTCGCGTGTTTGGGCGTAGCCCCCGATTGCACACTGTTAAAGGCGGTGGCGGCTTCTCGGTGTAAGCCTACCACGACCGTTCCTTGGCCCCAGTGCGGTGGTTCAGCCGACATAGTTTACGTGTCCGTGTCTCACACCCCTATGTCGGTGACACCGATCCAAAGATTTAGTTAAGCGTGGTGGATGGACATGGGCGGCTTGCCTCTAGACCCGGCACCCCATGGTTCGCAGTAGCACGCGGTGCATGCTTACGCTCATTCTGGCGCCGACCGGAGAGCTCCTCGGGATTGTGAGCGCGTTGTGTACCTTTCGTCGACGATGAAAGCCGAGGCCGGGACTTGTTTCTCGTATAGGGCGACTTATATATTGGATTGTGATGACATTATTCCGGACTAAGACCCCCGAGTTGGCATCCGAGGCCCAAGTGTGGGCTATGCTATGTGCTCTATTCTGTGTTTATATTCATAGCTTGCATACGCTCATCGAGATGACCATGTATATCGTATTGTACCCCGTTTGGGGATTCTTACTGAGTAATTCGTTACTCACCCTTATCGTGGTTTTTCCACGGGTAACCAAGATGCGAGTAGAGGATGGTGAAGGAGAAGTCGTGATCATGAGGCCCGATCTTCCAACTCGATTTTGTGTTATGACTCTTTGTGTTTTATTTTCCCCAATGCATAGCAAGGCTGAGCCTAGGATGTTTTCTGAATATGTTGTGGATTCCAGCATTATTGTATCTAGACATGTTTTGAATGATTTTAAGAAATCTCTAATCGAAGTATACTTTGGAAATGTATTTATCTTGGAACAGGTGCTTGGAAACAGGGACAGGTTCCAGAGAAATTGTTTAGTTTTTAAAGGGGTTATTTTGAAGGTTTTTGTTTTAATTGGAATCTGAAATCATGTCTGTTAAATGTCCTTTACTTTGAATGCATGCATTGGGGTAAGGGCCCATTTAGTGCCCCATTCGGGTCGGTCCCTTACAGTTGGTATCAGAGCTCAGAGTCATACATTCTGTAGTATGACCTTTTGTTGTAGGTCGTTTTCCCATGATCACTAGCACTCCGACAGTCATCAGGTACGCCTAAGTTTACTATTTGTTATTGAAAAAGGGTTAAGAGTTTACAATACCTGTCATCTAGTGTATGCCTTGTGTAGTGTTGTGGAGCGGAGACGAGCAGGTTCTGACTCGTTATTGGTTTGGGTTTAGAGCGCCATCATGCCAACTTCCCGCAGTGTGTGATGTATGTTGTGGTATCCAGGTAGATTCGGATGCCCTAGGACATCATTCTAGAGGGAGGTAGAGATTGGACTCCATTAGGCCAACTGTGGCCCAGTTGATGGTTTTCTCCTAGTGAGAGGGTGGAGGTGCTTGCCTTGGACTGCCACTCCAAGAGAGAAGTTAGCTGTGGATGTGTTGATGTGGATGTTTGTGGAGCAGGTCCCCGTGTGGACTAGCCTGGGTAGCTCAAGTGCTGATCTTTAGCCTTGTTAGATTATTTGGATGCCCAGAGAGTGGTTGCAAAGTTGGTAGCCTCGAGGAGGTTGATGAGGCATCTTTGTGCTTCTTTAAAGTGTTGTTGTTGTTTGCCACGATAGGCGGAACTCTGTAGTTAAGGGTGCAGCAAGCAGTGTTCTCTACGGACTGGATCCGTTGGTGGTTTCCTCAGTTGTTTGGTAAAAATGAACACTCTTCTTTTGGTAAGCCCTAGAGTAGGGCTAGCTACTGCATGTTGAGAGAGCCGGCCAGAGTTGTGGAACATCCTGTGGAGATGCAAGAGTAGGCTGTGAGCCTTCAGCTTGAGGAAATGCCTTAGGCATGGTTGTTGGAGTTGAGCCCTTGTATGCCGAGCCAGAGTTCGTGTCACATGAGGTTGTGACCTTGTTGGCCCCGTTGATAGTAAGATGTGGATTTGGTAGTAGTGGCTCTTGAAGTGCATTGGTTGGTGTGCCGCTTTGGCACTAAGTCTGGTTCAGGCCTGAATTTGGCATGGGCATAGCAGATGGTTCTATGCCATTCGGAGTTCAGCGTACTTCTTTAGCCTTGGATCCGTTATGGTAGTTGCACCTGTGTAGGTCGTGAAAAAGGGCTAGTTCAGTGGTAATCGAAAGATTTCAAGCGAAAGGATGTTCGAGAGGAGCCGGAGCCTTTTCCCAGTGTTACTGGAGGTTGCGTAAGTCAAGCTTGTTTTCGGTTGGTAAGTGTTAATGCGCGTGCATCTCACGCTAGTGTTAAGGCCAAGAGATCTTTGTGGTTGGTAGTGCGGTCAACTACCTTCGAGGGCCTTATCTGAGGAGAGTTGAGCATTGTAGAAATAAGTTGGGTCCTGCTGAGGGACTATGAGTTGGATGCCTATGAGGTGAGAGGAGTTGGATGCCTTGGGGGTAAGCACCCTTGGTAGAGGCATGGTATAAAGTAAGTTTGGTTTGGCATGGTTATGCTTTGGTAGAGCAAGGTTGCCACAGCTTCGAGCATCGTGTGGAGATGGAACTTTGGGTGTTCCGTTGATTGGTTGTATCTCTGCCAGAAGCTAGTGTGGCTTTTGGGAAAAGCATTTGTTAGCCTTGGATCGCTAAATGAAGGTTGGGAGTTGTGCACACAAGTGTGTTTTGTGTGGTTCGTTCTGTGGCGAGAGTTCAGATCCATGTAGGGTTTGCGTTGGGGATCTGGTGCTCAGTTCTTGGAAAAGTGGGACTCCAGGTGGATGTTGTAAGGCTTAGTGAGGTGGTAAGGATACCATGCTCGTGGTATCAAGTTGTTGCTTAGGTAAGATTTGTTAAGTGGACCTAAGCTTGGTTGGCGGATCTTCTTGTTGATCGTCATGACTGAGAAAGTTGTTCGAATCCTTCCTTGGGTAGTAGTTATGTTGTGGTTGATGTCTGAGTAGGAGGATGACGCATTCGGTAGCGTTTCGGGTCCTCTTGGTTTCCAAGGAGTTGAAGTTGGCCAGCATGGCTGTGTTGCTGGAAAATGGAGTTGTTGTTTGTTCAGGCAGTTGGCTGTAGACCGTTAGACGACAGTGTGTGTCGAGGGTTGTCGAAGAACCCTAGTTGTGGAGAGCCTCACCAGAGCTCAGTCAGACCCAGGTAGTAAGTTTAGTTGGCAAGCCAGAGTCGAGTAGTTTGTAGCCTCGGGTGAGTTGCTGGCAGTTTTGGTAGGCTAGCAAGCCAGAGTTTGTTTGGAGTAGAGTCCGGATTTGGTTCCGGTGTGGTGGCAAGTTGGTGCTTGATGTTGGCCAAGGTGTGGTTTTCGAGTTGCCAAGGAGTTAGCCTTGTTCGTGGGTAAGTGGTTTGCCCTGTAGGATGTCTCTCATGTTCCCAGAGTTTGAGAGTGCCCTCATTTGGTGTTGGAGGGCGAGTCTTTGCTTGTTCGTGGTCGGCGGTCCAGTCTGTGGTGGACCCCCTGTTGTTGCCTCAGTAAGAGAGTTGGATGTTGTGCTTAGCTGAGCAAGTTAGCAAGCATTTGTGGAGCTCCCTGTTCTTCGGATGTCTGCTTGTAAGGATCTGTTTCCTTTTTGGAGTTGTCGGATTATCCCTTGGTCTTGGACTTGGCGGTAGCGGTGTTAGTAGGTGGAAAGTCTGTTGGCCACCTGAAAGCAGTTGTTTGTCCAGTTAAGCGGACTCTTGAGTGGTGTTCTGGAAGTTGCAATAAGAGTTGTTCTGCCTCCTATGAGTGTTTGGCCTAGTTGGTTAAGGTTTTGTGTGTTGGCATGGAAGTTGTTGCACCTTTGTAGTTGAAGAACCCCTTGTATCGGTTTGTGGATGAGGTTGCACCATTGTGGTTGGACTAGGGTCTTGGCATCTTGAGGATCCTTCTTTGGTTAGTGTAGCTTATGCTCTGCCGACCATTATTTGGTATTCTGGTTCTTGGTAGTTGGTATTAACTGTAGTGGAGTTCGTCATGAAGTTTCGGTGGGAAGGTGCATTGAGCCTAAGCTAGAGGGTTAGGCCTGTATGTGCTATCATTTGGACTTGTGAGATGTGTTTCATATTTGAGGCAAGCTTCGTTCCGTTGCTTGCATGGAGGTAAGTTTGGTGGAGGGAGCCCTCTGGGATTGCTTGTTGGCGGTGACTTGTCCAGCCAGTGATTTGAGTCAAGCTAGAGTTGTGTGGATTGGCATAGCTATGCAGTTTGTGGTTGTTTGAGCTTCCGAGGCCGTAGCACTCAAGTTGTTGGATTGTAAGTTTTCCGGGTGGGAGCTGTCAGTTAGTTGAGGTTGTTGTGTGGGATTAGATTCTTGGAGGATTGGTTTCAGTAGTGAGGGCTCGCACCTCGTCTCGTGTACAGTTGCCATTTCTATGGAGTAGAGTCATGTCAGTTTCAGGCTGGAGTTGTTGTCACCAGGGTGGGGAAACAAAGGTTTGTTCTAGGCAGAGCGTGGTTAAGGGACTTATGAGCCGAGTGTAGTTTTTGTAGTGCTTTCACCCTCTGACCGATGGTATTTTGGAGGATTGAGCCAGATCCGTTGGAGCTTGTTGTGAGTTGGGGTTTCCGTGGTTAGGCAGCGGAAACCAGTGTTGGATTTTATGAGGTCGGCTCGGATAGCAGTTCCCGGCTACTAGTTCTTTTGGTTCTATTGAAGCATGGTAAGGTAAATGCTGCAGGTCTCTAGTGCTGTGAGAAAAGGTTGGTGGCCGTCAGTTTTGTTTTGGGTCCCGAGTTGTTGTAGTTGACCAATGGTGCCGTGCAGAAGATTAGAGCTCGTATGTTGACAGCTCAGAGCAGACAGAAGAGTTATGCCGATGTTCGGCGTCGGGATTTGGAGTTTGAGGTTGGCCAACATGTATTCCTGAAGGTCGCACCGATGCATGGTGTTTTGAGGTTTGGCAAGCGTGGGAAGCTGAGTCCCCGTTTTGTTGGTCCGTTTGAGATTCTGGAGAGGATCGGCAAGGTTGCTTATCGATTAGCCTTGCCTCCGTCATTGTCAGTAGTGCATAGTGTTTTTCATGTTTCGATGTTGAGACAGTTCGTGCCGGATCCATCGCACATTGTTGACTTTGAGCCTTTGCAGCTAAATGAGGATTTGAGCTTCGAGGAAAAGCCAGTGGGGATTCTTGCTTTTGAGACAAAGACACTGCGTAATCGTGAAATCCGGCTGGTAAAGGTTCAGTGGAGGAGTCAGAGTTCAGAGGAAGCCACTTGGGAGCGGGAGGATGAGATGAGATTGCAGTATCCCGAGCTGTTCCAATCTTAAGTGACTTTCGAGGACGAAAGTCTTATAAGGGGGGAGTATTGTAACGGCTCGGAAAATTCATCCCGGTCTTCCCGGGAGGCCCAGGGGCATTTTGGTAATTTTGGGTCGGGCCGACAGAGCCAGTTTTGAAATTGAAAATTGCCGGAATAATTATGAGTCAATTTGAATAGGATCGGGATTTTTGGTGAAGGCATTTGGGCTTGGGAAAGAGTAAAAATAAATAAGGAATTAAATAGCGCGTCGAGTTAGATTCGAGCCAAGGACGTGTCGTGTGCTAGGCAGGGGTCGCTGCCAATCGAGCCATTGAGCGCTCTTGTGCTTCTAATCGTGCCAGCTTCTCTATAAGCTTGTTCGGCTGAGTTTTGGTTTAAAAGGAAAAATTTTGCCCGAGCTTCCTTCTTCATTTCTTCTCTTCTCCTTCGTCTTCGCGATCCTTCCCTTCGACCGACCAGGGCGTCTTCGCGTTTTGCTCCCTCGCCGACTCCAATTCCCCGGAGCTCTATCGCCGTTCGTTCCTCCGGTAAGCTTTCTTTTCTTCTTCTTCTTCTTCTTTTTCTCCCCCAATTCCGTCACCCTGTTCCGATTTCGAGTGTTCCGGCCGAGTCAAAGTAATTTGTGTGTGTGCGATGTTCTGTGCAGCTAGCCGAGATGGATTCGTCCGTGTAGAAGCTCCATCGTCGCCGGAATCGCGCCATCTCGCCGAGATCGTCGCTCCCCTGCTTCTGGGCATCGTTTTCCGGCCGAGTCGAGGTGATTTGAGGTATGGGTTTTGTGCAGCTAGTGTAGGAAAGTTCACCAGCAAAGAATCGCTCGTCGAATCCCCGTGGATCGCTCGAATTCGTTTCCTCTTCATCGCCCCTGTTCGCAACTGTTTTTCGTGCTCTGTCGCTGTGCAGTCCGCCGAGCCACGCCTTGCATCGCCTTGCGCCCGCGCGCACGCCTCGCCCAGCTCCGTGTCGCGTTGCATCGCCAGCGCCCAGCCGAGCCTCCCGCCGCTCGCCCGCGCACGCCCTCGCGCCCAAAGATCCGCCCGCATCTGTCGCGCGCGTCCGCGCGCAACGCGTGCGCACCAGCTCTCCCAAAGACGCCCACCTCTGCGCCCGGCAATGAGCCGTTCTTTGCCGCGTCTGTCGTGCAATCGGCTCGTTCGTGCGTTCGTCGTGCCTCGTGAGTTTCTCCCGAGCTGAGCCTCATTTATTTTATTATATTTAGGCTTATTGTGTGATTTTTGTTGTGATTGATAGGTTCTCGGTAGCTATTTCGGGTTCGTTCGCCGTGTAGGTTTTCGTGTCAATTCGTCCCCGACCAAGGTAAGGATTTCTTACCGGAGTTGTGTGAACCCTACGATATATTATGCGATTGCTGATTGATTGCTTGTTTGTGTTTATTGACATGTGTAGCTAGGTTCTCTAATATGAATTCCCGATTAGCATGATTTTTCCTGATTTAAATCTCATGTTAATCCATGCTAGGTTGTTCCTTTCTAGCACGCTCGTATCTGTTCTTTGCTTCGTAGTATCATGCTAGGCTCGTTGTATTCTTAATGAGCACGTATTGGATTTTGTGGAATTGTTTGCTGTTTGCTAGGGCAGGTTAGAATTGCAGGTAGATAGCATCATCCGGGCCTGATGCATAAAGTACCTTGCATCCATGGCAGGGATGTCGAGCAAGTCATTCCGTCCCTGGACCCCGTGAGGGATTAGCTAACCCAAGCGGTAGGCCCTGCAATCTTGGGTGAGGGTGGCAGTTGTTAATGCCCCAACGGTCGGGATGATGACTTGGCATTGCCTCGTCCCCGGCAGTCGGCACGTCCTCAGCGTGTTTGGCCGTAGCCCCTGATTGCCACCTGTTAAGGCAGGGACGGCTTCCTGGTGTAAGCCTACCACGACCGTTCCTTGGCCCCAGGTGCGGTGGTTCAGGCTGACATAGTTTACGTGTCCAGGTCTCACACCCCTATGTCAGTGACACCGATCCAAAGATTTAGTTAAGAGTGGTGACTGGACATGGGCAGCTTGCCTCTAGACCCGACACCCCCCATGGTCTGCAGAGCACGCGGTGCATGCTTACGCTCATTACAGCGCCGACCAGGAGAGCTCCTCGGGATTGTGAGCAGTGTACCTTTCGTCGACGATGAGGCGCCGAGGCCGGACTTGTTTCTCGTATAGGGCGACTTATGTATTGGTGTGTGATGACATTATTCCGGACTAAGACCCTGAGTTGGCATCCGAGGCCCAAGTGTGGGCTATGCTATGTGCTCTATTCTGTGTTTATATTCATAGCTTGCATACGCTCATCGAGATGACCATGTATATCGTAATGTACCCCGGTTGGGGATTCTTACTGAGTAATTCGTTACTCACCCTTACTGTGGTTTTTCCACAGGTAACCAAGTTGCGAGACAGGATGGTGAAGAAGGAATTTGTGATCATGGGGCCCGATCTTCCAACTCGATTTTGTGTTATGACTCTTTGTGTTTTATTTTCCCTGAATGCATGTGGCAGACACGAGCCCTAGGATGTTTTTCGAATATGTTGTGGATTCCAGCATTATTGTATCTAGACATGTTTTGAATGATTTTAAGAAATCTCTGATCGGAGTATGCTTTGGAAATGTATTTATCTTGGAACAGGTGCTTGGAAACAGGGACAGGTTCCAGGGAAATTGTTTAGTTTTTAAAGGGGTTATTTTGAAGGTTTTTGTTTTAATTGGAATCCGAAATCATGTCTGTTAAATGTTCTTTACTTTGAATGTATGCATTGGGGTAAGGGCCCATTTAGTGCCCCGTTCGGGTCGGTCCCTTACAGACCCATCCCTTATTCTTACAAAGTAGGGAAGCAGATTTTGAGTTTCTAATGGCCAAAAGTGCTTTGTCGATGTGAAACAGATTGTAGGCCATGATATTGTCATTTGAAGATCTGAGAGCAGAAATTATTCTAGACCAGTCGTCATGTAGAAATCTTCTAGAAAGCACAATGGTAATTTCCCAGTTAAAAATTTTCGAGGTTGCAGATGTACTATCTTCCTTCTCAGCTGTACTTGTTGTGCTTGATTTATGGCTCTGCTCTTTGAAAGATGATGTTCCTTGAGGCTTGATGATTTCTGCATAGGAATATTCCTTGATACTATCATTTATCTTGCCGCTATTGTTATATTTTTTGTCATTGGGCACAATAACTTCAACTTGTTTGTGATTTGTTGACTTTGGAAGAATGTGGTAGAGAGTCAACATATCATTGAAAGCTTTCCAACCTTTTTTGTCATATCCTTCAGGAACCAGAACTCCCACTTTACCTCCACGGTTGTCCACTCTATAAACTTCAGCTATCTGACGTCTTTTATTTGATGTCTTTTGAACCCATAAAACATAATCATCAGTTCTTATATCTTTGAAAAATCTATTGTTGGATGGTCAGTCTAGAAGCAATCCGAAGGTTGTTTTAAGCCAGTCAATAGAGCTCTTTTGTAAGAATAAAAACAAAAGACTTTTGTTTTCCCCTTTCTGACAGGATCACTAACTGGTTGTTTGAGCGCTTGTCATATTCCAAATAGAAGTCCTTTCTTTCAACTGAGCAGCTTCTAGGAAGGTTGTTGAAGAAAGCCATCAAAGTCTTGGTTGAGCTATTTTGTTGAAAACATGAAACAGTTTACATTACCCGTAGAGCTATGAGTATTAATTATACCGTAAGTTTGACTATGATTGCAATTTTTATTTTTGAAACAAGAAGATCATAATATCTTAGTACTTTCTATTTCTTTATTTTCTAGAATAATGTATTTTTACAAGTTTCACGTAAATATATTTTTACTATTTCTTTAATAATTCACATTTTAACCGTCTATTCAATTGTAAATTTAGCCAAAATTTTTAAAATTTATTATTGTTTTCTTCATTCATGTTGCTCATATGTTTAGTAACAAAATATAAAATTGATTTTTTTTAAAACAAATATGATCAACTATAAAACTGTCTTTTAAATTCAGTAAACAACAATTGAAGTGGTACTAAAAAAAACAACAACAATTGAGGTGGATAATTAAAATTCATAAACTTTTAATTATAGACAAATAATTGTTGTTATTTACTCCAACCACATTTTCAAAAAAAAAAAAAAATCATATCAACCACTATTAACTCCAATCCCCAAACAAGTAGTTCATTATTCACCACCATTAACCCCAATTCCCAAACGAGTAGTTAACCACTGCAGACTACTATTAACCACTTCTTTCCACTCTATACTAAATCCCTCCACTCTTTTCTACAAAAAACAAACACACCCTAAAATGATGAACAACAACCCCACATGGTTAAGGAAAAGATGCACGCCCAAGCGAAACCCACACCAACGATCTCTTCAGACTGAGCAACAGCTCCATTCACGCGAGCTAGTTACTCGACAAGTCAGATCAAATCTTCAAGTCGTCTTTACACTAGTGGCTCTTCTAGGTAGAGATGTCCATTTTTCCCGCGGGGACCCGCCTCTAACGGGCTGGGGAATCCCCGATTAGGCGGGGAACGGGGGAGAAAAAATTCCCGTAGCCTAAATGAGGCCGGGGATGAAGATTGTATTCCCCGTCCCTGATTTCCTGATCCCCGCCCCATTTATCTTTTTCATTTTTTTTAATATTTTTTTCTTAATTCTACCCCTTTAATTTTCAAATAAATATATATTTGTTGGTGATTTTATCTATGCATATGAATCATTTCTTTGATAATTAACATTATAGTTGAAACTTGTAGATATTTTCTTAAATTTTTTTTTTTGTTAAAAAAATATATAAAAAAATGAAAAAAGAAAAAAAAAATTGAAAAAAAAATTCCCGCCCCGATCCCCGAGAAAAAAAAATAGGGATTTTTCTAGGGACGGGGATTGAATTTTATGCCACGGACGGGGCTGGGAAGGCCATTTCCCAGCTCCCCCCGCCCCGTGGACATCTCTACTTCTAGGTGGTCTTCGCGCGACACTCGAGGTGGCTTCATTTGGCTGGTCTTCAAGTCCATTTTTCAACAAGTTTAGCTACCAAAAAAGAGGTGGTTCAGGGTAGCCGACGACTCTAATGGCTCTACGTGGCGGTGATTCTCGAGATAACAATTTCGTTGAAGCTCTTCATAAGCGTTTCTTTCCACAAGTTTTGGACAATTGTGAATGATTGAGGAGACTTGAGTTTGGAGTTTCCTCCCGGGTATTTTATTCAAATAACCTCAATTAAAATTCACAATCATCTTTAATTTATAATTGAAAAAACTAAAATTTTAAGTTTTTTTTTTCTTTTTCGAGTATATAGTGGAGGAAGGTGGACCAACAAACCCTACATAGATGGCACAACTACTCTTAAATGGTATATTTATAAAATAACAAAAAAGGTTTCACTTAGGTTTCATTAAATTGGATTCACCTAATTAAAACTCCTAATTAATTATAAAACTAATTCCAACTTAATCCCATAATTAATTAATTAGACTTTTAATTGACCCAGATTAATTAATTAATGCATTACAAATATCAGACGCTTTTTAGACTTAATTATTAAAGATAATCTTGGCTCACTAATTTATTATTATATTTGTAGATGCTGGTAATGGCGTAAGCTTCGCATCTTGAAAGTCGAAGGCATGCGATATCGGGCGCATAAGAAGTTGAAGAATCACAAGATCTTTCCATATACCAAATCGCGAGAATCAGGGGAGATGTTTCCAAAAAGATAAAATCCAATAAAAAGATAATTCCAAATCCAATTCCAATTTGGAACAAAAGATCTTTTCCAAATCCTATTCCTTGATCCCTAGGCCTCCTTGAAGCCTATAAATAAGAGAAGAATAAAGAAAGAAAGTGTGCCTGTTTTTGGAGTTCTTCTCCCACACTTGGGATTAGGATTCTGAGTGAAGTTTGTGGTACTAGTGACAATGAGTCTTCAACACCCATTGATAATCTATTTAATTATCGCTTTCCAGTCTTGCTTTCTTTTATTTCCATTCCGCAATCGCAATTTAATTTTCATAGGAACCTTTGTTGTTATTTAGTTGTTTTCCTTTTCATTAACAATACAATTCTAGTTTTATAAACAATTCTAGTTTTATCTTTTTATCCCATGTCTATTGCTTTAATCATGTTATTTATCTTTGTTAATTGCACGACTAGTTAAAAAGTTTAGGCAAAAGTTAAGGGGACGGGGTTGTAGAAAGCATGTACTAGGATACAAGGGAGTTGCTAAATGATGCATGTTTAATTGAAACTTTATAGTGTTGATAGGCCATCCACATAAAAAATTGTTAGTTGTTACTTTAGGAAAAGGGCAACTTAGGATTAATTTACATGTTCAGTAGGTTAGTGTAAGCTCTATTACACATTAAAAAAGAGTTTAGGGATAAACGTTCTCCTATTGCCTGCGATGTACTGTTTCGAAAGTTACACTGATTCACAGCAGGAGTCGGAGTCAACATGAACGAATGCAGAAGCAAACATTTAGTGTAAGTGAAGTATGACATTTACTACTTTCCACTAGTTACCCTAGGAATTGCTAGACGCTTCCCACAATCTTAACCCAAGCCTCACTCATTTTACTTTCGCATTTAGTATTAAACCAACCAAAACTCCAAAATACATTCTTTACTTTCTTACATATGGCTCTTAGATTAATTAACTAATTATAGACATCAATCCCTGAGGAGAACGATAAAATATAAATACTTATCACCTGCTGCATATTCGACTGCATATACTTGCGTAGAATGCGATTCAAAAGTGTAGAACCTTAGCAATAGTGTCTTATACTTAGAATTTATCTTTAGAATAATTTTACTGCACCAAAATCTCCATATGTGTACTTATCTATATCTTACTTATAATACACGACATAATATAACATTTTATATAAATTTATTAACTAGATATAATTTTTCTCCCACAAAAAGACATCATAACGGAGTTAAGCATTGCATTCATTATCCTCAAAGAATAATTATATGAGTTTATTTTATTCAATCAAATCAAACTTTGATATAGTTGGTGATGCAAATGCATGATATTTATCTGATCCTCATAACTTAGATCTCAAACTGGTTATGTATTAACATATGGAGGAACTGCGATATTGTGATGATTTCTAAAGTAGACTATTATAGTTTCTTCTTCAAATCATGTTGAAGTTCTTGCAATTCATGGGGTTAGTTGAGAATATGTATGGTTATGATTAATGATCCAATATATTCATGGAACACATATGACTTGTCTTGTAGCAAAGATTATCGAACAACATTATACAAAAACAATACAATAGTATATCAAATTTCTTCTACACTAGTAATTTTGAAGAAAACAACATCACTATTCAACAAATTTCTTCAAAAGATAACTTGTTAGACTCATTTACAATAGTATATACTATATTACCTACTACAATATTTGAGAAATTGATATACAACATATTTTAATGCAATGACTCAAAGATCTCAAGTGATGTGTTTCAATGAGTGGAGTAAAACTAATTGCACTATTTTTCTCTTTAATAAAGTTTTTTCCGTTGAATTTCATCGAAAGGTTTGTAATGTGGAAGTTATTTAAAGTAGGTAAAATATGTACTATTTTCCCTTCAAATAGATTTTTCTCACTGGGCTTAATTATTTCATATTAAGGTTTTAGCGAAACATATTTTTATATAATAAATATTTAAGAAGGAATATTATGAATATATTATAACTTTTATAAGTTATATCATATATGTGAGTTACAACTATTATATATATATAGTAAGTAGTTGTTAGGGACATCCTCAAATCCTTTACATTGATATAATATTGTCCACTTTAAGAATCATCTCTCATGACTTTGTTTTTGGTCATTGCCCAAAAGGCCTCATATCAATGGAGATGTTGTCCCCTCCTTATATACCCAAGATTCTCCTCCTAACTTAGCAATATGAGATACTTTGTTTGCTCAACGATCCTCCCCTCAAACAAAGTACATTGAGTAATATTGAGTCTTCGCCACCTACTTTGTTCTACATCGGGAGTCTTACCCCATATTGCTAATTTAGGAGGAGGATCTTAGGTATACAAGGAGGGGACAACACCTCCATTGATATGAGACCTTTTGGGAGGATGACCAAAAACAAATCTATGAGGGGTGATTCTCAAAGTGGATAATATCATATCAATGTGGAGGATTTTTGTATGTTAGATGTCCCTAAAAAATGGTATTAGAGCCAAGCTCTTAACTTAGCGTTGTGAGTGAAGGCTCCCAATGCAGAACAAAGGAGTTGGCATGTCTCGTATAACTCAGTATTCTTTGTTGAGGGGTGGTATCCCGGTATTAAAAAAAGAAGTGGTGGCGAGACTCGGTATGACTTGGTGTACTTTATTTGAGGGGAGGATTGTTGGGTAAACAAAGTATCCCAAATTGCTAAGTTAGGAAGAAGATCTTGGAGTTATAAAGTGGGTACAACACCTCCATTGAAATGAGGCCTTTTGAGAGATGCCAAAAACCAAAGCTATGAGGAGTGATTCTCAAAGTAGACAATATAATATCAATGTGGAAGATTTGTACTTATTAGTTGTGCCTAACAAATTTTATAAGAGCCAAGCTCTTAAAGCGATATGGGGGAAGACTCCTCGTACGGAACAAAGAAGGCAACATATAGTTTGAGTGGACTTTGTTTGAGTGGAGAATTGTTGGGTAAATTAAACAAAGTACCCTACATTGCTAAGTTAGGAGGAAGATCTTGAGTATATAAAGAGAGAACAACACCTTGCCTTTTGGGAGATATACAAAAACAAAACTACGAGGAGTGATTCTCAAAGTAGAGTCTTTTAATCTAACCCATTGTAAAACTTAGAAGTAGGATGGTACGAAGACTTTTGAAATACAACTAGAGATCAATTCACTTTTCTCTCTAAAATCTCTACTTTTTTTTCATTTATTTTTATTATTTCATAACCAAAAAAATTTATTAACCCAATCTCCTGCTAAATACCCTAAATAACAATAGATATGCATGATAATCGAACCAAAAAATAAGAGAAAAAACAATCCAAACAAGTAATTGAAATATTAAAATATGATGATTGTTCTAATAGAACACAAAACCTTTTTTTTTTTTTTGGTTTAACAAACAGCAAAAGTAAAATACCTTTCTAATGTATTTCTTGCAATGATCTCCTCTGAATGACAATCCTTGAACTAATGGAAGGTACAAGAAGATCCAAATCCAATTAGCCTTAGTCAAATCATTTGTCAGAACCAAAACCATTATCCTTATTTGGTGGATATCCATTCATATTCTTCTCTTGAGAAATGAATTTGGGAGCCATACTGAAATGGAAGGGCCTAATAGCAGATTGGTTGATTGAGTGCAAATGATGTGCATGAGAATTGGAGTTGATCAAGAAATTTTGGTTCAAGTGATTGAATTCCAAGAACTGAGAGCCAGTTGAGAGGGATAAAGGGGAAGGCAAAGACAAATTGACATTATTGAAGTTATGAAGATGCTCAGCTTGGGATGTAAAAAATGGAAGATTAGTTGATGATGGCTCCAAATGATGGTACCCATATGGAGAGGTAGCCATATTGTTCAAAATGGCTGAGAAGGATGAAGGGTGAGAGGGATTAGAATTGGATCTGTGTTCCTTTCGTTCGAGGGCGGCATTGGTGTCTTCCTCGGCTTCCTTTCCGGTGCCGTTGCAGTTGATTTTGAACTCCCATCTATGCGGATGAGTCTGGGTGTGAGGTAGAAGCATGGATTGGTAGTTAAGGCCGAGGCTTTCCGATGGGATTGGCAATGGAGGCAGTTCGTCGATGTCATCCTTGGCAGCATTGAGCAACCAGTCGACAACCTTGCTTGGTTGGTTAAGGCCGAGGCGGTCTTGAAGATCATAGAGTTGGATTGCTGTTGGAACCGAAAGCCTTACGCGCCTGTCGCGCAGACCTCTTATGGTACAAACTTTGCTATGTCGATCCTTGCCTCCGAAAGCACGGGACACGCGTACGATCCTTGGATCCTTCAGCCTAAGCCATGGCGTCGCCGTAAATGAGCTTGATGAAGCTGCTGTTGTTGTTGTTGCCGCTGCTAGTTTCGGTGGCGAGTTCTCTTCATTTGAATCTGTACTAATCATCTTAGGTCTCTCATCATGTTTCTCTGCAGCTATGGCAATTTATGAGCATTAGATTGTGAAGAAATATTGAAAAACCCTCAAATTATGTGTCAAATTTTGGAGGAAAAAACCCCAAAACCCTAAGATAAAGATAAGTACACGAAGGACCCATTTCATGATATATTTCACAAGACAATAAAAGTTCTTGAAAACATTGAATGCTATAAGTTGTTCAAGATACAAGAACTGGAATAGGGGAATTTGAGGATTTACTTCAAACCCCAAAAAAGGAATTTGTTCAATATATCAGTTGAAAATTCTGCAATTAGTTTTATGAAAAGTTCTTATC
Organism: Sicyos edulis; assembly: GCA_036507275.1. Classification (NCBI taxonomy): domain Eukaryota; kingdom Viridiplantae; phylum Streptophyta; class Magnoliopsida; order Cucurbitales; family Cucurbitaceae; genus Sicyos; species Sicyos edulis. The sequence continues at coordinate 9,559,473 of CM071851.1, forward strand.
TTTGTCTACTGATTTATCTAGAATTGTGGGCCTATTTCTTTAGTGATTTTCGAGCTGAAATCAGATAAAGCAGAAGAAAAGAATGAATTGGCTCAATCACTTCTGATAGTTTAGAGAGAGATTAAGAAAGGGTTGTTTTTTGTGAGATTTAATTCAATGATTTGAATATCAATATGAAGGAAAAATTGAAACTTACGCATAAGAACTGAACCCTTTTATGTGCTTGAGCTTCTAGCAGTTTGTGACCAAAGTGATTTTGGAGATACAAATTCAAGAACTCAAAACTGGTTTTCTTTTTAAATTAAAAGAGCAAAGCTTTGCTTTGGGAATATGTTCAACTAATTTTGATATATGTAGCTGAAGGGTTGAGAAAGAAAATAATAATAAAAACAAAAGGAAGATGCTGGAATTCAACCGACCATCCTCCATTGGAAAGCTAAGGCAATGGATCATATGCTGCCACGTGGCTCCATTCTTCTTTGACTCTAGATATAATAATTGATACACTTGACTTGATAATTAAAAAAAAATAGATCAAATGATTATTCCTAAATTCTTACACCCCGTTTGTCAACTATTTTATTTTTGGTTTTTTTTTGTTTTTATCTTTTTGAAACAAGTTTGCTTGATAAATAATTTTGATTTTTTTTTTGTTTTTATCTTTAATATTAAAGAAATTTTAAAAACTAAAAAAAAAGCTTTTATTGTTTTCATTTTTAATTACTCAAAATAACTCATTTTTAATTATTACTTAAAATAAATATTCATTTTAAATTTACATTCAAACAAAGTTTTCACTAAAACTCTTCTAAAAAAAATACTCATATTCAAACGAGTCTTTTGCTATAACTCTAAATTTTTAACTCTTCAAAAAAAGATTGCAAATCCTACAAAAACGGAAAAACTATTTTCCAATAAATGAAAGTTTTAGAGTGTTACTATCCTTAGATTTGTACATGGCACGTTTCTTTCTTCCTTATCTCAAGTATCCATTTCTAAAATAATAAAAAGGAAAAAAATTTGAGCATACAAAATCTTTAGCTCTTATACTATTCTAAAATTACCAGTAATTTCAATTTAACTATAATTGAATGTATAAGGCACCTATGATTTTTTCCAAAAGTTGAAGGTTTGGTCTCACAATAAATTTTGTTTTCTATAGCTACTTTAACCCTTTTCTATATTTGTAGGTTGAGAACCTCGTTGCATAAGAACCAAAAAAAAGTTGTTATTATGAGTATTAATTGAAAAGAAAGATGTATATTACAAGATTCGATCACAACACATATCCATTAACTTAAAACATTTGTCGTGTTTTGATCATGAAAAATTGAAGACAAACAATTGTGAAGAAGAAAAGAAAGAACATGTTTGTATTGAAAGATGTTTAATTATAAGAATTGGGGACCATTTAGTGCTGCCCATTTTTGAAAAGTAGTGAGTAATGCTTTATCGACAACTACAAAAGGTTTGGCTCAAGTCCTTTCTTATCACATGGGCTTCATCAAATGCACGCCTTGTACGAAGAAAAATATTAACTTGATGAACGAGCAAATCCTATAGATAATCAAGATTTATTATCCTCATCTCATGATCTTAATTCCAAAAATAATCACCGAATGAATCGGTGGCGCGATTGGTTATCTTGTTTGATGTTTATCAATTTTCACTCCATAGTCACGAATTCAATCCTTGGAATCGGTATTTGTAATTCCCTTCTCCCAACCTGTACTCAAAAAAAAAAAAATCCAAAAAAAATCTTTTCATTAAAGAAAATGCCACTAATAATCACTTGATGTGATCTCCATTTGAAATTCCTTTAAGTTCTAGTTGTTAGCGAGCCAATTATGTGTAAAGTTGTATCACGTTGTAGGAGATTAATATTTATAATTCAACTTTTCAGAAACTATAATTAAAAATGAAAACCATTTCATAGGAACTGCAGATTATTTATATTCTGTTGTAACCTTAGTTATCGATTATAGTTCGTTTTTAACCGAGGTTGTTTCCTTAACCATGGTTCAGTTTCGGTACAAATGGCAGCTGTTAGGTCATGCTAATTTTTTTATGTTTTTTTAGAGCCTCATAATTGGAGGTGGTGGATTCGAATTCATGCTTCTTGCTTTATGAAAATACACTAATGTCGTTGAGTTACGACTTTTGTTTGGCAGATTTGACTATTATTTTCCTGAATTATATAAATTTTTTATTCTTGCTATTTGTAGATGTGGATCTTCAACTTATTCTTTTAAGATGATGTCTCTTAAGGTTTAACTAGACTTAGGTAAGTTGAATCCAAATTTGTGGAGTGAATCTGTTATGTTGAATCATATAACAACTTTAGTTTTAATGAACTCTCAAAACATATTAAATCAATAACATGAGATTTCATCTAAAAAAAAATTGGAAAAAAATTGGTAATGAGAGTTTCTCACATTAAAATAGTGAGAACTTATTACCTTTTAAATGTAGGACAAAATGACAATGTGAACAAAAACAAAAAACAAGCCATGTATAAAAAACATATCAAAAGGGTCGAGAGGAACTAAGAAGAGATGTGTTTGATCCATTCCCCTTATCCTAAGAATTAATGATATATGCTCTAGATAATAGTTGAGATGCCCACAAATAAGCTCATTCGGTTATAGTTTAAAACTTATTTTGTATTTTTGAAATTTGATTAAATGTTATGTTCAAACATTTTCTTCCGAGAGGTACAAATCAAAGTAAAAAAAATTGCAAGAGAACTTGCCCAATTAAAAAAAAAAGATAAAAGCAAAAATTAAAATTATAATTAAATTGAGTTTAAGTAATCAACTTCATGGCTAACAAAAAACAGTAGCTCGACGGCTTTTATAATTAATCATAAAGTTATGAGTTTGAATTTCCCACCTCCAATTAATCATAAAGCAATAAGTAACCAACACTATGTTCTTCATAATTTTACATTAATACCTCATGATTATTTTCGAACCGAAAAAAAAGAAGAAATCTAAATATGATTCCCAGTCCATAGGGAGAAAGCATACAAGTAAAACTTGAATTCTTAACCTAACAAGTTAGATCTTTTAGTCTAGTAATGAATTGAACACATCAAATCGAAACGTGAAATTCTACGAAAATGAGAGCTGTATTGTACAGCTACGCTCGATTGTAAATCATACGAAGAGAATACACAGCTAGATAGAGATAGACATAGAGAGAAAGAAGTATTAATATTGATGTACATGATAACTAGTTATTCAAGTAAACAATGTGAAAAGCTATGGTATATAGATGAGGGACCATTAGTTTGATATTAATTACATATTGTGAAAAGAGGAACAATTGGACCACACAATACCCTTTTGCTGCAGAGAGATATGCATGAGACCCCAACTTGGAAGTGTGATTTTAAGACTCTAACAACTCACACATACCCATATTGGATTTCAAATAATAAATCTCTCTCTTTCATTATTAATTTTGATAGCTACATACTCCTATCCCATTTTCTCTTCTCTTCTCTTCTTCTTTTTAATACACCACATGGGGATTTTAAAACCCTACACTTTGTTTGCCCTTTTAATTTTATTAATCATTTCCTCCTGAGTTTTAGAGAAAAAAAAATTTGTAATTTTGACTAGAATTATTAAAGTAGATTTTTTTGGACAAAAAAGTTGGTGTTAATCCACAAGCCCCCAAGCTAAATATTATTCCTATTTCTTTTCTTGCGCATGAAAGCCAAAAAGTAAGGTTAGAAAGCAACTTCGTGTGGGATAAACAAAGAAAAAACAAAATTAAAAAGAGAAAAGGAAAAGGAAAGGAAAAAAAAAAAGAAGATAAGAAGCAATAATAATTTTTTTTCGTTTTGTTTTGAAAGCAATAATCATTTTGATATACATACATATATTATCTATGTATGCATCTATATCTACATTAATTCTTTTTTGTGGGTTTGATATATAGATATTGAAGTCGATGGAAAGACCCAAAAGAAAGCCCTTTCATTGCAAACTAAGCAAGAGAAAAAAAAAAACATATAGTTGAAGAAAAGTTATATCCCATGGAAACAAAAGAATAATGCAAGCTAAAAAGAATAGCCAAACAAAGCACTCATAAATATTTTATTATTTTTTTTTGAAAATCAGGAAATCGGAGTTTCGCTCACCTATACCCGGGGCACCACTGGTTCGTACCTAGACTGTGGCACCGGGATACTTCGAAGTGTATTATAGTTTAAGTGCTTTCCAGCAGTCTCGAACTAGAGATCTCTCAAAGAAGCATGTCTTGAAATCTTTAGCCTCAATCACTGGGCTACCCCTTGGGACGCACTCATAATTATTCTAAGGAAAACAGCAATAGGAGAAGATCAATATGATAGGGAAGTTGGAAGGGGTTTTAGGGTTTGGATCAAGTATTTGAAGAAGTAATGAAGACCAGAAATTTCTTTACCTTTATTTTTTTATTATTATTTTAAATTTAAAAAGATACTTTCATATGCAAGAAACATACACGAGTATAAAAAGACCACACCAAAAGAAGTTCAACAAGAAAAGCAAATTATAAATGAGAGAATAATATTTTTTGGAAAAAGATACGATATATTAAAAAGGCTCAAGGGAGAGAAGGATATGAAACCACTCCAATTCAAAGAAATAGAGGAAGCTTCATAATTTCTAAACATAGAGATTCTTTTGCTCCAATGAGCAGCTGTAGTAATTATGTTGAAGTTTATTTATCTATTGGAAAAAATAACTTAACAACAAAACCCTCTTGTTTGATTTAAAAAAAAAAAAATCAAAACACTCTTGTTTTTCATTTTTCTTTTTGTATAAATCAACCATCAAAATAGTAACATCTTATCTATTAAATTATGCTAGAATTGGCAAAGCATTCTTCATTACTCCAAAGAAAAAAGGAAAAAAAAAAAGCTTAATATGAAATATAGTTGGAAATTGGATTTTCGGTGCACATTATTATTATTATTATTATTACTACTACTGTCATTATTTTTTAATCTTTTTAAAGTAGGCAACCTAAAAAGAACAGAAATACAAGGCAGTACTCTTGATTATTTTAAAAAATATAAAATATAATTGGAGAAGTTCAATATGAAAGAAAATTGGTAAAAGAATTTAGGGTTTGAATCATGTGGGCATCTGAAGAAACAATAAATAGCAGACAATTGTTATTTTTTTGGCCAAACAAGGCTCAGTGATAATTATTGTTCCAAGAAAACAACAAAATGGGAAGATCAATTAAATGAAAGACAGTGCTAAAGGATTTTAGGGTTTTGGATGATGTTTTTGGGGGAATGGGTAAATCTGAAGAAGGGATGAATTATTATTATTATTTTTTGAACACACTCAATCTTCTTCTGTTGTTGACTAACTGATATCTAAAAGGTAAGAAGATTATAATTTACCAATAAATGGTCCCCCAGATTCTTTTTTTGGACACACTGATTTAGGCTCGGTTTATGACTCATCATATTCACTTTCTGAGAACTACCAGTATGTCATATTATTTTCTTTGTAATCTCAGTACTCTCTCTTATTGACTTTTTTCCTTTTTCTTTTGAGAGTCTTAGCCTGTAAAAATGTGTAATGTTATGGCTATGTCTTTAGATTTTATGATATTAAAGGACTATTGAAGGTTAGTAGCTAGAAAATTTCTATTAGAAAATTTCTCAAATTTGAAGAAATTAACAGTAACATACCTCCTCCATATTTCTTAAATGTGTATATTTGAATGCTGCATGCAAAAAATATAATAATTTACTCAACAATGACTTAGATCGTGGATTTATTTTGATACAATGGAACTCGAGAGTGAAATTCAAGTGGTAAATCTTTCGAATTGTTATACATGGGTCGAATTAATTGCATCATATTTTTGGTGTGACAGTTCACAAAATATTTCAAATATGGGTCTCTTAAACGAACACCTAAGGTAGAAAGTTTTGGGAAAATCCTTCCTAATAATACAGAAAAATATTAAAAATTTAAAAGGAAACAATAAGGATAGAATTCTCCCACTTACCCAATTACATAAATTCTCTCTTCAAAACTTATACTACTCTCTCACCCTTTTCCCCACTTTCCACGAGAGAATACAAAAAGAAATTGACTAGAGTTAGTACACCAAGCTATAAGTATGTCGAACTAGAATGCTTTAAAACCAATGTCACATGCTCCTTTTATAGTGTTTGGAGCACACCACTACCTTGCACCTTTACGATGTAGAAGAAAATTGACAATTTACTTCTAATATTTTGCCAAAACCCAACAACTTCCACCTTGGCGAGATATTTGAAAAATCCACATCTTTTGCTACAACATTGTCTTCTTCAACAATCTTCATTCTCAACTCTAAAAATTATAACATACTCCACCATAAAAAGTATAACAATTGAAATCTCAAATTCCAGGATTTTTCTTCATCACATTTCAATACACCTTACTGAAATTTATGGTGCAACTGCCATTCCACGATTTTTCTTCATCACATTTCAATACACCTTACTGAAATTTATGGTGCAACTGCCACTCCACGATTTTTCTTCATCAAATTTCAGTACACCATACTCAAATTTATGGTGCAACTGCCACCTACATGGCTGACCTGGAAGTTCTTCAACCATCGACATAGCATCCACCACACACTTTGCATAACCGCCAAAGTCAATACTCGTGTGCAAACTAGTGGAATCGCTTATAGCACATCATCTACCATGGAAAAGCAGATATACCATGAGGATGATTTCTTTCTTTCTTCAGATGAAGTCACCAGATCTCCCGATGAGAGAGACCACGCGAGCAACTGAACCAGAGTCATTTGACGAACTTACTATGTTAGGAAAATTGTTTCTCATGTGACCAGGTTGTCCACGTTCTTAACAACCTCACTTTTGCATAATTTTTTTCTTCTTCTTCTTCTTCCAATTGCCAACTACCAATGCTGGATCCTCTTGTGAAGTATGCTCATCACGCTGCAACCTACTTTCTTCTGATAGAAATTTGCTAGTAATCTATGCAAAATTTAAAGATTCTTTTTCGTCATAAGCCTCAATATCTTAGCCTCATCCTCTATCTACATGCCAATCACCTCCAACTCTAATACCAGTTGTTAGGAAAAACTTTCCCTAATAACAACAGGAATAAGACAAAAAATATGTACTATAGAGAACACAAATATTTACGTGGAAAATCTCCAGTGAAAACACCATAAATAGAAAGAATTTCTACTGTGTGACAAATTGTTACAATCACACAGAACTCTCTCCCCGACCCGAACTACATCAACCTTATATCAGAAATAAAGTTATTTTTTTTATTTTTTTTTTATTTCATATGCCTTTTTTATTTCAGTTCTTGATTTTAAATGCATGCATTAGGGTAAGGACCTAGGTTAAGACCTTTTTATGGGTTGGGTCTTTAGAATTCCATAGAAGACATATTCTTGATCATCTAGCATTCCCAAGGATAATAGATTCCTTCTCATTTTAGGTTCATGTCTCACATCTTTTAGAATTGGCATCTTTATTGTCATAGAGTCGATTCCCATAACCTAACAACCATGATTATCTCTCATGAATATGAGCCTCTATCCTATGGTTTGTTATTCACAAACCACTCTTTTAAGGATGTTATATGATAGGTGCAATTTGAATCAAGGACTTAGTGTTCCATTTCCTTGGTATCATGTTAGGTAGATATGTCATCAGTTATGGCTAATACCTCAGAATAATCTACTGAGTCTTCTCAATTGATACATCAGGCTTTTCATTTTATGTAGTCTTTTTAAACTCGTTCTTGTTGTCTTTTTCTTTTCCTTTCACGAGAATCTTGTTTGAAAGGATCTTCCTAGTGATAAAGATAGGACTTGAATGTTGGTTTTGGTTTGTGATTCCTCTGACCTTTCACAAACTTCCCTTTCTTGAAATTGTGTTTGCTTTTGTGAAAAAGTGTTTCTCCATTGCTTGCATTCAGTTACATTTTAAGGTTGCAATAACAATGTCTACAATTATTGAGTCTCTTCCATATTTAAGTTCTTTATTGTATGAATCCGGAATAAAGTTTTAGTGACGTATGCTGGGAATAGAGGGTAGGAGCATACATTTAGCAGAGTGGAATCTTGTAAATAACAAAAAAATTACAATAATTAATCCAGTTAATTATCTTTGATTAATCCAATTAATATATACGCAATACCCTAGGTGATTGACATGTTGTTGTTTAACCATACTTACATTGACTAACACCTCTGTTCTAATCTGGTGGGTCTTTATGTTAAGTAGGATCGATTATTTCCCATAGACGATCTTGAACAATCTCCTACTATTTTCTTTAGCATAGTTGCGTGCTTGGTAGAAAGCCGTTAGAGAAGAGAGCTAGAAACTTTGTCAGCGGTTTGACTATGGAGGAGAAGAGAGATCTTAACCTTTGAGGGGTTTCTCTGTTTGACAATTGATTACTTTGAAACTAAGTGGGATGAGAATGAAAACTTCAAAAGCCTCCTATTTATAAGGGAGGAATGAATATTTAAATTAGAAAAATACAATATCTTTCAATATCCAATATTAAAAGATATTGGCATAAAATCAAAGATTTTCTCCTTCCCATTTAAATATGATTTTAAAAATTTTTATCCTTTCCCTTATGAGGACATAATTTACTTTTCTATTTAAGGGGAAGGAATTTTTGAAAATTCGTACATATCCATATATATTATTTATTTATTTTTAATTTATATTTATCCAATAAATATAAATTTCATAATCTATCCTATATATTATAAATAAATAAATGTTCAATTAATATATCTAATATATTAATTCTCTAGTTTAATAATTATTCAATAATTATTAACTCAATTAATATGTCCAACATATTAATTAATATTCTTTATTTAATAATGATAAAATAATCATTAAATCAATTAATATGTCCAACATATTAATTACTATGATTTCTTAATCAAAAAATTATCCAATAAATATTACAATCAATTTCTCCTTATTAATATTTATCCAATAAATATTAAATTAATATATCTAATATATTAATTACCAAGTTTAATAATTAAATTATATGCTCCTATTAATTATGTCTTACATAATTAATCTATGAATTTGAACTCTTTAAACTCAATCTTAATGAAACAGTGACCAGCAAGTATGAACTAGCCTGAGGACTAATGGATCTATAGTTTGAAAGCTACAACGACTCTGAATCCAATCCATATTCGTTAACTAGGCTTATTCCATTGAAGGCATGTTGTGCTGAACTCATTCGTACTATAAGACAAGTTAACATCCACGAATATAAACATTCATCTATCATATGATCTTTCATGAGCTTATTTGTGATTCATAGATGGGATAAAAAATTCATTCTACCCTTATGATTACATTTTTCTCCTTAAGTGCCACTAGTTCCTCTAATGAAAAAGTGTTAATAGTCCGATTATGAACCAGTGTCCTCTTGGGCAAGAGAGAGGCAAGATCCTTTTATCCAAGTCCTAGAATTAGTTCTTAAGAGAACAAATCTACATCTTCCTCAATATTCGGGAAAACGTGAATTTCTTCTTGTGATGTTGCGTTCCAAGCCACTCACTACGTCAATCCCTAACGTGAGAGACTCATCGACCTAACGCTGTTTGACTGGTTTCACCCAATCACATCAATGACGCTTTCATAAAGCACGAGTTCACAATTTACTCAGGATTAAGATCACATCGACATACAATCATCCTTAGTGAAGTAGTTTATGCGATTCTATTACGAAATTACAAGATCGATCATAAAACTTCTGGTCCCGTCTTATGCAAAAACTATTTTTTTTTTCATAGGTACCCACACTCACATGTCTCCACATGAACAACCAAGATAAGGTCATTTGTAACCTTAACAAAGTGGGTGGTACCAACAGTGTTACCAGGACTTTGGTGCCCAGCCTCTCATATATTTTAGATGTTTTAGGTTATTAACTAGATCCACTTGTATGTCTCACATACTTGTTCAAGTGTACATCTAAATAACCATGTGTATATCGCTATTAATCGAATTAATGAGATAAAGCTAAATGAAGTTCGTATATTAAATGCGCAATTAATGAAAATAATAACATTTATTAATAACCAAAATATGACATTGAATGTCTAACATTAAATGCTTGTTTTTTTAATGCAATTACTAGGATCTTAGGGCACAAATCCTAACAATGTAGCCTCATCACCTAGCTTTTCACTTGCAAACAAAAATTTAGTTGTTAGTTTCTTGAATTCATATACTTGTTTTGATTCATTTTAATTGTGAATAGTCTTTCTCTAAGAAAAAAAACTTCTTGAAAGATATTTCATGACATGTAGGGAGTCGAGCTTTTTCCACACCTCTTTTGTTGTGGTTTCGTTTATCACTTGCATCAACATATTATCACCTAGATTGAAAACAAAAGTTGTATGTGTTGTATCTTCAATTTTTTCCTTTCTTTTCTTCTTCAAATAATGTTGTAAATGCCACAATTGGTAGAAATCCTATTTCATATGAACTTTTCTATTTCATATGACCATAATCTTCTTTGACTATAGGTAGAAATCCTATTTCATATGAACTTTTCAATTTCAAACCTTGTAGTTGTCATTCTTGAATAGTTTTTTTTATGTATTTAATGAAGTTTTTGTTGAATCTTGATGAACATTCGAGAGACTCTAATACCAATTGTAATTAAAAATATATGTGATACTTTTGCAGTTGAGATCCTTATGAAAGCACATGTGTATAACTCATGCAATAAAACACATTTGAATTAACAATCAGTTTCAATGCTCGAACATTAAGGTTGAAAGCCACATTTATTCTTGTGATTTATCTCTTGCTCTCACCTCTTTGATCAAACTCACTTCTTGCATAAACTACACTTAAAACCTAGAGGAAGAACAAATTAGCAAGTGAAATAGCTAAAAGAAGATCCGAAGGAGAAGATATAACAACAGTTTAAAGTGGTTCCAACTAGCCTACTCCACTATGCCGGATGATTTTACTATTTTATTGCTTTCTAGCGTTTTTTTATAAAAAAGAATACAATTCCATATTTCAAAGCCAGATAACCAATCGCGTCACCGATCCATTCGATTAATGTAGCTTTCATATAAACACTATATTATTGTGAGAAATATATATATATATAGAAAATTCTATCTTTTTTTTATAGGGAGAATATTATCATAAGTGCAGTGTTTGGTGTAAAATCTTTCGAACTTCATATGATATTAAAAATTCAAAGGCCTTTGTTGCAACCTTTTTCCATGTTTGTATCTTACATTCATATTTGGATCTCTTCTTGAAATTTGGGAAGTTTGATTTTTTTTTTTTTTAGTTCACTAAGAATTGCTATAAAGAATTTGAACCTTAAAATAAAAAATAACTCGTCAACAATAATTTAGGTCAAATAGAATGATGTACAATCTAATAATTAAAAGACTATAGATTCAAAATTATGTCCATAATATTATTAAATTAAAAAAAACACACACACAAATTGTTTTTGGAAAATTGTAGTAATTAGACCACATTCGAGAAGTATTTGCAAATATAGGCGCCCAAGATTTTTTTTGCAAAGTTAATTTTTCTATAAAAATTCGTAATTATGAATTTTTCATTAATACCATTTTGCCCTTCCTCACATTTAATACTAAATTTTCGAATTAAATCCCTCATTTTCTATACTTCCCATCTTTTAAAACATACCATATTCAATTGTCAACTCATTTAATGCAAAGAGATTATAATTCATTTTCCCATTTATTTTCATCTTTCTTCCAATTCCTTTTTCGTTTCACTTTTCTTCCTTCACTCTCCATTCCTCCATTTTCATTTCTTCAGTTCCATCATTATCACTTTTCACATTCTGGCCACCACGTAAATTGTCGTCGACCAAAAAGCTTCGATCATACGGTAAAATCATACGACTTCAGTCATCTTCTCTCAATAATCTCCGTTTTTCACAGTATTTGTATTACATTTTGCTCCTTATTCATCACCATTATCAGGTTACTGTTCAGTCAAGTATAATTGTGTTTCGATATGTCTCAGATGGTTTCGTATGGTATATTTTATTCCTATTATGTCATTTCTGTTCATTTAATTCATTTATATTCCAGTTTTTAGAATGTCAAAAATCATGTTTAGAAATGCAATAAAATCATATGTAGAACAGTAGTATCTTCGTACTTTTCCAATCCATATTGTGGTATAATTGACTGTATACACACCTATAAAATTGTATAAATTGGTATATATTGTATGTTCGCACGTCCTCAATTTCTATATAGCTGAAGAAATTGTATAATTGAGTATATATCGTACATTCATACTATGTTTTTAGGTTAGTTATACTGTACATCTTCTCCTTATAGGTTCATCAATCATTCCATTTGCAATTGCACACAGTGTTCTTACAATGTCAATATTCCTGTTTAGAAATGTATTAATATCATATGTAGAACAGTATTATTTACGTACTACAATGTCCAGATCCTGGTATACTTAGGGGGTGTTTGGTGCAGGGATTAGGATTAAGTTAAGAGGTATTAAGTTAAGCTGGGTATTAAGTTAAGCTGAGGATTAAGTTAATCTATGTTTGGTAGATAGATTAAGTTAAGCTGGATTAAGTTAAGCTGACTGCTGTTTGGTGCAGGGATTAAGTTAAGCTGGGTATTAAGTTAAGCTGTGTTTGATACGAATATTAAGTTAATATGAGTTTCTAAACTTAATTTTGTTTATATGAGTTTGCTTTGAATATTATTTTAGTTGTTTCTTTGGCAATATATAAAATGACATTCATTTTAAGTTGTGACAATATAATATTCATTTGATAGCCAAATTATAATTTAGACATAATACATTAAATATCAGTTCAACCAAATAAGAGATAATAATAAGATCATTCACTCATTTAATGAGGTTTTCCATTTAGTAAACATTCGTTCCGCCAATAAATCTCGAAAGTATGACCATTCAGTTGAATATCCGTCCATTATCGCTCTAGTGAGAGCAGCTCCAACATCATCCCCCATTTGTATTTGCCACATGTACAATATCTTCCATACTATTAAATTCGTTCGATGCTCCATAATCTAAACAAAGAGTTTATGTTTATTTATTTGTCATTAAAATTTAAAGTGTAGGCAATAAATTAAAGGAATTAACATTCCATTTATAATAAAATAGGAAATATGCATTAACGTTCATTGCATAATAAAAAAGAAAATATAAAGCAACTCGACTCCGTACAATAAGTAATCGATGGTTGAACAAAAAAAAAACTTTTTTGTCCTTTAATTAAAATAAGAAGTGGGGTCATCTTCTAGGCAACCATCGACGTCAAAAAAGGGATAGAGAAGGTCATCATCTGGGTCTGTTCAATAGATAATCACAGTAGCTGGCTCGTCGATGTAATCCGTACCTCAAAGACCACCGTGGGTCCTTAGCACGTCGCACAAAGTTTCAAAGCAGCTACGATTCATTCTAGTTGTCTCACGACAAGCTAAATCGCTTTGTCTTATCATCGAGAAAAAGGTCATTTGGCGAAAATGGTGTCTAAAGAAAGAGCTATAGTTTTTGGTCCTAGGGTTGTAGTTCATTACAAGATTCGCAAGAAGAAGAAAGCGGGTTACGCCATGTGTAGAGTATTGTTAAAAGCTGCTATAGTTTTATCGGGATCCATTATCTAAAAAATAGTTCGAAGAAAAATGTCAGTCAGAATCACATTAAATCTAAAAAAAAATTGTTAATTTTAACTTCAAACCAATAGTATAGATAAATTTGAAGTTATTTTTTTTATAAAAAAAGTAATTTCTTTGGTAATTCTTTTCTCTTGGGATAGAGATATTTTTTTTCCTTCAGAAACAGCTCATTTTAATATTGAAATTGATGTCATTTCTTCAAATAATATTGAGTTTGCTATATTTATTATTTCTTCAAATAAATTAAGTTTTTTTTTCCTTAAAAAAGAATTTCATTTTAATAGTTAAAATTGATGTCATTCAACTACAAATTTTTTCTTCATATACAAATTTTTTAAAAAACTGATGTCGTTCAACTTTTATCTATAAATAAAATTGAACTTATTGAAAAAAAAATTATTGTCTTTGCAATTTTATTTTCTTTCTTGAAATATGGATTAAGCCGGTTTTTTCTCGAAAAAAGATGTTCATTTTATCTTGAAACGAATGGTGTACATAAAATTGAAGTAATTTTATCTTAAAAAAGAGTTCATTTTTTAAAATAATATTGACTTTCCTATGTGTTTTTAGTGAGATCGAGATTAAGCTTTTATTTTTTTAAAAAAGTTAATTTTAATGGTTAAAATGGATGTCGTTTCAAAAAAGTCGATTTTAATGGTTACAATGGATGGTTAATTTTATTTTAATACTGAATTATTTAAATTTCAAATATCAATCAATGTAAGCATAATTTAATTATTCAATAATGTTTTTTCTCTCTTTAAAGTTAACTATCCAAAATCAAATGTTTCATAATTTTAGGCTAGACTTGAAATTTAAAATTTGATCATATTGTTTATTTCAATAGTGAAAACATGAAACAAGTACAAATATAAATGAGAAACAAACATAATACAAATAGGTTTAATGCAACATAAAATGGATAAAAAACATATCAAGCATAGTAAAAAAAAATTTAATATAATATCCAAGTGAATAATGTTCATATGATTATAGTCCCTAGTAATAGGATATAAACAATAGTGAAATAACTATCTAATATATGTCAATTAAAATCTCGATAATTAAAATTAAACAAAAGTTCAATGTCCTATTTACAAAAGTTCAAATTGCATAACAAGGACATAATTCTAGCTAGAACATAATAGCACAAATGTATAAAACCAAACATAATTTACTATGTTGAACCTCAAAGGTTGTAATTGGCGTTGAAGGTTAGACCTGAAAAGGTGAATAATAAAATGATAGTTAGATCAAATTGAATACAAACAATACATTAATCTAAATTAAAATTTACCTAAAAGAACCTAGTCTCAGGAATATAGAAGCAATTATCATGTCTCATTAGAGATCAAATGCTAGCCACTTCGAAAATATTTTTTACGAGTATAGAAGAAAAGGCAAACATAAGAAGTAGATGGTCAATACACATGAAGGAGTATCACTTATACATGGGGATGTTAAACCAGAATGATGAAAACAAGCTATGGATGAAAATAAGGCATATAAGTAAATGGTCAATACACATGCAGAGAAAGGAATAACTCAAGCTAAAGAATCTAAGAACGATATTAGGTGATGGAAAATACATAAATAAAAAGAGCATATTAACAACATTTAAAAATAGAATGATGAACACAATGAATTGAAAGTAATAAAAACAGATAATTTTATAATCAATATATATGTAGACAAAAGTATGCATTAGCTTGTGAATCTAGAACAATGTTAGGTGATGAATCTAGGACATGTAAATATAGAAAAACAAGCACAATGAATTCAACAATTAAAAAAAATGAAGTATAAATTCAATACATATGCAGGTTTTTTTTTTCTTACATGAGTTAAAGACATGGATGAAACAAGAAGATAATACAATCTCAAACAATATAGGTGATGAACAATACATGAACTATATATAGATTAGGAATGATAAAACAGACTCATGAACCAAAACAGAGAGCTAATACATACACTTGTTTCAGCACGAAGAGGGTGAGAAATTTAGCAAAGGTAAGGAATGATATATATAGGGGAAAATCAGATGACTAGTAGGTGAAGAGCAATAAGTTATCCCTTACCATCAAATTACTACGAAATCTTTCAACATATCTCATGATTAGAAATAGGAATAAATTCATGAAGAGAAGAGCACGGAAAAAAATCACACCATTAATTTCGTTGTTGAGATTTAAAACAGGGAGAAGATCAGTGAAAGAACTGATAAATCACACCACGAATAAATGTATACCAAGAACAAAATTAATGTTAAGGAGTTGAAAGAAAGATAATATTTACTTTCATAAAAAAAAAATCAACAAATATCAAAACAGGGAGAAGATCAGTGAAAGAACTGATAACATTTGGTTTTTTTTAAAAAAATCACAACTCAAGATATCAAACACAGAGATAAGATCGGATGAACACAAAACGAAAACAATTTTTTTTTTTCAGTGGCTCTCATCATCGACTGGGGAGGGTTAGAAAACTTACCTGGATCTGCTCCCCCTCCAAGCCGAAACCTGGACTTCCTACCGTGCCGAATTAGGTTGTCGATTGACAATTTCTAAACTCAAATGGAGGTCGCAAACGACACATGCAACAGTAGATGAAGCTACATCGGCGACAAGAAGATCAAACATTCCGGCGGTGGGGGTCAGATCTACAAAAAAAACCACAAAGAAGATGTAGGTTGAAAGATCCCGAAGAAGAACATGAACAAAAATTATCAAAACCCTAAATCTAGGCAAATTGGTAGTCAATAAACGTGTAAAGGAAAGTAGAATTTTATAAATGTAGAAGAAATTGAAGAGTCTAACTTCAATCGAACGAAAAATCAGAGAAATTGAAGAGGAATCGATCGCAAAAGAGAAAGAACGAGAGCGAAAGAAATCGCAAACCAAGAAGAAGAGAGAAGTCGTAAATCGAGAGAGAATTTGTGCCGCATTTACTCGGATTCGGAAATCTCATCCCGGTCTTCCCGGGAGGCCCAGGGGCATTTTGGTAATTTTGGTCGGGCCGGTTTTGTATTTGTTAATTGCCGGAAAAATTATGAGTCGATTTGAATGGGATCGGGAATTTTGGTGAAGGCATTTGGGCTGAGAAGAATGTGGAAATAAATAAGGAATTAAATAGCGCGTCGAGTGAGATTCGAGCTAAGGACGTGTCACGTGCTAGGCAGGAGGCGCTGCCAGCCGAGCCACTGGGCGCGTTTGTTAATCTAAACGCGCGATCTAATACATATCCCTTATTTCGTGCCTTCGAATTTAAAAGCCAAAATCGCCCAAGCTTCTTCCCCATTTCTTCTTCTTCCTTCGCGAAATTCTCCTCCGACCGACAACGTTTTCCTTCGCGATTTTTCCTCCCTCCAGCTCCATTTTCGACTGAGTTCCTCTCCCAAATTTGAAGTCGATCTCCCCCGAGCAGCAGGTACATCTTCTCTTCTTCTTCTCCTTCCCTTTTTCCGTCGAAGCTCTACCCTGTTTCCGTCTTCTATTTTCTGGCCGAGTCGAGGTGAAATGTTGGGTGGGTTTTGTGCAGCTAATGTAGGGGAAGTGGTCCAGCAACAAATCGCGCGTCGAATCCCCTTGGATCGCTCGATTTCGGGTTTCTCCTTCGCCCCTGTTCGCGCGCAGAAACAGAGCCCCTACCGCCGAGCCGCGCCGCGCATCGCCTCGCGCCCGCGCGCACGCTTCGCCCAGCTCCGTGTCACGCCGCCCACCGTCCCAGCTGTGCCGCTCGCCCGCGCGTGCCACTGCATCGCTCGCGCGCCCGATTCCGTGCCCAGCGCCCGTCCGCGCCCCAGCGCGCGCACCCAGCACACCCATTTCTGCGCCCCAGAGCGCCCAGCCAGCCCCGTTGCTGCCCCGTTCGTGCAATTGGCTCGTTCGTGCGTTCTTCGTGCCTCGTGAGTTGCTCCCGAGCTGAGCCTCGTTTATTTTATTATATTTAGGCCTATTGTGTGATTTTTGTTGTGATTAATAGGTTCTCGGTAGCTAGTTCGGGTTCGTTCACCACCTAGGTTTTCGTGTCAAATCGTCCCCGACCAAGGTAAGGATTTCTTACCGGAGTTGTGTGGACCCTGCGATATATTATGCGATTGCTGATTGATTGCTTGTTTGTGTTTATTGACATGTATAGCTAGGTACTCAATTCGAAATTCCCGATTAGCATGTTGTTCCTGATTAATTCTCATGTTAATCCATACAAAGCCTCGAATGGAGCCATCTGAATCGTCGACTGATAACTGTTGTTATATGCAAACTCCATCGAATCTGATCTGGTCCCAACCGCCCGGAAATCCAACACACAAGCCCTCAACATGTCTTCGAGAATCGTTCACCCTCTCGCCCGCTCCATCGGCCGAGGGTGAAAAGTCATCTTTGAAATCGCACTCGAGTGCCTAAACCCTTCTTGAGCGCTCTCCAGAAACGAGAAGTGAACCTCGAATCACGGTCAGATACGATCCTCACAGGTACACCGTGATAACGAATGATCTGCTCCAAAAACAACTGCGCCCACTATTCCACGGTATAAGTGTCTCTACCGGGAATGAAGTGTGCGCTCTTAATCAATCGATCGACTATCACCCAAATCGAGAGAACTTCCTCGGAGTCCTCGGCAAGCCGTAAATAAAGTCTATGGAGATCTCTTCCCATTTCCACCGAGGTACACTCGTCGGTGTGCGCGCAATAAACCGGCTGGTCTCTGCTCAGGTGCCTTCACTTGCCGACAAGTGAGACATCGATCGACAAACTCCGCAACATCTCTTTTCATACCCATCCACCGTAATGTTCGCTTAAGATCTCGATACATCTTGGTACCCCGGTGCCAAGCAAACGGAGAACGTGGGCCTCTCGAGAGCAACTCGCTCGCAATCCCGCAACATCCGGAACACACAACCGGCCTCAGTCACGTCACCCCAGCATGCGTGAATATACAAAGTCAAAATCTCCATCAAGACTAACTCTGTCAAATAATCTTTTAAGTGCGGGGTCACTCACTCGGTGACTATCAACAATCCGTTGTCTAATCGATGGTCGGATATCAATCTGAGCCACTCTGGCAAGAACCTCACCCAACAACATCGCAATCTCGGCCCGCTCGAACTCTCTCCGTAATCTAGGGTGGGAGCTCAACAACACCGCCGGAGTGCGACGTCTTCTACTCTCAGAGCATCTGCTACAACATTGGCTTTACCTGGATGGTACAGAATCTCGCAGTCATAATCTTTCACTAACTCTAACCATCTCCTCTGCCTCATATTCACTCTCTTTTCGAGTAAGCAGATACTTGAGGCTCGGTGATCGGTAAACATCTGGATCCGCTCACCATACGTGTAATGCCTCCAAATCTTGATTGCAAACACCACTGCTTTGCCAATTCCATATCATGAGTCGGATAGTTCGCTCATATGGCTTGATTGACGGAAAGCATAAGCAATGACCTTCCCGTCTTTGCATCAACACACATGCCAACTTCAACCCGAACTTGGAAGCATCGGCTGTAAACCACGAAACCACTGTCCCCTCCGGATCGCCAACATCTGTGAAGTCAAAGCGCGCTTGAGCGGGCAAAGCTCTCATCACACCTACCGCCCCAAACAAACTCAACACCCTTCCTCGTCGGACGAGTGAGGGGCGAGGCTATGGCGGAAAAGTCCTTAACAAACCGCGGTAGTAACTCGCCAGCCCGGGAAAGCTGCGTATCTCGAGAATCGAAGTCGGCCGGACCACGAACGCACGGCCTCAATCTTTGCAGGATCCACAGCTATACCATCTCTCGAGACTACATGACCTAAGAAGGCCACTTGATCCAACCAGAACTCACATTTGGAAAATTTCGCATAAAGCTGGTTTTCCCTCAAGGCTGCCAATACCTTCCTTAAATGCTCCGCATGATCCTCCCTGGTCCCTGAATAGATCAGAATATCGTCAATGAACACGATGACGAAGCTGTCCAAAAATGCTTTGAACACCCTATCCATCATGTCCATGAACGCTCTTTGGTGCATTCGTCAACCCAAACGACATGACCCCAAACTCGTAGTGCCCATATCTAGACACGAACATTTGTCTTAGGAATGTCGGCGTCCCTAATCCGCAACTGGTGATACCCAGATCTCAAATCTATCTTGAAGAACACGGAAGCTCCCTGAAGCTGATCGAACAAATCATCGATACGGGGCAACGAATACTTATTCTTCACTGTCACCTTATTAAGCTCACGATAGTCAATGTATAGGCGCATCGAACCATCCTTTTTTTTCACAAACAACATTGGCGCTCCCCACGGGACACACTCGGACGGATGAATCCTCGATCTAACATCTCCTGCTGGTGAACCTTCGCCTCCTTTAGCTCTCGGTGGCGCCATACGATCACGGAGCCTTCGAGATAGGGAGGACTCGGCTCGAGCTCAATTGTGAAGTCGACTCTCTCTCTCGGGGCAACCCTGTAATTCCTCGAAACACATCCGCAAACTCTCGCACAACGGCACTTGATCAATAGTCGGCGAGGGCGGCTCTCTCCGCACAATTTGGCTAGGTAGCCCCAAGCTCCGTGAGCTAGCAAACGACGGGCTTTCACAGCTGACACCATCGGCGGGCAAACTCCACCCTGAACTCCACGAAACTTGAAGCTGGGCCGACCCGGCGGCCTGAACACTACTTCCTTCCGGTGGCAGTAAATCAATGCGTGGTTAGCGGCTAACCACTCCATACCGAGAATCACATCGAAACCACTCATGGGTAGGACTATGAGCGTAGCTACCAGCAACTCTTCGGATATCTCGATTCGGCCATCCTTAATCTTATCTTTTGCTAACATATTAACTCCCGAAGGAGTTGAAACAGATAATTCAAAACCTAGAGGCTCTAATCTCAACCTAGCATGCTCAGCAAACAATACAGATACAAACGAAAGTGCGTAGAACCAGTCAAACAAGACAAATGCACAATGATCCAAAAACAAGAAGCGTATTCGCCGCTGCGGCATCCATGACGCTCGGCCTCCTGACGGTTCGTAGCGAACACCCGGCCCTGCTGCTGCTGCACAGGCTGAACTGCCATAGCTGGCTGATCGCAGAAACGGGCCACATGCCCCCCTCTTCCACATCGAAAACATAGCCTGGGCCCGGTCTGACAAGCTCCAAGGTGGGCTCTCCCGCAAGAAGCACAAACGGGAATCTGCCTGGGACCGCCCTACTGGCGAGGCTGGAAATGAGCCGGAACCCTACGCTGATCCCGGCCGGAAATTGTCCCGACGGCGCCGCCGCCTCTCGGAGAAGTCAAACCTCCTCTTTTGTCCTACCACAGCTGGGACAGGGCGCTGAGCCGGAGCGGCAACAATTCGCTCAACAGGATACTTTCCATTGTAAATAGTGGCTAGCTGAACAGCTCTAGCATAAGTGATAGGAGCCTGTGCCCGGACATCCTGAGACACACCCTGCCTCAGACCAGAAATGAACTTCCGAATTTTCAACTCAGGGGTCGCTATCAGCTGCGGAGCAAAATAACCATACTCCGAAAACTTCCTCTCGTACTCCTCTATAGAATCAGAACCCTGCTGCAGATTCTGGAAAAGCGCTACCATCTTTTCTTGAGCCTCATCACTAATGTACTTGGCTTTAAATTCTGTCTTGAAGAACTCCCAGGTAGCAGGTGGAGACCCAGCTGGTCTCTCACTCAAGGTGGACTCCCACCACCATCTAGCTACGCCCCTAACACATGGGCTGCACACCTCGGCCTCTGCACATCGAGGCACACCATAATCGTGAAGGTGTACTCCAAATGGGCAATCCATCTATTCTTTGCTAAAGCATCACCTGTGGCATCAAACTTATCAGGGTTCCACTTTACGAAGTCCTTCAACCATTTACCAAGCTCATCAGCACCTTCTGCCACTTCTGCCTCAAAGGCTGCTGGCTCCTGCGGAGCTAGGGGTGCTTCTTTGCGCCTCTTTGAAACACAAGTCACGTTTGCTCGATCCGAGCTCGGGACTCTTCCCGCCGCATGCGCGCCAACAAAGCTCGGTCTCTGCGCCTCCGCCACTCAACAGTCGACCACCATAGACCTCATAGAATTAGCAAATTACCGCTCCAGAGCAGCGATCTCACGCGCGCACGATCGCCTCAATGCCTACTCTGGGCTCAACAGGGGAGCTACATGCGGAATGCTATCGGGCCTCGGCTGGGGACGATGTCCTGCGGTGTCGATCCGATCCCGACACCTCGGCTTCCTCTCGGGCGTCCTCTTCCGCACGGTAAGCGGCATGTTGGCGATCTACACCCAAACCAATAACGAGTCGAGAACTCGCTTCGTCTCCGCTCCACAATACTACACAAGGCATACATTAGATGATGCGGTATTGTAAATTCTTAACCTTTTTTAACAACAAATAGTAAACTTAGGCGTACCTAATGATCGCCGGAGTGCTAGTGATCATGGGAAAACGACCTACAACAACGAGTCATTCTACGAAATTTATGACTCGAGCTCGATACCAAGCGTAAGGGACCGACCCGAATGGGGCACTAAATGGGCCCTTATCCCAATGCATGCATTCAAAGTAAAGGACATTTAAAGCAGACATGATTTCGGATTCCAATTAAAACAAAAACATTCAAAATAATCCCTTTAAAAACTAGACAATTTCCCTGGAACTCGCCCCCTGTTTCCAAGCACTGCTCCAAGATAAATACATTTCCAAAGTTTACTTTGATCAGAGATTTACTAAAAGTCATTCAAAACACTGTTCGGATACAAATCTTTGGAATCCACAAATATTTACAAACATCCTAGGGGCTCCGTGCCCGACTACATGCATTCGGGGAAAACAAAACACACGAGAGTCATAATACAAAAATCGAGTTGGAAGACTGGGCCCCATGATCACAGCTCTCCTCCTTCGTGCATCATGTCGCGCACCACGACGATTACGTGGAAAACCACAGAATAAGGGTGAGTAACGAATTACTCAAGAAAATCCCCAACCGGGTACAATACGATATACATGGTCATCTCGATGAACGTATGCAAGCTATGAATATAAACACGAGAATAGAGCACATAGCTTAGCCCACACTTGGGCCTCGGATGCCAACTCGTGGTCTTAGTCGGAATAATATCATCACACGATCCAATACATAAGTCGCCCTATACGAGAAACAAGTCCCGGCCTCGACCGTCTTCATCGTCGACGAAAGGTACATCGGCTCAAGATCCCGAGGAGCTCTCCGTCGGCTATTTGTAATGAGCGTAAACATGCACCGCGTGCTGCTGCGAGACCATGGGGGTGTCGGGTCTAGAGGCAAGCCGCCCATGTCCGCCACCACGCCTAACTAATTCTTTGGATCGGTGTCACCGACATAGGGTGTGAGACACGGACACGTAAACTATGTCACCTGAACCACCGCACCGAGGCTAAGGAAACGGGTCGTGGTAGGCTTACACCAGGAAGCCGCCCTTACCTTAACAGGTGGCAATCAGGGGCTACGGCCGAACACGCCGAGGACGTGCCGATCGCGGGGACGAGGCAATGCCAAGTCATCATCCCGACGGTTGGGGCATTTAACGATCCGCCACCCTCACCCAAGATTGCAGGGCCTACCGCTCGGGTTAGCTAATCCCTCACGGGGTCCAGGGACGGAATGACTTGCTCGACGTCCCTGCCATGGATGCAAGGTACTTTATGCATCAGGCCCGGATGATGCTATCTACTTGCAGTTCTAACCTGCCCTAGCAAACAGCAAACAACTCCATAAAATCCAATACGTGCTCAATAATAATACAACGAGCCTAGCATGATACTACGAAGCAAGGAACAGATACGAGCATGCTAGAAAGGAACAACCTAGCATGGATTAACATGAGAATTAAATCAGGAAAATCATGCTAATCGGGAATTCAGAATAGAATACCTAGCTACACATGTCAATAAACACAAACAAGCAATCAATCAGCAATCACATATAATATCGCAGGTCCACACAACTCCCAGAAGAAATCCTTACCTTGGTCGGGGACGAATACACGAAAACCTAGGCTGCGAATGAACCCGAACTAGCTACCGGGAACCTAACAAGCACAACACAATTACACACAATATCTAAATAAAATAAAATAAAATAATTCGGCTCGGCTCTCACTCGGCTCGGCTCAGCTCGGCTCGGCTTGGCTCTACTCGGCTCGGCTTGGCTTGGCGGCTCGGCTCGGCAGCAGGACACGCGACACGGCGCTTGGTTACGGCTTGGCGACACGGCTCGGCGGCACGGCTCGGCGACAGGCGCACGGACACGGCGCTGGGGCTACTTCTGCGCGCGAGCGATGCAGAGGCGCGAGGGCGCGCGCGCGGTGTGCGGCGAGGCTCGGCGGCACTGCGCAGCGACAGAGCACGAAACAAGGGCGAAGGAGACAACCCAAAATCGAACGATCGACGGGGATTCGACGAGCGATTCTTTGATGGAGAACTCCCCTACACTAGCTGCACACAAACCACCCAGAAAATTACTTCACCACGGCCGTGAAACGATGCCCGGAAGAAGGGGGCTCGGAACGAAGAAGAGAAGAAGAAAGGAAGGAAAACTTACCTTCGGCCCGGAAAAGGATCGACCTCAGAGCTGGGGAAGACAACCATGATCGATTCGGAGCTGGAGAAGGAAGAAATCGCTGGAAATCGCCACTCGGTCGAAGGAGAAACGAAGGAGAATTCGCGAGGAAGAAGAAGCTTCGGGCGAGCTCTACTTTTATACCAACCGCTTTCGAAAACAAGCATAAAGGGATGCTGGCGCGTTTAGAAGCACGAAGACGCCCAGTGGCTCGACTGGCAGCGCCCCCTGCCTAGCACGCGACACGTCCCTGGTTCAAATCTCACTCGACGCGCTATTTAATTCCTCATTTAATTTTACTCTTCCCCAAGCCCAAAATGCCTTCACCAAAAATCCCGATCCTATTCAAATTGACTCATAATTATTCCGGAAATTTTCAATTTCAAAACCGGCCCTGTCGGCCCGACCCAAAATTACCAAAATGCCCCTGGGCCTCCCGGGAAGACTGGAGGAAATTCCTGGGCCGTTACAAGGACGGCTTCCTGGTGTAAGCCTACCACGACCATTCCTTGGCCCCAAGTGCGGTGGTTCAGGCTGACATAGTTTACGTGTCCAGGTCTCACACCCTATGTCAGTGACACCGATCCGAGATTTAGTTAGGCGTGGTGGATCGGACATGGGCGGCTTGCTCTATACCCGCGGCACCCCATAGTCCGCGATAGCACGCGGTACATGCTTACGCTCATTACTGGCGCCGACGAGGAGAGCTCATCGGGATCTTGAGCGGTGTACCTTTTCGTCGACAATAGACAGCCGAGGCCGGGACTTGTTTCTATATAGGCGACTTATGTATTGGGTGTGTGGTGATGTTATTCCGGACTAAGACCTTAAATTGGCATCCGAGGCCCAAGTGTGGGCTAAGCTATGTGCTCTATTCTGTGTTTATATTCATAGCTTGCATACGCTCATCGAGATGACCATGTATATCGTATTGTACCCCGGTTGGGGATTCTTACTGAGCAATTCGTTGCTCACCCTTATTACTGTGGTTTTTTTCCACAGGTAACCAAGTTGCGAGACAGGATGGCTGAAGGAGGAGCTGTGATCATGGGGCCTAGTCTTCCAACTCTGATTTTTGTATTATGACTCTTTATGTTTTGTTTCCCCTGAATGCATGTAGCCGGGCACGGAGCCCTAGGATGTTTTGTAAATGTTTTGTGGATTCCAGCATTTTGTATCTGAATAGGCTTTGAATGGTTTTTAAGAAATCTCTGATCAGAGTATACTTTGGAAATGTATTTATCTTGGAACAGTGCTTGAAACAGGGACAGTTCCGTGGAAATTGTCTAGTTTTTAAAGGGGTTATTTTGAATGTTTTGTTTTTAATTGGAATCCGAAATCATGTCTGTTTAATGTCCTTTACTTTGAATGCATGCATTGGGGTAAGTGCCCATTTAGTGCCCATTCGGGTCGGTCCCTTACAAGTGTTTACTGTAGAAATCCGGATTTCATTTAAAAATAATCCGAATTATTTTAAATCTTCCACCAAACAACAATTAGGGGGATTAACTTAATCTGGATTAAGTTAATACCCCCACCAAACAGCCCCTTAAGTATTATCTACTGTACTTTTCCATGTACTGTTATATTATTGTATAAACTATACAAAACTCTATATGTTTATTATTTCATTATACATACTATATAACTTAGACGGTACATTTATGGTTTATTATTCATTCTATTCATGCCTAATACATTTTTCGTACTCATATTACTATTTATTACATTTTCATTCCGCAATACGGTATTATTTATACATGTATATTATACAACTTATAATATAGAATAGTATTGTTTGGACATTTTTGTAATACTATACAACTTTTCCTTATAGGTTCAACAAGCATCTCAATCCGTATTGCACATAGTGGTTAGTAAGATGAAAATGAGATGTACCATAATCATGAAGTAGCTGAAGAGTGTCTCATAAATATTGAGGATCGCATTCACTCAATGATGGTTTTACATTAAGGTCTTTTTTTATGCTGAACACTTTCAGTTTCAATTTTGTAACCCATGAGACCTTTTTTATTTACTATTGATCTCACTTTGAACAGTAATTTTGTGTGAAGTTGTTCCAACTGTACGAGTCTCTATCAATTCACAAATATCATGCATATTATTTTCCAATGTTTTACTATACGGTATTGAACAATCAAAAGTTTGTACATTCAAAATTAATTGTTCGTTGTCGAAAACATATTAAATCACAGTACAAGTATCCATATAAGCAAATTAAACACTCTTTAAAAAAAACACAAAGTTTTAAAATACAGTAGGCACATGATATATTATGGTTGTACCGTATATACCAAGTTATTTCAATACTGTGTGGTTATCAAACGTGTTCTAATTTCAATCAACAAAATTTAATGTTCAACAGCTCATACGGTCTATTTATGAATAAAACTACCATAATCAAATAACATGTACATTACTACTGTATATAAATCACAATTGTACCTCTAACAATGTATTTTCGCCACTTTCGTTATGCAATTAATGCACCCTAAATTGGCAGTTTCTGGTTTGGAATGTGAGACGAATTTCCTTTTCTAAACTTTCGTGTTGCGTATGATGGTACAATCTTCTTATATCTTAGTAATGTACCGTATAAAATTTATAACTTAAGAACTATGTTGTCTTGGCATTGTTGTGTTACTTGTTCGTTTAGTATTTTAAATTCTAACATCTTTATGTATCCACAAAACCGACTAAAAAAATTAACCATCATAAACACATAGGCTAGACGTTGACATTTTTTTTCTTCTGAATGGACCATATAAAATAGGTTTTTTTAGTACTGTATAGTTATGATAAGTGTTATAACCTATTAAACAAATTTTTTTTCAACCGTATATGTATGCAAAAAATAATATTATGCCTAGTTTCTTTTTTTACAGGTTTTTCAGAATAAATTGCCACAAGTTTTGCAATAAATGCCCCAAATTTTCGCAATAAATCTCCCAAATTTTCGTAATAAATGCTCCAAATGTTTGCAATAAATGCCCCCAATTTTCGTAATAATGGGTATGAAATTGGAGAGTTTTCTAAATACGAAAATAATTTGAAAATTAAAAGTCTTAAGAAGAAAGGATATTGTTGTAAATGACAATTTAATGAATTAATAATATAATTAACAAAATCCTACTTTTGCTAATATTTTTCGTGTAACCTAAATTTGCAAATACTTTTCAAATTTGGTCTATTAAAAAAGCTCATTTTTTTAAATTTTATAATTTTAAAAGGATAAAATATTATTTTATCTTAAACTTTATGATTTGTTCTATCATTTGTCTTTTTAGCTGGTTCTATTGTGATATCTAAACTTTTTAAGTGTTCAATCTTATAATCATTCATTAAAAAAAAAACTTACCTACTATTGATTCAATTGACTCATAACCTACTATTGATTCATTTGGAACAATTATAATTCAGAGGTGGTAATTGTGCAATTTACAAATTATGGAGGGTATAATTATAACAACACTATGATCGAAAGGTAATTTTGAAAGTTGCTTTTCATTTTATTTTTTTGTCTCACTTTTCTGTGATACAATGTTGTACACTGTATTTTTGTTTTAGCCCTGCAGAAAATTTAGAGCGGTGTGATTGGTTTTAAATGCCTTCAACAAACACAAACAGACAGTCCACAGAAGAAACATATGGCGGCAACAGAGCCGAAATTATCACTCTCTTTTCTGACCAACTTAGCCATACCCTCCACATTACTGTATGTGTATGGGACCATATAATCTTGTCATTTTTTGATAATGCAATTCACAGGGATGGATGGTTGCTTGTTGGAAATTCCTTTACCTCCATCTTTTAATTATCTCTTTTTTTTAAAGATTGTTGCAATTAAACTTTACCAAATTTGTTGTAGATAGCAAACTTCAACCTTTCTATTTTAATCGTAACAATTTTTAAAAAAATATGAGTGGGTATAACTATAGGCTTGATCACACCTAAGTTCATGATTATATACTCTATAATTATTATAGCAAAATATAAAATATTTAACATTGAAGCCGGTCCATTTCAAGTTTCAATTTGTCGCAAATGAATCAATTTTTCCCATATTTGATTTTTTTTTTTTTTTTTTTGAATATCTATAGATTTTTTTCTATGATTTGTTCGGTTGGCTGTAATAAAATTCAACTCTACGCTCACGAGTTCGATGCTGAAATTAGATATTTGACTCTTATATTACTTAGAGCAGTTGTACTAGGGTTTGTGGTTTCCCTTCCCCAATTTTTTTTAAAAAAGAAAAAATCCCAAGGTATAAATTAAAGCATGATTAGTTTAAACAATATAATTTGACAAGGTCTATACTAAAACCTAAGAACAAAAAAACCTAGTGCAGAAGTATTCATCAATGATTCAGTCAACACTTCTCGGTCATCCATCTCATACTTGTTGTCCACACCCTAAGAAAAAAGTAAAGGAAATGATGAGTACGAAAATACTTAGTAAGCAATGCTCAAGATGAAAACAATTAAGCATACAAGCATTACAACAATAATTATATATAGTTTTCAAACAATGCATATGTCTATCTCACTGGCCCGCATATAGTCATGCATGTGTGCATATCTGGACTTGTTGATTAATAGTTAGGTACATACACTTGAACCATTATCCAGTATAAGTAGTCATGTGTGCACATGAACCAGATGTCACTATATGTAGTTTAATCGAGCGCGACTCGCATTTGGTGCCCGTGAGTGCAATGGAGCAATGGGAACGAAAGGCCGCATGAATAGGTGGTTGGACGAAGAGCATGGGTGAGTCTAGCGTAATTAAATTATTAATGAAGTATTTAAAATTAAGTAGTACCTTAGGGGCTATTTGGATGAAGTTTTGTAGGAGTGATTAGAGTGAGTGATTACAATGAGGAGTTATTATGAGTAATTAAAAATTGAGATTTGTACAATAACTTGTTTGGATGAAATTTTTTGAGGAGAATTTACAGACAATAACTCGTTTGGATGCAGATTTTGATGGAAGAGTTGCATGAAATAACTCGTTCTGACAAAAATTTTGGAAGAAGAGTTATATGTTGAGTGGTTTGGTTTAAAAATAAGGAATTGATTTGAAATGAATAATTATTTTTAGCGGTTAAAATAAGTGTTTTTTGTAGGGAGTATAATAATTCGAATGAATGTAGTTTTTTGAAGACTGATTGCAATAGCTCATTTGTAATAGCTTGTTAGAGATGGCATAACAAACACCCCTTTATTTGTCATTTATAATCACTCTTTTTTTTTTGTAAAACTATAATTGGAGGAAGAGGATTCCTATCCATTAGAGAATTTTTATATTGTGCTTACTTCGATTTTTTTTTTTTTTTTATACAATTAAGTAACTATTTTGTGCGAAAATCTATAATATTTAATATCTACATACACGACTTAGTATACTGTATGGGTCGATAGTACAATTAATTATCTTGTTTGATGTGAATTTTTATATTATTTGAGAGTAAATGTACCCTCTATTTAGGATTTATTGGTCTCTTTTAATCAATTTGTACTTAAACACGACTTAACATACATTATCCAATTTATTTTGTCCTTTTTTTGTTTTAAATTAATATTTATTTTGTCCTAATGCAAGGTAAGTAGACATTTACTTAAAAAAAAAAAGATAAGTAGACATTTTGAGATGTTTGGCGTCTTCAGCCATTCCCATGTAAAAGGTATCTTAGAAGCTTTGATTATTAATCTCAAAAAAAAAAAAAACTTCCATTATAACATTAATTCTTAAAAAAAAAAACAAATAACATTAATTCTCATGTTTGAGAGCGTTTTCTTATGACATATTTGTTCATCATTTTATTTATTTTTTAATCAAAATAAATTAAGGTATTCAAAATAAATTAAGGTATTCATTCATTAATAAACAACTCTCATGAAACACTACTTAAATTAAATAAAATGTATAATGAAACACTATTTAAATTAAAAAATATGTAGCTCTATTACTTTTAATTAAAATTTAATTATAAATTTGTATTAATATCTTACTTTTTGGAAAATCATCATCCAATATTTTAAATTTATCACTGATATTATATCTCAATTTATTATTGATACTTTTTGAAATTTACACATTCTAGCTATTATATTATATTTGTAATAAAATTTCTAGAATAATTCATTTATAGTATATAATTTTCTACTTATGATAAAACTCAACCAGTAATAAAATGAGTCTGTAACTTATTCAATCATATCAGTGATAGAACTAAATCAGTGATCGAACTCCATTTAGATTTCCTGCTACATTTAAATTAATTTGAATTTTATGCTCCATTTGGATAAAACACCATCACAATTGTCTTCTTTTGAAATAAGTTCAATGTATTATAAATGAATATTAAATCTTACATAGAATTTTTAAAGAGTATAAATTAACTTCAATTTATAAAATACATACAATAAAGAGAATTTTTTGTTAGTGGCAATTATTTGGTTGTCTATTTTAACAAGAACACTTTTAAAATATTTCATCTATATTAAAATTTAAAATGTCAATTCTCTATTCACCATCTCTTGATGAAAACTATTTATTTCACAAATTGAAAACTATGTGTTATACCGATTCAAGATTATTTGTGACATTGATTGAATTATATGTACACTAATTAAAGATTATATGTTGTACTCATCGAAGATATCGAATACATGAACTTTTTGTTCTTTTTACTAGATCTGTCCCAATTTACTTATAGAGACAAATTTCTTTTAAAAAATTGCTATTCATAAATTTTTCTAGTTTTTAGTTTTGTTTATTATATATGAAAATTTCCCTAAGATAAATTAGTAAACATAAAAAATCAAGTTATTTCACATCAAAATATGATATAAAACCAAATGATATTTTAAAAACATTTTTTGAAAATTTTGATTTTTTAATTAAAAAATAATAGGAATAAAACAAAATTCGAACCCATAAAATAAACTCTTCAATACTAGATCTTCTACGATGTTATTGAATTTTTGCTTCTTTTAACATTCTTTTCATGATTCTAACTATAGGTAAAAGTATTGGGACAAATAGAATATATCCTTAAGATATTCCAATATATAAAATTTTGCAAAATAAATATGCATAAAGTTTGAACAAATTTTCAAAGTTTTAAATGTTTCTTAGTGTATACAATGTTCCATCTCAAAATTGATTAACAATAGAAGACCTTATTCAACCATTCGAATGGAACCTACACCTACAAAAACTTAACCATCATCAAATCAAATAAAACTTAAGATTCCTTTCAATAAAAGGACCGTATAATAAGTAAGTTTAACTAAGCATATTAAGAGTGAAAAAATAACTCCTTGAAAATAAAATTTTTCAGGTTTCCCTAACATCTAAGGGTTCTAGGTTAGATGTATATCTCTTAACAATAGTCAAAGTGTGCATAAACGGATAGAAAAAAAAAAGAGTTCAAAATTCACACGTTAAGTGACATTATTACCCTACCAACTGAATATGTCTTAGACACACACATATATATAATTTAAAAAGAAGGAAAAGACCGTACGATGTAGGGGATATCACAGTGATAATTGGAAAAGTGTGGGAAAGGAATTAGGGGACAGAATGTGTGTTTGTTAATGCCTTGAGAAGTTATAAAGTGGAAGCCATTGGTTCAGAAATACACAGCCTTTTTGTGTTTTGGATCAAACTATGTTCTGTTTTGGAACAGTAATTTTTTTTTTTTTAACATTAAAAAATAGCAGACAAATGATAAAGTTCATCTTCACGCTTACACTGTTTCTCAAAAGTATTGTTTCAATCATTTAATTATTGCATGTAGTTTCAGTTCTTTTTTCAGAAACCCTCAGTGCGTAATTCCCTGCCTTCCTGGATATTTAGGAGCATTTTAGAGGGGGCAATTTAATTTGTAAAATTTTTATTTTCTATATTTTGTTGGGTTTTTATTCACATTGTGAAGGTCCATTAGGGTTAAGTGTTTTAAAGTGCATTTTGTCACTTTGGTAGAGAGAACACACAACAAAGGGAGAGCTGAAAATCAGCAGTCAGAGAGAGAAACAACTTAGAGAGAGAAAGTAAATAGAGAGGAAAAGAGATTTCTGCCCATCTTTGGTATTTTGGCGTTTCCGAGCGATTGCACCGTTGGATCGAGTGGAAATTTGGACAGGCTATTCTTGACACGAGGGTCTTCAATCTGAACAGTGGAGATCGGGTTTGGAGATTTCGACAGCCAGATTCCAGTGACAATTTGGTTCCACATTTTTGTGAGATCTTTCTATTTATCTCTCTTGATTTGTGTTGTTTGTTGCCAAGATTAGTTTATCTTGAGTTGTTATGTGTTGTATACCTCTAGTTGTAACTAGAGAGAACTTGTTGTAGCCCATTATCGATTATAGTAGAGATTTGACTTCGGTCCGTGGTTTTTTACTCCTCGCCTTGAGGAGGTTTTTCCACGTTAAAAATCGTTGTGTTGTGCTTGATATTTCTACCATACTATATGCTTGCTGATTTTTCATTAGGAACACAAGAGAGGGGAATAATTGATCCATATTAGAATAGTGTTTATTCCCAACAAGTGGTATCAAAGCTCCGTGGTTGAGTTTATTTAGAGGTATTGTGTTAAATATGGAAAAGAGTCATAGTGGTGGTAGAATGGTTCTTTTGAATGGATCAAATTATCAAGTTTGGAAAAGAAAAATGGAAGACATTTTATATGTCAATGATCTATATCTTCCCGTATTTTCACTAGAGAAGCCGGCTGATAAAACCCATTTAGAATGGGAAATATGTCATAGGAAATTATGTGGCATGATTAGACTTTGGGTCGAAGAGAATATTCTTAATCATATTGGTGAAGAAAATCATGCAAGGTCTATGTGGAACAAGCTTGAGTCTTTGTATGCCCCGAAAACTGGTAATAGTAAATTGTATTTGATTAAGCAAATGATGGCTTTAAAGTATCAAGAAGGAACGTCTATGTTAGATCACTTGAATACATTCCAAGGTATTATTAATCGATTTAATTTGGAATGAGTATCACGTTTGATGAGGAGATACATGGGTTATGGCTTCTTGGTTCATTACCAGATTCATGGGAGACTTTTAGAACTTCCTTGCGAACTCAGCCCCAAATGGTGTACTAAGTATGGACTTGGTAAAAAGTAGTGTATGTAATGAAGAGATGAGAAGAAAGTCACAGGGTTCTTCTTCACAGTCTGATGTACTTATTACTAAAAGAAAGGGGAGGAGTACGAGCAAATGTCCGAAAAATAGAGACAGAAGAAAGAGCAAAAGTGACCAGTTTTCTAATGTTGAATGTTTCCATTGTGGCTTGAAAGGTCATATAAAGAAGCATTGCAGAAAACTGAAGAGAGAAAATAAAGCTGATAAAGGTAAGGAAAAAGTGACTGATGATGATGCAGACCGAATTATTGCAGCCACTGAAGAATTCTTCGTTGTATTCGACGGTGATAGTGTAAACCTTGCTACAGAACAGAGTAGTTGGGTGATTGATAGTGGTGCCTCAATTCATGCTACATCTAGGAAAGAATTCTTCACATCCTACACATCTGGTGATTATGGTAGTGTTAGGATGGGTAATGATGGATTAGCAAAAGCAATTGGCATATGAGATGTGCATTTGGAGACCAAGAATGGTACTACCTTAATTTTGAAAAATGTGAAGCACATCCCGATATTCGCATGAATTTAATCTCCCACAGTAAGCTAGATGATGAAGGTTTCTGTAATACCTTCTGTAATGGTACATGGA
The DNA here is from genome assembly GCA_036507275.1 of Sicyos edulis. NCBI lineage: Eukaryota > Viridiplantae > Streptophyta > Magnoliopsida > Cucurbitales > Cucurbitaceae > Sicyos > Sicyos edulis. Next base: position 9,593,584 of record CM071851.1, read on the forward strand.
AGCTTACTAAAGGCTCAATGGTGGTAGCAAAGGGGAAGAAGTGTTCTTCATTGTACTTTATGCAGGCAAAGACTACTGGTTGTGATATCAATGCAGTGGATAGTGAACAAAGTGTTGAGCTTTGGCATAAAAGACTCAGTCATATCAGCGAAAAGGATTTGATGATTCTAGCCAAGAAAAATCATCTTTCTGGAGTAAAGAATGTGTCCTTGAAAAGATGTGAACATTGTTTAGCGGGAAAGCAAACAAGAGTTTCTTTTAAAGCATCTCAACCTTCAAGAAGACCAGAAGTACTTGACATAGTATATTCTGATGTGTGTGGTCCGATGAAAACAAAAACACTTGGAGGTGCGTCCTACTTTGTGACGTTTATAGATGATCACTCAAGAAAAACATGGGTTTATACCTTGAAGTCCAAAGATCAGGTGCTGCAAGTGTTTAAACAGTTTCATGCCTTTGTTGAAAGAGAAACTGGTAAAAAGTTGAAGTGCATCAGGACCGATAATGGAGGAGAGTATATTGGACTTTTTGATGAGTATTGCAGAAATCATGGTATTCGACATCAAAAGACACCTCCTAAGACTCCTCAACTAAATGGGTTGGCTGAGTGAATGAACAGGACTTTGGTGGAAAGAGTGAGATGTTTGCTTTCACAATCACAGTTAGTCAAAATGTTTTGGGGTGAAGTATTGAATACAGTTGTACATGTTCTGAATCTCACACCATGTGTTCCTTTTGGAAATGAATTCCCTAAAAGAATTTGGTCAAAGAAAGACATATCTTATAGTCATCTTCGTGTCTTTGGTTGTAAAGCTTTCGTTCATGTTCCTAAAGATGAGAGATCGAAGCTGGATGCAAAGACAAGACCATGTGTATTCCTTGGCTATGGTCAAGATGAGTTTGGCTACAGGTTGTATGATCCAGTGAAGAAAAAACTTATTAGAAGTCGAGATGTTGTGTTTGTTGAAGACCAAACCTTACAAGACATTAATAAAAACTGATGAAATGGAGTCAGAGATTAGTGATGATCTGATTGACTTAGATACAGTTCCTTTGACACAACCTTCTACATAGATTGAGAATGAAATTCAGAATGATCAGTTTGTTAATTCAGATGCGATAGAAGGTGATGAACATGTTGAGGTAGATGATTATATTCAAGAACAGTTGTCAGAAGCTGAAGTTCCTATAAATGTTCCACTCAGAAGGTCTGTCAGAGATCGTCGTCCGTCAACAAGATATTCTGCTGATGAATATGTGTTATTGACTGACGGGGGAGAACCTGAGAGTTATGAAGAGGCTATAGAAGATTAGCACAAAAGAGAGTGGATTGATGCTATGAAAGATGAGATGAAATCTTTACATGAGAACCACACTTTTGAGCTTGTTAAATTGCCTAAAGGGAAAACTGCACTGAAAAATAAGTTGGTTTATCGAGTGAAACAACAAGAAAGCACCTCAAGACTGCGTTATAAAGCAAGACTAGTTGTTAAAGGGTTCAATTAGAAGAAGGGTATTGACTTTGATGAAATTTTTGCTCCAGTTGTTAAGATGTCTTCGATTCGAGTTGTTATGGTTTTGGTAGCTAGCCTTGACTTAGAAGTTGAGCAGATGGATGTTAAGACTGCATTTCTTCATGGACACCTAGATAAAGAAATCTATATGGAACAACCTGAGGGTTTTGAAGAGAAAGGCAAAGAGAAACTTGTGTGCAAGTTGAAGAAAAGCCTTTATGGATTGAAACAAGCACCGAGACAATGGTACAATAAGTTTGAGTCAGTTATGGGGGAGCTAGGCTACAAAAAGACTATTTCTGACCATTGTGTTTTTGTACAAAAATTTTCTGATGATGATTTTGTGATACTATTGCTTTATGTTGATGACATTTTGATTGTTGGCAGGAATGTTTCTAGAATTGACAGGTTGAAGAAACAGTTGAGCAAATCCTTTGCCATGAAGGATTTGGGGCCAGCAAAGAAGATTCTTGGAATTCGAATAGTTCGAGATAGAGTATCCAAGAAGTTATATATGTCACATGAGCAATACATAGAGAAAGTGCTTGAAAGATTTAACATGGACAAAGCTAAAGTTGTTAGCTCCCCTCTTTCCAATCATTTCAAACTGAGTAGCAAACAGAGTCCTTCTAATGATAAAGAGAAGGAAGAAATGAGGAAAGTCCCATATGCTTCAAAGAGATTGGGAGTTTGATGTATGTCATGGTGAGTACTAGACGATATTGCTCATCTTTGTTGGAGTTGTTAGTCGATTTATGTCCAATCCAGAAAACAAAGATTGGGAAGCGATCAAGTGCATCATGAGATATTTGAGAGGCACTCCATTTGAAGCTCACATTTGGAAGTGGAAAGCCCTTGCTTACAGGCTATACTGATTCAGATATGGCAGGAGATCTAGATAATCGACGGTCTACTTCGGGTTATTTGATGACGTTTGTAGGTGGTGCAGTGTCTTGGTAGTCAAGACTACAGAAGTGCATTGCACTTTCTACTACAGAAGCAGAATATATAGTTGCAGCAGAAGCGTGCAAAGAGATGTTGTGGATGAAGCATTTTATACATGAGCTTGGCTTCAAGCAACAACGGTATGTGATATTCTGTGACAACCAGAGTGCTATTCATCTTGGTAAGAACTCTACATTTCATTCCAGAACTAAACATATAGATGTGAGGTATCACTGGATGAGAGATGCATTGAATGATGGCTTGTTTGAACTTGAGAAGGTACATACGGATCATAATGGGTTTGATATGCTGACTAAGAATCTACCAAGAGAGAAGCTTGCTTTGTCGTTCATTGCATGGAATGGCAAGTTCCTCCACATAGTGAATAGGGGGGATTTGTTGGGTTTTTATTCACATTGTGAAGGCCCATTAGGGTTAAGTGTTTTAAAGTGCATTTTGTCACTTTGGTAGAGAGAACACACAACAAAGGGAGAGCTGGAAATCAGCAACCAGAGAGAGAAACAACTTAGAGAGAGAAAGTAAATAGAGAGGAAAAGAGGTTTCTGCCCATCTTCGGTAGTTTGGAGTTTCGAGCGATTGCACCGTTGGATCGAGCTGAAATTTGGACAGCGTGTTCTTGACACGAGGGTCTTTAATCTGAACTGTGGAGATCGGGTTTGGAGATTTCGACAGCTAGATTCCAGTGGCAATTCTGTTCCACATTTTTGTGAGATCTTTCTATTTATCTCTCTTGATTTGTGTTGTTTGTTGCCAAGATTAGTTTATCTTGAGTTGTTATGTGTTGTATACCTCTAGTTGTAACTAGAGAGAACTTGTTGTAGCCCAATATCGATTATAGTGGAGATTTGACTTCGGTCCGTGGTTTTTTACTCCTCGCCTTGAGGAGGTTTTTCCACGTTAAAAATCGTTGTGTTGTGCTTGATATTTCTACCATACTATATGCTTACTGATTTTTCATTAGGAACACAAGAGAGGGAATAATTGATCCATATTAGAATAGTGTTTATTCCCAACATATTTTACTAATAACAAAGAAATTGCATGCAATGGATAGTTTAAATTGTAGATAAGAAAATAAAATACAAACAAATAAATAAATTGTAGATTAGAAAACACAATTAAACAATAATACTATAATTAATTGTATATTATTTTCAATATAGATATTTATACCAATAACTCAATGTTGTTTTATGACAGTTTAGGGATTTTGAACCGTAATATTTTGATGTACCATTTTGGAAACCATTGATATATATTTTGAGATTACAAAAATTAGGAAAAAGATACATTGAGATACAAAAATTAGGGACCGGAGAACTCCAACCCTAGACTTCAAAATCTTTAGTTGTATATTGATGTCAGTAAACTACTACTCTTGTTAGCATTTTAGAAACCATTGAGATATTCTACTGGTTATTGACACTAGAGGATTTGTATATTTGAGAATTTCTTTTTCTTCCATACATTAGGGTTATATTGAAACTCTCACAACATATCGAGACAAAATTTTAAAATTTGTGGCGTGAATATATATATATATATATATATATATATATATATATATATATATATATATATATATATATATATATTGAGTACAAGTTTGGAGAGGGGACCTTAAACCCTTTACAAAGGACACAAATATTCTCAAATAAATGAGAACTAAATATCGATTCCAGGGATCGAACTCGTGATCATGGTGTTGAATTGGATTTCCACCAAACAATGAAATCAGTAGGTCGCTTACCGTTTCAATAAATTGATAGCATGATTGGTTATCTTATTTAGTATTAAACCATTTCAATTCCATGGTCACGAGTTTAATTTAAAAAATCAATATTTGGCTCTCATATTATTTGAGAGTAGTATCCTCTTTCTACGGTTTGTTGGTCTCCTCCTTCCAAATTTGTACTTTAAATTTTTTTTTAAATTGGTCATAATATATATCAAATTAATCACAGGATTTTGTATAATTTAATAATTATAAAATTCCATGTTCGAACCTCCCCTCTCCAATATTGTTGACTCAAAAGGAAAAAAAAATTGCTTAAGATATTTCACCTAATTTTCACATGTTTCCGGGGTGAAGTTTTAGCACTGGAATGTTTTCTTCACAGTTCAAGTACTGCAAGTTTAGGTTTAGAGAATGAGAATATAAATTACATTGGATTGATTACTCGACCTATATGTTCCATATTCTTTTAATAATTAAGAACATTGAAGGAGAGTTTTCATTTCTAATATTTAGACTTGTGGAAAAAATGTTATTATGGACCTGTATATAATAGAGTTTGTTTTCTCTTTTTTTGTTTGAAACAAGGTAATCACGTCCATCTCTAAGCCAGACACCGGAGGAGATTGTTTTCCTTTGGGACATATCATTCCATCTTCTCTGTAGTTTGGAGATATTTGGTAAAGTTGAATTCATGATTTAGTTTTGTATGGGCTGAACTCAATTTGGGAGTGTAATCTTTTTGAAGTTTGTTCCATATTCAACCCTAGTGGAGTGATTTTTGAACCCTTCAATTTCAACCCTTCTCAAGGTTAATCTCAGCTGTGTTCATCTCACAATAGGTTATCAATTCAAACTTCGTAAACCGAATTTTTGGTAGATAAACTAGTGAACCTTATTGGGCTGAGTTTGTAGGCTTTCCGAAACCCATTAAGCAATTATCCTCCGAGGTGGACCTCAATCTATTAGTCTTGGAATCAACTTTTGAGCCCGTTAGGATAATTTCTTGGTTTTAGAAGATTTTTACCGCACGAAAACTAGGGAAATGTCTAAACTGACAAACATATTAAGGACATGTCTACAAAATTTTGGAGTTAAAATGAGTATCTTTTTTAAAAAATTTAAATCAGAAATCATAAATAATTTAATGCAAATGGACAATCATACCCTTACCAATTTTAATTCTTTTTTTACTTATTGTTTCAAATCTTGTTTGTTGCAACAACCATGCTAAAAATAATGATATTTGAATACATTTGGCTTTTTTTTTTTTAATGAAAAATAATTAAGTACATTTTTTGTAACAAACTATACAAAAGATCCTGACATTTGAAATTGAAAAAATATTCTTTTTTTATTGTAACAACCCATGCAAAAAATAGTAAGATTTGAAAATGAAAAAAATGAGATATATATTTTGACATTCAAAATTTAAATGAATAATTTCAAAAAAAAAAAAATGGAATGCGTACCGTACATAATCATACATGATGGTGGATAAACCAATTATAAAACAATTGAAATGGAGTAACACTTGTAAGTGCAAACCAATAATAATTATAAAAAAAAACTGTTAGAAAGATTTAAATTTGAAAAAACTGTTAAAAAAAATTAAATCAACTCACCTTAGTGTTGTGATGATTGCTCCATTGGGTGTGTAAGTGAATAAAATCACTCCGTTAGGGTGTGTAAAATACTTAATACGCACAAAATTGCTCCGTTGGGGTGTGTAAGTGTACTCAATATCCATAAAATTACATATGTGGGAGACGAATGGTTGAACAAACAAAAGAAAACCTTAAAATTCAATTCTCAATCCTATACGTTGTATGTATTGTTGTGATTTTAGCTAGTGCTGAAAGTTTAATATACAATATTCTCGTCATCCCAAACCTCGTCGAATGCAATCGTCATAGACGTGGCTTCAATTAAGGACTGAGCCCCTTTACCCTGAAAAAAAACTTCAAAAAAGTTCAAGTAGTGCTTCAATGCTCTCATAAACAATGTTGGGTTGTCCACCCGAAACTTTGTAAAAATAGAAAGAATGTCTATGAGATAGTGCTTAACCGTGATGGATCCTCCCTAAAATGTTAGACTTTCAACGATGGTCAATCTGCAAAATACAATCCAGAATAACTCACTTGGAACGAAGATTGATTTCCAACTAAATAGAAAAAGGAATCGAAGGAATTGAATTTAAAAAAGAAAAAAAAATTGTTGAAATACTATTTTGTTTAATCGTTTTAAAAACCAATTGGTGGTTGTTTCCCTTAATTTATGGGATAATAGATTCAACACAAATAATTTTTCTTTTTTTTTTTAATTTTTTTTTACATGGTCCAAAAATAAAGACTAAGGGCACTATGGGGAGTGAGTTATTTATCTCACTACCATGGTAATTATTCTAGACACCGATTTAAACTTAAAAAATGAATAGACATGGACTTAATAATTATATGGGAAATAGACATTTATTACTATTTCCCATTCTACAAGGTAGCACAAGATGAAATGGTCTATCAATTCGATAAGAGTGTTAAAAAAACCCAACAATCTAAAAAATTCGAACCAACCTAACTAAACTTTTTAAGTATATATCGAGAGAGAGGAGACAACAAACCCTACATAGAGGGTATCGCAGCAACCGAAATAGCTTGGGTGTCCATGATGTTGCGTGAACTTGGGTTTTCTTCCTCGTCAACGCCTTTGCTTCTTTTCGACAATATTAGTGCAACTTATATTGCTGCAAACCCGGTTTTGCATTAGCTTACTAAAGACATTGAAATTGTCAACATTTTATTCGGGATCGCGTTCTTAACAAGCAGCTTCTTTCAAGTAAGTCCCTTCTGTTGATCAACTTGTTGATGTGTTCACCAAGCCTTTATTCTTGGATCGCTTTCTTACTCTTAGGAACAAGCTCACGGTCCTCTCTTGCCCCATTCTTTTGCCGGGGAATGTTAAAGCAATTGATTAAAGCTCTGATTAGGAATACTAATCTTTATTATTTCTTGTATATTCCTTTTTCCCTTTTTCGGTACTAGGGTTTCCCTTTTGGCAACACTATTTAATGTCTACTTTTGCATCATTATTGAATGAGAGTGACTACACATTTTTAGCCTCCTTCTCTGTATTCTCTTTGTCTATTTCTGCCTTCTATCTTCTTTCAATCGCTGCTCTCAAATAAATGAAATTCAAATATCGATTCTCGAGATCGAACCTATGACCATGTTGTTAAACTAGTTTACAACCAAGAATGAAACAGAACTCAATTTGATTGGTTGGATTTGATTATCAACTTGTTTAAATTAAGTTAGGTTCAAACAAATAAAATTATTATGGGTTGAGTTGCTTCTTAGGTTGGCCTGAACCAATAGAAATAATTATTAGTTCTTAAAGATATTTATTACCTATAAAGTAATTATATATGCTTATTTAATTATTATTTTTTTTACTTTTATTCCCAAAATTTTTTATTTTAATTCTTGAGAATGTCTATATATCATAATACAAATTGAAATTGAATTTAAATTGCAATGAGAAGTTATTATGTTGATTTTTATTAAAATTGAAAATAAATAACAAACACATTTAAATTAAAAACAAAAACGACAACATCATGATTCAATCTAACCCAATCTAAAAATATAAAGGTTGAAGTGGGTTGTGTTGCTCAAATATATAGGATTGGACGAGTTGGTCCAAAAAATTCCCTTAATCCAACCCAACTTCATGCACACTCGTACCCATCAAGTTGATCTTTGGTGCTTGGTATTCTTCAACCAATTTCTGCACATTAGACCCATCATCCGTCTTGAATTTTTTAGTAGGTCAAACTAGGTAAATGTACAAATTTGGAGAAAATATTAGGAAAATGTCTAAAAATATTAGACTTAAAATTCATGACTAATTTGTTTTTTTTAAAAGATAGGAAATTAATTGATTAAATATGTAATAGAAAAAATGTCCCTAATTTAAATTTTGTTTTTTAAAAAAATATTTAAAATTGAATTTTATTATAACTACCATGAGAGATATGATGTTTAAAAATAACAAAATTTTGATAAAAGATAATAATAATCCTAATTTAAAATTTGAAATATGAAACAAATCACTTTTAAGATTGAATTTGAAATTTTTTACATTTCAAATGATTTGTTTATGAAATTCTAACGCAGTTTTATACATCTTCTTACATCCAGGTACACTCTCTAAAATGTTGCTAAATGTTATGATATCGCTAAAATTGAAAATATAACGCCAATAAATTTGTACCTCTATGTCTACATATTGTCATTGGAAGGACCCGACCCAAATCAGTCTAAACCTTAGTCCTTAACTCTAAATGCATGAAAATGATGTTTAAATTCTAGGGCATGTATAAAACAAAACTTCTTCAAATTGAGTGTTTACAAACAAATTTATAAAACATTAAGTCCGTTAAAAGAATCAAAGGATACTCAATAGTCAAAACATAAAAGCTCGAGTAAATATGTACAACTTATCATTCCCCTAAATAGTTCATGTAGAAGGAATAAATTGAAAGACTCTACACAAAGTAATGCAACAGGTCTCATAATCATCTCCAGCTCCGTCGATCATCCATCTCGGTAAAATCTAGTGGTACCTGTGGGGATTCAACAATGGAAAGGATGAGTTTTCACAAACTCAATAAGGCTTCCCCAGCTCGTGGGTAGACATGCGCAAGAATATAAATATCAACAAACAAGTATGAACAACAACATAACTGAGCGGTATACAAAACCCAAGCTCCTGGGTGCTAGGTCAAGAAATCTCGTCCTAGACGAGCACCTCGCAGAGGGGTCTAAAGGTCGTAGACCCCAAGACCAAAAGCCCACAAGAGTCATCTGACTCAAGAGCAATATGAAAACCTACTCTAGAGGGATCCGGCAAGTCGAGCATCTTGTTGGCCTCAGGCATCGTACTCACGGCGAGAGGTGGTGTCACACCAATCACCAAGGAATCATATGAGGCTCATACCACATACCTGGAGAGTGCCTAGGCTACTAGTAGAAACTGTCGAAGGACGTGAGCCTGGTCGACCGACCATCCACGAAAGTCCTGCGGAGCGAGAGAATATCACCTAAAGCTGGGGTGTGAGCCCGAATATCATCGTCCACACCCACCTACTAGTCTTTTGTATCTGGTCTTCATGACTCGTTTAGCACAATCATTCAAGTCCATATTAGGACAGTCCATATTAGGGCAATCATGCAACCATATGCAACTTGACCATATCAAGCAGATGTACATGAATCATGCATCACTAGTCATACAAGAGACAAGGCATGAAATGTATATGCTTTCGATGCAATCAAATGCAACATACAATGCAAATGGTCATGCTACAACAAGACAAATAAAATAATGCAAGTAAACCGACACATGTATTAATCACAGGTCCTCGAGAAAGGGGTAAAGGGTATTTTACCTTGGCTGAATTCCTCTACAACTCTCTTGAACCTCTTGATAGCTCCAAATAGCCAAACACAGCTTCGAGCCCTGAAACGAACAAAGCGATCAAAACTAGCATCTCATACCATCAAAATTGAATCCATTATATCAAATTTATCAAACAGTGAATAACCTAAAAAAACGTGCACCGGCGGCTACGCTCACCTCACTAACTCGGCTCGAAGAATGAAAAACAGCTCGGGTCAAATCTGGTCAACAGAAAAGTCATTGGGTCAAAACTCACCATTTAACCCAAGCCAAACACCCATTTTACTCTAATCCAAACATTTTTAATCCATAAATTAAATGAATTTACACCTCTAGCCAAACAAGCTTAAAACTCATTTAGAATACATTTATACTTCCAACCAAACACTTTAAGCCATAATTTAACTAACTTTAAACTTTAACCAAACAAGCTTAACCATTAGTAAAATAACTTTAAACTTGCAACCAAACAATGTTTACTCATAACTTAGATAGTTTTAACCTTGCAAACAAACATCATTAATCCACCACTTGAATGATCTTAAACTACAAAACAAACAAGCTTAAACCACAACTTGAATAACATATAACCAGTGCCAAACAAACCTTAATTCACATTTAAATATCCATACACCCACAAACAAACACTCCTTATCCAATGCTTAAAAAGCTTTAATCTCAACCAAACTGCCCCTAAACCTCATTAAAATAACTTTAATCCAAGCCCAAACAACCTTAAACATGGAAACAAACATTACCCTTCTTCTTCATTTAGAACTCAACCAACCTAAACCCTAAAAGAGAAGAACCCTCTTACGTTAGCTATAGAAAATGGCGGCAACATCTCAAGCTGACGTTGCGCAAGCTGCGTAGACCAAACCCACATGGCAACGACAGTACTCGTAGATTTGTTATTGAAAATATTAAGAAATTTTTTGTTGGGATATGAAGACACCAACAATGATTGGGTGAAAAAGTTACAATGAAGGACTATGATCAGTTGAAACAAATATGATGAGTGGCTAAGATGATTCCTAAGATAGTTAAAATTAGATATTGTGGCATTTAATTTAAAATATAATAACTTTTTCTTGAAAGTATAGATAATACTAAAAAATATTAAGCATTTTATTGTTGGAATCGAGTTTTGCAAGATCTTGTAGGTTTCTACTCCTAAAATGGTTGGACGATTAGTATTTTTTCATTTTTAACTAATTTAAAATGTAAGATAAATAATTAATTAAAAATGCCATATGAGGCTAAATTTTTAATCATTCATCCCTCATCCATGGAGTTGACGCCAATTTTAATTCCAACCCATTTAGACATTTATTTAATATTTTTGTATACCATTTTTCCCTTTTAAGTTTGTCAGAAAAATAGAGCCCAACCATTTTGTAATATGTGTCCTCCACATCTAAGCGTAGTTGTGAGTTTGTTCATGCCATATGCCCACCATTTTGTAATATGATATTTCTTGAATTCGTTAAAACGATCATCTTCTTTGAGCCCGTGTTTGATCCGTACTAATTCAATACACCTGCCATAAAAGCTTTCAAAAACTGCTACTGCATTCAAAGCTCCTACTCTTTTTCCTCTCCCATTTTTTACTCTTTTTTCGGGCTCTTAAGTCTCGGTCGACCAAACCTAAACTTTATCAATTCTTTTTCCTTAGGTCAACTAGAGGAATGACCACATCTAGAAAACTTATTAAGTTAGTGTCTACAATTTTTAAATTTTAAATTAAAAAAATTAATAATTAAATTGTAAGGGACCCTTCACACTAATTAAAATTTTGAGCGAGTTAATTTATTCAATTTTAGATTCATCAATAGCTACCTCAAAAATCTAAAAACTGAACTTAATCTTTAAAAGTTAGTCAACCAAGATCTAAGTTTCCAAATATTCATGAATTTTGAACGAGCAATAGTATGTTAAATCTATATTTTAAAATTGATTCAACAAAATTACCTTCGGTTACTATTATGAACAATTTGAAATCTGGGAATGACGCATTCAGGGTTGATTTACATTTCATACATACATTCACATATTGTTGCATTTATGTGTTTGTTTGGGATTACCTTAAAATTGAATAAAAAAAATGAAATTAAAGAAAGTACATGATGCATACCTACTTGCCATCATTTATGTGTTATGTAGTTATTGCTATTGAGAAGCCTAAACATTTATGTGAAGATCTTATTCTCCCAAATTTCACACCGTCGATAAGCCCCCATTATTTTAAATATAAAAACAACAAACAAAAAAAAGCAACAACTACATAAAACCACTTACAGGAAACATTATTTTCAAAATCAACAACACAAAGCCAACATAAATTTTTGTTTGTGTCCATCGTTCGTTGTTGCTCCAAGTAGAGTACAACGAAAGACTCTCATGCTTCCATCCATTCATGGAAGAAGACTACACTTTAAACTAATATTGAAACTATAAAATCTAAATGTCGCTCTGATACCAATTTGTAAAATCTAAATGGCGAATAGAACAATTGCTTTTGTAACTGGAGAGACAAGACACTCAATATATTTCCACAAAACACTTTTCTCTATTTCTCAACTTTTTTTTCTCAAATTGTTTTCTTGCTCTATCTTTCACAATGAAATAAGCTATCTATTTATAGCCTATTACAAGCTTGTTCAACAAGACTCTATAGCCATAAATTTGTAACCATTTTAGAATTCAATTACATGTAACCATTTTCTCACTAACTCCTATATTTAAGACTCACTAACCACATTTAAGAGCCAACTAACTCCTAAATAAAAACTCCCACTAACAAAAATTAAATAACACATTAAAATTATAACATTAAAGTTTATTCAACAAAACTCCTCCATAGACTTAAATGCTTCCACCATTCGTCATGTCAATCATCTTCTTGAATTTATCGAACAAAACCTTTGGTAACAGTTTTGTAAACACATCCGTAACTTGATCTTGACTCGCCACATGTAGCAATTCCACACTTCCTTCCTTCACATGATCTCGGATGAAGTGAAAATGAACATCAATATGTTTGCTTCTTTCATGATTCATTGGATTCTTTGCTAACTCAATTGTTGATCTGTTGTCTACTTGAATCACTGTCGCACCAAGTTGCTTTAACTTCATCTTGCTCAACAGATATATGAGCCATATCGCATGACATGCGCACCAAGAAGCTGCAACATATTAAGCTTCGCATGTCGAAAGCGTTACGATCGATTGCTTCTTTGATAGCCAAGTAAATGCGGTATTGCCCATAAAAAATGTGTATCCCGAAGTGCTATTCCGATCATCTAGGTCTCCGTACCAATCACTGTCGGAGTATCCAACCAACTTGTAGTCTTTCGCTTTCGAATAAAACATCCCAAGTGACATTGTACCTTTGACGTATCGCAGAATTCGCTTCAATGCCTTCCAATGCATATAAACCGGCTCCTCCATGAACCAACTAACAATGTCAACACTCAGTGGGATGTCTAGCCTTGTGCATGTGAGATAGCAAAAGCTTTCCACCAAACTTCTATATCTGCTCGCATCTACGCGTTCTTCTTCATCAAACTTTGAAATTTTTTTACCTGGTTCCATTGGCATTAAGAGTGAGTTGCAATCCACCATTTTGAACGTTTTCAAGATCTTCTTCGCATAATTCTCCTACAATACAAAAATGTCTGTCTCTTCTTGTTTAACCTCCAAACCGAGGAAAAACTTCAGCAAACCCAAATCTGTCATCTCAAATTCTCGCATCATTGTGCTCTTAAATTTCTCTAACATCGAATTACTATTACCCATAAAAATAAGGTCATCAACATAAAGAGCAACAAAAATTGCATTACCTCCATTCTGCTTTGTGTAAAGTGCGTGCTCGTATGGACACTGTTTGTCCCCATTCTCCTTGAAATAAGTATCGATGCGAGTATTCCATGCTCGCGGTGCTTGCTTCAACCCGTAAAACATTTTCTTCAATTTTAGCACTTTCTTCTCTTCTCCAACTTTCACATATCCAAGTGGTTTCTCAATGTACACTTCTTCTTCAAGCACACTGTTCAAGAATGCCGCCTTGATATCCATCTGAAATTTAGGCCATTTGAATTGAGCCACATGAGAAATAAGCAATCGGATTGCTCCATTCTCGCAACGGGAGCAAAGATTTCATCATAGTCAATTCCCGCTTTCTGCTTGTTTCCTTGAGCATCTATCTTCTTCTTGAATACCCCTTCAAGCCAATTGGCTGATTTGCATTCGGAAATTCTGTCAACTTCCATGTATCATTGCGCTCTATAGCATTGATCTCCTTATCCATGGTACTTTACCACTTCTTGTCTCATACTACTTCTTCAAAGCTAATATCTTCCGCATCTGCCAAAAGACATGCAAGATGTACTTCATTTTTTGCATCGTACAAATCTTGCAAACTCTGTATTCTAGGTTGCTGCTGTTCATCTTCATCATCAATAGCTTCATTATCTGCTGATTTACTTGATGATGCAATGACTGGTGATTCTCCAACTTCGATGCTAACTTCCATCGAATTGTTCCAGTCCCACTCACTTTCTTCATTGGCTCGCACATCGAAACCTTCTTGGACCACCTTTTTCATGCATCATGAGAGCCGAGAAGGGCTTTCATCTGGATGCTCTAATTCTCGTAATTCGCCTTCATCAATCGTGGTAGCAGCATTTGACCCATCACGTTCGCCATAGCTCTGATACCAATTTGTAAAATCTAAATGCCGCTCTGATACCAATTTGTAAAATCTAAATGGCGAATAAAACAGTTACTTTTGTAACTGGAGAGACAAGACACTTAATATATTTCCACAAAACACTTTTCTCTATTTCTCAACTTCTTTTTCTCAAATTGCTTTCTTGATCTACTTTCACAATAGAATAAGCTATCTATTTATATCCTATTACAAGCTTGTTCAACAAGACTCTATAGCCATAAATTTGTTACCATTTTAGCAATCAATTACATGTAACCATTTTCCCACTAACTCCTATATCTAAGACCCACTAACCACATTTAAGAGACCGCTAACTCCTAAATAAAAACTCACACTAACAACAATTAAATAACACATTAAATTATAGCATTAAAGTTTATTCAACAGAAACATATTATAATCATTATCTACATAATACAATAAATTACTTAGACTTTTTCATCATTGTGTGGTTGTATGACGGTAGTCAAGCATATGATTCTTCCAAGATGCCATAAAACTTCATCATTATAGATTAGTTAGCCTGATATGCTATGGCATAGCTTATGTTAATTTTGTGATGGATACGCACAACATAACTATGGTATTAGGTTTTTCAAACTTCGTACCCAAAAAGGCAACAATGTTTATCATCATCCTTAATTAAAGATATGGAAGCTTGCTTTTGGCAACTTATCACTATGTCTAGGGACACATGAATATCAATGTATTATCTTATTAATTACCCAAGTATCACTTACTTCTCTACCTCTTATAACATGCCCTAACTAACCGTCCATATAATTTTCATTAAATACATAATACAATAAGAAACTTTTGGTGGATTTCTTTATGCGCACTAAGAAGTTATCTCTCAATGAAATAACATGTATGGCATTCTGTACGTTTTGTTTCTAAAAATATATGTCTATTACCGTAACCATGAATCCTATGGGCAATCTACTACATGTGATCACTACAAGAAAATAACAATAGATTTACAAGGGGTATGTCAATGGTGATGAAAGCACCAACCTACACATAGATATGCCAACATTTTGTAATATCGTCGACATATTGAACCATAAGCCGATGGTGTGTTGAAACCGTCGGTCTATTAGCCAATAGCCTATCATTTTGAAATGACCATCGATTTATTAATTAACACAGACTAACAGTTTTAGAAAATCGTCGCCTCATTGTAACTGACAAAAATAGTTTGACAATAGGGTAGACTGACGCTAGGATCAACGGTCGGCTTAACCTACGTCCATTGTCTATCCTATTTGATAGGTCGATAATCCTTTATCACCATGTATCTATCCCAATAATTTTCCTTCAAAAATGAGTGAGGAAATGGGCTATGTGGAGCTGTTTCAAGCAGTTCAATTTAATAAGGTCGAGGAATGGGTGGATCCTAAAGCCAACCAAACTTCATACAAGTTTTTATTGCACTAAGTTAAGTTTTGTGTATTTCATAACTTGTTAAATATTAACAAAGTTATTTTTGTATTTGTAGAACCAAATGTTAGCACTCAAGGGGTCATCCAATGGCTAAGGATCCCAACCTATGATCTAGGCCGAGATTTGTGCAAGCATGTTAGGGGTTCATTTTGACATAGGGAAAGGTATGGGTTGGTTACCCAATGATAAGCGGGCTAAAAGTACCTCTTCCTCATCTAGTGGGATTTCGTACTGTGAGCGTGAGATCAATGAGCCAATGTCAAAGCTAAGGTTATAAACAACCAAGAATTGAAAGAAACGTTCGAGAAGCATATAGAGCAACACAAACGAGGACTAGAAGAGATGCGAAGGTTGCAAGAGGAGAAAGAAAAAGAGAAGGAAGAAAATCACAACAAATAAAGGCTATGCAAAACATGATGGTCAAACGGTATAAGATCAATTCAGATCATAGCCCATCTCACTAGGTATGATTTTGAACTGCATGGTAGTGGGTATCTTGCACCAAAGTTTGCCACTACGTTTGTATTATTATTTTTATGATGGTTATGATCGTCGGTGAATAATCAGTTGGAGTAGTGTAGTTCGATATTTAATGCCTTAGAAGTGTTATCTACCAAGTCTGTCATTTTTAACTTGTAAACATATCATTAAATTGTCGAAAATTTTATGGAAATCTAACCTTCATTATTTTCATCGTATTTTTAGGTTTTAGGTTGGTGGTAGATGACTCGTAGAGTATCATGAAGATTTTGTTAAAGATCTCAAGAGTAAAGACCTGATAACAATATATAAGAGATATGAGTTACTTCTCTCATTGCCAATTAATTTTGAGGTGGAACCCGTATTATGGTATCAAAGTTTCGATATTCCATCTTATAAATGAAAAGTTATAAGTTTGAATTTCCAAATATATTATTAAATAAATAAACAAAACTAGATTTACCTCAAATTCATCATATACAGTAAGAATCAATATCCCAAACCTCTTTTTATTTTAATCAATTCTATTGTTGTTTATCTAATAATTTCTTTAAATATTTATTTAGTTACTAGTTGGTAGAGAAATTAAAAAATAAAAAATAAAAGAATTAAAATGATAGAATATCATGTATAGAAAATGAACTCGTGATTATTCCTTGTTTGTTTTGTTTGAGGTACAAGCATGCATCCCCTAATTAAACACCTAATATATGGATCTTGTGAAATCCTTGCACCCAATTTTTTGTTTGTTTCTTCCTTTAATTATATAAATATTTCATTAAAAAAGAGAACCGTACGTATTAATATGCATTATCCTAAAGCTATGATTGAGTCTTACAAAAAGATTTACCAAGAACTCAATGACGATGATATCATCAATTTGAATTTTTGCAGCCTTATTGAATTAGAAGACTAGAGGAGGCTTAAAAGAAAATTAAGTAAATCGAGCTATTTTGATAGAAGTTAAAAATATAGTATATTTTGTCATTATAGGAATTCATGCATCTCTTGAATATTAAAGTAACAATTTTGGGTTCTCATTATATTACAAAAGTTTATATATATACATATAGATATAGATATTTTTAAGAAACCCTTTGAATTACAACTTTATAAAAAGAAATTAAAAAAAATAAAATGATTGTTATTTATTATTTATTATTTATTGTTATTTTTTTTTCTAATGAAGTACTTTAGGATTGAAATTAATATTTAATTGCTATAACGTTAAATAAAAACAACAAAAATAGCATTATATGAATTTAGTTAACTTTAAATTATTCTAAAAAAATACATTAATTTTTTTATTATAGTATGTTTTATTCAAAAAATTAAATAAAAAACATAATTAATAATGGAATAAAGTGAGATTAATAATACTTATTTGCCAAAAAGAGAAGTGGTCTATTAACATTATACTAAAGTTCTCCCAGCTTCCAAATGTTTTGTTTATTGACAAAAAATAAAAGTTATTTAACCAATAAAATTATACCTTCAAAACTCAAGTCTTCAACCACTCTTAAGACCATTGAATACATATATTTATTTAAATTAAAATATTTATAAGGATATAGAAAAAAATAACTTTAATATATAATAATGAATAGGTCTAAAAAAAAGGCATGGATACAGTGTAAAAACTAAAATTGAGTTAAATTTTGAAGGACCAACATTTTCCGAATGAATAATGCTTACCTATTTTTTTATTAGTACATTGAACATACTTTTCGGGTTAATTGTGTGCAGGGTTTTTTTTTAAAACTTTTTGTCAAAATGGGTCACTTTCTAAATTAATTGTTAAAATGGGTTGTAATGTGTTTTCTAAAGACGCCACGGCCAATGACCACAGTCAAACCTTTTTGTCTTATTAGTCACGTGGGCATATTTTAAACAAACTTCCACATGTCCACCATTTTCTCATTTTGTTACTTTTTTAAACTTTCTCTGCTATTTCTTTAACCATCGAATCAATTCAATAGTTTTTTTTATAAAAACAAATAAGTTCTAATTAATTTGTAAATTAATATTCTTTCAACATAATCATTTTAAATCCCATTTATTAATTTAAAAACAAACCTAAATTTTTTTTAAATTTGTTTACTTTTATTTTTTAAACCATAAAATCAAATTAATATATATTTTTTAAAATAAATTCTATAATTTTGTAAATTAATTTTCTTTCAACAATATCATTTTAAATCCCATTTATTAATTTATAAATATATCTAACAATTTTTTAAATTTGTTTACTTTTATTTTTTAATCGATATAACCATTTTAAATCCCATTTATTAATTTAACAAGCATTACATTATAAATAATTTAGTACCAGAGTTTATAATAGGAAATTTGCACTGTATAACAACTTTTTTTACCACATTTACAATTATAACACATTTTCAAAAATAATTTGTTTATTGCAAATTCTGACTATTTTAAAAAAATCTCTACTCACCGTTTTTTATGAAAGATTTTGATAGAATCTATCAATGGAAGTCTATCAATCTATCATTCCCTCGTTAATAGAATTTAATGGAAGTTTATCAATTTAATTTATTTATTAGTAATTGATCATATGGAAGTCAATCAATTTACATTTTTTGTAAAAATATTTTCATTATAATGCTATTCATGAAATATCTAGCCCTTTTGTAATATACAAGCAAAAACCCTTTATAATATAATAATAATATATTTTTAAAATTATTAATCCTAAATATTCATTTTTTAGGAAATAAATTAAAATTTAAACCTAAAAATATAAGATTTCTTTTCAAATAAATTAAAATAAAGATCTAATGACAAAATCTAGTATTATAAAAAAAATGAATCCTAACAAAATTTATACATGTTTTTTTATTACTAAAATAGAATTATGTGGTAAATTTAAAATTCAATTTTTTTGGTTTTTTAGATTTTAATAATTAGAGTGTGGAATTCTAAATTATGACCTCTTGGTCACTTGACCTACATCTTAGTAGATTTGTGTTTTAATTCAATTTTTTAATCATAACCCAATAAATTTTAGTTTTTAATGTATAAAAGTTATAGATATTTTTTTTACAATATATTATAGATAAATTTAATTTTATAATATAACATTTTTTTTAAAAATATGATTGCGTAATAAATTAATAACAATTGAATAATTAGAAATGTTATTAAAAAATAGTTAGATATATTTATAAATTAATAAATTGGATTTAAAATGATATTGTTGAAAGAAAATTAATTTACAAAATTATAGAATTTATTTTAAAAAATATATATTAATTTGATTTTATGGTTTAAAAAATATAAGTAAACAAATTTAAAAAAAAATTAGGTTTGTTTTTAAATTAATAAATGGGATTTAAAATGATTATGTTGAAAGAATATTGATTTAAAAATTAATTAGAACTTATTTTTTTTATAAAAAAAACTATTGAATTGATTCGATGGTTAAAGAAATAACAGAGAAAGTTTTAAAAAGTGACAAAATGAGAAAATGGTGGACATGTGGAAGTTTGTTTAAAATATGCCTGGCTAATAAGACAAAAAGGTTTGACTGTGTCATTGGCTGTGGCATCTTTGGAAAACCCATTACAACCCATTTTAACAATTAATTTAGATAGTGACCCATTTTGACAAAAAGTTTAACAAAAAGATCCCTGCACACAATTAACCCTTTCAATTCAAATGAAAAAGTAGTGTGCCACATAGGTCAACTTTCGTCAAAATATTCTTTAATATAATGATAATAATAATAATAATTTGTACTAAATAATAATAATAATAATTTAACTCATTTAAATTTTATAAGTTTATTTATTGATTTATTTTTAAGAAATATTTTTTGAATTCAATTTTTCTAAGAATTATTTTATAGATAATTTGAAACGCCATGAAACGGAGACCTCAATTAAGTAAGGTCGATGGACATTTCAAATTTGGTTGTCATGTCTCTAATTTTCCAACTATAAACAAAAGCATTTGTACTCACATATACTTAATGGATGTAAGTTGAGGAAGAGAAATAAACTTTTGTGGATATGACAATTATATCCTATACTATAATATTTAAATTTAATTTTGGGAGTATATTGCAATACTTTTCAAAATTTAAGGAGTGTAATTGATCAAATCATTAGTTTAAAGGGATAAGTTTTACCAACCACATAATTTAAAGGTGATTTGTACAATTTTTCCTTATTAAAAGATATTTTAGAAAAGAAATGGAAACAAAAACATATACCTAATGGGAAAAACAAACTAACAAAACAAAACAAAGACAACTGTTAGTGACATTGAGTCCACCACACAAATAGCAACCCAATCCAACTTAACTTTCCCCACTCTTCTCATTCTTCCTCAAATGAGACTTTCATCAAACACCATGGCTGCAACACTGTTGTTCCCATCAATGGCTATTCTGACCCTGATTCTGTTGCTCAATCCCGCGAGTTGCAATGCTGCGGTGAACGATACTGCATCTGGGTGGTGCGACGCCACCGAAAGCTGCCTGGTCGGTGACGAGAACTCGGATTGGGAGTTTATGATGGAGACAGATACAAGCCGGATGCTGCTGGGCTTTCAGAGCTTACAAACTTCAAACACCAACGACCCTAACAAGCAGTCAGTAGCGGAATGTGATCGGCCCCCGCGCTACGACAGCTGCCTCGGCCAGAAAAGCCAAATCCCGCACCCTGAAAACTGCAACACTCTACATCGTACCAATCCCTGTTAGAGGCTTCTTAAAACAAAGCACATCCAGAACCTAGGAACGTGCATGTTGTGATTTCTAGTATTTGTTTTTCTAATGAATAATTAAACTCAAGGAAGATCCTAAGTACCCTCTGCTTTTTTATTTCAATTGTGTGGCATTCTCTATATCTTTTTATGATTTTAAGCAGTTCCTTTTAAAAAAATTCTGTTTTTCAATATGTTTGTAATTTGTAAACGTTAAAAGATGTATGGATGTATTAATTTAAATTTTAAATGAAAAATTGCACAATCTTCCTGAATTTTTTAGTTTCTTTTACTTGATTAATATGAGTTCCATTTCAAAGATGAAAGAAGGTTCATTATTTTTTCAATGTAAGACAATGTAAGATCTTCAACATCTTTTATTAATAGAAATGCAAAAAATTGTTGGTGAATCGATCGAATTCAATTATAATTTTGAGTTTCGAGTGTACGTAAGGAGGACGATGAATATAGAGATGATTGGGTTGGTGTGGAACCTGGCGAGACAATTTTCTCTGACTAGTCAGAACTTTGTAGTTAGAAGTGGGAGAAAATGGTGAAGAGTTGTCAAAGGCTCCAACCAGAAGAAGTGGTCGAGAAAGTTGTGGTTATAACGATGAGTAGTAAATAGATAAAGTTTTGAAATTAAAGAAAACATTATACGAACAAGCGCCAAGAATGTGGAATTGTAGAATCAATAAATATTTCTTTGACAATGATTATTTGAGATCCCATAAACATTCTCTTTATATAAAGTAATGATCATGGTGACATTTTCTTGGTTTTTCTAAATGTAGATTACTTAATTTTTGTACGAAATTGTCCAAGCATATTTGAATACATAAAAAAGGCAATGAACTCGAGAATTTAAAATGACATATATATTGAACTTATGCTATGGGCATTGACGTGAAGTAGCCGGTGGTAAATATTTTATTTTTAAAAAAGATATAGAAAAATTCTTGTGTAAATCAAGTTATAATTCTAAACTTGTTGTATTTCTGACAAAGATTGTGATAAAAACTAGTCAAATATAAAGATGAAAATGTTGTAGATTCTTCATATTTATAAAGTTCAGTTGGGAGGAAGATTTAAATCTCCTACAACATTTATTATTTGAAAGTGGTAAAAAGAATTTTTCGTTCACTATAGATCCTTTTATATACCTACAACATTCAAACTTAAAAGGTTATTGCAATAGTGATTGGATTGGAGATTTTAATGGTAAAAAACGTAATATATTTTCTTTATTGGTAATAAAGCTTTTACTTGGACTTCTAAGAACCAACTTTAATTTGAGTTTATTACCTACTTGTGAGACAAAATATATTGTCATAGATCATGTATTTGCTATGCAATTTTTTTATTGAGAAATTTTGATAATAGTTCTATATCAAAATGATATATGTTGATGTCAAAATTTGATTTTCGAGATCGACGGTGAATTTATATTTCGTTGGACGAATACTTGTAAAACAAATAATAATTAATTGGACACCACTGTAGTGTGAGCCACATAGTCTCAGATGCCTAAGTCAGTTAGGTCAAAAAGTGTAGATATGAGTGTCTCTAGGGTTTAGAATAGCTTATCTTTTGTTAAACTCTCAACTGATTATTTAAAGGCATGTAGACCTTTCCATGTAGCCCTAGGAATAAGAGTTGGGCTAGTAAACTCGGCCGAGCCCGTTTTTGGGTCACCTTTTGTAATTGAGTTCGTGAGTTTCATTAGATCTTGACTGCAAATTAATTCATACCCATAATAGTTGCCCCCACTCTTGAGTTTAGACAAGATACTTAGTCTAAATTTCAAGAGTATAGGTTAATTCATCTAGGTTTTCCATAATTTGGGACACTTTTGAGATTTAATAATCTCTAAAAGTGTTTTTCATAGTTTTACATTTTTAGGATTATATGAATAATCTCCTAAAAATGTATTCTATGATTAGAAAACTTTTGAGATTTAATAATCGCTTAAAAAAGTGTGTTTTTCCATAATTTTACAGTTTTTTGATTAAATGAATAATCTCCTAAAAAACTTCTCATAATTGGGACACTTTTGAGATTAAATAATCTCTTAAAAATGTTTTCCATAATTTAAATTTTTTTTATTAAATGAATAATCTCCTAAAAATGTTTTTTCATAATTTTACATTTTTTGGATTAAATGGATAATCTCTTAAAAATGTTTTCTATAATTGGGACACTTTTGAGATTAATGAATAATCTCCTAAAAAAATTTCTATAATTGGGATACTTTTGTGATTTAATAATCTCCTTAAAGTGTTTTCAATTCTATAGCACTGGATAGCTCATACTTAGCCTTATCCAACTTATACTACTAAATAGCTTGTATTTATCCTTTTCCATTTATATAGCACTGGATAGCTCATACTTATCCTTATCCAACTTATTGGGAATAAACACTAATTTTACCCATGACAGTTGCCCCCACTCTTAGGCTTCAACTTCTCGGTATCGTGCTGAGACCTGAGAGTATCTTTTGGGTCTTGAAACTAGACTCTGTTGTTAGAGTTAGGGAGTCTTCAGTGTTTTAAGGGCTATAGGGCTTTGAGGCATGTCGTTGGGTCCCTAGGAACTTGTTTGTGTCATAGGTACTGTAAGGACCCGACCCAACAAGGGTTTAAACCTAAGTCCTTAACTATAAATGCATGAAAATAGTACTCGGCATCTCGGGCATGTAAATTTAAAACAAAACTCCTTTTAAACAACTTAAAAGAACAAGTTCGTAAAACCATCAATTCATTAAAACAGTTATAGGGTACCCAACAATCAAAACATAAAAGCTCAGTAAAATAGGTTCCACATATCATGCCCCTAAATAGTTCATGCAGAAAGAATAAATTAAAAGACTCTACACAAAGTAATGCAGCAGGTCCCATGGTCATCTCCAGCTCAGTCGATCATCCATCTCAGTACAATCTAGTAGTACTTGTGGGGATTCCACAGTGGAAAGGGTGAGCTTTGGCAAACTTAGTAAGGCTTCCCCATCTCAGGGACAGACATGCACAAGAATACAAACATTAGCAAACAAGTATGATCAACAACATAACCAAAGGGTGTACAAAACCCAAGCTCCTAGACGCTAGGTCAAGGAACCTCGTCCTTGACAAGCACCTCGCAGAGCGGTCTAAGGATCGTAAACCCAAGACCAAAAGCTCATAAGAGTCCTCTGACTCGAGAGCAATCTGGCATCCTACTCCAAAGGGAACTGGTAAATCGAGCGACCTGTTAGCCCCAGGCCCCGTACTCACGGCAAGAGGTGGTGCCACACCAATCACCAAGGAACCATATCAGGCCCATACCACCTACCTGGAGAGAGCCTAGGCTACTAGTAGAAACCATCCAGGGCCGTGAGCCTGGCCGGCCGACCATCCACGGAAGTCCTGCGGAGCGAGAGAATATCACCTCAAGCTAGGGTGTGCGCCCGAATATCATCGTCCACACCCACCTACTAGTCTCCTCTATCCGGTCTTCATGACTCGTTTGGGTTCAAACGAGGCATCAAGCCATGCATCAAACATCATGCAAGTCCATATCAGGACAGATGTGCAAGTCCATATCAGGACAATCATGCAACCACATGCAACTAGACCATATCAGGCAGACGTAGATGATTCATGCATCACTAGCCAAACATGAGACAAGCATGAAATGTATATGCTCTCGAAGCAATTAAATGCAACATACAATGCACATGGTCATGTTACAATCAGACAAATCAACTCATGCAAGTAAAACGGCACATGTATTAACCACAGGTCCTCGAGAAGGGGTAAAGGGTTTGGCCAATCCACTAACAGCTCTCCATGTAACCATTGGAAGCTTCAACTAGCCAAATAAAACTCTGAGCCCTCGAAAAACGTATCCCAGAGACACCCGGTGGCTACACGTGCCTAATGAACTTGGCTCAACAAATAGAAAATGGTTCGAGTCAAATCTGGTCAATAAAAGTCAATGGGTCAAAATTCATCATTTTACCCAAGTCAAACACCCATTAAACTCAATACCCAACATGCATTATACTACTAGCCAAACAGCCTTAATTTCATATTTGGGATAACTAAAAACCCCAAACCAAACACCTTTAATTTATTACTTGAATGATTTTAAAGCACTAGCCAAACAAGTATAAATCACTACTTGAATGGTTTTATGCCACAAACCAAACAAGCTTAATCCACACTTTAGCTAACTTTAAACTAGTGGCCAAATAGCATTAATCCATTTCTTGAATATTCATAACCCAAGAAACAAACAACCTTAATTCACCAATTGAATAGTCATAAACCTGCAAACAAACAGCCCCTAAACCACATTTTAGTGACCATAACCCAACAAACAAACATGCTTAATCCTCCATTTAAATATCTCAACACTAATAGCCAAACAGTCCCTATTCCTCAATAAAATAGCTTTATTCCAACTTAAAATAACTTTAACCCCATCCCAAACAAGCATCTTCTTCCTCATTTCAATTAGGTTTCAACAAAAGAACCCAAATAAGAGCTCACATGGCTATGGCCATCACAGCTGACGGCGGCGGCAAAACTCCACGCATTGGTCAGAACTCACGGCGGTAGTGGACTTGCGACGGCGAGAATAGGCCCTCGGCGCTGCTCCTCGACGATCCGCGACACACCCACGAAGGCGACGACGACGCGACGCCATCGCCTCGGCAACCAACACAGCTGCTTGAGAAACTACGGTTGCTTTCAATCGAACCCACGACGAGCTGGGCTGCTACTGCTGTACACATGAGGCCCACAATGACGCTTGCAGAACGAACCTAGGCAAGACGACAGCTCTGCTCGCAACCCACAGCGACGAAAACCAGCCCCAGATTGAACTCGAAGCACATTCCAGCGAGCTTCACATGATGTCCTTGGCGAAGAAGATGATGAATAGTGCGGTGTGCACAGTGGATTACAAACCTGGGGGTTCCAAAATTATTTTAAATACTAGGTCTTAAAAGACAAACTTGCCCCTCCTATCCAACATAACTACCAAATGCCCTTTTTACCTTTTATTCAAATGAAACCCAACAAAATTGGGTTATTACAGGTACCTAGGTGCCTTAGGGACCTTGTGGCACCAAACCTTTTTAATCTCTAATGCGGCCCTATTTTTCTTCCCTTGTGTTCTTCAATCTAGCTTTATAAATCTCCAAACTCAATCTCCACCGTTCATATTGAAGACCCTTGTGTCAAAAATAGGTCGTCAAAATTTCAGCTTAACCCGATCGTTGATTATTCTGAAATCACTAAAATACATAACCTAGGCGAAATCTTTTTTTCTCCATTTTTCATGTTCTTGTATTCTCTAATCTGACCATAGAAAAATCCAAACTCGTGTTCAGATTGAAAATCTTTGTGTGTCGAACATCATATTCAATTTTGACTCGATCCGACAATTCATTAATTCAAAAACGCCGAAATACTGAACCTGGGCGAAACCCCTTTTTCTGCTTTTACACCACTTTATTTTTCTTCACTTGTGTTCTCGAATATTGTCATAGAAGGCTCCAAACGCAATCTCCACTGTTCAGATTGAATATCTTTATGTTTCAAACAATATATTCAAATTTCGGCTCAATCCAACGGTTGGTTAATTAAAAAATGTTGAAATACAGAACTTGCGCGAAACCTCTTTTTTTGCTTTATTTTTCCCTTTAGAGTACTCTCGTATCTAACTTTAGAAAAGTCCAAACTCGATCTTCACCGTTCAGATTGAAGATCCTTGTGTGCCGAAAATACATTCAAATTTCTACTCGATCTGACGATTGGTTATTTGGAAAACAGAGAAATTTAAAATTTGGGCGAAGCCTTTTTATGAAAAAAAAAATGTGGTTACCTTTGAGTCGTCGAGCCTACTGCAACGGCTGGCGTCACTTCTTCTACGCCTGTGTCGTGCCCTATACTTAGAGTAGTTTTTCACGTGGCTATCCTCATAGGAGCCCTCTCCTCATCTGATTGAATTTTTGGCAAGCAGCTACTATGACCCATACTCATCTTCAATGGTGAAATGCGACATTAGAATATTATTGTAGTTTTTTGGTAAAGCACGAACTCGCTCCCACAGACGACGCCAACTGTTGATGCCAAAATTGGTCTTCGAGATGAATGGTGAATTTATATTTCGTTGGGACGAATACATACAAAAAAAGAACAATAATTAACTAGACACCGGTGTCGTGTGCGCCACATAGCCTCAGATGTCTAAGTCAGTCAGGTCAAAAAGTGTAGGTATGAGTGTCTCTAGGGTTTCGAATAGCTTACCTTTTGTTATTCTCTCGATTGACTATTTATAGGCATTCAGGCCTTTCCTTGTAGCCCTAAGAATAAGATTTGGGTTTCTGAATTGGGCCGAGCCTGTTTTTGGGTCTAACCTCTTGTAATTAAGCTCGTAAGTTTCAATTATGTCTTGACCATGAATTTCACCCATAGTAATATGAATCCTACCATGGTATCCAAGACTATATAAAGTTTCAAA
Source organism: Sicyos edulis (assembly GCA_036507275.1). Classification (NCBI taxonomy): domain Eukaryota; kingdom Viridiplantae; phylum Streptophyta; class Magnoliopsida; order Cucurbitales; family Cucurbitaceae; genus Sicyos; species Sicyos edulis. Next base: position 9,621,149 of record CM071851.1, read on the forward strand.
ATGAAGTTGAAATAAATGAAATCAAGTTTCATTAAATTCAAACTCAAGTGCAAGTCGTGATCCATTAAACATAAGCCAAGTTTTATTTGTGCAACAAAACTTCAAACTACCTCAAGTCTATTTTCATTTATGTATGAGATGTTACAGATTCATGGTTGGATGATTCGAAACTCCAATTTTTAGATTTATGGTGCTCACTTGTAAATGTATTTTAAGTTTTTATGGCATTTTATTAACATCTTAGGTTATAACTAGGTAATGGTTGGTTATGATCATAGAATTTGAATGTTACAACTCTTGAAATACTCGAATTAAGACCACTTGTCACCATAATCCATGTATCTTATTTTTCATTATGACATTGATGAGGTGTTAATGAACCAAGTGGAAGAATGTTGAAATTATAATTAATTTTTATTTAGTTATAATGAATTTATTAGTGTTCCATGATTATAGGTAACCACACATACTCCACCTTTTTTATAACCTCCCACATTTTCAACTTTCATTTTATTGGCTCTTAATGGTAGATAAACGATAGATTACACAAACACTACAATATAGAGAAAATAAATAGAACTCTTATGTATTCTTCTACTTCATATTTTTTTGTTTATATGCAATACTCTTCAATTAAGAAAACCACACCATTTGAGTTAGAAAGAGTGAGGGTATAGAAGAAAGAACTCCGCTACTAGTGTCCGTTGATGTATTTGAATAGTCGTTCGACGTGATCTTTGGCTTTCATGTCGGTTACAAAAATTCAATGGTTTAAGGTACGCCTCAATTTCTTATTACAATTCCACTACAAGTGATTAGATTTAATCACATTTTAGACATAATTTTGTTTTAACATGTCTAATAGAAGATGTATTACATTAAGAGAGTTTCGATATTTGTTTATCTTTTATTTTTTTAGAAATGTGTAGTTTAGTAATTCCTAATAAAGCTTCTTCTAAATTCATTTGGATTAGTACCGCCCATATTTTAGCTTTATATAATGAGAATCAAGTATTGGGATTCAAAAGTGGTGCATGATGTTTCATAGTTGTCATAACAAAATATCGCGACCAAACAAAATACTAATAAATCAAGTTCTAATAGACCAAGCTCTGATACCACTTGTTAACAAAATAACTTGATCTAAAATATCACAACTAATATCAATGAAGTGAAATAAAGTAGATTTAATTATGGTAATAACAAATATAAATAAATTGAGTAAAGAGAAGAATATTAACACAAAGATCTTATGTGATTCGATCAAATCTTACATTTACAAGCGAAGACGACGAGAATATTTTCACTAGAGTTTCCAAGATGAGATTACAAAAGAGCACACACTCAATCACTTAACACATTTCCCAATTCACCCAAAATTAGGGGGGCGACAAAAACAGGATTTAGAGGGAATGTTGAGAGTGAAACAAGTTTTAAAAAAACATTGTAAGTTAATAGTTAAATACATTTAAGGTTTGCATTTTAATTTGTTGTTTAAAATGAATTACTATGAGAATTATGTACGGTTTCTTCTAAATATTTCACCCTGTTATTCATTTTAAATTAAAAACACATGGTATTTCTGAAATGAGCCTATTATTTAAATTCATCTTTATAAAATCATGGACATGGATGTAAATAAACATTACAGTGGATACTTTAGTATAGAACCCTTATAAAATAGGCTATCCTTTGTAGTTAACCCTTAACTAGACTTTGAACTCCATTTTACTTTGTTAGTAACTATAACAATACAAATTTAAACCAAATCTAAACATAGAAAATGGCTGAATACCAATAGAAAGTGGTTAGGTAATCATTGGATCCTATCTTTATTTGCAATATAGTATTTTCAAGTAAATTTTGATTTTTATAAAAGTTGAAGTTCACATATTTAGTAAGTTACATTAGTGCAAATGTGCATCATGTTATATTCCCCTAAAAATGGAAAATAGAACGAAATAAAAACAAAAGCAAAGAGGAAAGAGGAAAGGATAGCTTGCATTGAACTTCTTTCAATGCTCTAATTGCCTTCATATATTATTGCCAGTTCAATACTATATAAAAAAGGTAACAAGACCCAATTTTTGGGCTAGCTTCTCCAATTATGGCCATTAAATCAGCCCATTTTGAGACCAGGTGATTCTCATCTTGCAACCTCATTGCCTTTTCAATAAATGTAAAAATAAAAATGATAGAAGGAAACAAATAGAAAATGAGGTGGCAAGATCAGGCTCTATCATTTCATCCTTCTTGCAATGAAGTCCCACCAACTTTATTCATTCACATGCCATATCAATAAAGCAACACTTGAAGAAACTTTCAATGCAAACCATCTATCTATCTATCTAGCTGGTGAGAGAGACTGGTTTCTAAGGTCTTTTGACCTTTGAGATCTCTACCAATAGTCTATGCAGAGCCTGAGGTTTTGAGAAAAAGGGAGAATGATCTGCACCTTTCAGGAAGAAGACCTGTTCCGGAGGGCTTCTCTCGATCAATGTCTCCTGGATTGCGACGGGTATGGCATTGTCGTTCAATGTCTGTATGTAGAACCGTCTCACTGATCCATACTTTGTGTCAGAAAGACGAAGCTTTTCTAATACAGGTGGGAAGGGTATAGGTCTCATCGAAACAGATGCTAGAGCTATATCCTGAATCAGGAAAATGTAATGATCAATCGGTCGAGTCTTGCTTGATTTCTATAACCAATTCACAGTTCTTTTATTGTTTGAAGCTTAAGTACAGCGATTAATTTGTTTTTGTTATCAGAATCACAGTGTATATGAGTTGGTTTGTAAAAACGGATGGAATAGTTATAAAAAAAAACAATTACCTTGGCTGGAGTTTGATTAAAGAACAAGTCCTTTAACAATGGCTTTTTCAATTCAATAGCTGTTGGAGTGTTGTTGTTGCCGTTTGCATACACGAAAACTTGAGCCTGTCGCATGCTATCGTCTGCACCAGCCTAGCACAGATTCAAGCATAACTCACTAGAACGAAGCTAAAATACATAAGTCCAAGAAACTGGCGAAATATTGTCAACCAGCATCGACTAAAGCCGAAAATCTTGGAAGCTAAGCATTCATTCATACCAGTATCGAAAATCTTTTAAATGAAATCCAAAATTTCAACAGATAATGGAGTCTAAAAGCTAGAAAATTTGGAATGTATCAGGAAATGAGATTACCTGCAAGGAGAACATATCAAGTGTATTTTGCCCATCACACAACATTGCTGCAGCAACGAAAACAGCCTTCGCAATTTTGTAATGAAATAATTGCATTGCATATGAAATACAAGCACCACCAAAATCATGCCCAACTAGGATAACCTGCATACAAGATGATGAATGAATTAAAAGAAATAGTCAACTGAAACTTAAAATTAGCTCAAGAACATCATTGTTAAATCGCCACTAAACCCGCGAGGTGATCTGACAATCGGGCTTCTAAGTAAACATAGTATTTCCCGTATATTCTTGACACCAATGAGCAAACACATGCATAGCTAAATACATACCAATGCATATACAATATATATCTAATACATGTCTACATATTCAGTAAATAGGATTAAGACTTAAGAGGATGAAAATGTGTAAAACCTTTTCGCCATCGGGAAGCTTTTCAAGGAAATCAGTAAGCGGCTGCACATATTGTGCGAGATCTGTGATGCTGTTTGGATCCAACGAATGAATTCCTGAACCAGTCAAGTCGATTGCCGTAGCTTTATAGCCTGCTTCTTCAAGAAGAGCAATAGTTTTGTACCAACACCAAGCACCAAAACCACCTCCATGAACAAGAACAAAGTGGCTTGTTTCCAAGTCATCTAACTTTATATCCTGTGAATTTGAAACTTATTGGATGAGAAAATAACCTCTAAGATCAAACAACCAGCAAAACCCCATCAATAATTTGAACTGAATCCAATGGGTACAATGTATAAACATCATTATTTCTCATCCAATATGCTGTAAACTGATTCTAATTCGAAATTGAAATCTAAGGAACTACATACACACATATAGATACACTCAATTCATCGTGTATGTCGTGAAAGAGAAATGAAACAGAGTTTCAATCTTCTTTTTCTTTTATTCAAAAAGTATTTTTTTCAATTATTCTCTCTGTAGTGTAAATGAAGTCTATATCAATCAAATAGTGCATTGAAGTTGCGCATTAAATAAAGGATGAGAACAAATTTACGAAACTTAATTTTGTCGAACTTTGAATGGTAAGAATTCATTTAAATGTTTAAAGCTCTCACTAGGGCCAATTCGGTTAGATTTCTCTCTAAACTGCTTCAAAACTGACCCAAAATTATTTGGATTCCAACACAGACAAATTTGAAATTTCCCAAACACAGCTTCACAATGCAAAGATCATCCATGTCTATCAGAATCAGAATCAGAATTTACAAAATGAAATTCAAAAACTACAAGAACCTGATGAACAAGTTCATGAGGATGAAGGAGAGGGTCGGCGAGCGAGCGAGCCCGAGAACTCGAACTCCGCGGCAAAGCGTTTCGATTCTTCTTGCCGGACGCCGGTTGCCGGAGGGAAGTAGAGCGATCAAACGAGACAGAGCAATCCAGTGGAGGTTTCAGGAAGAGCGCCGCCGCCGCCTGCTCGGAAGTCATGGAGTCTCCGGGCTTCTCTCGCCGTGAAGAGCGCGTTCGAAACCATCGGTTGCCGGAAATGGACGGCGGCGGTGGCGGTGGGTTCGGCGGCGAGAATGTGGCGCAGAGATTACCCATTTCCGACGCATGCAGAGCAGAACGGAGTTTACAGAGAAAAGAGAAGAAAAGTTTTGGGTATGAAAATGCACAAAAGGGAACACAGATCAGAATCGTATTGATTGTGTCCAACAGTTTCTTTTTCTTTTCCTTTTCTTTCTCATACAAAATGATGCTCTGCTTCTTCTTAGATATATGATTTTTTTTTTTCTTCTTTCTCCACCTCCATATTGTAAGGTAAAAAATTGATCCTAAATTCAATCCATGGTATTAGAGTATTAGATTGTGATTGGAGCACCGGTTTCATTATAATAGACGGAAGGTTACGATAAACGGTAGCTTATGATATACTATAGGTTATAATAAATGGTCAAGTTATTATAACATGAATTATGATAAACGGTGTTCGAAGGGTTGGTTATGTAACAAAAAGTAATATATGTAAGGTTTAAATAAACGGACACTTAGGTTTAGATAAACGGACACCTAGGTTTAGATAAACGGGCACATAGGTTTAGGTAACCACCGTTTATAAATAAATGGTGGGGCAAAATCAATTCGATTATTATAACCAACTCGGCCGTTTACATAAATAGGGGTCCAAACACACCTTTATTAAAGTCAATTGGGTCTTACGTTAGTGTTTTAGTATTCTCTATATAGAATATGATAAATTTATATTAGGGTGTGGTTTATAGTAGGGGTGCAACAAAAAACCGAAAAATCGACAAACCGAACCGAACCAATCCAATGGATCGGATCGGTTTTTTACCTCAAAATTGGACATATCGGTTTGTAATTTGAAAAAACCGAAAATATTGGATCGGTTCCAGTTTTCATTTTAAAAAACCGATCCAAACCAATATATATATATAGTCAATAATTCATATAGAGTAATCTTCTTTCCATTAATATTTCTTTAATTCACCCCTATTTCAAGTAAAAAATATCCTTAAATAATTTTAAATAAGTTAAAAATACTTCTAACCTTTAAAAAAATAGTTGTTTACGAGAATGTTGTTTTTATATGAGAAATATTATTTTTGATATATTAAAAAAAATTGGACATTGGATCAGATCGGATCCATTTTTGGACATTGAAAAACCGAACCAATGGTTCTATACTTTATTGGACATTGGATCGGATCCATTTTTTGAAAACCGAAGATATTGGTTCGGTTGTCAGTTTGGTACAAAACCGACAAAAACCAAACCGAAATCACCCCTAGTTTATAGTCTCAACTATTTCTTTGATAAATAATTTTTCCAAATTTTTTCATGCTCAAATCATAATACATGGTGCATACAAGTATTATAAATTAATATTTTTTTACTAAGTTTAATATTAATATATATAAATTCTAACAAATATTTATCCCTCCTATTATCCAAACATAATTTAATACTTATGAACGAAATTGTAACTTTTTTTTATGAAATTTGAGATTCAATAAACATAAACGGCTTAAAATACAAAACAACAATTTATAATTTAAAATAGAAATAATATTAGTTCACTTGCCGTAACAATCTGGTTACTCTATTTTTTAATATATATTTATTATGATATATACATACATAACCAAGCCACCATTGACTTGCAATGTAAATGCTGAAAACAAGTTGAATATTGTTTCAAAAAAAAACAAAAGAAAGAAAACTTGAATATTGTTTTTTATGACTAAAAAATTTGAAGTCACGATCAAATAAATTAAAAAAAAAAAGTGTGAAGAGTACTTTTCTTTTCTTATCTTTCCCTTTTATTTCCTTTTTTATTTTTCAGTACAAAATTGAAAGAGTTTAATGGCATAAATCTCAAAAAACAAAAAAAAAGAGTTTAATTGCATAATTTTATTATGGGAATTATAAAGTTAATCTATTTTTAAATACAATATAACTTTATTAGGGGAATTATAAAGTTAAGTTTGTTTTATCCAAGAAGTATATGTTTGTTTTTTATATAACCATTTTCACAGGTTTATATACTTAAATTTTTGCTAGTTAGTGTAAGCTAAGTTTGATATTGAAATCGAAGGGAGTAAAATAATGTAAAATTGATGGCAAGTTGGAGAGAAATAACAAACAGAAAAATAAACACATTTTATGGTTTAGGGAGTAGTTGGATTTTGGAGTTGTAGAGAGAAAGAGACAACTCCTTGTTTGTTATTAGTATACAACAATATCTATCTACTTAAGAAATTAACTTTCTACCGATTTCATTGGCATCTAAATGTTGTAAGGTGAGATGCAAACTGACCCAGATAATCACACACACATATGTATATATATATATAAATAAAAGTATATAACAATATCTACTCAATTCGTCTTCAACTCATCCTTACATCTACAACTTAACCTACCTATAGTAAGGGTCACACAAACAATGTCGTTGCGCGCGGATGTGATTCGCCAAGCTGGGAGTTAACAACTAATGTTGTTGTTGTATAACTTTAATTTTTTCCCTCAAATTTAACTTCGTAGAATTATTGATATAACTCATAAATTGGTTTAGAAATCAGAAATTTAATTATCAATATTAAAATTAAAAGAAATATAAAAACAAATATTTAATCATTTTTTGTCAGGTTCTTCTTATGGAGTCTTCACTCAAAATTAATACAAAATTTAAAAAGTAAAAAAGGAGTAGTACAAGGTGAGTTATCAAGTTTGGTGTTAATCCATTTCTACTCTACGGTCATGGGTTTGATCCATAGAATCAATATTTGTAATCTCCTTCCCCTAACTTATACTAAAAAGAATAGGTTAATGAGTTTCAATTTGCTCCTCTAAATATTATTTCAATTATATTATAGTATTACTGATTATTAAATTTTGGAAATTGATTAAAAATTAGACATTTAATTATAAAGATAATATAAAGAGACGTAATAAAAAAAGATATATGTTATTTCAATTTTGTTGACTATATTTATTGTTATATTGCAAAAAATTATACGAATAAGAAAATTTGAATTTTCAAGAATAAATTATTTAAATTTATTTATTTTTATATAAATAATTATCAAATTTTGGAAATTAGATCATATATTAAAACTCAAGTTATAATGATCAAAAAAAAAATTTAAAATTAAAATAAATACTAGAAAAACATTTTTCTTCCAACAAAATACTGCCAAACAATGTTTTAAAAAAAAAGAAAGTGGAATGTATGAGTAATATAATGGTTTCATTGTTTGATTGTAAATCAGTTTAACACCTACAACATCACAATCCTAAGAATCAATATTTGTTCCTTCCTCCAATACGTTCTATAAAAAAACAATATTTTGAGAAAAAGAACAATTTTACTCTAATAAATAGTAAAATAATCGAGCTAATAAAAAAAAGTCATACAATAAATAAATGTATAAATAAAATAATATTATAATATTTTTAATGGCTACACATTTTGTCCACTAAATCACATAATATAAAATAAAGTATATTAAACTTATAAATGTGTATAAATATACATTACAAAAAAAAACATCTCTCCCTTAAAACATCAATCCAAATATAGTTTTTTTTCAAAAAAAAAAAAATCAAAAATAGTGTCACTTGTTTATACACAATATAAATAATAAAATCCATTTTTTCAAAAAATAAAAATAAAAGAAAACGTAAAAAAGAAAATAAATTAGAAATCAAAGATTATAATAGTGAAATGATAGTTATGAGGAGTGGGAAGGAATATTTACCGAGGTGTTTATTTGTTGGGGTTAAAATTGGAGTTATCTTAAATCTTCATTCTCGGGTAGGAGTTAAATAACTTCTCAAATAATAATAATAATAATAACTTCTCATGCTTTAAAATAACATCTCGTTTTTTTTTTCTTTTTTAAAATTAAAATTAGAATTATCTTTTGAAAAATACTTCCTATAAGGAGGGTTTCCTCCCTTAGGGTATATGTGATACCATCTGGTGCCACAAATTATTTTTTAATCAATTTTAAAGAAAAAGTAAAAAGCAAAAAGTAAAAATTTTGTGGCACCAAATAGTGTCACATATACCCTTAAGGAGGGAGCCCTCCATAAGGAGAGAAATATTTCTCTTATATTTTCAACACTTTTATAATTAAATACATTTTGTAATTTTAAATGAGTAGTATTTTTAGGATCAATTTTGTTTTTTGTTTTTTATTTTTATTTATATCTTTGAACTATCTAATATTTTTTTCAACTAATTGATTGAAAATTATTTGTATTTACATGATAAAATATTATAAAACTTTTTTTTTTTGAGATTTAAAATTAAAAATAATTTTGTAATCAATTTCGTATTTCAAAGGTATATTTCATAATTTAAAATTAATTTTCGTTTCATAATTAATTTTATTTTTAACTTTTAATTTAAAAAATTTAACAATTTTATTTTTTAAAAAAAATTATTAATAATTTTTTCTTCTCCTTAGAACTAATTAATTAGAATTTAATCTTATTTACATAATATCATATTTTCAAAAAAATATGTTTTCATAATTTAAAATTAACCATAATTTCAATTCATATTTTTTTATTCCAAATTTTTATTTATTTGTATTCCTCACTAATTCACTAATCAAAGTTTTTAATGTGATTCTTTAAAATATAAAGTAAAATTCATAACATAAATAAAATATTATAACGAAAAATTAAAATGTTGAAATTAAAAAGAAAAATAAATGAAAAATATTAGTAAAGAAATTTTTAAGCATAAATATAACCTATGATATTTTAAATAATAAACAAATAAAAATACATTATTTTTTATTAAAATATTCATTAATATCTCATTAGATTCTCAGGATCGAACTATGACCATGGTATTGAACTAGATTAGTACCAAACAACAATCTCTAGTAGAAATTGGAGGACAGATGGTGGGTAGGCCTGCCATTAATAAAAAAACAATAGCGGGTATGTGCCCGCCATCAATAACCCTACCATTATTATGTTTTGGTGGCGGACGTGAATAGATGGCCGGTATTGCCTGCCACCTTTATTCTACTCTATGATGAAGGGCTGAATAATGGTGGGCTGTCCCGCCACCAATAGTTAATAATGGCAGGCACAATGCGTGCCACCAATACTTTTTTTTAAACATCCCCACATAAAGAGGTCTTGGCCAGAATCTAATTATTTTTAAAATGGTCATATAGTCATTATTGATTAAAAAGAAGATTGTGTCAGCCATCAAAAGTTCTATTTATCAAAAAATAATAAATATGGCAATATGGAGCTCGCCCACCATTAAAAGACATTATTACTTTATCACTACTACAATTTCAGGAAAAGATGGCGGGCTAAAAATAAGGTTTTTAAAAACACGGATGATAGATGGCGGACAGGGACATTGGTGGTGGGCAGAATTGGGCCCGCTACCTTTTTTTTTTTTTGTAGCGGGCCTGGGCCTTTTTTGGTGGCGGGCAAGGCCCGCCCACCACCTTTTTCTTCTCCCCTTTTTCTTTTCCTTTCTTTCCTTTTCTCTCTCTACCCGAGCCATTTTGTCCATTTTCTCTCTTCTCTTCTCTTCAACCAAACCCTACCCCCACGCCACCGCCGCCATTTCTCTGGTCATTCCCGGTCATTTTCCGATCATCAACGCCGCTGCCGCCGCCACTTGGTTTCTCTTTCTCAAATTTGTGTATTTCTTCCCAAAAACTAGGTAATTTCTAGTCCATTTTTCATTTCTAAGGAAATAGAGTTCATTTTTTTTAGGTAATTTTTCATGAATGCATTTTTGTAATCTTTCCATATATGTTTCAGATTTGTTCATTTGTGCTTCAAATCTTTGTCTCAAATTTGTGATAATGTACTTCAAATCTCATATATGTCTCAAGATGGCTTTAAGTGTTTGTTTGTTTCATATATGGACATTTTTTATATAATTTAAGAAACTTTTGCTTCCAAAGTTAGTTTAAGAAATTTAAATTTTTTTATATAATTTAAGAAACTTTTGTTTCCAAAGTTAGTTTAAGAAACTTAAATTTTCATTGTGCATTCTTTGTATTAGTTTAATTTTGTATTATTAATGCATTATGAAAAATCTTTCCATGCGTGTGTTGAGTTGATTTTAGCTTATTATTTGTTGATTAATTTAATTTTAGCTAGGAGTGAGATGTGTGACTTAACTTTACTTTTTTAAAAAAAAAATTTGTAGGTTAAGTTTATCTAGTTAACTAGAATTACTAAAATGGCTATGGATAAGTCATGAATGTTTAAGGATCGAATGTCACCGGAATACGGATTGGGTGTTGAGATATTTATAAACAATGTCATACAACATTCGAAAGGATTGAATGTCATTTGTTGTCCATGTTTGAAATGTGTGAATGCCAAGTACCAAAATGTGAATGTAATAAAAGACCATTTATTTTGTAATGGTATCGATCAAAGTTATAACACATGGATTTGGCATGGAGAATCAGTTTCAAGAAAAAGAAATAGTGAAAGTGTTCCAATAGATCAAGTTGTAGATGAGAATGTGGATGACCCAGATGACCCAATAGGGATGTTTGAGGCTGCACAAAATTATTTTAACGAAAAATCTTCTTTATTTGAGGAAGCATTAGAGGATGGCAAGAAACCATTGTATCCAAATTGTAAAGATTTTACCAAGATAACAACACTAATTAAGCTTTATAATTTGAAAGCAAAGTATGGATGGAGCGATAAAAGTTTCACAGAGTTCTTAGAATTATTGAGCGTTTTATTGGCTATTCCTAATGAAATTCCAATATCCGCCTATTATGCAAAAAAGATTTTAAGTACCTTAGGAATGAATTATGAAAAGATTCATGCTTGCATCAATGACTATCGTTTGTATAGAAAAGAACTTGTTGATGCAGAATTGTGTCCTACATGTAAAACATCAAGATGGAAGGTTCAGAAGAATATGAAAGAAGTAAAAAAAATTCCAGCAAAAGTTATGTGGTATTTCTCTCCTATTCCAAGATTTGAACGAATGCTTCAAAGTAAAGAAACTTTGAGATTATTGACGTGGCATGCTATGAATCGTCAGGTCGATGGGTACATACGACATCCAGCCGACATAGGCTCATGGAAAGAAATAGACGAAAAGTGGCCTGATTTTATTTTAGAGACAAGGAACCTTCGCCTAGCCCTATCAACAGATGGAGTCAATCTACACGGTGACCAAAGTACTAGATATAGTTGTTGGCCAGTTATGTTGGTGACTTACAATCTACCTCCATGGTTGTGCATGAAGCGAAAGTTTTTTTATGTTAAATTCATTAATCTCAAGGCCCAAACAACTTGGAAATGATATAGATGTCTATTTAGCTCCGTTAATCGACGATTTGAAAATGTTATGGAACACGAGCATTAAATGTTTTGATTCACATCATCAAGAATGCTTCACCCTGAAAGCTATTTTGTTGTGGACCATTAATGATTTTCCAGTACATGGCAACCTGTGTGGGTGTACCACAAAAGGTTATAAAGCATGCCCGATTTGTGGAGATAATACATCATCAATTTATCTACCTAGCAGAAAAAAGAATGTGTATCTTGGACATCGAAAATATTTACCAATTGAGCATGAATTTAGAAAAAAAAGAAAGGCATTTAATGGAGAACAAGAATATGGAATACGTCATAAACCATTAAGTGGTGAAGAGATTCTTGCGCAATTAAACGGTCTTCAATTTTCGTATGGAAAGGAACACCAACCTACCGAATCTTATTGGAAGAAGAAATCGATCTTTTTTGAATTGGAGTATTGGAAACATTTTCACGTGCTACATTGTTTAGATGTCATGCACATTGAGAAAAACGTGTGTTCGAATATTATCGGAACCCTTCTTGATATTCCTGGCAAAACAAATGATGGACTAAAAACTCGTGAAGACTTGGCTAAATTAAGACCTCAGTTAGCCCTAATTAAAACGGGAGAAAAAGAGACGTTTTTGCCTCTAGCATGTTACACACTATCGAGAACAGAGAGAATGAGTGTGTGTGAAAGCTTATCTGAACTTAAAGTGCCAAAAGATTATTCATCCAACATAAGCAAATTAATGTCCCTTTTGATTTGAAACTTTATGGACTCAAATCGCATGACCATCACATTTTGATGCAACAATTGTTACATGTAGTGATTCGTGGTGTTTTGCCTAAACATGTTAGATACGCGATCATTCATCTCTGTTTCTTCTTTAAACCCATATGCAGTAAGTCGATTGATTCATCTAAATTGAAAGGATTGCAGGATGATGTAGTAATCACTTTATGCCTACTAGAGAAGTATTTTCCACCATCATTTTTCACAATTATGGTTCACCTTGTGGTGCATCTTGTAAGAGAGATTGAATTTTGTGGACCAGTTTATTTTAAGGTGGATGTATCCTTTTGAAAGGTATATGAAAGTTTTGAAAGGTTATGTTCATAATAGAAATCGTCCAGAGAGATGCATTGGAGAAAATTACATACTGAAAGAGTCAATAGAGTTTTGTTCGAAATTTTTACAAAGAGTTCAATCAGTAGGGTTGCTATCATCGAGCAAAATGATAGATTCAAATATCGATCGACCATTATCTGCTGCCAGTTATAAATCACCAACTAAAGATATGATTGATCAAGCACATATGTATATACTTCATAACGTCGATGAAGTGCTTCCATATGTAGATCAACACATGGAAATATTGTGTAAAGTGAATCCTACTAAGTCTAAAAATAAAAAATGGCTTCAAGATGAACATAATCGCAAATTTAGCAGTTGGTTGCGTGATCAGGTTGGCTTGGCTTTAGGGGTTCCAAGACATTCTATATCATCTACGTTAAGGTGGATATCATATGAACCTCGTTCAAAAGTTACCACTTTCAAAAGTTACATGGTTAATGGTATTCAATATCATACAAAAAAACGTGACGATCTTAGAAGTGTGCAAAACAGTGGAGTTATGATAATAGTCGAAACTATGCAAATATTTAGTTCGAAAGACAAAAATCCAATCATGTCAGACATGACTTTTTATGGTAAGAAATTTGGGAGCTCGATTATAATAGTTTTAAAGTCATCTTATTCAAATGTGATTGGGTTGAAAACAATGGTGGGATTAAAGTAGACGACTTGGGATTTACTACCGTAGACCTTAATCGCATTGGACATAAATCTGACTCCTCATTTTAGCCACTCAAGCCAAACAGGTGTTCTACATAAAAGATCCAATTAATCCTCGTGGGTCAGTGGTGCTAACGCCTTCACAAAGGATAGTTGTAGAACACGGTCATGATGAAGTTGATATTAACCAAGATTGTGGGTACGAAGTCATAGAATCCCTACTTAATATTGTCGATGATGAATCAGACACCTATATTAGAAGTGATTGTGATGGTATATGGATTAATAAATAGGTTAGTGCTATTGTTTTTATATACAACTAATAATAGTGTGTTAATGTTTTTGTGATTATTTAACTCATTCTTTGAACAATATTTTGATCTATTTGTGATTAACATACATTGTTTCTTATATATGTAGGTTCACATAATGTCTGGGTCTGGTAGCGATCATGTTGACGATGTTCCTATGGGCAGACGGTCTTCTCGAAACTGACGTACTAGAGGACCGACAGTCTTGCGTGAGCTTGCCCAAGATAGGATGTCAGGAGAGTGTCGAACTGTTCAATATAACTTTACGGGACAGGATGTCGGCGAGGCTTCAACGAAGTTACGTAGTTATATTGGTTTATGTGTTAGAAATCAAATACCTATTACATACGAAGATTGGTATGCTGTCCCTGACCAACTGAAAGAGACGATTTGAGATTGTAAGAGGAAGCTACATATTATCTAAATTTCATCATGTATTTCATACTTAATTTTTAATCAAACTTATTATTTTGTTAACAGATGGCGTTTAAGTTGGATCCTATGTCGAAACATAATGTAATGATGTCGATGTCACAGTGTTAAGAACGTTTAGATACAATCTTAACAAAAAGTACATCCAACCATTTTTTGATCAACCAAAGATTTTGAGAACACCACCCGCTATATACCCTTGGATCACACAAGACGACTGGAATTGTTTTGTGGACAGTAGATTGTCTGAAAAATTCCAGGTAATTAACTATTTATTTTATTAGTTTAATGTCTGAAACCTTTACGATATTCATTTATTAGTTTATACAAAAACAAAGTAAGGAGAAAAAAGAGTTGCAAGCTCTACAAAAGTATCGTCATCACATGGCTCGAAGAGGATATGAGCAACTTGGTCATGAACTTGTAAGAAACTCTCTAAACCCTAAAAATATATGTTCTGATCATTATGTATTTTCTACTTTACTATGTCATGTGCATTAAAAACTTTGATTGTAGAATATAGATATTAAAATCGATAGAATATAGATATTAAAACTGATCCTTCAGCCCGTGCTAAATTATGGAAAGCAGCTCGAACAGTAAAAAAATCAAGCCAACATCGACCGTGACACTGTTGAAACGGTTGATAAAATTGTAAGTTCGTGTTCTATTTCTTGTATGGTTTGAGTCCAACTCTTAGGGTGTGAATCTAAAACTATTTTGCAACAGAATGAATTGGAACGACAAAATCATCCAGGTCAAGATATTTTGGGTGAAGCATTAGGAACGTCGGAACGTTGTGGGCATGTTAAAGGAGTAGGTCGATTTGTATCGTCATCAGTTTTCTTTAAGATGGCTCATCCAAAGTCTAAGATGGATGAACAACCAAATCGAGCTGATTGCTCTCAAAGATTCAACTCTTCGTGTGAAGGGAGTAATAGAGATCATGCCATAAGGGAAGAACAAGTAATCCTTCAAGAGGTCAGCGCCGTTGGAGAACCCGTTGAAGAACCAGTTGATTTAGAAGAAGTAAGTTTCATATTATTTAGTCTTAATCATACATTTGAATCATTTTGTATGTTAATTATGCTCTATTTTTTTTCTTTTTTTAAAAGGGTATGGCATATCAACTAGCCGTTGAACACAGAAATGATGTTGTTGCATTGGCATAGTGTATGAATCGAGCGACTATTCCAGTAGGTTACATGGTATGCCTCTCGAAAAATTCAATATGCGGGTCACGGTCGACATGATACTAGTAGGCAATGAAGACTTAGACCTGCCCATCCCTATAAACGACGAGCTGCAATTCCTTAGCACGCTCACAATACTTTTGTGCCATGGCCAAGATCACTAATTTTAATGACAAATACTGCATCAAATGAGGTATATAATTGTACATTATATATTTATATTAATTTAACATGCATGTACCACATTTTTTGTACTTATAATAAATGTTTATTTATTGTCATAGGCCTCTAACCCTAAGCAAATGACCAAGAAAAAGTCTATATCACTTACTAGTAGTAAGAAGGCTGTTTCGAATTCGCAATCCCATCAATCGAATACGACCATTCCAATGATGATCAAACTTGTATGTAATTATGTTCGAGATCACTTGGGTGTAGGTGGCATAGTAACTATACCGCTTAACATCCATGGTTTTCACCCCGATTGTTATATTGACGGTGAAGAGATCCTTCAATATTGCAACATGGAAGAAATAGGATATACTCCTATACTATGCTACATCAGGTAAGTAAACGGTTGTATATCCTTATACTACTTTAATTACATGGTTGTTTTGTTTAATAACGTTTCCTCATTTTATTTCAGTTACATATGGGCTAATTGCGATCAAGAAACACTTAAGAATTATCTACTAGTAGATGGTAACGAATATGCCTCGGTATGGAAGAATACAAGTCAACAAGATCAAATTCGACGTCTAGTTTGAAGGTTTAACATGTTGGAAGATATAGGTCAACAACTGTTCTTTCCCTTCAATACAGGGTATGTGTTTCAAATTTTACATTTTTAATACTTATACGAATGTTTATATCATAATCAATATTAATTAATTGTATAGGAACCATTGAATTTTGATCGTGATAAGTCTTGAGGATCGTACGGTGTACGTCTTCAACTCATTAGGTCAAAATCTGATCGATGAGAATTTATACCAAATTGTAACAGGGTAAGTGTATAAATAAACTTTTGGACATTGAATTTATATTTTATCACATCCTAAAGTTTTAACTTTCTTAATATATTTCATACCGAGCTTGGCATGCAACACACACGTTGAACACCAAACAATTATTGTGGAAATGGGTGAAGGTAAAGTTAAATTATGATTTCTTTTTCTTTTTGTGATGTTTGACTTATCGTACTAAGTGTGTAACTATTTTTTTCAATAGTGCCCTCAACAAACTGGATCCGTATTATGTGGATTTTACGTCTAAATCTTCATACGAAAGATGATATACAACTCATCCACGCATATATTGAGACTTGTAAGTTTTGTTTACAAATTAATGTTACATTTTATCATAGTACACCAGGATGATGTTTTTAATTATATGTTTAATACTTGTAGTTTGCCAATGGCCCAAACACATTCACTCAGGCTGATGTTGATGAGGTACAAGTAGAATGGGCAGAATTTATAACTAGACATATGATAACAAATTAGTGTTTAGGGTATGGAGAAATAGAGTTGTAGTTTAAATTCTAGAGGGACCAAAGTCTCATTTGTGAATGCAATCTGGATTTTTCATTCTATTAATATACAGGTGGAGTCTTGTGTATAACAGGTGTAATATTTTTTTGGGAATTGCATTATTGCGTCGTTATGCTGCCAAAATTTTTGTTGCATGTGTTTAGAAGTACAAATTTTCACATGAGTTTAGTGGTTGGTGTGTTTAGAAGTTAGAAACCATATAACATGAATTAGTGGGTGTGGGCAGTTTAGGAAGTTAGAATTATTTTCACACATGAATTTGTGGGTGTGTTCTAATTGATTTAGGAGATTATTTAAATATTAAGTGTTGAAACTTTTGATGGCGGGAACAATTTTAGTAAAATGATAGTGTCTTTTAATGGCGGCCACAATATCCGTCATTTTTGTTGATAAAGTAATGTCTTTTGATGGCCGGCGGGCTCCATATTGCCCTATTTATTTTATTTTTTTGACCAAATTGCAACTTTTGATGGCGGGCACAATCTTCTTTTTAATCATTATTGACTATAATATATCTAACCATTTAAAAAACAAAAAAAAAAAAGGTTATGGCCGAGTGGGGATGAAAAAAAAAAAGACTTTGGTGGCGGGCTTGCCCGCCACCTTTTCACAGTGTATAATTGGCGGGCATACCCACCATCTTTTTGTGCCTGCCACCGAAACGTTTTGATGGCAGGGGTATCGATGGCGGGCATGTGCCCGTCATCTTTCTTCAATTTTGTACTAGTGTTTAAACAAAAGAACGGATATTGTGCCCGCCATTAAAAAACACTATCATTTTACAAATATTGTGTATGCCATCAAAAGTTATTACACTTAATATTTAAATAAACTCCTAAACCAATTCCAACACACTCACTAATTTATGTGAAAATTCTAACTTCTAAACACACACTCACTAACTCATGTGAAAATTGTAACTTCTAAACACATGCAACAACGGCGCAATAATGCGATTCCCAAAAAAATATTTCACTTGTTATAAACAAAACTTCACATGTATATTAACAGAATGAAAAATCCAGATTGCATTAATAAATGAGACTTTGTCCCTCCAGACTCTAAAGTAGCACATCTAGCTACTCAATTAACATTTAAACTATATTTATTTCTCCATACATAAACACTAATTTTTTTTATCATATGTCTACCTATAAAATCTGCCAATTCTACTTGTACCTCATCAATATCAGCTTGAGTGAATGTATTTGGGTCGTTGGCGAACTATAAGTATTAAACATATAATTAAAAACATCATTCTTGTGTATATATATACTATGATTAAATTTAATATGAATGTGTAAACAAAACTTCCAAGTCTCAATATATGGGTGGATGAGTTGTATATCATCTTTCGTATGAAGATTTGGACTTAAAATCTACGTAATACTGATCTAGTTTGTTTAGGGCACTAGTGAAAAAAAATAGTTGCATACTTAGTGCGATAAGTCAAACATCACAAAAAAAGAATAAAGAAATCATAATTTAACTTTACCTCCACCCATTTCCACAATAATTGTTTGGCTCTCAACGGGTGTGTTGCATGTCAACTTCGGTATGCACTATATTAAGCAAGTTCAAACTTTAGGATGATAAAATGTAAATTCAATGTCCAAAAATTTATTTATAAACTTACTTTGTTACAGTTTGGTATAAATTTTTATCGATAAGACTTTGACCTAATGAGAAGAAGACATACCCCGTATTATCCTTAAGAATTATCACGATCAAAATCCAATGGTTCCTATACAATTAATTAATATTGATTATGATATAAACATTCGTATAAGTATTAAAAATGTAAAATTTGGAACACATACCTAATATTGAAGGGAAAGTACATTCGTTGACTTATATCATCCAACATGTCGAACCTGTCAACTAGACGTTTAATTCGATCTTGTTGATTTGTTTTCTTCAATATAGAGGCAAAGTCGCTACCATCTACTAGTAGATAATTCTAAAGTGTTTTTTTTAATCACAATTAGCCTATATGTAACTGAAATAGAATGAGGAAACGTTATTAAACAAGACAACCTGTAAAGTCACCAACATAACTGGCCAACAACTATATCTAGTACTTTGGTCACTGTGTGGATTGACTCCATCTGTTGATAGGGCTAGGCGAAGGTTCCTTGTTTCTAAACTAAAATCAGGCCACCTTTCGTCTATTTCTTTCCATGAGCGTGTGTCAGCTAGATGTCGTATGTACCCATCGACCTGCGATCCGTAGCATGCCATGTCAATAATCTCGAAGTTTCTTTACTTTGAAACATTCGTTCAAATCTTGGAATAGGAGAGAAATACCACATAACTTTTTCTGGATTTTTTTTTTTACTTCTTTCATATTCTTCTGAACCTTCCATCTTGATGTTCTACATGTAGGACACAATTTTGAATCAACAAGTTTTTTTCGATACAACCAATAGTCATTGATGCAAGCATGGATTTTTTCATAATTCATTCCTAAGGTACTTAAAATCCTTTTTACATAATAGGTGGATATCAGAATTTCATTAAGACTAGGCAATAAAACGCTCAATAATTCTAAGAGCTCTGTGAAACTTTTATCACTCCATCCATACTTTGCTTTCAAATTATAAAGCTTAATCAGTGTTGATATCTTGGTAAAATCTTTAAAATTTGGGTACAATGGTTTTTTGACATCCTCTAATGCTTCCTTAAATATGGTGGATTTGTCGTTAAAATAATTTTGGGCAGCCTCAAACATTCCTATTGGGTCATCTGGGTCATCCACATTCTCATCTACAACTTTATCTATTGGAATACTTTCACTAATTCTTTTCCTTGAAACTGATTCTCCATGCCGAATCCATGTGTAATAACTGTAATCAATACCATTACAGAATAAATGGTCTCTTATTACATTCACATTTTGGTACTTGACATTCACACATTTCAAACATGGACAACAAACGACATTTAACTCTTTCGAATGTCGTATTGCATTGTTTATAAATATCTCAACTCCCAAACCGTATTCTAGTGACATTCGATCCTTAAACAACCGCGACTTATCCATAGCCATGTTAGTAATCTAGTCAACTAGGAGAAACTTAACCTACAAATTTTTTAAAAAAAAGTAAAGTCGAGTCACATATCTCTCTCTCTAACTAAACTTAAATTAATCAACAAAGAATATAGCTAAAATCAACCCAACATGCATGGAAAGATTTGTCATAGTGCATTAATAATACAAAATTAAACTAATACAAAGAAGACACAATGAAACAAACATATATGGAAAGATTTGCCATAATACACCAAGCACAAGTTGAAGAAATTATGTCCAAAATTTAAGTTTCTTAAATTAACTTTTGAAACAAATGTCCATATGAAACAAACAAAAACTTAAAGAAGATGGCTAACATTTATCACAAATTTGAAACATATATGAGATTTGAAGCACAAATGAACAAATTTGAAACATATATGAAAAGATTACAACAATGCATTCATGAGAAATGACCTAAAAAGAACTTTAAAAAAGAAAGAAAATGGCTAACATTTATCACAAATTTGAAATACATGGAAAAATTTGTTCCATAAAAGTACAAATTTCAAACATATATGAAAGATTACAACAAGATTTGGTAAAAAAAAATAACTTAAAAAGAACTTTAAGAATGAAAATGGACTAAAAAGTTACCAATTTTTTGTGAAGAAATACACAAATTTTAGAAATAAGGAAGCTAGTGGCGGCAGCGACGACGTTTATAGTCAAAAAACGGTCGTGAAGGGACGGCGACGGTGGTGAGGGGTAGGGATTTGTCGAAGAAGAGAAGAGAGAAAAGGAAAGTTTAGGCTTAGGTAGAAAGAGAAAAGGAAAGAGAGGAAAAGAAAGAAGGAAGCGGTCTTGCCCGCCACCAAAAAAGTCCATGCCCCCCATTTATCATCCGTGTTTTTTTAAACCTAGATTTTAGTCCGTCATCTTTTCTTGAAATTGTAGTAGTGAATGAAACTATCTTGCCACATACTAAAAAAAAATTAGAAACAAAAAGTTATTAAATAAATTTAAAAAAACCAAACTTTTTTTAGTTCTATAAAAACAAGGGTTTTTTGTGAATTAGACTAAATAGAGAAAACAATTACAATAATGTTCATATTTAAAAAGTTTAGCAAAACTAATAGATTATATCTTAATAGGTTAGAGGGGCTATTGGTTATGTTGTTTGGTGTTAATCTATTTCTACTCTACCGTAACCAGTTCGAGCCTAGAGGATTATGGATCATCCTATGGGCGAATATAGACATAAAAAATAGGAAATAGTAAGGAATGTACTAATTTTGAAAAAACGAATTATGAGATGTTCTATACTTTCGAAGTGTTAAATTCCATGGCTTTTTTCATCTCGTGGCCGTGAGAGATTTTTTTCCTTCCTATTATTACCTTAATGGTTTGCGAGGTTTGAAAGGGAAATAATGTGGTTAAATTAGGAAGATCTATCACTAAAATTATGGAGGTTGTTTATACTCCACAACCACCTCTTAATTTCCCCTATTTATATTCCAATTCAAATTACGATTTAAAAATTAAATATTTTATCTCAAATGTGTTTACTCCCAATTAAAATAAAATAACTATTTATATTCCAATTCAACCATCTCTATCCAAACTAATTGATTTCATCCTCCCACCAACTAATACATACGCTTTGTCCAGCCGCCAAGATCTTTCAAGCTTCACACTCTCATCACGATCACCTCATCACTCCAATTGATGAATCAAAACACGTAAAAACTATCAATCGAAAGACTGATTCTTGAGGATCTCCAAACAATTTATACAACCTACCAAATTCCAATAATGTAAGTTACACCCACTACGGTTGTCTTCGATGGAGTGTCGGATGAAAGAGACGTCTACCCAAATTACAAGACTGCATCTATTGAAATAGCTTATGGGATAACAAATTAGTCAACTTATTGACTTAGTTGCAATTGCACTTGACATTAACAAAAAGTTTATCAATATAGCAATTTCCTTTCTTTGCAAAGATAGTTCTCGAAAGTGTAAAATAATAACATTCGTGGAGGACGAAGATGTAGACTTGTTGCAGAATAGGTCTTGGGCAGTATGTATACAATTGTATTTTAACAGAGATTGTCCCATTTACACTGAGATTGAGACGTACAACCAGAAAAACTATAGAACCAAGTTGGACTATCGTCAATTTGGGCTTTCGTGTTGAAGGATAGGGCACTACGAGGATGGAATGAATATTATGCGAAAAGAAAGTGAGGATCAATAATAGATGCAATAATTAAGGGATGTCAAGAGTTGTACACTCTTGTACCACAAGATTAATGATGTTGTTGCATGTAAGTTAAGTTCTTTAAATCATTACCCTATCATTTTTTTTAAAGATAATATCATTACCTCACTCTAGTTAAGAAACAATATTTGTAAAAAAGAAAGCTAAAAAATACTTTACTCCTCATTAATACTAAAGAATTATAAACAAATAAAATATAACTATATTAATTGCAAATAAAATCCAAATCAATATCAACGAGAATCGAAAAAAATAAGGTGCAATAAATAACTAATAATGAACTAAAAAATTGTAGAAAACTAAAAAAAAAAAGTTTAAAACAAACCTTCATCCTATATTTTTGAATAAGAATTGGAAGGATTATAACGAGGAATTCCAAAACAAAGTCGAAAAACAAAGCTTGAAGAATAAAAAATAGGTATTAGAATTTAAATTCAAAGGAGCTTAATTTTAGAAATGGAAAAAGATTGAGAAGTTGTTTTCCAAATAAGGGGGATTTTTCATCTATAACAAAAAATTGCAAAATATTTTCATCTATAACACAAAATCAAAATTAATTCATTTGTAGCAAAAAAATCAAATTGAATTTTATTAATGATAAAATTCAATTAATAATAGACTCATTCTATCACTACTTGAGAATTTAAATTGAGTTCTATCACTACTTGAGTGATAGAAATAAATATGTTATAAATGAATTATTTTAAAAATTCTGCTGTAAATATAATACAACATGTAGAATATGCTGTTCATGGTAAATTCTTTTTGCGTTAAAAGTGACTATATTCATCATAATTTTGTAGTTTCATTGTTTGATTGTAAACCAGTTCAACACCAATATCACAAATTCAATCTTGAGAATCGCTAATTCTTCTCCTTCCTCTACTTGTACTAAAAAGAATCATAATTTCCCTATCACATTTCTCTATACTTAGTATTTATCTCTCCAAAGTTAATTTTTTTAAAAAAATAAAAAGATGTGCTCCAAAATGGTGATATAGACTTACAATTATCTAAATATTTCTAAAAAAATACACAAACGTGGAACTTATTTGTTTAATACTTTTATAGGGGGCAATGGGTGTTTTTATTTTGGTTTGGTAGATGAAAAGCAATCAAGATTCCTGGATGTTGCTTATGAAAAAGTGTAAAAGGAAAGCTTGTTTTTTGGTCGGTGGTGTTGCTCAAAGTTCTTTTGTTTCAACTTTTTATTTTCCTTTTTCAGCCCTGAAAAGCACAGACATTTTTGGGAAAGCATGTTTTTTGGGGGACATTTCTGGAAAGTTGTGGTTCAAAGTTTGCATTCTTTAATGTCCCTTCACTTTCAACTTCCCTTTCCAACTGTATCATCTGCCCCCTGCCAAATTTGACTTCTCATGGACAACTCAAAGTTGTGTCTATGGCCAAATGAAGGTGAGTTTTTCTTTCTTTTTTTTTTTTTTGAAACAAAATGAAGGTGAGTTTATATATTCTAATTCAATAGTATTTCTTGTGAAAAACTAGCATTATAATCTTTCAATTATTAAGTCATATATTTTGGATTATTAGGTCATATATTATTTTATTCTATATTTGTATAATAAGTATACAAACAATTTTATCTAGCATTGGGCTTTTTTTCATCCAGGAATTTGGCTTTCATTTTATGGAAGTTAAATTAGGGCAGATGCCTATATTGGATTTTAAACAAAAATTGTTCGAGGAGTTTTCTTAAATTTTAGAGAAATAATTTTCAAGTAATACCAAAATTTTCTCAAATTTATTAATTAAAGGAATTGAACTATTAATTTAGTTTATCATCACTGTCCCCTAATATGAAAATGTTAGTATAATAACTTCATTATAAATCATATCAAATAAATATTTCTCAAACATAAGTTCTAAGACTGTCATTTATTCAATTTGTTCTTCCTTATGTAATTGACTATTTTCGATACTGGTAGAAAAAAATATGTTATGATGGTTTGTATTAAGGTCACAACTAATAATAGGTTGAGAATAATAATTGTTGGCTGTGAAGTTTCGACTAATAAAAAAGAGCATTATCATCTGCAATAAATGATAAAGTTTAATTAAAATTTTGGGGCCAACTATAGATCCACAATTGTTTTAAAGTAAATCGGACAAAAAAAATTGTTTATTTGGAATTCAAGCCTAAATTAAATTTGGCTCTAAGTCCATCTATTAAGCTCAGAAACCCCTGAGGCCCAAACTAGTCAGGACCAATAGCCCATGTGTAACAACTCGACCTTCTAAAATACTTCAATGATGTGTTACAAGTGCAGACATATTAAAATCCTCAAAATCGATTTAGTAAACACATGCAATTTCCAAAAAGCATCGTAAAAATCATGAAACACGTCTGATAGTTCAAAAGCCAAAGAAATACAACTCAGGATCCTGAAAGTTTAAAACGAAATACAATTCAATAGAGTTTAAACATGAAGTTCGACAAAAAATAAAAGTAATGCGGAATGGAAAAATATTGACACCATGTTCATGATCGGTGTAGCTCCTAGACTAGCCACCTTGGAATGGGTCAGTACCTGAAAATGTAAAGGGTGAGTAGAGATGTCCACGAGGCGGGGCGGGGATGGGGATGACTTTACCGTCCCCATCCCCGCTACTCATTTTAATCCCCATCCTCGCGAAATTCACCATAAAATTTTGCGGGGAACGGGGCGGGGATTCACCACGGGTAAATTACGGGGATCGGGTTCCCCACGGGGAATTATTCCCTATTTAACTCTTCTTATTTTCTTTTTTTATTCTTAACTTTTTACAAACTTTCTCTATTGTTAACTCAATTCACTAAATCTTAGATAATTTTTTCAATATTAAAAAAATGTTTATTGATTTTTAATTAAATAATTAATTAGGTAAGGAAAATATTAATCCAAATAAATATTTTTACTACTTTATATATATTAATGTATTTAGAAAAATTAAAAAATACATATATAAAATATGAACAGGGCGGGGAACGGGGAAACGGGGATGGGGAAAACATTCCCCGTCCCCATCCCCATTTAGCTTGCGGGGAATTTTTCATCACCACTCACTCCCCCATTCACCGCCTATTCGGGGATTCACCGCCCCTATAGGGGCGAGTCCCCACGGGGCCTAGGCCCCATGGGGAAAATGGATATCTCTAAGGGTGAGCATGTCGAAATATACCCAGTAAGGATCCCCACCATGAGGTTAAGCATGCAAGCAGGAACAAGTTAGAAGATACGACAACTGAAGTTAAGTGTCTTGTACAAGCGTACCCGGCCCACAGGCCGATCACATGCAAACAATGTCAAAAGACAGCATGTAAACCGTGAGCAAGGGTATAATCAAATGCTGAGAAATCATCTAACCACTGTCAAAGGAGGACCACGAGTGAGGGAAATACACAGGTTCCTTAAACCTTGGGTCGGGACACGTCTCATGCCCTGTCCGCAGAGACATACACCAATGCCTCGGGGTATCCTAACCTCTGTCAGAGACCCAAAAGTGTAAATTGAATAGGGAAAACACAACCTCCTTAGGATAAGAGCAAAACTAGGGGATCACACAACTCCTAGATATAAGGGTTACTAGGGGTTTCACACAGCCGCCTAGCTTGAGAAGGATACTGGGGGTTTCACACAACCACCTTGCTTGAGAAAGATACTGAGGGTTTCACACAGCCATCTAGCTTGAGAAGGATACTAGGGGATTCACACAACCACCTAGTTTGAAAAAGGATACTAGGGGTTTCACACAGCCACCTAACTTTAAAAGGATACTAGGGGTTTCACACAGCCACCTAGCTTGAGAAACAATATCAGACACTAGCTTAACGCCTTTAACATAACAGTCGGGGCAATCTATAGGCAATCCCTGATGACAACATGCATACATACCTGCCTCTAATTCATTATGGCCATTTCATACACAATACTCCTACTGTAAGAATAATCAATCAATGAACAACAAGTAATATTGGGTGAGATCTTAGCTAGTCACAACAGTAACACGATATTGGTCACCAACACGACTTCAATAGGTTGAGTTAGATGCTCTTCTAGGTGGTTAACACGATAACCGGTCCTAGTTATTCTAACAATGAACACAATCAATCAAAACTAGGATAAAATAATATCGAAACGCTACATGCAAAACATTAGGCGACAAAATAGACAAGCCAAACGTATAATCATTCTAAAACGAGTTCAACAAATCATAGCTGAAACAAGTAACAACAAATCACACATTCCACTCATGAGCTACCTAACACATTAGGAGCATTTCAGGCTTAGTACTACATGCATTCCTCTTAAGGAATCAATCATAACAATACTCGAGAAATCATGAAATCAATCAGTCTAACAATGGCCATAATCTATAAGGTATAACCTAGAGGTAGCGAATCAGTTTTATAACTATGAGTCTGTCTAACTCATTACAGGGTTCCATAAACAAACATTCATGTAACAAGTCATAAAGCATCCATTTCCCGTAAATTCTAACAAGTAAGTACTCATGTTTTTAAGCTGCAAACCCGAATCATTATAGAACTCCTTACCTTCCCAACGTCTCGATCGAACCACCAAGTTAAATGAGTTGAAACGATGAAACTTGAGAAAACTAAACATAGAATTAAGGATAGAAATCAACAAAACGGACAAACAAGGCACAACAAGCCAACACGGAACTCACCACGCGAATGGGGGCGAAAAAACTTAGCTAACGACACATAGTTGGAAAAAGGTGGCGGTGGCAGCGATTGGCGGAATGCCACCATAGAAAGGGATAGATCATACCTCTTTCTCTTCATCTTGACACACTGAGCACAGATATGGTCTCGAAATTTCAATTGGACTTCTCTCGCTCCGTAAAACTAAGAAAGAAGAAGTGGGTTTCTTAAAGCTTCTTGCCAGAAAAGATCGTGAACGAAGCTCAGAAAGATGAATACCTGAATAGATAGAAAGGCTTACAAAGGGTTCTTGAAAAGATTAAGGTGAAACAACAAGCTCTAGCGAGCTCGTCTCAAAACTCAATGCCAATGATGCTCAAGAACAACACGCGCGGAGAGGGCTCGTGTCGCATGCGAGTTACTGTGGTGGTCGAAGCTCACAAGGCAGCGCTGTCTGCTCAATGCTAGACTGAGTTGTATCCAAGACGCCGCTGGTCAGAGACGGTGTCAAAAGAAGCAGATGGCGGTGTCGCCAAACACGCTCGTGAAGAGATAAAAAGAGGAGGAAGGATTCGCGTGAGGTATGGGTGGTCACTGCTTGTATGGCACGTGGCAGTGAACAGACGGCTAAGATTGAAAAACTGGGTAATCCCTTAGCTGCTGAACGCGTGTTGTTGGAGGTGGTGAGGGTGATTTGCAGCAGAGAGATAAAAATGGGAAGGGAAGGAAGGATTTAATTTTCTTTAAATACAAAAATAATGATTTTTAATGGCTAAAACAAAACCCTAGAGAAAAGGATTTCAATGCCACCCAAAAATAGATACTTTACATGATGTAAATTAATGGTTGTTTTTGCATAAATAAGAGAAAACAATACCTCTAAGCTTAAGCACTCTATGGATTAATTAATTAATCCATTTAAAGGGTTATATAACAAATTTTCAATACGACTCATGAATACATTTTGAAGAAATAACTAGGGTGTTACACCATGAGACTTAAGTCCAATGGATCCGCACAAAGACCCATGAAGTTCAAAGAGCCCTAGCTAACAATGCACAAGAACTCTATAAATAGAGGGCTCTCCCTTATTTGCAAAGGGGACTTAGACAAAAAGTAAGGAATTCAAACTAAAGGCGAGTAAGAGAATTCAAAGCAAGAAGCAAATTGAGAATTTAAAGAATCAGAGGAGAAACAACAACAATAATGATCACACAATTTTACATAGAAAAGCTCTAAACAAGCTAGGATAAAATTCACAAACAGGAATAAAAGAATATACCACCATAAAATAGAAGTTATAAATTTTCACTCTTCCCTTTTGGAGTGGGGAGGTCTATTTACAATATATTCTATAAGGAATTGGAATGAAAAATGAAAGAATTTAAGAAAATAAAAAATTTAAGAAAAGGCTTTTGAAATTAATTGATCTGATAGAATTCTAGGTTATCTAAAAGTATTTGATAACTCTCAATAATTGAGATTTTAATAGCTTAGAACGATATATTTTCGCCTGAACTTTGCTGCATTTTAATCTAATTTCGCATTCATTTTTTCTATATTATCATACTTAGGGCGAAATCGAATTTTCTTTTAATTTTCTGATTTGGATAGTATTTTAGAGGTTTTGTAGTGAATTATGCATGAATGTGTGCCTCGCTTTGGTAAATTCGTAAGACCAGATATTCTTTTGTGGTTGCAGGATTCCTCGAGAAGTGAAGCATGTCGCTAGAGCGAAGTGAATTCTAACGAAGATGTGCTCTCATAAAAATATCTAAGTGAAGGATGTGTGTCAAAGATCCGAGCCTCATCCATTTAATCTTAGCCATCGCTTTTGTAGCCGCTCTAACGCAAATTGGCAACGCGGATAGTAGAGTAAAGAATGTCATACTAGAGTCGAGGATCGTGGAACATAAATTTTCAAAGTTTGTCGGGGTTGCTATAAATAACCAACCCCTTCCATTTTTCGAGAGTTGGTGAATTGAGAGATCAATTTTACTCCATATTTCTTGATCAGTTTTCTTCCTTTTGTTGTCAATTTTGGCCAACCAATGTGTTCGTTAGAGTCATTTGTATAAGTCCTTTACCACTTTCTAGCTTAGTTAGTTTCTATTTTGCGCCTTTACACTAGTTGTGTTGCTTTATTTTTGTAATCGAAGACTTCAACAGTGTCAGAGTTCATTCAAAGTTCAACAACGTTAACTAGACTAAGTTACTTTTGCTTGGTTATTGTAGTAGACTCTTGCTGTTTTTTTATTAATGAGGATGGAAGTTGTTCTTGTTGCTATTTCGCTTTTCTTTACGTCATGAGTAGCTAAATCATTAATCGGGAGGATATAGGCAAGTAGGGTGTTTTGCTATAGTGTAGAGATAGCGAAGAGGCGAACCATCTATGCATGCTAAATTAATCTTAAATACATTCTATCTGATCAGTTGTTTGTATAACTGTATTTCGTTTTCGAAAGAAAAAAGAATAGAACAAACTTGCATTTCATAACATTAGGTTTTGCTAAGTTTACTTGCAATTTAAAGAACGCTTAGAGATAAAGTTCTTCCTAATGCCGATTTATTAGTTTAATTGGTTGTTAGAGTTTGAGAAAACCTAGCTAGTGCTTTTGAAAGCCATTCTAAAGCTTGAGAGAGCCCAAAGTTGAGCAATTAATAGTTCGCCTATCATCGTGTTATCGTGTCACTGCTGTGAAACACTTGAAAGTCCTATTCCCCTGCCAATAGTTATCACATATTAATTCCAAAGCATCATGCTTTTATCTTTGTTACTTTATAACTTTTTGCATTCACAATTATTTCGCTTTAGAATAATTATTTTGAAAATCGTAGTTATCGTTCCATCCAAATTAATCACTCACTCCTCACTAACTCTTGCTACGAAAACTAAAGTGAAAACACAAAAATTTCCTGTGGAGATGACCTATACTTAATCTAAAACATGCTATAATAAGACTGTGCATACTTGGGTAATCTAGAGTCTAGGCACGCGTATTTAAATTCATTTCATTTATCTCTCGCTGGAGTGAATCCAAAGGTGTAGTTTCCGTGGCCACACACAACCCAACAGTATTAAATATATTTATTAAATTTGATTATCTTTTTAAAAGAAAATAAATAACTTATAAGTAAGTAAAGAGAGTACAGGGACGTTAGATGAGAACTTTTCTAAATTAAATATTAGATTTTAAATAAATTTAATTAATATCTTGATTAAAAAAAATTAAACTAAAATATTTGAAGGTTTTCTAGATTAAATATTAATATTTAAATTAAAAATAAATAAACTAAAAAAGTATTTGAGGGTTCTTTAAGGTTAGATTTGATATTAAATTTTGAATATATGTATATTTAAAAACCATTGTTGATTTAAAGAAAAAAGGCCAATAACTTGTAAGTTAATATCTAGATTTCTAAAAGTGCTTGAATTTTGAAAAAAAGAAAAATTGAATTTGGAGAAAAAAATGCTATTTGAATTAGGAAAGCATTGAATTTAGTTCAATCAATACTTAAATATTTATACATTAAATTCTCGATCTCAATTGATGCATTGAATTCAAGAGAAGTCTCCAAGGAGTGGCGCAGTGGTTGAAGACTTGGACATTGATGGTATACTTCCTCAAGGCTCGAGTTTGAATCTTTCCTGTGACAGAACTCCTTCGATGTCTTCGGTGTCTGGCCTAGGGACGGGCATGATTACCTTGTTTCAAAAAAAAAAAAAAATTCAAGAGAGAGTATTTTTGAAGAAAAAAATTCTTTCTTTTTTTAGGAGAATTTTTTTTTTCATCTTCAATCTCCAATTAACTGTAAATAAATAAAAAAAGTTAAAATTGTATTTATTTCTTAAATTATTATTATTTTGAAATTGTATTTGAAAAACGTAGTTATCCAAAACAAAAATTGAGGGTAAAAAAAAAGGGGTTATGGTTTGAAAAAAAATGGCGGCCGCCCAACGCTGAAAAGTCGGTTATTGGATTCTGAAAATGGGGCGACTGGTTCGCTTAACATTTCCGCACTCAAATTCCACAGTTTCATCTTCCTTTTCCTTTCCTTTGCTTTCATTTATTAAAGTTCTGCGAGTTTGATGGACCAGCAGGTATCTTTCTTCGACCCTTTTCTATTGAATCTGTTTATGTGATTCTTCCTTCACTTTTGTTGCTGATTTTCCATTGAAACCTGCGATTCATTTGGGGAAACACCTGATCTCGTGTTGAATTTTAAGTAGAAATCTATTGCACGATTATCATACACATTTTTACTCGTTTATGTTGATCTAGTGTTGAATTTCCCTGTTCCTTCATATTTATAAATGCAATTCAAGATTGTCTATACAATAAAAAGGGATTTTGACACAACAACTGCAGCTACCTATGTAGTGATGCCAATTCAAGCCTAACCAAATGGATAAGACACCAATTCTTGAACTCAAAACCCATTCGGCGGCTATTCCCCTATCCTTTCCCTTCATTTTCTTTTAATAAATTGGAGTAAGTCATTATTGGATTTCATAATTAGCAAACGGGGTGTCTTATTACTCAATTCCATGGGAGCCTTTTGAATGAGTATGGTAACAATTCCTGAAAGATTCTCTCGAAAGACTTGCGAGCCAATCAGTTGGGACGGAAGAGAGGGCTTAGTTAGTTTTGGCTGAGTGAATTCAGAGGAAAACTAGGCCTCTCAAATTCTGCTCCTTCCATGTTGAACCTTTGTTGTTGCAATAGTATTTTATTGAAACTTTGATGGATTGCTATTTTCTCTTTTTGTTTTGTTTGGCTGAGTTCTCTTGGTAGAGTTGTTTGCATGTTTAAGGCATCTTAAAGTTCAATTTCTTTTTTTAATGAAGGTAACATAATATCATCTTCAACTTTATATGTCTGTGGGAATGAAAGGAAATCTTAGAAACAATACAGTGTATTTCCATTTTAGATGATAATGTAATGAAGTTAATAGTTTGTAGTTATTGAAAACAGAGTAATCGGCATTTTTATGTCATTTGTCATTGTTGGGCATCATTATAACTTCAGAAGACAACTGACTGCTTAATTCTGTCCTGAAGAACTCTGTCACTTTAATCTTAGATAACAAAGTGATAAATGACATACTACACCTGATAACCATAATCCTTTCGTAATAGATGATGAAATCTGGGGGTAGATAACACCCATTTAGGATCTGTTTGGTCGGCAATGAATTTTGAAAATAAGAGATCCAATACTAATAGAGCTGTAGTTCATGCCTTTAGATGTGTTTGGTAGTAGATTTGAAAGTTAGATTCCAATGTAAAAATTGTTCATAATGTGTTCTATAATGTATTTATAGGCCAGAAACGTCCCCAAGGCAGGCACAGTGGTTGAAGACTTGGGTTTTGAGGGTATGTGATACGGGCCCAGTGATTAAGTTTGTGTACTCTAGACGTAAGAAGCAGGGGAGTGCTTAGGGGTTAGCATTGGTTAGTTCGTGAGGAGGTTGGAACCGAATTAGAGTATAAATAGTTTAGGCGGGAAAGTGGTTAGGCATTGAATTTCATTGTGTTAGGTATCTCTTTTGAGATTGGAGAGTGAGGAGCTCTTGAACTCCTTGTGTTCTTGGCAAATTGTTAATAAAATTGGTAGAATCTACCAATTTTGGTATCAGAGCGCAGTGACGATCGACGATGACCGGGAAATTGGATCAGCGTTTGAAATCGGTGGAGGACATTCTTTGGGAGTGGCGGCGAAGCAAGAGGAACTCGAATTGCGAGATCAAATCGCATTCGCAGATATGGAAGAGAAGCGAACGCAATAGAAGAGAAGCGAGAGAAGCGGCGGAGGCGATTGGAGATGAAATTCGACGCGTCGGTCGAGGAGAGATGCGAACTCTGTTCTCGCGACGAAAGCGAGAGGCGTCCGACGAAATCAATTCAAATGATAGCGAAGGGGAAAACGATTGTATCGATCGATTCAGGACAAAAGCAACCGGAGATTGGAGCAATTCCGCGGGGGATTGGCGTGAATTCTGGAGATCGGAAGGCGATGGCTCAAAGTTCGGGTGAAGCGGCTGTTCTTCGCGATTCTGTACCATCTGGAATTCGTGCTCCGACGAACAAAGATCAAGTTCCGTTGTTCGATATGCGGCTTCGTAAGCTTGAGGTGCCGGTGTTTAAGGGAGAAGAAAACGAGGATCCGGTCGGGTGGTTACATAGGGTAGAACGATATTTTTGGTGAATCGATTAAGCGAGAGTGATAAATTGGATCTTTGCAATCATGTGTTTGGAAGGGGAAGCGTTGGATTGGCACCAATACGAGGAAGATCGTTCGACTATACATTCGTGGAGTGATTTTCGGGTGTTGTTGTTGGAACGATTCCAACCGACGTCGCAAGTTAACAAGTATGCTAGGTTGATGAAGCTGCAACAAGTTGGATCTGTGCGCGAATATCGTCGTTTGTTTGAAAAATATTCGATTGGATTGAAGGACTTAAGCGACAGCTTGTTAGAAGGGAAATTCGAGAGTGGTCTTAAAGAGGAAGTACAGAGCGAGTTGAGGAAATTGCGTACCGATTGGGTTGAAAGCAAAAATGTTGATGGCCCAACTCATTGAAGATGATGAGGAAATTCAGGCGAAGAAGAAAACTGGTCCAGTAGCAACATCAAGGGAGAAAAATAGGGCTACATCATTCTCGTCTAGCTCGTTCAGTTCAAGTGGCTCGGGAGGTTCGAATTTGCGATCGTTTACACTATCTCCTCAGCGTTCGCATAATAGCAATTCGACTACCATTAGTCCAAATGTTTCCGGTATCAGGGGGCCGTTTAAAAGGTTAACTGATAGTGAAATTCGTGCTAAGAAAGATAAGGGCCTTTGCTTTCGTTGTGATGAAAAGTTTTTTCTGGGGCACAAATGTAAAAAACCGGAATTGCAGGCATTGCAAGTTTTGATTGTAAGAGATGGAGTTCCATCGCTAGAGCCGGAAGCGGTTGTTTGTGGCCCAGAGGAGGTTGTGGAGGGTGTCGAAACTGTGAGTGTTGCAGGAGATCATGAGATGGGCCTTATCCACGAATTCATTGGCGGGCTTAGTTCGCCAAAAGCGTTAAAGGTGTGTGGTAGTATCCGAGGATTGGATGTAGCAAGTCAGAGTCGATCTGAGAGCAACACACAATTTTATTTCAGAAGAGGTGGTTTCAAAATTGGGTTTGGTTGTGTCCCCTTCTGACGAGTATGGTATTGTGCTAGGAACTGGGGGTTCGGTAAGAACGGCAGGAGTATGTAGAGATGTGGTGCTCCAGTTGGCGGAATTACGGATTGTACATGATTTTTTACCATTGCCTCTGGGAAGCGCGGATGTTATTTTGGGGGTTTCGTGGTTGGAAACCTTGGGAACAGTGGAGTTTGACTACCGAGCTCTTCAGATGAGGTTTGCGATGAGGACGATGGAGCGTGTGTTTGCAGGGTGATCCTAGCTTAGTTAAAGCCCAAATCTCTTTGAAATCTATGATGAAATCACTCCGGACTGAAGATCATGGATTGTTGATTGAGCTTAACTTGTTGGATGTTCAGGGCAAGCCAGAGATTGAGCTAGCATCATCAGGTGATTGGTTAGGGGTTCCTCCCGAATTACATCCCCTGTTGTCGGATTACTCCATGATTTTTGAGCCCTTGAAAACTCTTCCTCCTCATCGGAACTGCGATCATGCCATTGCACTTTACGCTGGTAAGGACTCAGTTAATGTGAGGCCCTATCGGTATCCACAATTTCAAAAGAATGAAATTGAGAAGCTAGTTCGGGATATGCTGTTAGCAGGTATTATCCGCCCTAGCACGAGTTCATTCTCGAGTCCGGTTTTGTTGGTTAAGAAGAAGGATGGGAGCTGGCGTTTTTGTGTGGATTATAGAGCGTTGAACTTGGCCACTATTCCAGACAAGTTCCCTATTCCGTTGGTGGACGAATTGTTGGACGAGTTACATGGTGCAGTGATATTTTCTAAGATTGACCTGAAGGCAGGTTATCACCAAATTCGGGTGAAACCGGCGGACATCCCGAAGACGGCTTTTCGAACGCATGAAGGTCATTATGAGTTTCTGGTAATGCCGTTTGGGTTGAAGAATGCGCCGGCAACATTTCAGTCTGTGATGAATGAAATTTTACATCCATACTTACGTAAATTCGTATTAGTATTCTTTGATGATATTTTGATATATAGTTTATCGATGGCAGAGCATATTGAACACTTGACGAAATTGTTTGAAGTGCTTAAGACCCACTCGTTTGTGGCTAATGCGAAGAAATGTCATTTTGGGGTAACTCGCATCGAGTACCTAGGACATTTCATTTCGGCGGACGGTGTTTCGGCGGATCCGGCAAAAAATTGAAGCGATGGTGAGGTGGCCTAGTCCGCTGTCCATTAAAGATCTTCGCGGGTTTTTAGGGTTGACCGGGTATTATAGGCGTTTTGTGGCTAATTACGGGATGATGGCATTTCCGTTGACTCAACTACTCAAGAAAGGGAAGTTTGTGTGGTCAGTTGAGGCAGAGGATGCGTTTCAACGTTTGAAACATGCCATGATTAGCATTCTTGTACTTCGTTTGCCAGATTTCACTCGGGTATTTGTTGTCGAGACTGATGCTTCGGGGATTGGGGTTGGCGCGGTATTAATGCAAGAGGGTCAGCCCCTTGCTTATTTCAGTCGTGCTTTACCAGTTACGCACCGTTGCAAACCAGTGTATGAAAGGGAATTGATGGCCATTGTCTTTCTTTGTTCAACATTTGGAGAGCGTATTTACTTGGTCAACATTTTATAGTGCGAACGGATCAGAAGAGTTTGAAGTTTTTGTTGGAACAACGTGTGGTCGTGGGGGAGTATCAGCGATGGATCACTAAGCTGTTGGGTTACGATTTTCACATTGAATACAAGAAGGGGTTGGAGAATTCGGCAGCTGATGCTTTGTCTCGTTTACCATTAGCTTGCGAACTGGGCTTGTTGAGCTGTGTGTCCGGCATCAACACGGACGTGTTCCTGTCGCAGGTTAAAGCGGATCCGCATCTGTTGGTAATTTATCACGATACCTGTTGGATGGTGCGTGTTTCCCAAAGGGTTCTCATTGCATCGCGGGTTGTTGTGTTTTCATGGCGATTGGTTTTACCCCCGGATTCCCCAACTATTCCTTTACTCTTACAAGAGTTTCATGCGGGACCAATTGGGGGTCATCATGGTGCGCTTAAGACGTATCAACGACTTGCTAAGGAGGTGTATTGGGCGGGTATGAAAAATCGTGTTCGATCATTTGTGGCTGAATGTGCTATCTGTATGCAGGCTAAACATTTGTCGTTATCACCGGCTGGGTTGCTGCAACCTTTACCGATTCCAGATCGGATTTGGGAAGATGTGTCTATGGATTTCGTTGAGGGATTGCCTCGTTCGGATGGGTTTGACACTATTCTGGTAGTGGTGGATCGGTTGTCCAAGTATGCTCATTTTATTTTGGTGAAGCACCCTATATACTTCGTTGACTATTGCGTTAGTGTTTATTCGGGAGGTGGTGCGTTTGCACGGTGTTCCACGAAGTATTGTGTCGGATCGTGATAAGGTGTTCACTAGCTCGTTTTGGGAGGAATTGTTTCGCGCCACGGGTACGAAACTTCGGCGAAGTACGACATATCATCCGCAGACGGATGGACAGACGGAGGTTGTTAATCGTTGTTTGGAGTCATATTTACGCTGTTTTGTTATGACTCAACCGAAACTCTGGTCTAAGTGGATTCCTTGGGCTGAATTTAGTTACAATACGTCTTACCACTCATCGGCGCGTGTCACACCATTTGAGGTGGTCTATGGTCGCGCACCCCCACCCATTTTGGGGTATGACGAGGCAAAGCCCATTGTCGTGATGGATTCTTTATTGGTTGATCGTGACAAGATGTTGGCTTCTCTTAAGGCTTCGCTTTTGAGAGTGCAACAGATCATGACTAAACAGGCTGATGGGAAACGACGAGATGTTCAGTTTGTGGTTGGGGACTTGGTGTATCTGAAATTACGACCTTATCGGCAGCTGTCTGTGGCTCGGTTCAAGCATCCTAAGCTTGCTCCACGTTTCATTGGGCCTTACCGTGTGCTGGCCAGGGTGGGCAAAGTCGCTTACCGTTTGGAGTTGCCAGAATCGGTGCGCATTCATCCCGTTTTTCATGTTTCGGTGTTACGAAAGGCGATTGGAACTTCGTTACCGGTATTTCCAGTCCCTTCAGGGTTGCAAGATGACTTGGGGTTTGTGTTTCGGCCATTGGCGGTGCTTGGTATGCGTGAATCGGCTACCATACCAGAGGATCGTGAAGTGTTGATACAGTGGGAGGGCAGCTTGCCGGAGGATGCAACATGGGAGTCTGCTAGCTTCATTCAGACTCAATTTCCTGATTTCCACCTTGAGGACAAGGTGGTTCTTTGGGGGGCGGGTATTGATACGGGCCCAGTGATTAAGTTTGTGTACTCTAGACGTAAGAAGCAGGGGAGTGCTTAGGGGTTAGCATTGGTTAGTTCGTGAGGAGGTTGGAACCGAATTAGAGTATAAATAGTTTAGGCGGGAAAGTGGTTAGGCATTGAATTTCATTGTGTTAGGTATCTCTTTTGAGATTGGAGAGTGAGGAGCTCTTGAACTCCTTGTGTTCTTGGCAAATTGTTAATAAAATTGGTAGAATCTACCAGTATGCTCCCCTCAAGGTCTTGGGTTCGAAACTCACATGTGACATACTCCTTCGATGTCTCCGGTGCCTGGCCTAGGGACGGGCGTGGTTACCTTGTTTAAAAAAAAAAGTATTTATAGGCGAGAAACTAGTTGTAGTTGTGAGAAACTATGTTATAGATTGAGTATAACCATAATTAATTAATTTATGAGCATGTTTTAGCTATAACTTTACCAGAATTTTTATTGTTTAGAGGACAGAATCTTGAAACACCTGTTTCATATTCAACTCAATGGGTTCGTAAGGATGACACAGTCAAGATTGCTAACTATTTCACTTTATGCAATGCAGTTACTTCAGAAAAATTTATTGTGGTAGCAGAAGGGGGAACAACAAATACACAGACAATGTCGAATTCCCATGACGAATCGAAAAATCCAGATAATAAGCTGCATGAAAAGGGAGTTCTGACTGGTGCCTTAGTTTTGAGTGAAATCTCATCTTCTAGAGTTCTTGATCAAAGTAATGCTGAAGTTGTAGCCGACAGTTTTCAACAGTTTTCCCATGGTGTGGTTCATGAAGAAGTTAATGGTTTGCCAGAATTCCGGTGGCCTACACTTTCACGTCCACCTCGTTATCAGATGAGAAAAAAGCTTCTCATTCTTGATATAAATGGTGTGCTTGTGGATATAGTATCGCCTCCAAAGGATCGGAAAGCAGACATTATTATTGCTCGACGTGCAGGTGAGAATTGATGAACATTTTATATTAATCAAGTTTAGTGGAAGTTCCAACTCT
This sequence comes from Sicyos edulis, assembly GCA_036507275.1. Lineage (NCBI taxonomy): Eukaryota > Viridiplantae > Streptophyta > Magnoliopsida > Cucurbitales > Cucurbitaceae > Sicyos > Sicyos edulis. The sequence continues at coordinate 9,659,849 of CM071851.1, forward strand.
ATATTGATTAAATTTTGACATTGAATTTCAGTTTTCAAAAGACCTATTTATTTAGAGTTCATGAAATTCTGCTTTGACCGATTTGAAGTTGCCATATGGTCATCAAGAAACAGGTATTGTTGAATTTATTGTGTTCGAATGATATTCATTTCTTATAACCTTTACTAGCTCAATATATCTATAATATTGAAACTATGTCATCATCGTAGTTCGGTAATGAACCAAATCAAAAATATAATTCAGCCTGTTAATCCTTTGAAGGAATAATGTATCAAGAATGGTTGATTATTTGATGGGAGACATGAAGCACAGATTATTATTTTGTTGGGTGAGAATAATTTTCTTCTCATATAACTTGTAATTAGAACTCTATATTCTTCACATTGCATGCTAGTTTATTGCTTGTGTTTTAGACATGAAGCACAAAGTATATCTGTATTTAAATATAAAGTAGTACAAGTGACCTTGCTTACATGGATTCACTTTCATAGGATCTTTCCTACTGCACTGCTTCAAGATTCAATACTCTCGAAAACAGCCATAAACGTCTAGTTTTCAAGCAATTGAGGAGAGTTTGGGAGAAGCATGACCCGAATCTTCCATGGCAACAGGGAGATTATAACGAATCGAATACAGTGTTGGTGGACGATTCTCCATACAAAGCGTTGCTTAATCCTGTATGTTCATTTATCTTTTGGATCACTTAAGATTATAACCAATGGATGGATACGAAGGCTATATTTGATTTAGGTATACATTTTTTTTCTTATCCTGTTCCTGTGCTAAATGTTTATTCTTGCAGCCACATACTGCAGTTTTTCCACATTCCTACACATTTCTGGATGAAAAAGATGCTTCATTGGGTGAGTTCAAAATTACATTTTGAAGTGGAGTGGACATTAATTTGAAAATATTTGTTTCCTTATTTTGAGAATCATGCTAAAATCTTGAACAAAATAAAAGGCTTGTTGTGTGTGTGGGGCAGGTACTGGAGGTGATCTTAGAAATTATCTCCAAGGCTTGGCTGCAGCTGAAAATGTACAGAAGTATGTGGGACAAAACCCATTTGGTCAAAGGCCTATATCAGAAGGAAATGCATCTTGGGACTTTTATCACATGGTTTTGAATGATATTTATCATTCCTTGCCATCAACTATCTGATTTCTGAATTCAAAAAAAAAATTATTTTCTTTTTATATTTTGTGGGTTAGTTTGATAGGTGGGTGTAACCACAGCAAGTTGTGAAGCAATTTATTTTAGTTTTGAAGCAGTCTTGTATTAAATAAATTGACTTTCATATTTTATAACCATAACCAAAATAAAAGTGTTAAGATCCTGGCCGTATATGGTGCTTGTTTAAAATATGAATTTAAGGCAGAGGTTAATCACAATTTTATTAAATCATTATACTTTGTAAAATAGACAATTCAAATTGCAAGAGTTTACATAGAGACGACCACTTAGGTCATGTTTGATAATCATTTTGGTTTTGGTTTTCTGTTTCTGTTTTTTATTTTTTTTAAAAAAATAGGTTTGTTTGATAATCAATTTTGGTTTTTGTTTTTAAAATTTAAAAAATGTTTTAAAAATATTAAAGAAGTTCTATAATCTGAAAAAGTAGCTTTTAAAAATACGTTTTTATTTTAACCGGACAAAATAGACAACCATTGATGATGTTATTATTTTTTTTTGGGAAATTGTATTGGATAACCACTTTTAGGAAAATAATTACACATCTAGTCATATCTTAAAGTATTTGTAAATCTATTTTTTGTTTTAAATTTAATTAATAATATTTTTCTATATTGCCTATTATACCCTCATTTACCGGTTTCTTTTTCTTTTCTTTTTCTTACCATCTAAAGTAACGTAAATTTTGTTGGCACTTGAGCAATTTTTTAAAACTCTCTTGCCTTTATTTTATTTTTTCATTTTCCCTTTCAAATCCTCTTTTACTCCTTTCTTTTTCTTATTTGCCTCTGGGTGGATTTCATTTTTTCCGATTTTTTTCTAATATTCCAAAGCTAGGATAATTATTGATTATTGTATATATATATTTTTTAAATCAAACCTATGATGATTATTGAATGCTATAGAAAGACATTTAATTTCTATTTTAGTCAAATTAAAAAATATATATAAATATGGTCACTTTTAAAAAATAAAATTAGTCATCGTAGTCATAGGTATTAATAATAATACGGTATTAATAATATATAAGAATGTAATAATACACAATATTGTATTAATAATATATAATAATGTATCAATAATACAAAATATTATACTAATCATAAATAATGTTGTATTAATGAGTATGTATTGAACTGTATTTATAACTATGGATTCAAATATTTTCAAATTTGACTACATTTGTAATTATTTTGTTAGAATAAGTCATCCATTATAATTTTCCAAAAAATTGTAGTACTTATACATTACATGATCGATACTACAAAAACAATATATATAAATCTTTATTTATATTAAAACTTTTGTATTAATATATAAATACATGTTTTAAATTTTAACGCCATCTCCTATAACATAATAATTATAAGAGTAATTGTTGGTTCATTTTTTTTTCTAAAAATAAGGCCACTCTAAAAATAATTAGCAAAAAAAGTTATTTATTACATACTTTATTTATAATACCGGTATTAATGAGTATTTATAATAAATTATTAGAATACATTAATAATTATAAATACAAATATTTTAAAATTTACCTACATTGTAATTAAGTTGTGATAAACAATACAATTGTTTTTAAACATTTACACTACTTATGCATAACATGATCAATACCACAAAATCAATATCCATAAATTCATATTTATATAAAAACTTATGTATTAATAAATAAATAGAGGTTTTAAATTTTAACGGCATCTTCTATCATACGATTACTTGTTCGTTGATCTTTTTTCTAAAAATAAGGTCATCTTTTTTTTTAGCAATAGTAGTCATTAAAATTAGTGAGTATTGTCATATACTAATCTTATAATACCAGTATTAATTATTATTTATAATACAATATTAAAATATATTAATTATTATAAAATGCAAATATTTTAGAATTTTCCTACCTTCGTTTTTGTTTAAAAATAAGTAGCAGTTTAATATTTCCATAAAAAAACAATTGTAGTTCAATACGATCAATACCATAGAAACAATCTTGATCCATAAATCCTTATTTATTTGAAACTCCTATTTATTTATTAATACATAATTAAAAATTTTAAGTATTTATGAAAAATCAAAACTAACTCCTTAATAAAACAAAAATTGTGTATCAAACTTCACAAATGGGAAGAAAAAAAAACTCTATAAAATCCCACAATTTTGAGAGATTTTTTAGGTGAAAAGTTGAAAAAAAAAACAAAAATTAGAAAGAAATAGGTTTTTAAAATGTTGATTTAAAGAAGAAAGGGCGTTTATCTCTTTTGCCTATAAAAGAAAGTTTCTACTAAAAACACGGCAATTAATTTTGAAATTTTTTCTAAATTTAAATACTTTTGTAATTTTTTCCTTTACTTGGCTTAGTTCTGCTAAAAGCCTTTTTTTTTTATATGATCGGAAGTTGAAGCTTTGCTCTTCTAATATGGACACCATTGACCGGTCTAGGATACATTGAAGGAGTAAAGCCACAAATAAAACTTGTCTACAAATTAATGTCACGCACGTCTCGAATATGTGATCTCAAAGAGAACATACTTTCGATTGGGCACAACTCTTCACGTTGCATCTACACTAACAACTCGGCACGGCCTAATAGGTAGGATACTTTTATCAACTGGCATAACCCACCTAGGATGCCTTAAGCACTAACTGCTCGACACATCCCACCTATGATGCCGTTATCAACTAGCAGATCAACCCACCATGTCTTTACCTCAACCGCTCGGCACAACCGAACCTACGATACCTTCGACATCCGGCACAACTCAGCTAAGATATCTTAAACACTAATAAACTGACATAACCCACCTAGGATGTTTCTAATCACTTTGAACAACCTACACCAAGATGCTTCAACTCTCGGCATGATTCCATATCATGATGCCTTAAACATAACCCACTCTCAAGTTTCTCGTACTCAATATTTTCAAACATGCTCCTGACTAGAACTCGGGCTTGTCTAAGCTGCACAATATCCCCCTCACAATATTCAGTATAACAGACTGGCTCAACCAACAATCGACATAATCCAACAAGTCACACAACAAGCTCAAATAGACTCCTATATTACAACACACATTACAACATAATCTGCTTAGTGTGCCTTATATCAAATAATAAAATGTAATATGCTAGCATGTTTTACAATGCTTGCTTTAGTTCTCAATCCAAGTCCAACTCGGATTGAGACCAATTCTTGCATAACTGATTAAACTAAAATCGAACTACTTATCTAAATTGAAGGTTGGAATGCAAAACCTGATTGGATCTCTCTATCTAAGCTCAATAATTCTAGAAAAGGTCCATGATAATAGGCTCCAGAGTAGGAAATCGATGAGTTAGAATGAAGAACCATACTGAATTGAGTAAGACAGGTTCACCTACACCAAACCGTACAGACAAAAACTACAGCAGAACAAGGGATATTTTTGTTTGTACTAAAATAGTGAAAACTGATGAGAAATGATAGGAAACCCCAAGTTTAAACTATGAAGATCGATATAAGCAAAACCATTTAGAAACTTCAAACATTCGCTGGTTTTTTGTTTAGATCTGTTAAACCAGTAATGAGGATTAGCTTAATAGGTACCTGTTGTCTTTCAGCAATATATGAAAATAATATACTCGTTTGGCCTCTTCTTCTTCTCCTTTCACTCCATACTTACATGGTATCAGAGCAAAGTAAGGCGAAGTATTGGTCACTGTAAAAGACAGACGATTTATTAAGCATACAACTATTTGAAAAAGCGTATGGCCAAGACTTCGACGACCGGTTGATTTTTGCGTTCAACGCAACCATTGTTTTGCTGCGTGTGAGGACAAGATCACACATGATGGTAAATGTCGTGAGCCGCAAAGAAGCGAGATCACAATGATCTGAATTCTCCACCCCAATCAATTTGATAAATTTGAACAGTTTCTTTCAACTGTGTTTGTACTATCTTATGAAGTAGAAGAAAAGTATTATAAACTTGGTCTTTAGTTTTAAGAAAATACAACCAAGTATAACGAGAATAATCATCCACAAAAAGAAGAAAGTAATAAGAGCTCTTAATAGAGTGAACGAGGGAAGATCCCCCATAATTCGAATGCACTAATCCAAATGAACCAGGAAACACATTCGTCATTTAATTGAAAGGGTAAGCGATGACTCTTGGCCTTTATGAAAAAAAATGCTGATAGATACAGATGAGTGTTGGCTTCAAATTTGAACTTGCAAGACTTAAAGTAGAGTTGACAACATCTAGATAAGGATGACCCAAACGAAGGTGCCATAAACATACAACAAAAGAGGTGAATGGTTTTCGTATAGCGAGACACGAGCAACTTTGGCTGAGTTTGTAAAGACCTTCAAGGATACCACGAAGAAGGATCGTCTTGGAATTGATGTCCTCAAAAGAAAAAAAGAGGGATTAAATTCGAAAGATACATTATGATCAAGGTAGAGTTTCAAAATATTGATGAGTAAAGAGTTTAAATATTTTTATTAAATCTCAAACTCATATAAAACTCAACATTTATACACAAAAAGATAAGTGAAGAAAGAAAGATCTAATATAAACAAACTCCTAACACTAGGAACTGAATAACGGTTGAATAAACTTAAATGTAATTTTTTAATGTATTTAGAATGTTAATTGGGGCTATAATTAAGGAATTAATGAGATTTTAATTTAGGAATTAGTGGAAGAAACAGATTTGGTAAATAAGCCAAAAAAAGTTTGGTAATTGTAGGAGACTTGGAGACTAACTATTGTAATAGGCTATAAATAGGTTGCTCATCTCATTGTGAAAGATGGAGCAAGAGAGAAGGAAAGTGAAAGTTGTAGACAAAAAAGTTTGAGAAATATAAAGAAGAGATTTGGAGAATTTCAATTAGTGTCTTGTCTCTCAAGTTTAGTGACTGTACTATTCACTTTTTTTTTTATTGTTTTAAAAATTGGTACAGAGCATTACAAAAACAAATTTAAAATGGAGAAAATATGTACTTGCATGTACTTGATATTTTTATATGAGCATATTTGATTTTAATCCATTTTTTACAACAAATATGCATAATGCATGAATGTTATTGTTCAAGATCAATCATTTGCCATTCATTTTTGTACCATGTAAATCATTGGTGCTAGCAAAATATCAATATGAATCAATAGTTTATTACCTTCCTCAAAATTATGTTCTACTTTTGCTCACCCATTATAGTATTCTTGTTATAACTTCTCATCAGTTTTTTCTTAGTCAGGAGGCAAAATTGTTAAGTTGTCCTCATGTTAAAATGAGCCAAAGGTTTTTATTAGTTTATATCAATTGGTTTTGATCTATTTATGGTAATTTTTGTTTTAGATTGATTTATATATTGAAAGTCTATTTGAACTTTGGAATAAATTAAATACTTTGTATATGTCAAAATTTCTTACCATTACCTTAAGGAGAGGTTATTTGAATTTCATATGGATCCTGGAAGAGAATATTGATGAGTTTAATATCTTTTATTGGGATTTCGGTAAATTCTAGTAAAAAATTAGGTGCTTAAAATCAAGTTGTTATTTTTTAAAAAAATTGTTCGACCAGCATAAAGAAATTAAATTTGTGATTAAGTAAGATAGAGAATTACTTACATTAGATATTATTCTGGATTCTTTGAGGTCTATAGGTTTGAAGATGAAGATTGAGAAAAAAGAAAATAATTTTTTGAATAAATAATAGTCTATTAAATCAAAGTAGGCTTTAGCATAAACCAACTTCCCATAGGAATTAGAATTCTAAGCTTACTTGTTATTATTGAAAAAAGAAAAAGACACATTAAGCATGATTGTTCTATTTTAAAAAGCAAGGAAAATTACATGTCAAGAAAGATAATGAGGAATCAATGATCATTTTGGAAAGTTATGAGTTTGTTGAAGTCTTTATTGCTAGTGATTTTGATGACTATATTAGTTATTGAATTTTGGATTCTCGAAGTTCGTTTCATATGTCTCCCTTTAAAAGTTTTTTTTGTTGATTTAGTTGGATGTGGGGTGGTAAGGTAATTTTGGGTAATGATCAACGTTGTAAAATGAGAGGATTGATTTAATTAAGCTTAATTTGGATGATGAGAACATAAAGGTTTTATTATTGGATTAGAACAAATTTAATATCATCAGACACTTTATGTAAGGTAGGTTGTACCTACGAGTTTTGTAACGGAACATTAATTGTCATTTAGAATAATTCTATTAAATTGATTGAAAAATTGATGAATAGTTTGTATGTGTTGTTAGACATTGTTGTTGTTGGTGAAACTAAAGCTAACCCTTTGGATATCCCATTTTGTGAGCATTGTATTTTGAAAATTTTTCTATGTTTAACATTTGAAAAACATAAGTTTGATAGTGTTTTGCACAGCATTCGAGTGAAAAAACTTTGGTTATGTTTTATATTGATTAAAACTTGAATTTGGTTCTAAAATTTGGATTGAAACTTTGTTATAATGATTGATTCTCTTGAGTATAACAATACTTGGTTGCTTGTTGAGAAACCTCTTAATTTGAAATGTCATTTGCATGTCGATTAAAGATTTTGATAAACACTGTTACAAGGATCAGCTTGTGGTAAAAGGTTTCACATAAGAAGAGGACATTAGATTTCACCCCTTGTCCATTTGACTATTATTATAGTTGTATTGTATGAAACTTTGGATAGGATTTGAGATATTCACTTGTTTCTGTTCAAGAGTGTAATAAATATTTTGTTTGATATTTGAAAATTTTAGTTTATGATGGTTTGTTTATTAGCTTTCTCTTTTAATTTAAAATTTGGGTACATCAGTTGAGTTGTTAGCTTCAAACGATCGTTCATCAATTAGAAATTTGGTACATCAGTTGAGTTTTGAATTTAATTTGAAGGATCTAAAGAATGTTTTCGATGGTCTAGTTGTCAAATTTGTTGATTATGAGGATTCAAGTTATGCAACTAATATAGATAGAAGTTTTAGTAGGTTATGTATTCATGCTCTATGGTAGCTTGATCAAATTGAATTTGAAATATGTTATTATTTTTTATTCTAATGAGGGTAGATATTTTATTGAATTTGAAGTTTTTCTTAAATTTTAAATTTGTCTTACACGCTCACTTGTCAATTGATATCATGAAAATTTTTCTACCTACAAATAGTATTTCATAGATTTACTCAAATTTGAATTTTGCTAATTATATTCGTGGTCATTCTGAAAATTCTAGTTAGATAGTGATTTTAATGTAACTTTTCAATTTTAAAGTATTGTTTGAATGTTTTAGTTACAATTTATTGGAGAGTTACACCTATTCAAATGACTACAAAACGAATGAGTCAGTGGCGCAATGGTTTAATTGTTTACTTATAAACAAGTTCAACACCGGCATCACAGGTTCGAGCCCACGAATGAGAATTATGATTGTCTATCATTTGCCAATAAAGCTTAGGTTTTATTTTTTGACATATTTTAGATTTTATTCTATTTTTAATTTTTAGAAATTAATTCATCTTTCTCGAACATGTAATGCTGGTGTTGGTTTAATTACAACAAGCATTGAAACCATTGCGCCTGACCCATTCGATACATTAATTCTTTTTTTTTTTTTTTTGTTAGAACAACTTCACAACGTTTGAATTTGATTGAGTGCTCTTCTTTGAAAACTTAAATCTATCGTCTGTTATCTTTAAACTTTTAGAAGACTATTCTATTTATTCAAATTAGTAACGAAAAACTTTTGCTGATTAGATTCTTTTTAGTGTACAATTTACCAAAAATTACATAACATTTTTCTTTCTTTCTATTTCTTTTTTATCTTGATTTAGTTAATTTCATAATTTTCTTTTCTTTGTCTAACCTACTGAAGATCAATGGGCCTTCCAATGCACTACTAGAAATTAGACCTACCATGACACTCATGATAATGAATTTTGTAACCAGGAATGAAAAAACGTGTCATTAAAGAGGAAAAAACGGAATTTTTTTAGAAAAAACGAAAATATTATTTTTTTGCAATTTATGACAATATTCTAGAGTCATAAAAATTTGTGTGTATGAGGTAATGGGTTCGAACCGGGAGTGATGCTCTTTCATGTATATATTTTAAAAAACATAAGGAAAAAAAAGGAGAGAATTTAAAAAGAGGAAACTTCTCGCGTCTTTGTCCTCCTCTTTCTTCTTCCTCATTTTTCACCCATCGACATGGTAAACCCTAATCATAGAGAAAATCTCTAAAACTGCAATGAAAACGCCGATCAGAACGCTGCTATGGGAGCTAGAGACGATCGATACATGGAAGTTCATGGAAGATCTTGAAGATCTCAACCCTCTCTAGTCTCCCTTCTAAGTTTGAAGCCTCTTATTCAATTTCGGTACCCATTTGATAAGTTTACAATGTTTCAATTTTTATTTACAAATTTTAATTTATGTGGGCAACTCTGTTTTAGGTATTCATAATTCCTAATTGACATGAATGGAAGTTGACCTAATTTTGTTTACCTATTACCACTCATAGGTTGTGAAATAAGAAAAATTGGTTCAAAACATCATTATTTTTAATTCTCTGTTTCTCTAAGGTTATTTGTCTGGTTTGAACAATATTTAGGATGAAATGCTTCAGTATATTTCTCAATATTCCTTCAATTTAACCTCTTCCTTTGCAGTTTAGTTTTATTACACACCAACCAATTGCGATCCAAACCAGTTGAGACAAGAAATTAGGTTTGATTTCTTTTCTAAATTCTTATTCTTCATTCTTCAATTTCTAATAATATCCATTACATCATTCAAATTAAAGTTAGTATAACACCATTTCCACCAAAAATTGAAAACTAAAATTAAAAAGAACATAAAATTAAAAAGAAAACCATTATCAAGTTGTAAGCGTTAAGAATTATTTTTATCTTTGGCCTTTTCTTGTCCAGCACATTTGAGACTTTCTTTGTAACAAAGATAAACACATAAGAAATGGTTATAAGGGTCTGTTATGCCACATCTACACAGGGAACATGGGAAATTTGAAAAGAGGTTTGAATTATAATACTTATAGAAAATGTCAATGTGTATTATTTTTGTAGGGTTATTTTGAAGTGCCTCATTTCCCGTTTCCTCACTATTTCATTTCTCATTTTCATTCTCTGCTTGATTCCCTTTCCCATTGTTTCCCCAAACTAAAAGCTAACGGTATATGAATATGTTCTTTGTCAAAGCATCTTTGTAGGAGCTTCAAGTAATTATAATTTAGCTTCTCATTTTCCACTTGTAATAGCCTCTGATCAATGAACTGACCAAGACAATTTCATGTCTCATCCAAAGTGATTTGTAAACTTAACTCCAATTAACTGGAATGTTAGTTTTGATGTGCAATTAAATTTATAAGTTTGATTTGGAGATTTCTAGAAACTGTGGGTATAGCAAAAAAATAGCTCTGAAATTACAGGTTGATTCAACATGAATCAACATATACCATATATAAGGAATTGTTAGGATCATAATTGTGTGGAGACCTCATAACAACTTATAAGATATAAGGTAGGTGGACTATTCTTATCACCAATTGATTTTGAGATGGATGTCCACATTATCTAATAGGATTTATAGATTTGATCTTCTCAATTCAATTGGGTTGTATCTACTTGATTTCCACCATCTTAGATTTTTGCTATTGAAATAAGTTGGTGCCTCTTCGGGTCCAATTATATGACTTTGTTGTGATCCTTTGCTTATAGTTTATGCGAACTTTGGAAAATGTCAAATGACTTGAGGATATTTTCCATCATTACTCAATCCTATTTGTTTAAGGTAACTATTCTTAACTTTTTGTTCTTTTTAACTTTAACACATTCATAACTCTCTAAATATAATAATTAGTTGATAACCTGTCCTTCTCGTTTTTGTTTCACTCTCTGCCCTTTGTCATCTTCTTTTCTTTATTATTTGGTGTTTGTGCTTCTCTCTTAGATCTATTTGTGAAATCAATTGCTAACTTGATTAATGTTTTGAAAGATTTATTTCATGCATAATCGTTAGAATATGTTATGTTTTCTGGTTGAAATAGTTAATATCTTCTAGAATGTACATCTAGCTGAAACTTAAACATATGCAATTCACTTGATTTTGCATCTATGAACTTTCTTGGAAGCTGGCAATATCTCCAACTTTTTCACATGAGCATGGTGTGACACATCTTGGGCTTAGGCTATAGACATTGGGACAATAGTTTTATGGATTTCTTTATGGGAGATGTTGTACATAATGACTATAATGTATGTTTTGATAAAGGACAGAAACTGAAAGTCCTAATGCTACTTGGAAGTTTTTGTGTGGGATCCTCTTGTGGAATGGACACGTGGTGATTTTCATGATGATGCCAATGTAGGTAGTGAAGAAAAAAGAGGCATGCAGTTGCCTGCTACCTGAGTTTATTTGCATCTTGTGCAGGAAATTTGTGTCCCCTGTAGGTTATAATAATTTTCATTGAATCATAATATATATATTTTTTAATTTATATTGTGTATGTTTGCCTTTTTATTGTTTTGTTATTGACTCTATTCTTTCCTATTTGTTTGTTTTATTTTTTCGTATCTAGTGTTTTAAAAAGCACACAAAGGCTCAATGGCCCTCTAGAGCTTGAGGCGCAAGGCGAACCAAAAGGCGAAGGCTTTTTTACTTTGCTTCATATGGTGGAGGCACCCAAATACCACATTTCATTGTAATTCTTTCTTTTTTTGTTTTGTTTTTCATATGATTGTTATAGCCATAGTTCCACCAAAACAATATTTGATCTACGAGATTAGAGGACAATTTTTCATGATGTTTTTTTTTTTGTGTCTGCTAGTTGTTTCTAATTCATTTATGCTTATAAGTTACGAATCAAGTTCACAAGTAAAAAGATGTGAGATGAAGAAGAGGACCCATCAACTTGGTGATATTGAGCCAATCCTGAAACGAAAACTATTTCGTTGATATTTGTTCGATAATCTATCTCATTTAATCTTTAGTTTTGATTTGCAAGTTTATATTACTTTCTTTTATCTGTATTGAAGGTGAAGGAGAATTCATTTACAACTTCATATGTACAAGTGGTCAATTTCTTTTTAACTCCTTGACTATTATTTTATTTTTTTCATCTATCTAATATAAGTCTCCTAACTACAAATTGATGGTAATTTACTTTCTAAAATCATATTCATACACTAACTTTTCATGTGGTTGATGATAAATGTTGATTGCTAGGTGCCTAATTTTGAAGTCCTTAGACTTGAAAGTACTTCAAGTCATAAGGTAAGTAGTTTTTATTTGGAATCCTTTATTACTTGAAATTTAATATGTTTAAGCTCTAACTTATTCAAATTTTAACGTTGTTTAAATCCAAATTTTGCCATCCATCTTTTTGTTTTCTAGATTCAAGCGTTATAGGTTACGAAGGGGTAAAATTATGTTATCAAAATTTACTCCATGGACTCAAGTTTAATTTTCTCTAGTTTTTTTTACAATTTTTCCTATGGTAACCTAGTTGAAAATAGTTTAAACACGTGTGCTTGCAGGTTATTTTTTCTACAATTTTGAATCCTTGAGGTACACAAAGTTTCTCTAAAGTTTGAAGTTGGTTTTCGTTTTCTCTAACTTCTAGGACTTGTAGTTTTGATTAGGAAGTCGGAGCCATTGCTTGTTTGAATAAATGAGCAATTGTTATTTGATATGAATGATAAATATATTATGAATATTTATATTCTCTATTGCAACTTCTAATTCAAAGCTTTATTACCATTGTGTAGGTAATTTGTTCAAGATGAGAATCGCTTGCATTTATACTTATTGTTCAACTTGTCAATCCACGTATGCTTCGCACAAGGGATAGCAGACCACAATTCTTTATTATATTATAAACTTTCTAGTTTTCTAACCCCTTGTAGACATTTTAAGAATTATAAGTTTATTGATATTGATTTTTTTTTGTTCAAGTGTAATGTACAAATTGTTTACTCATATATGAAATAATATTTGTTGAATAAGATTTGTGGACTGCATGTTATAAATCTTTTTTGACATGTAAAGATATAAGCAAAACAGGTTTTAAATAGGCATAAAAAGTGTCATGAAAACTAATAAAATTGACATAAATAAATAGTCATATTATATAAATTGACGACTATAAAAAAGTGTCAATATATAAGCTATAATGACAATATTAATGTCGTTAATATTTTTTCAATGACTATATATATGTGTCACTAATGGATCAACCATGACTAAAATAAAATGTCATAAATGACTCAATCATGATTATGGATATGTGTCATTAATGGATCAACCGTGACTATAATAAAATGTCATAACTGGTTCTACAATGACACTTGTAAATTGTCGTTATTACTTCATCAATGACTCTGTATATATGTCATTAATGATTCATCTATGACTATAATATAGTGTCATAATTGATTCTATCATGACACTTTTACTATAGTGTCATGGTTGAACCTTCCGTGACAGCGGATACAATGACTCTTGATTTTAGTCATGGAAGGTGTTCATGACTATAAATTATAGTCATAGATTGTGCTTTTTGTAGTAGTGATGTTACAACACAAGATAACAAATATTAACCACCAAAATATACTATATTAATTATACCGTTATGAAAACGATAATCAACAACCAATCGAAGAATAAAAAAATACGAGAAAAGTAGAAACAGCACACAGAATTATGTGGTTCACTAACATTGTGTTAATTAGTTCCGGGCAGAGAGGCACAACAATTGTATTAAGGAGAGTCGAATTACAAAGTACATAACGAATATTCATACTTACGACTAAGGTTTAATTCGAATTTATATATGCACCTCATTAAATCCTATTATAGAATATGTAAGCATTAAACAAAATGCAGATGCACTGACACAAATGAAATGCATAACATAATATGAAAGTACTAATGCTACGAAGTGCGAATGCAAGTTGTGCTAAATGCATACGGAATGCATTGCTTATACGCAACCTAACGAGAGAAATAGAAAAGTGGAGAGAGTTTAGAGATTGTTGATGTGACGATTTTAGTTTCTATTGGTGGAGAAAAGATATGGTTTTAAAGATTGGGGATATCTGTGGAAGAAATGGCTAAGAAAAAAATAATAATAATTAGAGAAAATGAAATTAAAAAAATGGAATTAAAATGACATTAAATTAAAACAAAATTTAAAATAAAATAAAAGTTGAGGGGACAAGGTGATGAGATGGAAGTTGGGAAGTGGGCTGGACAGAAAGGAGAAAAAAAGGAATGGTGGTGGCGAGGTTGGGTGGGTTAGAATAAGATATCAATCTACATTTCTTTCTTTCTTTTTGAAAAAAAAAAGGTTTAAACAAACAAATAAGTATTGTTTTCAAAAAGAAGGTTTAAACAAACAAATAAATATTGTTGGAATCTCAAAAAATAAAAAATATATATTGTTGGAGTGAGAAAAGTTAGAGAAAACTATGGTGTGTGGGGGAGGAGAAAGATAAATGGAGTGTTTGGCTGCAGGTGAGATGAGATGTTGATAACAGAAAATTTTGTTTGGGGTGAGAAGAGATGACAAAAAAACATTATTTGGGGTGCAGAGCGATGAGATGAGATGACAAAAAAACATTGTTTGGGTGGAGGGAGAGGAGATGAGATGTTAAGATATGTTTTTTTTAAAATAAAAAAAAAATTTATTCCTTTTTTTTAACAATAAAATTGTTCTTTTTCTTTTTTTAAAAAAATAATTATTCTCAAATATTTAGCTATTAATATAATAAGTATGTAAATATAACTACTATCATAAATAAAATATAAGTAATATAAATTTAATATTAAGTACCCTTAATCATATTAATGTTTTTATTAAAGAAAACATAGTTTCAATGATATTATGTACGACATAATAACCATGAGGTTAAAAGTTTCTAATTTTTCATACTTAAATATTGTTTAATTAAACAAAATTCACACTACCAAAATAAAGTTTGACTAATCTAAAATATTTGTACATCGTTAATAACTTTTTTTTAAAGATTTGTTAGACTTAAATAATAATAAAAATTAAAAAATACCAAGATTCTATTTATTAAAAAATAAAAATAAAACCATTTGGTTAAACTAGTCATTATAAAATCTTGATAGCAATTTTTATTTTATTAAAAAAAATTATTTTCTTATATCTTTTATACATTCATATTCATAGTTACCGAATGTCAAAAAATTGTTAATAAAATACACTAATTAATAGGTGATAATAAATTAAATATATTTATCTTATTATTCATTGATACTTCTAGGGAACCATAGATACCCCTAAAAAAATTTATTTATTGTTTTTTTGTAGTTAAAAGAGAATTCGATCACATTTTGATAATAATTATTACATGGAAGTAATAAAATATCCCTCAAATTTTGGAATTTATTGTTTTTTTTATTCGGTAGAATAGATCTCAATTCCTATGACTCATACAAGTCTTGAAATTTATAGTTGTTTTTTTGTCTATACAATCAAGACTCTCAAAATTATTTAAATTAATTTATCATTTCAAAAAAATATATCCAATCTTACTATTATTTCAAAGTGGAACGCTGAATAGAAGAGTATAAATTTTGAATCTCATTTTTTTAACAAACAAAATAAGTTTAATATTTTTAAGTTTATTGAAAATAAGTTCATACTTTTAAATCTATTGTAAACTACGAATAAAAATTCAATGTGTATAAATTATTTAAATTTAATTTTTATTTTAATAATAAATTGATATATTTATTGTTAATATTAAAATTAAACACATAACTTTTAATTATTAATTTTTAAATATGATATTTATAGTCTATCTCTAAACAATTGAAATTCTATAACTTTTTTTTGTTATTAAAGACGATTAAAAAATGAATAAAAATATGAAAATTTAACGTCATATATTAAAAGATAATATATATCTATTTATTTTAATTTTAAAATTCAAATATATTTAAATAAACATTTGATATAATAATAGTATAATTATTATAATTATATATTGATATATTAAAATAATATTATTATTATAAAAAAATATATCAAACATAAAATAAGTAAATAAGTAAATATATATATATATATAAATAAAAAGATGAAAAAATTTTAAATTTAAAAAAAAAAAGAGAGAGAGAAGATGAGATGAGGTGAAGAACACCTTGGGCCAAACAAGGTGTTGGGATTCAACACCTCATCTCATCTCACCTCCTCTTAAAACAAACACCCCTAAAGAGTAATTTTTTTTTTTGAAAAATCAAGATGTTGAACCAAAGAGGGGTTAGGAAAAAATGGTAAATGAATTTTGAGTGGAGAGTTGTAGAGAATATTCTAAAAATAGGATAAGATGAGGATTTCGAAGAAATTTCATGGAGATAAGAATAATATTAACAACATTAATACCATATTATTTTTCTGAACTAATTCAATACTATTATAAAAGTCTAACACCAAGCAATGGAGAGAAAAATTGTCGAGTTAGTTCAAAAAGAGGAAGATTATCATTTTTCTGCCCTCAAGATGACATTTCACTTTAATGTTATTGGTGACATGGAAACCAACAAAGAATGTGTTCAAATACATGTTGATATCAATGATCATTAGAGACAAGACGTAAGAAAAGAGAAAATGAGAAAACATGTGAGAAAGAAATGCTTGAGAGTTTCTTAGTGATTAAAGAGAAATCGATTATTAGATTATGTGAGGAAAATATTCTAGTTTTTAGAGGAAAAGATGATTAAGTTATTCAAGTATGCAAGAAAATGTTGTTTTGTATTCAAACTTTGATTTTTTAAAATGTATGCAATGTACATATCGTAATGAAACAAGATAAAATCAATTCATAATGCATTTTTTAATCGAAAATTGTATGCATCGTATGTTTCAAAGATAAAACTCAAATAATTAGTGAACGAATCGCAACTCTACATTTCTAAAAAAATGTTCATACCGTTGACAATATTTTGTAAGTTCGACAAATATGTAAAATAAATGATACATGTTAATTCGTTCTTCAATAGCAAAAGAGAAAAATAGAGGAAGTAGTATCGAGATAACAAGAAAGGAAAAAAACATGGGGTGGAAGATGAATGTTTGTAGGACAAAAAAAACATAAAATTTTTTGTTTTTTATTTTATAGATTAAATGGAAAATGTAATCTTGCTGTCTTGTCCATTCATCTACTATTTTTTTTTTTATAGAAATTTAATGTCAATGGTAAAAATATTATATATTATCTATTCACGTACTTTTTATGGCAATTAATGAAAACTGTACTCATGGATGCATGGTCTATTTATATTATTTTTAATGAAAAATTTAAAAAGAATTACAAATAAAACACAAAAAAATGGTAAACTTGAAGATGTTGATGAAAGTAATAAATTTAGATTTGGCGATTTAGAATCATATTTAATATCATTATTTTTATTTGACTTTTTTTTATAGAAAGTTGCATCAACAATTAATATTTAATTTTACTTATTAAACTTATTATAAAATATTATAAAAAATTTGTATCTTTTTTTAAAAATTGATATAATTGTAAAGACTCAAATTTGGCTTGATTACGGTCTAAAATTAAAACCAAATTTACCAACAAATAAAGAAATAAATTGGAACCAAACACTTCTCTATCCAAACTCGTCGATCGAATTGTCTAAATCGCCCGTTTGTTCGATTTGATCCGCAACTAACTAATATGCATAAGACAAGATAATATTTTTCCATATAAATATAAATAGGATGTAATTATCAAGTTAACAAATCCCACCGCCGCAATACTTTTCTAATATATTCTTCTTTTTTTTATCTCAAAAAAAAAATCCTTTTCACAAAAAAAAAAAGTTTAAAATTTATTGAAATATTTTATGTATACTTTTAAAAAAAATTATTTTATTAAATGTAACCCTTATTTATAATTTTATTAGTGGTGAATCTCTTAAAAGAAATAGCATAAAAACGCAAATATGTTTTTTTCACCATCCATCATACTTTGCTTCAATCTTTAATTAAAAAATTATAAACCCATTCATAATAATTTCATTTCAAGCGCCAAGTTTAAGTCAATATATATTATATTAAATAATACGGTGAACATTAAATTTTTAAGTAAAATTTAAAATTTCAAACTACATAGAATTATAAATAAAATAATTAGGGAACTCTTCCATTTCAAAATATATTCTCCTTCTTTACTTTTCATTTATTAGCTTCTTTCTCCGAGCAAGATTTAAGAGCTACAAAGAAAAATAATGGTTAAATAAAAATATTAATAAAAATTTAAAGTTAAGTTTAAAAAATAAATTTATATATATATGTAAAGACCCGACCCAAAAGGGGCTCTAAATGAGTCTTTACCTCAATGCATGCATTCAAAGTAAAGGACAATATGCAGGTATGTTTTCGGATTCCAATTAAAACTAAAACATTTAACATTCAATCCAGAAATCAATATAGTTTACTAAAACCTGTCCCTATCTCCAAGCACCTGTTTCAAGACAAATACGTTTCCAAAAGTTTACTCTGATCAGAGATTTATTAAAAACATTCAAAACCTTCTCAGTTACAACAATGCTGGAATCCACAAAAACATTTTAGAAAACATCCTAGGGCTCCGTGCCCGGCTACATGCATTCAGAGGAAATAAAAAGGCAAAGAGTCATAATATAAAAATCAGAGACAACAGCAGGTTCCCATGATCACAGCTTCTCCTTCAGCCATCCTGTCTCACACCTTGGTTACCTGTGGAAAACCACAAAAATAAGGGTGAGTAACGAATTACTCAGTAAGAATCCCCAACCGGAGTACAATACGATATACATGGTCATCTAGATGGATGTATGCAAGCTATGAATATAAACACAGAATAGAGCACATAGCTTAAATCCACATATAAACCTCGGATGCCAACTCAGGGTCTTACTCCGGAAAATCCACCACACAATACGCCCTATACAAGAAACAAGTCCCGGCCTCGGCTCATCATCGTCGTCACGAAAGGTGCATCGGCTCACAATCCCGAGGAGCTCTCGGTCGGCGCTGTAATGAGCGTATGATGCGCGCACCGCATGCTATCGCAGATCGTGGAAGTGCCGGGTATAGTGGCAAGTTGCCCATGTCCGATCACCATGCCTAACTAAATCTCCGGATCGGTGTCACTAACATAAGGGTGTGAGACACGGACACGTGAACTATGTCGGCTGAACCACACTTTTTGAGGCTAAGGAACCGGTCGTGGTAGGCTTACACCAAGAAGCCGTCCTTGCCCTAACATGTGGCAATCAAGAGCTACTGCCGAACACGCTGAGGAAGTGCCGGCTGCCGGGGACAAGGCAATGCCAAGTCATCATCCCGACCGTTGGGGCATTTAACAATCTGCCACCCTCACCCAAGATTGCAGGGCCTACCGGTAGGGTTAGGTAAACCCTAACGGGGTTCAGGGACGGAGTACTACCTCGTACGTCCCTGCCATGGATGCATGATACTTTATACATTCTGGCCCCGATGATGCTACCTATCTGGACTCTAAGCTATACATCAACAGCAAACAATCCAATACAATCCAATACGTGCTCAACAGATACAACGAACCTAGCATGATACTACGAAGCAAGAGCGGATAACGAGCATGCGAGCAGAACAACCTAGCATGGACTAACATGAAGAACAACATAAGAAATCATGCATCGGGAATTGAGCAGAGCACCTATCACTAAACATGCTGATAAACACAAACAAGCATACAAACAGCAATCACATATAATATCGCAGGGCCCACACAACTCCGGTAAGAAATCCTTACCTTGGTCGGGAGGCAACTACACACAAAACCCTAAGTTGCGATCGAACCCGAGCTAGCTACCGAGAACCTAACAAACACAATAATAATCACAATCCATAGGCCTAAATATAGTAAAATAAACAAGGCTCGGCTCGGGAGCAACTCAGCTGCTGCGTACGACACGCTGGACGGGCGGCAAAGACGGCGAGGCTGCTCTTCTGGCGCTGATGTGGCGGCAAAGGGCCTGACGCTGGGCGCCGACAGGCGCAGAGAAGCGGCGGCAGGCTTTGCGCGACGCGCTGCTGGACGGGCTGGCTGGGCGCGGGAAAGCGGACGGGCGAGACGCGCTGGCGCAAGGCAAGCGACGCGATGCGGCGCAGACACGGAGCGGGCGCGCGGGCGAGAGCTCGGCTAGGCGATCTGGGCGGCTGCGACGGGGGCTGGTGCGCGCGACAGCAGCGTCTGAGCGTCGCGGCGATACCGCGATCCGGGCGTCTTTGGCGGTCTGGCTCATTGTTAAGGCGATATGGGCGCAACAGGCCGCCGCGATAAATTTCTTGGGCGAGCCGCGCGGGGGGCTGGCTGGTCGGTTGAAATTCGCTGCTCGGTGGCCGATGACGCCTGGAGTGCAAGGGAAGGAAGAACTCGGCTAGGCACCTGGGAGGGAGAGCTTGGGCGGCCAAGGAGCTCTTTGGAGAAGAAACCCAAAAAACCTAATTTCCTTTCATTTAATCAAATGCACCAAAACCCAAAGGACTCAAGGCTAACCAAGATATGCCGCAGAAAGAGCAATAAGATCTTCCTGTGGCTCAACTGGCCACACCACCCACCTGACTTCCTAGCACTCCATGTTCGAATCCTAACAAACACATCTTTATTCCTCAATTTTTGATGAAAACCTTGGCCGTTACAATATATCATATCATACTTAAAGTGTGGCTTCATGGAAAAATCATTTTTAGACAATTTTACCTTAAGTCATACCCTAAATTACAAAAATGTCATTTATTGGAATATAAAAAAAATTGAAATAATGTAGAAGATATTTACAATATCATTTAGATTTTCATCCGTAGAAGATAAAATATTTTTATCAAATCTCATAAATTTTATGACTAAGTTAGAAGATAAGAGATTTCAACAATGAAATAAAGATATTTACAATATCATTTAAATTTTCAGGTAGAAAATAAGATATTTTTACCAAATCTCATAGATTTTATTTGACATTTTATATTCTAATTAAAATAATAAATTGAATTTTCCAATCCTATAAATAGTTGTCTACATTTTGTTTACGAGAACACTTTCTGTTTGTTTGGATTTATTTTTCTTTATTTTTTTGTTTTATAATAAGTTATGCTCGGTTATTTACCTTAACTTTCATTTAATTTTTCTTTTGTGCAGTAATTTTTGTAGGGATTTTTTTTTACATAATTGTTCTCTTTCAAAAAAAATACTTGAAGATCTGGAATTTTTTTTTTTGAAGAATTATAAGATGATCTAATGTTAGTGCATAAATTCTTCAATTTCAAAAGTTTGGTAACAATGATTTCCTACTATATATATGTATATATATAGTTCTCTATATTTTCTTTACAAACACATTTGAAACTTTCTTTTTGCTTGGGGTTATTATCTTGGTTTTTTTTTTTAATAATAAAAAATTTAGTTATCTTATTTTTGTTGGATTATTTACCTTAACTTTCATCTAACTTTTCTTTTGTTGCAATAATTTTTGTAGGAATCTTTTGTTGCTTAATTGTTGACTTGGAGATGTGAGAATTTTTTTTTAAGAACGATAAAATTATCATTTGAGGTTAAAGGTAAGTTCATAGATGTATACTAATAAATATATTTAGCTTATTTATATTTATAATTATAATAATGATATAACTCTTATAAATTTTATAATTCAAGAGTAATTGGTCTATTAAAGATAAATTGAGAAAAAAAATTAAAGAGCATCAATTTCTAAAAATTAGAGATAAAATTTAATTTTAATTCAATAAATTTTATTAAGTTTTAAAAAAATAAATAATTAACTGCTTTTTAACATAAATGTGAATTTTAATAAATTTAACTAACGTGAAAAAATGGTTATAAAATTTAATATTATATTGAAATTATTATTTGATGATTTAAATTTAGCCTAAAAATATAAAAAAACAATTTATAATTATATATATATATAAAATTATTATTTAATAAATTATCAAGTGCAACGCCGTGCTAAAATTCTAGTATATATATGTGTGTATATAATTTTAGTACAGTTTCACATATTTTTCATCATTAGAAACTTCTTCCATATGTGTTTGAAGATCAACGATTATAGTCTTGAGCATAATCAATTTTGGACGTAAATAAGTGCTTTCATTCTTGATAGAGATAAAAAGTATCAAAATGATCGATCACTTTTCCACCTGTACTAAATGGAGACTCAAGGCATTGGAATTGTTTTATACAACCTTACAAAGAACCTTGTACCGAGAAGAGTTGACTTTCTACCACTCTAAAATATCAAAATATCAAAATCATCCTCGTTATTCCATATCAGTATGTTGAAAGCGAAAAAGGATACTTATTTTACCAATAGAATTAGTAGGTTGGCTCATTCAACTATTGAACATAGAAGATTATGAACTAGAATGAGAAATTTTTTTAAACTCTTACAAATTTTACTCATTGTGCAATCTTCTTAACATTTCTTCAACTTTTTTCCCAATTTTCACTACAACATTATCCTCAAATAATTGATTGAAATAATATATAAGAAATTTCATCTTGTGATGGGGATCGAGAACAAATGCAACATTCCGTAAGTACTTTTTCTTTTCACTATTACCCTAGTACAGGAAGCTAAGGCGACCGAAGGGAAAAGACCAGTTGTTAACACGTGTCGAGTCTTTCTTCATTTGTTATGGTTTGAATCTGTGAATAGTTTTGAAAACTCTTTTGTGGAGTATCTGTTTTAAGAATTTCAAATGTCCAGGTTCTATGTTCCAGGTTCGAGATACCCATATTTTAGGGGAAACCCTTGCCAAAATGTCTATTGATTTCCCATGCGGCTGGAGCATTCCAGGTGCTAATATAATTGTAGTAACTAATTCGAAGTTAAACTTATTGCTAAGTATGCATTGGAATTGCTTACGCACAAGTATATATGGTCAGAATGCAACAAGTAATAAGTATATAATTATCTATCCCATAGAGATTGATGTCTAGAATTAATGTTGTTAAGTCGAGAGTTATGCTAAAAAGTTGACGAATGGGTTGAATGTGGTTGCTTGTTTTTGTTCTAAATACTAACAATAAAAAGCTACAAATGCTAACGGTAATAAATATGAATGCAATGAGTAGTGATAAATAGACAATTGTAGAAAATATTTAGAGCGCGGAACTAGTTATGAGTTTCTCGCTTCCCTCTACCAAAAAGTACTTCCGCACTTAATGACTTACGACAGAACCAGCTTCCGTTGTGAACTTCGTACTAACTCGGGGCAACGCGAGCGACAATGAGGTTATTCCTAATGTCCTAAATGATGCAAAGAATTACCTTCAACCTATTGTAGTGTACTAGGTCATCATGCGGTTCCTTCTTCCGAACTCGCCACAAATTATATACGTGGGTAGCTAATCGACGCATATGTATAAAATATTAAATGTCGCAGTGTAAAACTTAATAACCTACACTTCTAACATGCTTCTACTCGTGAGTATTCATTCAAAACTCCTATAACGCAGCATAGAAACAAACACAAGTAAGAAGTTTAAATTAGAAGATTTTATTACGACTACTAAATGTTCATAGCTACAACTACTCCTAAGAAAAACAATAAAAATGGAATTGACGCGGTTGTGAAGTGTGCAATCCCCTTGTCATAGGCTCCTATGAACACCACCAGTTGCTTCTTATATAGATTGACTTCTGGCCATTCGACTAGCTCACCTAACCTCGGCTTCCTTTTTGCAATTTATAGAGTTGATTTACTTGGAAAACAAGCCTAGGTGAGCTGGAAAATCCTCATTAATGTAGGATCTCTTGATTTCCACTAGAATTTATTTGATTGACACCAATTTAATTGCTTGATTGATTTCTCTGTTGTTTCCTTATTGGTATGATTCTTCGAACGTGACCGCCTTGTGAATGAGTGAGTCTTCTGTATGTGTCGTCGTTCGCATTGCTTCGTCCCTCCAACATAAGTGTTCAACATTCCCTACATTATGTCGTAAAGTCATGTAATATTCCTACGTAATCTGCGAACTGCGCTTATGATGCTACTTTATGAATGCATGTTGATTTTCATGGTTTATATTCGCAATTTTCTACTAACGCTCATTTATTTCTCTTAATCCTAACAATAATGCAAACTACT
This sequence comes from Sicyos edulis, assembly GCA_036507275.1. Lineage (NCBI taxonomy): Eukaryota > Viridiplantae > Streptophyta > Magnoliopsida > Cucurbitales > Cucurbitaceae > Sicyos > Sicyos edulis. Next base: position 9,684,203 of record CM071851.1, read on the forward strand.
GAACCAAAAATATGATCTATTTGAAAGCTATCAACATGCATTGAAGTGGCATCTCTGTTTAACCTTACAGTCTAAACTAAGCTATCATAAATAATATTTTTTCTCATTTATTTTAATTTACATATTTGCAATTAAATTTATAATTTAGAATCTAATTTTTAAATTGTGAATATTATTCAATTTAATGTAAGTCATAAATATAAATTGTTTATTTTTATAAATCTTTTGCTCTTAAATTTTATATATTTTTTAGTACAACAACTATTGGAGGAGTAGATTCAAACTCAAGACATATCAATCATATATTAATGGTGCTCAACTATGATTTTTTTTATTCTAAAAAAAATATTTATATTAGTTTTGATTGAGTAGAGGATAAGAAAACTCTATATATATAAATTATTTTTCTATATCTTTTAATTTCGATATTTATAATTAAATTTCTATATTTTTAAACATTGAATTTCTAATATCTAATTTTAATTAATTTATAAGTTATATTAATAATTCAATTAAGTGGTAAGGATCAAAGATAAATTTGAGGGAAAAAAAATTAAAGTTACAAAATAAAAATAAAAAAGTTAAAAATTAGATAAAATTTGATAGGTTGTTTGATGTAATGTTTGAGAATGAGTGGATGAGGAGTTGGGAGGAGCTGAGAGGAATTGAGAGAGGTTGTAACGTACTAAAAGACACATGGGTTGAAAACTCCTCCCCTGCTCTCCTCTCTCAACCTCTAAATCCAATCACCCCCCTAGGGTCCTATACTACATCTAGTCTAATGTGTTTTCTTTATCAGTTGAAAGTTAAAATGTAAAAAAAAGCAAGAAAGTGTAAAACAAGTTATCACTTTTCTTCCAACTATTCAATTTCAAAGTGTATGTGTAAAAACAAAAGAGTTCAAGACAAAGATAATAAAAGTTTACCCTTGTAGGATTCAATTTTCTACAAACAAATATACTCGATTCGGTATATAGCACTTAGTACTTAGCTGGCAGTATGAGACATCGTGGTGAAGAATTGAAGTGGAGAAATGAAGAAATGATCTATAATTTAATCAGCGATATCAGTTTGTGGTTTTATTTATTTGTGTTGAAGGTAAGTATATTTTTTTTTTTCAAGAGTTAGGATTTGTTCTGTAACGACCCAACTTTCTAAAATACTCTAATGGGGTGTTACAGGTGCTTGCATTTTAAAATAAATAAAATCAATTTAATAAACACATGTAATTTCCAACAAAACCTCGTAAACTCATGAAACATGATTGATAGTTCAAAAGCATACAAAATATGGTTCGAGATCTCGATAGTTCAAAACGAAAGACAGTTCAACAAAGTTTAAAATATAAAGTCTGACACAAGATATAAACAATGCAAAAAAGAAATAACGACGTCGTATCCATGATCGTTTCAGCTCCCAATGTAGTCACCTGAAAATGGGTCCGTACCCGGGAAATGTAAGGAGTGATTATATCGAAATATACTCAATAAGGAGCCCAACTAAGGAGTATATCGAAATATGTCTAGTATATCGAGGTAGCCTGACCTATAACAAGAACCTGCCACACTTTTTAAGAGGATCGCCACTCCAATAACGTATCAATAGAGACATACATGAATGTTTTGGGGTAGCCTGACTCTTGTCAAGGACCCGCCAAATATCTCGAGAGGACCATCTGCCACTCTAGTATTAGCATGTGAAGGATCGCATGTCTGCAGAACATTGTCCACTCAATCATGCTCTATTAAACTTCTTTGGAGGACCATCTGCCATACCAATATGGGTATGTGAAAGATTGCCTATCTGCAGAATGTAGTCTACTTGATCATGCCTTACAAAACTTCTTAAGATGATCATCTGTCACTCCAAAATATGAGCATGTGAAAGAATGTATGTTTGTAGAACATTGTCTACTCGATCATTCTCTAGATTGACTGATAAGCGTCATGTCCGCCCTCAATGACCTCTCTTCGTACACGAGGTCCAGCCTGACCTAGGCTAATGTAAAAGCCAACCCTAAGGGTTGGTGCAACCCATGATGTGCATGTGGAAGAGGTCAAACCACCTTGGGCTGTATAAATTCTAACTCATAGGTTAGTGCAAATCTTCTACACGTACCTGCCCATCAACTAATGAACTCATTTTTCCACGCACAATGTGACATGTGGACGAGATTCAGCCACTTTAGTCGGATATAAGTGCTAACTTTCAGATTAGTGTAACCCAACAACGTGTCTCATAGTAAAGAGCATTCGTATCCTCGCTTGATTCCTAAAGGGCATTAGCGAGTCACATCAATAACATAATTTTGATTACATAACACAATTCCTATAGATTGACCTAGCTACTTCTCTAAGTAGTTATCACGATAACCGATCGTAGTCATTCTAACACCGAATCTGAGCAATTTAATCTAGGGTATAACGATAACGGAACACCACATGTAAACCCCTAGGCAACAATACAAACAAACCAAACATATATTCAATGTAACATGTATACAGTCAACCATAGGTGTACCAAGCAACAACGTATCATACATAAATTCATACATGAACTACCTAGTTCATCAGTGTCACGACCTTACTTTCTAAAATACTCTAATGGGGTGTTACGGGTGCATACATTTTAAAATCCACAAAATCACTTTAAAAAAACACATGGAATTTCTAACAAAATTCCATAAAATAATGAATCACGATGGATAGTTAAAAAAATACAAAAATATGGTTCGAAATCCTGATAGTTCAAAATAAATTAGTTCAACAAAGTTTAAAACATAAAGTTCCATACAAAGTGAAAGCAGTGCAGAAAGGGAAAATGTCGACGTCGTGTCCATGATTATTGCAGCTCCCAGCCTAGCCACCTAGGAATGGGTCCGTACCTGGGAAATGTATGATGTGATTATATTGAAATATACCTAGTAAGAAGCCCCACCATGGGGTTAAGCATGCAAGAAGAGACAAGTTAGAAGATACTACAACTAAAGCTAATTGCTTTGCATATACGTGCCCGGTCTACGGGCCGGTCACGAGAAAACAATGTCAAACGACAGCGTGCAAGCCATGAGAAAAGGTATAATTAAATATCGAAAATTCATCTTACCTCTATCAGGGGAGGAACCAAGTCTTTGGGTCTGGACAAGTCCCATACCATGCACAAAATGTTTCGGGGTGACCGAACCTATGTCAGGGACCCACCACGCTTCTGCTGCGCTACTCTGATAGCGTATCAAAAGAGGCATACCCAAATGTCTCTGGGTAGCCTGATTTATATAAGGAACCCACAAAATTCTCAAGAGAACCATTTTTCCCTCTAGTATGAGCATGCGAAGGATCGCCTATCCGCGAAACACTGTCCACCCGATCATGCTTTACTAACTTTCTGGTTATTTGTCTGCTACTCCAATATATGCATGCGAAAGGTCGCATGTCAACATAGCATTGCCTACTCGATCATGTTGTAACAATTACATGGGAGGACCATTTGTCACTATAAATATGGGCATGCGAAACATCACTTGTCTACAAACACAAGGATTCATCAATTGTCCTAGCTGATGAGTTTTCAGCATCCAATGTTGGTGAGCTATCAACAAACCTTGTTGACGCTCTTGCAATAGCTCATTCTATAGGATTTGTAGAATCATTGGAAGAAAAAATTTTCAACACTACTACTAATCGAGGTTTATGGTCTCTAACACAATCCTTTTTAAAGAACTTTGCATTTGTTGATACAAACACCTTATTCTCATTAGGGCTATAAAAATAACCCACTTTCGTTTGCTTGAAGTAGCCTACAAATAGACATAACTTTGAGTATGGTTCTAATTTCTTTGGATTTGCAATTAGTAAATACGTCGGAAATCCCCAAATCTTGAAGTGACGTAAACTACCTTTACGTTTCCTCTAGAACGCATATTGTGTCTCCAAGAAACTCTTTGTGGGTACCATATTCAAAATATATAATGTGGTCTCTAACGCGTATCCTTAAAACGATATTGATAGTTGAGCAAAGCTCACCATCGACCAAACCATTTCTAAAAGGGTTTTATTTCTTCTTTCTTAAACACCATTTTGCTGAGGTGTTCCAAGCGCCAAGAGTTGGGACGTTATTCCATGTTCTACCAAGTAGTTCTAGAATTCTAGGTTCATATACTCCCACCACGGTCTGATCGCAGTGTCTTAATTCTTTTATATAATAGGTTCTCAACCTCAACCTTAAACTCTTTAAATTTTCCAAGAGTCCCCTACTTGTGATGCATTAGATAAATATAGTGTAACGACCCAGGTTTTTCATCCCGGTCTTCCAGGTATGCCCAAGGGGTATTTTGGTATTTTGGTCGGGCCGTCAGGGCCGTTTATGTCTTTTCTAGTTGCTAAAATTATTGGATGGATTTATGTAGGTTTTTTAGGCTTTGTGGAAGGGTTTGAGCATGGATAGATGCAAAAGTAAAATTCGAGGAAATTGTGTTGTTGCTGGGATTCGATCTTAGGTCTCCGGGAAAGCTTGTGGGGATGCGTGCCTGTTGAGCTATGGAGAGCTCTTGTTACTCTTTCTGTGTCATTTTATGGTTAGCCTTGGATCTTGGGTTTGGTGCATTTGGTTAAATGAAAAAGAAATTAGGTTTTGTTCTTCTTCTCCAACACACCCCCTTTGCCATCCAAGCTTGTCTCCATAGCCTTCTCTAGCCGATTTTCATCCTCTTTGTAACTCCGAGGTTCGTTCGTCATCCCGGGTAAGTCTTCATCCTCTTCCTCTTCTCGATTGGGTGTTTTTGCAGGCCGAAGGTAAGAAGGAGTGCTTGTGTGAGTGTGTTTGTTGCAGGCTGCCCAGATCTGCCGAAGCAGCCCCTGCCGCACGCCAGGCCGGTCAGCAGCGAGCCCAAGTAGCTCGAAGTCGCCCAGCCCTCCGTCCGTCGCGCACAGCAGCAGCCCAGATCGACCAAGGTCGCCGACAGCGCCTTCCATCGCATCGCGCGCCGATCGCCGGTCGCGACGCAGTGATCGCGACCATCGCGCGCCAGGCCCCCTGTCAGACGTTGTCGCAGCCTCGCCGTCGGCGCCAGAACGCCCGGAAATTTCATCCCGGTCTTCCTGGGAGGCCCAGGGGCATTTTGGTAATTTTGGGTCGGGCCGATAGGGCTGGTTTTGAAATTGAAAATTGCCGGAATAATTATGAGTCAACTTGAATAGGAACGGGATTTTTGGTGAAGGCATTTGGGCTTGGGAAAGAGTAAAATTAAATGAGGAATTAAATAGCGCGTCGAGTGAGATTGGAACCAAGGACGTGTCGCGTGCTAGGCAAGGGGCGCTGCAAGCCGAGCCACTGGGCGTGTTTGTTAATCTACGCGCGCGATTTGGTATATATGTCGTGCGTAGTGGGATTTTTGTATAAAAGCAGAATTTCGCCCGATTCTTCCCCATTTCCCTTCTTCTCCTTCGCGTTTCTCCTCACCGACCGGTCTCCTCTCGCCGACCAATGACTCGCCGCTTCTCCTCGACCGATCGATCTCTTCCGATGAGTTCGCCCTCCCTTTCTCTTCTTTTCTTCTTCTTCTTCTTCTCCTTGAAAATTCGAGTTCTTCACCCCTGCTTCGGGCTTCGCCATTTCCGGCCGAGTTGAGGTAATTTGAGGTATGGGTTTTGTGCAGCTAGGGTAGGGGAGTTCGTCATCAAAGAATCGCTCGTCGAATCCCCGTGGATCGCTCAAATTCGGATTTTCTCCATTGCCCCTGTTCGCGCAAAAAAATAGAGCATGTTCGTCCCGTCGCCGCGCCCAGAAGCAGTGGCCTCCGCCGAGCCACGCCGCGCATCGCTCGCGCGCCAGCGCAGCGCGCGCGCCGCCGCTCCGTGCCACGCCGCGCGCGCTGCCCCACCTGTGCCGCTCTGCCTCGCTCGCTCGCTAGCGCGCGCGCCGCGCAAGCACGCTTTTCGCCCATCATCTGTCGCGCCCGTCCGCGCCCGTGCGCGCACCAGTAGCGCCAGCTACCGCCATTCTGCGCCCAGCTCGCCCAGCCAGCCCCGTTGCTGGCCCGTTCGTGCAATCGGCTCGTTCGTGCGTTCGTCGTACCTCGTGAGTTGCTCCCGAGCTGAGCCTCATTTATTTTATTATATTTAGGCCTATTGTGTGATTTTTGTTGTGATTGATAGGTTCTCGGTAGCTAGTTCGAGATAGTTCGCAGCTTAGGTTTTCGTGCAATCGTCCCCGACCAAGGTAAGGATTTCTTACCGGGGTTGTGTGGACCCTGCGATATTATATGTGATTGCTGATTGATTGCTTGTTTGTGTGTATTGACATATGTAGCTAGGTTCTCTAATCTGAATTCCTGATTAGCATGATTTTTCTGATTTAATTCTCATGTTAATCCATGCTAGGCTATTCCTCTCTAGCATGCTCGTATCTGTCCCTTGCTTCGTAGTATCATGCTAGGCTCGTTGTATTCTTATTGAGCACGTATTGAATTTTATGGATTTGTTTGCTGATTGCTAGGGCAGGTTAGAATTGCAGGTAGATAGCATCATCCGGGCCTGATGCATAAAGTACCTTGCATCCATGGCAGGGACGTCGAGCAAGTCATTCCGTCCCTAGACCCCGTAAGGGATTAGCTAACCCGAGCGGTAGGCCCTGCAATCTTGGGTGAGGGTGGCAGACTGTTAAATGCCCCAACCGTCGGGATGATGACTTGGCATTGCCTCGTCGTCCGGCGATCGGCACGTCCTCGGCGTGTTCGGCCGTAGCCCCCGATTGCCACTGTTAAGGTAAGGGCGGCTTCGGTGTAAGCCTACCACGACCCGCTTCCTTAGCCTCAAAGTGCGGTGGTTCAGCCGACATAGTTTACGTGTCCGTGTCTCACACCCCTATGTCGGTGACACCGATCCAAAGAATTAGTTAGGCGTGGTATTTGGACATGGGCGACTTGCCTCTGAGACCGGCACACCCCATGGTCTGCGCAGAGCACGCGGTGCATGTTTACGCTCATTCTGGCGCACGACCGAGAGCTCCTTGGGATCTTGAGCGGTGTACCTTTAAATCGGCCGATGAGAGACAGCCGAGGCGGGACTTGTTTCTCGTATAGGCGACTTATGTATTGGATCGTATGATGATATTATTCCGGACTAAGACCCTGAGTTGGCATCTGAGGCCCAAGTATGGGCTAAGCTATGTGCTCTATTCTGTGTTTATATTCATAGCTTGCATACGCTCATCGAGATGACCATGTATATCGTATTGTACCCCGGTTGGGGATTCTTACTAAGTAATTCGTTACTCACCCTTATTCTATGGTTTTCCACAGGTAATCGTGGTGCGCGACAGGATGCCTGAAAGAGGAGCTGTGATCATGGGGCCCAGTCTTCCAACTCTGATTTTTGTATTATGACTCTCGTGTGTTTTGTTTTCCTTGAATGCATGTAGTCGGGCACGGAGCCCTAGGATGTTTGTAAATATTTGTGGATTCCAGCATTTTGTATCTGAACAGGTTTTGAATGGCTTTTAGTAAATCTCTTATCAGAGTAAACTTTGGAAATGTATTTATCTTGGAACAGGTGCTTGGAAACAGGGACAGGTTCCATGGGAAATTGTCTAGTTTTTAAAGGAGTTATTTTGAATGTTTTTGTTTTAATTGGAATCCGAAATCATGTCTGTTTAAATGTCCTTTACTTTGAATGCATGCATTGGGATAAGGGCCCATTTAGTGCCCCATTCGGGTCGGTCCCTTACACGCGCGCGCCCATGCCTTCGTCGCGCGCCGCCAAGACGCCCATGCGCGCGCGCGCCCGCCGCGCGTGTCCTAGCGTTGTCCGTGCGCGCAGCCGCGCCCCAGCACCTGCCCAGCGCGCACCCCAGCCGCACTAGCGCCTGCCCAGTGCGCAGCCCAGCCGCACCAGCCTGCCAGCAGCACCCAACCCCGTGTCGCCGTGCCGTGTGAGTGCCTTCGAGCCGAGCCTGCTTGTTTTATTATATTTTAGGGCTAAGGTTGTGATTGTTGCTATGTTTGTTAGGTTCTCAATAGCTAGCTCGGGAGTGTTCGCAGCTTAGGAGTTTGTGTGTAGAAGCCTCCCAACCAAGGTAAGGATTTCTTACCGGAGTTGTGTGAACCCTGCGATGTTCTATGTGATTGTTGTTTGTATGTTTGTTTGTGATTATCAGCACGTATAGTTTAGGTGCTCTGTTTTGAATTCCTGACTAGCATGACTTCGTATGTTGTTCTCTCATGTTAGTCCATGCTAGGTTGTTCCGTTCTGGCATGCTCGTATTCATTCTTGCTTCGTAGTTTCATGCTAGGTTCGTTGTATTTGTTGAGCACATATTGGTTGTAATTGTATTGCTTGCCGAGGTTATTATAGTTTATAGTTCAGGTAGATAGCATCATCCGGGCCGGATGCATAACGTAACTTGCATCCACGACAGGGACGTACGAGACGGTACTCCGTCCCTGATCCCGTTAGGGTTTAGCTAACCCTAACGGCTGGCCCTGCAATCTTGGGTGAGGGTGGCAGACTGTTAAATGCCCCAACGGTCGGGATGATGATTTGGAATTGCCTCGCCCCCGCGATCGGCACGTCCTCGGCGTGTTCGGCCGTAGCCCTTGATTGCCACTGTTAGGGCAAGGATCGCTCGATGTAAGCCTACCACGACCGGTTCCTTAGCCTCAAAGTGCGGTGGTTCAGCCGACATAGTTCACGTGTCCGTGTCTCACACCCCTATGTTAGTGACATCGATCCGGAGATTTAGTTAGGCGTGGTGGATGGACATGGGCGGCTTGCCACTAGACCCGGCACCCCCCATAGATTCTGCAGTAGCACGCGGTGCGCGCTTACGCTCATTACAGCGCCGACCGGAGAGCTCCTCGGGATCTTGAGCTAGTGCACCTTTCGTATCGACAGTAGACAGGCTGAGGCCGGGACTTGTTTCTCGTATAGGGCGTATTGTGTGGTGATATATTTCCGGACTAAGACCCTGAGTTGGCATCCGAGGTCCAAGTGTGAACTTAAGCTATGTGCTCTATTCTGTGTTTATATTCATAGCTTGCATACACTCATCTAGATGACCATGTGCATCGTATTGTACCCCGGTTGGAGATTCTTACTGAGTAATTCGTTACTCACCCTTATTTTGTGGTTTTCCACAGGTAATCAAGGAGCGAGACAGGATGGCTGAAGGGGGAGTTGTGGTCATGGGCACCTGCTGTCATCTCTGATTTTCCTTATATATTATGACTCTTGTCTTTTAATTCCCCTGAATGCATGTAGTCGGGCACGGAGCCCTAGGATGTGTTCTCTAAAATGCATTTAGTGGTACATGAGAAGGTTTTAAAATGATTTTTAATAAATCTCTGATCAGAGTAAACTTTTGGAAAAGTATTTGTCTTGAAACAGGTGCTTGGAGACAGGGACAGGTTTCATGAGACTGTTTTGATTTCTGAATGAATGCTGAATGTTTTAACTTTTAATTGGAATCCGAAATCATATTTGTAAATTGCCGTTATTTTGAATGCATGCATTGGGGTAAAGGCCCATTTAGTGCCCCCTTTCGGGCCGGGTCTTTACATATATCCATACCTAAATTAGTCATCTGTAAATGATACAAAGTACTCATACCCTCCCCCACCTTTAACATTCAGCGGACCACATCAGTTTGAATGTACAAGTTCTATGGGTTGGTTGGTTCTAGCTCCCTTTGTTGTAAATGACCTTTTTGTCATTTTGCCTTCTATGCAAGATTCACATACAGGTAAAGTGTTCATCTCTAACCTAGTTAAAGAACCACTTTTTACTAACCTTTCAATCCTATTGAAATTTATGTGAGCTAGCCTTAGATGCCAAAGATATGTATTAGATTTAGGAGAAATTCTTTGTTGTTTTTTTGTTCTACTATTTGCTATTTTAAATAATTCAGTATTTATAAGTGTCTTACAAACCCTAGGTTTGAGCATATACAAGTTGTTTACGTTAATTTTCGAACAAAGCTCCAAGCCATTCTTTGAAATAGAAATTGAGTTTCCATTAAAATTTATTGAATGAAATTGTTCTACAAGGCAAGAAACTGAAACTGGGTTCCTTTTAATCTGAAGAACCAACAACACATTTTCTAACAACAAAAAAAATTACTGAAAAATAACTTGGCACTTTCAACAGCTGTTGCCGAAACAACTTCACTGGTCCCCACCTTCAAGGTTATCTAACCAGGTTCTATTGCTCCCAAGAGTCACTTCCATGAAATGAAGAATAAACGTGACTAATGGCACTAGAATCTAATATCCAACCATTGAATGATTCTTCCACATAACAAGACTCTAGAACCAGTAAATGAGAATTACTTTTTTTTTCTTTCTTCATTCATATGTACTCAGGACAATTTCCTTTCTGACTACCAAGCTTTTGACAATAAAATATTTTCCATCCTTCTCGTCCTTGATTTTCTTTGGAACATTGTGTTTATTCTTTCTCCCACCAGCCTTCTTCTTCTTTGAGAAATTTTCCTTGAAGGTTCAACCTTTAGGCTTGGTTCCTGAACCCATGGTTCCAAAACTATAATTCTTGGTGACAACATTTATGCCTCCCTTTCTTTGTCCTTGACTTTCATCATGGACTCGATGGTTTGAAATTCATTAAGAAGAGTAGTGAGGTTAAATGCAATGTTTTTCATAACACTATTGTTATTAAAATGTAAAAAAACTACTAGTAGCGTTTCAAGAATAAATTTCACCTAACTAGCTTTGTCCATTATGACCCAAAGAGCATCATGCTTTACCTGAGACGATGATTGCCCAAACATTTCATAAAGGGCCTTCATCATCTCTAAAGCAGTTACCATCTTCTCTATAGTTTCTTGGCTAGAAAATGTCCTAGACACTTGCCAAAAGATAGACTCTTTCCTTTTCGTTAGCATTATGCCAACGATCATGCGCCTCACAAACATTTCATGCCACATTAGGTGCTGGTGCCGGAGGACATTCCTCCGTGAAAACAAACTTCTTGTCATAGATCATAAGAATCGTGTTGATATTTTTTTTTTCATGTAGTATAGTTTTCTCTGGTTAATTTTTCAATTGACATTATCGAGATAGAGATTTGGATGTTGTGCCAAAAATAAGAAAAACAACATTTCAGTTTGATTGTCATTTAAAAACGGCATTCATAGGTTTTGACATGAAAATGATTTAAAAACTTTCTAAGTTAAAATCAACAGGAAACCCTACAATTACTTATTATTAATGTCATGGTAAACTACAAAGTTTCAGAGCAATTGCCATTGAATGATAGGTTAAGTACTCCTCCTTTGCGTGAGACTCCTCCCAACAAGAAACCCAATACCAGAATAACTCTTATCCCTATAGTTATAGCTACCATTTTTTTTATCTAGGACTTGGCTAACTCTTTAACCAATCCCTTAATATTGTAGCCATCAACTCGAACATGTTAAATCTCTCCCAGTAAGTGTTGTCGAATGATAAGTCAAGTACCGATCAAGATCACAGTCCTATCATTTTAGGAAAACTCACCATGATATTGACCCTAATGAACACACACCGAGGGGGGTCGACTCAAACTGTCGACACGTAGCCCCATTGAGATCTTAGGATGCAAGTTCTTGATGAAGATCGTAGGAGCAGTTGACACTGATCCTTCTCCCACTATCTATTTTGTAATAGGGTTCCCTAACACTCAAATGAACTAGGCTAATCTTGTTCATCAAAGTCTCAATCTTTTACCTACCTTGGTTAGATTGATTTTTAATGTGAATTGCCAAATTTTTACTCTAAAACTAATCACATTATTTGAGCCTGCACAAAGTGATCTATAATTCTTGGTCGTTTCAACCCCCAGGTCGCGTTCTCGGGTAGAGGTGTTCCGAAAACAGTCATATTAAATATCTCTATTCTTTGGTAGAACCTTTCTTAGGCAGAGTTCCCTTCCAACCAATCCTTACAGAATCAAATTGCTCTTTAATTAATCCTATTAGCTAAATATTTAAGTGATAGCATTAATCCTTTTTTTTTTTTTTGAAGAAAGCAATTAATCCTATTAATTCTATCAACTTTTATAGATTATTTGGCTCTACCCTTTTGAAAACCATTTTAAAATATGTATTCATTGTTGTAGTAGATTTAAAGTAAATATTGTTTGGATTGTATTTTGAAAAAACCAATTTTCAAATATATATATTCATACATTCAACATAATCAATAAATAAGCAACCATCATTTATTTTGAAATCTAAACGGTGAACAATCTCAAATATGAAATCCAATTCCTAAAATATATCTCATATATTTAATAAACATTTAGCATGCATGAATCTTTTTAGTATATGGTGGGATTCTAAATCTATATAAAATACATTTTTTAAATTTTCGTGGTGAAATTCGTTATGCACGCCAATTGTTTGATAAAATTCGTGAACGAGATGTTGTTTCTTGGAACACTATGATTGATGGGTATATCAAATTTGGGGATGTAGAAATGGGTTATGGTGTTTTCTTGGATATGCCAGTTGAAAATTTTGGTTTCGTGGACGTGGATGATTCCGGGGCTTGTTGAGGCGGGACTGAGCGTCGAAGGTTTGAATCTTTGTTATGTGATGCAGAGTGCTGGATTTGATCTTGATGGTGTAGCTGTTGTGCTTGTGCTAATGTTGGAGCGTTGGATCGAGGAATATGGCTTCATTTCTATGTGCTCAACAATGGAGTTTATGTGGTTAAAGTTATTGGCTGTGCTCTTGTGGATATGAACATGAAATATGGTGATATGGAAGAAGCTTTGTGGGTGTTTGGGAAACTGCAGAGTGGTCAGAAAGATGTGTATGTTTGGACGACCATGATTGATGGTTAGCCATTCATGAGCTTGGAGTGGAAGCTTTAGAACGCTTTGATAAGAATGTAGGACAGGTTTGTTTTTGGTTGAAAAGAATAGTGTAGAGCGGACAAAAAAGAAGTGGTTAATAATAATTTAGAATTGTTAATTTCTCCTTTAGACTTTGAGATTAATAGAAGTGAAGTAATCAACTATTTGGTTGAGAGTTGAAGTAAATAGTGGTTTATATATATATATATATTTTGTTTTTTGAAAATGTAGTTCGAGTAAATAACAACAATTATGTGTTATGATTAAAAGTTTATGAATTTTAATTATTCACCTCAATTGTTGTTAATTGATCTTAAAAAATATTTTTATCTTTTTTACTTTAATAATAATTAAAATTGAAGGATTCAAATTCATGACATTTTAGTTCATTAAGACATAATACACTCCTAAGATAATTAATCAACTTTTAGTTTTATATTTTGTTACTGCACATATTAGTAAATATGAATTTAGCAAACAATAATAAATTTTAAAAATTTAGACTAAATTTACCATTGAATAGACTATTAAAAATGTGAAATATTGTTAAAGAAGCAGTAGAAAATATGTTTACGAATGCTTATAAAAAAAATATTATTAAAAAAAAGAGAGGAAGTAATAGAGTATGATGTCTTATTAAACAAAAGTAAGCAAAATATATTGTATACTAGCTAAAATATTTGTTTCCTAACACAGAAATGGAAGAAAAGAAAAATTCGTAACTTCAAAATAATTTTTTTTTCTTTCCTTAGCCTAACTTTATTATATATTTTGTTTCTTGTTTTTATTTTTATTTTTTAAATATTAACTACTTAGAAAAATAAAATAATAAAAATGTCATTTTAGTTTATAAACTTCTAATTTTGTTTTATTTTGATTCTCTTACTTTTAAATGTCAAATTTTAATCTTTATCTTACTTTTAGATGTCAAATTTTAATCTTTATAACGATAATAAAGTTAAATTTTAATATTTATTGTTAATTTACAAATTTGTTCTTATTAATTTTTCATAATTTTAGAATTATGTTTACATGAAACTTTTATTTTAAAAATGAGGTTTTTTTTATGAATTAAAATTATTATGAATTGATAAATTTGTATAAATAATTCATTTCAAGATCGAATCGTCAAACATAGAATTAAATTTGACTACAACCAATTAACTAAGACAATAAGCTATTAACTTTTTGATAGAGTTAAAATTATTGTTTTAAAAAAATATTTAAATATTAATGTTAGCTGAGATTTAATATTGTATTTGATAAAAGAGTTAAAAAAAAAATAATAGAAATTTGATAAAACATTTGATGAATAGTTAAGAGTGATTGTTTATTACAAAAAAGCAAACAAAAGGTTTAACCACCTCTGATGTCCAAAAAATCAAATACCTCTAAAGAGAATAAATAAGACCAAATTATTTAATAACTTTAATGAGTGGATTAATTAATTATTTTGTTTTTTATTTCTTTATCAAAAGTAACTCAATAAAAAAAAATTGTAAACTAAAATGGACTTTGAAAATCAAGGTTACCATTTTGGACGAATCAACCAAGAATAAAATAATTGTAAAAGTAACCTAATTTTGGTTTTTATGTTTATCATTGGTGGGAATTGTAAGGATGATGAATGGTAGGTGGTAGGTCCAATTTTGGTAATAGTGATATTTTTGGTCAACGAAAATAAGTTTCTACTACAATGGCAAGTAATCTTAAAAAATAAATAAATAAAATGTATATTATTCGCAATTTGTCGTGTAAAGAATTATTTTTAAAAAAAAGACCAGAACTTTTCAACCGTAGACTACCTCTTCGCCAACCACTCTCTTTCCCTTTTCCCAGACTTCTCCTTTATTTTCATTTCTCTCAACTCTTGTTTCATGAAGAGAGCTTGTATTGTTCTCTAATGGCGGACTGTAAACCCAACCCGTTTGTTTCTTTCATATTCAGTTTCTTGATCCTCCCTGTTGCCGTCGTGTCCCAGGCCTACACACCCACAGACAACATAGTGCTTGATTGTGGTTCCCCTCAGAACTCAACTGTACCTGGTGATGCCCGGCCCTGGCTCAGCGATGTCAACTCCAAATTCTTCCTTTCCAATCAGAACGACATGTCGGTCATCGCACAAGCAGACCCGCAGTCCCCTCCGGTCCCCGGGCCCCCTTACTTAACGGCACGGCTGTCCCGCTCCGCGTTCACGTACTCTTTTCCGGTGAGCTCCGGCCAGAAATTCATTCGCCTTTACTTCTACTCTGCTCCCTACCCCAACTTCCAGCGCTCCCAAGCTGTGTTCTCCGTCACGGCTGGCGTCCACACTCTGCTTCGCGATTTCAACGCCTCCGTCAACGCCGACGCCTCTGATCATCCCGAGATTTCCCGCGAGTTCTGCGTGTTTGCGGAGGGAAACGGTGAGATACTTAACGTTACCTTTACTCCCACGAATGGAGACTCTTATGCGTTTGTGAGTGGGATTGAGATTGTGTCCATGCCTCCCAATCTTTACTACACCGAACAGGGTGGGACGGGGTTGAGATTCATCAACCGCAATAATGATTTCGTTGCGGTTGATAACCGTACATCTCTTGAGATGGTTTACAGGATGAATATTGGGGGGAACTCTATCTCCCCTTCAAAAGACACTGGAATGTTTCGAACTTGGTCACAGGAAAGTAATCTGTTGCCGGGGATGCCAGGGAATTCTCTTCCTACTAACGTATCGGCTGCTATCAATTACACTAAAATACAGAACTACTCGGCGCCGGAGGATGTGTATCGAACGGCCCGAACAATGGGACCGAATAGTATACTTAACCATTTGTACAATCTGACTTGGGAGTACCCTTTAGATCCTGGATTTCCCTACATGTTTCGACTTCATTTCTGCGAGTTTGAAGTTGAAATCAATGAAGCAGGTGACAGAGTGTTCTTGATTTATATTGGAGATGCTATAGCAGAGGATCAATTTGATGTGTTTCCACGAGCTGGCGGGAAAGATAGTCCTATTTATAGAGATTATGCTGTGTTTCTATCTCCCAGCAATCAAAAGAAAGTGAATCTCTCTATTAAGTTGCAAGCCAACCCAGATGACTCTAAAACAAGATTCGCAAACGTAATCTTGAATGGTATTGAAATCTTCAAGTTAAACGATACTAATGGAAATCTCGGTGGCCAAAATCCAGACCCACCTCCCAACACTCCGACTCAATCTCTTCCACCCTCGACCCCACAATCGAAGAGTCCATCAAATGCTAAAACGGTTGCAATTGTGGTACCCATCGTGGTTGGAAGCCTGATCGTCCTATTGGGTTTGGGTTTGTTTCTTTATCGGCGAAGGAAGACATTTACCGACCAAAATTCCAATGATGGAACTTCATGGTTGACTCCATTCACTACATCGACCGAAAAATCAAGCAAGACCCACAACTCAAATCTCCCCTCTGATCTATGCCGCTACTTTTCACTGACTGAGATCAAAGCAGCAACAAAAAACTTCGATGAACTTTTGATCATCGGCGTTGGCGGATTCGGAAACGTCTACAAAGGCTACATCGATGATGGAGCCACCCAAGTGGCGATTAAACGGTTGAAATCAGGGTCGAAACAGGGAGCACACGAGTTCAAAACAGAGATTGAGATGCTATCTCAACTTCGCCATCTCCATCTCGTCCCGCTTATTGGGTATTGCAATGATAGCCACGAAATGATTCTAGTCTATGAGTACATGTCTCACGGAACCCTCCGCAGCCACCTTTACGGCGACAACGAACAGCCTCTTCCATGGAAGCAACGCCTCCAGATATGCATCGGAGCTGCAAAAGGGCTCCACTACCTCCACACGGGAGCCAATAAAACAATCATCCACCGCGACGTCAAAACAACTAACATCTTACTTGATGAAAAATGGGTCGCGAAGGTTTCCGATTTCGGGCTTTCGAAAGAAGGGCCATCGAACGTGTCGAAAGCACACATCAGCACAGTAGTGAAAGGCAGCTTCGGGTACCTAGATCCAGAGTATTACCGACGTCAACAGCTAACTGAAAAATCCGATGTGTACTCATTCGGAGTTGTTCTTTGTGAGGTACTTTGCGGTCGTCCGCCGTTGATGCGCAACGCGGACAAGAACCAAGTGTCTCTTGCGGACTGGTTCCGACGATGCAACCGGAGCAACACGGTGTCTCAAATCATTGACCCACATGTAAGGAGCGAGATCTCGCCGGAGTGCTTGAGGAAATTCGTAGAGATGGCAGTGAGGTGCGTAGAAGATGAGGGGATAAAGCGGCCAGCGATGAAGGACGTGGTCTGGGGATTGGAGTTTGCGATGCAATTACAGAAGGGAGATGAAAATGATGATGTGGACGGCGGCGGCGGAAAGAAGGAGAGCGGCGGAGAAGAGTGGTTGGTGGACGAGGCGTTGTTCAGTAGCAGCGCTGATCAGAGACACGAGTCGGAGTCCGGGGTGAGCAGCTATGTGACCACGACAAGCAATAGTGACTACTCCACTTATTCGTACAATAAAAGCACATCCAACGTTTTCTCTGAGATTAAAGACCCCGCCGGAAGATGAAGAACTCATTTGCAGCATTTTTACTTTTACTTTTTGTATTTATTTTGAAGTAATAATTACAGTGGTACAAGATTCTGCGGAGAAATGTTGTAACTAAAAATAAATTGTACTCAGTAATTAATAGGAAAGTTGAGATTTGTAAACCAAACTAATACCAAATGGATTAGCGTAAAATGATTTCATTATTTACTTATAAACGAATTTAATATCAATGTCACTGGTTCCATGAGGCAAATCAATATTTGTCCCTACCTCTCTGGGTACTAAAAAAAAAGATGTGGATTATAATAGATATTTTGCAAGAGAGTATTAGTCAACTAGCAAACCATCAATAAAAGCAATAAGTACTCAAAAAAAAAATAATAATAAAAGCAAGCTCAATGGATATAAATATATATGAAGTGATCATGTGTTTGAATTCTAATATTTGTTTGAACTAAAAAAAACATTAAAAAGGTACAGAAAAAAAAGAAAAGAAAAGAAACTTAGTGTAGTAAGAAATTTGTTATTTGAGTCCCTCTAACTTGATTATACAAAAATAATAAATTAGGTAAATAGTTTATAGATTCCTTTCCTTTGATCATATTTAAGAGTGCAAGATTCAATTCTATAAAAAAAAAATTAAAGAGAAAAACTTGCCTCCTTATGGCTAACGAGGCAAATCCTCCTTAATTCCTTAATGGGAGTATGGTGCCACAAATCTTTCCTTATTTTAAAATTAGGATTGTTTAAAGAAAAAATTTGTAGCACCAAACAGTGCCACATACCCCACTAAGAAGGATTTGCCTCTTTAGTCATAAGGAGACAAGTTTTTCTCTTTTTGAAATAGGTTAATGTTGCTACACTACTTTTTTTTTTTTTTTTTGGTTACTCTTAAACAATTGAGCATTAATCTTTGAGTTGTTAAAGCTTTATTAACTTTATTATTATGTTGCAACTAATATGTATAGGATACAATCATACATTTTTTCACATTTAAGGGTAGAAAATTTAAATATAGGATAACTATATATAAAGTAAATACAACAATGCAGACATCTTTCCACAAGAGGCATAAGGCCATAAAAATACAAAGCAAAATAGATGCGGGTACTTTTCATACTAGGGAACAATCGGCACAAACCATGAGCATATAGAACATGAACTTTGAAGAGTTCAAAAGGAAATGTCCAATAAACTTCATCAAGCTAGAAATGTTTGACATTTGACAATCAAACTAGAAATGATTGACCCATGATGCATTTAAGCTGTGCTATATAATTTTCTAATGATTAATTCTAAGGGTAAGACTAGGTCCTTCACTTTTGAGTCACATTTTACACAAGTATATGTAGTCGAGTGTACAACAAGTGATAAGTATTGATTTATCGTTTTGCACAAGGAATTGTTAACTAATAGTCCTAACTTAAAAGTCAAAAGTAAAAATGTAAGCCTCGTTCAGTTGGTTGGTGGTTTGGTTCATAAGTCTAGCAGATTAAGTTAAAGCGATTAGTTAAAGCACGGAAAGTGATTAATCTATAGTTCAAGATAAATATTAGAAGTTTAATTCATGGTATAATTTGGCTTTAAAATCCCTTACTAGAGTAAATACAACAAACTCGTTGATACTCTACCCGTGAGTTAGGGTTTAAAACAAGTGGTATGCATGCGACTAGTGGGTGGTTATCTTTAATCCTTTCCCTAAATATATAAGAGATCATGCATTACCTAGCGATTACAATTGGGCCAATACCTTGTCGCCCCCTTTCTCAAGGCGGACGACAAGTGAGCTAAAGGTGGGTTGTCAGTTGACCTTCGGTATTTAAAGCAATTGCTATAAATATTAACGCATCTTCCTTTATTATGACCTATAACTAATTGTTTATTCGTTCTTTTACTATTGTTTAGCATGTGTCTTAGTTAAGAATGTAAATGTGCATGATAATGTGACAAAACAATAAAGTTCTAAGGACAAACATTTGTGTTATGAAATCCACATGCTTGCGCTACAACCTACTCCTAAGAATTCAAAGTAAAAGTCCTAAAATATGAAAATAAAGAAACAAATAAAACTGGTTGTTGAAGCACTGACGCTGCTGTCACTTACAATTTCTGAACTTCGACAAACACCATGGTATTAGCTTGCTCGGATTTCATAGACAACACTTGTTCATTAGAAGAATCAGTGGCGCTTAAGGAGAAAGATGTAATCATAGGGGTAGAAAAGATGTACCAGCTGTGAATTACGAACAAACTCGTGAAAGATCATATGATAGAAGACTGATTATATCCATGGACGTTAACTTGTCATATAGAGTTCAACATAGGTCTTTAGTGGAATAAACTAATGTTAATGAACATGGATTGGATCACTTTCATAGTAACATTTTTCAAAAAGTTGAAAAACATCCCTGAAAGTTGTAATCTCTTTTCTCCTCCATAGTCAGATTATACTGACAAAGTTCCTAGCTCCCTTCTCTAAAGGCTTCCCACCAAGCATTCAGTTGTAGCAAAGAAGCCATAGCCTAGAAGAGCAGAGGAAATCGTTCGAGATCGTCCACAGGGAATAGTCGATCCTACTCGACATAAAGACCCCCCGGATTATGTAAGTATTTTTTTTCAATAACATGTCAATCACCTAGAGTATTGCATTTAGATTAATTATTGTAAAAAAATTTAGGTTAAATACCATTTTGGTCTCTCTACTTTCAAATGTTCAATTTTAGTCTCTAGACTTTCGTGTTTGTTCAATTTTGGTCCCTTAACTTTAAAATATTCAATTTTAGTCCCTAGACTTCATAAAGCTTAAAAATAGTCACTCTCCTTAAAATATGTTTTAACTACATTAGAAACTTGAAGAGTTGTAAAAAAAAAGTTAAAATAATTATTGAATTAGTCGATTTATTATTTGGGTTTAGGGTTCACAATCCCTATTTTGGAGGAAAATCAATATGAGATTTCACTCCAAATTTTTATCGAAGAAGAGCGAAGAAGAATTTGAAAAAGAGAAGAATAAGAGATCGATTCATGGTGGGTTTTCCCTCTATCTTTTTGTTCTCACTTCTTTTGTTCTTCTCTTTTTTTTTTCTTAAATCGCAAAAATCTAGAAACCTTTTATGCAAATGGACGATAATATAAGAGGAAAGGCCTTCTAGTGAAGAAAAGAGTCGTCACAGGTCATAATTAAACTAATTCCAAACACATTAATTCTTAATATATATATATATATATATATATCTGCAATTAAAGAAAATTATGATCATGAACTGAGCTAAAGAATATCTGTCATAGTTGAGTTAGTGTAGCTAAAATGAATGAGCTGATTGATCAAAAACTTTGAGGGGCTGGCATTGGAGTGGAGGGAAAGTGCCACTTAATACAATGAAGAGAGAGTAAAGCAATAAAGGTCCAGGCATCAATTTTGATCTATATTGAAAAAGGGGCCCGCCTTGTTTGCTTGCTCTATTGAAAATTGATACCTTTATCTTTATCTATCACTAAGACTACATGTAGGTTGCAAAGTAACTAATTCAAATTAGTCCAATCTGCGCCATTCAAGCTAATCTCTCGGGTATGATAAATAAAAATGGTGTATAATGTATGGTTCTATCTAATGCATATTGCATATTGCATATATATATATATATATATATATATATATATATTTATATATATATATTGTTATGATTGTTTGCATCGAATAGAGCAAGGTCGCAGCTACAATAGATTGATAATAACAATAATAACGAAGAGAAAGAAGAGAATGAACGACACAGTGATTTTATGTGGAAAACCCCTAAACAAATTAGGGTAAAAACCACGGGCAATGATAGAAGAATTTCATTATAAAAATAGGAGTTACAAACTTTCTCTCTTATAAAGTAGTAACAAACTCTCTTATAAGGAGAAACTCTCTCTATTTTTATCTCACACCCTCACTTACTTAGATGTGGGATGTCATGGGAGATTTTGGGATCGTTTGCCAACTAATGGCATCACCTATTTATACTACTCATAAACTTGGCCTCCAAGTATGATCCAATGGTCCACATTTTTCCTTGGTGATCAAGTAAATCATGTGGCCATTATTTTGCCACAACTTCACTTTGGATAAGAATGAGTAGATATTTCTTGACAACATATCTAGATCTTTCTTCAACATTCTTAGACAAAGAGTATTCTAGAATTCTCTTCACCATTTTAAGACCATTGATGTTCTAGAATTCTCTTCACCATTCTCAGTCAAATGGTGTTTTAGAATTCTCTCACAATTCTTAGACAAATGGTGTTCTAGAATTCTCTCCACCAATCTAGAACATATGTGAATTATCTAGAACCTTCCTTAGCTATCTAAGATAAAGTTGAATGGTCTAGCATATTCCAATATTATTCAACATATATATATATATATATATATATATATATATATATATATATATATATATATATTTTGCCACATTCACAATAATGACTGATTCACAATTTGGTTTCTACAAATTGTTGTACTTTGTGTGTGTGTGTGTGTGTTTTTTTTTTCTTCTTTCTTCTTTTATTGTTTTCAAGTTAATCCTTATGTTAAAGAACAATGAAATGTAGGGTTGTTGTGTGTGTCTTTGCTCTTCGCCATCCATAGACTATCGTCATCTGCCCAAATTGTTGTCTTTCTCATGAATGTGTTGAGATTGCGATTTTAAGTGAACCGAGATAACTTTCTAATGATTGGAGAAAAATATTCATCTTTTACGATATTCTATTAAAGATAAATTTTTTTATATATAATAACTCTCAAGAATTGAGAGTAATGACTAAAATATTTAAAAGTTTGTGAGAAAACTATGTTGCATTATAAAAATAAGTTGCTAATATGTTTTGATTTAGCATCATGATTATGGAGAAATGCAATATCCTATAGTTTTCTGTTTAGGATAATCTTTTGAAGGTTTTTCTATACCAAATATGCATGACTATGCGAATATTAATGTTTTATTATCAAATAACCGTTTTCCATTTTTTGCTGCAACATTCCAAAGGAACGAAATGTGAGGTTAAGCTAAAACATTATTGAAGTAGAAAAGCCTGAAAACATAAATTGGCGCTCATGAAAAATATCTAAAGAAGACGCGTGTCAAAGATCCAAGCAATGTCGTCTAATCGCAGTCGTTAATTCTTAACCGCTCCAGCAAAAAGTAGAGACGTAGATCATGGAGCAAAAAATGTCAAAAGTGGAGCAGGGTGGAAGAAATTGTGGAGCACAACATTTGTCGAGATGGTGTATAAAAGTTGATGATCGTCATTGTTGAAGTATGCCCCATTTTTGGATTCCGAGAGATTTGAATGATGAAGATTTCACTAGAGTTAAATTACTTAGGGTTATTGTCATTCCTAGTTTATCTTTTAGCCATTTCTTAGCATTAGTTCTTAACTTTAGTTGTTTTCATTTTTCAATAGAATAGTTAGTTGCTGCAACTTGCAGTAGTGATTGGAGCTACTAAACGTTGGTCGGAGCTAGGTTCAAAGTTGCTTTTTTTGTGATTCTGACTAGACTTCTTCTTAACTTTTCCTCCCCCACTATCCTATATTTTGTTTTATTTCGCTTAAGCTTTGTTCCAAACACTTGTTATATTGGAATTTGATTGATGTCATGAAGTTTCTTTAGACCTTGCCATGAATCTATTTACCATAATGAGGAACTAAATTATCAATCAAACGGAAATATGCAAATAGGAGTCAAATGTTGCAGCATAGAGGTAGGAAGATGTCAAATTGTGAATGCATGTTGTTTTAACTTTAAATACATTCCAGTCGATCAACCATTTGTGTTTTTTTTTGTTTTAATTCCGAGGGGTGAAGGATAAGAGGACCTTGCATAATACACACTAGGATTGTTTAGCTTAAACTTGCAATTTAAGGAACTATTAGAAATAATGTTCTTACTAATGTTTTCGACTATTTTCTCATTTAAATGTTGAAGCTAGAGAGAGTTAGTGTAAGAGCAAGTCATTAGTTTGCTTCTCACTAATACACTTCATTGTTGCAGCATAATACTCTGAACATTATTTACCTCATTCTGATACATTTACATCGATTATACTAGTTTTTATCAACCTTTGCAATTAATCCAATTAGAACTTTAGGTAGTACATGTATTTTGTTGTAGCATTTATTTTCCGTAAAGTAGTAACTAGGATTCACCAAACCAATATCCCCCGTTACTTGACTCTCATGTGTTGTGAATGAAATGAATGGAATAACAAATTCCTGCGAAGATGACATGTACTTTAATTAAAATTTGCTACAGAAAGACTGTATATAACACAATCCAATCTAAGAGTTGCATAGAGTAATTAAATAATATATAACTTTGCTAAAGCATAACTCTAGAGCTGCGTGATCTTTTGCAAAACAAGTTTTTGGCGCCCTTGCTAGAGATTTTTAGAGTTTTTATTCATTTTAGAGTTAATTGTGTAAATTGTTGACTATTTTATTGCAGGAGAATTGGTGCATGCGAGGCTTAGACGTTGATTTTGATATAGAGCTAGAGAGGAATTTTCACAGAAGGAACCAAGAGAATAGAAGGATGGCTGCCAACCAGTAAGGTGATGTGCCTAAAAAAAATGCTAGAGCAAGGCAGGAGGAGTAAAATCCATAAGCACCATAGCAAAGACTTGATGCAGAACCAGTAGTAGAGGAGCAACTAGTTAATCTCATCATGATAGAAAAGGATAGGGAGAGAGTTTTGAGAACATATGCGATACCAGATGTGGCAGAGCTTCAAAGAATCACAATTAGGCCAAATATACAAGCCAGAGCATTCGAGCTAAAGCCAATGATGACTACGCTGCTACCACAAATGGGCCATTTTCTTGGGTTACCGATAGAAGACCAACATCAACACATAAGAAACTTCATGGGCATTAGTGATTCATTCAAAATATCAACACATGACGCAAGATGAATTAAAGATGAACTTATTTTCACATTCACTACAAGGAAATGCTTAAGCGCGGATCAGCACACTAGGAGAAGAAGGTGTGGACACATGGAGTGAGCTAGTAGAAAGATTTTTAACGAAGTTTTTCCCCCCGAAAAGGAACATGGAATTTAAAAATGAGATCATGTAGTTTGAGCAAGAGGACGGTGGATGTAATGCCCTACTTTTGCTCTATACAAAGTTAAAAAAAAGAAAAAAAGAAAAAGAAGAATTAAAAAAAAAAAGGCAAGCTTCCAACAGACAAAAAAGAGAAAGTCAATAATTATTTTTATTTCTGTATAGACAATGCGCATCCTTTCAAAGTGCTCTCCATTAGGCAATATGTGGCTGAACTCAAATATATCATTCATTTCTTTTTCTTCGATGTATCGCTCAATGATTTCGTCTGCCACCACTACAATTATCAGAATAGATGGTGGGATAGAATTTTTTTTTTCAAAAAACACGGATGAAATGTGACAAACAAAAAAATAGTGAATATTTGAAGATGGGCAAAAGAAATGCACGTCTTAAGAACTAAACGGTGGCAGACATATTTGATGATAGGTAGCTCGTCGCCGTTAACTAACCGCCTTCAATGTTTAATGGAGACAGGCTGCATGTCATCAAATATGCCCCCCACCGTTTCCTTTGTATAGCATTAATTTTTCCCTTCATTTTTTCATTTTTTTTCCCGAACCCTACTATGCTTCTGTGCTTTTCCCTTGCAACCACTATTTTGAAGTTGTTAGCTGCGATCACCGTCCTCTGTCCATTTCGAAGGTGTTTTCTCTGACCACTGTGCTCCAACCATTATACTCTTTTCTATCGGCCTCTTCTTTCCCTTCAAAATGAAGGCTTGACGAAATCCAAATCAAACCAATCTCACTTCTCACCCACGATTGTTTCCTAAATTGGAAAACAATCTAACAAAATCATTACTCTTAGTCCTCCTTAAGATCAACCATCTTTCTCTTATTCACTCCCATTAACATAAGACCCTCAGTTCGATCCATTTGGGCTGCACTTTTCTGGCTTTCACTTTGAAATGTTCTAAGTTTTTTTATGACCATGGAGTGGAAATAAATTAACATCAAACCAGATAATCAATCGCGTCGCCGATCCATTTAGTAAATGTTCAAGTTTTAAGTTATTGTTCATAGTGGGTTGTGGCAATCATCCATGATGGCTTGAGAAAATTATATTGTTCAAAATAAAATTTTCAATTTTGAAGATAAACAGTAATGAGATTTCTTTTATTTAACAATCAAAAGTTAATTAGTGTTTATTAGATATATAAATATTTAGAGTTTTTATGCATTTTTTTATTTTAAATAAATGTTAATACATCACATCATCAATTTATTAAATTTAAAATTTTTCTACTCTTCATCTTTGTCTACATTGCTTTAAGACACTAACAAAACTAAAATTGAGTATTATTCAAATGTGAAGGATTAAAATATTCATTTTTAAAATGTAGAGACCAACGTAAAACTCAACTTAGGGGGTAAACATGGGTTGGGTTGAACAACGTTTTCAACCCAATCCAAATTTTCAGGTTGGTCATTTTTCCAACTCAACCCAATCCAATTAAGAAGACAACCCAATCCAATCCTTATTTTTCGGGTTGGATTGAGTTGGGTCATTGGGTTCATAATATATTGCAAATATATATATATTTAATTAAATTAGTCCTACACTGTATATAAACAAAATACAATCTGAATATTAAAAAAAAAAAACAAAAACAAAATACAATCTCTAATCCTTATCTTATCAAGTTAATAAAATGAATTTAAATATTAAATTTGTAAAATATTCAATAAAAACCACTCCCTATTAGTCTATCATTTCAACTATGTAACCTAAAATAAATACATAATTAAACCCAACACAAATATATCAAATAATTTTTTTATACATTTATATCATGATATATAGATTATAAAGACTTAAAAAAAGATATTAAAAAATAAAAAGTATAATAATTAAATAAAATAAATATATATATATAATCTAAATACTTAAATAACATGTTATAGGTAAAAAAAAAACTAAATAATATATTCGGGTTGGTAGGGTTCGGTTAGATTGATTTTATGTAATCCTTAAACTAACTCAACCTATAAAAATTTCATGACTTTTAACCCAATTCAATCAATAAAATTAGATTTAGTTTGTTTGGGTTAGTCGGGTTGTTGAGTTATTTGAACACCCCTCACTCAACCGACCCGCCAAAAAGATATTTTTCTAAGTATAAACAACTTTTGCACATCGGATCCAGAATAATTCGCTCAAAACTTTGTTTCCACCGAATTGGAGTTCTGAATTTCGATCGAGTTCCAGTTGGGATTTCAATCATCTGAAACTAAGCGAGGATGTCCGGAGAGCGACAATGGAGTCTCCAAGAAGCGTCGCATGATGATTCGACGATGGCCTATAAAAAGGCCGACATAAAGATTTATCTTGATAAAGGCGGTGATCTGGAGAAGGTAACTGCTATTTTGTTTTGAGTTGTCTCTCTTTTCTTCAATTTCTATTGAATTTGACTCTGAATTTTGTTTTGAGGGATTTTTTTTAGGGAGTTCTTGTTTTTCTTCACTGGTTTTGTTTGCGGGTTTCATCCTCGACTATGATTCTAGATACTGAAACTTTAAGTGTAGATTTCCATGGATTATGAAATTTCTATATTTTTTACGGGTTTTCACATTGTATTGCCATTTCCTGCCTGGGAGTTTGATGCCGTGAACTGGGCAGACCTTGGAATCTACTGATACTTATGTTTTCTTAATCTAGTTTGTTATTTAGGTTTTTCTAGTTGTGTATTTACGCTTGAGAATTGATGCCGAATCTTACGGTGATCATTATAATTTATATGGAAAGGAATGGGTGGTGGAGGTGGTCATGACCCCCTCATTTTGGGTTTGAGAAAGTTTGGACTTACTAAGCTCTTAGATAAGCTCACAAATAGAAGATTTAGTGATTTTTCAACTTGGGTTCCCTTTAAATTGACACGGTAGGCGTAGGCGAAAATTGATGTAGGCCATGAACATAATGTAAGAAGTGAAGCAGCGCTTTTTTGATACCTTAACACCTTGTTGTAAAAGAAAGATCTTAAACGCCATTGTTTGAATATAGGCTGGCGCCAAAGGCGAGGAGAAATGTGGTACACCCCCATCAGGATCTCTACCTAGGAACTTCCAAGAAACTCTCTAAATGCAATAGCTTAGCCCCATTTCTAACCCTCTTTCAAATGTCAATCTTATTGTTTAGTTTGTGCGTTTGATGTTGATGTTTGTTGATGGTGGTGTTTCATTAAGGGATCAAAATCTGGTGCTTCAATGAACTTGTCTAGCTGCCAAAGAACTAGAATGAATGTTACTATTAGGCAACTTCGCCCCTCAATGATCCAGCAGATGAAACACCCTTGCAATGAGTGACAAAGATCAGTGTTTGCCGTGCAAGGGAGAGAAAGTCATTCAAGAGAAGGGAATGGAGAAAAGAGACCAAATAATAGATGTTTCATATATATATATATATATGAAAAATCTATCTTTATCACACATCAAAATCTTAGAAATTTAGTCGGAGTTTTGAAAGGATTGGTGGTTTATTGGTTTTATTGTTCGAGAATATTGCATTATAGGAAAAGTATATTGTTCACTAAAACACTGACGAAGTAAAGAATATTGTTCTACATAATTTATCCCTTTTTTCAATTCTACATAATTTATCCTTCATATTGCATTATAAGAAAAATCAATTACAGTATGTCCGATCTAAAATCTTGCATCTTACTACATGATAAATTATTAATAATTAAAGACACTACTTATAAATAGATAGGAAAGATTACCTGCAAATCAGTCTTAGTTCATCGTCCAGCTGGGTCCTTAATTTCAGAAAAAACAGTACCCAACATCCCTTTATTATACCCATAACTAGAATCATCACTATTGCTTGTCGTCAAATCACTGCTAATGCCGGTATCCGACACACTGCACTTGTCACCGGAACTACTAATCAATATCTCCTCAATCAACAGCTCTTCTTCGCTACCGCCAACGTCCTTCTCGTCATTCTCATCTTCCTTCTTTGTTGATGCTTCTTGCAATTGCAATGCGAACTCCAATCCCCACACCACATCATTCATTGTCGGCCGATCTTTTCCAACATCTTCAATGCAACTCATTGCAACCTCCACGAACTTTCTCAAGCAATTCGGCGAGATCTCGCTCTTGATGTTCGGGTCCACGATCTGACCCACCACGTTGTCGCGGTAGCACCGTCGAACCCATTCGGCTAGATACACTTGCTTTTTGTCTGCGTCGCACTCTATTGGTGGACGAGCACAGAGCACTTCACACAAAACTATCCCAAATGAATATACATCAGATTTCTCTGTTAGTTGTTGTCGTCGGTAGTACTCTGGATCTAGGTAACTGAAGCTGTCTTTGACCATTGTGCTAATATGAGCCATCGACATGTTTATCCCCCCTACTTTAGGGAGCTTGAAATCAAAAACCTTAGCGACATATTTGTCGTCGAGTAAAATGTTGGTTGTTTTCACATCGCGGTGGATAATGGTGTGTTTGGTTCCGGTGTGAAGATAGTGTAGTCCTCTGGCAGATCCAATGCAGATCTGGAGGCGCTGCTTCCATTTGAGAGGTTGCTTGTCGCCACTGTAGAGATGGCTACGAAGGGTACCATGAGACATGTAATCGTAGACTAGAATCATTTCATTGTCATCGTTGCAATACCCAATTAGGGAGACAAGATGAAGATGGCAAAGTTGAGAGAGCTTCTCGATCTCTATTTTGAACTCGTGTGCTCCCTGTGAACTTGGTTTCAGTCGTTTGATCGCCACTTGGGTGACACCGTTGTCGATGTAGCCTTTGTAGACGTTACCAAATCTGCCAACGCCGATAATGAAAATGTTGTCGAAGTTCTTTGTGGCGGCTTTAATCTCCGACAATGTGAAGTAACGACACAAATCAGATGCGAGATTTGAGCTGCAGGCTTGGCTTGATTTGTTGGTTGATATGGAATAAGGAGCCCATGAGGAAGCCCCTTCCTTTGAGGTTTGATCTGTCAATATTGTAGGTCGACAAAAAACAAACAAACAAAGAGCTGATATGAGAGCCACACCTCCAACTACAGTACATATTACAATTGCCACCATTTTTCTATTTGACGAATTCTTTGTTTGAGGGATCAATGGAAGAAGATATTGGGTTGGTGAGTCTGGGTTTTTTCCAGCCAGATTACCACTCGAATCGTTTAACTTGAAGATTTCGATTCCATTCAAGATCACGTTGGTGAATCTAGTTTGAGTATCGTCTGGATTTGCTTGGAGCTTAATAGAGAGTATTTCTTTCTTGTTGTCATTCCTATGAGACACAAGCACGACGTAATCTCTATAATATGGAATCTTTTTCCCACCAGCCCATTGAACCACATCAGCAGATGGCTCAGCAAGCATCTCACTAATATAAATCAAGAACACTCTGTCACGTGTGTCATTGATTTCACTTTGAAACTCGCAAAAATGAAGCCTAACCATGTAAACGAATCCAGGATCTACAAGGTACTCCCAAGTAAGGTTGTAGCTCTTGTTCTCTGTAGCATTCGGTCCCATTGTTCGGGCAGTTCGATACATATCCTCTGGTGCTGTGAATGGCGGAAAGAAGTTGTAATGGAGTTGAATAGATGCGTCAGCAGGACGAGCATCATAGAACGGACTAGGCACGTAATGCTCTTCGTTCGACCAAGATCGAAACATTCCACTGTCATCAGCGGGGGAGATGAATTTTCCACCAATATTTATTCGGTATAGCGTCTGAAGAGATGTGTAGTTTTCGATTGGGAAGAACTTATTATTTTGGCCAAGAAACCTCAATCCCCGACCCCCTTGGTCGTTTGAATCGGGTGGTGTATAATACAGATTAGAGGGCATGGATAAAATCTCAATCCCATTGATGAAAGCATACGATTCTTGATTGGTGGGAGTGAAGGTCAGATTGAGTTTCTGATGGTTTGGCTCCACATACAAACAGAACTCAAGGAAAAATCCATCTTCATAAGAGGAGTCAGCGTTGAGAGAAGCATGGTAATCACGAAGCAGAGTGTAGGCACCAGTTGTAACGGAGAAGACAGCTTTGGAGCTCTCAAAGTTGGAATAGTTAGCAGAGTAAAAGTAAAGGCGAATGAATTTTTGGCCTGGACTCACCGGAAAAGAGTAGGTGAACTCGGAGTGGGACAGGCGTGCTGTTCGGTAAGGTGGTTCGGGGACCGGAGGAGAGTGTGTATCTACATGTCGGATGACCGACATGTAGTTGTGATGGAGGTTGGAAGGGAAGAATTTGGAGTTGACATCGCTGAGCCAGGGGCGGTGATCCCCTAATACAGCAGAGTTTTGAGGGGAACCACAATCAACCACTATATTATCGGTGGGTGTGTAGGGCTGCTGCGCACAGAGGGGGAGAAACTGGAGGCACAATAAACTGAATAGGATGGTAGCAGTAGCAGTTGGAGAAGCATGGTTGGGTTTACAATCCGCCATTAGTGGAGTTTAATTATTTTTAAGATATAAAAGAAAGAAGGTTTGGAAAAGAAATTGAAACACAAGTAGATGGGGTCACTCCGGTAGAAGATTGATAGAAATTGCGCTAGTCACTCTCTTATCATAAACCATGGACTTACTTTTCCTCGTCAACAATTTTGTCCACAATCGATTTGGTTTTCATTTTTCTTTGCTTTCTATCTGGAAGAAAATCTTGTATCAAATGATGATTAGAACTATAAATTTTAGGAAAAAATTGCACAATTACAACCTTGAATTTTTTATTTGATCAATTACATCCTTAGGGAACGTTTGTTTTAAGAGGAGATGAGATGTTGGGCGCCTCGTTTGGCCTGCGTTGTTTACTTCTTTGCTGGATGAGATGAAATTTTCATAAAACATCTCCATACGATGTTGGGCTAATGCCCACGTGCTTCTCACGAGTTTTTTTTTCTTTCCTTCTCTCTGCGTTTTTAATTCGATTTTTTTACAGATAAAACCCATCGATACTAAAAAAATAAGATCGAAAAAAATCAAATGAGTTGAAAGTAGTGGGTGACGAGATTCCAAGAGAGTTAAACATCGATTTGGTGAGAGATCGAGTGATGAGATGCGGCTGAGCCATTGCATTCTTCATTGGGGGTTCAATTTTAATGAACATAGCAGTTCAGGCACTTTCACCTCTCACTCAGCCTGGTTTTCTGAATAATTTTGCAATGATTTAGGTTATCGCAAAGAAAATGGATTTTCAATTGTAAAATTCTATGAAGCTTATGTAATTCCAATGGGTGCAACAAAATTTGAAGCAATTTTATTTTCTCATTTCGTGGTCTTTGAGACCGGCAGCTGGATTGAGGTGTTACTGTAATATTAAGTGTGCTTTCACCGTAAATCAAAGCACACATGAGTTTTTTTGCATATGGACAAGCGTGCTTCCTTTGTTATTTGTTTCTTGAGAATCCAGTGTTATTTTTCTTGTGGAGCTGTTTGCATTTATCAAAATCAATTTCAGTAGATGAGATTGAGAAAGATGATAAAGATAAAAAGGTAGAGACAAAAAAAAAAATTCTAAATAATAATTCTATTCTATCATATTAGGTGGTTAATTTTAACACTTATCAAATTTGAGTATGTAATTGATCAAATTAAAAATTTAAGGATGTAATTGTTAAACAATATAGTGCACGAGTGTGTTCCCAATGGGTGGCGTAGTGGTTGAACACTTGGGCTTTGAGGGTATGCTCCCCTCAAGGTTTTGAGTTGAGTTTTTCATGTGACAGTACTCCTTTTTTGTCTTCGATACTTAACCTAGGGATGGACATGGTTACCCTTGTTTCAAAAAAAATTATAGTGCACGAGTGTTTGTACATGATTCCCTAAATTTTAAAATCAAAATTGGAGAGTTCATCAAGAGTATTTGGTTTCACACCAAAAGGTTGAATAGGCTATTTTAGGGCACTA
Organism: Sicyos edulis; assembly: GCA_036507275.1. Classification (NCBI taxonomy): domain Eukaryota; kingdom Viridiplantae; phylum Streptophyta; class Magnoliopsida; order Cucurbitales; family Cucurbitaceae; genus Sicyos; species Sicyos edulis. Next base: position 9,716,587 of record CM071851.1, read on the forward strand.
GGATGTGTTTGGGCATTGGTTTGTTTATTATAAAGGCTAAATTATCAAATATATTCATAAACTGACAACTTTGAAAAGTTTCAGAAATGGTCATGAAAACCTTTTGTTTATGTACCTCGAATTAGAGCTCTTAAGACCATTATTAGAGCTGGCCTTTCAGACTTCGATATTGGAACTTTTGAAGTTGGAATGCCTTTCTTGAAATAGAATAGAGTTCTCTCGAGGAATCAAAAAGTTTTAAGTAGGTTGTGGGGCTACTATTCTACTTAGGAAAATAATAGTAAATGTCTAAAATTAAAAATTATCCTAAAAAATGTTTATTAGTTTTTTTACTTCAAATTTTTGTCAAAATCATAATTAGTTGAAGAGAGATAATATTTACATTTTCATAGTATCTCTATTTTACATTTGTTAATATTAAAAAAATATAACAAAATAAAAATTGTCAACCTTCCCCCATAATTTAAGGAATAAAAAAACAAAAACATATATTGGAAACTCTCTCCTTAATTTAAAAAAATATATCTAACTACCATTATTTTATTTTTTACTTTTTTTTTGTTCTTTTATACTCTTAAATATCTATTCTCAACAATTATTTGAATCTAATAAATCATATATATCCTTCAACACTCAATCTCGTCCATTGATTTTTATTTTTTTTATCCTTTTATTCATTTGCAGGACATAACTTGCCACATTCTTCAGTTGTAGATCGATCTCACTCTCATTCGCCTTTTCGATTGTGATTTTATTTTTGTAGATTGATGATACAATTGTGCACCCAAGGTATTTTCATGAGTATTTGTTGGATTGTAACGCCGATTACAATTGTTTTTAACGGAGTTTGAGAAGTTGCGAATGTATATTCCAATGACACACAATGTGTTGACATCGTCCACGGATCCAACAATGTCTCAACTTTTATCCATCATCACTACATGTCTTGAATTGGACGGAAGTTCGAATGTCTAGTCTTTCTCTTTACCAATACGTGAATGAAAAAGCAAAGAGCATGCGGGTAACAGAAGATAGAGACGTGGAATGGATGATGTTTAATGAGTTTGCAAACGGTGTGTACATGATTGATGTGTTTGGACTGAAATCATGACAGTGTGTATTGGTACACATGAATATATAACCAAGAACAAGAGATGAAAAAAAACAATACATATAAATAAACCTAGTCAATCGAACAAACATGTTGGTTATTTTTAACTCATCTATCATCAGTATGCAAGGGACAATTAAATATGGCAGGTAAGTTTAGTATTTTTTTTTTATCTTATAGAGTGCATTGGATCTCCTTTTGAATTTATATTCATTGCATAATTGTCTTTGTTTCTTTTTAAGTATAGCGCTGCCAGACATCTTTCTTTTTAGTACAAATCGGAGGAGGGTGACTATAAATCTATCTCTAAAATAAATGAAAGTCAAATGCCAATTTTTCAAGATCGAATATGTGATCGTAGTGTCCTGCATTACTACCGAACAATGAAACTACTAGCTACTAACCCTTTTAGTCTCCTTTTGTATTTTTTTAACTTTATATTTTTAGCTTATGAATTATTTTTTTGTTAAAATATTAGTGATTTAATTAAAATTAATTTTTTTAATATATTTCTCTTCTAATCATTATTTTATCATTTAATTTAGATCTTTATTATAATCAAATGTTAGTTCAAACTAATTAATATATTTTTTTTTTGTTATATAGTATAACATGTTTTAAATTTTAAGTTTAATGTCATATTAAAAATTGTTAAGAAGAATATACCAAGTTTAAATATATGATACAATTATAAATAAGCTCTTAATTTAGTACTATATTGATGCAATTATAAATAAAAAATCTTACTTAAAATTATATATTATGAGAATTTAATTTTCATCTCTAAATTTTGACATTAAATTCAAACATTTGAGATATCTAAATTATTTAAATAATTCAGAAAAAAGTCTGATCCAAACCTCACGGTTAGTTATGATTGTGAAATTTAAATTTGTATGATATTTAAACAAATTCTTATAAAGACATTTCAAAGATTAATAATATATTAAATCTTATTATTATTATACTATATATATATATATAAATAATGAAGTCACTTTAATTTTAAGTTCTCATGTTCTCATAATTTTTAAAAAATTTCTATTACAATTTTATGTCTAGAGTATTTAAAATAAAACTTTAGTTTATTCATATAAATTATTGATAAAGATTCTTTTTTGGACAATTTCTAAGTTTTTCTTTTAATAAGTTTAGATTGCATTTAAAACAAAACTTTAACCGTTTTCATTTAAAGTTAACGTCAAAAAGTATTATTGTAACCGTTTTTAAAGTTTAAAAATATTTTAAAAACTTTTTAAAGTTCAAACGCAGATTTGATAAGAATCTTATAGTCTTGGTATTTAGCCTATTATAAATATTATTCTTGAAAAAAAACCTATTATAAAAGTAATCATGGATTATCCTAAATGATAAGTTATATAAATTGTGTTTGAAATACTGATTGTTATCAAAATTATCAAACTACTATGATACACAAGTTATATTATACTGAGTTAACTTACCATGGAAGTAAAAATGAGTTGACTCGTTCATTTGAATCATAAATAGTAAAAAAACGTACTATTCGCCATTTTGAACTATAGGGGCTGTTTGTTTGACTTATTTAGGTAGGAGTTGATATTAGGAGTTTTTCAACTCCTCTTAAAAAACCTACATCCAAACGAGTTTTTATTGACTTTTTCTCATTTATACTTTTAAAAATAACTCTCATTTCTAACCATTCATTTATAACTATTCAATCATTTCTAACCACTTATTTTTAATTATTTCTTTCAAATCAATCAAAATAACTCATTTTTAATAATTTCTTTTTTAACTACTAAAATTAACTACTCATTTTTAAATCTACATCCAAACAAGATTTTAACTCTAGCTCCTCTACACAACAACTACATCCAAACCAATTTTTTACACAACTTTCAATTTTTAATTCCTCGATATAACACCTTAACCCAGAAACTACTTAGCCCCATCCGATTCTTTAAAATGAACACAGAAAAAAATCTAAAACTTTCGTCGAATGATGCCTGGACAAATGACGGAGAAGAATAAAGTAAAAAAAACAAAAAGAAAAGAAAAACGGAGAGGAGAATTGTTCTTATTGGCAACAAAATATCTAAAATGAGGACCACCATGGCTAAAGTAAAATTAAAACATTTTGAAAATACAGCAAAAAAGGAATAAATCTGGACTAAAACACCAACAAAGTGGAGAATATTGTTCTGCATAATATATCCTTTTTGTTGAACTCTACACAGTCTATCCTCCATATTGAATTACAGGAAAAATATATTACAGTAAGTCTGAAATCTTGCATCTTTTTTTACCTGAAAAATTATTTATAATTAAAGACACTCGCCGGAAAGGTTTCCAGCAAATCTGTCTTAGTTCATCGTCCAGTTGGGTCCTTAATTTCAGAAAAAACAGTACCCGACATCCCTTTATTATACGTATAACTAGAATCGTCATTACTGCTTGTCGTCAAATCACTGCAAATGCCAGTATCCGACCCGCCAAACCGCACAACGGAACTACTAAACAACATCTCCTCCATCAACCACGCTTCTTCATCGCCGCCGTTGTCCTTCTTGTCATCTCCATCTATCTTCTTTTTCGTGGACGCTTCCTGCAACTGCAATGCAAACTCCAATCCCCACACCACGTCGTTCATCGCCGGCCGATTTATCCCATCGTCTTCGATGCAACTAACTGCAATCTCTATGAACTTTCTCAAACACTCGGGTGAGATCTCGCCCTTGATGTTTGGGTCCACGATCTGTCCCACCGCGTTGTCGCGGTAGCACTTACGCACCCACTCTGCTAGATACACTTGCTTTTTGTCTGCGTCGCGCTTCAATGGCGGACGAGCACAGAGTACTTCACACAACACTACTCCGAATGAATATACATCGGACTTCTCTGTTAGCTGTTGTCGCCGGTAGTACTCTGGGTCTAGGTAACCGAAGCTACCTTTGACCACTGTGCTAATATGCGCCTTCGACATGTTCGTTGGTCCCACTTTCGACAGCCCGAAATCGGAAACCTTAGCAACATATTTGTCGTCCAGCAAAATGTTGGTTGTCTTCACGTCACGGTGGATAATGGTGTGTTTGGTTCCGGTGTGAAGGTAGTGTAGTCCTCTGGCTGATCCGATGCAGATCTGGAGGCGTTGCTTCCATTTGAGAGGTTGCTCGTCGCCACCGTAGAGATGGCTACGAAGGGTTCCGTGAGACATGTAGTCATAGACTAAAATCATTTCGTTGCCGTCGTTGCAGTACCCAATTAGGGAGACGAGATGGAGATGACGAAGTTGAGAGAGCATCTCGATCTCTGTTTTGAACTCGTGTGCTCCTTGTTTGGAACCTGGTTTCAATCGTTTGATCGCCACTTGAGTTGTTCCATCGTCGATGTAGCCTTTGTAGACGTTTCCGAACCCGCCGACACCGATGATGAAAACATCGTCGAAGTTCTTTGTGGCGGATTTAATCTCCGACAATGTGAAGTAACGACACAAATCAGATGGGAGATTTGCGCTGCGGGCTTTGCTTGATTTGTTGGTTGATATGGAATAAGGAGCCCACCAAGAAGCCGCCCCATCGGTTGAGGTTTTGTCTGAAAATATTTTGCGCCGACAAAAAACAAATAAACAGAGAGCTGATAATAGAGCAACACCTCCAACCACGGCAGATATTACCATTGCCACCATTTTTGTATTTGACGAATGATTTGTTTGAGGGGTCAACGGAAGAAGAGATTGGGTGGGTGAGTCTGGGTTCTTTCCAGCCAAGTTACCACTCGAATCGTTTAACTTGAAGATTTCGATTCCATTCAAGATCACGTTGGTGAATCTTGTTCCAGAATCGTCTGGGTTTGCTTGGAGCTTAACAGAGAGCTTCTCTTTCTTGTTGTCATTCCTAGAGAGCACATGCAGAGCATATTGTTTGTAAATTGGAATCCCTTTCCCGCCAGCCCAACGAATCACATCAGCGGACGGCTCAGCAGTTATGTCATTAATATGAATTAAGAACACCCTATCATTTTCCTCATTGATTTCAGCTTGAAACTCGCAGAAATGAAGCCTAACCATGTAAACAAACCCAGGATCTACAAGGTACTCCCATGTAAGGTTGTAGCTCTTGTTGTCTTTAGCGTTCGGTCCCATTGTTCGGGCAGTTCGATACACAACATCTGGCGCTGTGACTGGCTGAACTTTGCTGTAATTGAGTTTAATAGATAGGTTACCAGGACGGGCATCAAAGAAAGGATCTGGCACGTAATACTTTTCTTCGTCCGACCAAGTTCGAAACATTCCAGTGTCACCCGGAGGGGAGATGGGGTTGCCACCGATATTTGTTCGGTATAGCAGCTGAAGAGAGGTGTAGTTTTCGATTGGGAAGAACTGATTATTTTGGCCAAGAAACTTCAAGCCCCGACCCCCTTGGTCGTTTGAATCGGGCGGGGTATAATAGAGATCAGAGGGCATGGACAAGATCTCAATCCCGTTGATGAAAGCATACGAGTCTCGATTGGTGGGAGTGAAGGTAAGATTGAGTTTCTGATGGTTTGGGTCCACATACACACAGAACTCCCGGAAAATAGTATGGTCGTAAGGAGAGCCAACGTTGAGGGAAGCATTGAAATCCCGAAGCAGAGTGTAGGCGCCAGTTGTAACGGAGAAGACAGCTTTGGAGCTCTCAAAGTTGGAATAGTTAGCAGAGTAAAAGTAAAGGCGAATGAACTTCTGGCCGGGACTCACCGGGAAAGAGTACGTGAACTCGGAGCGGGACAGCCGTGCTGTTCGGTACGGTGCGTCGGGGACCGGAGAGGACTGCGTGTCCGCTGGTAAGGACATGCGGTTCTGACGGAGATCGGAAGGGAAGAATTTGGAGTCCACATCTTGGAGCCACAGGCGGTTGTCCGGCAGAGTTGAGTTTTGAGTGGAACCACAGTCGACGACTATGTTGTCGATGGGTGTGTAGGATATCGTCTCGTCCGCAACAGCGAGGAAGACGAAAGCGAGTAGGAGGGTAGCAGTTGCAGAAGCATGGCTGGGCTTAGCATCCGCCATTACAGAATTATGAGCCAGCGAAACAAGGTTTAGAAAAGAAATACAGAAATGAAAGTGGGGAATGCCCGCAAATCAATCATAAATGTAGACTTAAGGAGGTGGGGACCGAGGAGGAAGATGGATAGAAATTACTCCGTTCACTGTATGACAAACAGAAAAAGTGAATGGCCTTCATTAACCAACAACAAAACTAGTACAACTTATACGTTTGAGAGAGAAAAACTTCTGTACTTGTTCATATGTAGAGGGCGGCATTTACATTTTACTTATGTGGTACATTTGAGCCACACAAAGAAAAAAAAATTGTGTGGCACCAAATGTGCCACATAGATAAAATGTAGATATCCTCTACTTGTAAACAAGTAGAGAAGTTTTTCTCTATTTGAGAAGACTAGCCTACTACGTATTCCAGTTTAATGGTCATAGAGTAGCCATTGACTATACTTCAAATGGAAAGAGTAAACCTATCGTCACCCCCACCACCCAGCTTTTATAAATCTTTTTCTCCCCAAAAATAGTTCAAAAAGTCAAAGTTTAGTTTGATTTATTTTTTATGCTTGGATAAAATTTGAAAAGTATTCATGTCACTAAATCGCTGAAAAATTGAGTACATCGACTTATCTATATGTAAAATGATGAAATTTAATCTACTTTCCTACGAGATACTTATATAATATTAATACTTCATTATTCACACGTGAAACACTAACCTAGGAAGATTCAAAGGATTAAGAATAATAAATATTGTTTTTATATTTTATCAAATTAATTATAAGAACTAAATTCTAATTTTATTTAAAAATATATATTTACTAAATTCTAATTACTTCTAATCATAAAAACTAAATCTATTATTTACCTTAATTTTTATTGAATAATTCAAAACATCTTTTCTCCGAGTCTCATTTGATTTTTTTTTTTTTTAAATTTAAACTTATTTTTGTTTAAATTTCCTAAGATGTGTTCTATTTTTTTTTTAACATGTATCTATCTTTTCACAAAGTAAATGAGTAATAATCAAATTGTAAAAATAAATTATTTTTTTTATGGAAGTTACTTTTTTGTTTTCAATATTTAAATTATTTTTTAAAAATATAGGTAGGGGTAGATATTTAAATAAAAAAAATATATAGAAAAAAAATATTATTGTAAACTTAGATTTCTCATCTTTTTCTCCTTCCCCATCTCCTTACCCCACATATTTATTTGTTTCTATTACCTGCACTGTGGACTTTTCTTTCCCAATTATTGTAGGAAGCTTTAACTTCTTTCATATTTTTTAAAAATAATTTCTTAAAAATATATTTCACAACATAGAACAAATACGCGTCGTTAACTCATTAGAGTCTAACATAAATGACGAATAATTTACCGAAGTTTATGTCACTCGTTACCAGAGTTAACCGAAGCTATATTTGGGAACAACTACCTATGTCGAAGGGGTCGGTGTCAAAAATATTTATTAATCAACCAATCAAGCCTTGCATCATAAATGAATACACATGGAAATGTAGCATTTTTATATGGTGTGTCCTTTAATACTTAATTCCACAATAGAGAATATGTAGGACGTTAAATTTCTTTTCCTCAAGATACGATTGACTTACTAAAGTCATTTTGAATTATTTGCTACTAATAGTGCAACTGGCTCAAGAGGAAGAATGAGTCTACACTAACGAAAGTACCTCAATTGTAGTTAAATTAAAGAAAGTACCTTTTAATTATTGAATTATATATCATGTTACTTTGAGTTATATAAACTAATTATAGTTAAAATGAAGAAAAAAAAGTCCGTCCCCCATAAGGAGGAAATAAATTTTTGTAGTAAGAGGAACCACAAATCTTGATAAAAAGTATTAAGGGCTGACGTTTTTAGCTAGGAGTTAGATTTAGGATTTAGTAATTTTTCATCGAAAATTTATATCAAAACGAATTTTTACCAACTTTTCATCAATTTTAATTTTAAAAATAACTCTCATTTTTAACAATTCATTTTTAATCATTCATTTTAAATCAATCAAAATAACTTATTTTTAACCATTCATTTTTAATCCTTTCTTTTCTAACTACTAAAAATAACTACTCGTTTTAAATCTACATCCAAACAAGATTTTCACTATAACTCATCTATATAAAAATTACATCCAAATGAATTTTTGACACAACTCTCAATTTTTAACTACTCAATGTAAGTCCTTAACCTAAAAACTACCTAAATATGTCAAACCAACACCCCCTCGTTGTCAAATGGATCAAAACACTTGTTCCTTGTTTTGTTATTTTTTAGTATAATTTGGGGTAAGGAAACCATAAACTCTATAAGATATTAAAACTCTCTCATAAATGAGAGGCAAATACCGATTTCAAGAATCGAACTAATAATCATGGTGCTATCCTTTTTATTTACTTTAATTTTCCTTATTTTTGACAAGTAAGACATCAAAAGAAAGACAAAATTATACCGACCAAAATGATATATATGAGAAATTTTATCCTATTTTTTTAAAAAGAAAAAATTTGTGGCAAATTTTTGTGTCTATATATATTTTAGATTTTATTTCTCAATAATTAAACCAATCTTAGATTCCTGTACACCAAGAAGTATGTAAAATTGAAGTTTAAATCGTACCACTCACGGTGGTAACTGTACAGACATGACTTGATGGGAGAGATGTGAAGTCCAACTTGGCCAAAGATATTCCAAAGACTTTTCAACCGAAGACTCATTCCTTCCCCCACTTGCGCGTTCTAATCTCTTCATCTTCCTCCGCCACATCCTGAACACACATTTATGACTCACAGTTTCGCTACACCATTTTACTTTTTTATGAAGAATCTGTGTATCTCCTCTAATGGCGGAGTATAAACCCAGCCACCATTTTGCCACTGTTACCCTCCTAGTCGCTTTCTTCCACCTCCCATTTCTCACCATCCCTGTCGCCATTGATTCGCCCTATACACCCATCGACAACATAGCCCTCGATTGCGGTTCCACTTCCAACTCTTGGGATTCTCGCACATGGGTCGGCGACGCCAACTCTAAATTCTTCCCTTTCGATCTCCTTTCCAACAACGCCTCGGTTGCTTTGCCGGCGGAGTCGCCGTCCTTTTCAGCCGCCGTTTACACCACCGCCCGACTGTCCCGCTCTGAGTTCACCTACTTGTTTCCGGTGAGTCCGGGCCCTAAGTTCATCCGCCTTTACTTTTACTCTTCTGCTTATTCCAACTTCGACCGCTCGAAAGCCCGTTTCTCCGTCAAAGTCAATTCTGGAGTCTACACTCTGCTTCATGATTTCGATGCTTATATCAACGCCCTTGCTTCTGATTCGGACGGAATTTTTAGGGAATTTTGTGTGTTTGTGGACGGACAGAATGAGAAGCTTGATGTTACATTCATCCCCTCGAATCATGATTCGTATGCGTTTGTGAGTGGGATCGAGATTGTATCCATGCCTGTCCAACTTTATTATTCATCCATATTTGGATTGAGTCCTGTTGGCACTGGAAACTTCTTCACCATTGAAAACCAGACATCTCTTGAGACGGTTTACAGGGTTAATATTGGTGGAAATGTTATCTCCCCTGCTCAAGATACTGGAATGTTTCGGACTTGGTCACAGGATAATTTCTTGGATGATAACGTGGATTCTCGGCCTGTTAACTTGTTGATTCCACTAAATTATTGTAAAATACCGGCATACACTGCACCAGAAGTTGTGTATCGAACTGCCCAGTCCATGGGACAAAATGATACGATGAACAAGAGCTACAACCTCACATGGGAATATCCTGTACATCCTGGGTTTAATTATATGCTGCGACTTCATTTTTGCGAGATTGAGGTTGAAATTGATGATATAAATTTAAGAGTGTTCGTAATTTACCTTGGAGACATGATGGCCGAGAATGGTTTTGATGTGTTTCGTGTAGCTGGAGGGAGAGGGATTCCTTATTACAGAGATTATGTTGTATTTGTCCCTACCAGTAACGAAAAGAAAGTGAATCTCTCTGTTAAGCTCCAGCCAAAACTAGATGATTTTCAGACTAAATGGAGCAATGTGATCTTGAATGGAATTGAAATCTTCAAGTTGAATGGCTCGAGCGGTAACCTTGCCGGACAAAACCCAGATTACATACCTCCTATCTCCACCATCCAAACTCCTCCACACTCCAAACATTCAAATGGTAAAGTGCTGATTGTTGTAATTCCTGTCGTGGTCGGAGCCTTGGTTGCAATTGTAGCTGTGGGTTTGTTTGTTTTGAGACGATCGAAAACATCTACGAACCAGACCTCCAGTCACAAAACATCATGGTATGCTCCATTTTCCGTATCAACGTTCAAATCAAGCCAGACCCGCAGCTCGAATCTTCCCTCTGATCTCTGTCGTTGCTTTTCACTTGAGGAGATCAAAGCCGCCACCAAGGATTTCAATGACATTTTCATCGTGGGCATCGGTGGATTTGGCAATGTCTACAAAGGCTACATCGATGATGGAGCCACACAAGTGGCCATCAAACGACTAAAACCAGGTTCAAAACAGGGAGCCCACGAGTTCAGAACAGAGATCGAGATGCTCTCCCAGCTTCGTCATCTCCATCTCGTCTCCCTTATTGGGTATTGCAACGATGACAACGAAATGATTCTTGTTTATGATTACATGACTCACGGAACCCTCCGTAGTCACCTCTATGGCGAAAACAAGCAACCTCTGACATGGAAACAACGCCTCCAAATCTGCATTGGAGCCGCTAGAGGCCTGCACTACCTCCACACGGGAGCCAAACACACAATCATTCACCGCGACGTGAAAACAACAAACATTTTATTGGACGAGAAATATACAGCGAAGGTTTCGGATTTTGGGTTGTCCAAAGCAGGACAATTAAGCACATCCAAGGCACATATCAGCACAGTAGTGAAAGGCAGTTTTGGTTATCTAGACCCAGAGTACTATATGCGACAACAACTAACTGAGAAATCCGATGTGTATTCATTTGGGGTTGTTCTCTGTGAAGTACTATGTGGTCGTCCTCCATTGATGCGCAGTAGCGACAAGAAGAAAGCGTACCTCGCGGAATGGGTCAGACGATGCAACCAAGAGAAACAAGTGGCTCAAATTATCGACCCAAATGTCGTGAAAGAGATGTCGTCAGAGTGCTTGAGAAAGTTCGTGGAGATTGCAATGAGTTGCATTGAAAATGATGGAATAAAGCGGCCATCGATGAACGACGTGGTGTGGGGATTGGAGTTTGCATTGCAGCTGCATGAAACAGCAATGAAGAAGGGAGGTGTAGATGGCATAGGCAGCAACGATGGGAAGAAGGGCGACAAAGAAGACTGGTTGATGAAGGAGGGGAGCAGTGATGCGACAACAACAAATAGTGAGGATTCAAGTTTGTATAACAAAGAAGAGTCGTATAGTGTTTTCTCTGAAATTAAGGATCCCACAGGACGATGAAGAAGAAGGATTGATTGGTGTAGTAATTTTGAATCAAGTATGTTCTTAGTTGGTTTGTTAAAAGAGAAAAACCATCGATTAGCAATTTTATGCAAAGAAAACTTGTAATACGTTAAGAGTCCATGTAAATCAAAGATTAAATTGAAATTAATCAATTAAATAAAATGCCTTCCATTGTGTGTAGCTCTTAAGAGTATGCTTTCAACAAAAAGAAAACTTCAATCTCAATTCAACCATTAAAGATATGCATCCTGCAAAATCTTAGACGAAATTTTGAACCGACTAAATATGAATGAGGGATATGATATGTGATAAGATGTCTAAGTTCTCCCATCAAGGATGGACGAGAAACATTATGTTAAAAACATGAAGGTGTACCTTGTTGGGGGTGTGGATACTGGATACATATTTTATTCTATTCCTGTTGTTGGGTAAATTTCTGTTTTCTCCCTTGAGTAAATTTGTTTGATGTGGGCCGAGGCTTGAGAATAGCTATTGACTAATGGGATTGTATTAGAGAAGTTGCATCCAAGTGGGAATGTGATAGTGTGTGTTTTGCTTATTAAATATGGTAATTTCAACTTAACATTAATAGGTCAGGAGAAAGGTTTTGGACGCTGCGTTCAAGGAGTTAAGCCTAATTCAGAAATGAGTGAAGAAGGTATAAATCTTTTAGTTTTCCATTAACTTTCCACCCATATATATATTATATGACTAATTAAAAGATCTCTTAACAAATTCTATCAAATATCTAACAAATTTATCAATAAGTCATAGGGAATATCTTAGGGCATGTTTGGCTTCGAAGGGATGAGATGGAAAGAAAAGTGAGAGTAAGTTTATGTTTGGTGGGAAGAGAAGAGAAAAGTTGTGATAATAAATTTATGTTTGATGTGATAGAAAGGGAAGAGTTGAAGTTTTTATTTAAATAAAAAAATAGATATTTAGTAGTTTTTTAATATTTAACTATGATGGAATTAATAAAAAAATTTAGATATTTAGAATAAATCTTTTGATTATAGATATATACAATTAATAAAAAAAATTATTGAATAAACATGAATATTTCTAATTGATTATTATTACATTTTAAAATAAAAAGATACACATAAATAGTGTACAATAAATAAATATAATTCAATAATTAAACAAATACACGTGTCTTGAAACAAAAAGATTTTTTTTAGTTCATTTATTCTTTAAATTAAAACAATTAATATAATCAAATAATTTTAATTTAAAAAAAGTTAATAAATAAATAATGAATATTTATCATATATACTTTATTTAAAATACATGGTATAAAATAAATTTCAAATAGAAACATAAAACAATCAATATGATCAAATAGTTTTAATTTTTTTTAAAAACAATGCATTGGTAATGACTAGATAATATTTAAAATTTTAAAAAAAATGTATTTTAAAAGAAAAACGATACAAATATATAATATACAATTATAATCAATTAAGTTAAATGGATGAGTTGGTAAAAAATGTCAACTTTGATGATAATGATTGAAACAGTTGAGGTTTGATTCTTGCTTAGAACAATTTTATTTTGAATAAATAATATAAAAATCTCATTACAAAGTTAAAAATAAATAATTATGTATATATATATATATAATTAAATATACAAAAAAAATTATCATAAAAAAAATAATAAGCTGAATTAAATGTGTAATTAAGGAGGTAAAAAACATTAAATAATAATAATAAATTCGAAAATTAACATTTCAAAAAAAAAAAAAATCGAAAATTAAAAAAAAAATAAAATAAAGACCCACGCGTGGACTTGGGCTGACTTTCCCAAGTCTGCAGGCCAAACATGGGATGAAAATCATCCCATCTCATCCCCTCACTATCTCCTCACCCCAAACTGCCCCTTAAGGATATTTTATTCCTAACACTCCCCTTCAAGTTAGAGCATGTAAATACACATTACCAACTTAAGAAAACAAAGTCTTGAATGCATATCGCACAAATGTTGCATTTGATATCAATCTCACTGTCGAACTAAATATACTACAAAGAAGATACTGGATTTATTGCACCTCACGAGTCGCACTGATTTCACGAATCGTCAAACTGTCACCGATCACGCCGCCGGACAATATATACCACCAATAAGATGCATTATTGCATCACACGACTCGCACGGGTTTCACGAATCTTCAAATTGTTATTGATTATGTCACCGACCATTTCTTCTTTCTTTTTTTTTTAATTTTTTTTTTCTGCAACCCTAATTCAGGGTGGCTCTAATACCATGATAAATTGTGAGAAAGGTATAAATCATCTAATTTTCCATTCACTTTCTACCAATATATATATTACATGAAATATCAAATCTCAAAAGATCACCTAACAAATCCTATCAAATATCTAACAAATATATCAATAAATCCTAGGGAATATCTTAACGATATTTTATTCCTACCAAGAATATATTTTATTCCTAACAAAAGGGTTTCTTTATAGATTAATTAATTGTACACATAATGTATCCTTTATATAGAAGGAGTATGATTTTTAAATAATACAAGATAATAATAAATACAACATTTAGTTCAAGATTAGATCTTTGGTTAAGATCTTTCTAGAAGGTTCCAGAGAGAATCTCAACCCTACAGATTATATCTTCACACCCCTTTTCAAACAAGAAGGGAGTTCAATGACCACGAGTTTGCACCAAAGAAAAGCATACTGAGTGTGAGGGAGAGACTTTGTGAGACAATCAGCAGGTTGATCGTTGCAAGGAATCTTGATATGAATTCAACCACCGAATTATTTTATTCACATGAAGGAGTTGTTACAAGAAGCAAGAAGAAGATTCCTAGAACCTTAGAAATTACAATGCATAATTTCAAATAATGAAATTTCCAGATTTCATATTTTGAGACTTTTTTATTTCAAAGCTTGCCAATCATGCTCATAATTGAAAGAGACCTTTTAGAAGAGTTAGTTGGGTCGATTTAAAGCTTATCTACTATCTTTTCCAGCATTTAAGTCTCTCAATTAATGTACAATTGAGTTTTGGTTTCCTAGGCCTTATTTTCTACAAAATGCATTTAATAGCTTTTTGAGTCTTTTTTGTATTTCCAAGGCATGCACGAATTTTTGTCCTTTAAAATGGTTTGTAATACATCATTTTGGACAGATTTATAAATTACAAACTTGTGTTTCTCAAACCTCTTTTGGTGTTGTCTTTCTTTTCAAATCTTGCTTTAGGTTTGAAGTTAAATCAATTCATTGGATTAGTCTTGATCAAGCTAATTCTCGAATGAGTTGTCTTAGGATTTAAGAGTGAATATTTTAGATTTTAAGTGTGATCTAAGTTAGCCTTTATTGTGAGTTTTTGCAAGGATCCTAGAAGGACCTCTAGCTTTGTGAAAATCAAGTAACGATCGACGCTTATCATTTGGTATCATAGCTTATCAAATCTACTGAATTTGCAACTGACCACATAGGACATGATCGCGAACAAAGTGAACATCGATCTCAATGTGCTTGGTGCGGGCATGAAACATTGGATTGGCAGCTAAAGACCTGACACTAATATTATCACACCATAAGACATGAGTGGAAGATAGTGAAATCCTTAACTCAGTGAGCAACTATCAAAGTAAAATGATCTTAGTTGCAACATGAGCAAGAGCTTGATACTTGGATTCTATGCTAGATCGAGCCACAATCATTTGCTTATTCAATGACCAATTGACAAGTGTTTTCCAAAATCAACACAGGAGACTGCAACTGACTTACGATCATCTAAAATGGATGCCCAATTGGCATCATAGTAGCGAGAGAGGGTCCAAGTGTCAGTAGGTTGGATAAGGAGACCTAGATACTTTGTGCTAGAGAGGTATCGCATGACTCATTTCACATTGCCAACTAAGATTAGTTGGGCATTGGAGAAATTGACTTAGATGGTTTACAATATAAGCAATCACTACAAAAAAAATAACTTTTCCCGACGGAACCTTTGGCGACGGAGCTTAATTCCGTCACGAAAAGTGACCTACGCAGACGGAAGCACCTTCCGTCGGCTTTGCTTTGGGTTTTGCTAACGGAACACCATTTTCCGTCGGCTAAAATTTCATTTCCCCCCTATTTTTTTGTTTTGGGGGGAAAAATACGAACTAAGCCGACGGAAATTTTTCCGTCGCGGTAGGTTACCTGTTGCGACGAAGTTCGATCACGTTTGACTACCTTTCGCGATGGAGTTCCGTCGCGATAAACTACCTTTTGCGACGGAACTTAATTCCGTCGGCGTTGCCTCCTTAAAAATAAAATAACCCTCGATTTTCCCATTTCAAAACACCCCCAAAATTCCTACTTTTCCAAAATTTTCCTCTTTCTCCTCCTCCCTACTCACCACCGCCGCCACCTTCGTCGTCTCCGGTCACCGCCCCCATCTTCTCCATCTCCGAACACCACAATCGCCACCCTTTTCGTATCTAGTGACCGTCGACGTCTCCACCACCTTTGTCGTTGTCCATCTCTTTCACTCCCACTTGTAAGTTTTTTTTTTTATCTATTTAAACAAAGTTCTATGTATTTAGAGTTAATTTTTGGAGTTAAGGATATGAGTTTATGTTTGATTTTGTTTATGGGTTTGGTTTAGAGTATGTGTGTTGAAATTTGGGGTATTGGAATTATGTAGAAATGAAATGTATTGGGAGAAAATGGTATTAGGAGTTATAAGTTTTGAAATTATGGATGAGCTATGTATGAGTTTTGGAATATTGAGCTATGTATTTTTCAAAGTATTATGAGTTAAGTGTTTTCAAAGTTTGTGTGTGATTTTTAGAGAAAGTTAGTTATTGAAATTATGAAGAAATGAAATGTGTTGGGAGAAAATGGTATTAGGGGGATTCATGAGTTTTGAAATTATGAGTTATGGGATATGAGTTTTGGAATATGGGTTATGTGTTTTTAAATAATTATGGGTTATCATGTGTTTTCAAAGTTTTGTGTTTTTGTAGATAAAATGAGTTATTGAATTTAGGTTATGACATATGTGTTAGTTTTGGACAAAAAGAAATTAAGGATTTGAATTGAACACTTAGTTTAAAGTTAACATTTGGATTTGAGTTATAACATGTGTTATTTTTGGGCAAAAAGAAATTAGGAATTTGAATTGTACATTTAGTTTAAAGTTATGTAAGTTGTTTAAAGTTGACTCTTAAATTTGGGTTATTACATATGTGCTAGTTTTGGGCAAAAAGAAATTAAGGATTTGAGTTGGACACTTAGATTAAACTTGATATTTGGATTTGAGTTATGACATATGTGTTAGTTTTGGACAAAAAGAAATTAAGAATTTGAGTTTAAAGTTATGTAAGTGGTTTAAAGTTGATACTTAAATTTGGGTTATGACATATGTGTTAGTTTTGGACAAAAAGAAATTAAGGGATTTGAATTGTACACTTAGTTTAAAGTTATGTAAATAAATTGTTTGTTTTATGTTTTATCTTTGATTTGAATTTAGATTTGAGATTTAAATTTGTACTTGTATTTATATTTTAAACTTTGATTATGGTTATTGATTTGTTTTTATGTTTTATGTTTGTTATGTGTGATTTGGATTTGGATTATAACATTGATTAAAGTTATGTCAATGGCTTTAAGTGATGTTTTTTTAAGTTCTAGTTTGTTTCATTTGTTTGACATGTCAGCAAGTCAAGATGGAAGTATAGATGACAGAGTTTTTTAGGAAGATGAATGTCGGCAATGACACGTCAAAATAGGTGCATTTGAAAACTTTTTCATAGTGTCAACCTTTATAAACTTAATTACAATGTTCATAAATATGTTAGTGAAATAACGTAATTTATTTGTTTGTCGCTATCCTGCAGCAAAGATAGCTATAATCCATATTTTAATTGTATTATAACAAGTTTAGGTTTTTTGGGAATAATTCAAAACACGTCATTATGCTGCCGAAATGTATATAGAATTCCAAGATTCTAAATTTGTAACTTGTACTTGAGAATGACTTAATATTAGTTTAGAAACCTTGTAAACTAAAGGCTTATAGTTGTTTTGTTTGATTCAGGTGGTCACCTACAATCGCGATCATGGAAGGCAGTGTCGCATTCACATTTAATTATTTTCTTTGTATATGGATCTTTAAACTTTGTGTTCAATTATGGTTTTAGTAACATTTGTACACACTTTTGTGTTGAATTAGTTTGTATTGGATTAGTAACACTTGGCATTTAAACTTTGTATGAAATTTAGAGTTGAATGATAATGTTATTAAATTTATTTTGTATTCAAGTATTTTGGTAAAGAATTAAAAGGTATAGAAATTAAAAAATATATATAAAAAAAATAAAAAATAAAAAATCTAAAATGCTAAGGCGACGGAAGTGTTCCGTCGCGATAGATACCTACCATGACGAAACCAATTTCCATCGCGGAAGGGACCTACCGCGACGAAAAGATATCTACCTCGACGGAACATTTTCTCCGACAGAATTGAGGATTTTGGCCGACAGAAGCAATGTTTCCGTCGTAATAGGCTACCGCGACGGGCTTTTCCTGACAGAATTGGCGACGGAAATATTTCCGTCACGATAGGCTTTCGCGACTGAAAACGACACTTTTCGCGACAAAAAGTTCCGTCGCAGAAAGCCTAAAATGTTGTAGTGAATGTCTGGTCGAGTATTGGTCAGATATTACAAGGCACTAACAACACCTTGATACACAAAAGGATCGTCTAGAGGCTGACCTTTTGACAGTGATAAAGTTTTGCCAGTCACAAATGGTGAAATAGCGGGTTTACGGTTAGACAAGTTTAGTTTGAGTAGCAGATCATCAATGTACTTAGTATGTGTGAAGAGCAAACGAAATTCAAGTGCGGACACCTAAATCCTTAAAACATAACTAAGCCAACTGAGATCCTTCAATATGAAGCACTGATTCAACGAGGAAATCAAGTTGGAGATGGACCGGGAATCATGCCCTTTGAGGATAACATCATCCATAAAAACCAGTAAGAGAGCTATTGCCTTGGCATGATTGTAGATAAAACAGAGAGGATTCAGATTGAGAGTTGACAAAACCCCATGAGAGTAGGATAGATTTCAGTGCATTATTTCACGCTCGAAGGGCCAATTTCAAGCCATAAAGTGCCTTCTTTTACTTGCAAATATATTGAGGAAATAGAGAATCTGCATACCCTGGTGGTTAAGCCATGTAAACATCTTCTTCAAGGCCACATTGAGAAAGACATTGTTGAAGTCTAGCTGCTTGAGAGGCCAGTTTCGAGATAATGCAAGCGTGAGAATAACGCGAGTTGTTGAAGGCTTGACAACTGAGATAAAAGTACCAAAATAATCCATACTAGGATTTTAGTGAAAACTCTTAGCTACAAGACAGGCTTTATGTCGCTGGACAGAGCCATTCGAATTCCACTTGATTCAAAACACCCATTTGCACCTAACAACATTTTGGGATGGCGATGGTGGAACAAGACACCAGGTGTCATTTTGGACAAGGGTACGAAACTCTTGATCCATTGCTTCCTTCCATACGTGTGGGCTTTCTATCAGTCCAATTAGACGAGACATGCTCAACAGCAGATAGCCACACTGATATGGATTAGAACGTGAACCAACAAAATCATTTTAGCTACTTCAAAAGGAGCTTTATTTTACTTGTAGATGGTTACAAAACATTGAAAAATGGTTACAAATCCTTCAATTTTTAGATTTATGGTCATTTACATGTAATTTCACTTTTAAAATTTTCATTTATGTGTTTTTAGGTTACATTTATATTAGTGGTTGTTATAGCATTTAAGCACTTGTGAGTTACAACCTTTAAGATGACAATAGGTTACAGGATTTATTGAAGGATATAAATAGCCAAGGTTATATGTTGTAAAGGAAAAGGTTGAAGTTAAATGAGATCTCATATTTGAGTGCAAGTATTATGCTTGTTTCGTATTCTTGTGTTTTGAATACATGTTTAGAGCTTTCAATCTAGTCTGATTAATTAGGTTGTGGAGAGTTAGAAATCTTGAAGTTAGGAACGTAGCTCTCTTTTCTTCTTGATTATTGATCAATTTTTCAAGTAAAATTTGTTTAACCTTCTTGAGGTTGTAAAATCATCTGTTAAGGGGAATTCTCTAGCTTAATTGGAGTTTTTTCCTTATCATTTGGTATCAGAGCTAGATTATATCTTTACTTTTTTTTTTTTTTTTTATGTCTCTATCTTTCATTTCTCCATATTTCAAGTCATCTCATTTATTGTGATTCTTCATCTTCTCATATTTTATAATTTTTTTAATCATTTTTACTTGCTCGAAAAAAATCTGAAAAAAAACATCATTCCATTATGTATAATTGGGTTAAAGACATTGTGTGGCTAACAATTATGATGATCAATTTTGGAAGAATTTTCGAAAGCATTTGGCCGAGATATAACAATCCGTAAGTTACATGGGTGAAATATGTAAGGAGTTGAATTTTAGAGATTAAGTCATGAAGTGTCAAGAAGAAAAATCAATTCCAAATGAGGAAGATTGTCTATTACCTAAAAATGTCCAACCTATTCCAAAGATGGAAGATCAACCACAAGCCCAAAAAGAAGGTTCAGATGGTGAGTTTGTTGAGGTAGATGAGGTGATATTAGATATTTGCAATGAGACAGTGATGGAGACAAAAATTCTCAAATATTGTGTGATGCCCAAAAAGAGTAAAACAATTCAGATTGTAGAGAAAATTAAAGAAAACAATTCAGATTGTAGAGAAAATTAAAGAAAGCAATCGTGGGAGCGAAGAATTTCCTACAAATATTTTTCTCAATGTCTTCCTAATGTGTTTGATGATTCATCTAAATCATATGAAATTCTAGTAGAAGTTGTTCATCAACAACCAAGGAAGAGAGTTATTCTACTGTTTAAATATACAAATTACATGAGAGGTTTTCATCCAACAGTTTGAAATAGCTCGAGATGATGACTACAAAGTTGCTTTACAAGGCGACCATTTAGATTCGAGGACGAATCTTCTCGAAGAAAGGGAGAATGATATGGATTAGAACATGAACCAACAAAATTCTTTTAGCTACTTCAATGAGAGTTTTATTTTACTTGTGGATGGTTACAAAACATTGAAAAACGGTTACAAAACCTTCAATTTTTAGATTTATGGTAATGATATGAATTAGAACGTGAACAAACCTTTTTCATTCAAGCTGCTCAAAGGGAGCTTCATTTTACATGTGGATGGTTACAAAACCTTGAAAAATGGTTACAAAACATTCATTTTCGAATTTATGGTCATTCACATTTAATTTCAGTTTTAAACATTTCATTTATGTGTTTTTAAGTTATATTTGTATTAATGGTTGTTATAGCATTTAAGCACTTGTGAGTTACAATCTTTAAGACGACAATATGTTACTTTTAGGGAGTACTTTATTGGAGGCTATAAATAGCCAAGCTTATGTGTTGTAGAGGGGAGTTGAAGTTAAAATGAAATCTCATATTTGAGTGTAAGCATTATGTTTGTTTTGTATTCTTGTGTTTAGAATACATGTTTAAAACTTTCAATCTAGTCTGATCAATTAGGTTGTGGAGAGTTCGAAATCTTGAAGTTAGGAACGTAGTTCTCCTTTCTTCTTGATTATTGATCAATTTTCTAAGTAAAATTTGTTTAATTTTCCAATTAAGATGGAAGGAGAACTACGTTCCTAACTTCAAAATTTTGAACTCTCCACGATCTAATTGATTAGACTAGATTGAAAGCTCTATACATGTATTCTAAACTCAAGAATACAAAACAAGCATAATGCTTACACTTAAATATGAAATTTCATTTAACTTCAACCTTTTCCTTTACAACATATAAGCTTGGCTATTTATAGCCTTCAATAAACCCCCTAAAAGTAACCTATTGGCATCTTAAACAGCTCACAAGTGCTTAAATGCTATAACAACCACTAATATAAATGTAACCTAAAAACACTTAAATGAAAATTTTAAAATTGAAATTACACGTAAATGACCATAATTTGAAAATTAAAGGTTTTGTAACCGTTTTTTAATATTTTGTAACAATCCATAAGTAAAATAAAGCTCCCTTTGAAGTAGCGAAAAGGATTTTGTTGGTTCACGTTCTAATCCATATCACACACTTTGGGTTTGGCAATCCCACTCTTGGACCGAGTGACCATCGAATGGATAGATGGAACATGATCAGTTTGAACAGAAGACGAAGTGGTTGTACCATATGGGTCGTGACCAGAGAATTGAACATGTTGCGAAGATAGCTGCTGCTGCACTAAAGCACCATTGGTCAGGGCGAGACTATCTTAAGGTCGGGGGCTAGTATAAGAAGTCAATGAGATGGACCTGGGGCTTATATGAGGGGCATGAAGCAATGTATTGTCTACTGCCACATTTGACGAAGTAGGGACAAGAGGCAAAGCAACAGTAGGAGCATATGTCCAAACAATGGTGGGGACATAGTGAATCCTGGATGTAGAGGAGGAGTATCCCCTTCGTTCCAATGGGAAGAAACCTCTTGGGGCATAGAGAACCCAGTGGCAAAAGGAAAAATACATTCGTTAAAGGCAACATATTCGTGAGATGATCACTTTTTCAAAAAGACTTAGGTACTTATGGCCTTTGTGGTTAGGGCTTGGTCCTAAGTACACACAATGTTCCTTATAAAGCTAAACTTTTTTAGAGTTATATTGTCGAAGGTACGGATAGCAAGCACACTCAAATACACGAAGAGTCTGATAATTCAATTGTTTCTTTGTGACTAACTCAACTAGAGACTTGCCACAAAGAATAGGGGTTGCATACCGTTGATAAAAAAAAGTAGCACGTAGAAATGCCACCCACGAAAAACCAAGGGGCATGGATGCCTAGGCCAATATATTCGACCAGTCTCAACAGTGTTTCAATGTTTCGTTCTGCACGACCATTCTAAGCAGCCATGTATGGACAAGAGAAATGAGAGCAAATCCCTAATTTAGCACACAACGCATGAACTCGCTTGTATTCACCGCCATTATTTGAATGAATAGTTTTTATAGAACAACCAAATTGGTTATTTACCATAGCTAGGAAGTGTTGAAAAGCACCCAAAGTATCACTTTTGAGCTTTACGGGATAAATCCATGTAAAAAGTCTAAAATCATCCAAATAATGCACATATTAGCGAAAACCATCAGAGGATGCAACATGGGCTGGTCCCCACTAATTAGTGTGAAAAACATAAAAAAAATTAGATGCATGAGATTTAGAGACAGAGAAAGGTAAAAAGTGCATTTTCCCATGTTTCCATGCTTCACAAAATATAGTTTGATCATTTATTGAAACAAGTAAGTCAAAATGTCTAACTAAATATTGCTAAGTTTTAAAAATTAGATGACTTAAAAGTTGGTGCTTAATAGATTTTGACACGACAACATTGACTATACTAGTAATAAGAAAAACATATGCATAAAAAATTAAAAGACTATGAGCAAACTTGATGGATTCTACTGATTGATCTTGCATTCGTGTCATATCCCCTGGTTCAACTTTATATAGGCTATCTCAAAGCACCCCCTCCAAGACTGTTCTGTCCGTACGAATATCTTTCACAAAGCAACAATCACCATAAAATTTCGAAACAACATTGTTATCTTGTGTAAGTTTAGACACACTGATGAGATTTTTAGCAATACGAGGTAAACACAATACATTTTAAAGATTTAAAGTACTATCAGTCGTAGGTAAGTAAGAGGATCTAACATGTGTGATTACCAATTTCTCACAATTACCAATAATTACAATTTCGTTACCTCCATATTTTGTGGGGTAGGCTAAATTGTTGTAGCCTGACGTGACATGATTAGAAGCCCCACTATTAATGTACCAGTTTTAATCAACTACAGTCTCGGGACTTGCAAGAAATAGATTTGAGTTTTATTGAGCATGAAAGGCTTGAAGGTAGTTCAACGATCCTCCACCAGATGAGACCGATGCTATACATTGGTTGTTATACTGGCATTGAACCTATGGTTGATGCTGACCAGAATACTGTAGCGAACGTTGTTAGGATGTACCTATCACAACAAATATTAGCGGTGTGACCTAGTCGACCACAAACATAACACATATATAGTTCGAGTACGATAAAGACCATTTCCATGGGCACCCCCCTAAGTTTTTTGGCGTCGACTATATGAACGCGAGGGGGAATTTTGAGACTTGGACCATTGTGGAGCGCCTTCATGAACATTCGCCATATTTGCAAAGTCTAACTGATTGAACACCATAAACTCAGTCTGTAATTGATACTATTATGAAAAAAAAAATCAACAACCGATGCGAAGATAAAGAAAACTTAAAGAGAAGAATTGTATTAAGAAGAGGTGAAATACTGAGCACTAAATATCATAATTGGCTAGGGTTTAATTCGAGTTTATATATGCAGTTTCATTAAACCTTATTACAAAATACGTAATCGTAAAAACAATTGCGCAACAGGATGTGGATGCGTAAAATGAAATGTGGAACGCATTAGACCCTCGACTAACAATCACAGGGAATTCATCATTCAAGGTATCACTTAACAGATACCATGTGAGGTCAGTTCGACCCTGTGCATTTTCCACCATAGCGTTATATTCTTCATCAACCCTTAACAACACTTAGGAGATCAACGAGTGAATAGGCACCAGACTTCCTGCAAGTTCCAAGTTTCCAACATGTGTTTTCATAACACGTAAGTAGTCAATCATGTTTTGAGACTCCTTTCAACACTGTTGAAACAGCTGTCGAAGGCAATCCTCTTTAGATTGAGATTGGGCACCAAAAAGTTCTTGGAAAGTAGTCTAGAGTGCATAGGAAATTTCGCACCCCATCACTTAAGTGGCAACATTCGTAGTAAAATTAGGCACTATACTAGAAACATTAGAAAAACCTGCTAGAATTTGACCAAATGTTGAAAATTGATCCACTGTGGGACCCACTAATGGAAACTGACACAGAACACATGCTCCTTAACACATGTCAACCCTCCCTTACACACTCCCCTAACGCACACCATTTGTATCCTGATGCAGCTGCTGCTCCATCTGCGCTGAGTAAAAGAAATGGGTTCTCCTTACGGCAGCGTTGTCTACTGGGACTTGTCTGTAGCGCCTATGCTGCACCTGTGGAGGAAACGTATGCTTCTGATGCAGCATTCGTAGAGCTACGCGCTGCATCTCCAATGACTGTCGAGGCCTCAATCGCCGATGAGACTGTCGCACCTCCAACTTTTCGACCGTGAGTAATTGTACTAGTAGAAGAGAAAAATTCTACTGGGTTATTTTTTGGGGGCATTTGTCTTCTCCAGTCAAATGTCCTATTAGTCTATAGAATTTTAGGTTTGGCCTGGCTAGGTTTTTCTACAACAAGAGATTAGATCTATCAAGTTTGATAGAGGTGATGTGATTTAAGAGTTGGTTCAAAGGAGGGCTGCTAAACTTAGGGGTTACAATGGCCATGGTGTGATTTTCTGAAAAATTGACATTGACCATGAAATGCTCTAATACCAAACTAAGCCTAATTCAGAGATGAGAGAAAAGGGTTTCTATATTGATTAATTAATTATACACATAATGTATCGTTTATATAAAAAGAATATGATATTTAAATAATACAAGATAATAATAAATACAAGATTTATTTCAAGACTAGATCTTTGGTTAAGGTTCTAAAGAGAATCTCAACCCCTACGGATTATATCTTCACAAAAGGTGGGAGCTGTGATGTGTGTGTTTTACTTGTTCATTAAGTAACATGTAATTTAATCTTAAAATAAATTTATAAGAAGCAAAATAGCTAATTTATCTCAGAGCATTTAGAATAGCACAAATTTGAAGAGTTTTAAAAATGCTCAAACACATGTCGAAAGTTTGATCTTTATCGTTGATGCTCTCTTTATTTTCAAAATCTTACATTTGTTATGAAAAAGAAAATCAACAATCAATCGAAAATACAAGAAAAACTAGAAAATAATAACATAGAATTTATGTGGTTTACTAATAGTGTGTCAGCTACATTCACGGATAGTGGAGAGAATTCTTTATTAAAGAGAAGATGAAAAATATAGAATGTCCAATCGTGGGAGTTCATATTTAATTTGAGTTTATATAGTACACTATCATTAAACCATATTACACATAAGGCTCAGTTACATAAAAGCTCATATACGAAAATTGAAATTGGATTACATATTTCGTTTAGGTTTCGGGGGCGTTGTCCTTGAACCTCCACCATGGGTCTTGCCCCTTGGACCTCGACTCGTTGATAGGCAGCGAGACCCTCAAATAAATAATCGTAGGTGATTAAATAGTTCAAGATATATCTCAACAATCTCTTGTCCCTTGGACCTCAACTCATTGATCGGCAGCGAGACCCTCAAATAAATAATCGTAGGTGATTAAACAATTCAAGATATATCTCAACAACCTCAACCGAGAAGACTTATGGCAACGTGTGGAAGGGGCTGAAATTAAAGTTGGTCATTGGTGATTCAATGTGAATGTGCCTTGGTTTGATAAAGTAAATGGGAAGAGTTGGCTACATTATGTTCAAGAAGATGATAACTAAGGGTGATCTCGATTCGGATTTGGTCGGGTTTTGGCCAAACTGAAAACCAAACCAATTTGTTCGGTTTCTTACTTAATAGAACCAAACAGAAGTCAATAGAAACTAAAACCATTGGATTGGTTTTAGTTCGATTCGGTTCGGTTATGGATTGAGTTCGATGTTGATCTATAGAGTTAAGTTTAATTTTTCCCCTAGAATCTCAGTATAAGAAAACTAAAAGAAGAGCCCAGTAAAAGTCACACGTCTAAAAACATGACAAGTGTTGATGTTGAATTTTGGTATTCGAGATCAACGGTGAATTTATAATGTGATAGGGACGAATTACCTGCAAAACAGACAAAAACTAGACACCGATGTGGTGTGAGCTACGCCGCCTCCGATGCCTAAGTCAGTCGAGATCGCAAGAGGTGAGTAGGTTAGTCGAATTTAGGGTTTTTGGATTGCTTACCTCAAGACTAATTGGCTTACATATATATAGGAGGCGGGTAGGTGGTCACTTTTGGTAAAAATATAAATTATAATTTATGGAAATATCTTCTTTTTAGGTGAATATTTCCAATTTAGGAAAATATCTATTCTTGGGCCGAGCCCTAAATAGGGTCTAGCCGTAGATAAAGAAAGATGATGAACGTGGATGAAAATGGCGCAAATCAGAGCTAAAATGGGGGAGATATGGCCAAAAAGGCGAGGTGGGTCGAATCGGGTTGGGCCGACCTGCCCCATGTGCCTAGGTGGGCACGTGCGCTGGGGCGGGTGGGTGCCCCCGCGTGGGCTGAAGCGTCTTAGTGGGCTCGCCTGGGCATCTTGATTACCTCGTTAGGCGTTCTGGTTGCCTCGCCTAGGCATCCTGGTGGCCTCACCTGGGTGGAGGCATCCTGGTTGCCTTACCTAGGCGGCCTGGTTTCCTCTTCTAGGCGTCCTAGTGACCTCGCCTAGGCATCCTGGTGGCCTCGCCTAGGTGGCCTGGTTGCCTCGCCTAGGCGGCCTGGTTGCCTCATTTGGGCGTCCTAGTGACCTAGCCAAGGCATCCTGGTGGCCTCGCCTAGGCATCCTGGTGGCCTCGATTTGGCAGCCTAGTTGCCTCGCTTGGGCGTCCTAGTGGGCTCGCCTGGGCGTCCTAGTGGCCTCACCTGGGTGGTCTGGTCTTTGGGTTTCCTATCGACCCCCTTGGGCTTTTTACTGCCGAACCCAATTTTACCCATAACAACAAGCTAAAAAGATACCCAAATATGAAATTGAAAAGAGAAAATTAAGCTAAATTTTGTTCAAAGTGCCTTCACAAAAAAGAAAGAACAAAAAGAAATCAAGGAGGAAATAGACGTAAAAGAAAAACAAAATTTCAAGATTCCAAACAAACTAATTTGATGAAGCAAATAAAAAAAAAGGAAAAACAAAAAAGTGAACCTTTGAAGAAACACGATCGATACAATGGATTGAAAAATGGAAAAAGGAAGGTGCATGACGGTCCGGCGGCGACGACGATGGAAGGGATCGAAAAGGGTTCTGGTGAAGGACTCACAAAATTACTAATGCAACAAATTATTGACGATTTGAACATTTATTTCCTCAATTTTCCCGACCAAGTGATTTCTAGGGTACTTGGGTCAAGTGTGATAGAAGAGAGTGAAGAAAAAAGTAAGGGAAAGGGGGAGCGGTAGACAAAAGAGGCGAGAAGACGAAGTGTAAGTAAAGAAAATAAATATATTAATAACTTCAAATAAAAATGTAACCAAACAAGTTCCCCAAACTAAAAGAATAATAATAACTTTTTTTTTTTAGATTACAACAATTGGGGGTGGGAGAGACTCGAACCTAAGACCTCTTCGTCATTAGGTATACATTGATGTCACTTGAGCTACTGCTCTATTGGCAATAATAATGACGAAGCAAATAAAAAAAAAGGAAAAACAAAAAAGTGAACCTTTGAAGAAACACGATCGATACAATGGATTGAAAAATGGAAAAAGGAAGGTGCATGACGGTCCGGCGGCGACGACGATGGAAGGGATCGAAAAGGGTTCTGGTGAAGGACTCACAAAATTACTAATGCAACAAATTATTGACGATTTGAACATTTATTTCCTCAATTTTCCCGACCAAGTGATTTCTAGGGTACTTGGGTCAAGTGTGATAGAAGAGAGTGAAGAAAAAAGTAAGGGAAAGGGGGAGCGGTAGACAAAAGAGGCGAGAAGACGAAGTGTAAGTAAAGAAAATAAATATATTAATAACTTCAAATAACAATGTAACCAAACAAGTTCCCCAAAACTAAAAGAATAATAATAACTT
Organism: Sicyos edulis; assembly: GCA_036507275.1. NCBI lineage: Eukaryota > Viridiplantae > Streptophyta > Magnoliopsida > Cucurbitales > Cucurbitaceae > Sicyos > Sicyos edulis. The sequence continues at coordinate 9,745,088 of CM071851.1, forward strand.
TTTTTTTTGAGATTACAACAATTGGGGGTGGGAGAGACTCGAACCTAAGACCTCTTCGTCATTAGGTATACATTGATGTCACTTGAGCTACTACTCTATTGGCAATAATAATAATAACTAACTTACTAAAAAAACTAAGATTTTGTTCGATAACTATTTAACTTTTTGTTGGGATGAATTTGAAACATAAATGAATATTTTTGAATTAGAGGTTTCTTCAATTATACAAAATTTAAAGATTATTTATCATTTTTTAAAATCAATTTTTAGATTAAATTTGTTAAAATAATCATGTTATTTATACATTTGAAAACTAAATTAATTGAAAATGAGTAGAGTAAATCATCTATTTATAAATGCTATGAGATATCAACATGTACTTGTTTGAGTTTAATGAATTTTGATACAATATTAGAATATCATGGGCTTTCATCTCAAAATCATTTGACAATTAGTGAATAACTTATTAATCTTATAAATGCTAGGAGGTATTGTCATATTTTCAATGTGAGATTCTCAACACATTCAAATACAAACAATTAATATTTACATAAAAATAAGCGAGAAACTAGCAAGATTAGTCGTTTAGAAGATAATTGGTTAAAATACTATTTTGGTCCCTTGACTTTAGGATTTGTTCCATTTTGGTCCCTCGACTTTCAAATGTTCAATTTTAGTCCCTCAACTTTGTTGTTTGTCCAATTTTGGTCCCTCAACTTTCAAATGTCCAATTTTGGTCCCCCAACTTTGCTATTTGTTCAATTTTGGTCCCTCAACTTTCAAATGTTTTCAAATTTGTTCCCTGGACTATAAAAAAAGTTCAAAAATTGTCCTTTGATCAAATGAATTTTTTATCACTCCTAAATTATTTTCTCTCTCTTTCATCTTTCATAATTTCTCTCTCTAGAAATTTTACCTCTCTTCCACTCTTTTCTTTTTTTTCTTTCTTTTTCTTTTTTGTTCCATGGTAGACTATGAATTTTAGAAAACAAAAAGTGACAAATCAAAGTAGGAAAATTATTATTTAGAAAAATTATCTCATGTTAAATAATTTGATGATATGGATTGAGGAGAGAATAAGAGAAAAAAAGAAGAGAAGAGGATGAGAGAGACAAATTTAAGAGAGATAAAACTTTTAGAAGGAGAAATGATGAAAGATGGAAGAGAGAAAAAATAATTTAGGAGTGAGAAAAAAATTTATTTGACGAAAGGACCATTTTTGAATTTTTTTTATAGTCTAGGGACTAAATTTGGACATTTGAAAGTGGAGGGACCAAAATTGGACAAATAGCAAAGTCAAGGGACCAAAACTGAACAAACTACAAATGTCAAGGGACTAAAAATGAACATTTGAAAGTCTAGGGACCAAAATGGAACAAACTCCAAAGTTGAGGGACCAAAATGGTATTTTAACCAAAATAAAATAATAATGATTATAAATAATTTCTTGAAAAATTCTGCAGAGAACAGAACCATCTAGGGGGTGTTCGTCTGGTGCTTTTATGGCCGTTGATTTTTTTGAACTCTGGTTGAGTGCTTTTAGTTGAGGGGTTACGACATTTTCAATGCGCCACATGGTTCAATCTGAACGTGCCACGTCACAATCAATTTATTTATTTATTTAAAGTTCAGTTTATATATATTTCTCGGTCAAAAAACAAAAACTTTTATATATATTTCTTTTCATTTATCTGATATCATATTTTCTTGTAATTTCAAATTAGCGTATCTTCCTCGTCAATTTTATTTGGTTAAAATACCATTTTGGTCCCTCGACTTTGAGGTTTGTTCCATTTTTGTCCCTCGACTTTCAAATGTCCAATTTTAGTCCTTCAACTTTGTTGTTTGTCCAATTTTGGTCCCTCAACTTTCAAATGTCCAATTTTGATCCCTCAACTTTGCTATTTGTCTAATTTTGGTCCCTCAACTTTCAAATGTTTTCAAATTTGGTCCTTAGACTATAAAAAAAGTTTAAAAATTGTCCTTGGTCAAATGAATTTTTTATCACTCCTAAATTATTTTTTTTCTCTTTCATCTTTCATAATTTCTCTCTATAAAAATTTTACTTCTCTTCAATCCACCTCTCTTCCCAATTTTTCTTTTCTTTTTTTCTTCTTTATTTTCTTTCTTTTTCTTTTTTGTTCCATGGTAGACTATGAATTTTAGAAAACAAAAAGTGACAAATCAAATTAGGAAAATTATTATCTCTTCCCCTCTTTTCTTTTTTTTTTCTTTTTTTTTTTCGTTCTTTTTCTTGTTTGTTCCATGGTAGACTTTGAATTTTAGAAAACAAAAAGTGACAAATCAAAGTAGGAAAATTATTATTTAGAAAAATTATCTCATGTTAAATAATTTGATGAGATGGATTGAGGAGAGAATAAGAGAAAAAAAGAAGAGAAGAGGATTAGAGAGGTGGATTTAAGAGAGATAAAACTTTTAGAATGAGAAATGATGAAAGATGGAAGAGAGAGAAAAAAATTTAGGAGTGAGAAAAAAATTTATTTGACAAAAGGACCATTTTTGAACTTTTTTGATAGTCTAGGGACTAAATTTGGACATTTGAAAGTCGAGGGACCAAAATTGGACAAACAGCAAAGTCAAGGGACCAAAATTGGACAAACAGCAAAGTCAAGGGACCAAAATTGAACAAACTACAAAGTCAAGGGACTAAAAATGAACATTTGAAAGTCTATGAACCAAAATGGAACAAACCCCAAAGTTGAGGGACCAAAATGGTATTTTAACCAAAATAATTATAAATATGACCACTTTTAAAAAAAGTTAATTCAACTGTTAAAAAATAAAGTTAAAAAATTTAGAACTTGTTAAAATTAAAAGATTAAATAGTCACAAATTTAAGAGGGGAAGAACATTATTTAATTTAAAGACCAAAATTAACATAAGACTTAAAAGATTTAGGGGATGTCTGTTTGACATATTTAGGTAGAAGGTAGCTTAAAGAATTATATTGAGGAGTTATACTAAAGAGTAAAACTCCGAGTCCTACAATTTGATGATGTGGCACCATTGGTACCCAAAAAATTCCTTTATATTTTATTTTTTTCATTTATGAGATGATTTTTTGTGGCACCTAATGGTGTCACATACTCAAAGTGCAGGGCTCCCCTACTCATGTGCAGGGGAGTTTTACTCTATATTAAATAGTTAAAAATTGATATTTGTAGTAAAAAACTCATTTTGATGTAGTTTTTGTGTAGAGAAGTTAAAGTTAAAATCTTGTTTGGATGTAGATTTAAAATGATTAGTTAATTTTTTAGTAGTTTAAAAAGAAATGATTAAAAATGAGTGGTTAAAAATAAGTTATTTTGATTAATTTGAAATGAATGATTAAAAATGAGTGGTTAAAAATGATTGAGTAATTATACATGAATGATTAAAAATAAATGGTTAGAAATAAGAATTATTTTTAAAAGTAAAATGAGAAAGAACTAATAAAAACTGGTTTGTAGGTAAATTTTCGATGAAGAATTAATAAATCCCAAAATTAATTTCTAACTAAATATGCCAAACAAACAGCCGCTTAGGGACCATAAAAATCATGTAAATAATTACCACTGGAATGGTAATAAATTAGTAAATGATTGATGCATGTCTATGAAGCATTGAATACATTAGAGTCCCTACCTATGGTGATGAGTTATTATTAGAGGAAAAGTCTTGGTCTTCGCCCATTGTCTTTTTTCGTTGAAAGATTCCGATCTGGCAGACAAAATGCTTCAATCCATTTTATCATAAGTCACCGGTTGAACCTTTCAGTATCAAGGTTTAGAGTCCAAAACCAAAAAACATGGCGGTCCTTTTCCCACTACCGGGGTGGATTAGGAAGTTTCATATCAAAATAGACAAAGCATAACAAGTGACACACTTACATGGGGTCGTATTATATGGTTGGTGGTTCAAAAATTATTACCAAGATATTTGAAGCAGTCTTTAGGGTACTGCTTATGCGTGAGTTATATTGTAGATTTGATTCCACGAGTATGCTTGATATTCAAATTGAAGGTTATAAGTACACTTTGGGAAAGTAGAGTTTCAGGGTATTTTTTTGTGGTGGGTAGCTTTTATTTTTCATGTAATGTGGAGTTCCCAATCATACCCCGTTACAACCTTGATACATGTTAAGTTTTCAATCTCGTCACAAGCAGAAAAATGTTAAAATGTACATTGACAATAGTACACCTCATCTCTACACTCAACTTACACATACATAATAAAGGGAAAAAAATGGTTTAAAAGAAAACAAGGTTTTTGTAACAACTCTATGTTGAAATACAAAATTGTCCTATTTTTTTTTTTTTTATCTTACTTCAGCAGCTGAGGATTGGCCACTTAGAGGGTGATATGTCATGATGATATGGGCACACTGCTAGCCATTGGATTTACCTGTTTTTAATCCCTTCCTTTTAATAATTCAATGTACGATTTTGATAAAATCTATCAATTTTTTATTAATAAATCTCTAGAGTCCCTTAGAGCCAAAAGTTCATAAAACAACAATTGAATGAATGTAAACAATGACCTAACATCTTCTGTTTATAGTAAACCTAATAATATCCTAATAATAACCTAATTTAATAATAAAAGACTAATAATCCATAATTGACCTTTACAATTAAAATATTAAATAACAATTAAATACTAATAAATAACTCCGTCACTTCTTCGTTCCCTCGAATAGACCATTAGAGGTCTCAGGAACCTTGTCCTCAAGGTGAAATTCTAGAAATTATAACTCCAAATCGGTCGCGATCTCCCATGTAGTATCTTCAAGAGCTGATTCTTCCCACTGCACCAAGACCTAGTGCGAGCCACCATCTTGAGGAATCTCTCGTATGCCTAGAATAGCCTTGGGTTGTACCAGCACACACAAGTCTTCTCCCACCTTCGACGGTGTGGGAAATACTAGCACGGAAGTCCCCACTACCTTTCGCAGCACAGAGACATGAAACACAAGGTGGATCTTCACCTTCTAAGCTAGCTCCAAACGGTATGCAACTTGCCTAACTCGTTCCAAAACATGATTAGGCTCAATGAACCTTGGTGCTAACTACAAATGCTTAAATTTGGCCAAGGAAGATTGGCGGTCGACCGAAACTTAATGTAAACCAAATTGCCAACATCAAACTGTACATCCTAATGTTTAGCACTTGAATGATCAACCATAGACTCTTGTGCCCGCAACATAGTAGATTTAAGTGTACCAACATCCTGTCGCGGTCCATTAAGAATGAGTCCACCTCAACTAAATGGCTTGTCCTACGGTCATAACTCAAAATAGGGGGGGGGGGGGGGTGGACGGCCATAAACAATCTCAAACGGTGTCATTCTTGTCGTCGAATGGAAGGACGTGTTGTAGCTAAACTCAGCCCATGGAAGCCACTTACACCATGCTTGTGGCTGAGTCATCACAAAACATGATAACATCAATATAAACTTAGTGATTGAACTTGAAACATGAAACATAGTGATTGAAGCTTAAATCGATACAACATGAACGATACCTAACATGCAACCAAGTACTTACTGATAGAATAAAATCGATTGAATTAAAGAAGTAATAAACTCAGTACAAACCTAGTATCAACATGCAATCACTTGAAATGGAGGAAACAATTTTAATTTGAATTTATAATACTAAGAAGAGAGGGAGAACAATTTTACTAAGGAGAGACGAATTATAGAGTTATAAAATGAACGTCATAATACGGCTAGGGTTTAATTTGAATTTATATATCCATTCTCATTAAACCTATTACAGAATGTGTAAGCATTAAAAACAGAATGGTGATGCATGACACATTGCAGCAATGCGAGATGCGTTTGTGTGCGGGATGCGCTAAGAAAATATAGACCTCCGCTCGCTGACTGGGTAGTAAGACCCCCGACTACTAATCGCAGGGCATTAATGCGTTCAAAACATATCTTCAACAAGAAGCTTAAACAAAAAATTGATTGAAGCAAAAAAAAAAAAAGATTCAATCATTAGGAAACTAATAGATTAAATCACTAAGAAACTAATGGATTCAATTACTAAGAAATTGATAGAGTCAATCACTATCAAACTGATTGATTCTATCACTAGCAAACTATGAGATTCAACCATTAACAAATTGATTGAAGTGGGCCGCAAAAAGGGGTAGAAACACGCAAGTTTACCTGATTGACTTCAATCTCTGTTATTGATTACCTTCAATTATTTTAAGTGATTTTCTACTTTCAGCGTCGTTTTCAATTGTCTTCATTGTCTTTTTTTCATCTTTTCTTTATTCTCTTATTCTCTTATTCAACTTCAATGATTTAATTGACTGATCTCAATCATTTAACTGATTGACTACAATCATTTTCACATAATTTGTTTTCATTCAGTTGAATTAATAAAAAGCTATCAACTAACTGTGGCATACTATCAGATAAACTGATTGAAGGCTATCGACTGATTAGCCGTAAATTTTTTAGTTATTTTATATAGACCAACCCATTTTTTTTGGTATATATGTAAATTCTTAATTTTTCTTTAATTTTTACTTTCGTATCACTACTACAAAAACTGGATTAAATGACACTTACGAAAAACAAAATTCAAGAGGAAGAGACAATTAAAGTGTCATAAAATAAAACACGCGTTCTATGACACCTTATTAGAATCATCTTATAATTATTAATTTAAAGAAAATCACCATTAAAAAAAGTATCATAAATTAAAAAGACGCGTTTTATGACACTTTTTAAGAATCATAAATTTATAAAACTAATTTTTAGTCATATTTTAATTTAGAAAATAAATATTATTTTGTTCTTTATCAGAAGATTCCTTCCCTCGAGATTTTTTTTTCTCCCTGTGGTAGCCGCTTGAAAAGTTCTGCAAATCACACTTGCAATTAGCAATTTTATTTTGAATTTAGCCTGTAACAAACTACGTAAACAGAGCTTCAACGAAAATTATATATTAAATTTCTTAAAAGGTATTCAATCAGAGAAACCATAAACTTATAATTAATTTAAGGGTTAAAATTGAAGTTTTTAAAACATGAGGTTCTAAATAAAATTAAAAGAAATATATGAGCCAACTAAAGAAACATTGATTAAAGATTGAAGGGCTATTTTGTAATCAAGTACTTGTAACTATTCGAATGTAACTTTAAATCATATTTGTGAAATAATCAAATCATTGAAAAGGAAAAGAGTTGGAAATTGGTTTTGGAAAAGAGAAAAGACCAATTTAGGATATTTCAAAATAATAAAAAGAAAAGGGAAACTTGAGAAATAGGAAAAAATAGGGGTATTTTATTGGTTCGTTTAGAGAGTTTAAAATTATTTTTTTAAAAAAGAGTTTTGTGTTTTGGTTTGGTTTATAGAGAACAAAAAAAGAAAAAAAGAAAATTAAACAAGCATTTAGAAGGAAAAGGGGCTGGAAAATGGAGTTAAGAAATAAGTTCATTTAAATTATTTGTTTGGAAAAAAATAATAGAAAAGAAAAAAAAAGATCAAACCCTAGGTCTTCTCCATCTTCATCTTCTTCACTTCTTCATCCCTTAGGCGGCCACTGTTCATCTGTTGTTGCTGCCGCACAGGCTGAGCCGTGCCACCGTTGTTGTTGCTCAGATCGTGCCGCCTGACCATACCCCACCGTAGCAGCACGTCCACGAGCCGTGGATCCGCCGCACCAACTGCTGCAAACACGCCCATCACGCACACGCCCAACCGCCGGCATGCCCATCTTCGTGTTTTGCAATGCCTACACCAACCCACCTCGCATGCGCCGCCCCTACTCGCACCAAACCGTCACAAACAGCCTCCCTTAGCCGTCATTTCCGTCCACTCGCAGATGCCATCCACTCACGCATGCAGTCCCAGCAGTATGGGTCTTCTCGCGCGCGCAACCTGCTCGTCCCCAATGGGTCATCGACTTCCGGTCGTCCTCACACAGTAGCTTCGTCTCGCACACCCTTGCAGCCACACTGTTGGGGCAGAATCGCAACACACCAATTTTAATTAAAATGATAATTGGAGAATAATGATGATGTGGCTTGTTCAAGACTTCGCTATAGTGAAGTCTCTACTTCTGATTAAGCGAAATGTGTGTGTGATCCCCAAAGGTTGTGCAAGTATACATAGTCTTTGTTGCAACATGTTTTAAAGTAAGTAAAGGTCATCTCCATAGGGAATAGTTATTTGTGCCATGCTTAAGCGAAATCGAGAGTCAGGGTAACGGGGGAATTGTTGTGGCGAAAGTAATCTAAACTAAATAAATTGAACTGAAGAAACACATCGGAAGGGAATAAGACATTTCAGAGAGTTTTGCTTAGGCGAATCTATTTACAGCATAGAAGCAACAACTGATAGCTTTCTCTTTTGCTCTCTCGAGTCTTAGAGTTTGGCTCTCTCAAGCTCTTGGTTTGGTTCTCTCGAACTCAAACACTGCTAAGGCAAAGCAACACAGCATTAGGCGAACCTTATCTCTAAGCATTCAATTTAGATGCAAGTAAACTCATCTCTAAGTAAACTTTGCGAAACTAATGTTATACATGCAAGATCACTCTATTTCTATTCTCTCGAAGCAAAATAAAGACATACACACAGTGGATCAAACGGAGTGCATTTCGAATTAACACAACATGCATAATAGTTTATCTTCTCACTAAAGCTTCGCTTAGGCGAAATACTCCTATTTGCCTATTTCCTTCCAATGATAGAATTAGCTGCTCATGTCGATAAATAAAAGCAAAGCGAAGTAAAAGCAATAGATCATCTTCATTAAAAACAACAAATAACAAGGTTTGTTGAAACTACACTAAAACAGAAGTAGATGAAAGAAATAAAACTAAACTACGGCTAAGCTACAACTAAAAACTAAGGAAATGGTGATCGAAAATGATCGACCCTAAAATGGGTGATAATTTGCTCTGAAGGTGAACAACTCTATTTATACTCCAGCTCCAAGCGATAAAGCCTGCTTCACGATCCTAACAATGTTGGACTGTTCTTCGATTGCTTTTCAGATGAAAGACTGCTTTCTCTGACATTTCTGCTCCACGATCCGCATCGTCGGTTGTCAGAGCATCTTGGCTTCGCTAACTTTACAACATCTTCTTTCATTGGTGGCTTCGCTGTGGCGAAGCACTTGGTAACTTCTTTAAGCTCTGCTCTTATATTGAATCTCTTCAAGGCGTGTTGGCTGGGCTAATATTCGCTTTGTTGAACACCTTCTCGTGGGAATTTCGCTTCGCTCCGTCAGGAATGCTGGAGACAAACTAGAAAGTATCAATTCTTTATAAAACATACAACTTGGCACACATTCACGCATATTTCGCTGCAGCGAACCCAGAAATGCATCATAATCAGAAAACTAAAGGATGTTTCGTTTAAGCGATATTTAAGCATGATGGGGCAAAATTCAATCTTAAATTAATTAAATATTAGCAAATTCTTATAAAAATATATTCTTTTAAGCTACTTTAACTCTCAATTCTTGAGAGTTATCACACACCCAATGCCTTTTCCTCCTCACCACTGCAGCCTCACCTTGCAACCACGAATCCGTGTGGTGCGTGCTCATTTGGGTCGAGTTTTGGGGTAAGATCAGTAAACCCGACACTGTTTAGAAGTTGTAAATCTTGTGGGTTTGGTTGTTGATTATAGTTGTGTTTTATGTTTCGTGAAACGTGGATTCTATTCGAGAGTTCTTGTAAGTTCGACTTGCTTTTTGGTGCTTTGCCAAGCGTTGGACAACCTTGATCGCCTTCGAGATTGGGTAAGTTTTGTGGGCTGATTTGTTGCGAATTAACAAGGTTCAATATGGTTGTTATTTGAGTTAATAGCTGATCTTTGGACTCTAAATTGATAAGTCAAACAACTTGTTTGGGTCTATTGCCTGCAGCTCGAGGAGCAATATTAATATCTATTTCCAGGTAAGGAGCAACTTGACGGTGATGGCGACGGCAACAATCTTCCTTTGCTTTACCAGATTCTTCTTCTTTCAGGTACCATTCTTACAGTAGGAAGCAAAAATCCCTAAGTCTTTATGCTCCAAGTATGGTTCCTTTTTCTTTATGTAATCGATGCCTTTCTACTTTGTGATTTTGTAGATTTTGATTTTTTTTTTCTGATGTGTAGTTTTTTGAGCTTATATAACCACGATGGAGTTCATTCGATCGAGCTTGACGGTGCCGCCTCGGGATTAGGTTTAATTTTAGTACGAAATTTGTTGTGCGAATGGTTTGGTTTTTTTTTTTTTTTTTTGTGAAATCTGAGGCTTTTGGTTTGTACAGGTGTTGAAAGGCGATGAATCTGGTTTGTTTTGGTTTTTGCAAATGGGTTTCTGATTTTAGGGGGTTAGGTGATCGGATTATGTTGGTGGAACTTTGTGTTTTTGGTTTGTTTTGTGGGATTGATGGTATAAGTGTATAACCTTCTGTTTATTATTATTATTATTTTTCTATCTAACAGGTAAACAAACATGTATCTTCAACTTTTCCTGTCTTCTTACAAGCTTACATGAACAAATAGGCTGAGAAGTTGTTAGCTGAAGCTACTGGATTTGGTTCACAACTAGTTGTATTTTAAGAAGCTTTGTTGGTGGTTAGTCTTTGTTTCCATAACAAAGAGCTTGAATGAATCGATTGCAATTATTTTTTTTATTTTTTTGCTTGCTAGGGAACTTATTTTTTTTCCAAAATGCGCATAACATGTTTATGCAAATTGGTGGATATTACAGGGTGTGTAAATAAGAAGTTTGTTCAGTGTGGTGTTCTGTTATTTATCAATTTACAAGTTGCTTTTAATCAATAAATTCATACCTCAAGTGTTACATTTTTCAGCCAAGTGGTCTATTGACTAGAGGAAGTCGTAAGTATACCTCTATAACTCATATTTCTCTTCCTAAATTTAGTAGAGACATTAATGATTACAGATTAAGAAAAACTTTCTATCTTTTCTCTTCTCTTAAAAAAAAAAAAAAAAAAAAAAAAATCTGTTTCTTATGTTTTCTTAATTGTTTCACTTCCTTTCTATCCTCTAATTCACGAGACTTTGGCGGAGTTTGATAAAGTGGAGTTTACAACGAAAAGAAGCCCTAACAAACCTTCGAAGGTATAAGACCCATTAAATTTGTTGCTCATTAGTTTGTTTTAAATAATTTCCTTTTCTTGTCTTGAATATTTTATACTAAATGGTTCGTTGGGTATTGAATGAAGATGAGAAACTTTTTTAAGCTAAATGTTTCTCTTTTATTGAGTTATTTTCTAGCTATTTCGAAGTAGGTTGTAGAGCTTAAGTTGCAAGGGAGGTAAATTTCAAAAAGTGTAAATTTATGTTCTTCCATAAGTTGCATACATTACATTTGTGGTGCTGCTTGTCTGTCAACTTAGCTTTGGAAGGTATGAAAATCTAACTATTTTAGGAAGTAATTCTGGTCAAATTGATGATTGTTTGCTTTGGGTGTACAATTTTCTCCTGTCTCTGTCATTGGTTTTGGACGATTGTTTGTTTTTATTAGGTACCAATACATTCACATAATCAATGCATCTCTTGTATTAACTTTTCTATTTTATTTGCATGCTTCCATTATAATACTCTAGATACTTTTAAACCATCTTGCAGGAAGTTTTCGATGAAGCAGGAAAATGGGAGGTTCAGTCTTTTTTGTTTTTGTTTTTTCTCTTATTTTCTATGCATTATTTACATGTTTCTTATATGCTTAAAAAAAACTGCTTTGGTTTGTCTCTAATGCAGATGGTCGAAGTTCTTTTCTTATTGGTAAGAAAACTCATATCTTATAGTTAAATAATATGTAATATGTGAATATGTGAATGCTATTTGAAACTTAATTTTTTTAGATTCTGCACAAACTCACTCAAAGGATGAAGTGGTGAAGAAACAAACATCAAGAATCATCATTTACTTGTAATTTTTTTTTGCCAAGAATTTCGTGAACATTTACCACAAGTGTAATATTATTGTCCTTTTGTTTAAATGTAAATGCCTACAAATATTTTAAGTCATCTATAAATTTTGTTGACACAGGTCTTTTAACCGTAAAGTTCTTTTGTTGAAGAATATTATGTACTTACGATAAATTGACAATATATTATTATCATTAAATCTAGTTTGCTAATATTAAATATTTTTTTATTAATTGAAGATATATGATTAAAATTAATATTCATTTGATTATTTGGTGATTAAAAATAAGTGCAATAAATAATATTTATTGATAATGTTTAGGCGTCGTTAATAATGTATTAACGACCTAATTTATATGTTATCTATTGCTCATTGGTGACAAAAAACTAGTGTCATCAAATAAAAAATAATGATGATAAAAAAATATCATCTAAAGCATTTCAATGACACTTACTAAAAAGTGTCATGTAAAGAGAAAAGATGATGTGCGATATAATTAATGATTGCAGAAAAGTATCATCTATTACATTTCAATGACACTTATTAAGAAGTGTCAACTAAAGAGATTAGATGATGTGCGATATAATGATTGCAGAAAAGTATCATCTAAAGTGTTCGCGATACTTTTCTGCAATCATCATATCCCTGTTTTGTAGTAGTGTATATTGGTTAGGTTCAAAACTCTAAAAAGACATTTTTGTTCGAACACATTTTTTTATTATCTTTATCAGTCGATAACTACAACTTCATAACATAGATCTAGAATACAAGTTCATAATCAATTAAAATTGTTAATTGTCAACTTTCATTGTGTTCATCAGATTAAATTATATTAGTTTAACTGAAAAAAAGTCAATCAATTTTTAAATAATAGAAGCCAATCATGTTTGGAAATGATGAAGTCATTTTGTTTATTGGTAAAAGTGAATCAATTTTTAAAGTGATAAAATTAATTGAAGCTCAATAACAAAAATTGGTAGAATAATTGAGTTAATGGTCCGGAAATCATGCGTGTGCTTTTTGGAAGCACACCAGTTTATGTTTGTTGCCATGTATGAAATAATTTCAAATTTGTTCTATTCATGTCATTTTTTTCTTTTTTCTTTTAATTTTTATTAATATACATATAGATCCCCTATATTCTATGAGTTATTTTTTTTAGATTAATTCAATAATTTTTATTATTTGTAGGGTAAAATGGTTGTTTGCATTTTGCTGTTGAGTGAATAGAAGATAAACACTAACCCAGCAAGTATAAAAAATACTTGCTTTTCTATTCCTTTTAATTTTGATATTTATAAATAAATTTATATATTTTTTAATATTAAATTTATAATATCTAATTCTAAATCAATTTTTAATTTGTAGTAATAATTAAATTAGATGACAGTGATACAAGTTAAATTTGAGTGAAAAAAAAGTTAATTTTAGAACGAAAAAAAGAAGAAGAAGAAGAGTTGAAAATTAGAAAAACTTTGATAAAATTAGATAACATGTTTGATTTGATATTGGAGAATAAGTGGAGAAGTTGGGAGGATTTTGGGAGGAGTTAGAAAAAAGTTGAAGAGAGGTTGTAATGTACTAAATACACAACAAAGAGTAAGATTTCTTCCACTTCTCTCATCCTTCCAACTCTTAAATCTAATCAACCCCTTTAGGTCGAAAGATTCGAACCCTAATAAATTCACTTTGTTGTCTCTTTTGTGGGTGCCTTTAAGATCATATTTGAGGAAAGGAGAATGAGAATTAGGAGAAGATTTAAAAGTGAATGACTATGAGGAGAATGATTATTTGTCTTAAAGATGAAAAAAATAATTATGATGTTTCAAAATAAATATAAAATAATTATGAGGAGAATGATTATTTGTGTTTGACCTGAAAAAAATGATTATATAAAAGATAAAATAATAAAGAGGATGAATGTTAAAATTTATAAAATCTACATCAATCAGTCTTGCTGTCAATTTTGCCTGTTTATTTACTTAAGCTATATATGTATATGTATATGTATATATATGTATATGTATATGTATATGGATATGGTTGATGAAAAGAGGAATAGGGGATTGGTTTTCTGAACAAGGATCGAAAAGAGTTGTGGCTGAGTAAAGAATACAACAAAGAAGGAAAAAAAGGCTCAGGATGGGAATATTAAAAAAAATAAATTGCATTATGCTATATATGAATTATTTTAAAAAGAACGCTATAAATATAAATGGTGGGCCAAGAGATGCTGCTTGGTAGCAAAAACATAAATTTACACAAACATTTTCTAAATCAATTTAGATTGAATTCTACGAACTCAATTCACAGAAATCAATCATTTTTTTAAATAACAATAATCAATCAAGGTAACTGATATCATTTAAAAATTTGAAAGAAGTCAATAAATTCCATTAATAGAATTTAATCAATTTTTTAAGTAATAGAAATCAATCAATTTTTAAAATTACTTAGTGATTAAAGATAGGTGTAAATAATGGTTAAGATTAGGAAATTTTGCCTTGATTTATTTTCTTTATTGTGTGTTTCTTTTATTTTCTTCATCTTCTCGGGTAAAACACGTGACCTAATATTCCTTTTTTGCTTCTTCTTCGTTGAAACCAATTTTGCAATCATCTTCTTCGATTATTTTTTCATTTCATCCCTTCTTCTTCTTTATTGAAATGGATTCCGCGAGTATTGATTGTTTTTGGGTTTCATATTTTAATTTCTTACCTTTCTCTTCTTTTTCTTGTCGTTATCGTTCCTTTTTCTATTTTTTCTTCTGATTCTAATTTTAATTTCTCGATCCAGATTTTTCTCGACAAAGATTATTGCCATAATTTTTCATTCACAGATTGACTTCTATATGTTAAACTGGTTGATTCCTGAGACTTGAAAAACTGATTGAATTCTCTTTGTTCATCTAATAAAAGTTTATCAATTTTTTTTAGTGAATCGATAGAACCTAAACAATAAATAGACATTCAAATAATCAAGAAAGTAAAACCAAGCCACTTTAATATCTGAACTACATTGTTTCAATCAGTTGAGTTTAAGTAAGAAAACATGTTGATCAATAATGAAATTATGGTATCCGAAGTGGGATATTATATTGATTAAAAAAGTATCGATTAGATACGAATTACTGGAAACTTATAGATTCTTTTATTCAATCATTAGGAAATTGATAGATTCAATCATTATAAAACGGATTGAAATGAAGTTTTTGATCTTTTTCATTTCATTTTTTCGCTACAATTGAATTAATTTAAAAATTGTGCTATAAATGTAATTACTTTGCTTATATATAATACATGCAAAATCCTTTTTTTTTATTAGTATAATAAGAAATTTGGGTTTTCAAACTAATACATCAAGATGTTATTCAATTATTGCTCTGGTCAGTAATTATTTGACCAAATACTTTTTGAACTTTATAGATTCTCAATATAATGTTAATTATACTGGAAAAAACATGATAAGAATTTAGCTATAATGACTTCCATGCTATGGTCTCATATTAAATGATGTTAAAGAAAAAACCAGTCGAAACGTCTAAAAACGCACCTTAAGGTAAACTTATTTATTACACTTTAACCCACTTTCTTACATATATCCGAACCAGTTACCCTAAACAATAATTGAGGCCGAAATGAACTAAAATAAAAATAAAAATAAATTGGAAATTGCTTAAGAAGAAGCCTTAACCAAAAAGTTCATCAAATTATTAACTTCAAAGGAAATAAGCTTTCAAAGACTCACCCTAGTGAGCTGATAGGTCAACGGAGAAATTGGCGGACGACATGTCGACTTCTCCTTAAATTCTTATAATTTGCAGCTTCGATCATAGTTGTCACGACAAATTTTTGGGTTGTCGGATCCTTTATACATAAAGCAGCCAACATATCTACCCATATAGTCCCGACCACATATAGAACTGTCTCGCTGTCCTGTCCTTCGAACATTGTAAAAATCAATGGACATTTCTTCAACGGCCAAGCATTCTTCGGGGAGGCCGTCGCACCACTTCGACGCTGCAGCAGCGACGGTCTCGTTGTCGAAAATGGGAGGAAGGGGAGAAGCAGCCTTGCAGTTGCTTGCACAAAGCATCGAAATCATGACAGCGATCGCTGCGGTTGCGACAGCTGTGTTGGTTGAATGTCTCATGGATTAATTTTGATCGGAAGGGGAAGAGGGAGAAAGAAAGAAGGGAAGAAATAATGAAAGGAATGAGAGGATGAAGAACATGTGGATATAAGTTTAGTGATATTCAAATGGGATAAGAATTGATCATAATAATTGAAATTATTGTGATATTGAAGTGCCTTTCACTCTCAAAATAATTGCCCGCTTTCTGTTTTCATTTGCCGACAGCTGGATGAAAGTGAGTGTACCACTTATGTATCACAGCGATGCAAACATCAAATCTGTTTTTTTAAGGTAGAAAACTTTAGAGTAGAACTTAAATAAAAAAAAAAAAAAAAAAAAAAAAAAAAATATATATATATATATATATATATATATATATATATATATATATATAAAAGAAATAGATCTGTCCAACAATAAAAGAGATTTACATTTTGGGGGTGTTTGTTTTAAGATGAGGTGAGACGAGGTGAGATGTTGAAGCCCAATACCTTTTTTGACTTAAGGTGTTCTTTACCTCACCTCATTTCATCTTTCCTATATATATATATATATTTACTTATATTTTACATGTATAATAAAAAAAGATAAAATATTTTAATCTATAGCATAAAATCAAAACTAATTCATTTGTAGCAAAAAATTCAAATTGAATTGTTTCACTAGCTGAGTTCTATTAGTGATAGAATTCAATCAATAAAAGACTTCTTTTAACACCGCTTAAATTTTTTATTAGTGATAGAATTTCAAATTGAGTTCTATCACTAGTTGAATTTTATCACTAATAAAAATTAATATGCTATAGATGAAATTATTTAGAAATTGTACTGCTAATGTAATACAAAAATAAAATGTGTTTCTGATGGTAAATTCTCTTTTATTATTTTATGTTTGATAAATTTTTATTATAATAATAATATTATTATTTTAATATATCAATATATAATTATAATAATTATACTATTATTATATCAAATGTTTATTTAAATAAATTTGAATTTTATAAATTAAAATTATAAATAGATATATATTATCTTTTAATATATGACGTTAAATTTTCATATCTTTATTCATTTTTTAATTGTCTTTAATAACAAAAAAAGTTATAAAATTTCAATTGTTTAGAGATAGACTATAAATATCATATTTAAAAATTAATAATTAAAAGTTATGTGTTTATTTTTAACATTAACAATAATTACATCAATTTATTATTAAAACAAAAATTAAATTTAAATAATTTATACACATTGAATATTTATTGGTAATTTACAATAGATTTAAAAGTATGAACTTTTTTTCAATAAACTTAAAAATATTAAACTTATTTTGTTTGTTAAAAAAATGAGATTCAAATTTTATATTCTTTATATTCGGTTACACTTTAAAATAATAGTAAGAGTGAATTTTTTTTTGAAGAGATAAATTAATTTAAATAATTTTGAGAGCCTTGATTGTAAATACAAAAGACAACCATAAGTTTCAAGACTTGTATGAGTGATAGGGATTGAAATCTATTCTACCTAATAAAAAAACAATAAATTTCAAAATTTGAGGGATATTTTATTGCTTTCATGTAATAATTATTATCAAAATGTGACCGAGTTCTCTTTTAATTACAAAAAAACAATAAATAAAAATTTATAGGGGTGTTTATTGTACCCTAGAAGTATCAATGAATAATAAGGTAAATATATTTAATTTATTATTACCTATTAATTAGTGTATTTTATTAATAATTTTTTGACCTTTAGTAACTATGAATATGAATATGAATGTATAAAAATTATAAGAAAATAATTTTTTTTAAATAAGATAAAAATTGCTATCAAGATTTTATAATGACTAGTTTAATCAAATGGTTTTATTTTTATTTTTTAATAAATAGAATCTTGGTATTTTTTTTAATTTTTTATTATTATTTAAGTCTAACAAATCTTTAAAAAAAAATTATTAACGATGTACAAATATTTTAGATAAGTCAAACTTTATTTTGGTGGTGTGAAATTTTTTTTCCTCAAAATTTTTTTTTTAATTAAACAATATTTAAGTATGAAAGATTAGAAACTTTTAACCTCATGGTTATTATATCGTACATAATATCATTGAATTTATGTTTTTCTTAATAAAAAAATTAATATGATTAAGGGTGTTTAATATTAAATTTATATTACTTACATTTTATTTATGATATTGGTTATATTTACATACTTATTATATTAATAGCTAAATATTTTAGAATAATTATTTTAAAAAAAAGAACAATTTTATTGTTAAAAAAAATATAAGAACACATTAATATATATATATATATATCTTAACATCTCATCTCCTCTCCTCCACCCCAAACAAAGTTTTTCTATCATCTCATCTCATCTCCCTACACCCCAAACAAGATTTTCTGCTATCAACATCTCATCTTATCTCACCTGCAGCCAAATGCCCCCTTTAGGATGTGTTTGTTTTTTATAGAAAAGAGTGGAGGGGTTTAGTATAGAGTGGAAAGAAGTGGTTAATCGTAGTCTGTAGTGGTTAACTACTCGTTTGGAGATTCGGGTTCATAGTGGTGAATAATGAACTACTTGTTCGGGATTAGAGTTAATAGTGGTTTATATAATATATATATATATATATATATATATATATTTTGAAAATGTGGTTGGACTAAATAACAACAATTATACGTCTATGATTAAAAGTTTTTGAATTTTAATTATCCACCTCAATTGTTGTTAACTAAACTTAGAAATTTTTATAGTTGATCATATTTGTTTTAAAAACAAATCAATTTTATATTTTGTTACTAAACATATGAGCAACATAAATGAAACAAACAATATTAAATTTTAAAAATTTAGGCTAAATTTACAATTGAATAGACGGTTAAAATGTGAATTATTAAAGAAATGGTAAACATACATTATTCTAGAAAATAAAGAAATAGAAAGTACTGATATTATGGTCTTCTTGTTTCAAAAAAAAAAATAGTAATCATAGTCAAACTTACGGTATAATTAATAATCATTATATGGTATTGTTTATACATAATACTATATTAATACACAATATTGTACTAATAACATATAATATTGTATTATTATAATATCCCAAATTATATTGTACAGTGAATATTAACCATACCGCATTTTTTATTATGGATGCAAATATTTTCAAATTTGCTTAGATATTTTGTGAAATTGGACTATGCAGCACAATTTTCTATGTACTTCTAATTTTATTTTGATTCTTTTATTTTTAAATGTTAAAATTTAATTATTATAACGATAATAAAGCTAAAATTTAGTATTTATTGTTAATTTATTACTATATTTAATTTGTAAATTTTTTCTTATTGTTTTTTCAAAATTTTAGAAATATGGTTACATCAAATGTTTTATTAAAAAAATGAATTTTTTTTATGAATTAAAATGATTATTCATTGATAATTTTTTAATGAAATAATTCATTTTAAGATTGAATTTTCAAAAGTAGAATTAAATTAGATTACAACCAATCTATCAAGCCAACACGCTATTGGCTTTTTCGATAGAGTTAAAATTATTTTTAGAAAGAAATATTAAAATATTGATGTTAGCTGAGATTAAAATATAAATTTGATGGAATTTAAAGTGAGATTCAATAAAATTATTTTTTTTTAATTTTTAAAATAGAGATTTAATAGAGGGGTTGAAGAGTGGTTAAAAAGGGATTGAAGAGTGGTTGTTTACTAACTTAAATGTTATAACAATAAATACTAAATATAATAACTCTAACTAATTCTAAATTAGGAAAATATGAAATCTACTAAATCTAAATTTAATATTATAATATTCGCTCATCAAGTTGACCTTGAGAAAAAGAAGGGAAGGAAAAATAAAAAGAGAAAAAAAAAACCAATAAAGAGATGCGCCATGAGAGAATCCATGAGAGATAAACATCATGGGAGATAAGCGCCATGGGAGAAATCCAGGGGGAGATAAGCGCCATGGGAGAATCCATGGGAGATAAGCGCCATGGGAGAAAACCATGAGACGGAGAAGTCTATGGGAAATGATAATGGAGAAAAAAAAAAGTGAATCAATAACCTACATGGAACTCTGATACCATAATTAATTTGGATGAGTATAAACTTCACAATTTTATTTCTGTGTTGAAAACATATTTATACATATAAAAGAAATCACAAAATCTAATTAACCTAAATGTTATAACAATAAATACTAAATATAATAAC
Source organism: Sicyos edulis (assembly GCA_036507275.1). Taxonomy (NCBI): domain Eukaryota; kingdom Viridiplantae; phylum Streptophyta; class Magnoliopsida; order Cucurbitales; family Cucurbitaceae; genus Sicyos; species Sicyos edulis. The sequence goes on from CM071851.1 coordinate 9,765,378, forward strand.
TCTAACTAATTCTAAATTAGGAAAATATGAAACCTATTGAATCTAAATTTAATATTCTAATATACTCAGCTAAATAAAAATATAAACAAATAAAGAACGTTAATAATAGTATAGAGGGACGTAAGAAAGAGGATATGAGTTTTTTTTTAATCTTTTCTATTTTTTTATGTTTTCTTTAGTTTAATTAATAAGCTTAGGATTTCGAATATTTAGGACATGAGCGGTAACTAGGTTTGTTATGCTCTACATTGACATATATAATGCACCCAATTGTTAAAATATAATATTCGTTCTTTAATATAGTCTTATAAGAATAGCCTACGTGATTAAAACATCTAAAGATTATATAATCCTTGATACAATGTTTAAAAAAAAACTCTAAAACCCATAAACAATTAGTTAACTTTAAAATATCCTCTAACTAAAAACTGGTTGTAACTAACCTAATGTTTATTTAGATGTGAAATGACCTCTAACATAGACTTGGTATTCTATAAATATATGGATTTGATAAATGTACATAGATAGATAAAACTTCAATCAGTTTAGAAGTGAAGAACTTATCCGTTTCACCTTAATCAACAACACCGATATCACTGTATGTTATAGTGGATGTAGGTTTAATTCTTTGGCTTAACCACTTTAAAACCGTTTTGTTGGAATAAAGTTCAATGTAATTATTAATTAAGGAATTCGTGGATAGAAAATTAAGGAATTAATGGGTTGTCAAATTTAGGAATTAAGGAATTAGTGGATTCTTGATTTTGCAATTAATGATGAGCGTTTATGGTAAGAACTTAGATTCCAAATTTTGTAATAGACTCTAAATAGAGTGCTCATTCAATAGAGCAAGGTGTGAAAAGTGAGAAAGTTGTGTAGAGAGTTATAGAGAAAAACTTGACAATCCTGAAGTTATACACGTATGTTCGCTCTGTTTTAACTCTCTCGATTTATCACAGAGTTCATACAAAGGGTTTGTGAATGCAATGTAAAGTAGTTGAAAATAGCATGCATAACTAGTTCACTTCGCTAGTTCCTTCGCTGTTGAAAAATTCCCTACTTCCCCAAAACCTTCCAACAACATGTTTAGCTACTCATATTAATAGAAAGAAATTATAAAGCAAAGAAAGAATGAAATGACATATTTAACGCAACGAAAAAGAGATAAAATGAAGAGTAGAGATTAGAAAAACTCCTGCACTTTTGACTCATAAAATATTCCGGCAACTCCGGTTACAAAGCACCACAACCAAAGTCTTGAAAGTAAAAGAAACTACAATTAAGCCAAACAATAAGCCCAACAAACTCGCTGTGGCTGGAAAATTCAACGAAAAACTCAAAGAAAGTAAACTTTGATCGGAGGGGAAGAATAGACACTAAAGCTTTAAGAAGAAAAAATTGGATGACTCTGAATTTAAGGATACCCTCACCTTATATAGGCCTCCCGAAAATTTGTTGCCACAACTGCTCCACGATCCTCATCTGTAAAAAAGACTGCTCTATGATCCACTTTGTTGGATGCGTCAGATCCGACATAATGAACGGTAGGGATGAGCTTTGTCGGATGCGTCCTCGGAGTAGATATTTTCTTTCTTTTCGATCATCTGCTTCGCTAGGCTGTCACTACGGTGAACATTGGTTGGCTTCTTTGAGTTGTTTGGAGGGCTTTTAGCTTCACAGGGGCGCACTTGCCTCCTTCATTCCTTATACTTAGCTGTTTTTGCTCTTTTGAAGTTCCCTGCAACGAAATACGAGTATCAATTCCTATTTTAAACACTTAGCAATAATTTCGTTCAATTAAGCATGCTTCGCTGCAATTAACTTCAATTAAGCATGCTTCGCTGGAATTAACTTCTAGTTTTTACTTCTATAAGACTTTTGGTAGACATTTTGCTTAAAACTTGGTTTTGGTCTGCAAGAGCGAACTTCTATACTTAATCAACTCAATTTAGCATTTTTCTTTTGTAAATATCTTAATTTAAGCTACTTTGACTCTCAATTCTTGATAGTTATCACTAAGTATCTGCTTCGAAATCTTTTTAATGTAAGTATATGTGGTCACAAATGCAACAAGTGATAAGCATTTATTTTATTTGTTCTGCTTATTAGCTTAAGAGTTATGCGAATAAATAAAAAGAAGTGTTGGTGATAGTTTTAGCTATCATGGACTCTAACTGCAATGTAAATAAGCATAGGTAAAAATGCGGATGTAGAATATGCTTATCATGCGATAATGGTTCACTAGATTTTTCATGCTTCCCTATTCTAGCGAGTGTTTAGTTTATGATACTCCCACCTTCCGCAGCGGTTCTTCATACTTAACTTCAGACAACGCATGCGATTGTAGGGTTATTCCTAACTTATTTACTGATGTGAGAGACCTAACATCCCACCTATCGTAACATGATGGATCATCCAACAGTTTCCTCTTCCGAGTTCCCTAATGGTTAGCATATGTGTGTAGCTAATCGACAAATACTTGATGATCAAATGCACTAATATAAAATCTAACTACACGTAAATCTAACATGCATTCTACATAAGATTCTTCCCAATGTTTCTACCCTAAAGTAACATAAAAACGAGCAACAACTGATACTGCAAATTTATAACTATCATTATTAAGAGTTTACTACAAATCTACTCACTATTTCTAATACAGGGAAGTAAAATTAAGGAATTGGTGCAGTTGTTGAAGATCGGTAAACATTTTTTCAATGGATTCTACAGACATCGTCCAATTTCTTTCTTCTTGGGGTATTCTATCAATCGAGTTAGCTTCTTCCAACCAAACTAGCTCACCAATGACAACTTCTTGCCGACTTTGAATAGAGATGATTTTACTTTCTTAGCAAGCTCGGATGAGCTAGAATATATTCATAATTGTTGGATCTTCTAATTTCTTGTAGAATTCCTTGATCAACGCTCCATTAATTGTTGATTGATTCTTCAGTTATTTTCTTGTTGACGTGATTCTTTAGATGCAACTGTCTCCTGAATGCTTTATATGATTTTTTGCCTATCGTTGTTCGCATCCAGTCCATTCTCTATTATCTAAGTTCCACGATCATGTAGTGTATAACATTTATTAGCGCAATTAATTCATTCTTTTATTTAAATTGCAAGATTTGCCCTTCTTATGTTCAATAATGGATGTGTGAGGCTTCTAACAGTTTTAACCACAATTTGTTCTTAACTATTCAATTATTCCCCTTAAACCTTAGTAAAATGTAGAATAAATTAGTCTAAATGATGCTCTATTTGAGAGCTATCACTCGCCACGTGCCTCAATTCCACACTTCCTTCCTTTACATGATCTCGGATAAAATGAAAGCGAACATCAATGGGTTTTTTTTTCATGATTCGCTAGATTCTTTTCTAACTCAATTGTTGATTTGTTGTCAACTTCAATCACGGTTTCACCAAGTTTCTTTAGCTTTATCTTGGTCAACAACTTTCTGAGTCATATTGCCTGACATACATGCCGAAAGCATCACAATCGATTGTTTCTTTGAAATCCATGTAAATGTTATTTTGCCCTTAAATTATTCTATAATCGCATCATTGTTTCTCATGAAAATAAGGTCATCGACATAAAGAGCAACAAATATTGCATTACCTCCACTCTGCTTTATGTAAAGCCCATGCTCGTAGGAACATTTTTGTACCCATTCTTCTTGAAATATGTATTAATGCGAGTATTCAACGCTCGTGGTGCTTGCCTCAACCCGCAAAGCATTTTTTCAACTTTATCACCTTTTGCTCTTTTTCAATTTTTATGTACCCAGTTGGTTGTTCGATGTAGATTTCTTTTTTAAGCACACACAGTTTAAGAATGCTAACTTGATATCCATTTGAAAGATTGACCACTTGAGTTGAGCCACTTAGGAAATGAGCAATCGAATTGTCTCCATTCTTGCAACTGAAGCAAATATTTCGTCATGGTTAATTCCTGATTTCTGTTTGTATCCCTTCGCAACAAGTCGCGCTTTGTACCACTCTATCTTGCCTTGAGCATTCATTTTTTTTCTTGAACACCCACTTCACACAAATCGAATGACTTGTTTTCAGCAATTTTGTTAGCTTCCATGCATTTATTGTGCTCAATCACATTAATCTCCTCATCCATGGCAGTTTGCAACTTCTTGTCATGCACTGCTTTTTCATAGATAATATTTTAAGAGTTATGCAAATATGTAAAAATGAGTGTTGGTGATGAGGGGTGTATATGGGTTGGGTTGGGTAGGGTTAAGGGTAATTTTTGGCAAACCCAAAAATTTGGGTTGATCATTTTTTTAACCCAACCCAACCAATTATAAAAACAATGTCACAACCCAAATCCAACCCTATATTTTCTGGTTGGGTTAGGTTGGGTTCATCAGTTAAAAGAATTATAAGTTGAAGGTGGGTTCATAAATTCGACAAAAGTACTAATTATTTCGTTCTATGGAAGTCAAATTTCGATATAGCTTTTGGCTAAATATTTGTTAAATCTTTGAATATGAAATTAAAAATCAAAAGATATAGGGTGTATGCCCACATATAAATCTAATTTTGCAAAGAAGATGAGATTATAAAAAAAAAAATATAAGAATTAATTTGAAATTTTAAAAAATATTATATTTAATTTAAAATGAGAATAAAAGTTTATGTGAATTCTTTCAAGAAAAAAGTTTTGAGAAAGATGAGAGTTATCTTGCTTTAAAAAACACATAAATCAATATAAAAAGTGGGAACTAAATAAGGAAAAAAAAAATACAAGATTATAAATCTATATAAAACGTGGGAACTAAATAAGGAAAAAAGAATTACATGATTAAGCCTCAAACCAAGGCCTACACTCTAAAAGTTAAGACTCAAACTACCAGGCCATCAATGCATTTGTATCATTGTAGACATTAGTTTATTACACTAATACAAAAAAGACATTAATTGACGCCTTGTGAATGTCAACTAGAACGTTACTTGACGGTTTTTCAAACGTCAACTATACTACTGTCAAATAATGTATCTTTACTTGACGGTCAATTAACTGTCAAATATATATATATATAGTTGACATTTAATACCTATCAAATACATAAGTAGGTTGACAGTCGTAAAACATCAAGCTTAGTTTTATCATTGACATTGTGACGACATCAAGCATAGTGAATGGTTTGACAGCTGCGCACCGTCATGTATAAGATATTGGTTGACATCTAAAAACTGTCAGATGTTAGTATTGATTGACACCTAATAAACGTGAAGTAATCATACGTTTTCAAATACTGATTTTTCTGTTTGACAGTTTCTAGTAGTCAAGTATTTGATCCTAATGGCACTTAAGAAATGTCAAGCGATTTATTGTTTTTTTTAATTTAAAATATTCATTCCACAATTTTCCTGTTGATAGTATTCCTGCAAACCTGAAAGCATTCTTCAAACTCAAATATTTAACAGATTCCCAGAAACCAAAATAATAATATATATTTCATCAATCAATTGTTCCACCATGCATGTACACAAAAAAGGAAAATGAGGATATAGTGAACATTTTGTTTCATATACACATTAAGAAACTAGAGATAAATAACCAACCAACCAAAATATATGAAGTAATCGTGTTCCATGTATACAAAAAAGACATATTATTGCATATAACTAACCAAAAGCTATACCTATTCTTCCAAAAAAAAATAATATGGATATCTATAAGTTCAATACATAGAATAAAGTGATCCAAAAAGTTTCAACCACGAAACAGTCAATAATATCGTCCAACAAAGTTCGCCCATTCCACTCGCACTTCATCTAACTAGATTTTTGTGTGGATGACCTCCTCATTTAACATTTTTTCATAATGTTTTATTTTGATCCAGTTTAATTGTCTTATAAGCTCGAAATATTGCAAGTGCCCTACATAAATACTTAACATATGAAAAAAAAAAAAACATCCAAAATGAATAGACAACATATTCAAAGTGAAAACTTAACTTATGTTCATGTTACAGAATTGATATCTACTTTTGAATCGAACTTGTACGTAATGATTCTAAGTGATAAACAATATCTTCGTACGGATTCACAATGAACAGTGACCAATGACCACTAAATAAAAATACACAAGTGTTAGATTATCAAACTAAAATTAAAGTAATTAAGTGATAAACTATGTTTGGGATTAATAAACTTTTACACCTATTCATAAAATCTAGTCATGCCTTCCACAAATTTTCTCAATCAACTCCTCCTTCATTATCTTCTACAATTCCACCTTCTTCATTTAATTTTTCTCAATCAACTTCATGAATATACAGCCCAGCTTTCATTCTCCATTACTTTATCTCCAAGTTCCATTTCCCTTTTCCTCTCTCCCTCTTTCATAACAAGTAGTAATGACAAAATCAAACAATAAAGAAGTAGCCAAGAATAAAAAAAAAAAAAAGAATTTAAGATATAATGACCAGCAATCCAAGCAATCAAAAAGAAAAAAAAATCCCCAAGATTATGAAGAAAATAAAAAAGTGTACCTGTTGATAGCTGATCTGAAACTCAATCAGTGAGCTATGATTCACAATCAAAGCAAATATCAAAACCTACAAAATCAAGTGAAGTAAATTCTAAATATCTTTACTATCCCACAACAGAAAAAAAAAAAATTCTTTAATCGTAGAAACATAAAACGCCTTGTCTAATTTTCACTAAAACACTCAAAATTAAAACAAGAAATTTCCACTAATTTTGATTCAACCACAAAAAATCAACCTTCATCCTCCAAATCTCAACAATGAAAAAAAAATGGTAAATAAACAAAAACAAAAACCCACAATAAAAAACTCAGAGAATAGAGGCTGCGACGGAGGATAATTACCAATCTTTCAAAGTGACACCTTCAATCCATAAAATTATTTCAATGCATCTTAACCCTGAAAACTTGACAAAAATTTACTAATGATAGAATAGAGCACAATAATTTATATTTCTAAACTGAATTTATAGTCAATCCTAGATAACATTTACTTTTTATGACTATGAGACCTAACGTAAGAGATAACATAAATTTTTTATACCAAACATTTATTTATTTTATTCATAATTTTTTTTTGCATGAGTTCATTTCCCAGGGCGTCAACCTTACTTCAACATGTCATTTCAAAAAAAAAAAATCCTCTTAAACCTTTCCCTCATCTCTTCTATGCATTATCTCATTTCTAAGAATATAAATATTACATATAGCAAACAAGTTTTAGAATAAGAGAAACATTAAATACTTACTCTAAAAGCTTATTATGCAATCTTCTCCACAAAGAGTTCCTGCAGGAAAGGAAAAATATTACAAAGAGAGATGGAAATTATTAAACAAGAAAAAACAAAAAAAGGCAAAAAATAAAAAACAACAACAAAGACGCAACTCGACTATTTTCATAACTGTCTAAATTTACTATATTTGGTTGTCAAGAAAACCCCAAAGAAAGTAACTCCTAAGTAGGTGGCCACCATGAGTTGAGCCCATAACCTCTTATTTCTCCACAGCCCTCTTAAGTCTTACCACCGGTCAACCCATGATATTAAAGACTTTGTTTTCCATAACAAACATTAATTTTATTCAACCTAGGATAACAACGTTTCTTTAAGTACATAAGTTAGAAGCTTTACATTATTTAAATAAAATTTTACATGTAACTTCTTTGAGTAACAAAGTCAAGCAACTAAAATCAACCTTATCTTACTTTAATTCAAAATTTACACCAAACACCTGCATAATTCTGAAAAATTAAGATTAAGTTCGACACCGAATAAAAGGGGCGTATTTATTACTGAGATCCCTAAGCATAATAGTGGGAAGAACAACAAAGGCAATCATTATACCGAATAAAAGGGGCACATTTGTTATCTTTTATTTATTTCCAGCAAGGCTAATGTTGTAGCCCATAGTTTAGCTATTTGGGTTCGTAAGAATAGGTTCTCCATGTGTGAGGTTCTTTTGTTCTGCCTTGGTTGGATGATTTGTTGATGGCTGATTTCTAATAAAATTGATGGTTGTTTTAAAAAAAACAATTAAAATTTATATTAATCGAGAATTAATTAAGGGGCTTTTGCATGTATATTACAAAATGGATAAAATATTACATGAATAGCACAATAATAAAAATATTTGCACATATAGCAAAAAAATGTAAATTGATAGACTTCATATTGATAGATTCTATCGATAAAGGGTGATAAAATCAATTACTAATAAATAAAGTAAATTGATAGGCTTCCATCAGATTCTATCAAGAGTCTATCAATAAGAGCCGATAGAATCAATCACTGATAAAATTGATAGACTTCCATCATTAGAGAATGATAGATTCTATCAAAGTCTTCTATCAAATATTTTTTTTTTAAAAATTGCAGAATTTGCTATAAAAGAATTATTTTAAAAATATGTTATATTTGTAAACTGTAGTAAAAATGTTCCTATAGAGCGCAAATTCCCATTAATTAATATATATTATATATTAACTATTAATAATTATTTGTTAAATATTAAAGAAATGAATTTGTTAATATATACGTGGAGATCCATATTATCTCTCTTGAAGATCATTATTTCCGAAAGATCCATTGGTTGAGATAAAATCCGACAACAATAAATCAGAGTCAACATCCAATGTGAGTTTCTCATACTTGCACTAAATTTAGATTTACTAAATTAAATGGACGATCGGTGTAGTTTTCACCGCGACAACATGGTTAAATAACAAAGTTTACCGATTTTTTTTTTTTAATTTAGTCTTTTAATTTTAAGTGATACCATTTAGTTTTCTGATTTAATAAATCACATAACTTATAGTCTTTTAACATTTGTAATTGCTAGCAAATTAACTATAGTGATAGTTAGCTCTTTGTATAAGAATGAAATGATATTTTGTATTTCTTTAATGATGTGAGTTAAAGTTGATTAAATAAAAATCGGGTGAAAATAAACAATTAATATATTGTAACTCCTTAGAAAATCTGCCAACATTAGCAGTTGTTCAACGGCACTAGTTTATGTCTAGGTTCGAGTCCCCCATCCTCAATTGTTGTAATCTAAAAAAAAACTCCTTATAAAATAAAAAACTTCTATTTTTATTCGATCGACAATCTAACTCACATATTATCTACAAACCACAAAAGACACTATTTATCTACTTAAATTGACACATACTTAATTTGTTAATAATTAATAATGAAAAACCTATTTTAAGGCTAATCTCACTACACAAAATTGGGATGAGAAATTGAGCTCATAACTTTTTGATCATTATATCATACCATTTGAGTTGTGTGTGTGTGTTTTTTTTTTTTTTGGCATTAAAATTTTAAATAAACTTCCCTTTAGGTAGGGATTTCACCATATTTTAACACTTTTGTTATTACATTCGCCGAACAAGCAGAGTATACAATTATAATATGAAGAATAAAGGTGAAGTTCCAAGGGAAGTGGAGTTGGAAACCTGGCATAGGCAAGTGGAAGTAGAATTAGTAGATAAACTTAAAGATATTATAACGTACATATCGACTTATCACATTCTAGATCTACTAGGGAGGACAGTTGCGCTTATATGTGTCACAAGTTTCTTGCTCAGAGATTTGGCGTCTACGGCCGAGACAGTCATACTTCGAATCCGGCCGTTCACATGCAGGCTTATCTTTGTTCGGGGTGATGGCAGTAGCAGGATTAATAATGTTCACAAGGCTTGGAAACAAGTAGTCGACATCATCTTCACCTCCGAGGCACTCATCGATTCGTCCATCGCATCGCGTCGTTGAAATAGTGGCAGTGGTCTCGTTGCCGAAACTCAAAGGACTTTGAGAAGCAGCATTGCAGCCTCGAGCACTAATGGCTAAAATCAGCACTGCCATTGCCAGAGCCATTGCAGCACGGGCGGTTCGAGAAAATCTCATAGAACTGGATTGAGAATGGAGGGAGGAAAAAAAAAAGAAACAATGGATGAACAATAATTGGAGCTAAGCTTTCAGTTTATAAATTAGAAGAGAAGAAAGATAAAGATGCCTCACATGCAAATTGCCCTTTACTGCCCTACCGTCAGAAACAGTGGGGTCTTTCCTTTAGTGTCCACTTGCTGACAGTTCGGGGTAATTTGTATCTGTACAATTTATTATTTTTCTTTCCATTATTTTGTCATCAGCCGTGAGAGGAAAATGATCACGGTAGCAAATGTATATGCCATAATTTAATAAAATTAAGAGAGTTTTGGAAGCTTAGACTTGATAGAAAAAAGAATTGTAGAGGAAAAAGGTTAATTAATGTTAATCATATATACTGAATGGGTCGTTACTCATGCATGATTTGAGCACTTTTCTTTATTTTTCTCAAACTGTGTTTACGATTCTCTCACTTTCTTTCTAGTACTTTTTCTTGTTTTTTCTCTACAATTGTCTCTACAATTCACAATAAAGGAACACTCTATATATAGCCTTATTACAAAACTTGATCTTCGAGTTCTTACCAAAATTGTTAAAATAATAAAATCTATTAATTTCTTAATTACACTCCTAAATTGACAATCCATTAATTCCTTAATTGTCTACTCCACTAATTCATAAATTAAATATTTAAAAAATGCATTAAAATATATTTAAGTTTATTCCAACCGTATATGAATGCCTTGAGTGGATGCTGGTGAATGAACCTTGTCGATCCAAAGAAGGAAACTTAAATGATGGCTACATATAATATAAAGGGATTTTAATTGCTTGGGTAATTGGGTATCCACTCTTTTCATTTTAATTCATATATAATCATGTTGTGAATCTTGTGGCTAGTTTTGATTGATATATATGAACCGTTCTGATTTTAATGCCCAATTTTAATGCCCAAGTTTAATGGATGGTTTCATTTTAAATCTTGTTGTACTATGTGTATCTAACTCTAATACCCAACTTTAAACTAATAACAAGGGATGAAAAGGAAGTTAGCTATTAGAGATCGTTAAAGAAAATAGAGCAATATATGTCATGTCATTTTTTTCATGTGTTTCGAATGACAATGGAACACAGGGTTTCTAGCTAGTTGCAGCACCGATTGCATATCACAAAAAATAGATGGAGCATGCAGTAGAGAGAATGACGTGCATCTCTTTAAGGAGCTGACGAAGTGAATATAATTCAGTAGCTGTAGAGGCCATGGCTCATTATTCTGCTTATGTGGAACTTCGACACATAGTTGTTTGCTTCTTCGTAACCCATGATATTGGATTAGAACCCAGTAGACCTTCGATCGAGAGGATTTCCACCCCAATTTGAGTCGGAGTATGCAGTCAAACGAAGAGATCATGGGCAAAAGTGTAGGCCATAAGAGAGAGTACCTCGAACATATCTGAGTACCTCGACCAACGACGAAGGCTATATCCAGTCTTGAGAATGTAAAATAATGCAGTGCACCTACCACTTACGGTGGCTGATCATCTAACTTTTCTTGTGAACATCCATTTTGCACATAAATTGTGAACCGCACTACTTCCGCCCAAAATGCATTTGGCATACTTTTGCTCTTTAGCATTGCCCCAACCATATCAAGAATGATCCTGTTTTTCCTCTCAGCTACACCATTTTGTTCAGGAGTGTATGGTGCGATTAGAAATTGCCTTATGCCTTGCTCATTGCAATACTTCATAAAACTCGTCTAAGTATATTCGCCACTTCTATCAGATTGCACAGATTTGTTTTGTCTCTCAATTTCCTTTTCCACCTTCACCTTGAATTTTCTGAATGCCTCGAATGCCTCTAACTTTTCTTTCAAAATATACACCCAAGTCTTTCGTGAGAAATCATCAATAAATGAAATGAAGTACCTTTTATCGCTAAAAGATCCTGGGTTATTGGTCTGCATATATCAGTGTGAATCATTTCGAGCAGTTGCTTCACCCGATATTCCACTTTCTTCTTAAACGAGGCTATCACATGCTTGCTGAGCACACATTCTTCACAAAACTTTCTTTCACAGTCCATGTTAGGTAGATAGTGCAACATATCCTTCTTCGCAAACTTTTTTATACCATCATGATGTAGGTGTCCAAAGCGTAGATGTCACAACGATGCCTTATCTTCTACATCAATTTGCAAACATTTTTCTCGTACGCTTCTCATATTCAATCTGCACATGCGATTTCTTCCCATCTCGACTTGAGCGATCAAACGTTCTCGCTTGTCTTTCAAGTGTAACAATCGTTCTTTCAAAAATACAAGGTAACCCTTCTCTATGAGTTTCCCCAAACTCAAAATATTTATTTTGAGATCTGGTACATAATAAACATCTTGGACTGACCTTGTCAAGCCATCCTTCTGCACAAAAAAAATCATACCATTTCCTTTAACCTCCATTTTTTATGCATCGTTAAAAGAATATGACTGTCTTCAATTTTTCGCATTTCTTTGAATAGATGTTTGTGACCACACATATTGGTTGCTTGCACCTGAATCGAGATACCACAAAGTATCATTGTTGTCGTTGCCTTCTTTATGGTCCGTCAACAGAATACCTTAATTCGCACTGCCTTCTAAAGCTAGGTTCAGTGTTTCTTCAACCGTTTTATTCGCTCAACAATCTTTCACAAAGTTTCCTTCTTTACCGCAATTGTAGAATTTGTTGGAATAGCAATTACTCGCATAGTGACCATACTTGTGATATTTTATAAACCCTCAATGCTGGAATTATTCGATCGACTGCCTCTTCCTCAACTGCGTCCTCATCAACGCAAATTCCCTTGACTTGTCTATCCTTTCGCATCATAACTGTCACTTTGACTACTTTGACCATATGCTCGACCTCCATGACCATCGCCTTTACCGTGAAAATTTTAAGAATATAGTACATTTTTATCTTTGAGTGACAGCTCCGTTTGAAGCATTTCTCCAACATTTCCTCATTCTTCTTGTTCTTACGCTACCTGTGTGCCTCAAGAGAACTAACAAGCTCGCCTACAGTGAGCGTCACAAGATCCTCTGACTTTTAAATTGTACATTTAACATACTAAAAATTATCCATCAATGATCTCAAAATATTTTCCAGAACTCGCACATCGGTTAGCTTTTTGCCATTACGGTTAGGTTGATTCACTACCATCTGCACACACGTCATGTAGTTAGATACGATTTCTGACTCCTTCATCTTAATGCTCTACAACTTTGTAATGACCCGACTTTGTAAAAGACTCTAATAGGGACGTTACTCATACCTGACTTGAGAAAATATTAAGAAAGAACGGCACGACATGCATTCTCATTTTGTGAAATAAAACAGATAGTCTCGAAAACTGAAAACAGTTCTAAAACAAAGTTGGGTTCCCTTGAAAAGTCATAAGCATATAAACAACATAAACAAGTCTAAAACCAAACATGATATGAGTCTAAAATAATTGAATGCGATAAAAAAATGCGAAAGAAAATGACGTCGTGCTCATGATCATACAGCTCCGGATAACGAGACTTCATCTCGTCTTCTCTCTCCCAAGTATCCTCTTCAACCTTTTGACTTCGCCACAGAACCTTCACTAAACTAATCTCTCGATTGCGCAACACTTTCCTGTCCCAAGCAAAAATTTATATTGGTTTCTCTTCAAAACTCAAATCTTTATTCAACTATAATGGCTCAAAATCAATCACATGAGTCAGATCTCCTATATACTGGCGCAACATGGAGACATGAAACACATCATGTACTGTAGCGAGTGACGGCTGCAATGCTAGATGATAAGCTACACGTCCAACCCTCTTTATGATCTCAAAGGGACTAATAAATCTCATACTCAACTTTCCTTTCTTGCCAAACCTCAAGGTTCCTCGCATGAGTGCAACCTTCAAGAAAACATGACTTCCAACATCGAAATTCAAATCTCGGTGCCTCACATCAGCATAACTCTTTTGTCTACTTTGAGTCGTAAGCATTCTCGATCTTATGTTTTGAACTGCCTCATTAGTGACTCGGACTAACTCAGGGCCCAACAACTTCTGCTCACCAACCTCATCCCAATAAATAGAGGATCGAAACCTCTTGCCATACAGTGCTTCAAAAATTTCCATCTGAATTTTCGCCTGGTAACTATTATTATACGCAAACTCCATCAGATGAAAGTGTTGGTCCCAACTACCGGGAAGGTCAAGAACACAAGCCTATAACATGTCCTCCAAGATCTGGTTTACCCTCTTAGTCTGACCGTCAATCTGCGGATGAAAAGTGGTACTAGACTGACATAAGGTACCTAGAGCCTGTTGGAAACTGCGCCAAAAGTTACAATTGAATCTAGCATACTAGTGAGAAACAATCTTAGCAGGAACCCCGTGGTATCGAACAATCTCTTCCATATACAACTGGGCCCACTTCTCAACATATAGGTGAGCCTGCCTGAAACAAAATGAGTGCACTTGGTCAATCTGTCTACAATAACCCAGATCACTATTGAACCTCTCTACGTTTTAGGCAAACCTGAAATAAAATCCATAGAGACCTCTTCCTATTTCCACTGGGGTACACTCAATGGCTGCAACAAACCGGCTGGTTTTTACATCAGAGCCTTTATCTGTTGACAGGAGAAACATCTACTCACATGCTCTGCCACATCTCGTTTCATATTAACCCACCAATAAAGTTGTTTCAAATCCTAGTATATTTTGATCTCGACATCATCTGACACATACAACCAGCCTCGAAGCAACAACCCACCATAAAATGCTATTGAAAACCCACTATTTGAGTCTGATCCCACTCCGAGCAACTTCTCCCTAATCCCCGGATCACACTGCTGTCGCCCAATAATACGTTGTCTCAAGGTCAGTCCCACTGAAAGATGATCCACTCGGGTGATCACCCCACTAAGCATCACTACAATCCCTGCTCATTCCATGTCCCTAAATAAAGAAGCCTGGGACGTGGTCAAAGATGAAGAATGAGATGTCTTTCAACTGAGGGCACCTGCAACCACGTTGGCTTTACCCAGGTGGTAAAGTATCTCACAATCATAATCCTTAACTAGTTCCAACCATCTGTGTTGCTTCATGTTCAACTCTTTCTGGGTAAGAAGTACTTTAAACTCTAATGGTCGATGTATATCTGTGTCTTCTTGCCGTATAGGTAGTGCCTCCAAATTTTTAATGCATGAACAACTGCTACTAACTCAAGGTCATGGGTCAAGTAATTTTTCTAATAAGGTTTCAAGGTGTTAAGAGGCATAAACTATTACTCTTCCGTGTTGATTAATACACAACCCAGATCGTGCTTGGATGCATCACTTAACACTGCAAAACAACTTGGCCCCTCTGGAACTTCTATCACTGGGTCTGAAATCAAACTTCACTTAAGTTGTTGGGAACTTTCTTCTCATTCTCCAGACCAACCGAATGGGTGATATTTCCTTGTAAGCTATATAAAGGGACGTGCTATCTTAGAAAATCCGAATATAAAACGTCTATAGTAGCAAGATAGCCCGAGAAAACTATGCACCTCTAATGCTGAGGTCGGTCGAGCCTACAAGCTCACCGCCTCCACCTTGGATGGATCCACTGTTATGCCATCACGAGAAACCATATGCCCTAAGAATGACAAACGTTTCAATAAAAAATCGCATTGAGAGAACTTAGCATACAAATGGTGGTCTCTCAAAGCTGTCAACACTTGCCTCAAGTGCCCCTTGTGCTCAGCTCGATCCTTGGAATAGATTAAAATATCATGAATGAAGACTATCACAAAGCTATCAAGAAACTCCTTGAACACTAGGTTCATCAAATACACGAAGGTAGTTGGCGCATTGGTCAATCTGAAAAATATCACTACAAACTAGTAATGCCCCTACCGAGATCTAAGTGATGTCTTAGGGATGTCGACATCTTTGATCTGCAACTGATGGTAGCAAGATCACTGGTCGATCTTGGAGAAAACAGAAGCACCTTGCAATTGATCGAACAAATCCTCTATCCTCGGCAATGGGTACTTGTTTTTCACTATTACTCTATTTAACTCACGGTAATCAATACACAAATGCATAGACCCATATTTCTTCTTCATGAATAAAACAAGGGCTCTCCATGGGGAAACACTGGCTGGATAAAGCCTCGGTCCATCAGCTCTTGCAACTACACTTTTAACTCCTTCAATTCCATTTGGGCCATCCTGTATAGAGCCTTTGAGATGGGGACCATACTAGGCTAAAGCTCAATGTGAAAGTCCACTAATCGAGATGATGGCAAGATGGGCAACTCCTCTGAAAAGACATCACTCTCGAACCACTGGTACTACATCTATGCTCCACTCTAGTTGAGCTTCACTCGACAGACTTGCAAAACAACCCCAAGCTCCCTAAGAATTTAACCTATTAGCCTTGGCTGCAGAAATCAAACGGGGATAGTCTCCTGACCTGCACCCTCTAAACTTGAAATTGGATCTCGAAGGAGGGTAAAAGATAACCTCCTTCCTACAGCAGTCAATAACTATATGGTTCTTAGATAACCACTTCATCCCAAGGATGGCATCGAACTCACTCAAAGGTAAAATGATCAAACATATGTCTAGAAGCTGGCTGGATACACGTATCTTGTCGGCTCTCACTTTCATGTCAGCAAACATACACACCCCTGCTAGGGTAGACACAGATAATTCAAACCTCAAAGGTTACAAATAAAAAAAGCAGCAGATACAAAAGTAGCAGAAATGAAAGAATGCGTGGAACTAGAGTCAAACAATACATAAGCTAAATGCCCTATAATAGACAGGGTACTTGTGATGGTGGTATCGGCCTCATCGACCTGTTATCGGGTGATAGCATAAACACGTCCCTATTGCTGTTGTTGCATAAGAGTAGGCGATGCTTGAGTGGAACCATTCACAGAGTAGAACATATTACACTATGCTGCAAAGTGGACTTCTTGGACACAGCGATAACACTTCTTTGACCTTGGTTGGTTTGGCCTTTGGGTTGTCCTCTATTGACGCCCCAAGTGAGCCCTCAACCCTCCATGCTGACGAGAACTTTTTCCCCCGCCTGACTAACCTCTGAACTTACCAAGATTTTCCTACCCAGAATTCGCCTCACCAAACTGCCCCTAAGATTAAGATGTTCTAGGATACAACTCATACCTCTGCCTTTGACCCTAGGCGGCACCAGAATCACCTCGTGCAACGAATCCTCATAATATATGAAGTTCTACGTATCGGCTTTCTATAAAGTAGTAGCATAATCTTAGGGATCTCGAGCATTCACCTTACTTGAATCTCCACTCTCAGACCTCTAAAAAACATGTTGGTCTTCTTCTTGTCAGTGTCAACCAACTCTAGTGCATAACGGCACAAACTAAAAAACCTCTCCCCATAGGCTGCGACAGTCTTGTTCTCTTCTTTTAGTGAGATAAAATTTGATATCATCTTTTCAATTGCCATCGATGTTAGGTATGTCATAAAAAACTCTCTTCTAAATTGGTCCCAAGTGACCGATGCACCCCTTGTAGGGATCGACCTCTCAACTGACTTCCATCACTAATGCACTGCATTTTTCATCACGTGCGCGGAAAATCAAACTTTGTGTTCCTTGGGACAATTCATATTGTTGAAAAGGTCCTCTATACTGGACAACCATAACTCAGCAACATCTGTCTTGCCCATTTGCCCAATGAATAAAAGGGGATTCCATCTATTAAAATCCTGGATGACCTTGCCCTCAGCACTGCCTATGTACTGTCCTAGCACAATCTAGGTCAACTGCTTAGTGACTGGACCCATAGCTTGAGCCACTGTCTCGACCACTTAACTGGTCACTATAGAGCGCAAGGCTGCCGCTAATTCAAAATAACCGTGCTCTCCACGCTAGGAGTGACTGGTGGCTCGTGAATGGAAAATGTCGATACAGACTGAACATGGGGTTGTGCTCTCTACGGCTGAATGACCTTTATCGGAGTCTCCTCTATTGTCACTGGTGTCTTTCTCGGTCTCCTTTGTCAAAGAGGCATAGGTACTAGAAGTCGCTGCAAGAGAATCAAACTCGATTAGTCCTTTGCTCAGGCTTCTCAAGTAGACACTAATCATAGAGAAGAAAGTTAGGCTATTGCATGATAATAGAACTACATTCTACTCCTCGAAATACCTGGCGGTGAATGGTCTGTGATAATGATGGACACACAGTTTACATAGTAAACCAGTCTACAGAATCTATGACTCTTTGCTTTGATACCAACTATAACGATCCAACTTCTTAAAAGACTCTACTGGGGACGTTACTCATGCATAACTTGAGAAAATATTAAGATAGTACGACACGACGTGCAATTTCATTTCGCGAAATAAAAGAGATAGTCTCGAAAACTAAAAACAGTTCTAAAAAAAAGTTGGGATCCCCTGAAAAGTCATAAGCATAAAAACAGCATAAACAAGTCTAAAACCAAACATGATATGAGTCTAAAATAATTGAATACGATAAAAAATGTGAAAGAAAATGACGTCGTGCCCATGATCATATAGCTCCACAGTCAGCCACCTTGGCGCGCTCCCATACCTAAAAGATATAAGGGGTGAGTACATATATAAAAATATATACCCAGTAAGGTGTTCTCTTTTGGGGAAATCATGTAACCACTAACATGACTCAAATACTCGAGCTAAGAACACATATCATGACAAGAGAGGCATATAAAAATGCCAACGAGTCCTCTGAGATTTCTCAGAAAAAGGACCGTGAGTGAGGGTAACATATAGGTTCCCTAAGAGGCCACGTGGATTCGCCCAACTGCTTTGTCCGTCTTCTTCGTGCGCACGCTAGCAACGACAAAGTCCTCAGCCGCCAAGCCACGCAGCTTAAACCTAGTTTCTTCCTCTCATGTGTTCACGCCGTCGACTAGCCGCCGTCAACCAGTGGCTCCAGCCTCCGTAACTGGAAACTGTGCCAACGCGAGTTTCCACTCGAGTTCCCAAGGTTTCCTCCCCACCAAACGAGTTCCAAGCTCATTTTCCGTCTTGTCTCCCATGGATCTTTTTCTTCTAACCAATAAGTTCCATGTTCGATTATTCTTCCATTAAAGACCTCAGTTTCTCCATAGATTCCAGCGAAACCTCCAAGCTTAAATCACAACTTCTTTGCAGTTTTTCGAGGCTAGGGAGCTCCGTTTGAAAATCTGAGACTGGATCCGTGACCTAGAGACCGAGACATTTAAAGTAAGGTATGAATCAATGTATTTCGCAGCCACGCGCTGCCATGCTTTGGCTAGGTGTTTCCAGACAGTAACTTCCCTTCCTTTTCGTGATCCAAACCCCTTTCGTGGCTTGTTTAGCTTGTCCCTAACGAACATTTGGCATGGTTTTCTTGTTTAGGTGACTCGGGAACCATCCTTAGCTAGCAACGTTGTTTTGGAGTTTGGTCAAGTCGTCGGAGAGGTAAGGGGTTTCATTATGAGTTGGGTGTGGCAATTTCATAGCAAGTAGTGGCATGACTAGGATATTTTTATGAGCTATTGGACGATGAAATGCATGTTTGATATTTTTTTATTGTTTATGTTATTCATGTTCTGTTGTGCGTGACATGTTAGACATGTTAGATATTTTTTTTATGAGCTTTGGTTGCGATCTTACTTGATGTGTTGATTAACTAGAATGACTGTAGAACCTGCCTCTAGTATTGAATTGTGTTATTTTTCAGGCCATGGACCATGCTGCAATCTTGTACTAGTTTAGGGGCTCGCGTGTCCTCTGTTAGTTTTATTCTTGTTTCTCTTATACTCTTTTAAATCGCATGTGCCTTGTTTCTTCTTTTACTTGTTTTCCTTTGTGTCCATGGGAAGGGGGGCCGGACATGACTCGCTTAACCCCGCACCTATGACAATGGCCCTGTATGTGAGAAGGGGGGAAGTCATGACCTGCTTGATCCTGAAACCTACTGAAAGAGGCCACTAAGACAGATGATGGTGCAGAAAGATTCCTGTCGATGAGCCTGCATGCCTTTCTGGATGTTGTCTACAAACAGTCGATCCCTAAATGCTTGGGGTTAGCGGACGCCACCCCTAGCTAGAAGTTTAGGGATCCCGTGTGGATTTCCTCACTCGTGGCCCTCCCTAATACATTCGAGTGACTTGTACAACATTCGTGTATGACCTTTCTGACACGACCTAAGCGTCGTTGTCTTACCCGAGGTTTAAGGATGCAGTGTGTTCCCTTCCCTCGTGGCGGATCCCTGACAGTGTGCAGACAACCCAAAGACATTCTTGCATGTCTCATTGGACATGGTATGGGACATGTCCCGACCTGTGGCTTAGGGAGCCTCTGTGTTACCTTCACTTGCGGCCCTTTTTCCTAACAGAGGTCAAAGAACTGTTGGCATTGGTATATGCCTCTATTGTCACGATATGTGTTCTTAGTTCAAGTATTCAAGTGTTGTTAGTCCTTGCATGATTTCCCCTATAAGGAACTCTTTACTGGGTATATGTATTTATATGTGTACTCACCCCTTATATCTCTTAGGTATGAGAGCGCGTCAAGGTGGCTGACTGTGGAGCTATATGATCATGGGCACAACGTCATTTTCATCTGCATTGTTTTATCGCATTCAGTGAATTTAGACTCATATCATGTTTGGTTTTAGAGTTGCTTATGTTGTTTTTATGCTTATGACTTTTCAAGGGATCCTAACTTTGTTTTAGAGCTGTTTTTAGTTCTCGAGACTATTTGTTCTATTTCATGAAATGAGAATGCATGTCGTGCCGTTCTATCTTAATATTTTATCAAGTCATGCATGAGTAATATCCCCATTAGAGTCTTTTAGGAAGTCCGGTCGTTACAAACTTGCTACGAAGAGTCTAGAGACGCACTTGCTTGCCCCGGTCGGCTCCTTTAAACACCTTCTCTAAAGTGTCACACGCTTCTTTTGAAGTAGTTGCACTCATAATCTTCTCAAAGCCCAATTTGTCAAGTGCACAGAACATGTGCAATGCCGTTTTATCATTCGAACGCGTCTTTTTTAATGCTTTGGTTTGAGTTGTCGTGTAATCCGCGGTATCCTTTTGTTCTACGAAACCTTGTTCGACTACTTCTTATGCACTATGAGATCCAATAAGAGCTTTCATTTCATGCTCAAATTCTCTTAATTTGTCTTCGTCAATCGTGACAGAGATTTGACCCATCACGTTCGCCATCGGCTCAAATACCAATTTTAGAAAAATTATAAAATAAATATTGACAAATAAAAATTGTGTAAGCTTTTCGCTTCAGGATTGGAGAGACAAGACACAAAAATTCTCTAAAAACACTTTACTTTTATATTTAACTCTCTCTACAACTTCCTATTGCTCCTTATTTTCTCTCTAGTTTCACAATGAAATGAAGTACCTATTTATAGCCCTATTACAACTTGGTCTCCAAGTTCTTACCAAATACATTTCCTACTAATTGTTCAATTCACGATCCACTAAATTCTCAATTAAACACACATTAATTCCTTAATTGTCTACTCAATAATTTCTCAATTATATCGATTAATCATATTAATAAATTGCATTAAAGTTTATTCCAACACTTTCATGGTATGACTTGAACAAAGACGGATAAGACCTATGGGAGTTGGGTGAGAACTCTATAGAGAGAATATTGCCACTAATACGGTGCACAAATTTTTTTTCTTTAGGGGTTGTTTAGTGGTCCGGCCCCTAAAGGGTCGTTTACTTTGTGGCAATCAGGATAACCAGAATCTTTTGATGCCCAGAATTTCAGATGTCCGGCATTCTTAGATCACCATGTTTGTTTTGTAGTATTATTTTTATGGGTATTTTAAAAACTGTATTTATTTTATAAGTTTTGTTAATGAAAATGTCTTAAATGCCCTCATAACTTAATGTACACATTAATTTGTATAATTAAAATCTATATATCGTTTTTTTTTATTAATTTGAATTGAAATTGTAGTAACTAGACCATATTGAAAAAGTATTTGCAAATTTAGGCGTCCAAGTTTTTTTTTTTTTGCAAAGTTAATTTTTATTTTAAATTCTGAAATTTATATTTATTTTTTATTACCGTTTTGCCCTTATTCACATTTAAGAAAGAATTTTTGAATTTAAACCTTCAATTTAAAAACTTTCCATCACTTAAAAGATACCATATTTAATTTTCAACTCATTAAATGTAAAGAGATTTTTATTCCTTTAAACATCTCTCATTATTATTCACATTTCTTTTTCGTTCCATTTTTTCTTCCTGCATTCTCCATTTCGTTATTTCCAATCCTCCATTTTCATTTCTTCTGTGTTTTTTCCTTCTCACTTTTCACTTGCAAATGCGTAAATTCTTGTCGGCAACTCAGGTCCGACCGGACGGTATAATTCGACGAGTTAATTCATCTTCGTTCACTAATCTCCGTTTTACACAGTTTTTGGATTATGTTTTTCTTCCTCATTCATCACCATATATAATTGTCAACATTTTTAATGTAATGAGATTTTAATTCCTTTCTCATTTATCTCTTATCTTTCTTCCTATTCTTTTTTTCGTTTCACTTTTCTTCATCCATTCTCTATTCCTCCATTTTCGTTTCTTCAGTTTCATTCATTCTCTCTTTTCACATTTCGGCCACCACGTAAATTGTCGTCAACCACAAAGCTCCGATCGGACGGTATAATCATACAAATTCAACCATCTCCTCTCAATAATCTCCATTTTTCATGGTATTTGTATTACATTTTTGTTTCTTATTCATCACCATCAGTAGGTTACTGTTCATTCGAGTATAATCGTAATCTTATATGTCTCGGATGGTTCAATATGGTATGTTTTATTCCTATTCTGTCATTTCTGTACATTTATTTTATTAAAATTACAGTATTTAGAATGTCAAAAATCATGTGTAGAAATGCAGTAAAATCATATGTAGAACAATGATTTCTTCGTACTTTGATTTCCATATTCTGGTACAATTGACTATATATACATCTACAAAACTGTACAATTAAGTCTATACCATTTGTTCATACGATATTTTTAGGTTAGTTATACTGTACATCTTCTCCTTATAGGTTCATCAATCATTTCATCTGTATAATACCATTAATACTGCAGTTCGCCATGTAGAGTATGATCAGTTTTAATCAAATTTTGTCATTTCTGTACATTTAATTTATTTACATTCCAGTCTTTTGAATGTCAAAAATCATGTTTAGAAATGCAGCAAAATCAAATGTAGAACAGTAGTTTCTTCGTACTTTAATTTTCTTAGTGTGGTATAATTAACTATATACACATCTGCAAAAACTGTATAATTTAGTATATATCGTATGTTCATACTGTGTTTTTAGGTTAGTTATACTGTACATCTTCTCCTTATAGGTTCATCAATCATTCCATTTGTATAATACCATTAAGACTGTAGTTTGTCATGTACTGTTATATTACTGTATAAACTATACAAAACTATATATGTTTCATTCTACATACTGTATAACTATATATGTTTCATTCTACATACTGTATAATTATATACTGTATAAACTATATATGCATTATTTCATTCTACATACTATATAACTTACATGGTACATTTATGGTTTATTATTCATTCTATTCATGTCTAATACATTTTTTGTACTCATATTACTATCCATTACATTTATATTTCGCAGAACGGTATTGTTTTTACATGTATATTATACAACTAATATTATAGTACAGTACTGTTTGGACATTTTTATAATACTATACAATTTTTCCTTATAGGTTCAACAAACATCTCAATCCGTATTGCACATAGTGTCAGTGGGATGAAAATGAAGATGTACCATAATCATGAAGTAGCTTAAGAGCATCGCATAAATATTGAGAAACTCATTCACCCAATGATGATTTTACATTATAGTATTTTTTTATACCGAACACTTTCAGTTTCAATTTTGTAATTCATGAGACCTTTTTTATTTACTATTGATCTCACTTTGAATAGTAATTTTGTGTGAAGTTGTTACAACAATACGACTCTATCAATTCACAAATAATACGTATGTTATTTCCAAATGTTTTACTATACGGTGTGATACATTCAAAAGTTAGTACATTTAAAATTACTTGTTCGTTGTTGCATTCATATTAAATCACAGTACAAGTATCCATCTCAACAAATTAAATACTTTTAAAAAAATATAAAGTTTTAAAATGTAGTATGGTACATGATATATTATGAGTGTACCATATATACCAAGTTATTTCAGTACTGTGTGGTTATCAAACGGGTTCTGATTTCAATCAACGAAATTGAACATTCAACAACTCATACGGTCTATCTATGAACAAAATTACCAGAATAAAATAACATGTACATTACTAACTTTACTGTATATAAATGACAACTATATAGCTCTAACAATATACTGTCAACACTTTCGCTCACCAATTAATGCACCATAAATTGGCGGTTTCTGGTTTTCCACAATTAATGCACTATAAATTGGAGGTTTTTGGTTTTCCACAATTAATGCACCCTAAATTGGCAGTTTCTTGTTTGGAATGTGAGAATTTCCTTTTTTAAAATTTCACTTTCCAAATGAAAAATCAAGAAATTAAGGATATTATTGTAATTCATTATTTTCGGAATTTATAAAGTATTAAAATAAAATTAAATTTTGCTAATATTTTTGCAGATGCATATATTTGCAAATACTTTTCAAATATGGTATATTTATGAAAAAAATCCATAATTTGAATATTGTATTTTAAAATAAATTTACCTAGAAAAAAAATATAATTCATTTATGAGTTGAACAAGTAAAAAAATTTTAATTATAGAAAGTGAGGATAATTATATTTAAAAAATATAACAAAAGTCAATACACTTTTGATTTTAATTAAAAATAATCAAAATATTATTAAATTTAATGCATTTAAAACAAAACAAAATAAAAAATATAAATATAATTAATTATGGATGCTTATTTGTTAATGCATAATAATTATGTATAAAATATATATATTTATTATTTTTAAGGTACAAATTAGTACACACAAAATATAGAGAAAAATTGATACAAATATAAAATTTTATCAAAAAAAAAAATTGTAAGAGCAAAAGTGTAATCGACTCTTTGATAGGTATCCTAAGGATGGCCTCTACATGTGCATCATAAAAATTCATGATAGGGGAGGGCATGCAAATGACTCTTTGATAGGTATCCTAGGATGTCGGGCATCTCAGGATGCCTGAATTTTTTTTATTACTGGAAAAGAAACGTGGTAATCTAGATGTTCATCTCATGAGAATCTTGGATTATCATGAAGTGAACGACCACTTAAACGTTTGTAGTATGCTCCCCTCAAAGTCTCTCATTTTCACTTTTAGTCCTATGATGTATCATGATCGACGAATAAGTGGTGCTCCACGGTTTAGAAAAGAAAAGCTTTAACTTCTAGAGTCATAAAAATTGTACAAATTTTTTGACTCAGTAAAAGTTTAATTTAGTCCTATAATTTTAAAGTTAAAAATTAGTTCTATGATTTAATAAATTTGATAAATAGTTTTTAATTTTGTAATTGCTAGCAAATTAAATATGGTGACAGTTTGTTTCCATATATATGTGTGTGTGGTGACAGTTACTCTTTGCGTATGAATAACGTAATCTTTTGTATTTTTTAATGATGTGAGTTAATAATTGATCTATCAAAAATTGGCTATAATTTAATGTAACCCTTAGACTTCAACCTCTCGGTATTTATTAACTCACTCGACAATTTAACCCACACTTTGAGCAAAATACAAAAGATTCTTCATTTGCCCAATTAAATTTCAATTTTTTTTTTCAAATTATAAAGATTTAGACCCGTTTGATAACCATTTTGTGCATTTGGACAGTATGTTAAGACAATATGGATACTATGTAGGAAATATAAACTGCTGGTATGAAATTTAAGTAAAAATAACTTTAAATTTCGAAAACCAAAAATAAAATACCAAATGGTTATCAAACAAAGTCTTAATTTTGTAATTTTGTATTTTGAATTCAATAACATTTGAGAATAAGAAATTAAACTCGCGTTGCCTCATTGGATCACTAGATCATAATACTTGAGTTATGTTCAGATCTGGTTCACACCAAATTCGTAATAAAGATTCACCATATGTATGAACTTCGCTATATTTGAACCCTTTTGTTGCTTCCAAATAAATGGCAAAGAAATATAATTTGCAGAGTAGAGGAGAAATTGGAAGTGAATTAGTGAAGGTGAAACCTCACATAGGCAAGTAGAGGTACAAATATGAGATAAATTTAAATGACCATTATAAGGTACATTGGACAACGAATAGCTGGTGAAGCAATTGACGGACAAGTACACACGTCTACTTAACGTTCTACATCTGCTTATTAGTTCAGCAACCGGCGCGCGTAAATGGTGAACATTTTTGTGCGTTGATATCTCTTGGAGGATCGAGACAGACATACCTCGAATCAGGTCGGTCGCATGTAGGTTTATTCAGGATTGAGGTTTCACCAACACCAGGATTCGGTTCAGAAGTAAACTGGTTTTGAAACGAGTACTCGACATCGTCTTCTCCAACGAGGCATTTATCCATGCCGCCATCGCATCGCATGACTGCAACAGTGGCAAGGGTCTGATTGCCGGCATTGCAGCGTCTGGCACTCAGCGACAAAATAAGGGCCGCCATGGCCATAGCCATTGCAGCTCGGGCGCTTGAAGAAAACCCCATACAGCTGGGATTGAAAGTGTTGAAGGAATTAGAAGGAAAGAGAGAAAGCAGGGACAAGTTAGAATTATTGGAGCTATGCTTTTCAATTTATAGAAATGAGAGAGCCCTTCACTACACTGCCCTATTCTTTATTATCCATTTGCCGACAGTTTGGGGTAATTTGGATGTTTACTGTTTTATTTTTTTCTTTACATATTTTATCGTCCAATGACAAAAAGTGACGGTAGGAAATACAAACATAAATGTGTGGAGAAACAAATGGCATTATGTAAGGCTATATAAGTAATTTTATCTTTTCTTTTCTTAATTATAGCTTTTATTTCTATAAAAATGGTGTGGCACACATAATAGGAAAATCTTTCCCTATATATAATAATTTAACAAAATAAAGCAGTTTTAAAGGAAATATATATATATATAGTACAGAAATTTTTAAGGGAATATTCGGTTTTAAGGGTGTTTTTTTTATATAGAAAAGAGTGGGGTGGAAGATAATGAAGTGGTTAATAATAATTATGAGTGGTTAGTTGTTGAGGATTGAGATTAATAATAGTAGAGTAATCAACTACTTGTTTGGAAATTAAGGTTAATAGTGATTGAATGATAGATAAATTTAATGTGAGATTTGATAAAGAGATTAGAGAGGAGTTAACAGTGGTTTTCACTACAAAAAATAAACGAGGGCTTTTTGAAAAGTAATTTTTAACCGCTCCTCATATCCAAAAAAACAAACACACCTAAAGAAGTTGAATGGAAGCGGAAATATTGATTGTTTAAAAGTAGTGTTTGCAAAAAAACGGTTTGTAGGAAGGGTGGTAGAAAAATGTTTATTTCGATCACGTTATTTGGGAGAAGTTGTAGGAAAAAATGTATTTTATCATTATAGAATTTTTCAAATTTCTCAAAGGTAATTTCAAAAAAAATTATTTTAGAATGGATTAAAAAAAAAGAGAGAGATAAAATATAAGAGAGGTTAATTGTCCATTATTTTCCATGTATAATTTAATCAAAATTCGAGAGATAAGCAAACATGAGCAGTTGTTCAGTAGCATCATTCTATGTCCGATGACTAGAAGTCTTGGATTCGAGTCCCCTCACTCCTAATTATTGTAATCTCAAAAACAAAGTTAAGAGATAAAAAGTACACAAATTTAAAGTTTAAATATAAATAAAATTACAAAAATAATTTTCATTTTTTTTACGCAATAAATCTTTTTTTCTATAATTTAAAAATTTATAATTTTCATTTTTCTTTAATGGTAATTGATTTCTCTCATTTTAGGAACCTGCATTTACAATAACGCTACTTCTTTTTTCTTATTCTTTTTTTTTTCTCTCTTCTATATTCTTCTTCTTCTCTTTTCTAAATCTCTGTGGGGTATACGTTTCTGGAGTGATTAGATAGAGTGATTATGTTAATAGCTCGTTTGAATGTAGTCGTTTGTAGAAAAATTTGTAAAATAATTGTATTAATGGCTCGTTTGTGTGTAGTCGTTTATAGAGAATTCTGTAAAATAATTGTTTTAATAACTCGTTTGAATGTGGTTGTTTATTAAATGGTTGTAGATAATAGTTCGTTTAAATTTAATTTTTGTGAAGGAGTTGTATAAGAGGTTTATTATTATTTTTAAATGATATGAGATTTTATGATTTTTTTTTTCAATCTAAAATAATGTCATTTATTTATGGTTTTTTTTTTCATAAATAAACAATATTCGAAAAGTATTTGCGAATATAAGTATCTTGAAAAATATTAGCAAAAATAGAATTTCTCTTATTATATTATAAATTCTGTAAATAGTAAATTACAACATTATCCTAGAGTGGTTGGTTTTTATTTGGGAAGGAAAGTTAAAAAAAAAAGGGAAAATCGTCTGACATTCCAAAACCATTCAGCGCAATTTTAGGGGCATTAATTGGCCTAGTCATCTAGGAAATCCGGTTTTAGGGGCATTTGAAACTGAAAGCTACTTCCCCAAAAGTAAAAAGGATCATACGGTCATTCCAAAACTATATGTATGGTAATTGTAAGAATGTATTGTTTTAGTAATATTGTATTTATTAACACATTCTAGTTTTTATCACATTTCAGACAAAGAGCTCATCTATTGCTTCTGATTTAGATGTCGAAAAATTATTCTACATGTATATTGATGCGGTAAACTCTAGTATTGTTTATACTAAACTACTTTGTGTTGTCATTTATACCGTACTTAGTTGTGTTGTCGTTTACTGTAATGTATTGACAGTACATGCGTTTTATATTCATTATTTGGTAATGCATCTTCATATTAACTTTTATTGAGTATTGTAATGTTGTTGAAACAACAACCCGACCAACATTGTTTTGTCATTATGACCATACACCAGATTGCAATGAGTTGTAGGTCATTATGACCATGCAGCTAATTGTTTTGTCATTTTGTCATTACAGTTTTAATAGTAGTTTAAAATAGATGCAAGTTGATAAAAGTTCGGAGATGCAAATAATGATGTATTTGATTGTGACCATGCACCTGATTGCATTGAGTTGTATGTGAAAATCATACTTGCATTTGATACCCTAGCGTGAAAATACGGTAAACGATCTTATTGTTGCTTAAAAAATACTACGGTTTGAAAAATACCGACAATGGACTAGTTTATTATAGTGTATAATAAAAGTTGTAGGTTATGAAATGACAACTCAAAGATTGTTTGACGTAATAGAAAGATAAATTGTAAAGAGGAAATGCTCATTAGTATATTTTGTTATTTTCTAAACGGTATATTGAACTATATTGTATACATATATGTGTAAAATACAGATATTGAAGGAAAAACGAAATGAATGTGATAGTGTTACTTGACCATACTGTGTACTACTAATACATCTCATCTTCATTCCATTAACCATTACGTGCAATGCGGATAGGGATGTGGTCGGGTTGTCGAAGCCCGCCAGAATAAAAACTGATCTACTAACTCTAACTTGTAGAAATGGTGGAACCAGGTCAAATCCCAAAGGAGCTATGAATTAATTTCTCAATATTTAAAAATAAATTAAAATGGAGTTTTGAGTATTTGAATGAAACTCTACGTAAAAATAAATAAATAAATAAAATAAGCAATTTACGAAAAATTTCAATTCAAGAGTTTAGTTTAATCCAATTGTAATTTTGATCATAGGCTACAAAAAATATTTAATTTTCTTAGCTTCAAAGAATTAGTCCACCTACTTGAAAAAGCCACAATAGATAATTGTTCTACTTTTTTACTCCGACCCAGTATCAAAACCAAATCTTATTATCTAATCAATTGGGCACAATAACGTTCCATATCAATTAAATAATAGCATTAAAATTTATGAGAACGACTAAACCAAAATTAACTAACCGAGACGACTACAAAATTAATTAATTTCGTTTATTTGTTTCCCTAGGGCCTATCATGCAAACTATGTAATTTGGAAAAGCCACAATCACATACACATTAACCCCTTGCTACAATTATCAATCATTCGAAATAATTACTTATCACAAAATCATGTTTAGCATAGATCAATCAATAATAAATTAAGTCGTCAATTCAATTTACTAAGAATCAATCAAGAATTAAAACAAGAAACATATAATCTTTGAATTAAAAGAAAATATCAATTAGGTCTCAAGCCTCACAAAACCTACAATTGATAAATAAAACTAACCTTGAATTGGAAGTAAAAACTAACTACTCATAAAATAAATAAAAAGCAAAAATAAATAAACTTATATGTGCCGATCCAATTGAAGCTTCTATTGTGATTGAATTTTTCCAATTTGTTCCACAGCTCCAACCTCTGTTCCAACTTGCAGCACCTCCTTCCCCTTCTACTGTCGTCCCTGCACATATAAATACACATGATTTTCAAAACCTAATCAATTTTTTTTTTTATTTGTTGGGCTCAATGAGCCCAACTCAAAAATTTTCCTTTTTGAAATTTGCAAGCGGCGTCTTCCACTTGCTTTATATTTATGTTTTTTTTTTCTATTTCAATTGTTTTTAATTCAAACTAAAATTTAAAATTAAACCTATTTCATATTATTTTGGCAATTCATTATATAAATTAAATAAGGTATAATATCTAAAATTAACCCCAAAATTTAATCTAAACTTAGGAAAATTAGATCCAATAAATATAATTATTTATAATATATCAAATTCCCCCACACCTAAATCATGCTTGTCCTCAAGCATATTTCAACTCAACATATCAATTCTACTCTTAATCCCTTTTCATCTATCTTAATATCAGAGAATATCAGTAAAGTCAGTCACACATCAAAATTGAATTTCAATCACAATCAAAAGAATGAGCATTCATATAGGATACATTTTGTATAAAACTCATGCATGTCATCAATTTACCAAAATAAATGAAACAAGACTTAACACCCTCACATGGTTTCACTCATTACTCTCAAAATATTTAGGGTTTTTTTTGGCTCAAAATCAAATCGTAGCATGTTATTACCATAGGCTTGCAAATGAATCAAATCTCCATCCATATAGATGTGTTGAATGCAAAAATCAAAGGGACTTCGCAAGGATTGTAATGGGGCTTAGGTAAGGGTAGGATATAAAAAAAAATTAGGTGTTTTATAATCAAGACCAAGAGTTAATATTGCATGATAGCAATGCTAGTATGCTACATAAGAAGCACAAAATATACTACCAAAGACATAAGTGCATTCCCATACTTCATTCTTGCACTAAGAATCTTGGAGAAACCATAATAACATAATTTTGTTGGCAAAATTTTCTCCTCAATATTTGTATTTTTTTTTTCATGAACTATTTTATTTTAAGGTTTTTTTTTAATTTTGTAATTTTTTGCCTTTTTTTTGTTATATATATTTTTTACTTTCCACCATTTTTTTTTTCAACCATTAACTACCATGCAATATTTTCCTCTCGTCACGACAAAGGTGCAATGGTTGAGGCTAACAAATGAGATGGTCTAAGGCTAAAATATGAAGTGCTATAATCAAGAAAAAAATGGGTAACAGGCTCAAAGTGGCTAACTAATGGGAAAATTTCAAAGGTGGAAATTTTAAAAGCCAAAAAGTGGTTAATCCTAATTGCCCTTATCACATTAAAGCATCGATACAAAAATAATGGTTTCAAAATGCATTCAAGAGCAAGTTCTAGAATAAGCACACTAAGTTGATATCACTCAACAAGAAATAAATTGAGCAAAATATATAAGTTAACGAGACACCACCATAAAAATTTAAGAAAATCTCTAATCATGCTCATCTCTATCATGTCACAAAATTCAAACTAATGATGCAATCCTTACTTACATGATATTCAAAGATATTAAAAAGGAATCAAGGTTTCAAAAGAAAAATCAACATGTATGAATTAAAGCATGCTAAATATAATCTCAACCTCCCCCACACCTAAACTATACATTGCCCCCAATGTATAACAAATTAAGCACAATGCTCACAAAACAATAAAAAGATAAGGTAAGTGAACTCCCTAGATTTGTGAACAACTTGAACATTATAGTTTTTCGTGTTGAGAGAGTTGGTGATCATGCTATTTTGAAAATTAACGCCCTGCACGAAAATAAATAAAATAAAAAAAACACACAAAAAAAAAACTAGAAAAGAAAAATAAACTCAGATAAAGAAAATAGAAGAATAAAAAAAAAAAAAATTGGGTTGCCTCCCAAAAGGGCAATCATTTAACGTCGTTGTGCTCGACGACTCGAACACATATCAGGGTACATAAAATTCTTCAACTTTCTTCGGTCCCTTCTTGCTTGAATTGATGTAACCTACTAAGTTGAGTAGGCTTTTATTCTTCTCAAAGGCACTAGACAGATAAATATTTTAGTTATTTTTTAAATAAGAATTATAGAAATTAAATGGCAAAAAATAAGAGCAGGTTGATAAGAATAAAGAAAAGAAAGATCAATTTCTCGAAGATTTTTTGAAAATAAAATAGAGTTAGGCTTTTCGGCCTCATATTCAATAACCTGAATTTCTTCTTCGTTTGTAGGTTCATTTTCTTCCATCTCACATACCTGATTTTGATATGGCTTAAAATTGTCCAACTCATCTTCACTATCAGAAAATATTACCTCAGAACTTTCTATACCTCAATGGTATCAACAAATTGTTGCTCTTGTAGTCTCTCCAATTTTCGTACTGAATTGGTCAATTGAGCAATTTGGCTTCTCAAACTCACCATGTTAGCTCTGGTTTCTTGTTGAAACTGATGAGTATCGTGTTGAAATTGAGAAACACTTTGTTGAAATTGAAGAGTATTGTTAGCTAAAGTCATCAACATATTATCTAAAGACATACCTGAGCTTGAAGTCTGAGTTTCTATTGGAGCCTGATATGGTATAGTGAAGTCCTCAAAGTATTGATTTCGTTGTTCTCTTTGATTTCCATAGACGAAATTTTGGTGATCCCTCCAACAATGATTGTAATCATCATAATAGGGGTCGTAGCTCATTTGATAATTGCTATGAAATCCTCCAATATTGTTGCATTGTTTGAAATTTTGTTGCATTCTCTCTGCATCTATTTGATGAACCAAAGTAGTTAAACTTGAAATTTGACTTTTAAGATCTTTTATACCATTATCCTAAAGAACAACTCCATAATCTCTAGTCCAATATTGTTGAAAATTTCCAGCCATAATTTTTTTTCAATTTTTTAAAATAAAAATAAAAAAGAAACTAAAAGTAAAAATAAAAATAATACAATGGGAAACTAAATTAAGCTCCCCGGCAATGGCACCAAATTTGGTCGGGTTGTCGAAGCCCGCCAAAATAAAAACTGATTTACTACAGAAATAGTGGAACTAGGTCGAATCTCAAAGAAGCTATGAATTAATTTCTCAATGTTTAAAAATAAATTAAAGGGGGGTTTTGAATATTTGAATGAAACTATACGTAATAAATAAATAAAATAAACAATTTATGAAAAATTCTAATTCAAGGGTTTAGTTTAATCCAATTGTAATTTTGATCATAGGCTACAAAAAATATTTAATTTTCTTAGGTTCAAAGAATTAGTCTACCTACTTGGAAAAGCAACAATAGATAACTATTCTCCTACTTTATTGACTCCGACCCAGCATCAAAACCAAATCTTATTATCTATCAATTGGGCACGAAGCGTTCCATATCAATTAAATAATAGCATTAAAATTTATGAGAATGACTAAACCAAAATTAACTAACCGAGACGACTACAAAATTAATTAATTTCGTTTATTTGTTTCCCTAGGGCCTATCATGCAAGTTATGTAATTTGGAAAAGCCACAATCACACACACATGAGCCAACCCCTTGCTACAATTATCAATCATTCGAAATAATTACTTATCACAAAATCATGTTTAGCATAGATCAATCAATAATAAATTAAGTCGTCCATTCAATTTACTAAGAATCAATCAAGAATTAAAACAAGAAACAAATAATCTTTGAATTAAAAGAAAATATCAATTAGGTCTCAAGCCTCACAAAACTACAATTGAAATAAAACTAACCTTGAATTGGAAGTAAAAACTAACTTCTCATAAAATAAATAAAAAACAAAAATAAATAAACTTACATGTGCCTATCAAATTGAAGCTTCTATTTGTGATTGAGTTTTTCCAATTTGTTCCATAGCTCCTTCCTCTGTTCCAGCTTGGGGCACCTCCTTCCATTTCTACTGTTGTCCCTCGACATATAAATACACATGATTTTCAAAACCTAATAAATATTTTTTGTTTTATTTATTAGGCTCAATCAGCCCAACTCACAAATTTTCCTTTTTAAATTTTTTTGTTGAAACATTTTTCTCTCTCTTTTTATTTTTATTTTTTATATTTCAATTGTTTTTAATTCAAACTAAAATTTAAAATTAAACCTATTTCATATTATTTTTGCAATTCATTATATAAATTAAATAAAGCATAATATCTCAAATTAGCCACAAAATTTAATTCAAATGTAGAAAAATTAGATCCAAAAAATTTAATTATTTATAATATATCAGGATGCTCGCAGAACCTGTGCGATAAAAACATACAGTATTATCATAATGTATAAACGATACGGTACTATGTAAATTTTATAGTATATAACATGTATTATGTGAAGGTATAAAGTATTGTATATATTATACAATATCATATGTGTGAATAATCAAATGTAACAGTACATGGATGACAATAGTGTTAATGGTATCATGGAATATTAGCCGTAAATAGTACTATATAACATATTAGTATAGAAGATGAATTTGATGTGAATAGAATGCATAACAATGGTGTAGGTTATAGGGAATTGAAAAGATGAAAGGTAATAAAGAAATATCATATTGTACCATTTGAGACATATCAGATCCGGATAATGGAAGAATGCACAATAAAAAGTCGATGAAACGACCGAATTTTAAGAACAAAAAACGAACAAGAAGCGGATATAATTTGCACAGACTAGTTCGGAGGATTGAATTATTGCAATGGATGACAACTACTGTTTGGTCGAAATCAATCGTGGTCGTCGAACTGCTTTCCGATTGTCGGAATGAATGAATGAAGAAGGAAATGAAGTGTAATGAGGATGAAGCTTCATGGAATGGAGAATGAACATAACTTGTAAGAGAATTGCAAAAATGGAAATGAAATAATGAGGTGAGAGAATTGCAAAAATTAATGAGAAATTGATTTGTAATTTTAGATGTTATGAATCTCCTAATTATGAAAAGTTTGACTATTGCATTAAAAAGTTAAAATTAAGTAAATAAATGCATACAAGGGAAAAATGGTATTAATAAAAAATCTTTATTTTCGAATTTTAAAAATAAAATTAATTTTGCAAAAAAGAAAAAACTTGGACACCTATTTTTGAAAATAGTTCTTAAAAGTAGTCTATTTATTACCATTTCCCTTTATTTATTATAAAAATCTAAAATTATTCTTTAATATATTTGGAGACTTTTTTTTTTTGAGAAGCGACATATTTGGAGATTTTCTTTGGTAATATCATCTCTTTTATTTGTGTTTTAATTTGTATTATTAATTTTTGTATTGTTATTAATTTGTGAGAATACATTTTGTACCAATAATTTTTATGATATGATTTCTTTCTTCATATTGTAAGAAACCCTAGTCAAAGCCTACAAAAGAATAAGTCGGAAGAAGAGAAAAAGGGAGCTCGATCAAGATCTAGTTCTCGAAGTCCAGCCACCACCATTTTAGTATTAGTTTGAGAATTTTCATGTTTCATTCGTATTTATTCAGTTAGGCGAAGGTTAAGGGAAAATGGGGTCGTAGAAGGCATGGACTAGGGGTACAAGTGAGTTGTTAAATGATGCATGATAAGTTAAGATTTAATTTTACATGTTTTTTTATATCTGTGACTGTTCAGGCCATTTTGCGTGTACCTCGACTATTGTCATGGGACATACTATTTGACCCTACAATATTTGAATGCCAAGAAAACTTGTAGGAAATGAATTCCAAAGGTGGTTATCATAGATTGAACTCATCACATTAAGCATCTCAAGACCCTTTTGACCAATTGAGCCACTCCATAATGGTTAAAGTGTTTGTTTTCGACTCACCCTACAATATCAGGTCACGTATGAACTTTTGTGTACTTAGGGAGAGTTTAGCGATAATCATTCTAATATACATGCGACACACTAATTAAAATGGTATGCTGACTCGCGGTGGGAGTCATTACCAACATAAGCAAATGCAGAAACAAACGTTTAGTTTAAGTGAAGTATGACATTTACTAGTTATAGCTAGCTACCCCGAGGAATGTTTGATGCTTCCCCGGTTATCTTAACCGAAGCCTTATTTCTCTAATCTCATTTTAAGTCGTTTATTTCTCTTTGCATCGAATGTGAAGAACCCACGACACAAATCAATCAATCAAATCTCTTTTACTTGTTGCAATTAATTCTCAAATTAATACCGTTAATCATAAATCATATAATTCCTGCGGAAAACAATATAAAAAATACTTAACAGTTGATTACGACCGCCTATACTTGTGCAATGTGGCCATAAAATCCATTCATTAATTTAGTCACACCGAACCCGCATACGTTTGCCACTCTTCTTCAACCAAAAAAAATATCCATATTTTGACAATAACGGTTAGAAAGAAAAGATGGTCGTCAATATAAATGATAATTTAATCAAAGTATGGTAATTTTGAATTTGTTTTAAAAAAAGTTTGGGTGCTGGTCAATTTTAAAGGCTTTACATTTACTCGAAAATATTGTAATGGCTATATATATATACATATATATATATATATATATATATATATATATATATATATATATATATGTATATATACATATAATTCTATGTCTTATTTTTTAGAATAATTCGATAATTTTATTATTTGTCGGTGAAATGGTTGTTTCTCGAAAACATTTGGACTTTGGTATTGAGAGAAAAAAAAAATTCGTATTTATTTTAATTATAATGACTTATTTTAATTTGATTATTAACTTAATTTTTAATTTATAATATAATTTTCAAAATTTGATAATTATCTACTTGAAAGTAATAAATTTAAATAATGAAAATCAAATATTAATTATTTATTTTTATAAGTTCCTTTTTAATTTTATGTTTTTTTAAGTTGGGGTGGGAGGATTTAAACCTATGACTTCCAAGTCACTGAATGTACACCGATGCCATTTGAGTCATTGAATCGCTTGGCTATATATTTATATATCTCCTTAAGAGAGATCTCTTTAACTCCTTAGTTCCTTAGGATAAGAAGGGAGAAGCACACCTAACTTTCTGTCCATCCTTAGCTTCAACTTGCGTCAAATCCTTTTGCCATGTTCGCTGTTAGTTTTGAGTTTACATGACACAAAAAAACACACAACGTAATATATAAATATATTTTTTTTCATATTTTTTTCAATTTCCATATTTATTATTAAGTTTCTTTTTTAAATATCAAATGTCTAATTTCTAAATCAATTTGTAAATTATATTAATAATTCAACAAAATTAAATTTGAGAGAGAAAAAGTTCAAAATATACAAAAAAAAAAAAAAAAGAAAGAAAAGAAAAATGGAGTTGGATAGTAGATGAAGTTTAATAGAATTAGATAAATTTTATAAGATGCGAGGGATTTATGAGAATTGTAATATACAAAAAAACAATCAAGGAGTTGAGATCCTTAGGGCGTGTTTCGTATAGAGATTAAAATTAAATTAGTCGGTATTAAGTAAAGTTGACTATTAAGTTAAGCTTAGTGATTAAATTAAATATGTGTTTGGTGGATATGTTAAGTTAAACTAAATTAAGTTAAGTTGATTGTTGTTTGGTTTAGGAATTAACTTAAACTAAATTTTTATTTTTTATTTTTCATGTATTTTGTTTAAATGTCTACTCTTCAATTAATTTTTTTAACAGTAGAAAAATGACATAATTACATTCATTTCAAATAGTAACGTGACATTCATTTTATAAATATGTTTCATAAATATATATTTTATTATTTATTTTATTTTTATTTTAACTCGATATCAATATTTAAATTTTAAAACAATTAAAAATAATTTATACCATTCAACAATTTTAGGAATTCATCCAAATTATATCAAAATCATTTTAATTTTGGTTGGTATAAACTCAAAATTACATGGCAAAAATATTGAAGAATTGGCACAGGTAGAACAATAAATGCCTAATATGTCTTTGCTTATTTAGTCTTACTTTATAAAAGATAATCTACTTAATAATTTAGTTATTTTATACTTCTTAAATAAGTTCTAAATCTTGTTATAGAAATTATATTTATACAATTATGTTGGTGATTAATTGATGATTTCATAAAAAAAAGAAAAAAAAAACTTTCTTGAATATTCTACTGATCTCACATCTTATAAGTTATAAGGAAAGTAATTTACGGCGTTACGAATGCAAACATAAAATCTAAATTAACTAAAAATTGAATCTAAACAAATAATTAAATTTAAATATAAGATTGGTAAGATATTATCTAATAAAATGTAATACTAAATCTTTGAATCCATTTTAAAAAAGAAAATAAAAGAAAACTTTTCCAGTAATTAATGTGTATATATATAAAAAAAAATTAAGAATTTGCACTGTAACAACTGTTTTACCACAGTTTACAATTATAACACATTTTTTAAAATAATTCGTTTATAGTAAATTCTGTCAATTTAAAAAAAATAATTTATTTACTTTTTTATCAAAGACTTTGATAGAATCTATCATTCTATAGTTATGGAAGTCTATCAATTTTATATTCTATCGGTTCTTATTGATAGAATCTAATGGAAGTCTATCACTCTACTTTATTTATTAGTTATTGATTCTATCAGTCTCTATTGATAGAATCTATCGATATGGAAGTTTATCAATTTACATTTTTTTGCTATATGCGCAAATATTTTCATTATTGTGCTATTCATGAAATATTTTAACCTTTTTTGTAATATACATGCAAAAGTTCCAAAAAAATTCAACAAATCAATAATGTCCAAATAAATAATATAAGGGAATCCAAATAAATAACAAAAAAAAAATAATAATCAGAAGTTCATAATAAAATCCCAATATATCAATACAAAAGTGCATATTCTCAATTGTCTCCATTAAGCTCATATGTGAATTTTGGAGTGAATTAACAACAGTGTTAGAAAAAAAAAATGGACACATTATTAAAAAAAAAAAAGCATAAGACAATTTTTGTTTATAAAAATAAAAATGCTAGACATATCGTTTAGGCAATGAAGGGAGCAAAATCACTATACAAATGAAAAACAAATTAACAAGATAGCACCCAGTCTCAAGAAATAGATACATACTCATTTTTATCGTTCGAGATCAAACACTATTCATATTTGTTTAAATAAAAATAAATTTTAATGAAGGTAGCCAAGTTCAAATGACACAAACACAAATATCTGACAATCTGACAAATGCAAAAGAAAAAAAAAAAAGAAAAATTGAACACGATACAAATTGCTCAAAATCAATGCCAATTTGAAGGTGAATCAACAAAAAAAAACAAAATAGGATAATGAGAGGGTATATATTCAATATATTCAGGCAATAAAATAGGGTAAAATAGATAACCATCTCAAACTGAGTCTACGTATCTGTTGGAGACCAAAGAAAACTTACAACAACTCTTAATAAAAGTGAAAAAACTATCTCAAACTGCACTAAAACACTAGAGAAATATTAGCCGCATCGCAATCTCAACAGATCACGAAGATAACGAAATTTGTCAACTGCAAAAATTTAGTCCAAATATATGCAGGATTATCTTTACTATCACAGTGCATTTCAACAGTTTTAGCAGGAATGTACATTTTAGATACTAACCCCTGAAGCGAAGTAGACTCCTTAATTGCATCTCCAAGGGCAATGTATTCAGCTTCCGTTGAAGACAGAGCAACCACAGTTTGAAGGCTTGACTTCCAACTGATAACATTTCTAAACAAAGTAAATACATAACCGGTAGTCGAACGTCTTTTATCCAGATCAGCTGCATAATCTGAGTCTACGTATCCAGTTATAAAATCCAAACAATTTTATGATTTTGAATAAACTAAACCAGTCCCGACAGTTCCTTTTATGTACCTTAACTCCCATGTAGATGCTTCCCAATATTTTTTACCATAAATCTGCTGATTACACTTAAAGCATAGGCTATATCAGGTGTACATGACACCATAGTATACATTAAACTCCCAACTAAGTTTGCATAAGGAACATCCTTCATTTCATACATTTCTGCATCAGTTTCAGAACATTGCTTCATACTGAACTTAAATTGTTGAGCTAAAGGCACATTTACTGATTGGCTATCTTCCCTATTGAATTTGCTTGTCACCTTTTAAAAATAACTAGACTGACTTATTGTAACTAAATGTGTGCTTCTATTTCTATTGATTTCCATACCCAATATCCTTTTGACTGCTCCAAGATCCTTCATTTCAAATTGTTTTCCGAGTTGAATTTTGATTTTATTGATCTCATTGATGCTTTTGGAATAAATTACTATGTCAACAACATAAAGAAGTAGCAAAATGAAGTCACCATTCTTAATGTTCCTTTTGTAGACACAATTATCATAAGAGTTTTTCACAAAACCTTGAGACTTTATGAATGAATCAAAACATTTTTTTCCATTGGCGAGATGATTGTTTTAAACCATAGATTGCCTTTTTGAGATGACAAACCATGTTTTCTTGGTCAAATTTCTCTAACCCTGGCGGTTGTCTCATGTAGATATCTTCCTTAAGTGTTGCATATAGAATGTTGTGGTAGCATCCATTTGTTCTATTCCGAGGTCTAGTTGCCCATAAATGGATAAGAGAGTCCTTATTGATGTATGTCGAACAACAGGAGAAAAAACCTCATTGTAATCAATCCCTGCTTCTTGAGTATATCCTTTTGCTACAAGTCTTGCCTTGTAACGTGGTTGTTGAACTCCTTCAATGCCAGGCTTTATGGTGAAGATCCATTTACAATCAATAACTTTCTGATCACTAGGACTCTTAACAAGCTCCCAAGTTCCAAATTTCTCTTTAAAGAACTTGGCTCATTTTCCATAGCTTACATCCACTCTTTTGACTTAGCAGATTTCATAGCACTTTTGTAAAAATTTGGTTCATATGTAAAACAATTTCTTCATAGAAGTTTAAAGCAAAGCCTACAAATTCAGCTTCATCATTGAATCTCCTAGGAGGTCGAATATTTCTTCTGCTTCTGTCTCTTGCTAATTGATAGTCTTGTAAGCCATGATTAGGATTCATTGTATTTGTATCAGGTATATCAAAAACAATTGCAGGATCAATTATTGAGTTTTCTTAACCTGCTTCATATTGATGGAAAACATTGGTTTGTTCTTCAGCTTCTGGAATATCAGCAACTTCTGCAATATCAGCAGCTTGTTGATTTGGGATTTCATTACTCAATGTCTATAGCTTTATCTCAAAAGACTCATTACTTTCATTTGGAATTTTCTCGGAAGGGTTGGATTTTTTCTAGGGCATAAATGTTTCATTAAAAACAACGTCACTTGCTAGTA
This sequence comes from Sicyos edulis, assembly GCA_036507275.1. Taxonomy (NCBI): domain Eukaryota; kingdom Viridiplantae; phylum Streptophyta; class Magnoliopsida; order Cucurbitales; family Cucurbitaceae; genus Sicyos; species Sicyos edulis. Next base: position 9,807,147 of record CM071851.1, read on the forward strand.
AAGCATCTTTCTTCTCCTTTTTCCAAAGACCAAAGTTTATACCCCTTTGTTCCTGTTGGATAGCCAATTATAATACATTTCTTTGCTCTTGGCTCGAGCTTATCTTGCTTTATGTGTGCATAAGTTGCACATCCAAATGTTCTTAAGTGGCTTAACTTTGGTGGATATCCACTCCATAATTCTTGTGGAGTTTTAAGATTTAAGACTGATGAAGGACATCTATTTATTTTATATGAAGTTCTAGATACTGCTTCTCCCCAAAATGCCTTCGAAAGATTAGCATGTGATAGCATACATCTAACTTTGTCTAGGATTGTTCTGTTAAACCTCTCTGCAAGACCATTTTGTTGAGGAGTACTTGGTACTGTCAAATGCCTTCTTATTCCACTTTGCTTGCATAACATATTGAATTTATGATTTACGAATTCTAAACCATTATCAGTCCTGCTGACCTTGATCCTTTTAGAAGTTTGGTTTTCTATGAGAGTCTTCCACTTTAAAAATACATCAAATGTTACATCTTTGGATTTTAACAAGAAAACTGATAGCTTTATGGAGTAATCATCAATGATACTTAAGAAATACCTTGATCCACCATAAGTTTGTACTCTTGCAAGACCCCATAGATATGAGTGAATGCATTCAAGTGTCTCTTTGGCTCTAAAAATTGTTTTGTTAAAACTTGCTCTTGTAGATTTTTCCAAGACACAGTGTTCATAGAAACCTATAACCTTTGGTTTAGAGTTTCCAATCAAGCCTTGCTTATAAAGACTTTCAATGCCTCTGTTGCTTATGTGTCCAAGTCTTCCATGCCATAAATCTGATCCATTAATGCCTCTGTTAACAACCATTGCATTAGCTATTGTCATAGCTTAACCCATTAAAACATAAAGACCATTCTCAAGCTGTACAGTTAATTTGACTAGTGTGTTCTTTGAAACAGTAAGAATTCCACAATGAGAGGTGTTGGTTCGAAATATCAACACACAATTTATAAAAATAATTATATAAGGGATGTTGATGCGTGGCTTGGCCTTAGATCTTGCCAAAGCGAAATCTTTAATGTAATCCAAACAGAATGTGTGAAGGTATTTCACCAAAGATTGTGCAAGTGTACACAGTCCTTGTTGTAGCAAGCTTTAAATCAAGTAAAGGTCATTCTCCATAGGGACTTTCGCTGTGTTTAAACTTATTTTCGTGCAAGAGTGAAAAGTAACAAATATGATAACAAAGTAATTGATGTAATGTAATAAATAGAAGTAACACAATATGATATGCCAACAATTGGATTTAGCATCGGAAAGATCGGGTTTTCAGGGCTTTGCATAGGCGAAGCAACTAGCGGAAGATTACACTAAAGTGGGGCCTTAAGTCCTCTCGAACTTCGACAACGTCTCTCTCGAGCACTTAGCTGACTCTCTCGAGTTCAACCGCAACCGAAAACCACAGTTAGCTATAAGCAATTCTTATCTCTAAGTGTTCACTTTTTAAGCGATGCATACAGGTTTGCTCCGCCCCATCCTCTCGACTGAGCACAGAGTTTATACAAATGGCGAAAAGAAAAACGTACAATAAATGATGTTCGCATGCAACAATTTCACTTTGCTAATCATTTCGCTTACACGATTTCCTTACTTTCCCTTGACCTTCCGACAACAGATTTAATTACTCATTTTGGTGAAAAACATGCTTAAGATGAAATAAAGGATAAAAAACATGCTCCAGTCGTAAATATGATTCGCAAACACCAAGAGATAATAGCAAACAAGATACTAAAATTGATAAATAGTTGGTTACAGAGTTTTGCAACAAGAAAACTTCAAAAACTAGGACGCAATAAACACTGCAACTAAGCCCGACAAAACTGCTCCGACGGCAAAAATCTGCTAAGGAACAAAAGATTTGTTGGGAAATATGATCGGAGCACTGAGAACCAGAGAGAAAACATTGGAGAAAAATTCCACTGAATTTGATGAAACTCGCTCCTTTTATAAAACTTCCGACCGGATTCGCTTTATCCTCTGCTCCACGATTTGATCCTGCCAAAAGCTGCTCTGATATCCTCTCTGTCAAAGGCTGCTCTGACTTCAGATTTGTCGAGTGTATTAGGACCGACAAGATGAACGGTTTAGATTAGTTTGAGAGCACCGATTGTTGCCACGCGTCCCTTTTGACAGATATTTTCGTTAATCTAGGCTAGATGCTTCGCAGAGCTTCGCTTGAGCGAACATAGGTTTGCTTCTTTCACAATCTGTCGGGCTTCAGTTTCGCTGTCGTGTCGTAAGCGCGAGTTCCCCCTTCTTTGTTCCTTTCTCTTAACTTGGATGTCTAGCACAAGAATACAAGTATAAATTTTTCTTTAAAGATAACCACATTTTTACTCGAATTCATGCTATTTCGCTACTTTTTGGTTCACTTTCGCTCTTGACAGACTTTTGTCCAGATGTTCGCTTAAGCGTGGTTTGAGTCCACAAAGGGCGAATTTTCTTGCAAAATTTAAATTTCATTTCATTAATAAATATCTTAATTAAGCTATTTTAACTCTCAATTCTTGAGAGTTATCAAAAGGTATATGTGTAGCCTTCACTATTAAGAGTGCCTGAGGAAATGAGATTTCTTCTTAATCCAGGAACATACCTTACTGATTTTAAGATTATTTTAGATCCATCATGGAGTTTCAGTTGAATAGATCCAATTCCCTGAACTTTACAGTGCTCATTATTTCCCATTATCACTCTACCTCTATTATGTTCCTCAAATTCTATGAAGATTTCTTTATATTGACTCATATGAAAAGTACATCCGGAATCAAGAATCTAATCTTTCTTATCTTCATTCAATTCCCCTACTACTATAACCTCAGCAGACTCATAGCCAGTTAGAAGATTTGATGCCTCTTTCGAATCACTCAACATCGGAAGCTTACCCTTCGTTTTCAATCTAGGGCATTCAAATTTAGTGTGACCAGTTTTCCTGCAATAATTGCAAAAACTTTTCTTCTTGCCATCTAAATTGTGAGATCTGTTAGTAATAGTGCTTTTCTTATTCTTGAAGTTCTTTGAACTTAAAGATTTTTTATTCTTTTCTTTTGCATATAGAGCTTCTGTCACCCTTTCAACTGTACAAGTAATGCACGCATCTTTCTCTTTCAAAAGCAGAAATCCCCTTTACCATCAAATTTATCTATTTCAAACTTTGTCGACATGATATCTTCTTCTATACGAACGAAGATATTCAAACTCCAAGATCTTGCTCGATTGAAAAACTTCGTGATAATCTTTACAACTCTTCCAAAAGCTCTGATACCAATTCTTAAAGAAAATCGAACCAATCAATTGACGAATAGAGAGTGGAAACAAAAGATCAAAGAATCAATTGAAGGGAATAAAGAAAAAGAAAACACACGAATTCTGTGGTTCGGCAATTTGCCTACTCCACTGTGCAATCAGAGACAGTTTTTTTTATTCAGAATCTTGAAGAAGAGCAAGCATTGAATAGAGATTATAAATTTCCCTCTCATATAAATACCATCGATTTAGCCCCTATTTAAGAGAGATAATATTTCCAAGTAAAAAGACTACCTCTTAACAATATGCAGTTTAAGAAATGGTTAGTAAATTGAAAATAGATGAGTTGGAGGCTGATCTGTTGGAGGCTGATGAGCTGGAATTCAAACTTCTAGTTAAAAACAACACAGGGGAAGGGGAAAGTCAATTTCCACCACATGTAGGTCAATGAAAATATCTGACAGCAAGATTTGAGGGTGAATCGGTAGTGAGAATATCAAATCTGGGTATGAAATCTATGTTTTGGATTCGATCAAACTAAAAACTGGAACAAATGATAAGAGACAAATTTGAAACTCACTAAAACTATGAAAAATCGGAGGTTAAATGATTCGAAATTTTATGTAGAACAAGATTAATGAAAATAATAGAACCATCATAATGAAATTTAGGGGTGTTCATGAGATAACCGAAAACCGATCCGACCGACCAAAACTGATCGAACCGACGTCGGTAGGTCGATTTTTTTAAAAAGTCGGTCGGTGTCGGTTTTTTATATGTTAAACCGATTAATCGGTCGGCCAGAGAGGCTGGGTGAAATATTTTCGAACCCATCCATGTCTCACAAATGAATTCCTGCATTTAGGCAAAAAATTAATAATAAAAGTGATGTGACTGCATCTTGTGTGGTGTGTATGTCATAGGTGTAATTATCATTTGTACTCTACTATTATTTTATTGCATTATTAAGAATATAAATATTATTATTCATAGCATGTAATTATTACTTTTCATTATAATGATATTATTAAATGAAAAACACTCATTACATTTTAAACTTTAATAAATTTATAATTTCAAATGTACTAATTGTAATTTTAAAATATAAATTTCTTTATATTTATCGTTTCCTTCTCTTTAAGCTCTAACTCATCTTCATTTTTTTTTTATTTACGTCTTCTTCTTCCTCCTCCATTTTCTTTCATGTTTCTTTATATTTTGCATGGCAACTTCATCTTTCTTTCACCTTTTTTTCTTTTATTTCATCAAAGTAACACAAACCGACCGACCGATCTGTCGATTTTTAAAGCTCCGGCGAAGTTGTCGATAACCGACCGACATAAATCGACTGGTCGGTGGTCGGCGTCGGTTTCCTCCAAAAACCGACACCGACCGACCGATGAACACCCTAATGAAATTGGAAGAGAAAGTTAGACCAAGCGATGTTGAACGAGAGAGAAAAAGACGCGTCAAGGAGGAAGAAAGAGATGACTTTTTTACTCCGATTAGTGTAAAATGCATTGTATCAAAACCGTATTAAGTTAACCCGTATTAGCCATTTGGCTAAAATACAACACAAACACGGTTAGGGGTATTAATTTAATCAGTATTAAGTTAATATTCCTACGAAACACGCCCGTACTCTTTGCCCTCCTCTTTTCAAGATCAAAATCCAATCATCTCACACATTTTGGAAGATTTTAGTTTGCTAATGGAGATCACTTTTTGAAAAGGACAAGAACAAGAGGCTAAAGAGCTATCAGGTTCAATCCAATCAAGCACGTCATTATACATAATGGCCGAAAAGGACAAGAAAAATAGACCTGTGTTGATGCAACATGCACATGGTATCAAACCAAGGTAAATATATTATAAATTAATTTCTAGTCACTCCCTTCCAGATATTTTGGACTTTTCATAAGTAAAGACAATTTAGCAATGTGTCTATACTCCTTTTAAAGAAGAAGAAAAAAACAAACAAAAGACAACAACAATGAGTCTATCCTCTCCCTTATTCTTAGAGTAATACTTACCAACTTGACGAAAAAGTATGGTATATATACGTACCGTCATATGAGTCATATCTTTTGATTTATGTGAAATTTATAAGATTAATCAAATTTAGAAAATAATTACATTTAGCAGCCATAGTCATAGGTATTAATATTAATACAGTATTAATAATACATAATACTGTTTTTAATACACATGCTATATTAATATCATATAATATTGCATTAATAATACATAATAAAGTGTTAATAATACAAAATAATGTATTAATATTTACAATAAATACCGTATTGAATTGTATCTATGACAATGGATATAAATATTTTCAAATTTGACTATATTTGTAATTATTTTGTTAGAATAGTTTATCAATTACAATTTCCTTTGATTTATTTATTTTTAATTATCTAACATGATATTTGATAACTCTCAATTAGAGAGTTATTTAGTCCTCTAAGTATGGTGCTTACAATGAAGAATCATGTATTATTATCAACTTTCAATGCATAAAGCTACCTACGAATAGGGAATTAATCTTAAATGCATTGCATGTAGCAGAGGAGGCTAGGACCTGAAATATTAAGAAACATAGAGTTTTTAGTGTCAAATTGTTAATGTCTTTAGCATCCGTGAACACATTTCAGGAACCCTTTATCCCGTTAATTTGTTGTTATTATTTCAAGGTTTCTGGATGCTAATGATGTTGAAGCTTGTCTAAATCAGGGGAAACGAATTGAAGAGAAGAAAGCCATTTCAATAGAACACTAACGTCTTTAGCATTCGCCCGAAGAAATAACGATTTTCTTGTAAAAAGCTGCAGAAAAGCTTGCACGTGGTCCCTGTTGAGGGCAGATCGCAACACACCAATTTTAATTTAAATGATAATTGTAGAAGAATGATGACGTGGCTTGTTCAAGACTTCGCCAGAGAGAAGTCTCTACTTCTGATTAAGTGAAATGTGTGTGTGTGATCCCCAAAGGTTGTACAAGTATACACAGTCTTTGTTGCAGCAAGTTTTAAAGTAAGTAAAGGTCATCTCCACAGGAAATAGTTATTAGTGTCATTCTTAAGCGAAATCGAGAGTCAGGGTAACAAGGGAAATTGTTGTGGCGAAGTAAATCTAACCTAAGTAAATTAAAGATAAATCGAACTGATGAAATACATCGGAAGGGAAAAAGACATTTCAGACAGTTTCACTTAGGCTAAACTAGTTACAGCTAAGAAGCAACAACTGATAGCTTTCTCTTTCGCTCTCTCGAGTCTTAGAGTTTGGCTTTCTCGAGCTCTTGGTTTGGTTCTCTTGAACACAAACACTGCTAAGGCGAAGTGACACAACATTAAGCGAACCTTATCTCTAAGCATTCAATTTAGATGCAAGTAAACTCATTTCTAAGTAAACTTTGCGAACCTAATGTTATACATGCAAGATCGCTCTATTTCTATTCTCTCGAAGCCAAATAAAGACATACACATAGTGGAACACACGGAATGCATTTCGAATTAACACAGCATGCATAATAGTTTATCATCTCGCCAAAGCTTCGCTTAGGCGAAATACTCCTATTTGCCTATTTCCTTCCAATGATAGATTTAGCTGCTCATGTCAATAAATAAAAGCAAAGCAAAGTAAAAGCAATATAAAATCTTCATTAAAAACAGCAAGGAACAAGGTTCGTTAAAACTACACTAAAACAGAAGTTGATGAAAGCAATAAAACTAAACTACGGCTAAGCTACAACTAAAAACTAAGGAAATGGTGGTCGGAAATGCTCGACGGAAAAACTCTAAGAAAAGGGTGATCGACCCCAAGAACGGGGGATATTTTTGCTCTGAAGGTGAACAACTCTATTTATACTTCAGCTCCAAGCGACAATGCCTACTTCACGATCCTGACAATGTTGGACTGCTTTACGATCTCGTTCCAGACAAAGGACTACTTTATCTGACATTTCTGCTCCACGATCCACATTGTCGGTTGTCAGAGCATCTTGGCTTCGCTAACTTTGCAACATCTTCTTTCGTTGGTGGCTTCACTGTGGCGAAGCAATTGGTAACTTCTTTAAGCTCTGCTGCTGTGTTGAATCTCTTCAGGGCGTGCTTGGCTGGGCTAATATTCGCTTTGGCAAACAGTTTCTCGTGAGAATTTCGCTTCGCTCCATCAGGAATGTTGTAGACAAACTAGAAAGTATCAATTCTTTATAAAACATCCAACTTGGTACACATTCAAGCATATTTCGCTGCAGCGAACCCAGAAAATGCATCATAATCAGAAAACTAAAGGACGTTTCGTTTAAACGATATTTAAGCATGATGGGGCGAAATTCAATTTTAAATTAATTAAATATTAGCAAATTCTTATAAAAATGTATTCTTATAAGCTACTTTAACTCTCAATTCTTGAGAGTTATCATTCCCCCTGGTGTTGGTCAGATCTAGTCGGCCCTAGTTTGGAGAGCAAGACACCTTTTGCCTTAGAATTTCAGCCATTGATAAATTATGAACTTGGTTGAGAAATTTGAGGGAGCTGATTTCGAGAGCTTTTGGGAATTGTCCAAGACGTATTAGTGTTTGCAACATTTATTTTCGTTTTTCTGCATTTTCTTTTTACAGCCTTATTCTATTTTCTTCTTTTGGAGTTTTTGTTCGTTGTCTTCTATATTGTAGTTTTTAGCACGGATTTATGTTGGATGCTCGTTTTTATAGTTCATTGTTGCACTTTAATGCATTCAAAAGTTTTCTTCATCTTTTTGTGGGATGCTTTGTATTGATCACTTCTGCTCCGTTATATTTAAGCTTGTTGGGTACTTTTTCATTGTTGATATGTTTTTATCTGCTGATATTTCGATTATATGTTTCTGTTTCATGATGTTTACAACATTCCCTTCTTCTATTGTTGTTCTTTTTAGCATGATCATGAGCTAAACGCATATAGGTCAGGGTTGAGGGTTGAGGGTTGAGGGTTAAGGGTTAAGGGATGAGTGTGTGATGTATGTATCTCAGGTATCTATGAGCTAAACGCATATAATTAATTTTATTTATATTTTTTAAATATAATTGTCTACTTTTTATATTTAGCGAATTTTATTGCTTATTCAACTAATGGATTTATTTTAATTTTTTTATTAAATAAATTTATTTTAAAATATAATATTTAAATTCATAAAAAAATATGTTATATAAATTTTAATTATATAAATTAATGTGTAAATTAAGTTAGGAGGGCATTTAAGACATTCTCATAACGGTTTCTCAGATACCCATGAAATTATTCCTACAAAACAAACATGACTATCTAAGAATGCCGAACATCTGTCATTCCAAGTATCTATGATTCCGGATATCCAAAAATTTCAGTTATCCAAATTACCATAAAGTAAACGGTCCCTAAATGATGGCTATATTGATGTCCGTGGCATTTTAATTGCTTCTGTAATTGGGTACCCACTCTAATTTGATGAGTAAATATGAACGGGTTTTGATTTTAATGCCCAAGTTCAATGGATGGTTTCATTTTAAATGTTGTTGTATTTTGGATATCTAACTCTAATAACCAACTTTAAACTAATAACAAGTGATGGAAAGGAAGTTAGCTATCAGAGATTATTATTTAAAAAATCATGCCCTACATGATTTTTTAAGGGAAATTATCGTGGATGGTCCAATTTCACAAAATAACTGTAGATCTAGAGTCAAATTTTAAAAATATTTGTATACATAGTCAAATATATGATCAAATTAATATTCATCATACAGTATAATTTAGGGTATTAATATAGTATTTTGTATTATTAATAAATATTATATGTTATTAGTACAATATTGCATATTAATACAATATTATATATTTATTAGAGAATTTACTATCAGCAGCACATTCTACCTCTTGTATTATATTTGTAGCATAATTTTTAAAATAATTCATCTATAGCATATTTATTTCTATCACTCACCTAGTGATAGTCTATCATTCACCTAGTGATAGAACTCAATTTAAATTTCTATCACTGATAGAAAACTTAAGTAGTGATAGAATGAGTCTATCATTGATTGAATTCTATCACTAATAGAACTCAACAAGTGATAGAAGTCAATTTGGATTTTCTGCTACAAATGAAATTATTTTAAATTTTGTGCTATAGATGGAAATATTTTGCCATTTTTTGTTATACATGTAAAATCCCCTATTTATTATTCCGTAATGATTGACTATGATTGCTAAATATATATTTTGTTTTTGCCTATAGTATTGTAAATACTTTTTCAATTTCGCATTTCCGTAAAAGAACCCTTTTTTAATACCTGCATATGTGGCCCCAGCCCAAATTGAACTACATCATGTAGACATGAAAAGATTAAAGAACAACTAATGTGGTCATTGTGACTCAAATTATGCCTCATATCAATCGAGAAAGCCTAAAATTTTGTCTAACGAAAATACTTCTAACACTATGTTTTTCCTTTATAAGTGTTTTCAGCGTCTGAAGATTGTAGTACTGGCACTACTTCGTATTGTTTAAATTTGAGCCAAATTTTGTAACTTATAATGTGGTGTTGAGAACAACTGTTTAATGAGAATTATAGTCTGTGTTTATCTGGATGATCGTTTTTGCTCCTGCTGGTTTTTGCTTTACATGATTTGTTTTCAGGTTGTGGAAATATGTTTTGAGTTTTTTATATTAGGATCTATGAAATGGAAGGGAATGAATTAATTTTTGATGCACTATGAACATTTTTCGTTCAAATTTTCCCTTTAAACACAGAATTGTAAGTAGCAGTATATATGAAGGTTAGCTAATGTATTGGTCTCTCTGTCATGTTATTGCAGGTTGTGTGATAATCGATGGTTATCATGTTCCCCTGCTATATTGATCTTCTGCTCAAGAGTCATGTCCATTTGTCTTTTTTTTCTTGTCCGTGCTTTAGTCCTTCTTTGTTCTGTTTTGGTCCGCCTTTTCCCGTATCGGATTTTTTCACTCGGGTTAGCCCTGAGGGTGTGTTTAGATTGGGTTGAAACGAGTGGAATTTAGTGGAGTGAAAGAATTAATGATGGTAATTAACATAGTTAACTACTCGTTTGGATATTGATATTAATAGTGGTTGAATAATAAATTTAATATATAATTTAATGGAGAGTTTGATAAGTAATTAATGATGGTTGTTTGCCTCCAAATACACGATCAATTTAGAAGAGCAGTTGTTTAACCCCTTGTTCTACCAAAAAACCTTAACAAAATGTTCCTCTAATCATTGTCTTCTTAATAGCAATAAAGGTAATCAGTGAGAGGATAGACCCTTTATTCAAGGGAGTGACCAGTAATAATATATTTACCTTGGTTTTGTAGCATGTTGCATCAACCAAAGTCTATTTTTCTTGTCTTTTTCAGCCATTATGTTTTATGTCATGCTTTACTGGATTGGGACCTGACAGCTGTTTAGCATCCATTATGTACTGTATTATTACTTGAGCCAATTTCTCATCCACCATTCTTTTTTTTTTCTTTTTCTTTTTTTAAGTTTGTTGATTCAAAAAATTTAATTTAGTTTTAGAATTTAGTTAGAATTCAAATACATACTTTCGATGAATATTTTCGTAAACTAAAATTAAAAACGAAATGTTTATCGAATAGACCTGAGTAAGTTTAGTTTGTTGTCTTCATGGTTGTTAAAATTTATTGTTTATTAACGAAATGCTTTAGACTTAGTTAGATCAATTCAGTACAAGAACAGAAGATTATGAATTTACGTAACAAAATCATGATGGGGAAACTTGATGTGGAGAATTTCTTTCTCTCGAAATTTGAGGCATTATCAAGTATGCTATCCAGTCTGAATATATCGTAGTTGAACATGCTCACTTATCAGGATCATGTGATGCTTGTCATAAACATCTTAGATCCTGAAAATGACTCAACCATTTCTATTATTACTGAGAAGGAAGAATCTCCCTCTTTCCAAAAGGCGTAATCTCACAACACATAGCTCTTGTGAGACAACCTCAACAAAACTGTTCCTCTATGAATTCTCTGAAAGGTGCAGTAGGCATGGTGGTTGAGGGATACGAAATTGAAACCAGAAGAATAAACCACAATACAAATTATGCAGCAAATTCGAACATACAACTTTTTGATGTTATATGTGATTTAAAAGAGGCTATCAAGCACAAAATCTTAATCCATATTAGAGTGGACTGAATCAAAACTTATATTACTAAGATCCGGTTTGATAACTTTTTTTTTTTTAGTTTTTGGTTTTTGAAATTTAAGCCTATAACAACTACCTTATCATATGTTTTTTCTTACTTGTATATATCTGCATCTTACCTATATTTTTAGAAACCAAACAAAAATTTGGAAACAAAAGAAAAGTGGCTTCCAAAAGTTTGGTTTTATTTTTGAAATTTGGTTACTAATCACATACATTTTTAAGGAAATATGGATACATTGTAGGAAGGATGACGAACACATTGTAGAAAACTAGAGTTAATAATAGGCTTAAATTTCCAAAACCAATTGATTATCAAACGGGGCTTAAAAAATTGGTTTCTACTCTTCTATATATATTGACAAATTATTTGATGAGTTCAGTTTGGAGGAGCTAAGCCTCATCTTCATTGTGGACAATGAAGACTTTAAGTTTATGGGCGAGGGCAGGTAGAGGAGTGCTTAAAAAGAGAAAATAAAGTGAGAAAATTTTCGTTATATATATATATATTGAAAAATAAAGATCAAAACATTTTGGGCAAAATAGAAAATGCACAAAGAGCGAATAGTCGTAGATGAAATATTCCATTCCTGAGATGAAATATTTTATGCCTTGGATAAAGAATTCAACTGTCCACCTTAAGTACTGCAAGCTTGAAACATTCCATTCCTTAGATGAAATATTTTATGCTCAGGTGAACCATGCTAAGAACTATGAAATTGTAGACATGAGTTGCAACTCAAGTAGTAATGCGGAAAGTATAGCAGAAATCCTTGAGGGATTTATGGACTTAAATAGCAACCTTGACAGAATGTTTGGGGCAAACGTAGAATGATCAACGGGTTTATTTAACTGTTTTAGAGTCATAAGTTTCGGCACCAAGAGATGTTCATTCTACTAGGAACGATTAGGAGATGAAAAAAGGCAAAGGAGGAAGAGTTCTAATAAGAAAAAGGACTGAGTTGATTAAGTGCATGGCATATTAAGGCAATGATAATCCAAAGAAAATATATATTTTTTTAGCAAGAACGAAGGCACAATATTATGATAAGTACATTACTATTAGCAGATTTGTCACATATTATAGCATCGCTAGGGATGAGCAATATTGATTCAAGTTTGGAGGTTTGATGGCTCTCAAATAGAGTCAATATTTAGAGCACTTTAAAATCATTGTTGTGATTTATTTATGAAAATCTTATGCGAAGAAAAGGTGAATATAATGAATAAAAGGTGAAAAAGACTAATGCTCACACATTAGGGAAAAAAAAGGAAGGAATATGAATTATATAATGCAAAAATTACTTCTTTTTAGTCTGAATGCGTGATAAAGAGTTGTTGCATGCTAATAAATGATTTTGCAAAAATAACTTATGCGATGCGAACCCTAAGAAAATACGATGGAAATGAGAGACCAAAGTGAAATAGTGCGAAGAGGATGATTTGCAATCAGAAGCAGAAACAATGTGAATGTCGGACACAGTGCGGGAGCAATAGATCGAGTTAAATGTCAAAAGCATCAATCGAGGAGATAAGGAAAGAATTAAATAACGAATGTCAACTGTCAAACTGTGGCAATCATGCGATTTATACCTTATTCAACAAAGATGAGATTCGTGAAATCAATCAGAGAAAATTTGTTACGGTGATGTAGTTGCATACAAACAAGGAAAGATTCAAAGCCTTTTTCAAATTGTTATAAGGAGGGATTCAGACATATTTAAAAGAGAGGGGAGTGTGTGGAATGCGAGAGAGTTCACACCTTTCTTCTGTTTATTGTTTTCTTTTAAAAACTCGTTTTTTCATATGATTAATACAGATTTGAGTATGATGTTTTTCATATCGTTATGTGTGTTTTTTTTATTGCATTATGAACTAAATTCGTTAAGGCAAAGGCTAGGGGAAAATTGTTCTGCTTTCACATATGTTAGACAGATCTAGGGAGAAAATAACCAGAGTTAAATTAGGTTCAAATCTCAATAGTAAGTGTCGACCGTCCATCCACATGTACTAATAGGTTGTAACTTGGAAAACAAAACAATTTAAGGCTAGTTACATGTTCAGTAGGATAGTATAAAGTCTTTTATAATTTTAATCGGAGTTTATGAATAAACGTGTAACTACTGCATATGTCGCACTAGTGAAACCTTACACTGAGTTGCAATGGAAGTTGGGCTCAGTGCGAACAGATGTGGAAGTAGAAGTTTGTCAGGCGAAGTATCATAGTTATTTCTCACCGTAATATTTATGTTTAGCACTGTGAATGCATTCCATGAGTACTTTAGTTGTGTATTTTCTTCTCAAAAATATATTTTCTTCACTTTACTTCTTCAGTTGACGCAAAAAACCCAAATCAAATCCCTTTTGTTTACTTTTATTTCTATTTTGAACCGCCTGCTTTTAATATATTACAACCCCTATGGAGAAAGATAATTTTACTTATTACTTGCTGCAGATCGCGTATACTTGCGCGAGTGTGAATTTATTCGCATATTGAGTCATTTTGGTTTCACCGAAAGAGATAGACGCATTCAGTCATCTGTTCAGAGGGAACGTACAGAAGAGGGGTCGTTATAGGAGAGAGAGTAAGAGAGTTGAGGGTATGGAATGTTTAGGGTAAGCTGAGGGGTTTAGGAGAGGATAACAATGCCTCTTTAATCGTGTTGGGTAAGTAGGCGGAGCATTGTGAATTCTCCAAATTCACCAATTCTATAATGACAAGAAGAATAGGAACTTACATATCCCTATGAAAATAAAGTCATGTGAATAAAAAAACTATAAAATAATCGCGCAAGCTTTCACTTTCCTAACTAGAAAGGTAAGGTGTAACGACCCAGTTTTCTATTTCGGTTTCCCAGGTGTTTTCGGGACATTATGCGGGTGTTCGGATGGGCCGTTAGAATTATTTTAACCCTTAGGGGTATTTTGGTCTTTTTGCCTCCGGTCAGGGTTTTGTGGATTTTCAGGATTCCAGGGTCACTCCTGCCCTTGTCGAGGCTTGATTGTTGTTGGATGCAGGACCCAAGAAGTTTGGGTTAGTTGGTTGGAAGTTTGGAGGTGATTTGGTAATTAACAAAATTATTGTTAATTTAAGTGCTTCCATTGGGATTTGAACCCTTGCCCTTGATGGTGATTTGGGAGCTTGGTTTAAATGAGTTTTAATAAGGAGAAAAGGTTGCTTCAGCCGAGACTGGAAGGAGGAAGCCCGGGAAAGAGATTTAGGTCACCAAGACCTATTTAAATTAGGAAAAGGAAAGAAAATCAAGAAAATCTCATTCCCCTTGTTTTACCTCTCTCTCTCTCTCTTTCTCTCTCTCTCCTTGTCGACCTCACCTAGAAACCCAACCGAGCCGCACCGAGCCACCCCGAGCCACCAGCCCCAGCAGCAGCCCCTGCCTGCCATCATCCCTGTCGCCCAACCATCATTGATCGCTCGGTAAAGCGAGACAGACGCTGTCGTAGCGGCGGCCGTCGCCGCCCGAGCGCTGAGAGCCAGCCGGCCAGCGTCGCCACGACTGTCGCCAGCGCCCAGCCACGCCCGCGTCGGGCATCTCCGTCGCGCTGCGCCCTGGCGCCGTCGCGCATGCACGCAGCCGTGTCGCCGGCGCCCGGTCGCGCGCTTTGTCCCTGCCGCGCAGCAGCGTGCCGCCAGCGCCAGCGGCGCCCGATCTGCGCTCGCGCCCAGTGCACGTCTGCACCGCCCCCACCGCCAAGAGCCTGTTTTGTCGAGATAGATGGGACCGAGACCTAGTGCCTTCTCGGTTGGTAATTCCCGAGCCTCCACTCTTTTGGACCTTAAGATGTTAGTTGTTGGTTGCTTAATTAGGATGATTTTTATTGTTTACTTAGGTTGCTTGGGTACATTTAGAAGCTCGAGGGTTGCTTGTTGATTGAGGTAGTTAGTTCTGCTTATTCCCAGGTAAGGATTTCTTACCGTGGTTGTGTGGACCCTGCGATGCTATCATGATTGTGCCTTGTATGCTTGGTTGCTGTTATGAGTATGCTAGCTATTGAACAGCTTATGTTTGAAATCTTGCTAGCATGTTGCTTGTTGTTCATGTTAGTGCCATGCTAGGTTTGTTCTTCCAGCATGCCATGTCTTGTGATTGTATGAAATTTCCAGTGGGTAGGTTACATGTTTTCTCTTGCTTCCAGATCGTGTTGCTCTTGTGTCCCTGATATATTCTGTTAGTTCCATGCAAGGGGTTTAATTATCTTGGCATACCTTGTTCTATTTTATCCTGTTAGTTCAGTGCCGGGCATAGGCGGGTGATGTATAGTGTAGAAGGCGTAGGGGTAACTAGTTTAGGTCCCGCTCGGGTAAGACCCCGATGGACATCCGGAGGTGTAAGACCCGATGGACATCCTAGGTGTGTAAGTCCCGATGGGCATCACCGAGTTGGAGGTGTAAGACACGATGGGCATCCTAGGTGTGTAAGTCACGATGGGCATCACCGAGTTGGAGGTGTAAGACCACGATGGGCATCCTAGGTGTGTAAGTCCCTCGATGGGCATCACCGAGTTGGAGGTGTAAGACACGATGGGCATCCTAGGTGTGTAAGTCCCGATGGGCATCACCGAGTTGAAGGTGTAAGACCACGATGGGCATCCTAGGTGTGTAAGTCCTCGATGGGCATCACCGAGTTGGAGGTGTAAGACACGATGGGCATCCTAGGTGTGTAAAGTCAGATGGGCATCACCGAGTTGGAGGTGTAAGACACGATGGGCATCCTAGGTGTGTAAGTCCCCGATGGGCATCACCGAGTTGGAGGTGTAAGACCACGATGGGCATCCTAGGTGTGTAAGTCCCGATGGGCATCAACGAGTTGGAGGTGTAAGACCACGATGGGCATCCTAGGTGTGTAAGTCCCCGATGGGCATCAGCGAGTTGGAGGTGTAAGACCACGATGGGCATCCTAGGTGTGTAAGTCCCGATGGGCATCCTTTGAGTTGGAGGTGTAAGACTCGATGGGCATCCTAGGTGTGTAAGTCCCGATGGGCATCACCGAGTAGGAGGTGTAAGACACCGATGGGCATCCTAGGTGTGTAAGTCCCCGATGGGCATCACCGAGTTAGAGGTGTAAGACACGATGGGCATCCTAGGTGTGTAAGTCCCGATGGGCATCACCGAGTTGGAGGTGTAAGACACGATGGGCATCTTAGGTGTGTAAGTCCCCGATGGGCATCACTGAGTTGGAGGTGTAAGACCCTGATGGGCATCCTAGGTGTGTAAGTCCCCGATGGGCATCACTAAGTTGGAGGTGTAAGACCCTGATGGGCATCCTAGGTGTGTAAGTCCCCGATGGGCATCACTGAGTTGGAGGTGTAAGACCCTGATGGGCATCCTAGGTGTGTAAGTCCCCGATGGGCATCACTGAGTTGGAGGTGTAAGACCCCGATGGGCATCCTAGGTGTGTAAGGCCCTATTGGGCATCACTGATTCTGGAGGTGTAAGGCCCCGATGGGCATCCTAGGTGTGTAAGACCCCACTGGGCATCACTGAGTCCTAGGTGTGTAAGGCCCCACTGGGCATCACTGAGTCCTAGGTTGTGTAAGGCCCGAAGGGCATCCAAGTGTAGAACCTAGGATAGGCTGTAGATGAATGCCCTTGAATAGGCTCGCTCTAGAAGTAGCTCATAGCCTAATTCAACCGTTTTGCTCTAAGTCATTGTTTTATTTGCATGTATACTAGGGTGCTAGATGACTATTGTATCGTATTGTACCCCGGTTGGGGATTCTTACTGAGTATGTTTATACTCACCCTTATTTCTGTGGTTTTTCCACAAGGTAACTTGGGACAGCACCAGGATGGCTAGCGGAGGGAGTTGTTTGATCATGGGGGCTGCCGGCACTCTGTCGTTTATTGTTTGCATTTATTTATTCAGCATGTAGGTGGATAGGAGTCCTAGGGGAATGATGTTAAAGTTGTTTAATGTAAGGGACCGACCCGAATGGGGCACTAAATGGGCCCTTACCCCAATGCATGCATTCAAAGTAAAGGACATTTAAACAGACATGATTTCAGATTCCAATTAAAACCAAACATTCAAAATAACCCCTTTAAAAACGAGACAATTTCCCTGGAACCTGTCCCTGTTTCCAAGCACCTGTTCCAAGATAAATACATTTCCAAAGTATACTCCGATCAGAGATTTCTTAAAATCATTCAAAACATGTCTAAATACAATAATGCTGGAATCCACAAAATATTCAGAAAACATCCTAGGGCTCCATGCCCGGCTACATGCATTCAGGAGAAAATATAACATAAAGAGTCATAATACAAAAATCAGAGTTGGAAGACTGGGCCCCATGATCACAGCTCCTCCTTCAGCCATCCTGTCTCGCAACTTGGTTACCTGTGGAAAAACCACAGTAAGGGTGAGTAATGAATTACTCAGTAAGAATCCCCAACCGGGGTACAATACGATATACATGGTGACCTCGATGAGCGTATGCAAGCTATGAATATAAACACAGAATAGAGCACATAGCTTAGGCCACACTTGGGCCTCGGATGCCAGCTTAGGGTCTTAGTCCGGAATAATATCACCACACAGTTCAATACACAAGTCGCCCTATACGAGAAACAAGTCCGGCCTCGGCGCTCTCACTGTCGACGAAAGGTACAATGGCTCACAATCCCGAGGAGCTCTTGATGGCGCTTTGTAATGAGCGTAAGCATGCACCGCGTGCTACTGCAGACCATGGGGGGTGCCGGGTCTAGAGGCAAGCTGCCCATGTCCAGTCACCACGCCTAACTAAATCTTTGGATTGGTGTCACTAACATAGGGGTGTGAGACCTGGACACGTAAACTATGTCACTGAACCATCGCACTGGGGCCAAGGCGGTCGTGGTAGGCTTACACCAGAAGCCGTCCTTGCCTTAACAAGTGGCAATCGGGGCTACGACCGAACACGGCGAGGGCGTGCCGATCGCAGGGGACGAGGCAATGCCAAGTCATCATCCCGACGGTTGGGGCATTTAACGATCCGCCACCCTCACCCAAGATTGCGGGGCCTACCGCTTGGGTTAGCTAATCCTCACGGGGTCCGGGGACGGAATGACTTGCTCGACGCCCCCGCCATGGATGCAAGGTACTTTATGCATCGGGCCGGATGATGCTATCTACCTACAACTCTCTAACTTGCCTAGCAATCAGCAAACAAATCCATAAAATCCAATACGTGCTCAATAAGAATACAATGAGCCTAGCATGATACTACGAAGCAAAGGAAGATACGAGCATGCTAGAAAGGAACAACCTAGCATGGATTAACATGAGAATTAATCAGGAACAACATGCTAATCGGGAATTCAGAATTGAGTACCTAGCTATACAAGTCAATAAACACAAATAAGCAATCAATCAGCAATCGCATAATATATCGCAGGGTCCACACAACTCCGATAAGAAATCCTTACCTTGGTCGGGGACGAATTGACACGAAAACCTAAGTGGCGAGCGAACCCGAACTAGCTAACGAGAACCTATCAATCACAACAAAAATCACACAATAGGCCTAAATATACTAAAATAAACGAGGCTCAGCTCGGGAGCAACTCACGAGGCGCGGCATTTAACGCATTTAACAGTGATTACGAACGGCAAAGAACGGGGCTTTATTTGGCGCTTGGCGCTGGGGCGCAGAAATGGGCGCGTGGGCGCGCGGACGGGCGCGAGCTGCCTGAGGACGAACAGGGCGTTGGCGATGCGGCTCGGCTGGGCGCTGGCGAGACGCAGCGCGTCGTGACGAGAGCGGCATCTGGCGGCGCGCAAGCACGACTTCAGCGAGCGGGGGCTCGGGGCGCGCGATGCGATCGCGGGCGCCGAGGCGAAGCCGACGCGCGTCGCGACCGGCGAGGCGATCTGGGCAGAGGACGATCTGGGCAGAGGAGAAGAACGAGCTCGAATTCGAGCGATTGGTGAGGATTCGACGGCCGATTCGCTGATGGCTGGAATCCCCTACACTGGCTGCACGAAAACCACGCAATTCCCTCACTCTCTCGGCCAGCAGAACTCAAAATCAAAAACAGGGGAGGGCAGGAAGGAGAAGAAGAAGGAGAAGAAAACGCTCACCTGCTGCTCGGGAAGAGATCGACTTTGAATTTAGAGAAGAAGCTCGGTCGAAATGGAGCTGGAGAAGGAAGAAATCGCAAGGGAAATCGTTGTCGGTCGGCGGAAGAATCGCGAAGGAGAAATGGGGAAGAAGAAGGAGAAGCTCGGCCTTTTAAACCAAAACGCGCATCAAACAGGCATATGTATTAGATTGCGCGTTTAGATTAACAAACGCGCACAGTGGCTCGGCTGGCAGCGCCCCCTACCTAGCATGCAGCGCGTCCTTGGCTCGAATCTCACTCGACACGCTATTTAATTCCCTATTTATTTTTACTTTTTCCCAAGCCCAAATGTCTTCACCAAAATTCCCGATCCTATTCAAATCGACTCATAATTTTTCCGGCAATTATCAATTTCATAACCGGCCCTGTCGGCCCGACCCAAAATTACCAAAATGCCCCTGGGCCTCCTGGGATGACCGGGATGAAAATTCTGGGCCGTTACAATATTCCCCCCTTATAAGACTTTCGTCCTCGAAAGTCACTTAAGATTGGAGCGGCTCGGATATCGCAATCTCATCTCATCCTCCCGCTCCCAAGTGGCTTCCTCTGAACTCTAACTC
This sequence comes from Sicyos edulis, assembly GCA_036507275.1. Classification (NCBI taxonomy): domain Eukaryota; kingdom Viridiplantae; phylum Streptophyta; class Magnoliopsida; order Cucurbitales; family Cucurbitaceae; genus Sicyos; species Sicyos edulis. Next base: position 9,827,330 of record CM071851.1, read on the forward strand.
CTCCACTGAACTTTTACCAACCGGATTTCACGATTACGCAGTGTCTTTGTCTCGAAAGCAAGAATCCCCACTGGCTTTTCCTCGAAGGTCAAATCTTCATTCAGCTGCAACGGCTCAAAATCACCAATGTGCGACGGGTCCGGCACGTACTGTCTCAACATCGAAACATGAAAAACACTGTGCACTGCTGACAATGACAGAGGTAAGGCTAATCGATAAGCAACCTTGCCGATCCTCTCTGGAATCACAACAGACCAACAAAATGGGGACTCAGCTTTCCACATTTGCCAAACCTCAAAACACCTCGCATCGGTGCGACCTTTAGGAATACATGCTGACCAACCTCAAACTTTAAATCCCGACGCCGAACATCGGCGTAACTCTTCTGTCTACTCTGAGCTGTCAACATACGAGCTCTAATCTTCTGCACGGCGCCATTGGTCAACTACAGCAACTCGGGACCCAAAACTTGCCTATCACCAACCTCTTCCCAGAACACAGGAGATCGACAACGCTTACCATACAAAGCCTCGAATGGAGCCATCTCAGATAAATCGATCGATAAATCTGTTGTTATATGCAAACTCCATCGAATCTGATATGGTCCCAACTGCCCGGGAAATCCAACACACAAGCCCTCGAATCACGGTCAGACACAATCCTCACAGGCACACCGTGATAGCGAACAATCTGTTCAAAAAACAACTGCGCCCACTGTTCCACGGTATAAGTGTCTCTACCGGGAATGAAGTGTGCGTTCTTAGTCAATCGATCGACTATCACCCAAATCTGAGAGAACTTCCTCGGAGTCCTCGGCAAACCAGAAATAAAGTCCATGGAGATCTCTTCCCACTTCCACTTGGGCACACTCAGCTGCTGCAACAAACTGGCTGGTCTCTGCCTGGGTGCCTTCACTTGCTGACAAGTGAGACATCGACTGACAAACTCCGCAAAATCGCTTTTCATACCCATCCACCAGAATGTCTGCTTAAAATCCTGATACATCTTGGTACCCCCGAGGTGCCAATCAAACGAAGAACTGTGGGCCTCTGAGAGCAACTCTGCTCGCAATCCTGCAACATCCGGAACACACAACCGGCCTCTATACGTCAGCCCACTGTTTGGTGAATATACGAAATCAAAATCTCCATAAGCACTAACTCTGTCACCCAATTTCTTAAGTGTGGGGTCACTCAGCTGACTATCAATAATCCGCTGTCTAATCGATGGCTGAATTAACAACTGAGCTACTCTGGCAGTAACCTCACCCAACAACACTACAACCTCAGCCCACTCGAACTCCCGCTGCAATCTGGGCTGGGAACTCAACAACGCCGCGGAGTGCGACGTCTTCCTACTCAAAGCATCAGCTACAACATTTGCTTTGCCCGGATGGTACAAAATCTCGCAGTCATAATTCTTTTACCAACTCTAACCATCTTCTCTGCCTCATATTCGGCTCCTTCTGAGTAAACAGATACTTGAGGCTCTGGTGATCGGTAAACATCTGGATCCGCTCACCATACAGGTAATGCCTCCAAATCTTCAGTGCAAATATCACTGCTGCCAACTCCATATCATGAGTCGGATAGTTATGCTCATGTGGCTTCAGCTGACGGGAAGCATAAGCAATGACCTTCCCGTGCTGCATCAACACACAGCCCAACCCGAACTTGGAAGCATAATTGTAAACCACGAAACCACCTGTCCCCTCCGGATCGCCAACATCGGTCTTTGAAGTCAAAGCTGCGCGCTTGAGCACAGCAAAGCTCTCATCACACCTACCTTCCCAAAAAAACTCGACACCCTCCCTCGTCAGACGAGTGAGGAGCGAGGCTATGGCGGAAAAGTCCTTAACAAACCGACTGTAGCAACTGCCAAACCCAGAAAGAACGGCTCCCACGAGCAGACAACCGAAGAACAGAGAGCTCCACATACACTCACTGTCTTGCTCCACTAAAGCGACAAGATCAAAGTCTCACGGGGTAGCAACAGGGGTCCACCACGAACTGAACCTCCAATTACCAACGGGGCAACTCTCAACTTTCCTGGAAACAGGAAGACAACCAACAGGGCAGGAACCATTCGCCCCACGAGCAAACTGACTTCTAGCAATTCCAAACCACACCTTGGTCAACACCAAGCATCAACTTGTTCCCACACCGGAACCAATCCGGACTCCATTCCAAACAAATACTAACTTGCTAGGCTACCAAGATTGCCAGCAATTTCCCCCGAGGCTACAAACTACACGGCCCGACTTGCCAAGCGCAACTCACTACTCGGGCTCGACCAGAGCTCTAGAGAGGCTCTCCACAACTTAGGGTTCTTCGACAACCCTCGACACCCACTGCCAACTAATCGCCTGCCTGATAGCGCTCGCACAACAACAACTCCTTTTTCCAGTAACACAACCATGCTGGCCAACTCCAACTCCTTGGGAACCAAGAGGACCAGAAACGCTACCGAATGCGTCATCCTCCTACTCAGACATCAACCACAACATAACTCCTACCCAAGGAAGGATCCGAACAACTCTCTTAGTCATGACGATCAACAAGAAGATCCGCCAACCAAGCTTAGGTCCACTTAACAAACCTTACCTAAGCAACAACCTGATACCACGAGCATGGTACCCTTACCACCTCACTAAAGCCTTACCACATCCACCTGGAGTCCAACTTTTCCAAGAACTGAACACCAGATCCCCAAAACAAACCCTACATGGATCTGAGACACTTGCCACAGAACAAACCACACAAAACACACTTGTGTGCACAACTCCCAATCTTCATTTATTGATCCAAGACTAACAAATGCGTTTCTCCCAAAAGCAACACTAGCTCCTGGTAGAGATACAATCCATCAACGGAACACCCAAAGTTCCATCTCCACACGATGCTCAAAGCTGTGGCAACCTTGCTCTACCAAAGCATAACCATGCCAAACCAAATTTACTTCATACCAAGCCTCTACCAAGGGTGCTTACCCATAAGGCATCCAACTCCTCTCACAAGGCATCATACTCACCTCATAGGCATCCAACTCATGGTCCCTTAGCTAGACCCAACTTGCTTCTACGATGCTCGACACTCCTCAGATTTAGGCACTCGAAGGTAGTTGACCGCACTACCAACCACAAGGATCTCTTAGCCTTAACACTAGCGTGAGATGCACGCGCACTAACACTTACCAACCGCCAACCTGCTTGACTTACTCAACCTCCAGTAACACTGGGAAAAGGCTCCGGCTCCTCTCGAACATCCTTTCACTTGAAGTCTTTCGATTACCACTGAACTAGCCCTTTTTGCACGACCTTCACAAGTGCAACTACCATAAACGGATCCAAGGCTAAAGGTCATTTGAACTCGAACGGCATAGAACCGTCAGCTATGCCCATGCCAAACTCAGGCCTGAACCAGATTTAGTGCCAAAGCGGCACACCAACCAATGCACCTCAAGTGCCACTACTACCAAATCCACAACTTACTACCAACGGGGCCAACAAAGTCACAACCTCAAGTGACACGAACTCTGGCTCGGCATACAAGGGCTCAACTCCAACAACCATGCCTAAGGCATCTCATCAAGCTGAAGGCTCACAGCCTACTCTTGCATCTCCACATGATGCTCAACAAACTCTGGTCGGCTCTCTCAACGTGCAGCAGCTAGCCCTACTCTAGGGATTCACCAAAATAAGAGTGTTCGTCTCTATCAAACAACTGAGGAAACTACCAACGCATCCAGACCGAAGGGAACACTGCTTGCTGCACCCTTAACTACAGGGTTCCGGCTTACTGGTTGCAAACAACAACACTTTAAAGAAGCACAAAGATGCCTCATCAACCTCCTCGAGGCTACCAACTTTGCAACCACTCTCTGGGCATCCAAATAATCTAACAAGGCTCAAGATCAGCACTTGAGCTACCCAGGCTAGTCCACACGGGGACCTGCTCCACAAACATCCACATCAGCACAACCACAGCTAACTTCTCTCTTGGAGTGGCATTCCAAGGCAAAGCACCTCCACCCTCTCACTAGGGGAAAACCATCAACTGGGCCACAGTTGGCCTATGGGAGTCCAATCTCTACCTCCCTCTGGAACGATGTCCCAGGGCATTCGAACCTACCTGGATACCACAACAAGCCACAACATACATCACACACTGCGGGAAGTTGGCATGATGGCGCTCTATACCCAAACCAATAACGAGTCAGAACCTGCTCGTCTACGCTCCACAACACTACACAAGGTATACACTCGATGACAGGTATTGTAAATTCTTAACCCTTTTTCTTACAACAAAAAACAAACTTAGGCGAACCTGATGACTGTCGGAGTGCTAGTGATCATGGGAAAACGACCTACAACAAAAGGTCAAACTACAGAATTTATGACTCTGAGCTCTGATACCAACTGTAAGGGACCGACCCGAATGGGGCACTAAATGGGCTCTTACCCCAATGCATGCATTCAAAGTAAAGGACATTTAAACAGACATGATTTCGGATTCCAATTAAAACCAAACATTCAAAATAACCCCTTTAAAAACGAGACAATTTCCCTAGAACCTGTCCCTGTTTCCAAGCACCTGTTCCAAGATAAATACATTTCCAAAGTATACTCCGATCAGAGATTTCTTAAAATCATTCAAAACTTGTCTAAATACAATAATGCTGGAATCCACAAAATATTCAGAAAACATCCTAGGGCTCCATGCCCGGCTACATGCATTCAGGGGAAAATAAAACATAAAAAGTCATAATACAAAAATCAGAGTTGGAAGACTGGGCCCCATGATCACAGCTCCTCCTTCAGCCATCCTGTCTCGCAACTTGGTTACCTGTGGAAAAACCACAGTAAGGGTGAGTAATGAATTACTCAGTAAGAATCCCCAACCGGGGTACAATACGATATACATGGTCATCTCGATGAGCGTATGCAAGCTATGAATATAAACACAGAATAGAGCACATAGCTTAGCCCACACTTGGGCCTCGGATGCCAGCTTAGGGTCTTTGTCCGGAATAATATCACCACACAGTCCAATACACAAGTCGCCCTATACGAGAAACAAGTCCGGCCTCGGCTTGTCTACTGTCGACGAAAGGTACACGGCTCACAATCCCGAGGAGCTCTTGATCGGCTACCGTAATGAGCGTAAGCATGCACCGCGTGCTACTGCGCACCATGGGGTGTGCAGGGTCCAGAGGCAAGCCGCCCATGTCCAACCACCACGCCTAACTAAATCTTTGGATCGGTGTCACCGACATAGGGGTGTGAGACCTGAGACACGTAAACTATGTCACTGAACCACGCGCTTTGGGGACAAGGAAGCGGTCGTGGTAGGCTTACACGAGAAGCCGTCCTTGCCTTAACAAGTGGCAATCGGGGGCTACGGCCGAACACGCCGAGGGCGTGCCGATCGCGCCGGGGCGAGGCAATGCCAAGTCATCATCCCGACGGTTGGGGCATTTAACGACACCGCCACCCTCACCCAAGATTGCGGGGCCTACCGCTTGGGTTAGCTAATCCCTCACGGGGTCTAGGGACGGAATGACTTGCTCGACGTCCCTGCCATGGATGCAAGGTACTTTATGCATCAGGCCCGGATGATGCTATCTACCTGCAACTCTAACCTGCCTTAGCAATCAGCAAACAAATCCATAAAATCCAATACGTGCTCAATAAGAATACAACGAGCCTAGCATGATACTATGAAGCAAGGAACATATACGAGCATGCTAGAAAGGAACAACCTAGCATGGATTAACATGAGAATTAATCAGGAACAACATGCTAATCGGGAATTCAGAATTGAGTACCTAGCTATACATGTCAATAAACACAAACAAGCAATCAATCAGCAATCGCATAATATATCGCAGGGTCCACACAACACCGGTAAGAAATCCTTACCTTGGTCGGGGACGAATTGACACGAAAACCTAAGTGGCGAGCGAACCCGAACTAGCTACCGAGAACCTATCAATCACAACAAAAATCACACAATAGGCCTAAATATAATAAAATAAACGAGGCTCAGCTCGGGAGCAACACACGAGGCGCAACGAACGCACGAACGAGCCGATTACGAGCAGGCGGCAAAGAACGGAGTGGGTGGGCCCATGGCGGCGCGGCGGCGCGAGCGCGCGCGACGAACAGGCGTTAGCGTGCGGCTCGGTGGGCGCTGGCGAGGGCGCGCGTCTTGTGACGCGCAAGCAGCGGGCGACGGGCACGACTCGGCGAGCAGGGGCTCGGGCGACGCGATGCGGCTGGGCGCTGAGGCGAGCTTCTACGCGCGTGCGACCGGCGAGGCGATCTGGGCAGAGGACGATCTGGGCAGAGGAGAAGAACGAGCTCGAATTCGAGCGATTGGTGAGGATTCGACGGCCGATTCGCTGATGGCTGGAATCCCCTACACTGGCTGCACGAAAACCACGCAATTCCCTCACTCTCTCGGCCAGCAGAACTCAAAATCGGAAACAGGGGACGGCAGGAGGGAGAAGAAGAAGGAGAAGAAAACGCTCACCTGCTGCTCGGGAAGAGATCGACTTCAAATTTGGAGAAGAAGCTCGATCGAAATGGAGCTGGAGAAGGAAGAAATCGCAAGGGAAATCGTTGTCGATCGGAGGAAGAATCGCGAAGGAGAAATGAAGAAGAAGAAGGAGAAGCTCGGCCTTTTAAACCAAAACGCGCATCAAACAGGCATATGTATTAGATTGCGCGTTTAGATTAACAAACGCGCCCAGTGGCTCGGCTGGCAGCGCCCTCTGCTTAGCATGCAGCGCGTCCTTGGCTCGAATCTCATTTGACGCGCTATTTAATTCCCTATTTATTTTTACTTTTTCCCAAGCCCAAATGTCTTCACCAAAATTCCCGATCCTATTCAAATCGACTCATAATTTTTCCGGCAATTATCAATTTCATAACCGGCCCTGTCGGCCCGACCCAAAATTACCAAAATGCCCCTGGGCCTCCCGGGAAGACCGGGATGAAAATTCCGGGCCGTTACATTTAAACTGTTTTGAATGTTCTTTTATAAATACTGGCCATGCTTATTTTACCTTATTGGAGTTGCTTTATGAAAATTGTTGGTTATGTTTTAAGTGTTCCCCGTTTCCAAATGTTTTGAAAAAGTTTTAAATATGAACACTAAACCGCTTGTTGAGATATTTAACTTGCATGCTGAGTGAGGACCTAGGTTTAGGACCGTATTTCAGGTCGGGTCCTTACATAAGGCACTCATAAATTCTCTTCCACACTTCTTCTTTATTTCTCAATTTCTTTTTCTACAACTTTCTCTAGCTTTCTCGCTCTCTTTTTCTCTTCTTTGCTCTATCTTTCACAATGAGATGAGCACCCAATATATAACCCTATTACAATACAAGGTCTCCAAGGCTTTTCTATATTTGACTTTTCATTAACCAAAAAAAGTTTCCTACTAATTCCTAAATCAAGTATTCACTAATTCTTCAATTAGCTCCATAATTAAAAACCCATTAATTTTTTAATCATAGCCATATTTACAACATTAAACATTTTAAGAATTTCATTAAAGTTTATTCAACAGATTTTGTAAGAATCCAAATGTCGCTTTGATACAAATTTGTAGAAAATCGAATCACAAATAAAACACAAATAACAATCGCGCAAGCTTTTTGCTTCGGGATTGGAGAGACAATGCACACAAACTTTCTTTTCACACTTTTCTTTATTTCTTTAAAACTCTCTCTACAATTCTCTCGCTTTCTCTCTAGCACTTTCGCTTTCTTTTTCTCTACGATTGCCTCTACTTTGCTCCATGGAATGAGCACTCTATTTATAGCATATTACAAACTTTTCCTTCAAGTTCTTTCCAAAAATGCTTCCCACTAATTCCTAAATTAAGGATCCACTAATGCCTTAAATAACTTCTAAATTGATAACCCATTAATTCCTTAATTTTCTACTCATTAATTTCCTCAATTAACAATTATTCCAAATACATTAAAATAATATTTTATTAGTTTATTCCAACAAAAATCCCCCACAAACTTAAATGCTCCTACTGTCCGTCATGCCAATCATCTTCTTGAATTTCTCAAACAATACTTTTCGCAACAACTGTAAAAATATCTGCAACTTGATCCTTGCTCGCTTCAATGCCTTCCCATGCAAATAAACTGGCTCCTCCATGAACCTAACACTTAACCCGAGATTCATTCTCGCAACGGAAGCAAAAAGCCGTGCTTTGTTCTACTCTATCTCCTCTTGCGCATTCATCTTCTTCTTGAATTTCCACCTCACATCAGTCTTGTCAGCTTCCATGTATCATTGCACTCAATCGCATTAATCTCTTCATCCATTGCAGTTCGCCACTTCTCATCTCGCATTGCTTCCTCAAAACTAATGCTTTTCGACATCTGCTAAAAGACAAACAAGCTGTACCTCATTTTTTCGCATCATACAATTCTTGCAAACTCTGCATTCTGGGTTGTTATGGTTCTTCTTCTTCTTCATCTTCAATTGTTTTAGACTCTCTTGGCATACTCGTTGATGCAACAACTAGTGATTTTCCAAGTTCGTTGCTGACTTCCATCGCCTTGTTCCAGTCTCATTCACTTTCTTCAATTACTTGCACATCGTGATTCAAATGCAATTTATACATGGGATTTCTTCCCATCTTTGCTTGAGCAACTAAACGCTCTTTTTTGTTCCTCAAATATAGCAATTAGCCTTTAAAAAATATAGAATAACCCTTCTCTTTGAGTTGCCCCAAACTCAAAATATTTGTTTTGAGATTTGGTACATAATAGACATCCTGGATTAATCCTATCAAGTCATCCTTCTGTGCAAAAAAATTTGTACCTTTGCCTTTTACCTTTACTTTTGACGCATCACCAAAAGAAACATGACCATATTCTTCAATTTTTCGCATCTCTTTGAACAGATGTTTGTGTCCGCACATATGGTTGCTAGCCCCTGAATCGAGATACCACATAGTATCATTATTGTCGTTTTCTTCTTTATGCGCTATCAAAAGAACACCATTATTGCATTATTTTCTATTGCTAAGGCGCTTGTTTCTTTAACTTTTTCCTCCGTTCGACAATTCCTCGCAAAATGCCCTTCTTCACCGCAATTATAACATTTATCAGAATAACAATCACGCGCATAATGACCATACTTGTGACACTTGTAGCATTCAATATTTGACCGATTCGATCTATCGCCTCTTCCTGGACCCTGTCCTCTTCTGCCCCAATTTGCTTGACTTGCATATTCCTTCTCTGCATTATAATAGTTGCTTTGACTACTGCGACCATATCCACGACCTCCACATCCGTGATCTCTACTCTGAAATTGTTTAGAATATAATACCTCTTCATTTTTTATTGTCACTTTGGTTTGATGCGCTTGCTCAAGCGTTTCCTCTTTCTTCTTGTTCTTTCTTTGCTCATATGCCTCAACAGAACCTAAAAGCTCATCAACAGTGAGCGTCACAAGGTCCTTTGACTCTTCTATCGCGCACACCACATTCTTGAAATTATTCGTCAACGATCTCAAAATCTTTTCAACAACTCGCGAATCCGTTAGCTTTTCGCCATTCCAATTCCCATAATTCACCTTCGTCAATCGTGGTAGTGACATATGACCCGTCACGTTCGCCATAACTCTGATACCAATTTATAAAATTCTAAATGCTACTTTGATACAAATTTGTAGAAACTCGAATCACAAATAAAACACAAATAACAATCGCACAAGCTTTTCGCTACGGGATTGGAGAGATAATGCACACAAACTTTCTTTTCAACACTTTTCTTTACTTCTCTAAAACTCTCTCTACAATTCTCTCGCTCTCTCTCTAGCACTTTCTCTTTCTTTTTCTCTACGATTGTCTCTACTTTGTTCCATAAAATGAACACTCTATTTATAGCATATTACAAACTTGTCCTCCAAGTTCTTTCCAAAAATGTTTCCCACTAATTCCTAAATTAAGGAGCTACTAATGTCTTAATTAACTCCTAAATTGACAACCCATTAATTCCCTGATTTTCTACTCACTAAATTCCTCAATTAACAATTATTCCAAATACATTAAAATGATATTTAAGTTTACTCCAACAGTGTTCACTGTTGTATTGGCAGCAAATTGTTAATATATAACCCCCTCAGTGGATAGAGACACACCAATGTTGATTTTCCCTATTTCAGTAGTGTTTTGGTGACTGTTTGTGTGATTTGGAGGTGGAAGAATCCAGACACCTTACAAATTCTTCTTTATTGAAGTACAAGAGTGCGACGACATATCTGAAAGAATTTCCCTTTTATGAGTTTCTCTTTCCCTAAGTTGGAGAAGTTTTTGTCATGTGCCGATGTGTGTGGAATGCAAGGAATAAGGTACAATTGTTAATAAAAGAGTGAAGCTTGTATTGGTATCAATGCTGCAAGTATGATGCAGATCTTAGACAAAAATCATGGTCTCTCCTAAATTGTGCAAATTACAAGGCTCAAATAAGATGCTGCTGCGCTATACATTTTGTTGCGAATAGGAGTGGTTATGGGGCTGTTTTGGACTGGTTTGCAGGTTATTTATCTTTTGAAGAAGCGTAGCAATTGTCAAAGCCTTAATTTGCTATGATTTAAAAAAAAAAAAAAAACTAAATCAATACTGGTAATATTGAAACGTTAAAAAAGGACATTTATAAATTTATCACAAAAGTTGAAGAGAATGTTTGCATGGCGAGTGAGCAAATAAATTACTCCAAGTTAAATACATCAAACACACTTGGTACATTATTCATAAAAATGGATACACTCCAATGACTCAACGTAAGCTATTGGCAATCGCGGCGAAACCTACCACAATGTCCGCTATAATTTGGGCGTTTCGGTCCGACACAATTCGGTGTTTGATCATATCTGTCCATCCGATCACATACTGGTTTTTTCCCATTTCTGGTTCTATCAGACTGATATTTCTCAAAACTAACTGCCGCCATGCTTGAAAATGCCGACTCCACATGGTAGTCTGCGGCGAGGCGTTCTTCCATGCTGCTAACGCACAGTGTCGATGCCACGACAACTACGGTCTTGTTGCTGAAATTAGAAGAAGCATTGCAGCTTCTGGCGCTGCAGAACACGGAAATAATGAGGACTCCCATTGCCAATTTTGCTGCCATTATTGCCATTGAAGCGGAAGTTGAAGGATGAAAGGATACAGAATTTGTTGATCACAGAAGTTTCAGTTTATACAAACTGAGATAGAGTAAAGTTGTAATAATTCACATGTCACTCTCAAAACACTGTTATTGTTACCTTTGCCGACAGTTTCATAAAAAAAAATGTACATTACTGCATTCCACTCATCAAATCTGTTTGTGGGTTTCATCCAAACGATGTCGCTATTTAAAGGTTAAACCACCGACATTCGTTTTTACTGTGCAAGGATTTGTTTTCAGTTTTAATGGCCATTCGATTTGGCCTTTGAGGGGTCAACGTAAGTGGCCCACCATAACCACCCACATTGAAAATATTGTCCATTCGGATTTTAATGCCCAATTTAATGGATGGTTTCATTTTAGATATTGTTATATTATTTATATCTAACTCTAATACGCAACTTTAAACTAAGAACAAGCCATGGAAAGGAAGTTAGTTGGGACAGATTGTTAAAGAAAATACGTCTAAAGATTAGCGTGCTGGCATTAAATTGTATTCGGTTTATTAGCAAAATTTTAGATAGTAGTGATTGAGTTATTATAACTCAATCACTACTAACATCTATATTAATTATATTTTGTAACTCAATCACTATAGTCTGTGTTTATCTGGATGAAAGTTTTTGCTCCTGCTGGTTTTTGCTTTATTACATAATTTGTTATCAAGTTGTGGAAATTTCTATGAAATGGAAGGGGATGAATATAGTGTATAGGTAATCTTTTAATGATTTTTTTCTGCATTACAAACATTTTTCGTTCAAATTTTCCCTTTAAACACAGAATTTTAGTAGCATTGAAGGTTAGGTGATGTATTGGCCTCTTTGTAATGTTATTGCAGGCTGTGTGCTAATATATAGTTATCATCTTTTCCTCCTATTCTTCTACTATTAGAGTTGTTAGGATATCAGTATTGTCTCACATTAGAAAAATGAAGAATCTAACAAATATTAAAAAAGATATGAGTTATTCCCATTGTTGTCAAATTATTTTGAGATGAAACTCCATATAATCTAATAAGAGTTCCACATTTGAAAAAGTAAAAAATCCAACAAGCATTTAAAAGAGATATGAGTTACTCCGGTTATTGTCAATTGGTTTTGTGGTGAGATCTCATATTATCTAATAAGAGTCAAGTCCATTGGTCTTTTTTCTTGTCATTGGTTTAGTTCAACAGTTGTTGAGATAATTAACGGCTCATTTGAGTATTGATGTTAATAGTTTTTGAATTATAAATTTGATTGAAAGTTTAGCGGAGAATAGTTCTTTAATCTTCCTCTTCAACCAAAAAAAAAAAAAAAAAACTTAACCTTAACAAAATGAGTGCAATAAGGATAATCAGTGAGAGGTTAGACCTATTGCTAACTTGTCCTTTTCAGTCATTAAGTCTAATGTCATGCTTTACTGGACTGGACCTGACAGCCTTTTAGCATCCAATATGTACTATATTATTACTTGAGCCAACTTCTCATCCACCATTTGTTTTTTTTTTTAAAAGTTTATTGAGATTTAAAAAGAAGAGAACTGACCTCCATTAGCATAGTGAAATCTAAGACAACAATCGACTTAGAATATTCACGAACCAAGAGTTCTCTCAACTTAGGTGTAAGTTCTTCCATGGAAGATTCTAACATTGAGCAAGAGAGCACACTATGTCGTTTAACTTTAAGTTTCATTTAATAAATATTTAGGTCCTCTTTGATAATTATTTGGTTTCATGCTTTTGGTTTTGAATTTTAAACGTATTTTTACTCACAATTCTTACAATATGTTCCATATATCCTACAATGCTTCAATTTTTTCTTATGAAAGTATGTGAATGCTAACCAATTTTCAAAAATAAAAACAAGGTTTTGGAAGCCTTTTTTTTCCCCAAATTTTGGTTTGGTTTCTAAGAATATAGGTAAGATGTAAACATTCATGTAAGAAAAACATAAGATAAGATAGTTGTTGTAGGCTTGAATTTCAAATACCAAAAATAAAAAACAAAATATTTATCAAACGGGAACTTAATTTTTTTGTTTCTAATTTTTACCTTAATTTTTTTGTTTCTAATTTTTAAAATTAAGTCCACCCTTTGAACGGATGGTTTTCATTACTTTGATATGTCTATTTTTTTTTTAATAAATTTGGGTAACCAAACCCATCCCTTGGTGAAACACTAAAACATTAAAGGAATGAAGACATAAAAAGTGCCTGAAAATTAATATCACAAGTGAATCTGAAACCTTGGACTTTGAGAGGAGCGCACCTTCAAAACTCAAGTTTTCGAACACTGCGCCATCTATTGGGGACAACTTCAAGATCTAATTGTTCAAATGGAAGATCCTAACATTTTCTTTTCCCTTCTTTGAATTTGTACTCATGGATACTTCAACAGAGAGAATGCCCTCTTGTTTTATCAATTCAGTACAAGAATGGAAAATTGAGAGTTTACGTAACAAAATCACTATGGTGAAACTCAATGTGAGAATTTCTTTCTCTCGAAATTGGAGGCATTATCAAGTTTGTTCTTGGTACCAAAGAAAAAGGAAATTTACCTAATAGCTCTCAAATAGAGCATAATTTAAGTTAATCTATTTGGCATTTTACCAAGGGTTGGGAGGAATAATTGAACAATTAAGGACAAATTGCATTAAAACTACTAGAAGTCTCACCCATCCATTATTCAGCATAAAAAGGGCAAACGTTGCGTTTTTAGCAAAAAGAATGAATGAATTGTGCTAATAAATGCTATACAATGTAGGATTGCGAAATTAAGATACTGGTAAACAAACTCGATGCGAACAACAAAAACGGAAAAAAAAAACATAACGCATTCAAGATATTTGCATTCGAAGAAATATGATAACAAGGAAATCACTCAAGAATCAATCAACAATCAATCCGGCTTTGATCAAGGAAATCCAGCAGAAATTAGAAGATCACAACAACTATGAATATATTCCACCTCACCCGAACTTGCTGCACAAGTAAAATCATCTCTATTTAAAGAAGGCAAAAAGATGTAATTAGTGATTCGGTTGGCCAAAATCCAATTTGATTTATTATCATGACAAAGAAAGCAACTGGACGATGTCAGTAGAATCCAATTGACAAGGAGTCTGGTGGCACCAATTCCTCAGTTTTATTTCTGTATTGTTAAAAGTAGTGTGTAGATTTGTAGTAACTTTTAGTGATGGAATTTATAAAATTGGCATTATCGATTGTTACTCATTTCATGTTTCATTAATTTAGAAGCACTGGTAAGAATTCGTATGTAGAATGCATGTTAGGATTGCAGGTAGTTAGATTTTATACTACTGAAAATTATTTTATGCATGTGTTGACGCGCTACCCACATATGCTAACCAACAAGGAACTTGAAAGAGGAAACTGCTGGCTGATCTAGTATGTTACGATAGGTGTGATGTGAGGTCCCTAGCATTAGTAGAGAATTTAGGAATAACTCTAACTATCGATGCGTCGCCTAGAGTAAGTATTATAAATATTCATGAGCGGCAGTATTGTAAGAAAAGTATGTAACAATACTCGTTAATATTAATGACTTTTGCTATTTTTTACTGGTCGTATTTTTTGAAAAAGATGAATGAACAAGTAGTCGTACAATTATTAGGTTATAGAAGATATTGTTAAAATTTAAAACTTGTATTTATATATCATAATCTTCATAGATGACGCAAGGGAAATCTAGTTAGGTCTTGAAGATCGATTTTCAGAGCAGAAATGAACTTAGAATTTACAATTTAAGAAGAGGACTTGTCACTATGAAGCAAGAAGAAGAATTTATCACATGGTATTTCTCCAAGATGAAGGGATTATGGGGATGAATACACGACATATAAGCCAAGCTGTGTTTGTGGTATATGTGTAAATGTGGTGGAGTTAAAGAAATGAAAAATTTTGTATAGTTTGGATATCTTTTGAATTTCTAGATGGGTCTAAAGAAGATTATTCACACTCAAGAAGTCAAAGGTCAATAAGGCTTTTGCACCATAGTTCAAGAAGAGAACATAGAGTTGAATCCATATATAAACAAAGTTACCCGTACACTAGTCCTAAATTCTAGCAATACAACCAACCCAACTAATTTTGTGAAAGGAAGTGACATTTACAAGGGTAAGAATACGAAAATTTTCTGCACTCATTATGGATTTCAAGGACACACCATGGACAACTGTTATAGGATTCATGGCTTTCATAAAGACCTAATATAGCAATCATAGAAAACAGTAACAATCAATAAAAAGAAGATGATCCTCTACAACAAATGTAAATCCCAAAGACCTAATATAGCAATCATAGAAAACAGTAACAATCAATAAAAAGAAGATGATCCTCTAGAACAAATGTAAATCCCAATTTTTGTGTTGACAATTGAAAAAAAAAGATAAAGAAAATAAAAGAAAGATTCCAAAAGAAGCTCGATAAATAAATAAATAAATGAAAAAAAAGAAGAACAAGCTTCAAAAAAAGTATATATTAAAATAAAAATATCTAAATGTGTGGTGCTGAAGGCATATGAAATATATTTATATAATAATAATAATAATAATAAGAGAGAAGAATTTGGTTTGAAAGGTAAATGAAAAGAAGGGAACCATCTTCATTTTTTAAGGGCTGTTTGTTTGACATACTTAGGTAGTTTTTGGGTTAAGAATTTATATTGAGGAGTTGTATTGAGTAGTTAAAAATGGAGAGTTGTGTCAAAAACTCATTTGGATGTAGTTTTTGTGTAGAAGAGTTAAGGTCAAAATCTTGTTTGGATGTAAATTTAAAAATGAGTAGTTATTTTAGTAGTTAAAAAAGAAATGATTAAAAATGAATGGTTAAAAATGAGTTACTTTGATTGATTTGATATGAATGATTAAAAATAAGTGGTTAGAAATAGAGAAGTCAAAGGACCTTGCAACGCTCACTATTGAAGAGCTTGGTGGTTCTCTTGAGGCACACGAGCAACAAAAGAACAAGAAGAAAGAGGAAACGCTTGAGCAAGCGCTTCAAACCAAAGCAACAATCAAAGACAAAAAGGAACTCTATTCTAAAAATTCTCAGGGTAGAGGACGTAGCCGTGGAGGTCATGGAAATGGTCGCAGTGGTCAAAGCGACAGTCATGAAGAGAAGGGACAGACGAGTAAATTCACTTATCTCGGAAGAGGACGCGGTCGAGGAAGAGACGGTCGATCGAATTATTCGAACATTGAGTGCTACAAATGTCACAAATATGGTCACTATGCGAGTGATTGTAATTCCGACAAATGTTACAATTGTGGAAAAGTGGGACATTTTGCAAGAGATTGCCGAGTGGATAAAAGGGTTGAAGAAACAACCAATTTAGCATTAGAAGACGAAGCAAATGAAGGTCTTCTTTTGATGGTGAAAAATGATGACAGCGTTAACGATGATACTTTATGGTATCTCGACTCAGAGGCAAGCAACCATATGTGCGGTTACAAGCATCTATTCAAAGATATGCGAAAAATTGAAGATGGTCATGTTTCTTTTGGCAATGCGTCAACAGTGGAGGTCAAAGGCAAAGGTACGATTTGTTATTTGCAAAATGATGGCTTGACATGGTCCATCCAAGATGTCTATTACGTACCAGACCTGAAAAAAAAATATTTTGAGTTTGGGGCAACTAACATAGAAGGATTTTTCAATATTTTTGAAAGACCGGCTATTACATTTGAATGAAAAACAAGAGCATTTAGTTCACTCAAGTTTAGATGGGAAGAAATCGCATGTATAGATTGAATCTGAGAAGCATACGAGAAAAGTGTTTGTGAGTCGATGTAGAAGATAAAACATCACTTTGGCATCTTCATTTTGGTCACCTACATCATGGTGGACTAAAAGAGTTAACAAAGAAAAATATAGTGCACGGGCTACCTAACATGGATTACGATGGAAAATTTTGTGAAGAATGCGCGCTCAGCAAGCATGCGAGAACCTCGTTTCAAAAGAAAGTGGAATATCGGGCTAAGTAACTGCTAGAGATGATTCACACTGATATATGTGGACCAATTACCCCCCGGATCTTTCAGCGGTAAAAGGTACTTCCCTTTATTGATGATTTCTCAAGAAAAGCTTAGGTTTATTTCTTGAAAGAAAAATCAGAAGCATTTAAGGCGTTCAAGAAATTCAAAATGAAGGTGGAGAAGGAAACAAGTAGACAGATCAAATCTGTGCAATTTGATAGACGTGGCGAATACACTTCGACGGGTTTCATGTGTATTGCGAAGAGCAAGGCATAAGGCTATTTCTAACCGCACCATATACTCCTAAACAAAATGGTGTGGTTGAGAGGAAGAACAGGAACATTCTTGACATGGTTCGAGCAATGCAGAAGTGCAAAAGTATGCCAAAGAAGTTTTGGGCAAAAGTAGTGCAATGCGCTATCTATGTGCAAAATCGATGTCCACATGCAAAGTCGGGTAACCAAACCCCGCAAGAGGCATGAAGCGGACAGAAGTTGACAGTTTCGCATTTGAAAGTGTTTGGTAGTGTGGCTTATGCACATGTACCAGATCATCGAAGAACCAAGCTTGAAGACAAGAGCAAAAAGTATGTTTTCATTGGCTATGATTAGAAAATAAAAGGGTATAAGCTACTTGATCCTGTAAGCAAGAAGGTGATGGTGAGTCACGATATTTGATTCAATGAAGAAAGCGAATGGGATTGGAAAAATTCGATGGAAGTTAACATCGAAGTTGGAGAAGCACCAATTATTGCATCATCAAGGAAATCAGTAGATTCTGAAGCTACTGATGATGAAGATGAACCGCAACAACCGATAATGTGAAGTTTGCAAGATTTGTACGATGTAGAAAGTGAGGTACATCTTGTATGTCTTTTGGCAGATGGGAAAGATATTAGCTTTGAAGAAGCAGTGCGAGATAAGAAGTGGCAAACCGCCATAGATGAGGAGATCAATGCGAATGATACATGGAAGCTGACAGAATTGCCAAATGCAAATCATCCAATTGGTGTGAAGTGGGTATTCAAGAAGAAGATGAATGCTCAAGGTAAGATAGAGCGATATAAAATGTGACTTGTTGTGAAGGGATACAAGCAGAAAGCGGGAACTGACTATGATGAAGTCTTTGCTCCCGTTGCGAGAATGGAGACAATCCGATTGCTTATTTCTCATGTAGCTCAATTTAGATGGCCGATTTTTCAGATGGATGTGAAGACGGGATTCTTGAACGGTGTGCTTGAAGAAGAAGTGTACATTGAGCAATCATCCGGATATGTGAAAGTTGGAGAAGAGAAAAAAGTGCTAAAATTGAAGAAAGCGCTATTTACGGGTTGAAGCAAGCACCACGAGCGTGGAATACTCGCATCGATATTTATTTCAAGGAAAATGGGTACAAGTAGTGTCCTTACGAGCATGCGCTTTATACAAAACATTGTGGAGGTAATGCGTTTTTTGTTGCTCTTTATGTTGATGAGCTAATATTAATGGGTACAGTGATGCAATGATCAAAGAATTTAAGAGCACAATGACGCGAGAATTTGAGATGACAGATTTGGGTTTGCTGAAGTTTTTCCTCGGTTTGAAGGTTAAACAAGAAGAGACGGGAATTTTTGTATCGCAGGAGAATTATGTGAAGGAGATCTTGAAAAAGTTCAAGATGATGAATTGCAACCCAGTTTTAATACCAATGGAACTAGGTACAAAACTTTCAAAGTTTGATGAAAGAGAACGTGTAGATGAGAGTAGATACAGAAGTTTGGTGGGAAGCCTTCACTATCTCACATTCACAAGGCCAGACATCGCATTGAGTGTTGACATTGTTAGTCGGTTCATGGAGGAGCAGATTTATACGCATTGGAAGGCATTATAGTAAATTCTGCGATACATCCAAGGTACAGTGTCACTTGGGATGTTTTATTCGAAAGCGGAAGACTACAAGTTGATTGGGTACTCTGACAGTGATTGGTGTGGAAACTTAGAGGATCGAAAGAGTAGTTTGGGATACACATTCTTTATGGGCAATACAATATTTACTTGGCTGACAAAGAAGCAACTGATCGTTATGCTTTCAATATGCGAAGCTGAATATGTTACAGCTTCTTGGTGGTAGGTCATGCAATATGGCTCAGAAATCTGTTGAGCAAGATGAAGTTAAAGAAACTTGGTGCGACAGTGATTCAAGTAGACAACAGGTCAACAATTGAGTTAGCAAAGAATCGAGTGAATCATGAAAGAAGCAAACATATTGATGTTCATTTTCATTTTATCCGAGATCATGTGAAGGAAGGAAGCGTGGAATTGCTGCATGTGGCGAGTCAAGATCAAGTTGTGGATATTTTTACAAACCGTTACTAAAGGTTTTGTTTGATAAATTCAGGAAGATGATTGGCATGGCAGATGGTAGAAGCATTTAAGTTTATAGAGGAGTTTTGTTGAATAAACTTTAATGCTATATTTTAATATCTTTTAATTGTTCGTGGAAGTTTTTTTTTTAGGAGTGATGGTTTTTAAATTGGGATTTATGAGTCTTAAATTAGGAGTTATCGGCAAAGTGGTTTTGGAAATTGAATGCCAAAACGGTTGTGAATTTATGACTAGGATCTTGGTGACCAAGTATTGTAGGTTATAAATAGATAGCCAATTTCATTGTAATAGTGAGGGACAATTGTAAAGAGCAAAAGATAGAACAAAGAGAGCAAGAAAGGAAGTTGAGAAATAAAGAGAAAAGTGTTCTTTAAGAGAATTAGTGAGTGTTTTGTTTCTCCAATCACGAAGCCAAAAGCTTGCGCAATTGTTATTTTTGTTTTATTTGTGATTCGAGTTTCTCTAATTTGTATCAAAGCGGCATTTAGATTTTAACAAGTAGTTCTGTTCTAAATAAGTTTGATTGAAAGAAAAGTTAAGTCGAAGTCCTAGTGCAGCTTGACGTAAAATAGTTGAAGCAGAACCATAATATGCAACAATTGTTATAGAGCAGGAAAGTCTTATCCCAAGAATTCATTTTGTTTAATTGTAAATAGAGGATAGATTATTATTTTTTTTTTAAAAGAAGTTTAAACAGAGTGTTATTGTTTGATGACAAGTAATGATTCAAGTTAGGAGTTTATTAACTATTAATAAAAGAGTTATTTGGATTGTAATCGCAAAAATTGAACATTAGAACCTTACTAGAACCGAGAGATTATCATGATTCAAAGAGCTTTTATGACAAGATATTCAAATTATACAAAGGAATGAGAATTGTGAAGACAAATTAATTTATGCATGAATGCGTGAAATATGCACCAGCATTAACTTAACTTGCATTCATATAAGCTCTGACTAATTTATACAATAAAAAACTCAACATCGGAAGAATGTTTAGAATGACTAATACAGACTATGCGACATCATTGTAGCAAATTTTAGAAATAATGACAAAGATTCCTACGTGATAACTCTCAAATAGATTTATTATTTAGCATATTTTAGAACCATTGTCTTACTTCATTCTGGATTCTAATGCGAAAGAAGATAAAAATAATAAGTAAAATGGTGTAAAAGACTAATGCTTACGCATTAAGAGAACAAGCAAATTATAGGAATTATAAAGCGCAAATGAGCTAGTTTTTATTGAAAATGTTTAATAAAGGAGAGCCACGTACTAATGAATTAATTGTGCATCACGAGATCCTGTCATTAATGAGGATTTTCCAATTCATCTAGGCTTTTTGACCAAGTAAATCAACTCTATAAATTGCAAGAAGGAAGTCGAGGTTAGGTGAGCTGGTCGGATGGCCAGAAGCCAATCAATGTGAAAAGCAACTGGTGGTGTTCGTAGGAGCCGATGATAAGGGGATTGCACACTTCACAACCGATCCAATTCCATTTTTATTATTTTTTTAAGAGTAGTTGTAGCTTTGAACATTTAATAGTTGTAATAAAGTTGTCTGATTAAACTTCTTAATTGTGTTTATTGTTATATTGCATCATAGGAGTCTTGAATGAATAGTTCTTAGTAGAAGCATGTTAGAGGCATAGGTTAAAGAGTTTTACACTACTGCATTTACTATATTGTTGATGTGGTCCTTGTTGTATTGTTATATAACATCTCAAAAGACAAAAGCAGTTCAAAACCCTTCTTTCTCCCCTTTTCAAGAACTTTTTTTCTAAGACTATGAAGGAGGTTGCTCACAGTTGTGCACCTACTTTACGTTTTCATTTGGTTGATTTGCTCGCCAGGTTAGAACACGTGCCTCATGATCACTTTACAATATCCGAAGTCAGATCGAGAAACTATACAACCCCTTTTTTAGAGCGATTTAGGGGTGATTAAATGGGTTTTGCAGCTTGTCACGTGGTGTAGCATCAATGTGCCACGTAGCGAACCCTTTATTATTATTTTTTAAGAGTTTTTATATTTTTAATAATTTCTGTTTTTTTTCTAAAACTTAAATTTTTAATATATCTTTCGGTTTTTTTTTTCTTCCAAATTTTAAGTTTAAAACTTTTTTGAAAATTCTGATTTTTAATTAATTTTTTCGTTTTTAAATATTTCAAAATTTCCATTTCTTGATTTTTTTTCAAAACTTCAATTTTATTTTTATTTTTTATTTTTCAAAATTAAAACTTTCAATTTTTTCATAAACTTCAACTTTTATTTTTCCAAATTTTGAGTTTTAAATTTATTTTTCCAATTTTTTTTATGATATATTCATTTCTTTTCTTTTTTCTATTATAA
This sequence comes from Sicyos edulis, assembly GCA_036507275.1. Taxonomy (NCBI): domain Eukaryota; kingdom Viridiplantae; phylum Streptophyta; class Magnoliopsida; order Cucurbitales; family Cucurbitaceae; genus Sicyos; species Sicyos edulis. Next base: position 9,849,232 of record CM071851.1, read on the forward strand.
TTATATTTCATAAATAATTTCTTTTTTTATATATAACTCAGTTTATTTTCTTAAATATTTGATATTTTTATCTAATTAATAGTATTAAGTTTCAACAAATAAATTTCAAATTGTTCCCATTCACATACTATCATATTTTGAGTATAAATTTTATAGTTTAAAATTAGGGGTAGTTTCCTAATTTTAAATTTTTTTTTTTTTTTTTTTAATGTTTTTCATTTACCTAATTTACTAATTAGGAATCCAATCAAGCACGACATTATACATAATGGCTATTAGATACTATACCATATTTGTACAAATTAGTTTATTAAGTTCTATACTTGTTACGATCTTTTCTATTATTAGATCTTTTCTAATAATAGATTTACTTTGTATTCTAGCCATCTGTATATTTATATTCCCCTATAGGGAGATGAAATTGACACATTATCATTTTTCCATTTATTAAATTATTATGGTATCAGAGCATAATAATTTTTTCTACTGCAATGTATATTAATATTTTTTAACTCAAAAATTCATTGCTCGACTAAATTCTAGCCATTTGTGTGCGCCAATTTGTCTCCACTAATTTGTCAGAACCAATTCGTCTGCACCAATTTATCTCCATCAATTCGTCTGCACTAATTTGTCTGCATATTTCTCCACCAATTAAAGGGAAACAATATTTCTGGCCTTACTCAGCCGTTTTTTTTTTGCTACAAGTTTGGCATTCATCGACTCAAATCTCGTTGCCGAAAGTTCAATCGAATTATTCTTGCGGCAGGTTTTCATAATTATTTTATATTTCCTTGTTTTTTTTCAGAGGCTAATTGAAAATTATTGGGATACAGTAATCTGCAACTACGTATTTTTCTCTATGGAGTCTATTTCTAAAAGCTATACAGTAGCTTTGGCTTTCAAGCCAAGTACACAAAATTTTTGTAGCCAATGGATTTTAGATTCAGGAGCTTCTGCCCGTATTTATTATTTAAAGAATGCTTTCTTTAGTATGAAAAGTGTTGAGACTAATGTGGTGCTACCAAATAAGGAAAGAATCAGTGTGCATTATGCTAGTGATATAGTTTTGAATGACTCAATTACTCTCAGAAATGTTCTGTTTGTTCCTAAATTCACCTATAACCTATTATCTATTAGTGCTTTGACGGGTGAAGGAAATTTATTTGTTACTTTTTCAATAGATGGTTGTTCAATTCAAGACAAATGTACTTCTAAGACGATCAGAATGGGTAGGATCTGTGAAGGCTTATATGTGATCAACAGTTTTATTAAGAATTTGTTTTAATCGTCTGCTAATATAGTAAAAAGTCTTAGTTTAGCTTCTTTATGACATTCCCGTCTTGGCCATCCGTCTGTTTCAAGACTTACTGTTTTAAAGGATGTTATTCCATTAAATTTCTCTCATATAGACCTACCATATTGTGGCATATGTCCTTTGGCCAAGCAAAATCGTTTGCGGTTTGTTTCTCAAAATAAAATTTCCCGTGAAAAATTTGATCTTTTACACATGGATGTTTGGGGTCCTTTTTCAACTGTTTCTCATGCTGGGCATAGATATTTTTTAACCCTGTTTGCCATCATAGTCGGTACATATAGATTTTTTTACTCAAACAAAAATCGGATGTTATTAACATTATTCCCCAATTTTTTAAGCTTGTCGAGACTCAGTATAACAAGGTCATCAAACGATCAGATAATGCACCTGAGTTGTTGTTTAATGAGTTTTTTAAACAGAAAAGGGTAGAACATCAATTTTCTTGTGTGGCTAGGCCAGGACAGAATTCAGTGGTTGAAAGAAAACATCAACATATATTGTATGTTGCTCGAGCTCTCCTTTTTTAGTCAAAAATTCATATTTCTTATTGGAATGAGTGTGTTTTGACGGCCGTGCACCTTATAAATCGGATCCCATCACCGGTTTTGGAATGGAAAACTCCTTTTGAAATTCTTAAAGGCTCGCCTCCAGATTACTCGTCTCTTAGAATATTTGGTTGTTTAGAATATGCTTCCACCTTGGTGATGCACCGACATAAATTTTCTCCACGAGCTATTCCGTCTGTATTTTTGGGGTACCCGGTAGGAGTCAAAGGTTTTAAACTGTTGAATTTGGAAACTAATGAAATTTTTATATCTAGAGATGTTGTGTTTCATGAAGACATTTATCCTTTTCACAAACTTAATACATGTGATGCAGATAAGGTTAAGAATTTATTTCCTCACAATGTTATTCTAGCTCCTTATGATCTTTCCTTGCCGGATTTGAACCAGCGACCTAAGGATGATGATAGTTCGAGGCCACTACATGTCGAAATATCATAACCAGGTAGTTCTCAGTCTCCAACATCTAGGTCGCCCACCAATGATGCCCAAGTTAGGCATGTCCAGTTGATACCAGAACATGTAATGGCAGAGTCTCCCATGTCGCCTATTATTGACTCTAGACATAACCAAGAGACTGCAATGGAACAGTTTGTTCAGAACAATGCTAACCAAGAGACTGTGATGGAACCGTTGGCTTCCAAAGGTTTTGATGTTTCTACAATTCCTGAGACTACTATAGCCACTCGACCACCCAAACGTAAGTCATCTCGGATCGTGAAAGCGCCAGCATATCTTGCTGATTACCATTGTAGTTTGCTATCTCAGACTCCTTTGCCAAAAATGTCAACTCGTTATCCATTGCATCATCATGTAAGTTATGATGCACTTGGTACTAGTTTCAAGAATTTTTCCTTACAGGTTTCAGCTTTGTATGAACCACAATATTATCACCAAGCCTTGCCTCATTCGGAATGGCAGGATGTTATGCACAATGAACTTCAAGCCATGGAGTCTAATAAGACTTGGACAGTAGTTCCCTTGCCAAAGGACAAGCAATCTGTTGGATGTCGGTGGATATACAAGATTAAATACAAGGCTGACGGATCAGTGGAAAGGTATAAAGCTCGTTTAGTGGCTAAAGGTTATACTCAACAGGAAGGTCTGAATTTCATTGAGACATTTGCACCAGTTGCAAAATTAGTGACTGTTCGAGTCCTTCTACTCTTGGCGGTTTCACGAAATTGGCCGCTTGTACAACTAGATGTGAATAATGCATTTCTTCATGGGGATTTGACTGAAGAGGTCTACATGGATTTACCACTTGGCTATTCTCCTGATAAAATCAATTCCAATGGCTCTAAATTGGTCTATCGCTTGCACAAGTCTATATACGGTTTAAAGCAGGCATCTCGTCAATGGTATGCCAAGTTTTCTTCTACCTTGGTTACACTTGGTTTTGTGCAATCCAAGTCAGACTATTCTTTATTTATTCGAGGTACGAGTTCTAGTTTCATTGTCGTCTTAGTCTATGTCGATGACATCATAGTTATTGGGGCTGATGTAGAAAAAATTGATGATATTAAAAGGCTTCTACACCAGTCTTTCCAACTTAAGGACTTGGGGTCTTTAAGATATTTCCTTGGTTTGGAGTTAGCTCGGTCTAGCAAAGGTATTTCCGTCTCACAAAGACATTATACTCTCCAACTACTTGAAGATGCTAGTCTCCTAGATGCCAAAGTTGAAACTTTACTTATGGACCCAAAAATCAAGCTCCAAGACTCTAAAAATGACAGGCTTTTGGATCCGACTAAATACAGACGACTAGTTGGTAAATTGATCTACCTCAATATTTCTCGCCCTGACATCACCTATGCTGTTAATAAGCTAATTCAGTATGTTGCTAATCCATTCAAGTCACATCTTGCTGCAGCTTATCATTTGTTATGTTATTTGAAGGCGTCACCAGGACAGGGTTGTTTATTTACTCTAGTAAAAGAATTCTCTTTGAATGCTTTTGTTGATTTAGACTGGGCATCATGTGTTGATACACGACGTTCCACAATAGGTTTTTGTGTGTTTCTTGGCGATAACATGATTTCTTGGAAATCCAAAAAGCAAAGTGTTTTGTCTCGATCTTCTGTAGAGGCTGAATATAGAGCATTGTTCCTTGTTACTTGTGAATTGTTATCGCTATCTTATCTTCTTTCTGATATTCAGGTTCCTGTGTCTACACCAGCTTTTTTGTTTTGTGAAAACCAGGCTGCAGTTTATCTAGCGAATAATCCAGTTTTCCATGAGAGAACCAAGCACATTGAGCTTGATTACCATTTTATTCGTGACAAGATTACTTCTGGATTTTTGAAGTTATTGCGTGTTTGTAGTCAATCTCAACTTGCTCATATTTTCACGAAGCCACTACCGGTCCCTTCTTTCTATTCTATATGTTCCAAGTTTGGACTTTCTAATATATATCGTCCACCATGAGGGGAGGATGTTAGATACTATACTATATTTGTACAAATTAGTTTATTAAGTTCTATATTTGTTACGATCTATTTTATTATTAGATCTTTTCTAATAATAGATTTACTTTGTATTCTAGCCATCTGTATTTTTATATTCTCCTACAGAGGAGATGAAATTGACACATTATCATTTTTCCATTTATTAAATTATTAATGGCTGAAAAGGACAAGAAAAATAGACTTTTGTTGATGTAACATGCACCTGGTACCAAACAAAGGTAAATATATTATTAATCACTCCCTCAATAATTTTTGGCCTTTTTCATAAATAAATGACAATTTAACTCCTTTTCAAAAAAAAAAAAAAAAAAAAAAAAAAACAAGGAGTCTACCCTCCTGGTTATTAGGTACTCTTAGGCCTTGTTAAGTTGGGGTTGAGAAACGATTATTTGGTAACTATAAAAGTATGATATTTGATTTCAGAATTTTTAAACAATGCTAATCACGGGTTGAGAGATATTTACCTTTGGTCCCACACAAGTATGAAAATTGTGATTTTTATTATGAATAATAGCTATCCTATTTTTAGATTATATAACTACCTCACTAACCACTGGTGATTACTCTTTTCCCATTAACCACTACCCCTTATAATTAGCCATAATTGGTCATCTAATAGCCAACTTAACATCTTCACAAAACTATAAATATAAGTGTTGAAATGCTTGTAGATGACACCATTGAATAAGAATTCTCATAATTTTCTCTCTATATTCTCTTTTCTACTTATGATCTTTACTTACTTTCATATCAGTTTATAACACATTATCAGCACGAAGTTCTAATCACTGAGATCTTCATTTCATAAGAGAAAGAGACATGACACATGATCAATTGGATGGAAAGGAAAAACATCCGTTGAAGATATATGGTATTTTATTCATTTGTTAAAAAACATATCAATTGTTTTGAAAAATTTTCTTCACAATGATGTGCGGCAATAGATCGACAATACTATGGAGGTTATTTTTTTTTACCTATGGAGAACAACAGAGTTCAAGCTAAGGGGAAATTGGTCAGGTATATATCTTGTTTTAATTAATTGATGCCTCATAATTTCTTTTATTTCAGCTTTATACATGAACTGTACTAATAAAAAAAATTAAGTATGTATTATTGCATGAACATTTTATTTGGTTTAACTAATCAAATATTTCACTTTCTAATTCATAAAAAAAAATTCTATATATAGCTCTATTATTAATGCTTAGTCTTTAAATTTATTTTATGAAATTTAGTCATTGATTGAAGAGAATTTGGCCAGCTTTAGAAATTAATATGTATCTATTTCTTTACCATAACTATGAGCTAGTGCTTAGATTAATCCAATCTATGAAATATATTTTCAAGAGTCCTTCTATTACTATTTATATGATTGAAGTTATTATAAACATTATTGAATTATATTAAATTTAAATTATATACGTGTATCTATGATAATCTCAAAGATTTTTTTTATTAGTTTTGATCTAGAAGATCATTAATAATTTTTATTATTTCTCACAAAAGTAGATTCAATGAATGGTTTCTTCTTGTAATCATGTTTTTTTTGTGTACTATATATATTTTTCTAAAAAGAAATTTAACATAACAAATAGATGAATATTATGTAGATCTTAATTCTTTCCCTCCATATGATATCTTATGCTTGATGAGTCTTAAATTGTTCAATAAACTTAAAAGTTTTTAGTTGTTTGAAGAATATATTTACTCATTTTCCTAAAAATTGAATTGTTTTTATTGAAAGCTTTTAGAAGAATACAATTTCGAAATGTTTTGAATAGGATTAGAAGACTAAATTATTGGTGTATGAACATGATTACACGAAATTTTAGTATTTTCTAGCCTCATTTGAAATTCTAATTTACTTTTTCGTTCTCTTAAACGTGTGGCACGATGTTTGTTCCAGTTTTGAGGCTAAGACAATGTGTGGATTTTAAATTTTCTATGTTTGGAAAGGAGAATATTACAGTGTAAGTCGTTTCAATTTTTATTGTTTTTGTTACATTATGTAGTCATTGGATTTTCACACTTCGCCCAATTTATTTGTAAAATCTGCATTATTTAGAGCTTGAGTTCTCAAATATGATTTTAGTTTTTTTAAAGCAGACACAATATTTTTATTTTTGTGAGTATTATTTCCAAAATTTGAGGTGATTAGTTTACTATTTTAGAAGGTAAAAAAAACATGATATATTTCAGTTTAATGATGGTTAGATTTGTATCAAATATTATGGTAATAGATATTTAAGATAAGTTGCATGATTTATACTAATATTGAATTTAAATTATATCATAAAATATGTTTCGTTATATGCATGGGTTAATCATTTCTTAAAATATGTTGAATTTTATGCATTAAATAATACACATAATTTAAGTAATGTTATACATCTTAAATGTTTTTAATAAAATTAAGTTAGTTAGTATTTAACTACTTAAAGGTTATAAAATGTTTAGAAATTGAAAAATTTTAATTTTTTAATTATGAATTATTAGACTCTGAATATTTGGTAATTGATTTATATTTTGATAATATGTATTTCAATTATTTTCTTGAAGTCTAAAGCATGATATATACATATGTGTTTAAGTTATTTAATAACAAAGTTTGAATTAATATATGGTTAATTATTTCTTCCAAAGTTTTTTTTACTTGATGCACTTGAAGTTGCATTTAAAGTGTTCATTTTATGTCAATGTACCTGAAGTTACATGATTTTAAATTAATACGTGGTTGTGATTTAATGCACTTGAAGTTGCAATTCTTCCATTGAGGAATATCCATAACTTTGATTAGATACACATGTAGTTCCATAATTATATATATATATATATATATATATATAAAGGATTTAAAGTGTATGAGAATTTATTAAATATGTCAAATTTGCAAGAATCTCCTGAAGAGACGATCAGTGATTTTGACTCATTAAATATGATGTATTTGGTGCTTTTAACATAAAGTTTGATTGTTTTCAACTTTGTTTAAGATTGTTCTGTTTAGGCTGAGGTATTTAAATTGACAGAAATGGAAAACCTCTTCCTGGGAACTAACCTGAAAGTTGATTTAATCGAAATGGAATATTATATTCATAAAGTCTAGTAGACTTGATTGAAACTTTTGAAAATACACATATTATTTTTCCTAGAAGAGCAAAGTTTACTATCGATATGATTTTCGAAATAAAAGTATATTAAGTTATAAAGAACTTGAAGTTCAAATATACTATTTTGTATAAAGAGTCATAATGTTAATGTGATTTAAATTAATCAATGAGAATACACATGATCAACATCTATGAACCCGAAGATTCTTCAATTTATTAAATTGTGATGAGATACTTGCTCTCCTAAAATTAATTATTATTTCATCAGCTAAATTATGATTGAATTCTTTACATATTTTGTGAAGAAATTTAAAATGATGGACTTGATTGACGCATCCGGTAGATAGTCATTATTATCAAGTTGAAATCTTGCATTTGCAAGATTGATTGCTCAAATAATAAAGTTAATGAGCAAAATCTTATGATTTTTATAAAAGGAATTGCCTTGGTAATGCTGACCAATTTTCATCTCAAACAACGGGTAATTATATATTATATATAGTTGGAGATAAGTGTTGAACATTATGTAGTTTATGTTTATTCACAAAATGGTTAAACATTACAATTTGTGAGCAACAAAGATTCTGATAAATATAAAAGTCATGTGACTTTGCATAGAGTGTTGTCTATATGCATGAACTAAGTACTCTGTTATAAGTATTCACCAATTCAATTAGCTTATGGCCAGAAGCCAATTATTTTTACATCTCCAAGTTTTTAATGTGCAGTAAATGTTCAAATTGCTCCACCACAACATATTAAGATTAGTTTATAGATGAGACTAGAAATGTAAAGTTTCTTAATTATTAGATATCTTAAACCTCTAATGGGTAATATCTTTACTGCACAATTTGCTAATTGAGATTAATGAGATGAATTTTCCAACATTAGGGGGAGAATTGAAAGAAGTTGGAAAAATAATCATTTAGATCACACGGATCAATGTGAACCAGAAGTTCAAAGGCAAATAACAATTCATTTGCAAATCAAATGCTAGATGCATTTAGAGGTGATAAAGAAAGTGATTAAGATGCAAATGCATCATCAAGAATTGATATTATAACAAGTTGTCACAACTAATAATTTATCACATGCTTGATGAAGCATAGTAGAGTAATGAGCTCCAAAGGTAAAAATTCTCGTGAATACAGATTTTCAGAAGAAATCTTAAATTTGACTAGTCAAACGAATGTTGAAAATGCATATAAGGATAATAAAGAGATCTCAATAAGTTATATCATGACATGAAAAAAAAAATGGAACCAAACTGATATAGTTGTTGACAACATTTTGTGTATAATATTGTTTTTGATGTTATACATGAAAATAGAATTCTGAACATAGATTCATCAAAGAATGCGGACACAAATTGACTAAAGCAAAAAGAAGTAATCTAAGTAGAATTTCACACTTTCAAAACATAAAGTTTTGGACATGTAGTTCATACACCTAAAGATATAAAACATGTTCAATGCAAATGAGCATTTGTTTGTAAAAGAAATGAAAAGAAAGGGTCATGAGATAAAACGAGACTTGGTACACAAATGATTCTCGTAAAGACCTGTTATTGATAATGATGAAATATATTCTCTCGTAGTGGATGCATTAATTAATATCAAGATATCTAACTATCCTGACATGTATAAAAAGATGATGCACATCTTATAGATATAAATTTAAAGAAATCAAAGTCAACATTTTTCATTATTTATGTATATATGTTGATGATATAAATATAATAGAAACTCTTGAAGAGCTTCTAAAGCAATAGAATATATTATGAAAGAATTTGAGTTGTAAGATCTCGAAAATAAAGTGTTGCATTGACTTTCAATTCGAATATTTAGCAGATGGGATATTTAATCATCAATTATTACATAAAATTTTTATATCGAGATTTTATATATACAAAAACATATCTATTGAACATTTCAATGATGTCTTGTGACTTGATATAAAGAATAATATCTTTTATGCTCGAGAAGATGTTGAATAAATACTCGGTCCTTGAAGTGTCATATCTTATTACAATAAGTGCACTTATGTTTTCTAACAAATTGAAATTTGATCTAATTAGTTATGTAGATATGAGAAATTTATTTGATTCTCCCAAAGCTAGATCTGAAGCTAGTTATCTATTCGCATGTGAAGGAACTGTTATATCATGAAGATTGGTAAAACAGTCGTATTTACAAAAACATTGACTACTGCAATATTCGAGAAGTTGATGTGTAACGTTGAAATGCAAACTCATTTTTTTTCTCCCTTGCTTTCATGAGGGGGAGTAAAAGTATTTCACTCTTTTTCCCTTGACTAAGGTTTTTTCCCATTGGGTTTTCCTAGCAAGGTTTTTAATGAGGCAATACATGTTAAAGTATATAAATTTGTATATAATGGATAGCTAAGGGGGAGTATTATGAATAATAGCTATCCTATTTTTAGATTATGTAACTACCTCACTAACCACTGGTGATTACTCTTTTCCCATTAACCACTACCCCTTATAATTAGACATAATTGGTCATCTAATAGCCAACTTAACATCTTCACAACACTATAAATATAAGTGTTGAAATGCTTGTAGATGACACCATTGAATAAGAATTCTCATAATTTTCCCTCTATATTCTCTTTTCTACTTATGATCTTTACTTACTTTCATATCAGTTTATAATAATTTTTTATTTTACTTTTTTATACATTCTCATTTTTCATCTTTCTTCAGAATTATGTTTTTTTAGTTCTTCTTTCTTAGACTTTTAAATTCTCTTTCTCATATTTCTTTGTCTATTGTATAAAATAAAAATAGAGTGCATATTTGGTCGAAATTCTAAAAAACATTCATGAATGGAACCAATCAAATAAACTTAGTTCAAAAAAAAAATTATGTTTATCTATAATTATTTTTTTAAAAACTTTATTTTAAGTTAATTGATTTTTTTTTTATTTTCTTAGGTTTATCTTCTAATTTATTAAGTATATTTTTTTTATATTTATAATTTAAAGTAAAAATATAAAAGTGGTTTTAAAAGGTGAAAATATTTTTTTTTAAAGCCACAGTTTGAAAAAACAAACTTGTTAGAAGATAAATAATGACAAACTATTTCATCTTCTATGTTCTTTATTTTATATGATCCATTATTTATACAAAAAATAGAGAATTTACCCTAAAAAACATATTCTACCTTTTGTATTATAATTGCAGCACAATTTCTAAAATAATTCATCTATAGCACATCATTTTCTATCAATGATAGAACTCAACCAATGATAGAACTCAATTTAAATTTCATGTTACAAATGAATTAGTTTTGATTTTGTGGATGGAAATATTTTGTCATTTTTCATTATACATGCAAAATCCTCTAAAAAAATATATTATTTCATAATTCTTTTGTTTTCAACATTGTTAGTGCATCAAATATTTCTTTCATTTAATTAGGCCATCTTAAAATTATTTTAAAATATGAGATCACCTTTCCTTTATTTAAATATTTTATTAATAGGATTTTAGAGAATTTGATTACGGTACTGAGGAATCCAAATTCCAACCGGCAAACCAAACAAAGCTTTAGTGTAAAATTTACTTACTTGTTGGTAAGTATGGTGTATATAATTACAATCATATGAGCCACATCTTTTTGTTTATATATATTTTAAATTATCTAACTTGATGGTTTTTTTTTTTTTTTTGTTGAGAATCAATTATCTTAACTAAATTAATCATTCAATCTACCATTTTTCTTTCTTTTAGTCAAATCAAGTTTGAAAATATTTTTCATGTGTCGGTAAGTATACACAAGATAAATTTTACTTTGACCCTTATTGATATACAAAAGTGTATGATTAGAGGAATATTTTGTCAATGCTATGTTTGTTTTTGGTGGAATAAGAAGGTTAAACAACCAATCTTTTAAATTTATTATTTATATTTGGCAGTAAATAATTAGGGAATTTGTCCTCCATAACATATTTTTGGCTCTTCATTACAATTGTAGTACATTTTATAAATTAATTTCATCCATAGCACATTTTGCCCAAAATTGCTATTCTAACATCATTAGTCTTCTATCAATTCAATTGATAGACTTTAGACTTCTATCAGTTCAACTGATTAGATTTAGACTTCTATCAGTTCAACTGATAGACTTCTATCACTTCAACTAATAGACTTTTATCAGTTCAGATGATAGACTTTTATCAGTTCAGATGATAGACTTTAGACTTCTATTCATTCAACTCATAGATTTTAATCAATTTTGAGTGACTGAACAATGTAAATTGATAAATTTCGATCTTTTTGTGCCACAAATGAATAAGTTTGGATTGTGCTATGCATAAAATTATTATTATTATTATTTTAATATACATGCAAAATCCCCAAATAATTATTCTTTTTGTTGATTATATTTTAATTAATTCTGATTTTAATTTATTATTTTATTTATTTATTTAGTTTGTTTTAAATTCAGTATCTTTTTATTAATTGTGTCTTCTAGTCTTCAGCCATTAATTAGATCGTGTAATAGTGTGATAGTGCATCCTAGATTTAAGGTAGTGGAATTATGCGATTTATTTTTAGGTTGTATCTTGGCTATAAATTGTTGGAGTAAAAAAATCAAATGGACACAGTGAATTCAGCAAATTCTCGTATGTATTTTTTTTCTCTATTTCTAAATCTACTTTATTGCTTCTCCTGTTAAATTAATTTTTCCTACAAAGTGGTATCAGAGCCGGGTTATCTGTTATCATGAACAATTCTACCCAATTATTAGTCCCTATTCTGGATGGGAAGAATTATAATCTGTGGTCTGTACAGATGAAAGTTCTATTCGATTACCATGAGTTACGGGATATCATGGAAAATGGAGTTTCTGCATTAGCTGAAAATGCAACTGGTGTGCAACGAGTAGCACATCGCGAACAGAAGAAGAAAGACAAAAAGGCATTGTATTTCATTCACCAAGGGATGAATGATGAGACATTTGAGTAGATTGAAGGAGCAACGACCTCAAATGAGGCATGGACCATTTTTTCAACCCTAAGGCGCCAATATGAGTTGCTGCAGATGGAGACAACAGAAACTGTTGATGACTACATCAATAGGATTCTTGCCCTGACAAATCAAATGAAGACCAATGGTGAAACACATTCAAAGCAGACAAAAGTGGAGAAGATTTTGAGATCTTTAACTCCCAAATTTGAACATGTTGTTGCTGCAATTGAAGAGACCAATGACCTGTCAAAAATGACAGTAAGGTTATTGTCTGGTTCCCTAAAGGCGCATGAGCAGCGGATGAATGATAGTAAAATGGAAAAACCAATTGAACAGGCTTTACAAGCACAAGCCTCAATTAGTAGCTCACATGGTGGTTCACGAGGCAGAGGTAGAAGACGTGATCGTGGCTATTCCAACAAAGGTCGTGGTGGCCAGAATCATGGAGATACTGACCAGAATAATACTGGTTCCAATCAAAATTTGAAATCAAATTCCTCCTAGCAAAGAGGACGTGGCTGTGGAAGTCATAGAGGCACATATAATAAATTAAATGTGGAATTTTATAATTGCCACAAGCGCGACCATTATGAAAATGAGTGCAGATTAAAATGTGACAATCAAGCTGCCAATTGTGTTCAAGAAGAGGATTATGATGAAGAAGATCATGCATTATTAATGGTAGCCACATCAAATGAAACTTCAAACTACCAGACTTGGTATTTGGACACTGGTTGCACAAATCATATGTGTGGCCATAAGGAGCTGTTTGCAGATTTTGATGAATCGTTTCGCACAAGAGTGAAATTTGGTGATGGAAGGTTCGTTCCTGTGACTGAAAAAGGACGAATTCTTATAACATTGATGAATGTTGATCACTGGTACATCTCAAATGTTTTCTACGTACCTGATATGAAAAATAATTTGTTGAGTATGGGATAGTTGGCCGAAAAGGGTTATGTGATGCACGTCTCTAGAAATAAATTCTCAATTTTTGATAAAGAAGGTAATATGATTCTTGAAACCTTTTTATCAAAAAATCGTATGTTTCCAGTAGATTTTAATATGGGTGATTTCAAGTGCTTGAATGCAATGGTGAATGATGAATCATGGTTATGGCATTTATGTTTTGGGCATTTAAATTTTCAGAGTTTGGAAAATATTTCCAAACATAATTTAGTGAAAGGTTTACCCAATATTCATCACCCTAATCAATTATGTGAAGCTTGTATATTTGGAAAGAATCACAGGACAACTTTTGTTAAGCAGCCTTGGCGTGCAAAATTTCATTTGGAGCTAGTTCATACAGATGTTTGTGGCTCAATGAACATATCATCAATTGGAGGGAACAAGTATTTTCTGACATTTATTGATGATTTTTCAAGGAAAAGTTAGATTTATTTATTGAAGAGCAAAGATGACGTATTTCACTGCTTTAAAATATTTAAAGCATTTGTGGAAAGACAGATTGGAAAATTAATCAAGATGATGCGAAGTGATGGAGGAGGTGAGTACAAGTCAAATGATTTCAAAATTCACTGTGAGGAGCTTGGATTACAACACAACATTACTGTTCCCTACACTCCTCAACACAATGGAGTAGCTGAGAGAAAGAATAGATCAATTATGGATATGGTCAGGAGCATGCTTAAAGCGAAAGGTATGCCAAATTATTTTTGGGCTGAAGTTGTTTCATGTGCAGTATATTTGTTGAACCGATCACCTACCAGACATCTTCCCAACACAACTCCTATTGGGGCATGGAGTGGATTCAAACCCAATGTCCAACACTTGAAAATATTTGGTTCAGTTGATTATGTTCATGTTCCTAAGGCAACAAGAACCAAGTTATATGATAGGGCAACGAAGACAATTTTCATTGGATATAAGCAAGGAGGGTACAAATTGTACAATCCAATGACAAAAAAGGTGATAGTAAGTCGCGATGTTACATTTGTAGAAGACGAGGTATGCGATTGGAATACAACAGGTGATATAAACTCAACAAAACGTTACATTTATGTTTTGAATGAGGATGCAGATGTAGAAGGTAGAGTCAATGCAGTTCAACCTGAAATTGGAACTCCAATTGCAACTACTATGGAAAGGCCAAGATGGGAGCGACGACAACCTGCACATCTTCAAGATTACGAGGTTAATCTCGATGATGAGGTTGATAATGATGGAGAATTAGTCCACTTTGCTTTTCTTGCAGATTCAGAGCCCGTTGAAGTTGAAAATGCCATTAAAAATCCCAAATGGAAAAAGGCTATGAACGAAGAATTGATGGCAATTGAGAAAAATAACACATGGCAGTTGACTGATCTTCCAAAAGGACACAAAGCAATTGATGTGAAGCGGGTGTATAAAATCAAAATGAAAGCAAATGGTGAAATTGACAAATACAAAGCAAGGTAGGTGGTGAAGGGATTTAAGCAAAGAGAAGACTTTGATTATGAAGAAATATTTTCTCCTGTAGCACGAATGGAAACTGTGAGATTGATCATTGCTTTGGCTGCACAAAAGCAATGGAAAATTCACCAGATGGTTGTCAAATTAGCGTTTCTTAACGATCCACTTGACGAGGAGGTTTATGTAAAGCAGCCACCTGGTTTTATACAATCTGGCAAAGAGGACAATGTCTACAGACTTAATAAGGCTTTGTATGGCCTTAAACAGGCACCAAGAGCTTGGAACAAGAGAATTGATTCATTTCGTCATGATATTGGATTTAAAAAATGTCCATCAGATCATGGTCTATATGTAAAGACTAATGATACATAGAGATTTGCTAATCTTATGTCTTTATGTTGATGATGTGATTTTTACAGGACATAATCTCAAGATGATTAGTGATTTCAAGCATATTATGATGAAGGAATATGAAATGAGTGATCTAGGTCTAATGTCTTACTTTTTGGGCATTGAGGTTATCCAAGGAGATGATGGAATATTCATTCATCAAAAGAAACATGCTGCTAAATTTTTGAAGAAGTTTAAAATGGAAGATTCAAACTCAATGAAGACGCCAGTTGAAATTGGACTGGAGATTCAGATGAGAGGAAGAACACAAGTGGTCATTGTTTTATGCTCGAAAAAATTGTTTGCTCATGGTCATCAAAGAAACAGTCAATTATTGCATTATCTACATGTGAAGTTGAGTATGTAGCTGCAGCAGCAAGTGCATGCCAATCAGTTTGGCTCCACAATATCATGAGTCAAATTGGCATTAATCTTGAAGGTCCAATGAAGATTTATGTTGACAATATCTCTGCAATTAATTTGGCAAAGAATCCAGTCTTTCATGGAAAAAGTAAACATATTGATATTCGGTATCACTTTTTACTAGACCAAGTTGGAAAGAACATGATCGAATTGAAATATTGCAAGTTAGAAGATCAGATTGCAGATATTCTTACTAAGCCGTTGAAGATCGATGCCTTTATCAAATTAAGGAACCTGCTTGGCGTAAAAATCATCCCAAATCAGAATTAAGGAGGGATGTTGATTATATTTTAATTAATTCTGATTTTAATTTATTATTTTATTATTTTATTTAGTTTTTTTTTTAAATTCAGTATCTTTTTATTAATCGTGTCTTCTGGTCTTCAGCCATTAATTAGATCGTGTAATAGTGTGATAGTGCATCCTAGATTTAAGGTAGTGGAATTATGCGATTTATTTTTAGGTTGTATCTTGGCTATAAATTGTTGGGGTAAAAAAATCAAATGGACATCGTGAATTCAGCAAATTCTCCTCTGTATTTTGTTTTCTCTGTTTCCAAATCTACTTTGTTGCTTCTTCTATTAAATTAATTTTTCTTACACTTCTAACTATTTTTCAAATTCCCTATTAATTTGTACATTAAACCTTACACTTACATTTAACCACCAGTAACATCGATGTCTAAAGGAAAAATTAATTATTTCAACTCTCACCACATATATGAATGAACGAACACCCGGTTGGTCTTATGAGGTACTCTCTCTACCTAAATAACTCAAGCTGCTAAGTTAGTCAAACTCTCCATAAAACTGTACGAATTCCCCTTTTATTGAATACAGTTTCCCAAAAAATGTGACTCAAGCTGCCAGTGTTAATAAGAGGCTTGGTGTGGCCTTGCAAACACACAGGTTCAAGACAAGAATCGTGGTCTCCCGAATTGTGCAAATTAAAAGCTCAATTCATATACTGCTGATATACATTTGGCACAAAATAAGAGTGCTCTGGGTTATTCCGGAGGAGAGGTAATGTTCTCTCCATGATCCAAACGATTTTATGGATTTCGAACCCAGAAATTGTAGAGGACAACATTGTTTTGTTATGACTGTTTAAATCGAATATCATGAGAAGAAAGCAACTGGAAGATGTCGGTAGAATCCATTGACAAGTAGTCTGCCCATCTTTAAAAGTGGCACCAATTTCTTATTTTTATTTTTGTATTGTTAAAAGTAGTGTGTAGATTTGTAGTAACTTTTAGTAATGGAATTTGTAAAATTGGCATTATCGATTGTTACTTATTTCTATGTTTCATTAATTTAGAAGCACTGGTAAGAATTCGTATGCAGAATGCATGTTAGGATTGCAGATAGTTAGATTTTATACAGCTGAAAATTATTCTATGCATGTGTTGATTAGCTACCCACGTATGCTAACCAACAAGAAACTTGGAAGAGGAAACTGTTGGCTAATCTAGTATGTTACGATAGGTGTGATGTGAGGTCTCTAACATTAGTAGAGAAGTTAGGAATAACTCTAACTATCGCTGCGTCGCCAAAAGTAAGTATTATAAATATTCATGAGTGGCAGTACTGTAAGAAAAGTATGTAACAATACTCGTTCATATCAATGACTTCTTTTGATATTTTTTTAAGTGGTCTTACTTTTTGAAAAAGATGAACGAACAAGTAGTCGTACGATTATTAGGTTATAGAAGATGTCGTTAAAATTTAAAACTTATATTTATATATCAATACAATTTAAAATGATGTCATCATGCATAATCTTCACAGATGACGCAGGGGAATCTAGTTAGGTCTTGAAGATCGATTTCCAGAGCAAAAATGAACTTAGAATTTACCATTTGAGAAGGGGACTTGACTCTCTAAAGCAAGAAGAAGAATTTCTCACATGGTATGTAAAGACCCGACCCAAAAGGGGCTCTAAATGGGCATCTACCCCAATGCATGCATTCAAAGTAAAGGCAATATACAAACATGATTTCGGATTCCAAGTAAAAATTAAAACATTCAGCATTCAATCAGAAATCAAAACAGTTTACTGAAACCTGTCCCTGTTTCCAAGCATCTGTTTCAAGACAAATACATTTCCAAAAGTTTACTCTGATCAGAGATTTATTAAAATCATTCAAAACCTTCTCAGGTACAACAATGCTGGAATCCACAAAAACATTGAGAAAACATCCTAGGGCTCCGTGCCCGACTACATGCATTCAGGAGAAATAAAAAGACAAGAGTCATAATATAAAAAGGTCAGAGATGACAGCAGGTTCCCATGATCACAGCTCCTCCTTCAGGCATCCTGTCTCGCACCTTGGTTACCTGTGGAAAACCACAAAAATAAGGGTGATTAACGAATTACTCAGTAAGAATCCCCAACCGGGGTACAATACAATATACATGGTCATCTAGATGAATGTATGCAAGCTATGAATATAAACACAGAATAGAGCACATAGCTTAAGTCCATACTTGGACCTCGGATGCCAACTCAGGGTCTTAGTCCGGAAAAATCCACCACACAATACGCCCTATACGAGAAACAAGTCTCGGCCTCGGCGCATCTCGTCGTCACGAAAGGTGCACTAGCTCAAGATCCCGAGGAGCTCTCGGTCGTGCGCTGTAATGAGCGTAAGCGCGCACCGCATGCTACTGCAGACTACGGGGGTGCCGGGTCTAGTGGCAAGCTGCCAGTGTCCGATCCACCATGCCTAACTAAATCTACGGATCGGTGTCATCCGACATAGGGGTGTGAGACACGGACACGTGAACTATGTCGGCTGAACCACGCACTTGAGGCTAAGGAACGAGTCGTGGTAGGCTTACACCAGGAAGCCGTCCTTGCCCTAATCTTGTCAACATACGAGCTCTAATCTTGTGCACTGCTCCATTAGTCAACTGCAGCAACTCGGGACCCAAAACCCGCCTATCACCAACCTCTTCCTGAGAACATTGGGGACCGACAACGCTTACCATACAAAGCCTCGAATGGAGCCATCGAATCGTCACGATAATCGTTGTTATATGCAAACTTCATCGAGATCTGAATCTGGTCCCAGCTGCCCCAGAAATCCAACACACAAGCCCTCAACATATCCCCGAGAATCTGGTTCACCCTCTCGATCATCCATCTCATGGGTGTGAAAGGCTATCTTTGGCGCACTCGGTGCCTAAACCCTTCTGGAGTGCTCTCGAAGCGAGAAGTGAACCGCGAGTCACGGTCGGATACAATCCTCACGGGCACACCATGATAGAGAATGATCTCGCTCCAAAAACAAGCTGCGCCTTTGTTCCATGGTATAAGTGTCTCTACAGGGAATGAAGTGTGCGCTCTTAGTCAAACGGTCGACTATCACCCGGATCTCGAGAGAACTTCCTGAGTCCTCAGTAAACAGAAATAAAGTCCATGGAGATCTCTTCCCATTTCCCGAGGCACACTCGGTGCATTTGCAACAAATCGACCGACCTCTGCCTGGGTGCCTTCACTTGCTGACAAGTGAGACACAGACTGACAAACTCCGCAACATCTCTCTTCATACCCATCCACCAGAATGTCTGCTTAAGATCCTGATACATTTTGGTACCCCCGGGGTGCCAAGCAAACGGAGAACTGTGGGCCTCTGAGAGCAACTCTGCTCGCAATCCTGCAACATCCGGAACACACAACCGACCTCTATAAGTCAACCCACTATCTGGTGAATATACGAAATCAAAATCTCCATCAGCACTAACTCTGTCAAACAATCTCTTAAGTGCGGGGTCACCCAGCTGGCTATCAATAATCCATTTGTCTAATCGGCCATTTGAATCATCAATCGAGCTACTCTGGCGGTAACCTCACCCAACAACACTGCAACCTCGGCCCACTCGAACTCTCTCCGCAATCTGGGCTGGGAACTCAACAACGCTGCGGAGTGCGACGTCTTCCTACTCAAAGCACCAGCTACTACATTGGCTTTACCCGGATGGTACAAAATCTCTTAGTCATAATCCTTTACCAACTCTAACCATCTCCTCTGCCTCATATTCAACTCCTTCTGAGTAAACAGATACTTGAGGCTCTGGTGATCGGTAAACATCCGAATCCGCTCACCATACTGGGTAATGCCTCAAAATCTTGATTGCAAACACCACTACGCCAACTCCATATCATGAGTCGGGTAGTTCTGCTCATACGGCTTGGTGACGGAAGCATAGGCAATGACCTTCCCGTCTTTGGATCAACACACAACCTAACCCAAACTTGGAAGCATCGTTGTAGACCACGAAACCACTGTCCCCTCAGAGACCGCCAACATCAGTCTTTGAAGTCAAAGCTGCGCTTGAGCCTGGCAAAGCTCTCATCACACCTCTTGTCCCAAACAAACTCGACACCCTTCCTCGTCGGACGAGTGAGAGGCGAGGCTATGGCGAAAAAGTCCTAACGAACCGACGGTAGTAACCCTGCCAAACCCAGAAAGCTGCGTATCTCAAGAATCAAGTCGGCTTGGCCCACGAACTCACGGCCTCAATCTTTGCGAGGTCCACGACTATACCATCTCTCGAAACTACGTGACCTAGGAAGGCCACCTGCTCCAACCAAAACTCACACTTGGAAAACTTCGCAAAAAGCTGGTTTTCCCTCAAGGCTGCCAATACTCGCCTCAAATGCTCTACATGGTCCTCCTTAGACCTCGAATAAATCAGAATATCTTCGATGAACACGATGACGAAGCTGTCCAAAAATGATTTGAACACCCTATCCATCATGTCTATAAACGCGGCTGGGGCATTGGTCAATCCAAACGACATGACCACAAACTCATAGTGACCATATCTAGACCTGAAAGCTGTCTTAGGAATGTTGGCATCCCTTATCATGAATCGATGGTAACCGGATCTCAAATCTATCTTGGAGAACACGGAAGCTCCACGAAAGTTTGGTCGAACAAATCATCGATACGGGGCAACGGATACTTATTCTTCACTGTCACCTTATTAAGCTCGCGATAATCAATACACAAGCGCATCAAACCATCCTTCTTCTTCACAAACAGAACTGGTGCTCCCCACGGGGACACATTCGGACGGATGAACCCTCGATCTAACATCTTCTCGCAGAATCGAACCTTCGCCCTATAACTCTCTTTGGCGCCATATGATACGGAGCCTTCGAGATAGGGAGGGTCCCTGGCTCGAGCTCAATTGTGAAGTCAACCTCTCTCTTTGGGGGCAACCCCGGTAACTCCTCAGGAAACACATCCGCAAACTCTGCTGGCAGGTGCACTGATCAACGATCGGCGAGGGGCGGCTCTCCCCAGACAACTTGGCTAGGTAGCCCCAAGCTCCATGAGCTAGCAAACGACGAGCTTTCACAGCTGACACCATCGGCGGGCAAACTCCACCCTGGACTCCACGAAACTTAAAGCTGGGCCGACACGGCGGCCTGAACACTACTTCTTTCCGGTGGTAGTCAATCAACGCGTGGTTAGCAGCTAACCACTCCATACCAAGAATCACATCGAAACCGCTCATAGGTAGAACTATGAGCGTAGCCACAAGCAACACTCCGGATATCTCGATCCGGCCATCCTTAATCTTATCTCTAGCTAACATATTAACTCCCGAAGGAGTTGCAACAGACAACTCAAAACCTAGAGGCTCTAATCTCAATCTAGCATGCTCAGCAAACAACACAGATACAAATGAATGCGTAGAACCAGAATCAAACAAGACAAATGCGCAGTGATCTAAAACAAGAAGCGTACCTGCCACAGCGGCATCCGTACGCTCGGCCTCCTAACAGTCGTAGCAAACACTCGACCACCTCTCTGCTGGTTGGTTGAGTGCCATGTTGGTGATCACAAAAACGGGCCATGTGCTCCTCTCTACCACATCGACAAGCTCTAGTGTGGGGTCTCCCACAAGTAGCACATGCGGGAATCTGCCTGGGACCGCCCTGTTGGGGAGGTTGGAAACGGGCCGGGACTCTACGTTGATCCCGGTTCTGAAACTGACCTTGACGGCGCTGGCCGCCTCCTCGGAAATCAAACTTCCTCTTCTGCCCCACTACAGCTGGGACAGGACGCTGAACCGGAGCGGCAACAATCTGCTCAACAGGATACTTCCCATTATAAATGGTGGCTAACTTAACAGCTCTAGCATAAGTGTCAGGGGCCTGAGCCCTGACATCATGGGAAACACCCTGCCTCAAACCAGAAATGAACTTTCGAATCTTCAACTCAGGGGTGGCTATCAATTGCGGAGCAAAATAACCATACTCCGAGAACTTTCTCTCATACTCCTCTATAGAATCAGAGCCCTGCTTCAGGTTCTGGAAAAGCTCCACCATCTTCTCCTGGGCCTCATCACTAATGTACTTGGCCTTAAACTCCGACTTGAAGAACTCCCAAGAACCAGGTGGAGACCCAGCTGGTCTCTCACTCAAGGTGGACTCCCACCACCATTTAGCTGTGCCTCCTAGCACATGGGCTGCACACCTCGGCCTCTGAACATCGGGGCACACTATAATCAGGAAGGTGTACTCCAAATGGGCAATCCATCTGGCTGCCGCTAAAGCATCTCCCGAGGCATCAAACTTCTCTGGCTTCCACTTCACGAAGTCCTTCAACCATCTACCAAGCTCCTCGGCACCCTCTGCCACATCTGCCTCTAGGGCTACTTGCTCCTATGGAGCTGGGGGTGCTGCTGCGCCCTGCTGAAACATGCGAGTCAACTGCTCGATCTGGGCTCGGGACTCTTCCCATTGTCTTTGCCAACAAGGCACAGGTCTCGCCCTCGGTCACTCAACAGGTGACCATCAAAGCCCTCATAGAATCAGCAAATTCCGCTCCGGAGAGCGATCTCACGGCCGCTCGATCGCCTCAACGCCTCCTCTAGGCACAACAGGGGAGCTACGGTGGAATGCCATCGATCTCGGCTTGGGACGATGTCCCCGCGAGATCGATCCGATCCCGATACCTCGACCTGCTCTCGAACCTCCTCTTCCGGTGCGGGTGATTGGCATGCTGGCGATCTACACCCAAACCAATAACGAGTCAGAACCTGCTCGTCTCCGCTCTACAACACTAAACAAGGCATACACTAGATGAAATGTATTGTAAATTCTTAACCCTTTTCTAAAAACAAGAAATTAGGCGTACTGCATGACCCGCTTGAGTCTTTAGTGATCATGGGAAAAATGACCTACAACAAAAGGTCAGTCTACAGAATCTATAACTCTGAGCTCTGATACCAACTGTAAAGACCCGACCCAAAAGGGGCTCTAAATGGGCCTTTACCCCAATGCATGCATTCAAAGTAAAGGAAATATACAAACATGATTTCGGATTCCAAGTAAAAATTAAAACATTCAGCATTCAATCAGAAATCAAAACAGTTTACTGAAACCTGTCCCAGTTTCCAAGCACCTGTTTCAAGACAAATACATTTCCAAAAGTTTACTCTGATCAGAGATTTATTAAAATCATTCAAAACCTTCTCAGGTACAAAATTGCTGGAATCCACAAAAACATTGAGAAAACATCTTAGGGCTCTGTGCCCGACTACATGCATTCAGGGGAAATAAAAAGACAAGAGTCATAATATAAAAAGGTCAGAGATGACAGCAGGTTCCCATGATCACAGCTCCTCCTTCAGCCATCCTGTCTCGCACCTTGGTTACCTGTGGAAAACCACAAAAATAAGGGTGAGTAATGAATTACTCAATAAGAATCCCCAACCGGGGTACAATACGATATACATGGTCATCTAGATGAATGTATGCAAGCTATGAATATAAACACAGAATAGAGCACATAGCTTAAGTCCATACTTGGACATCGGATGACAACTCAGAATCTTAGTCCGGAAAAATCCACCACACAATACGCCCTATACGAGAAACAAGTCTCGGCCTCAGCCTGTCTACTGTCGATACGAAAGGTGCACTAGCTCAAGATCCCGAGGAGCTCTTGGTCGGTCTTTGTAATGAGCGTAAGCGCGCACCGCATGCTACCTGCAGACTCTAGAAGGGTGCTTGGGTCTAGTGGCAAGGCGCCCAGTCCATCCACCATGCCTAACTAAATCTCTGGATCGAGTGTCACCGACATAGGGTGTGAGACACGGACACGTGAACTATGTCACCTGAACCACCGCACTTGAGGCTAAGGAACCGGTCATGGTAGGCTTACACCAGAAGCCGTCCTTGCCCTAACAGTGGCAATCAGGGCTACGGCCGAACACGCCGAGAGCGCGTGCCGATCGCCGAGGATGAGGCAATGCCAAGTCATCATCCCGACCGTTGGGGTATTTAACAGTCTACCACCCTCACCCAAGATTGCAGGGCCAGCCGTTAGGGTTAGCTAAACCCTAACGGGATCAGGGACGGAGTACCGTCTCGTACGTCCCTGTCGTGGATGCAAGTTACGTTATGCATCCGGCCCGGATGATGCTATCTACCTGAACTCTAAACTATAATATCAATAGCAAGCAATCCAATACAATCCATTAAGTGCTCAACAGATACAACGAACCTAGCATGATACTACGAAGCAAGAAAGAATATGAGCATGCCAGAACGGAACAACCTAGCATGGACTAACATGAGAAAACAACATAGGAAATCATGCCAGTCGGAAATTCAGAACAAAGCACCTAACACTATACATGCTGATAATCACAAACAAATATACAAACAACAATCACATATAATACCGCAGGGCCCACACAACTCTGATAAGAAATCCTTACCTTGGTCGGGAGGCTTCTACACACAAAATCCTAAGCTGCGAACACTCCGGAGCTAGCTATCGAGAACCTAACAAACGTAGCAACAATCACAACCATAGGCCTAAAATATAATAAAAAAGTAGGCTCGGCTCGGGGGCACTCACACGGCACGACGACACGGTGGAAGGGTCTTTGGTGGTCAGTCTTGGTGGGCGGGCTGGTGAGCCGAGCAGAGATGGCACGGCACTGGGCGCTGTGTAATGTTCCCGATTTTCTACTCCAGTTTTTGAGGTGCCTTCGGGTCAAGATTCGGTTGTTTGGTTGGGTCGTTAGAGCTGTTTTGACCCTTAGGGGTATTTTGGTCTTTTGGCTCCCCGGGCAGGATTTTGTGGATTTTTAGGGCTTCGAGGTCGCTCCTACCTTTTTCGAGGCTTGATTGTTGTTGGTTGCGAGTCCCGAGATGTTTGGGCCAGTCGTTTGGAAGTTCGGTTGTGGTTTGGGTTTTTGGCAAAGTGATGGTTGGTTGTGTGCTTCCTTTGGGATTCGAGCCTGGGGCCTTGGTGTTGATTTAGGAGTTGAATTTAAGTGAGTTTTATTTTTGGAAGAGGTTGCTTCAATCGGGTCTCGAAGGAGGAAGCCGGGAAATGGGATTTTAAGGTTTTAATTTGGATAAGGATGGAAAAAGAGATTAAATCCCCATTTTCCTTTTATTTTCCCATTTTCCCTTTTCTTTTTTTTCAAAATCCCCTTTTCTCTCTCTCTCTCTCTCTCTCTCCCCCCAGCCCGAGTCTAGCCCCATTTGACTCGCCTGAGTCACCCCCCCCAACCGAACACCTCGCCACTCGCCCAAACCAGTGGCGGCTCGAGCCCACCCAGCCAGGTCGCGTCGCCCAGCCCGGCCGCGCAGTGCCACTCGTCCCGTCTGCGCCCGTGCCGCCCAGATCTGAGCCGCCTCGTGCTAGATCGAGCGTCCCCTTTAGCTCGCCGTGCGATCAAGTCTTGTTGTTGCGTCGCGTCGCGCGCCGCGCGCGCCGTCCCCCCTCGTGCCGAGCCGCAGCGCAAGACGCCCTCGCGCCCGAAGCCTCGCGCGCGCGCGCGCCTCGCGCCTCCTGCGCTCGCGCCGCGCGTTCGCGTCGCGCCGAGCGCCCCGCTCGCCAACCGTGCCTCAGCGCGCTGCTCACTCAGCCTGGCGCGCCGTGTCGGCGCCCACTCCAACGCCACCCTGCGCCCATCTGCGCCCCTCAGCGCCCAGCAGCTTCCTCGCCAGTGCAGCCGGCTCGTTCGCGTGTCAGCCGCGCCTCGTGAGTTGCTCCCGAGCCGAGCCCTATTATTTTATTATATTTAGGCCTATGGATTGTGATTTTTGATGTGTTTGTTAGGTTCGCTTTAGGTTGTTCGGGTTCGATCGCAGCTTAGGATTCTTGTGTGTTGTTGCCTTCCAGCCAGGTAAGGGTTTCTTACCGAGGTTGTGTGGACCCTGCGAATAATTGATAGTATGCCATATCTTGTGATTGTATGAAATTCTAGTGGATAGGTTACATGTTATATTCTGATAGTTCCATGTTAGTGCTATGCAGGTGATCCATTATGTAGGTAAGTCACCGATGGGCACTGCACTGTTCCCTTGTGTGTAAGCCCCCGATGGGCATCATGAGGCTGCTTAAGAGTGTAAGACCCCGATGGGCATCTCAGTGATCCTAGCTAGAGTAAGACCCCGATGGGTGGCATCCTAGGTGTGTAAGACCCCGTTGGGCAGCATTGATAGCTAGAGGTGTAAGACCCCGATGGGCATCCGTATGTGTAAGACCCCGATGGGCATCATTGTTTAGCTGGTGTAAGACCCCGATGGGCATCCTAGATGTGTAAGACCCCGTTGGGCAGCATTGATAGCTAGAGGTGTAAGACCCGATGGGCATCCGTATGTGTAAGACCCGATGGGCATCATTGTTTAGAGGAGTAAGACCCGATGGGCATCTCAGTATGTGTAAGACCCGATGGGCATCATTGTTTAGAGGTGTAAGACCGATGGGCATCCGTATGTGTAAGACCCCCGATGGGCATCATTGTTTAGCTGGTGTAAGACCCCGATGGGCATCCTAGATGTGTAAGACCCCGTTGGGCAGCATTGATAGCTAGAGGTGTAAGACCCCGATGGGCATCCGTATGTGTAAGACCCCGATGGGCATCATTGTTTAGAGGAGTAAGACCCCGATGGGCATCTGTATGTGTAAGACCCCGATGGGCATCATTGTTTAGAGGTGTAAGACCCCGATGGGCATCCGTATGTGTAAGACCCCGATGGGCATCATTGTTTGAGGTGTAAGACCCCGATGGGCATCCTTGTGTGTAAGTCCCCGATGGGCATCATTGTGTCATTGTATCCTAGGTTGTGTAAGACCCCGATGGGCATCCAGGTGTAGAACCTAGGATAGGCTGTAGTTGAAAGCCCTTGATAGGCTAGCTCTAGTGTTAGCACATAGCCTAAACCTACCGTTTTGCTCTAAGTCATTGTATGGTTGCATGTCGGTGTGCTAAATGAGATGTTTTCGTATTGTACCCCAGTTGGGGATTCTTACTGAGTAATTCGTTACTCACCCTTATTTCTGTGGTTTTTCCACAGGTAACCACTGTGCGAGACAGGATGGCTGGAGGAGGAGCTGTGATCATGGGCGTTGTTCAACTCTGAGTCTTGTTTATGTTTATGTTTTAAATGTCCTCTGAATGCATGTAGTTGGGCACGGAGCCCTAGGGGTGTTTTCTGAATGTATTTTCGGATTCTAGCATAGTTGTAACTATTGCAAAGCTTGTATGTTTTAAATAAATCTCTGATCAGAGTGAGTTTTGTAAATGTATTTGTCTTGGAACAGGTGCTTGGAAACAGGGACAGGTTTCAGGAATTTTATGTTGACTTTTTAAATGGATGTTTTATGTTTTAGTTTTTACTTAGAATCTGAACACCATATTGCAAATTTTATGTGGATTTGAATGCATGCATTGAGGTAACGGCCTATTTTAGAACCCCTTTCGGGTCGGGTCGTTACACACGCGCGCGCGCAGACGGACAACAGCGCTGGGACACGGTGACGGTCGAGGACGCCATGGGCGGGCGCGTGAAAGGGCGCTGGCGTGCGACGCGGACGCGCGACGCTAGCCTGACGGAGCGCGGCGCGGCGACGCGGACGAGCAGCACGGAGCGAGGGCGCGCGGGCGATCTGGGCATCCTGGGCTTCGATGGGCCATCTGAGCGTCTGACGCCTGCCGCTGCGCGACAAGAAGCGACGGGCTGGCTATCTGGACGGCTACTAGGCAGATCTAGGCGGCCTGCAACAAACACACACACACACAAGCTCTTCTTCTTACCTTCGGCCAGCAAGAACACCCAATCGAGAAGATGAAGAGGATGAAGACTTACCCGGAATGACGAACGAATCTCGGAGCTGCAAAGAGGATGAAAATCGGCTTGGAGGGCTAGGGAGACAAGCTTGGACGGCAAAGAGAGTTTTGGAGAAGAAGGAACAAAAACCCTATTTGCTTTTCATTTAACCAAATGCACCAAAACTCCAATAATCCAAGGCTAACCAAGATATGACGCGGATAAAGCAACAAGAGCTCTCTATAGCTCAATTGGCATGCATCCCCACAGGCTTTCCCAGAGGCCCGGGTTCGAATCCCAACTGCAACACAATTTTCCTTTATTTTTACTTTTGCATCTATCCATGCTCAAACCCATCCACAAAGCCTCAAAAACCTACATAAATCCATCCCATAATTTTAGCAACTGGAAAAAGACATAAACGGCCCTGACGGCCCTACCAAAATACCCCTAGGGCATACCTGGAAGCCTAAAAAACCTACATAAATCCATCTCATAATTTTAGCAACTGGAAAAAGACATAAACGGCCCTGACGGCCCTACCAAATTACCAAAATACCCCTAGGGCATACCTGGAAGACCGGGATGAAAACCTGGGCCGTTACATGGTATTTCTCCAAGATAAAGGGATTATGGGGATGAATACACCACGTATAAGCCAAGCTGTGTTTGTGGTATATGTGTAAATGCGGTGGAGTGAAAGAAATGAAATTTTTTGTATAGTTTGGATATCTTTTGAATTTTTAGATGGGTCTAAAACAAGATTATTCACACTGAAGAAGTCAAAGTTCAATAAGGCTTTTACACTCATAGTTCAAGAAGTAGAACATAGAGTTGAATCCATAAACAAAGTTACCCCTACACTAGTCCTAAATTTCAGCAACACAACCAACCCAGCTAATTTTGTGAAAGGAAATGACATTTACTGTTATTTACGTGTGAAGACAAAATGCGCCCATTTGGGCCCATTACTTTATTTCTTTTTATTTACTTGCCCTACAAGCAGCCGTAAAGGCTTATTATATATTAAAATTGCAAATTGCAATTAGGTGTGCCGTTATTCTGTGTGTGGGATAGAAGCAGCCGTCTTCTGTGAGAATGTGAGCAGCCGCAACAAGTGAATAGAAAAAAAGGGAGTCGTACAGTGTATTGCTGAAATAAGAAAATTTAAGTGAATTTAATTTTACTTCTTTCAATCCTTTTTGTGCTGCAAGAGTGGTGTATTCGAGTGAAGAGTTTGAATTTTCAAGAGTGATTGGTGAGCCTTTTCTTTAAGAGAAAATTGAGAGAGATCATTTTGAGCGTTGTAAAACTCTTTTATTTTCTCCCTGATATTTTAGTGGAACCTTCATCGGGAGCAGAAGACTGGAGGTAGCCATCATTGGGTGAATTAGTATAAATTTGGTGTCAATTTCTCATCCCTTAAACTTTATTTATTTATCGTTCTTATTGCTTTGAAGTCTAGGTTGCTTTAGCTATGCTTTCAAGCTTGACTTTTTCAAGTTATTGATTCTGCATTTATAATTTGAAATATAAACTTGATCTGGGATAAGGCAAAAATATATAATTGCCTAACTGAGAATTTTGGATTGATTATATTTTGGCGGCATTGAGTTAGTTTTGCCTAACAAGTGGTATCAGAGCATCAGGTTGTAGAACGATGACTGGAAGAGATGAGAAATTGGTGATTTTCGATGGAACAGATTTTTCGTTTTGGAAGTGTTAGATATTGGATTATCTGTATTCGAAAGATTTGCATTTACCATTGGGAGGGAAACCCTATAACATGAGAGAAGCTGAATGGAAAACATTGGACAGGAAAGTGTTAGGCACCGTTCATTTGACTTTGACAAAGAATGTGCAAAGTAGTGTTATGAAGGCGACGACTACCGAAGAGATGATGACAGCTTTGTCCAACATTTATGAAAAACCCTCAATAAACAACAAGGTGTATCTCACAACTCGGTTTTTTAATTTAAAAATGGTTGAAGGTACATCTGTCATTGCCCATATCAATGAATTTGATTTATTGATAAATAAATTATCTACGGTTGACTTAGATTTTACGGATGAAGTAAATGTGATCTTGTTATTGAGATCTTTACCTGACAGTTAGGAAACTATGAAAGCTACAATTTCAAATTCATGCGAAAAGGAGAAATTGGAGTTTTCACAAGTCTCCGCTATTGCAGAAGAGATTCGTAGAAAGGACTCCGGTGTTGCTTCCACTTCTGGTTCAGCGTTGAATGTGGATAGAGGCAGAAGTAATAACAGAAGTCAAGGGAATCGAGGTAAATCGAATAACAATAGAAGCAAGTCTAGGAATGGCAGATTTGAGTGTTGGAACTATGGTAAGATTGGACATCTGAGAAAAAACTGCAAGGCCCCAAAGATAACTGAGGGCAATGAAGCTGGTGCAAATGTTGTTGCTAATGAGGCACAAGATGCTCTAGTTCTGGCAGTAGAATGTGCTCATGAAACATGGGTGATAGATTCAGGTGCGTCGTTTCATACTACAGGTCCAGGAAATCATAGAAAGGTCTATGTAGCTGATGGGGAACCTTTAGACATCATTGAGATCGGTGATGTAAATTTGAAAATGGTACGTCATGTTTAAAATATGATGAAAAATTTGATTCTGTAGGTGTAACGGCCCAGACTTTCATTCTGGTTAATTGTAAAAATAAAGTTTCTTTTAAAATTGTTTCCAAGAGGATTCGAGCCCCTGACCTAAACGGGAGTTTGAAAGCTTGAGTTAATTATGAATTAAAACGCGTCAGCTGGGACTCGAAGGAGGAAAGCCCTGGGAAGGGATTTTAGGTCAACCAAAGCCTATTTAAATTAGGAAAATGAAGGAAAAACCAAGAAATCTTCCCCTTATTTTGCGCACCTCCCTCGCTCTTTCCCTCTCACCTTGCCGACTTCATCTAGACCAAGAGTCAAGCCAAAGAACCCTAGCCCAGACCAGCGCCGCACCGAGCCCTTGCATCGCCCAACACCGCACAGAGCCACTAGCCTAGCTGGCGCGCACACTAAAACCGAAAGCGGCCCAGACGCCACCACTCGGCCCGTGATCGCCTGGGCCACGCACCTCCCACCCCGCCCCTGCCTCGCCTAGCCGTCGCACGTCCGCAGCAGGACCATCGCCTGTAGCGCGACACCACCACCAGCCAGCTGCCATGCCCACGCGCTGCCGTTCAGAGCGAAGCCGCGCACACCGACCGCCGCCCGCGTTCGAATGCTGCGCGCGCGCGCCGCACCAGCACCGTCGTCGCGCGTCGCGCTGCGCGCGCGCTAGCTCGCGTCTGACGCTTGCGCCCGCGCCGCCCGCTCAGACGCGCGCTGTTCCCAGCGCCCGTCGCGCACAAGCACAAGACGAAGTCGTCCGCGGGCGCATACCCCCTGCCGGGCCAGCGCACCCAGCCTGCTCGCCCCCAGCCTCGCGTTGTGCCAGCCTTTGCCGCCGAGAGCTTGTTTTGCCAAGTGAGTTAGGCCGAGACCTAGTGCCTCTTCGGTTGGTAATTCCCGAGTCTCTTCTCTATTAGACCCTAAGTTGTTGGTTGTTGTTCGTTTAATTATGATGATTTTATTACTTACTTAGGTTGGTCGGGTTCACTTAGAAGCTCGAGGGTCGCTTGTTGATTTTTATCTTCTGCTTGTTTCCAAGTAAGGATTCCTTACCGGGGTTGTGTGGACCCTGCGATGTTTTCCTGATTGTGCCTTGTATGCCTGTTTACTTTTATGAGCATGTTAGTGGATAGGACCGCCTGTGTTTGAATTCCTGCTAGCATGTTTGCCTGGTTGTACATGTTAGTGCCATGCTAGGTTTGTTCTTCCAGCATGTTTATGATTCCTGCTTTAAGTTCGTAGTATCATGCTAGGTTATGTGTGATTGATGTTGATATGTATGTTTAGCCAGGAATCAGTTATTTTGTACTCGTAAGTAGGCTTGTAGGGTTTGTCATCAGCTAGAGGCTGAGAGTGGACATTAAGTACGTTGTCCCCATCGGTCGGGAGTTAGAGCGAAGCATAACGTACATTGCTTCCCCCCGGTAGCCGATGTGGATTAGCTACCACACCAGCACCTGCTAGAGCGAAACCCTGCCAACGGTGCAAGCCAGCCTTGGGCCGGTTCTTAGCTTCAGGTCGGTGGTACAGGCTGCACAGATGAATGCCGAGGGCCTTGCACTACTGTGTTCAGTGACACCGCTTCCGAGTCTTTAAACATGCTTACCTGGCCCGAGTAGTTTGTACCTAGGCCCCCACATTTACGCCGGTTGCAGCAGCATGCGGTGTGCGCGCACACGCGTTAGTCACTGGTTCGGAGAGCTCCCCCGGGCTAATGTTCGTGAGTACACCAGTTCTTTCCAGTTTAGAGCCACACTTCGGGTACTCTCTCGATAGTCCAGATTTGTTAGCGAGGGTAAGAGACCCTTGAGGACACCCATTGGGATCGGTTTTTGAGCCAATCATATGGTCGAAGGAGAAAGACCCTCGAGGGTGTCGGACATCTTTTGGGATCGGTTTTTTAGCTGATCAATTGGCCGAGGGAGAAAGACCCTCAGAGATGTCTCGGGATTGGTTTTGAGAATCAATCATTAAGCCAGAAGTAGGAGACTTTCGAGGACTCGGGATTTTCCTTGTAAGCTCGTTGAGCTAAGATCCGTGTTGATATCTGTTTGCATGTGTACTAGGTTACTAGGTTGCTAGATGATTGAATGCATCGTATCGTACCTCAGTCGGGGATTCTTACTGAGTATGTTTATACTCACACTTACTGTGGTTTTCCACCAGGTAACTTGGGACAGCACCGGGGCGGCTAGCGGAGTAAGTTGAGAGATCATGGATGCTGCTGACACTCTGTCGTGTCGTTATTTACTTTTGATTTCAGCATGTAGTTGGACATGAGTCCATAGGGAAAATTATTTATTATTGCACGAACTATTTTTATGTTTTTAAGAAAGGTACTGATCAGTCACTGTTTTTTAGTTGCATGGATTTGCTTAAAGAATGTTTGTTTTGATTTAAATATTGTCCAGCCTTTATGTCTCGAAAAGTTTCTAAATTCAACTACTAGTTCATATCATTTATGCTTTTCATTTGCATGCTGAGTAAAGACCTAGGTTTAGGACCGTATTTCGGGTTGGGTCTTTACAGGTTGTATCAGAGCACAGAGTCATAGATTCAGTAGACTAACCTGTTTGTAGGTTGTGTTCCCATGATCTCTAGCACTCCACGGTCGTCAGGTTTTTCTAAGTTTGTTTAGTAAGGGTTTTGTTTACGATACTGTATGAGTACACATGAGTTACCTTTGTTGGCAGAGAAGAATTCGAGAGTGGACTAACCCGTTGTGGTTTCCGTGTAGATCGCCAAGATATGCAGGTTACGCGTGATGGAAGCGAGCCCGTCCCGAATCGCAAATAGAGATGTTGTAAGTCCAGCAGCTAGGGTAGATCAGGCTCGTAGGCCGCCTGTGGCTCTAGGTGCTAACTTGCCTAGAGAAGGGGTGGAGGCTGCTATGCCTCGAGGTGCAGCTCTAGGAGGAGATGTCTCTGCTATGAGAGACTTGACGATGGGCCTAATGGCCGAGCAGAGAGCTGAGACTCAGGCGCAGCTAGCAGCGTAGAGAGAGGAGTCTAGGGCACAGATAGCCCAGTTGACATAGCTTATGCAGCAGACACCCCCAGTAGCTTCAGTAGCCCCAGCAGCTCCAGTAGCCCCGGTAGCTCAACCGGAGGGGCAGGGTCAACAAGACCTGACTGATTCACTTGATAGTGTGGAGGGAGCCTCTGAGTTTGGCAAGTGGCTGAAGGATTTCACCAAGTGGAAGCCGAAGGAGTTCGATGCTTCAGAGAACCCACTAGTGGCAGTCAGGTGGTTGGCCAGGATGGAGTACATTTTTAGAGTTATGGGATGCCCCGATGTGCAGAGGCTGAGATGTGCGGCCCATGTTCTCACAGACACAGCTGAATGGTGGTGGGAGTCTACAGATAGAGCTAGACCAGCTGGGTCTTCTCCAACCACTTGGGAGTTCTTTAGGTCGAAATTTAGAGCCAAGTATGTCAACGACGAGGCTCAGCAGGAGATGGCAGAGGCCTTCTCGAATCTGAAGCAGGGATTAGATAGTATTGCTGCATATGAAAAGAAGTTCTCTGAATATAGCTATTTTACCCCGGAGCTCATTGCAACTGAGGAGCTCAAGACTAAGAAATTTATTAGTGGGCTGAGAAAAAAGGTTGCTCAGGATGTTCGAGCACTCGCTCATGAGAGCTATGACCGAGCAGTGGAGTTGGCCACAATCTATAATCCGAAGTATCCGCCAGTGCAGGATTCTGTTGCACCAGCTCAATCAGTTTAGCTTGATCAACAGCATTCTGGGCATAAGAGGAAGTTTGGGTCTTCTTATGGTTCCCGCTCAGGTGGGCAGCAGACTCGCCGTTAGGGCCAGTCTAGGGGTCGGGATCAGCGCCGACCACAGGGTAGAGCACAGGATCGCCAGCAGGGCGGGGCCAGGCAGCCGACACATTGCAACAAGTGTGGTAAGACGCATTTCGGATTATGTGGAGCATCGCCCCGTGCTTGCTACAGATGTGGCAAGGAAGGGCATTTGGCCAGATTTTGTACTCAGAATTTAGCAAAGAAGCAGGACCGCCCAAAGCAGCGGGGCACGGTGTGTTTGCCACTACTCGCCAGAGGCAGAGCGTCATCGATGATCTGATTGCAGCACGCAGCTTGTCTTGGAGCATTATGCATTTGTGTTGTTCGATTCGGGTTCGACCCATTCTTTTGTTTATGATGCATTTGTTAGACAAGCTTGTGTGGAACTCGAACATTTAGGGTTTAAGCTGTGTGTTTCCACTCCCTCGGGAGTGAGTATGTTAGCTAGCAATAGAGTTAAGAGTGGCCGGATACAGATATCAGATGAGATTTTAGAGGCTACCCTCATAGTTCTGTCTATGAGCGGTTTCGATGTGATCCTTGGTATGGATTGGCTGGCGGAGAACCATGCCTTGATAGACTGTCGCCAGAAAGAGGTTGTATTTAGGCTGCCTCAGAAGTCGAGCTTCAAGTTTTGCGGTGTCCAAGGCGGAGTTTGCCCGCCGCTGATCTCAGCAGTAAAAGCCCATAGATTGTTAGCTCGAGGAGCTTGGGGCTTCTTGGCAAAGCTGTCAGGAGATAACAGTTTCGCGTTGTCTGTTGACATGGTCCCTGTGGTGCAAGAGTTTGCTGATGTTTTCCCTGAGGAGTTATCGGGTATACCCCCGAAGAGGGAGTTAGACTTCACCATTGAGCTGGACCCAGGGACTCTTCCCATTTCTAAAGCTCCGTATCGTATGGCGCCAGCTGAGTTGAAAGAACTCAAAGTGCAGTTGTAGGAGATGCTGGATCGAGGGCTCATCCGACCGAGTGTTTCCCCGTGGGGAGCACCTTTCCTGTTTGTTAAAAAGAAGAATGGATCCATGCGTTTATGTATAGACTATAGAGAGCTGAATAAAGTCACGGTGAAGAATAAGTATCCCATGCCACGTATTGATGACTTGTTTGATCAGCTTCAGGGAGCTTCAGTATTTTCCAAGATCGATTTGAGGTCAGGGTACCATCAATTGAGGATTCGGGATGCAGATATCCCTAAGACCGCGTTTAGATCGAGGTATGGTCATTATGAGTTCGTGGTCATGTCTTTTGGACTAACGAACGCCCCTGCAGCGTTTATGGACATGATGGACAGAGTATTCAAGGCATTCTTGGACAACTTCGTTATCGTGTTCATAGATGATATTTTGATTTATTCCAAGACGAAGGAGGACCATGCTTCGCATTTGAGACAGGTTTTAGCAGCATTGTGAGAGAATCAGTTGTTCGCAAAATTTTCAAAATGTGACTTCTGGCTAGAGAAAGTAGCCTTTCTTGGGCATATCGTATCCAGTGATGGAATAGCGGTGGACCCCGTAAAGATAGAGGTAGTTAGTTAGTGGGCCAGACCGACGACAGTCGCAGAAATCCACAGCTTTCTGGGTCTGGCAGGTTATTACCGGTGTTTCGTGAAAGAATTTTCTGCTAAGGCAGCACCCCTAACCCGTCTGACCAAGAAGGGTGTTGACTTTGTTTGGGATGCTAGATGTGAGGAGAGTTTTGCCCAGCTTAAGCTCAGTTTGACGACAGCGCCAGTGTTGGCAGTTCCTGAGGGGACAGGAGGTTTCGTGGTTTATAGTGATGCTTCCAAGTTCGGTTTAGGCTGTGTGTTGATGCAGCATGGGAAGGTGATAGCTTATGCTTCCCGGCAGTTGAAGCTTTATGAGAAGAACTATCCAACTCATGATATGGAGTTGGCTGCAGTTGTCTTCGCACTAAAGATTTGGAGGCACTATTTGTACGGTGAAAGGATTCAATTGTTCACGGACCACCAGAGCCTTAAGTATTTCTTCACTCAGAAGGAGTTGAACATGAGGCAGAGAAGGTGGCTCGAGTTGGTAAAGGACTACGACTGTGAAATCCTGTACCATCCCAGAAAAGCCAACGTTGTGGCTGATGCACTGAGTAGGAAGACGTCGCATTCCGCAGCTTTGCTGAGCTCTCAGGTTGAATTACGGAAAGAGTTTGAGCGAACTGGTATCGCAGTTTTGTTGGGAGAGGTTACCGCCAGGGTAGCTCAGCTATCAGTTCAGCCGTCGCTTAAGCAGAGGATTATCGACAGCCAGTTGAGTGATCCCAAGTTAAAAAGGTTGCTCGAGAGAGTTGAGGCTGATGGCGATTTTGACTTTATCGTAGCACCAGACGGAGGCTTGAGATATAGAGGTCGATTGTGCGTCCTAGACGACGCAGGGATTCAAGCCGAGTTGCTCACCGAGGCACATAGTTCCCCATTCACTTTGCACCCAGGAGGTACCAATATGTATTAGGATTTTAAGCAGATGTTTTGGTGGATGGGTATGAAGCGGGACATAGCTGAGTTTGTTAGCCGGTGTCTCACTTGCCAGCAATTGAAGGCTCCTAGACAGAAGCCAGCAGGATTATTGCAGCCGTTGAGTGTTCCACAGTGGAAGTGGGATGAGATTTCAATGGATTATATCTCTGGGTTGCCGAAGACACCGAGAGGATTTACTCAGATCTGGGTAATAGTGGACCGGCTGACTAAGAGTGCACACTTCATCCCCGGCAGGATTAATTATACCGTGGAACAGTTGGCACAGTTATTTTTGGAGCAGATTGTTCGGTACCAGGGGTTATCAGCGAAGATAGTGTCAGATCGGGATTCTCGATTCACATCTCACTTCTGGAGAGCGCTCTAGAAGGGTTTGAGAACTGAGTGCAGTTTCAGTTATGCTTTTCACCCTCAAACCGATGGTCAGACTGAGAGGGTGAATCAGATTCTTGAAGATATATTGAGAGCCTGTGTTTTGGACTTTCCAGGCAGTTGGGACCAGTACCTGTATTTGATTGAGTTCGCATACAATAACAGTTACCAGTCGACTATACAGATGGCCCCATTCGAGGCGTTGTATGGTAAGCGGTGTAGATCCCCAGTGTTCTGGGAGGAAGTTGGTGATTGACAGGTTCTGGGACCCGAGTTACTTCAGATGACTAACGACGCAGTGCAGAAGGTCAGGGCTCGCATGTTGACAGCTCAAAGTAGGCAGAAAAGTTACGCCGATGTGAGGCGTAGAGATTTGGAGTTCGAGGTGGGTCAACATATTTTTCTGAAGGTAGTACCAATGCGTGGTGTGTTAAGGTTTGGAAAGAAAGGCAAACTGAGCCCCCGATTTGTAGAGCCTTTTGAGATCCTTGAGCGGATCGGAGCAGTGGTCTATCGATTAGCTTTGCCCCCGTCGTTGGCAGCAGTGCATAACGTGTTCCACGTCTCGATGCTGAGGCAGTACGTGGCAGACCCGACACATGTGCTAGAGCATGAGCCCTTAGAGTTGAGTAAAGATCTATCCTTCGAGGAAAAACCTATTCAAATTTTGGCCCGTGAGCTCGAGGTTCTACGCAATCAGAATATAAGCTTAGTGGAGGTTCTGTGGAGACATCAGAGGGCAGAGGAAGCGACGTGGGAGCTAGAGGATGAGATGAGGACTCATTACCCGGAGCTGTTTCAGTCTTAGGACTTTCGGGGACGAAAGTCTTAAAAGGAGGGAGTATTGTAACGGCCCAGACTTTCATTCTGGTCAATTGTAAAAATAAAGTTTCTTTTAAAATTGTTTCCATGAGGATTCGAGCCCCTGACCTAAACGAGAGTTTGAAAGCTTGAGTTAATTATGAATTAAAACGCGTCAGCTGGGACTCGAAGGAGGAAAGCCCTGGGAAGGGATTTTAGGTCAACCAAAGCCTATTTAAATTAGAAAAATGAAGGAAAAACCAAGAAATCTTCCCCTTGTTTTGCCGCTCACCTCCCTCGCTCCTTCCCTCTCACCTTGCTGACTTCATCTAGAATAAGAGCCGAGCCCAAGAACCCTAGCCAAGACCAACGCCTCACCGAGCCCTTGCATCGCCCAACACCGCACCGAGCCACCAGCCCCAGCGCCGCACCAGCAATCGAGCAGCCCAGGCGCCACCGCTTAGCTCTGCATCGCCCAGCGCTGCACCGCCTAGCCCCTGCCTCACCTAGCCGTTGCACGCCCGCAACAGGACCATCGCTGCGGTGGCGACACCACAGCCAACCCGAGAGCCTAGCCAGCGCGGCGCTCCAGCCGCGATCTCGCACACCGACCGACCGCCGCGCGCGACGCTTGTGTGCCGCGCCGGCCGCGTCAGACGCGCGCTGCGCCCAGCGCTAGCCCGCGTCTGCACGGCTGCACCCCGCGCCAGCTCGAGTCTGCACGCTCGCTCCAAAGCGACCGTCCGCGCGCAGCACCAGCACGAGTCGTCCACAAGCGCGCACCCCTTATCGCGCTAGCGCGCCCAGCCTGCTCGCCCCCAGCCTCGTGTCCTGCCAGCCCTCGCCGCCGAGAGCTTATTTTGCCGACTGAGTTAGGCCGAGACCTAGTGCCTCCTCGGTTGGTAATTCCTGAGTCTCTTCTCTTTTAGACCCTAAGTTGTTGGTTGCTGTTCGTTTAATTAGGATGATTTTATTACTTGCTTAGGTTGTTCGGGTTCACTAGAAGCTCGAGGGTCGCTTGTTTATTGTTATCTTCTGCTTGTTTCCAGGTAAGGATTCCTTAAAGGGATTGTGTGGACCCTGCGATGTTTTCATGATTGTGCCTTGTATGCCTGTTTACTTTTATGAGCATGTTAGTGGATAGGACCGCCTGTGTTTGAATTCCTGCTAGCATGTTTGCCTGGTTGTATAGGTTAGTGCCATGCTAGGTTTGTTCTTCCAGCATGCTTATGATTCCTGCTTTAAGTTCGTAGTATCATGCTAGGTTATGTGTGATTGATGTTGATATGTATGTTTAGCCAGGAATCAGTTATTTTGTACTCGTAAGTAGGCTTGTAGGGTTTGTCATCATCTAGAGGTTGAGAGTGGACATAACGTACGTTGTCCCCACCAGTCGGGAGTTAGAGCAAAGCATAACGTACATTGCTTCCCCCTCGGCAACCGATGTGGATTAGCTACCACACCGGCATAAGCCTAGTTTGTAGCCTGCTAGAGCGGAACCCTGCCAACGGTGCAAGCCTGCCTTGGCCGGTTCTTAGCTTCAGGTCGGTGGTACAGGCTGCACAGATGAGTGCCGAGGGCCTCGCACTACTGTGTTCAGTGACACCACTTCCGAGTCTATAAACATGCGTACCTGGCCCGCGTAGTTTGTACCTAGGCCCCCACATTTACGCCAGTTGTAGCAGCATGCGGTGTGCGCGCACACGCGTTAGTCACTGGTTCGGAGAGCTCCCCCGGGCTAATGTTCGTGAGTACACCAGTTCTTTCCAGTTTAGAGCCAGACTTCTGGTACTCTCCCGATAGTCCAGATTTGTTAGCGAGGGTAAGAGACCCTTGAGGACACCCATTGGGATCGGTTTTTGAGCCAGTCATATGGTCGAGGGAGAAAGACCCTCGAGGGTGTCGGACATCTTTTGGGATCGGTTTTTGAGCTGATCAATTGGCCTAGGGAGAAAGACCCTCAGAGATGTCCCGGGATTGGTTTTGAGAATCAATCATTAAGCTGGAAGAAGGAGACTTTCGAGGACTCGGGATTTTCCTTGTAAGCTCGTTGAGCTAAGATCTGTGTTGATATCTGTTTGCATGTGTACTAGGTTGCTAGATGATTGAATGCATCGTATCGTACCTCAGTCGGGGATTCTTACTGAGTATGTTTATACTCACACTTACTGTGGTTTTCCACCAGGTAACTTGGGACAGCACCGGGGCGGCTAGCGGAGTAAGTTGAGAGATCATGGATGCTGCTGACACTCTGTCGTGTCGTTATTTACTTTTGATTTTAGCATGTAGTTGGACATGAGTCCATAGGGAAAATTATTTATTATTGCACGAACTATTTTTATGTTTTTAAGAAAGGTACTAATCAGTCACTGTTTTTTAGTTGCATGGATTTGCTTAAAGAATGTTTGTTTTGATTTAAATATTGTCCAGCCTTTATGTCTTGAAAAGTTTCTAAATTCAACTGCTAGTTCATATCATTTATGCTTTTCATTTGCATGCTGAGTAAAGACCTAGGTTTAGGACCGTATTTCGGGTTGGGTCTTTACAGTAGGGCAGTTAGACAGTGATGGATATGAGACTAGTTTTAGTCAAGGAAATGAAAGTCATAAAATGGTTCAGGAACTTTGTATGTTAGCAACAATGACAAAGACATGGTGGTAGTTGTAGATCATTCAAGTTAGACCGATTTGTGGCACAACAAGTTGGGACACATGAATGAAAAGGGTACGAAAAATCTTCACTTTGCAGGGAAGTTAGAAGGTCTGAAGGTAGTTAAACACAAGTTGTGTGAGAGCTGTGTATTTGGGAAGCAGAAGAGAACCCGTTTCTCAAAGACATGAGCAATGCTAAAACCAACTAGGTTGGAGTAAGTTCACAGTGATGTGTGGGGGCCTTTGAAGTATCTTCCATTGGTGGTTCCAGATACTATGTGACCTTCATAGATGACTCAAACAAGAAGGTATGGACTTATTTTGTCAAACATAAATCTGATGTATTTTTTGTTTTCAAAACTTGGAGGGCAATGGTTGAGAACGAGACATGTCTGAAAGTCAAGAGCTTGAAGTCAGATAACGGTGGTGAATATGTTAGTGGGGAATTCAAACGATATTGTGCATACAATGGTATTGTGATGGTAAAGACAGTTCCAAGAACACCGCAGCAGAATGGTGTGGCAGAAAGAACGAACATGACGTTGAATGAGCGTGTCAAGAGTATAAGATTACATGCAGGATTGCCTAAGATGTTCTGGCTGAGGCAATCAACACGGCAACCTACCTGATTAATAGGAGTCCAACCATACCATTAGATTTCAAATTTCCTGAAGAAGTATGGAGCGGTAAACAGGTAAACCTTTCTCATCTAAAGGTTTTCTGTTGTTTATCTTACCTTCACATTGATACTGTAGACAGGAGTAAACTAGATGCTAGATCCAAAAAGTGCTACTTTATTGGATATAGTGGAGTTGAGATGGGCTACAAATTTTGGGATGACCAAAACAAGAAGAAAGTCAGAAGCAGAGATGTGATCTTCAATGAAGAAGTTTTGTATAAGAACAAAACAATAGTTATTGATTCAGAGACAGATGAAAATAAAGAAAATAAGACGCAGTATATAAGTCTTCCTAATGTTGAAACCGGAACAATAATGATTGAAGATAAGAATATAGTTGCTCCAGATGAAACAGTTCTGGAAACTGAAGGACCAGTTATTGAAACTGGTGAGCAGACTGTGGAAGATGAAGAAGTTCTAAGAACACCACCTCCACTAGTTAGGAGGTCTAGTAGAACTATCAGACCACCACAGAGGTATTCCCCTACTCTTAATTATATATTATTGACTGATAGAGGTGAACCAGAATATTATGATGAGGCGGTTCAAGTTAAAGATTCTGTCAAGTGGGAGTTGGGCATGAAAGATGAGATGGATTCTCTTAAGACAAATCAGACATGGCAACTAGCTGAGTTACCTAGAGGTAAGAAAGCTTTGCAAAATAAGTGGGTTTATAAAATCAAGCAAGAACCCGATGATAGCAAGAGATATAAAGAAAGGCTTGTAGTGAAAGGCTTTCAACAGAAGGAAGGAATTGACTTTAATGAGATATTTTCTCATGTAGTCAAATTAACTGCGATTAGAACTGTATTGTCGATAGTGGTAGAAGAAGATCTGTTTCTGGAACAGATGGATATAAAGACTATGTTTCTTCATGGAGATTTGGATGAAGAAATTTACATGGTACAACCACAAGGTTTCACAGTTCAAGGAAAAGAAAAAATGGTTTGCAAACTTTAGAGAAGCTTGTATGGTCTCAAGCAGGTACCCAGACAGTTGTATAAGAAGTTGATAGTTTTATGTGCAATAATGGATTTCAAGGATGTCAGGCAGATCATTGTTCCTACATAAGGTCTCAAGGTAACTCTTATGTTATTTTACTGCTATATGTTCATGATATGGTTATAGTAGGTGTAGACAAACATGAATTTCTAAAGATAAAGACTGAATTATCTCAATACATGGGGGGTGAATGAGCCCGCTTTCTCTTTTAGCGCTTCATCTTCATGATCGAACTCGGCCACGAGGAACTCAATTGTGCGGTCTTGGTCTTCTCCTCATGGTGTCAGTTTAACTCTCTGTCGCCTGGCATTGCTCGCTTTAGCTTCGTCTCTGGTTCTTCGTCAGCACAGGTCCTCCGACGCATGAATACTTTTGCTTCCCATTCTTCACTCTTCAACGAACTCTAGGGCTTTTCCTTCTCGATGTGCTCTAACTTCGTCCTTCTCTGCATCAGCCGCTTCCATTTCCACGTTCTCTTATCATGGTTCAAAGGTAACAACCCTTTCTTCACCAAGTACTGTGGAAGATTCTTCTACCGTTGCAATGCATGGCTTCTTTAATGGCCCAGACTTCCATTTCGGTTCCCCAGATATGTTCGGTTCAGTATTCGGTTGTTTGGTTGGGCCGTTAGGGCTTTTTAACCCTGAAGGTAATTTGGTCATTTTGCTCCTAGGGCAGGCCTTGTGGGATCTTAGGGATCTGAGGCTGTTTCTGACCTTTGCTAAGGTTGGTTTGGCTGTTGGTGCAGGTTCCCAAGAGTGGTTGAAGTACTAAGGTTCCCGGAAGCCTTCCGGTTATTTGTAAAATAAGGATTTTTAAAAGTGTTCCGGGAGGATTCGAACCCCTGTCCTCAGGGGGGTTTGAAAGATTGGATTTAATTGTGTAAAATAGATGCGTCAGCTGAGATTCGAAAGGGAAAAGCCCTGGGAAGGGGCTTTTGGTCGCCAAACC
This sequence comes from Sicyos edulis, assembly GCA_036507275.1. NCBI lineage: Eukaryota > Viridiplantae > Streptophyta > Magnoliopsida > Cucurbitales > Cucurbitaceae > Sicyos > Sicyos edulis. The sequence continues at coordinate 9,892,387 of CM071851.1, forward strand.
TAATTAAATTAGGAAAAAAAAAAGAAATCGTAAATTGGTTCCCAAGGACTTGCAGCATGCATCTCTCACTCTCTCCATCTCCTTGCCGAATTATTGCCTCGTTCCTCAATCTTCTTGCCGTTTCTCCAAGATCAAGATCAAGAATCGAGTAAGTCTTCTCCCTTCTCCTTTTCTTTCTTAGCCGAGAATGCATTCCTTGTTGTTTGGACAAACCCTAACCGAGGAGGGTGTTTTTCCCTTGTAGCCGAGACCTTCTTAGTTGTTCTTGGAGGCTGCCGATTCTCCTTCTTCTTCTTGAGGAGGGTGCCGACCAGTCTCTTTCTTCTCCTTGAGTCGTTGCAAGACTTGGTTCAAGAAGCTTGCCCGAGAGGCATTTTCGCAAGCCTTGTTAGGGTTGTTGTTGTCGAAAACTCCATCCAAGTGGAGTTCTTGTTGCCGCACCATCTTTGCAAGACAACCTCTTCCTTGTTTTTCACTTTGGGTAGCCGAGACCTAGAGCACTCCCAGCCGAGGTCTTCTTAAAAGATTGTTGCAGCCGAGTCCCGGGTGGTTAGTTTTTCATCTAGCCGAGACTCCTTGTAGTTGGTTCCTTCTCAAAGTTTGTTTTTCTTTCCTTGGCCGAGAGCCTAAGGTGGCTGGTTGGTGGGGCCCTAATCGATTCTTTGTTAATTTACAAGCTCCGATCGAAGCCGAGTGAGTTCCTGCATCAAACCCTAACAACCGTGAGCAAAAATCCAAGCCGAGCACACTCCCGAGGTGAGTTCCTCCTCCTAGTCGAGAGCATGGTTGGTGTGGTTAGGGGAGTGTTGTTTGTTTTCTGACGAGCTAACATGTGTTTTGTTCTTGTTGAGGTGAAACCGAGCAGGTTCCCGGTAGTTACCGTGAGAAGGCCGAATTTAAGCCCTAGCCGAGAGCTCCCTTGAACATTCCCAAGGAGCTTGGCCGAGAGCCTGTGGGGCTTGTTAGGTAGCTTTCTGGCTCTTGTTTCTTTTGGCTTGTGGTTTTAGTTAGATAGTTTAGTTCTTAATGTATTTTGGTTGTTGTTTTCTAGGTTGAGTTTCTGCAGCTCAATGAGCTTTATAGAAGTTTTCTGCTTGTTTCCAGGTAAGGATTTCTTACCGCGGTTGTGTGGACCCTGCGAGTACTTAATAGCATATCGTATCTTGTAACTGTATGAGGTTTCTAGTGGATAGGATTCGTGTTTTCTCTTGATGGCATGTTTGGTTTTGTTCATATTCTGTTTATTCCATGCTAGGGTTTTCTTATTCTGGCATATCCATGTTTCCTCTTCTTATTTTGTTAGTTTCATGCTAGGGTTAGACAGGTAATGTATATTTTCTAATGGTTAGGCTAGTTTGTGTTCCTGTACTTAGGAGACCGTTAGGGGTTACTAGTTTAGGTCCAGCTTAGGTAAGTCCCCGATGGGCACCAATGCATTGCACGTGTATGTAAGTCCCCGATGGGCACTACACTGTTGGCAGTATGTGTAAATCCCTGATGGCCATCATAATGTAGCTAGGGAGTGTAAGACCCCGATGGGCATCTCCGTGTTCCTAGCTGGAGTAAGACCCCGATGGGCATCCTAGATGTGTAAGTCCCCGATGGGTATCACTATTTTGCGGAGTAAGACCCCGATGGACATCCTTGTGTGTAAGTCCCCGATGGGCATCACTGTGTCTAGTAGGAGTAAGACCCTCATGGGCATCTTTATGTGTAAGACCCCGATGGGCAGCATCGCGTCTTAGGTTGTGTAAGACCCCGATGGGCATCAAGGTGTAGAACCTAGTGTAGGTTGTAGCTGTAAGTCCTTGAATAGGCAAGTTCTAGGAGTGATGGATAGCCTAAACCAAGTTGTTTGCTCTGAGTTAGTGTATGGTTGCATGTTTGGTGTGCTAGATGAAATGTCTTCGTATTGCACCCCAGTTGGGGATTCTTACTGAGTGACTCATTGCTCACCCTTATTTTTCTGTGGTTTTCCACCAGGTAACTTGGGACAGAGGCTGGATGGCTAGGAGAAAGCTGTTGAATGATCATGGACGGCTGAACTCTGAGACAAGCTTTTATCTTTTTCTTTATCTAGATTTAGCATGTAGTTGAACTTGAGTTCTTAAGGAAAAACTTGTTTATGTTTTCTCGAACCGTTTTCTATGATTTCAAAGAAAGTACTGATCAGTCACCTTACTTGTTGGTTTTACTTAATGGATTCATGGATTTTTTTTAATTGTGTTGTTTGAAAAGATTTAAATTGGTACTCTGAATGTTGTTTTCATGTTTTCATTCATGCATGCTAAGTAAAGATCTAGGTTTAAGGCCATTTTTCGGGTTGGGTCCTTACAGCTCTGTTCTTCCGATTTGAGCAGTCACTTTCCTTCTCATGGCTAATCTAGCTTGTGACTTTAACCATTGAAATGACGATCGAATTTGAATCGTTGCTTAGGTTAGAGCGACAATTGGGCTTTGGCGACGGTGCATTTTTCTTCACACCGTTTGATCGAAACGTTTGCTATTCAGTTGATTGGCATCTGTCTGTAGTTAATAATTGATATGATGGTAAAAAAGGTTTACTGATTTATTGAAATTCAGAAATTGCAGTAAAAGAAAAAAAAATACAAATAAAGTAACATTAAACTAATATAAACTTCTAGCATAAGCAGATAGGAAATATTAAAATTTAGCATGCATGGAGCAAAAATTAAAGGGTACCATTATGCTCTGGCTCTTTTAACATGCTTGAGCGCTCATTCCTCATTTAATGTGAATGAAGATATTCCGCGTTGGACATCCTCATTCCACTAATGCTTCAATCTCTGGCCATTAACCGCGAACTCATTCTCAGTGGTTTTATTCTTAATCCAAGGTGCTCCAACTGCTTTTACCTGAGTAATATAAAATGGACCAGACCGCTTGGATATAAGCTTTCCTGAAAACAGACAAAGTCTAGAGTTAAATAATAACACTTGCTATCCAACCTCGAAAGTACGAGGGTTCAACCGTCGGTCATTCCATCTCTTGGTTTTCTCTTTGTATAGCTTCAAATTTTCATACGAAAAAATACTATGATCTTCCAAATTGAGCAATTGCATCATTCTTATCGCTCCTGCTTTCTACAGGTCTAAATTTAATCTTTTTAATGTCCAGTAAGCTTTATGCTCAAACTCGATCGGTAAATGACATACTTTCCCATACACTATCCTATACGGTGACATGTTCTATTTATGACATCTTTAATGTTGTTCTATAGGCCCAAAGTGCATCATTTAGTCACATGGACCAATCCTTCTGGTTAGGTCCCACAACTTTATCTAGAATTCCTTTTGATCTCTCAGTTTGAAATCTTGGCTTGTTCATTGGTTTACGGATGATAGGGTGTTGCAATGTGATGCTTGATATTGTACTTATGCAGCATATGTGACATTGCTCTGTTTATGAAATGTCCGCCTGTCCCTTCATCGCTGATGACTGCTAGTGGCATTCCAAACCTTGTAAAAATATTCTTGTGAAGGAATCTTATAACAGTCTTGACATCATTCTTAAGCGTAGCTATTGCTTCTATCCATTTTGACACGTAATCAACCGCTAGAAGAATGTACAAATTTCTTCTTGAACTAGGAAATGGACCCATGAAATCGATTCCCCAAACGTCGAATAACTCAACCTCTAAGATCGAAGTCAATGACCTTTCGTCTTTTTTTCCTATGTTTCCCTTTCGCTGGCATTTATCGAATGTCTTTTCATAATGATGCGCATCCTTAAATACACTAAGCCGAAAGTAGCCGAATTGAAAAATCTTTGCTGCATTTCACATTCCTCTAAAATGTCCTCTATACAGCGATGCATGACATGATTCTAGAATTGTCTTCTTCTCATGCTCTGCTACGCATCAGTGTATTATACCGTCAGCGCATTGCCTATAAAGATGTGGTTCATCCCATAAATAGAATTTTGCGTCATGAAATAAGCGTTTTCCTTGTTGTTGCATCATCTGGGATGGAATGATGTGGCTTGCTAAATAATTGGCAATGTTTGCGAACCAAGGAGAAATTCTTTCTTCTATTACCTTGTGTGCAAAAACTTGCTCATCAGAGAATTTTTCTGATATGCTGACCATAGTTGAGTCGGGATATGTGACCTCTAATCGTGATAGGTGATCTTCCACTACATTCTCATATCCCTTTTTGTCCTTGATTTCTATGTCAAACTCTTGCAGAAGAAGTAACCGTATAATCAGCCTTGGTTTTGCATTAGCTTTGCTCATCAAATATCTTATGGCAACATGATCAGTGAACACGGTTACTTTCGATCCGACAAGGTAGGAACAAAATTTTTCCAATGCATAAACTACTGCCAGAAACTCTTTCTCTGTAGTTATGTAGTTTTATTGTGTTTCCATTAGAGTTCTACTCGCGTAGTAAATTGTATGGACTAGTTTCTTTTCTTTTTGTCTTAGAATAGCTCCTATTGCATAGTCACTAGCATCGCACATGAGATCGAATGGTTTTCCCTCAATCAGGCGTGATCATTATTGGTGCAGAAATTAGAGCCTTTTTTTGTTGCTCAAATGCATGAAGACGTCGTATGTTGAAATTGAATGTTCTCTCTGTTTCCAAGAATTCGCACATGGGTTTTGCTATTTTTGAGAAATCCTTAATGAATCACCTATAAAACCCAGTGTGGCCTAAGAAACTGCACACCCTCTTTCATGTTTTGTGGTGGCTCTAATCTTTGCTTCCACTTTTGATTGATCAACCTCGATTCCTTTCCTTAAGATTTTGTGTCCAAGGACAATTCCTTCGGTTACCATGAAATGATTCTTCTCCCAATTGAGTACTAAATTTGTTTTTTTCGCATCGACGAAGCACTCTTTCAAGGTTTGCTAAGCAATTACGAAAGTTCTATCCAAATACTGTGAAGTCATCCATGAAGACTTTCATAAGTTCTTCGAGCATGTCTGAGAAAATCGACATCATACACCTTTGAAAGGTAGCAGGTGCATTACATAATCCAAACGACATTCTTCTAAAGGCGAATGTTCCATAGGGGCAGGTGAACGTAGTCTTCTCTTGATCCTTAGGGTCTATTACAATTTGGTTATAGCCAGAATATTCGTCTAGGAAACAGTAGTACTTCTTTCTTGCGATGCGATATAATATTTGGTCGATAGAAGGTAATGGAAAATGATCCTTCCTTGTGGCTTTGTTCAACTTACGATAGTTCATACACACTTGCCATCATGTAATGGTTCGTGTTGCAATTAATTCATTTTTCTAATTACGAACGACGGTGGTGCCTCCCTTTTTAGTTACACATTGGATTTGACTAACCCATTGGCTATTTGATATGGGATAGAGGATTCCAGCATCTAACCATTTCAGGATTTTCTTATTTACTACCTCCTTCATGGCAAGATTTAATCGTCTTTAATGTTCCATTGAGGTTCTGACATCGTCCTCTAGAATGATTTTGTGCATACAAAGCGTGGGGCTGATGCCTACTATGTCTTCCAGAGTCCATCCAATTGCATTTTTATATTGCACAAGTAGTGCCAGTAGGACTTGCTCGTGCTCCATGGTTAGGTTTGAAGGTATGACTACTATTATCGTCTCCTTTTCTCAAAGGTAGGCATATTTTTGGTGATTGGGTAGAGGTTTTAGCTTCAGTATAGGAGGTTCGTCTGCTGCTTGCATGTTGTTCCCATATCTAGTGTCTCGTAATAATGCACTCTTTCTGCTGCGTCCTCCATTTCTTCATCTTGCAAATCCTCTGGTTCCTTGATATGGTCCTCTATAGTCAGCCATTCCTCTTGTTGCGTGGACATAATTGCTTCTTCCAACAGTACTTCCAGGTGGCTGATGTCGAAGCTATCTTCTATGTCAAGCTGCTTCATCGAGTTGAATATGTTGTACTCAATTTGCTGGTCATTCATCCTTAGGGTGATCGTTCCTTTGTAGACATCTACTAATGTGTGCCCAGTCTTCAAGAATGGTCTTCCCAAAATGATTGGAACTTTTGGATTTGCTTCGTAGTCTAGAATGATGAACTTCGTGGAAAAAACGAACTTGTCGACCTGAATCAAAATGTCTTCGATCTTTCCGTTAGGACGAGTTATTGACCTATCGGCAAGCTGAATTATGACTGTTATTGGTCTTGCTTCACCTAATCAGAATTTCTTATAAATCGATAGGGGCATTAGATTTATGCCATCACCTAAATCGCACAGTGCTCGCTCAATGCGGGGTGATTATCGATTTTTATCGGAATGGTAAACTATCCTGGATCAACTTCTTTCTAGGAGATTTTAATATAAATAATTGCACTACATTCCTCGTTCAATGCTACTACTTTGAATTCCTCGAATTTGCTCTTTTCCTTAAGTGCATCATTCAAGAATTTCATATAGTTTGGCATTTGTCGAAGTGCATCTATTAGAGGTATGTTAATGTGAATTTGTTTCAAAATATCTGTGAATTTTTCGTAATTCAACTCATTTCCCTTTCATTTAAGCCTGTGAGGGTACGGTGGCTGTGGTGGTTGGTAAAGAGGTCATGGTTTCTCTTCATTCTCGCCTCCCTTTTTTGTTGTGATGGCCTTCTCGTCATCCTTTATTGGCTTTTTTGGTGGGGTCCTTGTTCCTAGGAAATTATTAATTTCTTCACTGTCCACCAATGGTTTTTCGATTTGTAACTCGACTGCGTGAACTTGCTCCTTGCCATTTTGGCTAGATCCTTCCGTATCTTATGGTAATTGTCCTAGAGGTCTAGCCTTTAAATCTGCGGCGATTTGTCCAATTTGCAACTCCAAAGCCCGAAGTGTTGCTTGCTGAGTTTTTAACATAGTTTGATGCTCCATCATGACCATGTCATTTTTTGCTATGTAATCATTCAGTGCTGAATCTGTCCACACATTTTGCTGATAGGTGCTTCTTGAATTCAAAGGTGTGCGCTTCTATCCCATTTGGTTAGCATTGCTGCTCTGTCCTCCCATGAGAAATTTTGGTGTTTTTTCCATCCAGCATTGTATGTGTTCGAGTAGGAATTGTATGGCAGACGCGAATTAGAATTTTCAATGTAATTGATAGACGCGAATTAGAATTTCCAATGTAATTGATAGACGCGAATTAGATAGCTCGTACGCATGATCACCCCCACAGAGTTCGCAGAATTCAGGAGTTAATTTCTCAACTGCTGATGCATTTTGAGGTGTAGTCATTTGTGCGTTCTTCAGTGTATTAGTTAGCGGGGCCAATTGAGCTTTTATGGCGGTCATTTCACTCAGCTCGAACTTGCTTCCTCCCTTTTCTTAGATACAACCTCGGCTTACCCTAGTGGCATGATTATTAGCAGTTGTTTCAATTATTCTTAGCGGTCAACCTTTTATGTCTCAATTAATATAAGCATGCAAGGCAACCACATCATCGATATAGTTATTAGGTACAAGAACGACACAACTAAGAAAACCAAAGTCCTTACCTTATTACCTAAATCACATATATTAATTTGTCCCTCTAATTAATTAACATGCATACACCTATTAAGCATATTCTCCACTACTTGTTTATTCCATTCAATTCAATCCTCTACTAGAATTATCAGCGCATGACATATTAGTAACATAAGATGATTAATTCATAACCCAATTTCGATATTAACTTCACCTATTTTAGCCTATAGTTTAGTTATTTTTCCAACTCATAATTCATAACCTTGGCATGGGTAACATTACGATCTACCACAAACTAGACACCATTAATAATTTCCTACATATATTCACACAATTACTATCACGCAATGATACAAATAACTACATAATCATTTTGGAAAAAAATTCATCCAATACAATTTTCTAAATTTTTTGATATCACAAAAATAATAAATCGAGAGTTAATTACGGAGCATATGTATTCTTGGGGACTATAAACTGTAACTCATTTGCAATTGTAACTCATGCATCCATACTTTTTCTGTTGCTTGCTTTATTCATATATATTAAGGACACTTCTATTCGATTCTTATGATTGTTGTTTAACAAGTGAGTTAGGTAAAAAGTTTTTTATTTATATATAGAAATTTGAAAGAAATGTTTGTACATTTTTTACTTAGAAACCTTATTGTAATAATTTGAAAAGAAAAGTTGAACCGGTCAACAATCTATCAACGCAAATATATATTTGGAATGTATTAAATTTGTTTGCACAAAAATATGGATTGCACTCCTTGAATATAGATGAATAAAGTAGTTAACAAACCTTGTAACATTTGAGTCACATATAAATAATTATAACAATCAAGGAATTCTTTATTTCCATGAATTTTTTAGGTTTTGCTATTTTAAATTGTGTATTAGGTCTTGTGATAATACGTGTTTCTCTAACAAAGAAATTTATGCGGATAACAAGTAATTCTTTTCCCTCATTAATCGTTGAACTTCAATCTATCATTAGTCTTTGACAAATATAGCCAATAAAAATTGTTAAATTTTTTTCTTCAATAATATTGATTTTCTCCTTGATTATAAAAGCTGGATGAATGACTATTGAACAATCATTCCAATTTCTAAGTTTACAATTTGACAACCAAGAAAATAATTAAACAAAGTACAATACACATAAAGGATGAGATTGAGATCAAACTTTTTGTCAATACTACCTGTGTTATTATTGTTTGCATATATTGCTAAAGCCCAATATAGTGGTGGAATTTTTGATATCACTAAATCTGGCGCAAAACCGAATGAGGATGTTACTACGGTAAGTATCTTCTAATTTGATGACCCTTTTAATTTATAAATAGAAAACATTTATTTGGAGTAGAATTTAATTTATAGGCTTTAGCAACCGCCTGGAAGGAAGCATGTGCATCGACCACTCCAAGTAAAGTGTTGATTCCAAAAGGAGTTTACAAATTACAACAATCTGAACTTAAAGGCCCTTGCAAGAGTTCTATTGAGCTTAAAATTGATGGAACATTACAAGCTCCCGCAAACCCAGAAGGAGAAGGATGGGTCGTTTTGGAATATGTCGACAAATTGACTTTGTCAGGCACTGGGATTCTTGATGGCCAAGGAGAAGCAGGGTGGGCAAAGAACGATTGTCACAAAAAGAAGGAATGTGCCAAGCTTCCCATGGTAAATGCTTTAATTACAAGAGATTTTTGTGCTTATCCTAACAACATACAAAATTTATTACATAATATTAATTAACATATACATATCAACACTTAAAAGTTTTTTTTTACTTTTTTGTAGAATTTGAGACTTAATTTCGTCACCAACTCAATTGTGAAGGACATAACTTCATTGGATAGTAAGAATTTTCATATCAATCTTATGGGGTGCAAAAATCTTACTTTTGATCACGTGACAATTACTGCACCAGAGAATAGCCCTAATACTGATGGAATTCATATTGGACATTCGGAGCAGATTAATGTTATGAATACAAAAATCGCAACTGGAGATGATTGTGTGTCTGTAGGGTATAGTAACAAACAAATAGCTATTAGTAATGTCACTTGTGGACCAGGACATGGAATTGCCATTGGAAGCTTGGGCAAATATAAGACCGAAGAAACTGTGGAAGGAGTTACCGTGAAAAACTGCAAACTAATTAGTACTACGAATGGTGTCCGAATTAAATCATGGCCAGATTCTGCCGTCGGATACCCAGTCTCTGACATGCATTTTGAAAATATTGAAATGGATAATGTTAGCAATCCTATCATTATAGACCAAGAATATTGTCCATGGAATCAATGCAACAGAAAGGTATATGTTGAAATTATGACCTATTCATTTTTAACTTATTATTAACTTGTAACTACTATTAAAAAAGCTCGAAGTATAAGCTATATATTTTATGTATTTATATATATATATTTTGACTATTATGTTTAGGTTCCATCAAGAATTAAAATCAGCAAAGTTAGCTTCAAGAATATTAAAGGCACTTCTGCTAGTCCAGTGGCAGTCAAACTTGTTTGTAGTAAGAAACTTCCATGTGAAGATGTGGAAATTGCTGATATTGATCTCACTTACAATGGAAAAGAAGGACCGATTATTTCTGAATGTGCAAACGTCAAACCAATCGTTTCTGGAAAGCAAAACCCTCCCATATGTGCTAAGCCTGCTCCTACGGATGCTCCATCAACTTACTAATCTTTTTACAATGACATAATTTGTTAATGAGGAACTATTTAAAGATTCAATTTTTATTTTAGTAAAATAATTAATTATGTAACATTTCGTTGTAATTTACTACAAATTTAAGTTTGTTGTTCCCTTTAATAAACGGTGTAACGACCCAAAAATTTTAGAATTTATTATGTAGTTTGACCCCAAAATTATTATAATAAATATAGTTTGAGATGTTTCCTTGAAATAATTCTTAATTAGTTTACCATATTTGCAATCTTGGAATGAAATGTAAGAAAGCCTAAGGTAATACATTAGAATTAAAGAAGGATTTTATTTGAATCTTGGCATAAGATTTGACAAAGTACGTCCTTGTGTAAACTACCATAAAATTATAGTGAGCAATCATATAAAATATGATTTTGCAGAATAATGAAAATGAATGACCTAAGAAATTCAAATATATACAAAGGAAATAAAATAAAATAATCAAAGAAATAGGAAATTGGAACTTTGGGTGCTTATTTGCCGTATTAAGGAGGGTTTAGATCGATGATTTACTAAATTCTGCTTGAAAAACTACATCCAAACGATTTTATGTAACTCCTCATTTCTAATAATTCATTTCTAATCAATCAAAATAACCCACGATCGGAGTAGTAAGAGCATAGTGGAATGATCCAACATCATTCCTAGCATGTTAGGTTATGGATGACCTTCGCGATTAGCTGACTTTTAATTTGTGACAAATATTAGAGATACAAATTCAGAATTACACTGAAAAGATGCCAAATCACCTATATTTCCCATTCTCGATAACAAAGTTATGCCAACATCATTCCTAGCATGTTAGGTTATGGATGACCTTCGCGATTAGCTGACTTTTAATTTGTGACAAATATTAGAGATACAAATTCAGAATTACACTGAAAAGATGCCAAATCACCTATATTTCCCATTCTCGATAACAAAGTTATGTGTTAATCAGGGCGTCCGACCGAAATTTCACGATGAGCTCATATGCATTTTCCCAACAATGAGCGTCCGACCAAAATAAAGCAAGTCTTAGCTTTAACGCAAAGCTAATAGGCTTATGTGAAGAGCATGACAATATATTTATGAACAAAATTGTAGCATTGAAGGATTGCTCCAAGTGGTAAGAATTCTCGAAGCATTTGTTGGATGCGGAATTAGGCAAGGTCGACCAAGGCAAAATGCAAACAATTAGATCGAAGTCTCGCTCTCTTATCTTCTGTTTCCTGCATTTTAAATTATTTACTTCCATTTAGCATGCATTTCATTCATAGGTCACAATTTTCTAGATTTTACCATTTGATTAAGCGCATGCATTTCATTTCACTAAGATGCGAGTTTACTATTTCCTTTAATTATTATAATAAGGAGTCAACATTTATCCTTGAAAGATTAGCATTAGCATTATTATCGCAATTCGAGATTCTTAATATGAAATTAGCTTTTTCTTAAAAGAATTCTTAAATTCTCCTAGATTCAAACCTAGCAACAGAATATTCTTTATCGTGCATGGCAGAAATAATAAAAAAGTTACAAAGAAGCCTAGAGACTGAGATAGCGTATTTAGTTAAGAAAATAATTAAGTTTGGGGAAGCTAAGCCGCACATTCATTGTGCACAATGAAAATTTTAAGTTTGGGGATGAGGGAAAGCCCGAGTAAAGAATGTTGAGAAAGAAAAGAGTGATCGAGAGCAGCATTAAAAAAATTAGAAAATAAAGATCAATGCATTTTGGGTAAAATAAAGACACGAAAAGAGCCAATAGCCATAGGAATTCTCAGAGTACTCCACTTAGATGAAATGCTTTATACTCAAGCAACTCATTCTAAGGAGTACAGAATTGTAGATATGAGTGCAACACAAAACGAATGCGTAAAGCACAAGCGGAAATCCTTGAGGGATCTAGAGACTTAAATAATAGTCTTGATAAAATGTGCTGGCCAAAACTAAGTGATAAAAGTAGTTGAATCCAATAGATCGAGTAAAGGGAAATACTTGTAATGAGGAACAATTTGCCTGTCACAATAGGGAGGATTTTGAAGTGAACTTGAATATTTGGGAAAGTTAGAAAATAAAAAAGAGAAGGTAGTTTTATGCTAAGATTTTGAGATGCCATAAGATCTGCTAGAGTTAACCTTAAGAGGAGAAAAATTGACTTAGAATAAAAAATGCTAATGGGTAGAACAAGCATTGCACATGACAAGGAATGCTTCACGTTTGAGGGTTTGGTAGCTCTCAAATAGAGCATATTTTAGGCTATTTTTATTCTGAATGTTTCTAAGGTTCAAGAGAAATAGTTGAGTTATAATGAGTAATTTTAAAATAAAATCTTCTAGAAGTCGCATGCATCCATTAATCAGTATAAAAAGTACAGCTTTGTTATTAAAGCATAAATATTGAATAAACTGTGCTAAAATTGCTCCAATGCAAGAAACGCAGAACTCTCATGTTGGAAGGATGAACAAATGTGAACAGAGAGAAGTAAAATAAAAATAATGCACTCACAAGGTAGTCGTGTTCAAAGAGTCACACCAACAAGGAAAGAAATGAGAAATCAATCAAGCAACTAATCCGGCGTCAATCAAGAAATTTTAGCAATGATCAGAAGATTCATGAATTCATGAATATTTTCCAACTCATCCAAACGTTTTAGCCAAGTCAAAAACCTCTATATACAAGGAAAGAAGCTACAATCGATGTGCTGGTCGGTTGGCCAGAAGCCAATCCATGCAAAAACGACTAGCGATGTCCATATGAGCTGATGATAAGAAGTCTGAACATCTTCAGAACCGCACAAATTCCAATTTTATTTTTATTTCGTAACTAGGAGTAGATTGTAGAATTATAGAATTTTAATAAACTTTTAGTAATGTAATATCTAAATTTCTATTATCATCTATTGTTCATTTCTATGATGTGATAGCTCTCAAATAGAGCCCAGTTTTAGGCCATTATAGTTTGCATTATTCTAGGGATGAAAGGAAATAAACGGGTACATATAACAACTTTTGAGTAAGAACCAATAGAAGTTGCATGCATTCATAATTCAGCATCACAAGTACAGTTTCACGGTTTAAGCCCAAATATTGGATAATTGCACTAATAAGTGATGCAATGCAGGAATATGCAAAACGTTTACGCGGGAAGGACAAATCAATTCGAACGACGATCCAATCGACGGAATCCTGCATCTATAAGGAAGTCGCGTTCAAAGAATCACACCAATAAGAAAACAAACAGAGAATCAATTAAGCAATTAAGAGAGCATCAATCACAGAAATCCCAGCATAAATCAATAGATCCTGCATTCATGAAGATTTTCCAACTCACCTCAACTTGCTAACTAAGTAATTCACCTCTACAAATATCAATGGGGAAGCCGAGGTTCGAGGAGCTCGTAGGTTGTCTAAAAGCCAACCTTATGGAAAAGAAAATGGTGGTGACCGTGGAAGTCGATGACAAAGGGATTGCACACTTCAGAACCACATCAATTCCAACTTTTTACTATTTTTCTTAAGAGTAGTTTATAGTTGTGAAAATTTAGTAGTGGTAATAAAATTGGCTGATTTTAACCTTCTACTTATGTTTATTGTTATGTTACTTTACAAGAGTTTTCGATGAGGATTTATTTGTAGTGTAGGTTATCATGTTTTACACTACTGCATTTTTATTTAATATACATGCATCGATTAGCTACCAGCCCATGTAACCTGCGGCGAGTTCGGAAGAAGGAACCACAGGATGATCCAGTATGCTACGTTAGGATTCAGTGAAAATCTTTTCACCATTCGAAGTGTTAGGAATAACCTTACGAACAGTTGCGTCGCCATGAATTAGTATGGAGATCGCAGTGGAAGTTTGATCTGCCATAAATCATAACTAGTCTCGCATTCTTAATATTTTCTATAGCTGTCTTCTTATCACTACTCATTGCATTCACGTTTAATTACTATTAGCATTCATATTTATTCACTATTAGCATTTAGAATTAAAACACACAACAATTTCAAACCAATTCTTTATTCATTTCTCATAACTCTCACATTAATACTATTAGTCCTAAACATCGATCCTTGTGGAAAACGATATAATATAAATACTTATTACTTGTTGCATTCTGACAGCGTATACTTGCACGCAAGTGATTCCCAGCTACACTTAGCAATAGGTTAAGCCCAGAGTTAATTATTGTACATTTATATTAGCACTCGGAATTAACCACCAAGTTTTTGGTGTCGTTGTCGAGGATTAATAAATTAGAATTTTTATTATTAAGGTGAGAGTAGTTTTTATTTATTTAAAGGTTGAATACTTGTATTTTAGGGGAACCGAGATTCAAGGTAATACAAACAACTAGGTAAGAAGTCCCAACAATATTACCACAAGCATGAGGGTCAAAGATGGTATTTTATCACTTTGCGAATAAACAATGGAACAACAACAAAAATCCAGAACAAACACGTTTTTATCAACAACGAGGCTCTGTAGAAGAAACCAACGGGTAGTGATAAAACAAATGCTAACAGTAAAAAATATGAATGCAATGGGTAGTGATAAATAAACAGTCGTAGAAGATATTAAGAGCGTGAAACTAGTTATCGAGTCTTTTGCTTCCCTCTCTTAAAAGTACTTCCGCACTTAAAGATTTATGGCAGAACCATCTTCCTTTGCGAACTCTGTACTAACTCATGGCAACGTGAGTAATAGTGAGGTTATTCCTAACTCTCTAAATAATGCAAAGACTTGCCTTCAACATATAGTTGCATACTAAGTCATTGATTCCTTCTTCCGAACTCATTGCAAGTTATATACATGGGCAGCTAATTGATGCATATGTATAAAATAATAAATAAGTAGTGTAAAACTCTTTAACCTACACTCCTAACATGCTTCTACTCGATACTATTCATGCAAAAACTCCTATAACGTAGCATAGATATGAACACAAGAAGGAAGTTTAAACCAGTTGCTTTTATTACGACTATGAGATGTTTATGACTCAATTACTCATAGAAAATAATAAAAATGGATTTGGCTTAGTTGTGAAGTGTGCAGCCCCCTTGTCATCAGCTCATATGAACACCATCAGTTCCTTCTCGCATAGATTGGCTTTTGGTCATCCAACCAGCTTACTGAACCTCGACTTCTTTCTTTCAATTTATAGAGCTGATTTACTTGGTCAACAAGCGTAAGTGAGCTGGAGAATCCTTATTAACGCAGGATCTCTTGATTTTTGTTAGAATTTATTTGATTGACACCAAGTTAATTACTTGATAAATTCTCTCTTCATTCCTTGTTGGTGTGATTCTTTGAGCGTTACCGCCTTTTGAAACGCATGAGTCTTCTGCGTGTGTCACTGCTCGCATTACTTTGTCCCTCTAGCATAAGTGTTCAACATTCCCTGCATTAAATAATCTTTTTAGTGAAAATTCGTACAATATTCGTAATTAATCTGTGAACTGTGATTCTGATGCTACTTTATACCTGCAATTTCCTACTAATGATCATTTATTTCCCTTAATCCTAATGTTGCATTATGCCTTGAACGCACTAATGCCCTACGATTGTAGTTGGGGTTCTCTGAATAAAACTTCTTCTCCCTCTCTACCCGTGGACTAGCCGACACAACGTTGGTGAACCACGTAAATACTTGTGTGTGATTTCTGTTTTTCCTCCTCTTTTACGATTTCTTTATCTTTATTATTGATTGTTGATTGCCTTTTTAATAACACCTAAGAATAAAGCAAAATAATGTAGCCTAAAATACGCTCTATTTGAGAGCTATCAACCCTCAAACTTGAATCATTGCTTGTCCCAAGTAATGCGTACTACTAGCTACCTCATTGTAATAATTAGATCAACTTTTCCTCTTTCCATACATAAAATCAGCAAGTCTTATCGTATATCATTTCCTTAGCAATAACCTTCTTTCGCTTTTAAGCTTTCAAACTATCCCAAAGATTCAGGTTTTACTAAAAATCTTTCTTACCATGACTAACAGATTGTTTTTGATGGCCTAGGTTTTCATCTCGGTTTCCCATGTATGTTTCTCTTCTATTTCGGTTGTTTCGTATGGTCATTAGGGCAGTTCTAGCCTTCAAGGGTATTTTGGTCATTTTACCCCTAGGTCTAGTTTGGTCTTTTGTTGAGTTCTGGGTCATTTTTGCTTGTATCTAAGACCAGGGTTGTTTTTGCGTTTTGCAGGACTTCGAGGTTAGTTTTGCGGACTCGAGGCTTTGGGGTTGTTTTTTTTAGAAAAAAGGGCTTTAGTTTAATGGATTTAATTAAGGGAATAAAAAAAGGAAAAGAGAAAAAAAAGGACTTTGATTCCATTATGCTTTTTCTTGATCGATCAAAACCAACCAGAGAAAGCCCTCTCCCTTCTCTTTTCGAATTCCCCTTCTTCTTCTTTCCTTCTTGCCGTGGCCGAGCCCTAGCCATCGACCGTGTTGATCCTTACCGCGAGTCACACCGTCACCAAGACATCGCATCTAAGAACCCAAAATTTTAAAAACCGATCCTTATCTCATGCTGACTCAAAATTCAGTTACCAACATGAAAATTTTGAGATTCAAAATTTAAAACTTAAGATAACGGCCCCTGTTGCATTTTCTTTCAAATAATACATAATTACAAGCCCTTGGCCAAGGCAGTTCTAAAAAAACTTTATTCAAATAAGAAACAATAATGGCATCCACGCCAAGAGTTAACAACAGGTTTAAAACAGAAATAATAGGAGCTTAAAAACATATCATGCTACTGAGAAAAAGGACATCTATCCTAACAATAGCTTAGAGAACAATGGAGTGGCTCCACCCATTATCTCTTCATCACCTCCAAGCTGCCTGTCTCGGTGGTGACATCTGATTACTTGTGGAAAGAAGATAGCCACATAAAGGGTGAGTATAAAAGAATACTCAGTAAGAATTCCCCAACAAGGGTACAATGCACAAAGAATAACTCAACATGCTAGCAATACATATCTATTCTCGTCTCAACATAACTTACTAACTGTCCATGACTTTCGTTACATGTCTTTCTCGATCAATCAGCATACTTTCAGCTCAACTTAGCCTTTTTACTAGGTCATGAGGTTCTTTGCATGACTCACTTGTGAGGCCCCCAAGACACTCACTTAACTTTAGCAATAAAACTGGTTATAATACGTTACACAACTTTCTTTTGAGGCCCTTGAGACACACACCTAAATGCAGGAAAAATAGGTTATGAAATTCGTTACATAACTCTCTTGTGAGGCCCTTGAGACACTCACATGTTCTAGATAATATGACTGGTCATGAAGTTCGTTACACAACTATCTAGCTCAAACACAACTTTTCTCTACTGGTGTACCGGCGACACCGGTCCAGGTGAGCCATCTACCTGACACTCGGTGCGTGTACGCATAAATCACATGCAATTGGATACCAGTCAGGTGTAGGCCTACACAAGCCAACATGGTCTAGGTCCACATGTCGTATACGCGTATGTGCTTTAGATGCCGGGAAAGAGCTCACTCTGGGGCTAGTGCATCAGTACACCTTTCCATTCTGTCTAGAGCCCGACACTTGGGTACTCTAAGTGTCCAGGATTAGCATAGTGAGCTGATCATGTTAGACGAGAGTTAGGGTCTCTCGAAATTCTAGGGGTTATATTGATAACCCAAGTGGAGATCCGTAGAGGATTCTTTAGCCGAGAGTTAGAGACTTTCGATGGTTTGAGCATGCTGTTGATTGGACTTGTGTTGATAATGCCTATTTTTTGTTTAGCTTGCTTGTATGCTAGGATGCTAGATGATGTGACCTTTGTACTCACCCTTTCTGTGGTTTTTCCCCCAAGTAACTTGGGACAGCACTAGGGTAACTAGCGGAGGAGTTGATGGATCATGGGAGTCCGTTGCATCGTCTCTTTCATTATTTATAGTTTCAGCATGTTAGATTTTTTTTAAGGAACTTGTTTTAGAACTGATTTTATATACTCTGGTCGAGGCTTTAAATTGTATTGTTTTGAACTATGGTTTTTGGATAGTCACTTTTCTAATATATGTTGAGTTCGTTTGAATGTTTCAATTGTCGAACTATTTTAATGGTTTAAAACCTCATACATGCTGAGTAAAAACTATCTTTAAGACTATTTTAGAGTCGGGTTATTACATTGTTCGTTTGAATGTTTCTTAAGCAATCAGTTCTAGTTTACGTTTACCCAACATATTCTATCAAGACTTTCTAGGCCTTTATATACTTAGAGGATTTCCATTATGCTTTTCGCATTCCTCATGGGTTGCACTGATTTCTATAATTCCATAGTTCTTAAGATGTCACGTTTGAGCATAAAACTATTCACCTAAGCAAAAGAATTTAAGCTTGTGCTTTCCATAGACATCGAAATACTTAAAGAGTCCGAAGGCTTATTTACACTTCAAAAAACTTTTATTCTATCCAGAATATGATGATCTTAATTATATATATATATAGTTATGCTTCTTTCGATCACTCTTTCTTTTCAGCATTCACTCCTCGGGCTATCCTCACCCCAAAACTTAAAGTCTTCATTATCCCAATGAAGGTGAGGCTTAATTTCCCCAAACTTACTACTACTGTGATTGCAGTACTTTATCTCAAGCTCTAAAACTTCCTTGCAAAATTTTAGTCTTGTATGTCTTTCATGATAAAGATTATTCTAATGCTAGGTTTGGATCAAAGGGAACTTAAGAATTCCTCTAATTGAAAGTGCGTTTTCTGCTATGTTTAGTTTTGAAATAATAATGCTATCTTAAGCTTTCAATCAAAAATTGATAATTTATTAGATAATCAAGCATGAAATAGCACAATGTTTAAATTTAATGAATCTAGATGCATGATCCTATCAAAATTAAATTCTGACTACTAGTGAAACGCATATGAAAGGAAATAAATGTATTATGGAAAATAAGAGTGCGAGTGTAAAGACTCGACCCGAATGGGGTTCTAAAATAGGCCTTTACCTCAATGCATACATTCAAAACTACAGTCAATGTGCAAAATGGTGATTCGGATTCTAAGTAAAAACTAAAACAAAAAACATCCATTTAAAAAGTCAACATAATTTCCTGAAACCTGTCCCTGTTTCCAAGCACCTGTTCCAAGACAAATACATTTCCAAAACTCACTCTGATCAGAGATTTATTTAAAACATTCAAACTTTCCAATAGTTACAACAGTCCTAGAATCCGAAAATACAGTCAGAAACAACCTAGGGCTCCGTGCCCAACTACATGCATTCAGAGGACATTTAAAACATAAATACATAAATACAAGACTCAGAGTTCAAAACAACGGGTTTCCATGATCACAGCTCCTCCTCCAGCCATCTTGTCTCGCACCATGGTTACCTGTGGAAAACCACAAAATAAGGGTGAGTAACAAATTACTCAGTAAGAATCCCCAACCGGGGTACAATACGATAACATCTCATTTAGCACACCGACATGCAACCATACAATGACTTAGAGCAAAACGGTTGGTTTAGGCTATGTGCTAACACTAGAGCTAGCTTATCAAGGGCTTTCAACTACAGCATATCCTAGGTTCTACACCTGGATGCCCATCGGGGTCTTACACAACCTAGGATACAATGACACAATGATTCCCATCGTGGACTTACACACAAGGATGCCCATCGGGGTCTTACACCTCTAAACAATGATGCCCATCGGGGTCTTACACATACGGATGCCCATCGGGGTCTTACACCTCAATCAATGATGCACATCGGGGTCTTACACATACGGATGCCCATCGGGGTCTTACACCTACGGATGCCCATCGGGGTCTTACACCTCAAAACAATGATGCCCATCGGGGTCTTACACCTACGGATGCCCATCGGGGTCTTACACATACGGATGCCCATCGGGGTCTTACACCTCTAGCTATCAATGCTGCCCAACGGGGTCTTACACATCTAGGATGCCCATCGGGGTCTTACTCCAGCTAGGATCACTGAGATGCCCATCGGGGTCTTACACTCTCGAGCAGCCTTATGATGCCCATCGGGGGCTTACACACAAGGGAACACTGCAGTGCCCATCGGGGACTTACCTACATTATGGATCACCTGCCTAGCACTAACATGGAACAAGAATATGCGAAGATAAAAGACCCTAACCTGTAATTAATATAACAGAAACACTAGTACAACACAAACCTGGAAGCAAGAGAAAACATGTAACCTATCCACTAGAATTTCATACAATCACAAGAAATGGCATACTATCAATTATTGGCAGGGTCCACACAACCTCGGTAAGAAACCCTTACCTGGTTGGAGGGCAACTACACACAAGAAACCTAAGCTGCGATCGAACCAGAGCAACCTAAAGCGAACCTAACAAACACAACAATAATCACAATCCATAGGCCTAAATATAATAAAATAAACAGGGCTCGGCTCGAGAGCAACTCACGCGGCGCGACTGACACGCGAACGGGCAGGCTGCACAGCGAGGCTGCTGATGGGCGCTAGGGCGCGAAGCTACGCGCGGACTAGGACACGGGCGCAGGCTAGGCTAGGCAAAGGCGTGCGGCGTGGCTCGGCACAGGGAACGGTGCATGGGCTGGGCGACGCGACGAGCTACAGGGATGCGCATGGGGCGATGCAATGCGACGGCTACAGGAATGTTCGTGCTGGCACGGCGAGCTACAGGGACGCGCGATCTGGTGCGGAGCGGCCGGGGCGAGGGCTGTGCTACTCGGATCTGGGCGATCTGGCGCGGAGCGGCTTGGGCGAGGGCTGTGCGACGTGACGGCTACAGAGTAGGGCGACTCGGGGCTGGGTGGCCTGGCACTACGCGCGGCTGGGCGAGCTGGGAGGCTAAAGCTGGCAACCTGGGCGAGCAGGGGGCTAGGCTCGGGCTGGGGCTCGGGCTTGGCTGAGAGGAAGAGAGAGAGAGAGAGAGAGAGAAACAAAAAGGGGAAAATGGGATTTTCCTATTTTTCTCCAACCTTATCCTATTTTAAATAGCCTTAAAATCCTTAAAATCCCATTCCCCGGCTTCCTACTTCGAGACCCGACCGAAGAAATCTTTTCCAATAAATAAAACTCACTTAAATCGAACTCCCAAATCAACATTACAGGCAAGGGCTCATATCCCAAAGGAAGCACTCAACCAACAATAACTATGCCAAAACCCAAACCACATCCGAACTTCCGAACGACTAGCCCAAACATCTTGGGTCTTGCAACCAACAACAATCAAGCCTCGACAAAGGCAGGAGCGACCTTGGAATCCTGAAAATCCACAAATCCTGCTCGGGGAGCCAAAAGACCAAAATACCCCTAAGGGTTAAAACAGCTCTAACGACCCAACCGAACAACCGAATCTTGAACCGAAGGCACCTCGAAAACTGGGCTGTTACAATACTCCCTCCTTTTAAGACTTTCGTCCTCGAAAGTCCTAAGACGAAACAGCTTTAGGAAAACTCCACTGATTCCTAACCAACTGAACTTCTCGGCTAAGATAACACTAACCTTCTTCGAAAACCAAACCCTCTTGGGTTCTCAAAAACTCAAAGCCAAAATGCCATCCAGACTGCCACAAACTATCTCAACCAAGACTGGGCATATACTGAACTCCGAAGGGAAATAGATGCGATAAAGCTAGACGGCAAACCACATCCTCAACTCGCACCAACTCTCAAACGGCGTTACTCTCAGCAAACTCGAGGACTGGCCACAAACTCTAAAACTCTACACCATGCTGGCCAAACAACTGAACCTCCCAGGTTCCAGAAAACTAAACGACCTACTCTTACTTCACAAGAGACCAGAGAACCTCAAATCTTGCCTACAGCCTTAACGAAATACAAACGAATCACCAACTGGCGACTGATCCTAAAGGCAAACTTCTCCAACTAGAACGCGTCCTCAACACTTAAGCAACCATCTTAAAGAGAAATCGCCGAACCAAAGGCAAGAGGCACAATCCTGGCACACCAGACGGCTAACAACACTCACACCAGCTGAAACTTCAGCTACGACCACCTCTAAAAGACAAGGGCCAGACATAGGCTCCACTCGGCCAAACCAACAAACTAGAGCTCCTCATCTGCCGAATGCAAACTTTTCAAAGCAAACCTACCAGCAACTGGCCTAAGAGAACATTGCCAGGCAAGGAAACAACCAACATTCCTCTCAAGGAAATCTCGGGCTGCAAGGACTAAACCATCACGCAGCTATCTGCGACACAACACCTTGAGGATAACAACTCAAACCAACCAATGCCACGACACCTCTGTGCCAACTCACTCAAACGTGGCTCCGCTATAACGCCAACTGCGAACGCACAACAACTAGGAACAAAGCCCGAGAAGGGCTTGCTCAGCAGAACTCAACCGAAGCTTATAACGAGCAAAGCTTGCCTCCAAGCTACCACTCAACTCTTATACTGGCTGGCCTCTGCCCTTGCGGAGACAAACAACTTTTCGCTTACTAACAACACAATGCAGGGACCCTCTCGCTAGGCTGACCGCTGCGCTACTCTGTTCAACTACACAACTCAGGAGCTAAGCTGACTTTTTCTAAACGAGAAACGATTTCCCCAGCAAGCGAACTTCACACACACTCGCTGACTTGCTCAAACCCAAGGCAACAAAAACCAACTCTCTTGGAAGCAACACCCAAGGGAAATCTCAACCAAAAGGACCACCAACCCGTAACTAATAAAGATTTACTCAACCGCCGAGGGAGGGGTCAACTCCCAAAACTTCCTGACTAGGAACAAGTCCTCAGGGCAACGCCCTCCTGCTAGAACCGAACTAGCTCTTCAAACAACATGAGAACCAAATCTTGGCCTAACACTCACAAGAGGCAGAACAACCCTTACTGCAACCTCCAGAACACCATTCAAGAGTCTGCTTAGCTGGACAAACAACTGCTTCCAAGCAGCCAACAAACTTTTCCCTCTTGCTAGCACCACTACCATCAACTCCAAGACTAAAGGAGTAATCTGACAACTCCTAGAAGGAACGACTCTTACAAGCAGACAACCGAAGGATAGAGAGCTCCACACACGCTCACTGTCTTGCTCCGCTAAAGCAACAACATCTAAATCTCACAGGGCAACAACAGGGAGTCCACCACAGACTGAACCTCCAAATGCCAAACGGGGCAACTCTCAACATCCTGGAAACAGGAAAAACAACCAACAGGGCACGAACCACTAGCCCCGCGAGCAAAACTAACTTCTAGCAACTCCAATCCACACCTTGGTCAACACCAAGCACCCACTTGCCATCACACCGGAACCAATCCGGACTCTACTCCAAACAAACACTAGCTTGCTAGCCTACCAAAGCTGTCAGCAACTCACCGAGGCTACAAACTACACGACTCCAGCTTTCCAACTGAAACTCACTACCTGGGTCTGACTGAGCTCTAGAGAGGCTCTCCACAACCTAGGGTTCTTCGACAACCCTCGACATACACTGTCGCCAAACGATCTAACAGACAACTGGCTACACGGGCACAACTCTCTCCAGCATCTCAACTATGCTGCCCAACACCAACTCCTTGGAAACCAAGAGGATCCGAAACGCTACAGAATGCGTCATCCTCCCACTCAAAACATCAGCCACAACATAGCTTCTACCCAAGGAAAGGATTCGAACAACTCTCTTAGCCATGACGATCAGAAACTGCGCAGCTTTGCTACCACCGCTCTTGTTCAGTTTCCAACTGAACTCCAACCAACGATCAACAAGAGGATCCGCCAACCAAGCTTAGGTACAACCCAACAAAACTTGCCTAAGCAACAACCCGACCACGAGCACGGCATCCTTACCACCTCAACTAAAGCCTTACAACATCCACCTGGAGTCCAACTTCTCCAAGAACTGAGCACCAGTTCTCCAATGCAAACCCTGCATGGATCTGAAACTCTCGCCACAGAACGAACCACACAAAACACACTTGTGTGCACAACTCCCAACCTTCCTTTAGAGATCTAAGACTAATAGGCGCTTTTCCAAAAAGCAACACTAACTTCTGGCAGAAATACAATCAACCAAAAGAACACCAAAAGTTCCATCTCCACACGATACTCGAAGCTGCGGCAACCTTGCTCTACCAAAGCATAACAATCCCTCACCGAACTTACCTTATACCAAGGTCTCTACCAAGCGTGCTTACACATAAGACATCCAACTCATCTCATGAGGCATCTAACTCATCTCATAAGGCATCCAACTCATGGTCCCTCTGCTGGACCAAACTCGCATCTACGATGCTCAACTCTCCTTAGATTTAGGCACTCGAAGGTAGTTGACCGCACTACCAACCACAAAGATCTCTTGGCCTTAACACTAGCGTGAGACTCACGCGCACTAACACTTACCAACCGTCAACCTGCTGACTTACTCAACCCCCAATAACACTGGGAAGAAGCTCCGGCTCCTCTCGAACATCCTTTCGCTTGTAGTCCTTCGACTATCACTGAACTAGCCCTCTTGCACAACCTAAACAGGTGCAACTGCCATAAACAGATCCAAAGGCTAAAGAAGTGCTCTAAACTCCGGACGGCAGAGAATCATCTGCTAAATCCATGCCAAACTCAGGCCTAAACCAGACTTAGTGCCAAAGTGGCACACCAACCAATGCACCTCAAGTGCCACTACTACCAAATCCACAACTTACTACAAATGGGACCAGCAAGGTCACAACCTCAAGTGACAAAAACTCTGGCTAGGCATACAAGAGCTCAAACTCAAACAACCATGCCTATGGCATCTCGTCAAACTGAAGGCTCACGGCCTACTCTTGCATCTCCATATGATGCTCAACAAAACTCTAGTCGGCTCTCTCAACATGTAGCAGCTAGCCCTACTCTAGGGGCTCACCAAAAGAAGAGTGCTCAACTCTACAAAACAACTGAGGAAACCACCAACGGATCAAGTCCGAAGGGAACACTGCTCGCTACACCCTTAACCACAGGGTTCCGGCTTACTAGCTGCAAAACAACAACACTAATCAAGAGCACAACGATGTCTCATCAACCTCCTCGAAGGCTACCAACTCTACAGCTACTCACTGGGCAATCGAACAATCTGCTAAGGCTCAAGATCAACCTTGAACTACCCAGGCTAGTCCACATTGGAACCTGCTCCACAAGCATCAACATAAGCAAAGCCATAACTAACTCCTCTCTTGAAGTGGTACTCCAAGGCAAATCACCTCCACCCTCTCTCTAGGGGAAAACCAACAACTGGGCCACAAGTGGCCTATAGGAGTCTAATCTCTGCCTCCCTCTGGAACGATGTCCCAGCGGCATCTGAATCTATCTGGATACCTCAACAAGCCACAACATACTGCTCACACTGCGGGAAGTTGGCATGATCGCGCTCTAAACCCAAACCAACAACGAGTCAGAACCTGCTCGTCTCCGCTCCACAACACTACACAAGGCATGCACTAGATGAAAAGTATTGTAAATTCTTAACCCTTTCTTTAAAACAGTAAACTTAGGCGTACCTGATGACTGTCGGAGTGCTGATGATCATGGAAAAAATGACCTACAACAAAAGGTCAGTCTACAGAATCTTTGACTCTGAGCTCTGATACCAACTGTAAAAACTAAAACAAAAAACATCCATTTAAAAAGTCAACATAATTTCCTGAAACCTGTCCCTGTTTCCAAGCACCTGTTCCAAGACAAATACATTTCCAAAACTCACTCTGATCAGAGATTTATTTAAAACATTCAAACTTTCCAATAGTTACAATGATTGCTAGAATCCGGAAATCTGATCGAGAAAACAACCTAGGGCTCCGTGCCCAACTACATGCATTCAGAGGACATTTAAAACATAAATACATAAATACAAGACTCAGAGTTCAAAACAACGGGTTTCCATTATCACAGCTCCTCCTCCAGCCATCATGTCTCGCACCATGGTTACCTGTGGAAAACCACAAAATAAGGGTGAGTAACGAATTACTTAGTAAGAATCCCCAACCGGGGTACAATACGAAAACATCTCATTTAGCACACCGACATGCAACCATACAATGACTTAGAGCAAAACGGTTGGTTTAGGCTATGTGCTAACACTAGAGCAAGCCCATCAAGGGCTTTCAACTACTGCCTATCCTAGGTTCTACACCTGGATGCCCATCGAAGTCTTACACAACCTAGGATACAATGACACAATGATGCCCATCGGGGACTTACACAAAAGGATGCCCATCGGGGTCTTACACCTCTAAACAATGATGCCCATCGGGGTCTTACACATACGGATGCCCATCGGGGTCTTACACCTCAATCAATGATGCCCATCGGGGTCTTACACATACGGATGCCCATCGGGGTCTTACACCTACGGATGCCCATCGGGGTCTTACACCTCAAAACAATGATGCCCATCGGGGTCTTACACATACGGATGCCCATCAGGTTCTTACACCTACGGATGCCCATCGGGGTCTTACACCTCTAGCTATCAATGCTGCCCAACGGGGTCTTACGCATCTAGGATGCCCATCGGGGTCTTACTCCAGCTAGGATCACTGAGATGCTCATCGGGGTCTTACACTCTCTAGCAGCCTTATGATGCCCATCGGGGGCTTACACACAAGGGAACAGTGCAGTGCCCATCGGGGAGTTACCTACATTATGGATCACCTGCCTAGCACTAACATGGAACAAGAATATGCGAAGATAAAAGACCCTAACCTGTAACTAATATAACAGAAACACTAGTACAACACAAACCTGGAAGCAAAAGAAAACATGTAACCTATCCACTAGAATTTCATACAATCACAAGATATGGCATACTATCAATTATTGGCAGGGTCCACACAACCTCGGTAAGAAACCCTTACCTGGTCGGAGGGCAACTACACACAAGAAACCTAAGCTGCGATCGAACCCGAGCAACCTAAAGCGAACCTAACAAACACAACAATAATCACAATCCATAGGCCTAAATATAATAAAATAAACAGGGCTCGGCTCGGGAGCAACTCACGCGGCGCGGCTGACACGCGAACGGGCAGGCTGCACAGCGAGGCTGCTGCTGGGCGCTGATGGGCGCTGAGGCTGGGCGCTGGGGCACGAAGCTACGCGCAGACGAGGACACGGGTGCGCGGGCTCGGGCTCGGCTAGGCAAAGGCGTGCGGCGTGGCTCGGCACAGGGAACGGCGCACAGGCTGGGCGACGCTACGAGCTATAGGGATGCACACGGGGCGACGCGACGGCTACAGAGACGCGCGGGCTGGCACGGCGAGCTATAAGGACGCGCGATCTGGTGCGGAGCGGCCTGGGCGAGGGCTGTGTGACTCGGATCTGGGCGATCTGGCGCGGAGCCTCTTGGGCGAGGGCTGTGCGACTCGGATCTAGGCGATCTGGCGCGGAGCGGCCTGAGCGAGGGTTGTGCGACGCGACGGCTACAGAGCAGGGCGACTCGGGGCTCGACGGCCTGGCACTGCGCGCGGCTGGGCGAGTTGGGCTCGAGCTTGGGGCGAGTTGGGCGGCTAGGGCTGGCGACCTGGGCGAGCAGGGGGCTAGGCTCGGGCTGGGGCTCGGGCTTGGCTGAGAGGAAGAGAGAGAGAGAGAGAGAGAGAGAGAGAGAGAGAAACAAAAAGGGGAAAATGGGATTTTCCTATTTTTCTCCAACCTTATCCTATTTTAAATAGCCTTAAAATCCCTAAAATCCCATTCCCCGGCTTCCTCCTTTGAGACCCGACCGAAGCAATCTTTTCCAATAAATAAAACTCACTTAAATCGAACTCCCAAATCAACATTAAGGGCAAGGGGTCAAGTCCCAAAGGAAGCACTCAACCAACAATAACTATGCCAAAACCCAAACCACAACCGAACTTCCAAACGACTAGCCCAAACATCTTGGGTCTTGCAACCAACAACAATCAAGCCTCGACAAAGGCAGGAGCGACCTTGGAATCCTAAAAATCCACAAATCCTGCCCGAGGAGCCAAAAGACCAAAATACCCCTAAGGGTTAAAATAGCTCTAACGACCCAACCGAACAACCGAATCTTGAACCGAAGGCACCTCGAAAACTGGGCTGTTACAGCGAGACTTCCATCTAAGGTTCTACATTGCTGATATGATTGTCCTGCTCCACATTAAGTATGTGTTTTGGACACTCAGACCATTCAGAGTGTTCTTCCATTGATACAACGTGGATCATGAAAAGTTCGTCGCACTCCTCTACGTACGTCAAATATTTCTGTGTAGTGTGTAGAGCTTAGCTATTCTTTTCGCTTGCCCAGCTACACTCACCATGTCCCCATTGCCCTTCCTTTCTGCTACTTCATTGTTTCGTGTTGGAAATATTCGCATGATTTTGTCATAATGTTGCAACCTGATGCCCTGCTGAACGTATAGTTGTGTTATTGCAAACGGGTAGCACATGTGTTCCTTTGTGTTATCCTATAAGAACCCAACTCCTAAATAGTCCTCAACTCGGTTCTTACTCAGCATGCATGGTTCAAATACATTATAACAGACACAACTTAAAGTAGAAAACTGAAAACAAATATCTGTTTTATTAAAAACTTAAATAGTTCAATCCACATAAAGTTTAAAAATAGTGAAGACTTTGGCCAGAGTGAGGTAGGCTTACCCCTGATCATGACCTTCAGTTATACGTGCGCCCAATACAAGAAGATAGCAAGGCTAAGACTAATATAATACTAAGAGTAATCTCAGCCCCACTACATGCTTGACTTATTATCGCAAGTAGATACATACGAGAGACTACATATATACAATTAACCTACCATGATACTATCAATCAATACGGACCCAATCAGCACGTTGGCATAACAGATGATATTCAGGCCCGAGAACATGCATTTGGTAAAAGCGGTATAAAAATATTCATCTTGCTAACATACTTCACTACATGTAGATTATCACAGGCTTTCACAACATAAATAGTACTAACATTATCTAAATAAGCATGCAAGGCAACCACATCATCGATATAGTTATTGGGTACGAGGACCAAACAACTAAGAAGAAAGTCCTTACCTTATTACCTAAATCACATATATTAATCAGTCGCTCTAATTAATTAACATGTATACACCTATTAAGCATATTCTCGATTACTTGTTTATTCCATTCAATTCGATCGTCTACTTTTATTATCAGCGCATGACATATTAGTAACATTAACTGATTAATTCATAACCCAATTTAGATACTACCTTTAACAACCCAATATACCCATAATAATTCCAACAGCTCATTTGTTGTAGATAAACCATAGCCCATAAGTTTTATAAACAAAACCCAACATCAACCCATTTATATTTAACACTCCACCAGCCCTTAATTAACAATTGCTAATTCAATAATTCCCTATATCTAGATTTCACTAACCCCTCACCAATTTTAGCCTATAGTTTAATTATTTCCCCAACTCATAATTCATAACCTTGGCATGGGTAACATTACGATCTACCACAAACAAGACACCATTAATAATTTTCTACATATATTCACACAATTACTATCACTCAATGATACAAGTAACTACATGATCATTTTTTGAAAAAAATTATCCAATACAATTTTCTAAATTTTTTTATACTGCAAAAATAATAAATCGTGAGTTAATTACAGAGAATATGTATTCTTGGGGAGTATAAAGTGTAATTCATTTGCAATTGTAACTCATGCATCCATACTTTTTCTGTTGCTTGCTTTATTCATATATATTAGGATACTTCTATTCGATTCTTATGATTGTTGTTTGACAAGTGAGTTAAGTAAAAAGTTGTTTATTTATATATAGAAATTTGAAAGAAATGTTTGTACATTTTTTTACTTAGAAACCTTATTGTAATATTTTGAAAAAAAGGTTGAATCGATCGACAATCTATCGACACAAAGTTTAATATATATTTGGAATGTATTAAATTTGTTTGCACAAAAATATGAATTGCCACTCCTTAAAGATAGATGAATAAAGTAGTTAACAAACCTTGTAACATTTGAGTCACATATAAATAATTATAAAAATCAAGGAATTCTTTATTTCCATGAATTTTTTAGGTTTTGCTATTTTAAATTGTGTATTAAGTCATGTGATAATGCGTGTTTCTCTAACAAAGAAATTTATTAGTGTGATCACAAGTTATTCTCTTCCCTCATTTAACTTCAACCTGTCATTAGTCTTTGACAAATATAGCCAATAGAAATTGTTAAATTTTTTTCTTCAATTATATTTATTTTCTCCTTGATTATAAAAGCGGGATGAATGACTATTGAACAATCATTCCAATTTCTAAGTTTACAATTTGACAACCAAGAAAATAATTAAGCAAAGTACAATACACATAAAGGATGGTATTGAGATCAAACTTTATGTCAATACTACCTTTGTTATTATTGTTTGCATATATTGCTAAAGCCCAATACAGTGGTGGAATTTTTGATATCACTAAATCTGGCACAAAACCAAATGAGGATGTTACTACGGTAAGTATCTTCTAATTTGATAACCCTTTTAATTTATAAACAGAAAACATTTATTTGAAGTAGAATTTAATTTATAGGCTTTAGCAACCGCCTGGAAGGAAGCATGTGCATCGACCACTCCAAGTAAAGTGTTGATTCCAAAAGGAGTTTACAAATTACAACAATCTGAACTTAAAGGCCCTTGCAAGAGTTCTATTGAGCTTAAAATTGATGGAACATTACAAGCTCCCACAAACCCAGAAGGAGAAGGATGGGTCGTTTTGGAATATGTCGACAAATTGACTTTGTCAGGCACTGGGATTCTTGATGGCCAAGGAGAAGCAGGGTGGGCAAAGAATGATTGTCACAAAAAGAAGGAATGTGCCAAGCTTCCCATGGTAAATGCTCTAATTACAAGAGATTTTTGTGCTTATCCTAACAACATACAAAATTTATTACATAATATTAATTAACATATACATATTAACACTTAAAAGTTTTTTTTACTTTTTTGTAGAATTTGAGACTTAATTTCGTCACCAATTCAATTGTGAAGGACATAACTTCATTGGATAGTAAGAATTTTCATATCAATCTTATGGGGTGCAAAAATCTTACTTTTGATCACGTGACAATTACTGCACCAGAGGATAGCCCTAATACTGATGGAATTCATATTGGACATTCGGAGCAGATTAATGTTATGAATACAAAAATCGCGAAGCTGAGATGATGATTGTGTGTCTGTAGGGTATAGTAACAAACAAATAGCTATTAGTAATGTCACTTGTGGGCCAGGACATGGAATTGCCATTGGAAGCTTGGGCAAATATAAGACCGAAGAAACTGTGGAAGGAGTTACCGTGAAAAACTGCAAACTAATCAGTACTACGAATGGTGTCCGAATTAAATCATGGCGGATTCTGCGTCGGATACCAGTCTCTCGACATGCATTTTGAAAATATTGAAATGGATAATGTTAGCAATCCTATCATTATAGACCAAGAATATTGTCCATGGAATCAATGCAATGTAAAGGTATATGTTGAAATTATGACCTATTCATTTTTAACTTATTATTAACTTGTAACTACTATTAAAAAAGCTCGAAGTATAAGCTATATATTTTATGTCATTTATATATATATATTTTGACTATTATGTTTAGGTTCCATCAAGAATTAAAATCAGCAAAGTTAGCTTCAAGAATATTAAAGGCACTTACGCTAGTCCGATGGCGATCAAACTTGTTTGTAGTAAGAAACTTCCATGTGAAGATGTGGAAATTGCTGATATTGATCTCACTTACAATGGAAAAGAAGGACCGATTATTTCTGAATGTGCAAACGTCAAACCAATCGTTTCTGGAAAGCAAAACCCTCCTATATGTGCTAAGCCTGCTCCTACGGATGCTTCATCAACTTACTAATCTTTTTACAATGACATAATTTATTAATGAGCGACTATTTAAAGTTTCAATTTTTATTGCAAGTAAAATAATTAATTATGTAAATTTAAGTTTGTTGTTCCCTTTAATAAATGGTGTAACGACCCCAAATTTTAGAATTTATTATATAGTCTGACCCTAAAATTATAATAATAAATATAGTTTTGGAAGAGATGTTTCCTTGAAATAATTCTTAATTAGTTTACCATATTTGCAATCTTGGAATGAAATGTAAGAAAGCCTAAGGAAATACATTAGAATTAAAGAAGGATTTTATTTGAATCTTGGCATAAATATTTGAAGTCTCAAGGTAAATCCTTGTGTAAACTACAATAAAATAATAGTGAGCAATCATATAAAATATGATTTTTATATGAATAATGAAAATGGAATCTAAGAAATTCAATATATTCAAAGGAAATAAAATAAAACAATAAAAGAAATAGGAAATTGGAACTTGGGGTGTTTATTTGCCAGATTTAAGGTGGATTTAGATCGATGTTTTACTAACTTCTGCTTGAAATACTACATCCAAATGAATTTTTGTAATTTCTCATTTCAAAACCACTCATTTCTAATAATTCATTTCTAATCAATCAAAGTAACTCACGATGTAAGAACCCGACTCTAAATGGTCTCAATGATCCTTACTACATGCCATAACTCATGTATTTAAAACAAAAAAAAAACATGGACTTAAAAGCTTGAAGAAACATGCACTTATAAATTATTTCAATGTCTCAGAAAATCAATTAAAATAGAATCTTAAAAATCCTTAGCCTCTAGCCAGAGTCTACAAAAGCACATAAAAAACCAACATAATAAAAGTCTTTCAAATTAAAAGTGCAAATGCAAGACGGAAGATGCAACGGACTCGTCTCCATGATCAACTAGCTCCTCATCTAGCCACCTCGATTTTGTGCCAAGTTACCTGGTGGAAGTAACCACGGAAAGGGTGAGCACAATTGCACTCAGTAAGAATTCCCCAACCGGGGTACATTATGTATGGTAAATCATTTAGCATCCTAGCATACAAGCACACAACTACAATACATAAAGGCAGTCTCAACATCAAGGGTCAACTAGTGACGAGCAAGGTCAGTACACCTCTGTGCTAACTAAACAGGAGGGCATCCTAAGTGTCCTCGGTCTCTGGATGTCTATCTCTAAGACAACTAGGTTAGCTCTCAACTGGGCTAACTAGGGACAATACACCACTGGGTTTGACCTAACTACACCGGGCAGCACACAATTGGGCTTAACCCTAACACTCACCGAGCCAGCACGCAACTCGACTGTCACTCGGGGCCAAAACGAGCTAGCTCGAACTCAACTGTCACTCGTGGGTCATCCAAGCCAGCATGCAACTCGACTGTCTCTCGTAGGTCATCCAAGCCAACACGCAACTCGACTGTCACTTGGGTCATCCAAGCCAGCACGCAACTCAACTATCACTTGGGTCATCCAAGCCAGCATGCACTCGACTGTCACTTGGGAAACGAGCCAGCACGCAGCTCGACCGTCACTCGTAGGTATAACGAGCTAGCACGCAACTCTACTGTCACTCGGGGCTCCTTATCAAGAACAACTACAATAAACAACCTAGGCTAACAGTGTCTGACAATCAATAGGGCTTTTAATCAACAGAACATGAGTAAGCAGATCAAGACACTAATTAATCAAGGGAGTGCTACAGTCAATCTCAGGATCTAAATGCCAAGCCCTGACAACAATACGTGCATAAACGATAACAGGGAAACAAGCAAGTAAACAAGCATACAAGGCATACAAGTCTGGCATACAACATAGATCCAGCACATAGTCAACCTACACAACCTTATCCACTAGCAACCTATAAGACATGCAGAATGTACAACTAGGAGACTATTGAGACCATGCGCATGGTCCACACAACCCCAGTAAGGAACCCTTACCTGAATAGTGGGAAAAGGTCGGCAAGCGAGAAGTGATCTTGGGCTACGAGAATGCATGAATTCACCTAACATTAACATGGAACAACATAAAATTAATCCTAAGCAAACCATCCTACAAATGACAACAAACAGCCTCGGGGAGAGTGCCTTACCCAAAACCGAAGGTACAAGCTCGGCAGCTAGGCTTGGTGGTCAAGGCAGCGTGTCTCGACAGGTGTGGGAGCAAAGCTTGGCAGGCGTGCAGCAGGCCTCGGCAAGGACACGGGCGAGGGGCTGCGGTAGGTCAAGGCAGGGACATGGCGTGGGCGCGCGAGAGCCTAGACAGCATGCGTGCGGCTGGGAGTTTGCGTGCAGATGTGTGCGCGAAGGTGGCTAGGCAAGCGACCGGCTTTACTGTGGGTGAAGCGGATCAGTGAGGATGCGAGCAAGGGCAAAGCTCGCGGGGGCGACAGCGCGGTCGTGCTGTAGCGAGCGAGGGAGAGCGTGCGGGATCGAGAGGCAGCGAGCGGACGGGTGCTGCTGCGCTGGGGTGTGCAACTGGCGATGGCGATATGCACGACGAGCGACAGGGTGATGATCTCGTGCGAGGGGCTACTGCAGGCGACTAGTTAGCTCGACGACGTGAGGCTGTGCGGCTGGCGATGGCGACCTGTTCGGCGATGGTGGAGAGGGCTTGCAATAGAGATGGGGAGCTTGGGTGTTCGGCTATGGAGAGGAAGATGAAGGGTCGGCTAGGGCTAGAATCAAAGAAATGCAATTTTTCCTTCTTAATTTCTCAATTAAAATACTCCAAAATTTCTCTAAGTGCCAAGTGTCCCTGGAGGTTCCCTCTTCGAATCCTGGCAAGCTCACAATTTAAAACTAATTTTCTATTTAATTCCGAACAGCCTCCAAACACCTCCCGATCTTGAAAGTTGGAGATCCAGAATGAAAACTTGGGCCGTCACACACTATCAAAGTAGTAGGAGTATAGTAGAATGATCCAACATCATTCCTAGCATGTTGGGTTATGGATGACCTTCGTGATTGGCTGACTTTTATCAAAACGTCAATTATTCTTTCAGCCAATGAAGTTCTAGTTCAAGAAGATCAAGCATTGATGCTATATCCAGTTAAGAATGGGATGCACATTAATGTATGAAAAATTCTAAAGACACAAATTCAGTATTACACTGAAAAGATGCCAAATTGCCTGTATTTTGCATTTTTTATAACAAAGTTATGTGTTGATCAGGGCGTCTGACCAAAATTTCACGATGAGGTCATATGCATTTTCCCAACAATGACCGTCCGACCAAAATCGAGTAAGTCTTCGCTTTAACGCAAAGCTGCTAGGCTTATGTGTATGAGTGTGACGACATATTTATGAACGAAATTGTTGCATTGAAGGATTGCTCCAAGTGGCAAGAATTCCCGAAACATTTTTTGGATGCGGAATTAGGCAAGGTCGACCAAGGCCCAATGCAAACACTTAGATGGAAGCCTCGCTCTATTACTTCTCATTTCTGTATCTTAAATTATTTACTTCCATTCAGCATGCATTTCATTCATAGGTCGCAATTTTCTAGATTTTAGCATTTGATTAGGCGCATGCATTTCATTTCACTAAGATGCGAGTTTACTATTTCTTTTATTTATTATTATAAGAAGTCGGCATTTATCCTTGAAAGATTAGCACTAGTATTAGTATAGCAATTCGAGATTCTAAGTATGAAATTAGATTTTTCTTAAAAGAATTCTTAAATTCCTCTAAATTCAAACCTAGCAACAAATTAGTCATTATCGTGCATGACAGAAAGAATAAAAAATTTACAAAGAAGTCCTAGAGTTTATGATAACGTATTTAGTTATGAAAATATTTAAGTTTGGGGAAGAAAAGCCTCACATTCATTGTGCACAATGAAAATTTTAAGTTTGGGGGTGAGGACAAGCTCGATGAATGAAGTGCTGAGAAAGAAAAGAGTGATCGATAACATCATTAAAAAAATTAAAAAATAAAGATTAGCAGGTCTTATCGTATATCTTTTTCTTAGTAATAACCTTCTTTCGCTTTTTAGTTTTCAAACTTTCCCAAAGATTCAGGTCTTGCTTAAAATCTTCCTTACCATGACTAAGAGATTGTTCCTCGTCGCAAGTATTTCTCATTACTCAATCTTTCGTACGCAATCACTTCTGGTCGACGTTTACCCAACATATTCTACTATGACTTTTTAGGCCCTTATATCCTTTAAAGATTTCCACTATGCTATTTTCATTCCTCTCGGGTTGCACTCATGTCTATAATTCCATAGTTCTTAAGATGTCTTGTTTTAGCATAAAACAATTCACCTATGTAGAAAAATTTAAGCTTGCACTTTCCATAGACCGCAGAATACTTAAGGAGTCCTAAGGCTTATTCGCACTTCGAAATTTTTTTTTTTATTTTGCCCTGAATATGCTGATCTTTATTTTATATATATACATATATATATATATATATATATATATATATATGCTTCTTTCGATCACTCTTTCTTTTCACTATTTACTCCTCGGGCTACCCTTACCCCTAAACTTAAAGTCTTCATTGTCCCAAAGAAGGCGAGGCTTAGTTTCCCCAAACTTAGATATTACTGTGATTGCAATACTCTATCTCTAGCTCTAAGATTTCCTTACTGTTCCTTTCTGTCTTTCATGATAAGGATTATTCTAATGCTAGGTTTGGATAAAAGGGAACTTAAAGAATTCCTCTAATTGAAAGTGTGTTTTATGCTAAGCTTAGTTTTGAAATAATAATGCTATCTTAAGCTTTCAAAGGAAACTTCCTAATTTATTAGATAATCAAGCAGGAAATAGCATAACGTTTAAATTTAATGAATCTAAATGAATGATCTTGTCACAATTAAATTGAAACTACTAGTGAAATGCATGGGAAAGGTAATAAATGTATTAAGGGAAATAAGAGAGCGAGACTTCCATCTAAGGTTCTGCATTGCCACTGTGATTGCCCTACTCTGCAATGAGTATTTGCTTTGGACAGCAAGGCCATTCAGAATGTTCTTCCATTGGTACCACGAGGATCATGAAATACTTGTCGCCTTCCTCTACATACGTCAAATATTCTTATGTAGTTGTGTAGAGCTTATCTATTCTTTTCGCTTTCTCGGCTACACTCAAAATGTCTCCATTTCCCTTCCTTTCTACTGTTTCATTTTTCCATGTTGGAAATATTCGTATGATTGTTTCGTAATGTTGCAGTCTGATGCTCTGCTCAACATATAGTTGCATTATTGCAAATGGGTAGCACATGTATTCCTTTGTGTTATCCCGTAAGGACCTGACTTATGAAATAGTTCTAAACTCGATTCTTACTCATCATGCATGGTTCAAATACATTATAACAGACATAACTTAAAATAGAAAACTTAAAACAAATGTTTCTTTATTCAAAACATAAATAGTTCAATCCACATAAAGTTTAAACATAGTTACGCATCTTGCCAGAGATTATAAAACCTCCTTAAAAAATTTATGAAGTTCAAAATAGGTGAAACCCCCCTAGCTACCATGCTAAATAAACTCAATGCATAAAAAAATCAGACACAACGAGCTCGTATGATCCTTCAGCTCCTCCTCTAGTCGTCGCCGTGCGAAGTCTTCCTATCGGGTTTTAATCCGTCTGTGGCTTCTAGTTGGCCAGTAGAGAGAATCACTCTTTTGTTGAGCATTGAATGGGATGCAAGACTAGGCCGTGGCATGTCTGTTAGACGAGATGGTAGAGACTAGACTGCTCGAGTGTTGGGATTCTTGTTGGAGTGCCATTGTCCCCGTCACCTGAAGTTGTGACCTTCCCTACCCTTAGCGGGACGTAGAGCTCGTGTATAGTTGTTTGTGTTGTAAAGGATGTAGTGCTTGTTGGTACCAAGATGTGCAGGTGGTTCTATGACCCACCTGGAGTTCAGCATCCCTACTAGTCGTTGTACCTGTTTACTGTGGTTGCGCTTGTTTAGGGTTGTTGTGAGGTCTAGCTTGGTGGTAGTTTGATGACTACAAGTGTGAGGTCGTTCAAAGGAAAGTAGGAGCTTTTAGGGTCACCGAGAGTTAGGTACGAAGGATGTTGTAGGTTGTTAAGGGCTATCACGTCCGAGTTCTCGCCCCTGTGTTGTGGGCTTGTGAGCTAGTTTGATGGTAGTGTGATTCAACTACCCTTGAGTTACCCTAAAGTGAGTAGAGTTGGCATCGATGATGTGTGGTTGATCCAGCGTTAGAGCCATGAGTTGGATGGTTGAGCGGAGCACATTTAGTGGACACATTGGTATGAGGTATGTTAGCTTGGAGTGGTTATGCTCTTGTAGAATGAGTTGGCCAATGTGGCGTTTCGTGGTGAGTTGACCTCGAGTGGGTTTGAACTCTTGTTGCTCCGTTTTCTAGTTGTGGCTGTATTTGGGGGCAAAAGTTGCCTTGTGTGAGAGTTCTTATTGGATTTGGATCATAAAGAATCAAGCCGGAGTTGTAAATGCCGGTGTACTTTTATGTAGCTCGTTCCGTGGTGTACGTTTTGGGAACCACGAGAGGTTCGTGTTGAGAAACCAATGTTCAGT
Source organism: Sicyos edulis (assembly GCA_036507275.1). Taxonomy (NCBI): domain Eukaryota; kingdom Viridiplantae; phylum Streptophyta; class Magnoliopsida; order Cucurbitales; family Cucurbitaceae; genus Sicyos; species Sicyos edulis. Next base: position 9,930,971 of record CM071851.1, read on the forward strand.
CCTTAAGGTGTCAGGGCTTTAGTTCTTGTCAAGAGCCCTAACTTTGGTTGTAAGGATACTGGGCTCGTAGCCAGGTTGTTGTGTAAGCGAGTTACGCTAGTTGGACCTTGACCTGGTTAGAGGAACTCCTTGTTGTTCGATGGTTGGAGCTCAGTTGGTGCTGAGCAGAAGTGGTGGTAGCGAAGCCGCGCAGTTTCTTGTCATTGCTAGGAGTGTTGTTCGGATCCTTACCCTGGGTAGAAGTTACAATGTGGCTGATGATTTGAGTAGGAGAATGACACATTCTGTAGCATTTTCGGTCTTTTTGGTTTTTCTAGGAGTTGGAGATGCCCAACATAGTTGAGATGCTAGAGGGAGTTCTGCTCGTGTAGCCAGTTAACTGTCAAACTGTTTGACGACAGTGTGTGTTTGAGGGTTGTCGGAGGAACCCTAAGTTGTGGAGAGCCTCACCAGAGCTCAGTCAGACCCAAGCAATGTTCCTCGGTTGAGTTGCTGGGAGCTTGTAGTCAGTTGACATGCTAGTGTGTTCTTAGTAACCTCCGCATTGGAGCAAGCGGACGTGGCCCTGAGGACTTGTTCCTGTTCGAAAAGTTTTGGGAGTTGACCCCTCCTTCAACGTTTGGATGAGTACTACCAGTTCTGAGTTGGTGGTTCAATCTTTTGTGAAAACCCTCTATTGTTGCTTCCGAGAGAGCTGGTTGTTGACACCTTCATTTGAGCTAGACAGCGAGCGTGTGTGGAGTTCCCTGTCCTTCAGAATTTCGCTTGTTTAGGGATCGTTTTAGTTTAGGAGGAGTTAGCTTAGCTCCTGTGTTGTGGAGTTGATCAGAGTAGCGCAGCAGTCGGCCTAGCTATAGGATCCCTGTGTTGTGCTGTTAGCAAGTGGCAGGTTGTCGACCCAGCGAGGGCGGAGGTCAGCCAGCTCAAGAGTTTGAGTTGTTGTAGGAAAGTTGTTGGATCTTTGGAGTTGAGAAACCCTTAGTTTCTGTGGTGGTTGAGCTGCACTGGGGATGCCAGCCTCGAGTATTAATTTTTGTGGTAGCCTTCCTGGTTCGTGTTGCTTGCAATCCGCAAGCATTGTGGTTGTCGTTATTCGTATTCCTTGCGATGTTCTGGGCGTGGAGTTTCTGGTTTGAAGATGAGTTAGGCCTAAGCTAAAAAGAGGAAGTCCTTTGAGTACTCAGTTGGACTTGAGAGATGTTAGTCACCTTGGAGGCGAGCTCCGCCCCGTTGTAAGCTTGGGTTTGAGGATTGGCAGAGCAAACCCTTCTCGGGCTTTGTTCCTAGATGTTGTGCATTCTTAGTTGGAATTATAGCTGAGCTAGAGTTGAGTGGTTGGCATTGTTGGTTCGCGACCTTGGTTGGTCTGGACCTTTGAGTCGGCTTCCCCTAGTTTGTTGTGTTCTCAAGTAGCCGTGTGGTGTTGTCTTTCTTGCTACTCGGGTTGCCATGAGGGGAATTTTGGTTGATTTCTTGTCTGGCTAGGTTTCTCTTAGGCCAGTTGCTGGTAGGGTTTGCGATGAGATGATCGCGGTCGGCCATTGAGGGGACCTAGTTTGTTGGTTTGGCCAGGTTGAGCCAATGTCGTGACCTTGTTATTTAGTGTGTTCGTGGCTAAAGGTTCAGCTGGTGTGAGTGGTTTTAGCCTTCTGGTGAACTAGGAGTGTGCCCGTTGACCTTGGTTCGACGATTTCTGTTTAAGATGGTGGCTTAGTTGTTGTGGGCCCGTACCAGTTGGTGAAGTTTGCCTTTAGGATCAGTTGCCAGATGGTGGTTCAAAAGGAATCCGTTGAGATTTGTAGGCAAACATTGGAGTTCACTGGTCTCCTGTGAAGAGAGAGGAGGCTGACTGGTTTCCGAAACCTGAGAGGTTTAGTTGTTTGTCGACACGATGTAGGGTTGAGGCTGTTTGTTAACAGCTGCGAGTGTTCAGGGAAGTTACGTCGGTGTCTGGCATAGTGTTTTGGAGTTTGTGATCGGTCGGCGTGTTTGTTGAAAGTAGGGCCATGGTGAGGCGTTCTAAGTTTGGTAAGCGGAGATAGGTAAGCCCCAGGGTTGTAAGATCTTTTGAAAGTTGGAGCGAGTCGGAGCATGTGGCTTACCGATTAACACTGTCACGTCTCTTTCTTCGGAGCTCTATGTATATCTCGTTTGGTTGAGGTAGTTTGTGGCAGACTCGTTGACTTTGTGGCTTTGAGCCTTTGGAATCGAGGAAGGTTTTGAGTATCGACGAAGAACTGGTGCAGTTTTAACCGGAAGATTTAGTTGGTTAAAGTCAGTGGAGTTTTCCAAGAGTTATTTTAGTCTTAGGACTTTCAGGGACTAAAGTCTTAAAATGAGGGAGTATTGTAACAACCCAGATTTCTATTCCGGTTCTCTAGGTATGTTCGGTGAGTATTTTGGTTGTTTATTTGGCCGTTAGGGCTGTTTTAGTCTTTTGCTGAGCTTGGAGATTTTGTACAGTTTCAGGTTCTTGGAATGAAAAAGGAAAATTTTAAAAGAAAAGTGTTTGAGCCAGGACTCGAACCCAGGTGGCTAGGAGTTGAAGTTTGTTGTTGTTTAATTAAGAATTAATTAGTGTTGTTGTTGGGATTCGAACTTGTGACCTGCTAGGCTTTTGGAAGCTTGAGATGGAAAGAGAAATTAAGATTTTAAAGGTGTTGATGCTAGGACTCGTACCTTGGTCGTTTGAAGTTGGGAGCTTAGTTTAAAAGAGTTTTAAAAAGGAAAAAAAAGTGTTGTTTGTGGGATTCGAACCCTTGACCTGAAGGGAGTTTGGAGGCTTGGATTAAAAAGGATTAATTAAGAAGAAATTTTCTTTGGAGCTGGGACTCGAAAGGGAGATGGCCAAGATTTTAATTGATCAATTAGGAAAGACTTTTCGTAAGTTTTTCCCCCAGTTTTTGCGATTCCATCCGAGAACTAGCCGCCCAAGCCTCTTATCCATTGTGCGATCTTTCCTCTTCTTCTACTCCATCTTGCCGATTCCATCACCTTCCTCCCAATCATTTTTTTACCTCTTCTTCTTGCAGAATTCCTCTTCTTCCCATCTCCACTTTGTCGATTTCTCCAAGAATCAAGACCAAGAATCGAGGTAAGCTTCTTCTTCTCCTTCTTCCCCTTAGCCGAAACCCTTCCCTTGTTGTTTGGTCGAGCCCTAATAGAGTAAAGTTTCCCTTCTTGTAGTCGAGAACCCTTGGTGAGTTCTTGAGATTATCGAACCTCCATTCTTCTTCTTCTCCTTGTTGCCGCACCACTCCAAACAACCAGCCCTTGTGTTGTCGTAAAGATCACCTAGCCGAGCCTTGGAGGAGTCTTGGAAGCCGAGACCAACCTTGCTTCTCCTTCTTAATTCACCTAGCCGAGGGGAGTCTTGAAGTTCTTACAACCGAATCTTGAATGGTAAGTTCTTTCTCCTTGGCCGAGAGCCATGGCTAGCTGGTTGGGTGTGCCCTAATTGTTTCCGTGTTATTTTGCCAGCTCCTACCGAAGCCGTTGAGTTCCCGCAACAAGCCCTAGCAGCCGTGAGCATTGCCTAGCCAAGCACACTTCCGAGGTGAGTCTTCCAACCCTAGCCGAGAGCATGGTTGATAGATTGGAGTGTGTTGTTTGATCTTCGGACGAGCTTAACTTGTGTATCATTCTTGTTGAGGTGAAGCCTAGCTGGAACCAGGAGATTTTGAGAGGAGGCCGAGAACAAGCTCTAACCCTAGCCTAGCTGAGAGCTTCCTTGGGCACTCCCAAGGGGTTTAGCCAAGAGCTTGTGTGGGTTGCTCAGTAAAATTCCTGGTTCCTGTTTCTCTTGAGTTTTGGTTTAGAAATAGCTAGAATAGGTTGTTAATATATTTATTTATGTTGTTGCTAGGTTGTGTGAATCTGCAGCTCAAGGAGCGTAGTGTTTATCTACTGCTTGTTTCTAGGTAAGGATTTCTTACCGTGGTTGTGTGGACTCTACGATGTATCATGATTGTGCCTTGTATGCTTGTTTACTGTTATGAGCATGTTATTGGATAGGACATCGTATGTTTGACTTCTTGCTAGCATGTTTGCTTGTTTGTACATGTTAGTGCCATGCTAGGTTTGTTCTTCAAGCATGTTTGAGATTCTTGCTTTAAGATTGTAGTACCATGCTAGGTTATGTGTTGCTTTATTGAGCATGTAAGTTTAGCCAGGAATCGATTACTCTATACTCTTAGCTAGTATGGTAGGGTTTTTCATCATCCAGAGAATGAGAGCGGACATAACGTACTTTTTCCTCACCGGTCGGGGTTCCGTGTGAAGCATAACGTACTTTGCTTCCACCCAGGCAGCCGATGCGAATTTGCTCCTGCATCGGCATAAGCCTAGTTTGTAGCCTGCTAGAGCGGAACCCTGCCAACGGTGTTAGCCTACCTTGGCCGATTTTTAGCTTTAGGTCAGTGGTACAGGCTGTTACAGATGAGTGTTGAGGGCCTCGCACCGCTGTACTCAGTGACATCGCTTCCTAGTCTTTAGGCATGCACACCTAGCCCGTGTAGTTTGTCCCTAAGCCCCCACATTTACGCCAGTTGCAGCAGCATGCAGTGTACGCGCACAAGCACTAGACGCTAGTTCGAAGCGCTCCCCGGGCTAATGTTCGTGAGTCCACCACTTTCGTTCCAGTTTAAAGTCAGACTTCAGGTACTCTCCCGTTAGTCAAGTATTAGCTAGCTGAGGGTAAGCGGCCCTCGAGGACACCTAGTTTGGGATCAGTTTTTGAGCTGATCATTTGGTCGAGGGAGAAAGACCCTCGAGGGTGTCAAACATCTAATTGGGATTAGCTTTTGAGTTGGTCATTTGGCAGAGGGAGAAAGACCCTCGAGGATGTCGTTGGGGTTGGCTAGGAGAGCCAATCATTAGGCCAGAAGTAGGAGACTTCCAAGGATTCCGGATTTGCCCTATTAGCTCGTTGGGCAATGTTCTGTGTTGGTAACTGTTTGCATGTATTCTAGGGTGCTAGATGACTGATGTATCGTATTGTACCCCGGTTGGGGATTCTTACTGAGTATGTTTGTATTCCCCATTATTTCTGTTGTTTTTCCACCAGGTAACTTGGGACAGCACCAAGAAGGCTAGCGGAGGGAGCTGACTGATCATGGGAACCGCGACACTCTGTCTTTCTATTTGTCTTCAGAGTCATATTTCCTTGATAGCATGTTATAGATACTGTTTTGGCTTGCAGAGTTGGTTTAATTATGGGGTTTTTAAATATCGGTCGCACCTGTTTTATGATGTTTTACTGCATTGATGTTTTTTTACAGATTTAATAAAGGAATTTTCTTGTTAAGCAGTTTCAACGTTAATTTAAAATGGTTTTAAATTGTAGGCATGCTAGTTAAGAACCAGGTTTGGACCACTATTTGGGTCGAGTTCTTATAGTTGGTAAGCATGCGCGGACGTGCGGGGCTACTGCAACGAGTCTGCGAGGCTAGGTGAGGGACCACGCGTTGCCGAACATCACTTCGTTGGGGCGAGACGGGCTAGCGGGCACTAGCGAACGACGGTAGGCGCGACAAGCTGGGCTGTGGCGAGCAGTCGGATGCGAGTGAGGCAAGGTGAGCTGCTACGGTGCAGGTCGCTGCGGCGAAGCGTCTTGCGGGCTAGTGTGCGCGAAGGGGCTGTTCTTGGCACAAGGGCGAAAAAGAAGGGGCAAAGAGATTGAACCTTACCCGGGAGCTTGATCGATCGACGATGGAGGATGAGAGGAATGGTGTTTGCGAATGGAGCTTGGGAGAACAGAAAGTGGCTGCTCTTCTTTTCCATCTGTATGAACAACAAAACACAAAACAAAACCCTTTAATTCCATTTAGCTTTTAACTCCGAATAACCGAGGGACAAGCAAAACAAAAACTAACAAAAACATAACTTACTCCCTTGGCTCGACTGGAATTGCTACAACTAAGACAACTTGAGTTCGAGGCTTGGCTTGAGCACCTTTTCCTATTAATTTCTTTTGAGCTACACCACCCCCAAGTACGAGATCTTGGGTTCGAAACCCACCAAAGCCTAAATAAACTTCTCTTTATTTTTAACTACAAAGAAAACTTCCAACCCTCATAATTTAATCGGAATAATTTCTGCTAAGATTAAAGAATCAATTACTAAATCAAATGGAATTCCCAAACCTAACCAAGAATTAATAAAGGGAATAACGACCACCTGACCTGAAACTGAACTCTGAAACCCGGACCGTTACAAAGTATGTGATAGTTACACATTTATTCCTAAATTCCGATTCAAAGCATTGCATCTTTCGATTTACAAACTATTAATTTGTGTGGATGGCTGGTTAACACTCACTATAATATTTATGGACCTAATATACATGCTCAAAATGAACCCTTCTAGTTTCTTTCTACAACATTCTATTAAGATTCACTTTCTTCTAGTTTTTCCCTAATGAAGTTAATTCATGATAGAGACAGAAAACACAAAACATGATTTGGGAAACATATTATAATTTGTATTTCTAAATTAAAATGAGTATAACGGATAAATAAAAGAAAAAAAAACAAACTATTGTCGTCTTGGTTGCGTCTCTGAATTCTTCTCAGAAGAAAAAGTCTGAAGAACGCATTCGTCGTTGTTTCTCTAATACATAAAAATCTATTTACCGGACTTGATCATCAAATCTTCGAATCTCTTAGAATGGAATGAATCGATCTTCCAGATAATTTCTCTTTTTATTCTTGCCAAATGTTTTTTGATTTGTCTAAGGTAGGAATCCCGTGATTTCAACAATCTTTCTCGTAATTTGTCTAGTTAGTCAACTTCTCGCTGTTAGATGATTCCTTCCTTATTTCCTTGAAGTGCTTCTGGCCTTGGTTTTCGGAGCTTTAATTTCTTGCAATTGTGCGTCTTGATTCTCAACGTCACACTGCCCTGCTAACGCTAACCCTACGAAAACAGAAATCAGCATAAGTCCTGTGAAATCCGTGCTACACGTGCTATTTTGGTTACTTTTTCACTTAATAATCGATATCCTGCGTTTTACTCCCCATAATGTGTAAGCATTAGCGAATTGCACCTTTCTATTCCTAGTTTTGCCTTACTCGTAATAATTTTTAATTAATAAGCGCGAACAATGATCCGAAGTTAGGCTAAAATCTAAATCTATTTTAGAATCATCAAGCCTCAAAACTTAAATCATTGATCGTCTTGAGCGATGCTATTAATTGTGTAACAACCGCTATAAGTAATGTAAATCACAATGTCGCATTCTTCCTCTAGCTAAAAAAATTTAATCTTTAAGTATTATTGCCTTGATACACCAAACGCTTAACCATTAGAAATCGTCATTCACTAGGATTCTAATAATCTCATATCAGTTATTCTCCTCATTCCCTTAATCCAAAGTTCAACTCCCAATTTGGAGACTTCTGCTCTATTACAATTCATTCAACCTCTATCATCTAAATGTGTTTAATACATTCTATTCGAGGCTTATTTATTAGGGTTCCTTTGAGTAAAATGTTATGCTTGGCTAATAATTGGTCTTGTAGCATTGCTAGAAGAATACTTGGACATCCCATGGCTATTCGCTCTTCTTGGCATTTCATTTTTACCTAGAATGCCTTGAGTTTTTTTTTTTTTTTTTTTTGGAAAACAATACACATTCTAATATCCTATTCGTAAAGCACCGCATAGCGTGGGTATTTCTCACCCCCAAACTTAAAGGTTTCATTGTCCTCAATAAAGGTTAGTTTTATTTCCCCCAAACTTAGATGAATCTAAGGTTCTGAAGGTCATTACTTCAAACTAATCGGTCTTCTCCCACTGAATTCTTTTTTGTCCTAAGTTCACAAGTATTCATCCCAAGATGATTTTGTTATTAGCCAGCGAAGGATGTCTCGGGGCAGATTAAATATTAGCGTATCTAAGGCAACGTTTTGAAAATGCAGAATTAAAAAGCAAGATTCTAAGTCAGCATTGGTCAAAGCATAAACTTAAGCCGTGAATAGAAACAAAGAATGATTATATTAATAAGTGAGTAAGCATGAAAAATAAATTGAAAAATAGGATCAACAGGGACATGGACTTCCTTTTTCACTATTCATCTTGTGAATCAGAGTTATCAAAGTCAGTAGAAGAGACAATGTCTTGGAGATTCGGGAAGATAGGTATGCAGAGTCGTTGTTCCAAACGAGCTAGTATGTCAAAGACTATCATGTTTCATTTCTTCACGTAGTCCACTAGCTTCTTCATATTGTTGTCAAGTAGCTAGAGGTTGTGCCCAAATGTTTCTGGCATTGTCCTCTTCATTTTTGTTGGATGAGTTGACACTTGAGGGTGTGTAGAAGTTCTTGCCTCATATGTCAAGTTTGCATGATTAGATGCAAACTCAGCCATGAGGCACTGGATATTACTATCCACTTTATCAGGCTAGCGCCTCATTGGTATCAGTAGAACTCGCTGCCGCTTGCTAAGGTTCGACTCAACTTCGTCTGTTTCCTCTCTAATTCTGCGTCGGAATAGGTCCTTCGGTGCAAGATTTCCTCTTCTTCCAATACCTTGGTGATCGACTAACATAGGTGTTTTTCCTTCTCGATGCATCCTCACTTCTTCTTCTAATCAAATTGTTGTAACCTCAACAGGTCTAGAGGTGCCTACATTCGCAATCCTTCTTTCCCCTTTCTTCCATTCTCTGGATAATCTCCACCAGGTCCCTCTCCTCCATTAAAGGCGTCAATCCTTCAAAATACCCTAAGGGTTTGGGACTATTAATCTTCACCACTTCACGAGGTGTTGAGGTAACAACTCTTTCCTCTCTAAGAACTTTTGAAGATTCCTCCACTACAGTAGTACGTTCTTCCATTAGTTCGGCTGAAGCAGTCACTTGCCTTCACATGGGTGGTCCGACTTCTGACTGTTCGTCTCCACTATTCATAGACGCAACACCCAATGGTTTTAGATCTTAATTGGGGTCTACTTCTCCTTACTGCTTCATTCTAATTTGCCACCATCATCTATAAGTGGGTGCAAGTCTTCGCACCATGGTGTAGTTTTACGGTCAATCGCAATGTAGGATTTTCTACCCAAAAGAGAATGTAACGGCCCAGACTTCCGTTCGGGTTCCCCAGGTATGTTCAGTTCAGTATTCGGTTGTTTGGTTGGGCCGTTAGGGCTTTTAACCCTGAAGGGCATTTTGGTCATTTTGCTCTTAGGGCTGGCCTTGTGGGATCTTAGGGTTTCGAGGCTGTTTCTGACCTTTGCTAAGGTTGGTTTGGTTGTTGGTGTAGGTTCCCAAAAGTGGTTGAAGTTGTTAGGGTTTCTGGAAGCCTTCCGGTTATTTTGTAAAATAAGGATTTTAAAGGTGTTCCCTGGAAGACTTTAACCCCTGACCTCAGGGGGGGTTTGGAAGCTTGGATTTAATTATGTGAAATAGATGCGTCAGCTGGGATTCGAAGGGGAAAATCCCTGGGAAGGGGCTTTTGGTCGCTAAACCTAATTAAATTAGGAAAAGGAAAGGAAAAAAAAAAGAATTCGTAAATTGACTCCCTTGGTCTTGTCGCACGCATCTCTCTCTCTCTCTCTCCCTCTTACCGAATTCTTACTCCTCCTTCCCTATCTTCTTGCCGTTCCATCAAGAACAAGAAACAAGATCAAGAATCATGTAAGTTTCCTCTTCTCCTTCTATTCTCCATAGCCAAAAATTTTCTCCTTGGTGTTTGGCCAAACCCTAACCGAGTAGTTGTTGTTTCCTTGTAGCAGAGACTCCCTTGGTCTTTCTTTGGAGTTGCCAAGCCTTAAGGTTCCATTCTTAGGGTGTACCGAATTGCCTTCTTGATCCTCTCTTGGTGTAGCCGCAAGCCAAATCACGAACCAAGGGCGAGAGGTGAATTTATCCTTTCCTTCTTCTTCTCTTTGCCGAAATCCCTCCCCTTGTTGATTGCGCAAACCCTAACCAAGCAAGAACTCTTTGCCCTAGCTTGTAGCCGAGAGGTTAGAGAGGTTTTGGGGCTACCGAAGCTTGGAGTTTCTTCTTGCATAGAGCCGAGCACTCAACCTTGTTCTTCCCATTATTGCCGAATCAATTCCCTAGCCTTCCTTGCAACCGAAACATCTCGTGGTAAGTTCTTCTTTCCGTTGGCCGAGAGCCTATCCTTGCTGGTTGGTTGTGCTAAGCCTTTCTCCTTTTCTTTGCAAGCTCCGATCGAAGCCGGAAGAGTTCCCGCAGCTAACCCTAGAAGCCGTGAGCAGTAGCCAAGCCGAACACAATCCAAAGGTAAAATCTTCATCCTAGCCGAGAGAATGATGGGGTATTTAGGAGTGTGTTGTTTGATTTCCCAGTTAGCTAACTTGTATTCTTTCCTATTGAGGTGAAGGCGAGCAAGTTCCAGGAAGTTGTTGTGTGTGAAGGTCGAAAGCCAAGCTTGGCCGAGAGCTTGTGGGACTAGTTAGGTAGTTTCCCAGCTTTTGTTTCTCTTGGTTTGTAGTTAGGGTTAGCTAGTTAGAGATGTTAACGTATTTCGGTTGTTATTTTCTATGTCGTGTGTTTCAGTAGCTCAAGGAGCATTATAGTTATTTTCTACTTGTTTCCAGGTAAGGATTTCTTATCGTGGTTGTGTGGACCCTCCTACGATACTTTCTTGATTATGCCTTATATGCCTGTTTACTTTTATGAGCATGTTAGTGGATATGATAGCTTGTGTTTGACTTCCTGCTAGCATGTTTTCCTGTTTGTACATGTTAGTGTCATGCTAGGTTTGTTCTTCCAACATGCTTATGATTCCTGCCTTAAGTTCGTAGTATCATGCTAGGTTATGTGTGTATGATGTTAAATATGTATGCTTAGCCAGGAATCATTTATTCTGCACTCTTAGTTAGAATAGTAGAGTTTGTCGTCATCTAGAGGTTGAGAGTGGACATAACGTACGTTGTCCCCATCGATCGGGGTTCAATGCGAAGCATAACGTACATTGCTTCCACCCCGGAAACCGATGCAAATTTACTCCCGCATCGGCAGAAGCCTAGTTTGTAGCCTGCTCAAGCGAAACCCTGCCGATGGTGTAAGCCTACCTTGGCCGGTTATTAGCTTCAGGTCGGTGGTACAGGTTGTTACAGATGAGTGTCGAGGACCTCGCACTACTGTGTTCATTGACACTGCTTCCGAGTCTTTAGGCATGCGTACCTGGCCCACATAGTTTGGCCCTAGGCCCCCATATTTATGCTGGTTGCAGCAGCATGCGGTGTGCTCGCGCACGCGTTAGTTACCAGTTCGGAGAACTCCCCCAGGCTAATGTTCGTGAGTACACCACTTCCATTCTAGTTTAGAGCCAGACTTTGGGTACTCTCCCGTTAGTCAAGTTTATCTAGCCGAGGGTAAGAGACCCTCGAGGACACCCATTTGGGATTGGTTTTTGAGCTGATCATACGGTCGAGGGAGAAAGACCCTCGAGGGTGTTAGACATTTATTGGGATCGATTTCTGAGCTGATCATACGGCTGAGGGAGAAAGACCCTCGGGAATGTCACAGGATTGGTTATGAGAACCAATCATTAGGTCGAAAGTAGGAGACTTCCGAGGAGTCTGGGTTTTTGCCTTGTAAGCTCATTGAGCTAAGATCTGTGTTGGTAACTGTATGCATGTGTACCAGGTTGCTAGATGATTGATTGTATCGTTTCGTACCCCAGTTGGGGATTCTTACTAAGTATGTTTGTACTCACCCTTTCTGTGGTTTTTTTTCCACCAGGTAACTTGGGACAGCACCGGGGCGGCTAGCGGAGGGAGTTGGGAGATCATGGAAGCTGTTGACACTCTGTCGTGTCTTATTGCATTTATTTGATTCAGCATGTAGTTGGACTTATGTCCTTATGGAAAACTTGTTTACTGTTGTTCCGAACTGCTTTTTATGTTTTAAGGAAAAGTACTAATCAGTCACTGTTTTTAAATTGATTGTTTTGCTTAATGAATGTCTGGATTTGATTTAAATGCTTCCCACTCTTGTTGTTTGAAAAGTTTTAAATTGGTTCTCTGAACTGTGTCATTTATGCTTTTCACATGCATGTTAAGTAAGGACCTAGGTTTAGGACCGTATTTCGGGTCGGGTCCTTACAGTTGGTATCAGAGCACAGAGTCATAGATTTTGTAGACTAACCTGTTTGTAGGTTGTGTTCCCATGATCTCTAGCACTCCGCGGCCGTCAGGTTTGTCTATGTTTGCTAAGTTATGGGTTTTGTTTACGATACTGCATCTAGTCCACATGAGTTACCTTTGTTGGCAGTGAGAGTCCGAGAGTGGACTAACCAGTTTGTGGTTTCTGTGTAGATCGCTAGTATGTCGGTTACACACAGTGGAGTAGGCCCGTCCGAAATTGCCAATAGAGCTGCTGTAGAGCCAGCAGCCAGGATAGATCAAGCTCGTAGGCCGCCTGTGGCCCCAGGTGCTAACTTGCCTAGAGAGGGGGTAAAGGCTGCTATGCCTCAAGGTGTAGCTCTAGGAGGAGACATTTCTGCTATGAGAGATATGATGATGGGCCTAATGGCCGAGCAGAGAGCTGAGACTCAGACGCAGTTAGCAGCGTAGAGAGAGGAGTCTAGGGCACAGATAGCCCAGTTGACACAGCTCATCCAGTAGGCACCCCCTACAGCTCGAGTAGCCCGGGTAGCTCGACCGGGAGGACAGGGTCAGCAGGAGAAGGCAGTGGCCTTCTCGAATCTGAACCAGGGAACAGATAGTATAGCTGCTTAGAAAAATAAGTTCTCTGAGTATAGCTATTTTACCCCGGAGCTCATCGCAACTGAGGAGCTCAAGACCAAGAAATTCATTAGTGGGCTGAGGAAGGAGGTTGCTCAGGATGTCCGAGCACTCGCTCTTGAGAGTTATGACCGAGCAGTGGAGTTAGCCACAATTTATAATCTGAAGTATCCGCTAGTGTAGGATTCTATTGCACCAGCTCAGTCAGTTCAGCCTGTTCAGCAGCATTCTGGGCAAAAGAGGAAGTTTGAGTCTTCTAGTGGGTCCCACTCAAGTGGACAGCAGACTCGCAGTTAGGTTCAGTCTAGAGCTCGGGATCAGCGCCGATCGCAGAGTAGATCGCAGGATTGCCAATAGGGCGGGGTCAGGCAGCCGTCTCATTGCAACAAGTGTGGTAAGGCGTATTTCGGATTGTGTGGAGCATCGCCCTATGTTGCTACAGATGTGGCAAGGAAGGGCATTTGGCCAGAACTTGTACTCAGGATTTAGCAGCTGCGTGACCGGCCCGAAGAGCGAGTGCCAGAGTGTTTGCTACTACTACTCGCCAGAGGCGGAGCGCATCGATGATGCGATTGCAGTGTTGCTTGTCTTAGATCATTATGCACTTGTATTGTTCGATTCAGGCTCGACCCATTCTTTTGTTTCTGATGCATTTGCTAGACAAGCTTATTTGGAACTCGAACCTCTAGGGTTTTAGTTGTGTGTTGCCACTCCTTCAAGAGTGAGTATGTTAGCTAGCAATAGAGTTAAGAGTGGCCGGATATAGATATCCGATGAGATTTTAAAAGCTACCCTCATAGTCTTGTCTTTGAGCAGTTTTGATGTGATCCTTGGTATGGACTGGTTGGTGGAGAATCATGCTTTGATAGAATGCAGCGGGAAAGAAGTTCTGTTTAGGCCGCCTCAGAAGTCGAGCTTCAGGCTTCGCTGTGTCTAGGGCGGAATGTGTCCGTCGTTGATCTCAGCAGTGAAAGCGTGTCTATTGTTAGCTCGAGGAGCTTGGGGCTTCTTAGCAAAGCTGTCAGAAGATAGTAGTACTGCGTTGTCTGTTGACATGGTCCCTGTGGTGCAAGAGTTTGCAGATGTTTTCCCTGAGGAGTTACCAGGTTTACCCCCAAAGAGAGAGGTGGACTTCACTATTGAGCTGGAGCCAGGGACTTCCTATTTCTAAAGCTCCATATCGTATGGCGCCAGCTGAGTTGAAAGAACTCAAAGTGCAGTTGCAGGAGATGCTGGACCGAGGTTTCATCCGACCGAGTGTATCCCTGTGGGGAGCACCTGTCCTGTTTGTTAGAAAGAAGGATGGATCCATGCGCTTGTGTATAGACTATAGAGAGTTGAATAAAGTCACAATGAAGAATAAGTATACCATGCCGGGTATTGATGATTTATTTAACCAGCTTCAGGGAGCTTCAGTGTTTTCTAAGATCGATTTGAGGTCAGGGTACCATCAGTTGGGGATTCGGGATGCAGACATCCCTAAGACAGCGTTTAGATCAAGGTATAGTCATTATGAGTTCGTGGTCATGTCTTTTGGACTAACGAACGCCCATGCAGCGTTTATAGACATGATTGTAACGACCCGACCCGAATGGTGCTCTAAATAGGTCATTACCTCAATGCATGCATACAAATCTACAGAAAATTTGCAAGGTGGTGTTTGGATTCTAAGTAAAAACTAAAACATGAAAACATCCATTTAAAAATCAACATAAATTCCTGAAACCTGTCCCTGTTTCCAAGCACCTGTTTCAAGGCAAATACATTTCCAAAACTTACTCTGATCAGAGATTTATTTAAAACATACAAGCTTTACAACAATGCTAGAATCCGGAAATTCATTCAGAAAACACCCTAGGGCTCCGTGCCCAACTACATGCATTCAGAGGACATTTTAATCTTAAACATAAACATAAGACTCAGAGTTGAACAACGGGTTTCCATGATCACAGCTCCTCCTCCAGCCATCCTGTCTCGCACCATGGATACCTGTGGAAAACCACATAATAAGGGTGAGTAACGAATTACTCAGTAAGAATCCCCAACCGGGGTACAATACGATACACATGGTCATCTAGCCGAAAGATATGCAAGCTATGAATATAAACACAGAATAGAGCACAAAGCTTAGCCCACACTTGGGCCTCGGATGCCAACTCAGGGTCTTAGTCCGAAAATAAATCACCACATCCACACAATACACAAGTCGCCCTATACGAGAAACAAGTCCCGACCTCAGCCTGTCTACTATCGACGAAAGGTACACTAGCTCAAGATCCCGAGGAGCTCTCCGGTCGGCGCTGTAATGAGCGTAAGCATGCACCGCGTGCTTCTACAGACTATGGGTGCCGGGTCTAGTGGCAAGTCGCCCATATCCGGATACCACGCCTAACTAAATCTCCGGATCGGTGTCACCGACATGGGGTGTGAGACACTGGACACGTGAACTATGTCACTGTACCACCGCACCGAGGCTAAGGAGCGGGTCGTGGTAGGCTTACACCAGGAAGCCGTCCTTACCTTAACAGGTGGCAATCAGGGGCTACTACCGAACACGCTGAGGACGTGCCGGCTGCCGGGGACTAGGCATTGCCAAGTCATCATCCCGACCGTTGGGGCATCGCTTAGACTACCACCCTCACCTAAGATTGCGGGGCCTCACCGGTTGGGATAGCTAATCCCTCACGGGGTCCAAGGGACGAGAAGCTGTCTCGATCGTCCTTGCCATGGATGCAAGATACTTTATGCATCAGGCCCGGATGATGCTATCTACCTGAACTCTAACCTGCCTTAGCAATCAGCAAACAAGCAATACAATCCAATACGTGCTCAAAAAGAATACAACGAGCCTAGCATGATACTACGAAACAAGGAACAGATACGAGCATGCCAGAAAGGAACAACCTAGCATGGACTAACATGAGAAACAACATAGGAAATCATGCCAGTCGGGAATTCAGAATAGAGCACTTATCACCAAACATGTCAATAAACACAACAAGCATACAATCAGCAATCACATATAATATCGCAGGGTCCACACAACCCCGATAAGAAATCCTTACCTGGCTGGGAGGCAACTACACACAAAATCCTAAGCTGCGATCGATCCCGAGCTAGCTAACGAGAACCTAACAAACACAATAGAAATCACAATCATAGCCCTAAAAATATAATAAAACAAGCAAGCTCGGCTCGGGGCACTCACACGGCACGACGACACGGGTGAAATCTTCTTTATTTAGTCTTGGTCTTGTTGGTGAAATGGCGGCTGGGCTGGCAGGCGCTGGGCGCGGCTGCGCTAGTGCGACACTGGCGATGGGCACGTCACGGGCGGCGCGCGCGTGCGGCGAATCTGGTATCTGGCGAGCGTCGGCGGCGGGCGTGCGCGCGGCGAAGCGGCGCCGGCACGGTGATCGATCGCCGCGTGCGTGAGAGCTGGGCGTCTGGCTCGACCGATCCGGTGCGACGACGAGGCTAGGCGCGGCGACGAAGCGTCGCTCGGCCGATCTGGTGCGACGACGACGAGGAGGTGGCCGGTTGGGAGCGAGCGCGCGACGGGATCGGCGGGCGCTGGGCGACAGCGACAGCGCCGATCTGGGGACGCGCGACGGGCGAGCGAGCTACTCCTCGGCCGGATCTGGTGCGACTGTTGGTCGGGGGCATCTGTGCGACAAGGTGGCTCTCTTGGTGCGATACGGTGGGCGGGCTCAGTGGATCGTGGTGGTGGTACCGGGAGTGAGGCTAGGTCGGGGGAGAGAGAGAGAGAGAGAGAGAGAGAGAGAGAGAGAGAGAGAGAGAGAGAGAGAAAGTGAATTTGGGAAAAAAAAATAAAAGAAAAGAAAAATGAATTTGGAAAAGAAAAAGGAAAATGGGAAATAAAAGGAAAAATAAGGATTTTATCCAAAATCCATCCTTATCCACTTTTATCCTTAAAAATCCCATTTCCCGGCTTCCTCCTTCGAGACCCGGCTGAAGCAACCTCTCCCAATAAATAAAACCCACTAAAATCCAACTCCCAAATCAACACCAAGGGCCCGGGCTCGAATCCCAAAGGAAGCACACAACCAACCAACACTTTGCCCAAAGACCCAAATCACAACCGAACTCCCAAATGACTAGCCCAAACATCTCGGGACTCGCAAGCAATAACAAACCAGCCTCGACAAAGGTAGAAGCTACCTCGAGGCCTGAAAAACCACAAATCCTGCCCGGGGAGCCAATAGACCAAAATACCCCCAAGGGTCAAAACAGCTCTAAAACCCAACCAAACAACTGAATCTTGACCCGAAGGCACCTCGAAAACTGGAATAGAAAACTGGGCTGTTACAATGATGGACAGGGTGTGCAAGGCATTCTTGGAGAACTTTGTCATCGTGTCTATAGACGATATTTTGATTTATTCCAAGACAAAGGAGGACCATGCTTCGCATTTGAGACAAGTTTTGATAGCATTGCGAGAAAATCAGCTGTACGCGAAGTTTTCTAAGTGTGACTTCTTGCTAGAGAAAGTAGCCTTTCGTGGGCATATTGTATCTAGAGATGGAGTAGTGGTGGACCCCGCAAAGATAGAGGCAGTTAGTTCGTGGGCCAGACCTACGACGGTCGCCGAGATTCGCAGCTTTCTGGGTCTGGCAGGGTATTACCGGCGTTTTGTGAAAGACTTTTCCGCTAAGGCAGCACCCTAACCCGTTTGACTAAAAAGGGTGTTGACATTGTTTGGGATGCTAGTTGCGAGGAAAGTTTTGCCCAACTTAAGCTCAGTTTGACGACAACGCCAATGTTGGCAGTTCCCGAGGGAACATGAGGTTTTGTAGTCTATATTGATGCTTCCAAGTATGGTTTTGGATGTGTGTTGACGGGAAGGTGATAGCTTATGCTTCCCGGCAGTTGAAGCTTTATGAGAAGAATTATCCGACCCATGATATGGAGTTGGCTGCAGTTTTTTTCGCCCTAAAGATTTGGAGGCACTATTTGTATGGTGAAAGGATTCAATTGTTCACGGACCACTAGAGCCTTAAGTACTTCTTCACTCAGAAGGAGTTGAACATGAGGCAAAGAAGGAGGCTCGAGTTAGTAAAGGATTACGATTGCGAAATCCTGTATCACCCCGGAAAGGCCAATGTTTTGGCTGATGCACTAAGTAGGAAGACATCACATTCTACAACTTTGTTGAGCTCTCAAGTTGAATTGCTGAAAGAGTTTGAGCGAGCCGGTATCGCAGTTTTGTTGGGAGAGGTTACCGCCAGGGTAGCCCAGTTGACAATTCAGCCGTCGCTTAAGCAGAGGATCATCGACAGCCAGCTGAGTGATTCCAAGTTGAAAAGATTACTCAAGGGAGTTGAGGCTGATGGCGATTTTGACTTTGTCATGGCACCAGACGGAGGTTTGAGATACAAAGGTCGGTTGTGCGTCCCAGACGACGCAAGGATTCGAGCCGAGTTGCTCACCGAGGCGTATAGTTCCCCATTTACTTGGCACCTAGGAGGTACCAAGATGTATCAGGATCTCAAGCAGACGTTTTGGTGGATGGGTATGAAGCGAGATATAGCTAAATTTGTTAGCCGTTGTCTCACTTGTCAGCAAGTGAAGGCTCCTAGACAGAAATGGGCAAGTTTATTGCAGCCGTTGAGTGTTCCACAGTGGAAGTGGGACGAGACTTCGATGGATTATATCTCTGGGTTTCTGAGGACACCGAGTGGGTTTACTCAGATCTGTTTAGTAGTGGACCGACTGACTAAGAGTGCACATTTTATTCCCGGCAGGATTACCGTGGAACAGTGGGCACAGTTATTCTTGGAACAGATCATTCGGTACCATGGGGTACCAACGAAGATAGTGTCAAATCGGGATTCTCGGTTCACATCTTGCTTCTAGAGAGCGCTCTAGAAGGGTTTGGGAACCGAGTGCAGTTTCAGTACTGCTTTTCACCCTCAAACAGATGGTCAGACCGAGAGGGTGAATCAGATTCTTGAGGATATGTTGAGAGCCTGTGTTTTGGACTTTCCAGGCAGTTGGGACCAGTACCTATATTTGATGGAGTTCGTTTACAATAATAGCTATCAGTAGACTATTCAGATGGCTCCAATTGAGGCTTTGTATGGTAAGCGATGTAGTTCCCCAGTATTCTGGGAGGAGGTCCATGATAGACAAGTTCTGGGTCCCGAGTTACTTCAGATGACTAGCGACGCAGTGCAGAAGATCAGGGCTCGCATGTTAACAGCTCAGAGTAGGCAGAAAAGTTACGCCGATGTGAGGCGTAGGGATTTGGAGTTCGAGGTTGGTCAACATGTTTTTCTGAAGGTAGCACCGATGTGTGGTGTGTTAAGGTTTGGAAAATGAGGTAAGTTGAGCCTTAGGTTTGTAGGGCATTTTGAGATCCTTGAGCAGATCGGAGCAGTGGCCTATCGATTAGCTTTACTCCCGTCATTGGCAGCAGTGCATAATGTGTTCCACGTCTCGATGCTGAGGCAGTATGTGGCAGACCTGACACATGTGCTAGATCATGAGCCTTTGGAGTTGAGCAAAGATTTGACCTTCGAGGAGAAGCCTGTGCAGATTTTGGCTCGTGAGTGCAAGGTTTTGCGCAACCGGGAGATAAGATTAGTAAAGGTTCTGTGGAGACATCAGAGGGCAGAGGAAGCGACATGGGAGCTAGAGGATGAGATGAGGACTCATTACCCGGAGCTGTTTCAGTCTCAGGACTTTCGGGGACAAAAGTCTTAAAGGGAAGGAGTATTGTAATATCCCAGACTTCCATTCCGGTTCCCCAGGTATGTTCGGTTCAGTATTCGGTTGTTTGGTTGGGCCGTTAGGGCTTTTAACCCAGAAGGGCATGTTGGTCATTTTGCTCTTAGGGCTGGCCTTGTGGGATCTTAGGGTTCCGAGGTTGTTTCTAACCTTCGCTAAGGTTGGTTTGGTTGTTGGTGCAGGTTCCCAAGAGTGGTTGAAGTTGTTAAGGTTTCTAGAAGCCTTCCGATTATTTTGTAAAATAAGGATTTTAAAGGTGTTCCCTAGAGGACTCAAACCCCTGACCTCATGGGGGGTTTGGAAGCTTGGATTTAATTGTGTGAAATAGATGCGTCAGCTGGGACTCGAAGGGGACAAGCCCTGGGAAGGGGCTTTTGGTCGCCAAACCTAATTAAATTAGGAAAAGGAAAGGAAAACAAAAAGAAATCGTAAATTGACTCCCTTGGTCTTGCTGCACGCATCTCTCTCTCTCTCTCTCTCTCTCTTGTCGAATTCTTGCTCCTCCTTCCCTATCTCCTTGTCGTTCCATCAAGATCAAGAATAATGTAAGTTTACTCTTCTCCATAGACGAAATTATTCCCCTTAGTGTTTGGCCAAACCCTAACCGAGTAGTTGTTGTTCCCTTGTAGCCGAGACTCCCTTGGTCCTTCTTTGGAGTTGCCGAGCCTTGAGGTTCCATTCTTGGGGTGTGCCGAATTGCCTTCTTGATTCTCTCTTGTTGTAGCCGCAAGCCAAATCGAGAACCAAGGCCGAGAGGTGAGTTTGTCTTTTCCTTCTTCTTCTATTTGTCGAAATCCCTCCCCTTGTTGATTGCGCAAACCGAAACTAAGCAAGAACTCTTTGCCCTAGCTTGTAGCCGAGAGGTTGGAGAGGTTTTGGGGCTGCCGAAGATTGAAGTTTCTTTTTGCAAAGGGTCGAGCACTCAACCTTGTTCATCCCATTATTGCCGAATCAATTCCCTAGCTTTCCTTGCAACCGAAACACCTCGTGGTAAGTTCTTCTTTCCCTTGGCCGAGAGCCTATCCTTGCTGGTTGGTTGTGCTCTAAGCCTTTCTCCTTTGTTTTGCAAGCTCCGATCGAAGCTGGAAGAGTTCCTGCAGCTAACCCTAGAAGCCGTGAGCAGTAGCCAAGCCGAGCACAATCCTGAGGTAAAATCTCCATCCTAGCCGAGAGCATGATGAGGGTATTTAGGAGTGTGTTGTTTGATTTCCTGGTTAGCTAACTTGTGTTCTTTCCTGTTGAGGTGAAGCCGAGCAAGTTCCGGGAAGTTGTTGTGTGTGAAGGCCGAAAGCCAAGCTTGGCCGAGAGCTTGTGAGACTAGTTAGGTAGTTTCCCAGCTTTTGTTTCTCTTGGTTTGTAGTTAAGGTTAGCTAGTTAGAGATGTTAATGTATTTCGGTTATTGTTTTCTAGGTCGTGTGTTTCAGTAGCTCAAGGAGCATTATAGTTATTTTCTACTTTTTTCCAGGTAAGGATTTCTTACCTTGGTTGTGTGGACCCTACGATACGTTCTTGATTATGCCTTGTATGCCTGTTTACTTTTATGAGCATATTAGTGGATAGGATAGCTTGTGTTTGACTTCTTGCTAGCATGTTTTCCTGTTTGTACATGTTAGTGCCATGCTAGGTTTGTTTTTCCAGCATGCTTATGATTCCTGCCTTAAGTTCGTAGTATCATGCTAGGTTATGTGTGTATGATGTTGAATATGTATGCTTAGCCAGGAATAATTTATTATGCACTCTTAGTTAGAATAGTAGAGTTTGTCGTCGTCTAGAGACTGAGAGTGGACATAACGTACGTTATCCCCAGCGATCGAGGTTCACTGCGAAGCATAACGTACATTGCTTCCACCCCGGCAACCGATGCAGATTTGCTCCCGCATCGGCAGAAGCCTAGTTTGTAGCCTGCTAGAGTGGAACACTACAGATGGTGTAAGCCTACCTTGGCCGGTTCTTAGCTTCAGGTTGGTGGTACAGGCTGTTATAGATGAGTGTCGAGGGCCTCGCACTACTGTGTTCAGTGACACTGCTTCCGAGTCTTTAGGCATGCGTACCTGGCCCGCGTAGTTTGTCCTTAGGCCCCTAGATTTACGCCGGTTGCAGCAGCATACTGTGTGGGCCAAGTTTAGAGCCAGACTTCGGGTACTCTCCCGTTAGTCAAGTTTATCTAGCCGAGGGTAAGAGACCCTCGAGGACACCCATTTGGGATTGGTTTTAGAGCTGATCATACGGTCGAGGGAGGAAGACCCTCGAAGGTGTCAGACATCTATTGGGATCGATTTTTTAGCTGATCATTCGGCTGAGGGAGAAAGACCCTCGGGGATGTCACATGATTGGTTATGAGAACCAATCATTAGGCCGGAAGTAGGAGACTTCCGAGGATTCTGGATTTTTGCCTTGTAAACTCGTTGAGCTAAGATCTGTGTTGGTAACTGTATGCATGTGTACCAGGTTGCTAGATGATTGATTGTATTGTATCGTACCCTAGTTGGAGATTCTTACTGAATATGTTTGTACTCACCCTTTCTGTGGTTTGTTTCCACCAGGTAACTTGGGCAGCACCGGGGCGGCTAGCGGAGGGAGCTGGGAGATCATGGAAGCTGCTGACACTCTGTCTTGTCTTATTGCATTTATTTAATTCAGCATGTAGTTGGACTTAAGTCCTTAGGAAAAACTTGTTTACTGTTGTTCTGAACTGCTTTTTATGTTTTAAGGAAAAGTACTGATCAGTCACTGTTTTTAAATTGATTGCTTTGCTTAATGACTGTCTGGATTTGATTTAAATGCTTCCCACTCTTTTTGTTTGAAAAGTTTTAAATTGGTTCTCTGAACTGTGTAATTTATGCTTTTCACAGGCATGTTAAGTAAGGACCTAGGTTTAGGACCGTATTTCGAGTCGGGTCCTTACAGAGAATGAGTAATAGAAAATAGGGTTTATGGAATGTATTTAATGGTCGAAATGAAGTGGTATGACGATCGAATATTACAACCATTGGATCAAAATTCCTGTTATCCTACTACTCAATATTCATCCGTAGTTAATGATTGATATGATTGTAAACATAGATTCGCTGAACTTATTGAAATTTAAAATTGCCAAGAAATAATGGAAATTGAAAATAAATAAACCGTAAATTCAAATAATCTTCTCGCATAAATGAATAGGAAATATTTGAACTTATCATGCATGGAGCGAAATTTAAAGTTTACCAGTACGCTTTGGCTCTACTTGCACACTTGCGCGCTTATACTTCAGTCAATGCGAATGAAGATATTCTGCACTAAACATCCTCATTCTAGTAATGCTTAAGTCTTTGCTCATTGATCCAGATTGTTCCACCTTATTTTACCTGCATAATACGAAATGGTCGAGACCACTTGGATCTGACCTTTCCTGGAAACAAACAAAGTTTAGAGTTAATTAACAAAACTTGTTGTCCAACCTTGAAAGTTCAAGGAGTTAGCCTTCGATCATGCCATTTTTACATCTTTTCCTTGTACAGTTTTTCATTTTCATATGAAAAGTGTTTATTCTCCTTAATATCGAGTAATTGCAGCATTCTAATAGCTCCTACTTTCTAGAGATCAATATTTAATTTCTTTAGTGCCCAGAAAGCCTTATGCTCTAGCTTGATCGATAAATAGCATGCTTTCCCATACACTATTCTGTAGGTCGACATGTTCAATGGCATTTTCAACGCAGTTCAGTAAGCCCAAAGTGAATCTTCAAGTCGCAAGGACCAATCCCTTCGATTAGCTCCTACAACTTTCTCAAGAATACTCTTAATCTCGCGATTTGAGACTTCAGATTGTCCATTGGTCTGCGGATGATAAGGGGTGCAATACGATGCTTTATATTATAATCCTGCAACATGTAAGACATTGCTCTGTTTATGAAATGTGTTCCCTCATCACTTATTAATGCTTGCGGGGTCCCAAACCTTGTGAAAATGTTCCTATGAAGGAATCTAATGCGTGTTTTAGCATTATTTGAAGGTGTTGCGACTGCTACAATCGATTTTGACACATAATCAACCGCTACCAAGATTTACGTATTTTCGTGTGAAGGGGGAAATGGGCCCATGAAATCAATTCCCCAGACATTGAATCATTTAACCTCTAAAATTGAAGTCAACGACATTTCATCCTTTTTTCCTATGTTTTCTTTCCTTTGGCACTTATCGCATGTCTTTGCATAGTGATGCGCATCCTCAAATAGTCTTGGCCCGAAATTTCCATATTGGAAAATTTTTGTTGCGGTGGACATTCCTCCAAAATGTCCTCCATATGGTGATGTGTGGCATGAATCTTGAATTTCATTCTTCTCATGTTCCTTTACACATCGGCGTATTATTCCATTAGCGCATTGCCTATAGAGAAATGGTTCATCATAGAATAAAATCGCTTATCGTGGAAAACTAGCTTTGCTTGTTGTTTTGTAAGATCAGTTGGGATGACATGGCTTGCCAGGTAGTTGGCAAAATCGACAAACCAATGGGCATTGTTGCATCAGATAAGTCTGCTACAACATTCTCGCAACCTTTCTTATCCTTGATCTCTATATCAAACTCTTGTAGAAGTAGAATCCATCAGATAAGTCTTGGTTTTGCATTAGCCTTGTTATCAAGATATCTTATAGCAGCATGGTCGGTGAACACAATCACCTTGGATCCTACTCAGTAAGAGTGGAATTTTTCTAATGCATAAACCAATACTAAAACTTCTTTTCATTAGTTGTATACTTTTGTTGCACTTCTATTAAAGTCGTGCTAGCATAGTAGATGGGATGGATCAGTTTTTCTCCCTTATGAACCAAAATAGCTCCTATCGCATAGTCACTGGCGTCGCATATTAGCTCAAATGGCTTTTTCTAGTCAGGTGATATCATGATAGGTGCAGTAGTTAGAGCCCTTTTCAATTGTCCAAACTCTTGCAAACAACGCGAGTCAAATTAAAGGGACGATCAGCTTCTCAAAGCTCACACATAGCTTTTGCTATTTTTGAAAAGTATGTAATAAAGTTCTTATAAAACCCAGCATGGCCTAAAAAACTATGCACGCCTTTCACATTCCTTGGTGGCTCCAACTTTTCTATTGCTTCAATTTTTGCTTGATCAAATTCCAATTCATCCTTAGAGATTTTATGTCCGAGAATAATTCCTTTTCTTACCATGGAATGGCACTTATCCCAATTAAGTACTAGGTGTGTTTCTTCCCAATGGTTGAGCACTTTTTCTAGATTTGCTAAGCAATCCGAAAAACTATTTCCAAACATATTGAAAGTCATCCATAAATACCTCCATGATGTCCTCGAGCATATCAGAGAAAATAGACATCATATATCTTTGAAATGTAGCGGGGGCATTTCAGAGTCTGAACAACATTCTTTTGAAAGCAAACATTCTATAAGGGCAGGTGAAAGTGTTTTTCTCCTAATCCTTGGGATCATTTGTGATATGATTTTATCCTGAATATCCATCCAGAAAATAGTAATAATTCTTCCCTACGATGCGATCCAATATTTGGTTTGTGTAAGGAAGGGAAAATGATCTTTCTTTGCGACTTTGTTCAGTTTGCGATAGTCCATGCACACTCACTATCCTATAACTGTTCGTGTTGAAATTAACTTGTTTTTCTCATTGCGAACAATGGCGGTGCCTTCTTTCTTGAGCACATATTGAATTAGACTGACCCATTGGTTATCTGATATGGGGTAGATGATCCAAGCGTCAAGCTATTTTAAAATTTCCTTTTTCACTACCTCCTTCATGGCGGGGTTCAATCGTCTTTGATGTTCCACTAAAGTCCCAACATTATCCTCTAGAATGATCTTATGCATACAGGATGTAGGACTAATGCCATTTATATCAGCCAGAGTCCATCCAATTTCCTTTGTGTGCTACATGAGGAGTTCTAGTAGTAGATGTTCAAGCTCTTATGTTAGTTGTGAGGATATGAAAACTGGTAATGTCTCATTCTCTCCAAGGTAGGAATACTTCAGATGCTCAGGGAGAGGTTTTAACTCTAGCATTGGAGGTTTATCGGTTGAAGGGTGCTGTGGTAAGTTGCCTCTAATTCCCACATCGAGAGCTTTTTAGTAATGCACTTTGTTTATCGCGTCCTCAAATGCATTGTAAGAACCCGACCTGAAATACGGTCCTAAACCTAGGTTCCACTCAGCATGCAAGTAAAATAGGTTTACAAATGGTTTAGTGCTCATATTTTAAAACCTTTCAAAACATTTATGAACAGAGAACGTTTAAAACATAACCAACAGTTTTCATTAAGCAAAACCAACAAAGTAAAAACAAGCCTGACCAGTATTTATGAAAACACTTTAAACAGTTTAAAACAACATTTAACCAAGTTCCCCCTAGGACTCCTGTCCAACTACATGCTGAATAAACAATGCAAATAATAAACGACAGAGTGCCAGTAGCTTCCCATGATCATTCAGCTCCCTCCGCTAGCCGTCCCAGTGCTGTCCCAAGTTACCTGGTGTAAAAAACCACAGAAATAAGGGTGCGTATAAACATACTCAGTAAGAATCCCCAACCGGGGTACAATACGATACATCAGTCATCTAGCACCCTAGTATACTTGCAAACGATTACCAACACAGATCTTAGCTCAACGAGCTTACAAGGAAAAATATGGAATCCTCAGAAGTCTCCTACTTCTGGCCTAATGATTGGTTCTCATAACCAATCCTGTGACATCCCCGAGGGTCTTTCTCCCTCAGCCGTATGATCAGCTAAAAAACCGATCCCAATAGATGTCAGACACCCTCGACGGTCTTTCTCCCTTGACCGTATGATCAGCTCAAAAACCAATCCCAATGAGTGTCCTCGAGGGCATCTTACCCTCGACTAGCAAAAACTGGACTAACGGGAGAGTACCCGAAGTCTGGCTCTAAATTGGAACGGAAGTGGTGTACTCACGAACATTAGCTCGGGGGAGCTCTTCGAACCGACGACTAACGCGTGTTTGCTCACATCGCATGCTGCTGCAACCGGCGTAAATGTGGGGGCCTAGAGACAAACTACGCGGGCCAGGTACGCATGCCTAAAGACTCGGAAGCGGTGTCACTGAACACAGTAGTGCGAGGCCCTCGGCACTCATCTGTAATAGCCTGTACCACCGACCTGAATTTAAGAACTGGCCAAGGTAAGCTTACACCATTGGCAGGGTTCTGCTCTAGCAGGCTACAAACTAGGCTTATGCATCGCGATAGCTAATCCACATCGACTGTCGGGGGAAGCAATTTAAGTTATGTTTCGCTCTGAACCCCGACCGGTAGGGACAAAGTACGTTATGTCCGCTCTCAGCCTCTGGATGGTGACAAACCATACTATACTAGCTAAGAGTACAGAGTAATCGATTCCTGGCTAAACATACATTTTCAACATAAAACACGTAGCCTAGCATGATACTACGAACTTAAGCAGGAATCGAAAGCATGCTGGAAGAACAAACCTAGCATGGCACTAACATGAACAACAAGCAAACATGCTAGCAGGAAGTCAAACACAAGTTGTCTTATCCACTATCATACTCATAACAGTAAACAAACATATAGGGCACATCATGATAATATCGCAGGGTCCACACAACAACGGTAAGAAATCCTTACTTGGAAACAAGCAGTAACAATATAACGCTTCTTCAGCTGCATAAACACACAACCTAGCAAATCATACATAAATATATTAACAACCTATTCTACCTATTTCTAAACTAAACTCAAGAGAAACAGGAACTGGGAAGTTACCCAGTAAGCTACACCATGCCCTCGACCCAGCTCCTTGGGTTTGACCAAGGGAGCTCTCGGCTAGGGCTTGCTTCAAGCTCTCTCTGAACAACATCCTGGATTCGGCTAGGCTTCACCTCCAACACAACGGAACACAAGTTAGCTTGTCGGGAAAATAAACACCACACTCCCAAACCACACCAACAAGCTGACGGCTAGGGTTGAGAACTCACCTTGGGAGTGTGCTCAGCTAGGCAACTGCTCACGGCCGCTAGGGCTTGATGTGGGAACTATTCTCAGCTTCTATTGGAACTTGCAAAACAACAAGGAAACAATTAGGGCACGCCCAACCAGCAAGGTAGGCTCTCGGCCAAAGGGACTTACCACACCAACTTTGCTCGGCTGCAGGAAGATCCAAGGTAGTCCTCGGCTTGGAGATGAGCTTTAGGGTTGCGGCTATACAAGGGGAGAAGCAAAGAGGATCTCGACTTTTAGGGGTTTCTTGAAGGAGTGTGCGGCAACAAGGACTTCAACTTGGTTGGAGTTTTCGACAATCTCATGAAGGAGAAACAAGGCTTCTGCAAACACCAAGAAAACACCAAGGGCTTCTCGGCTACAAAAGGAAAAGAAAAGAACATCTTGTTCAGTTATGGTTTTGTCCAAGCAACAAGAAAAGTAAGTCTTGATCAGGGAGAAGGGAAGAAAGAAGAAGACTCACCTCGGTTCTTGATCTTGATCATGGAGAAACGGCAAGAAGGGGAGCACAACAAGATGGAGGAGAAGAAGATGCTCTCTGCAAGACAAGCACCAAGCAAAAGAGAGGAAACGAGGAGGATAAAGTGCTCGGCAAGAGGAGAAGAATGGAGGATGAAATCGGCAAGAAGATGGAAGGGAAGGAAAGTTGGAATCGGTAAGATGGGAGGGGAATACGTGCGGTAACTTTTAGGAGAAGGAAAAAATACAATTCTTTTGGTTATTTTTGTAGATTGAAAAATCCTCGGCTTTACCCCTTCGAGTCCCAACTGAAGCAAGTATTTCTTTTAATTAAGTCTCATTTAATCCAAGCCTCCAAACTTCCCCCAAGTCAAGGGTTCGAAACCCAAAAGCAACACTTTTTTTTTTCTTATTAATTCTCTACAAAGCAAGCCTCCCAAAGCCTAGCTGGTCACATGTTCGAATCCCAGTAGCAACATTAATTAATTCTTAATTAATCAACAACAAACTTCAACTCCTAGCCACCTGGGTTCGAGTCCTGGCTCGAGCACTTTACTTTTAAAATTTCCTTAATTTTTCATTTAACCGCGATACCTCCAAAACCCTAACAAACATCATAACTCCCGGGAACCTGCAACCAACAAAAAGTCAGTTCTCAACGAAAGACAGAAACAGCCTTGGAACCCTAAATATCCACCAGGTCAGCCCTAAGAGCAAAATGACCAAAATGCCCTTCAGGGTTAAAAAGCCCTAAAGGCCCAACTGAACTTCCGAATACTGAATCGAAAGTACCCGGGAAACCAGAACGGAAAATTGGGCTGTTACATGCATCATCGTGAAAATCCTCTACTTCCTCTATATTATCGATCATGGTCCACATTTCCTATTGTTGTTCAGTCATGACTACTTCATTCAACGACACTTCTTGAAAGTATCTTCTGTGTCAGGCTTCTTCATCGAATCAAATATGTTGAACTAAATCTGCTGACTGTTCATTCTTAACATGATTGTTCCTTTGTAAATATCTACCAATGTCCGTCCAGTTCTCAGAAATGGACGTCCTAAAATAATTGGAACTTTTAGATCTGCTTCGTAGTCAAGAATGATGAAGTCTACTGGAAACGTGAACTTGTTGACCTAAACCAATATATATTCGATTTTCTAATAGGGCGAGTTATTGACCTATCAGCCAACTGAATTGTTACTGTTGTAGACCTTACTTCTCCTATTCCAAACTTTTTATAAATTGATAGCGGCATCAAATTGATGCTAGCACCCAGATCACAGAGTGCTCGCCCAATATGATGACTACCAATCTTGACCGAAATGGTAAACTGCTTAGGATAGACTTCTTTCTATGGAATTTTACTATGAATAATTGCACTACATTCCTCATTCAATGCTACTACCTTGAATTCCTAGAATGTGCTCTTTTCCTTAAGCTCATCCTTCAAGAATTTCATATAATTTAGCATTTGCCAAAGCGCATCAACCAAAGAAATGCTGATGTAAATCTATTTCAAAATGTCCATGAATTTCTCTAGTTGCGACTCATTTTCTTTGCATCTGATCCCTTGCGGGTATGGTGGCAGTGGTGGTTGGTAAATAGGTAAGGGTTATTCTTTATCTGTCGCTTCCTTTGCTATGGTTGGTTCTTCGTCTGCTTTGCTGGTTGTTTCCCTGTCGATGGTTCCGTTGGGGCCTTTGTTCCCTAATAATTCTTAATGTCCTCACAATCCATCAAAGGTTTCCCACTTCGCAATTCAATCGCATTTACTTGCTCCTTGCCATTCCGCCTAGATTCTTCCTTATTTGATGGTAATTATGTTAGCAGTGTATTTTTTATATCCGCAGTGATTTCGCCTAATTGCAGTTCTAGTGCCTGAAGAGTTGCTTGTTGAGTCTTCAATAGGATTTTCTGCTCCATCAATCCTTTAGTGATGAATCTGACTGCACAGCTTGCAGGTGGTTACTTCCAAATCCAGATTGTGGAGGTGTGCGCTGCTATCTCGCTTGGTTAGTGTTCTACTTTGTCCTCCCCACGAGAAATTTTAGTGTTGTTTCCAACTGACATTATACGTATTTGAATAAGGATTATATTGTTGTCACGACTTTGAATTTCCAACATCATTGATAGACGTTGTGTTTACACTACAGAGCTCGTACAAATTATCGCCTCCATAGAGTGTGCAGAATTCGGGAGTTGATTGCTCAATTTCTTACAAGTTGATGATTTTGTAGGTCTGATTGTATGTTTTGTCCATCAGAAATCCTCCTACTATTGCCTTAATGATAGCCTTGTCCGATTCTGGTAATCCATTGTAAAAATGTTCGATTTGAAGCATATAAGACAGACCATGGTACGGACATTTTGCTATAAGCTCCTTGTACCTTTCCCAAGCTCCTCCTATAGTTTAATCATCTTTTTGTCTAAAGCTAGTGATTTCATACCTAGAATTCATGCTTTTTCCACAAGGATAGTATTTTGCCAAAAACCTTTCAACCATTTGCCTCCAAGTGTAATTACTTGGTAGCGTGTTTACCTAGTATCTGGCCTTATCTCCAAAGGAATATGGAAAAAAAAAACAATCAAGTATCTTCTAAAGAAATATTGACTTCCTGGTTAGCGTCACTAACAACTAAAAAAACAGTCGAGTATCTTCTAAAGAAATATCAAAGGAAGTCCTCTAAAAGGCTCATTGACTCTAAGTATGTTATACATATTATTAGTCAATACACGGCGTCTACCTTCACCGTTAGATCTAACCATACCTGGATATGGTATATGATTGAATTCTCCTTGTTGAGTTCGCATGACTCTATCTCTTTCATCTACCACTTGTGCTGGCGGAAGATTAGGATTTGGGTTCACATTTGCTCCAAGTTCCGCACTCGCTATTGTTTTTGTTGGTGGATCCATCACTCTAGGATGATGTAGTGTCATGGATCCATTCCTCTGTGGTTTCTCCTTCGAAGGGTTCGGTCAGGTTCTAGATCAAACACAAGAATAGTGTTCATGCACCAATCACCCTAAAATGTTAAAAAAATGAAAAATATAAATATATTTATATTTTATTCTATTTTTATATATATTCTAAACACTCTCGTCACAAGATAATTTCCCACAGTCCCCGACAATGGTGCCAAAAATTTGATGTGCGATAGCAAATATCTATATGCTTTAAGTGTGATTAGTTCGCACTTCACGCAAGTATACGCAGTCTGCAACAAGTAATAGGTAGATTATCGATCTCCACAGGGACTGGAAACTATCAGAGGTGATGTTCATAATTGAATTGTAAATTGCACGAATATGATTTGAGTTGGTTTGGTGGTTGAAATATAAAAGTAAGTAGATAATGAGATAAAGTAGTATTGATAAGATAAGGCTAGACTAAGATACTTATGAAATTCAACAGCAGTGTAATAAATAAGAAACATTCGATTAAAGACTCTATCATACTACGCCTTACAAACTTTCGCTTCCGCTTTCGTTTCGTATCAAGTCTGACTTCCACCGCGACTAGAAGTAATTACGAGCTAGCGCTAAGTATGTGACAGTTACATGTTTACTCATAAACTTCGATTTAAAGCATTACAGATGTTACACTACCTATTAAACATGAAAAATAGACTGAGGTTATTTTCTCTTCCGAGTTATAACCTATTAGTTTGTGAGGATGGCCAGTCAACACTCACTATTATATTGACGCACCTAATCTACATGCTCTAAATGAACCCCATATAACATGCTACTAAGATTCACTTTCTCCTAGTTTTGCCCTAATAAAGTTAGTTCATGATAATGACAAAAAACACAAAACTTGATATGGGAAACATATTATAATTTGTATTACTTACGTAAAATGAGTCTAATGATGAAATAAAAGAAAAAAATAACAAACTATCTTCATCTCGATTGCGTCTTTGAATTCTTCTCAGAAGAAAGAATTCGAAGAACACACCCCCCGCCGTTTCTCTATTACACAACAATCTATTTATAGGGCTAGGTCATCAAATCTCTAAATCTCCCAGATTGGCATGAATCAATCTTCGCAATAATTTCTCTTTTTATTCTTGCCAAATGTGTTCTAATTTTTCTAAGGTAGAAATCCAGTGATTTCAGAAATCTGTCTTGTAATTTGTCTAGTTAGTCAACTTATTGTTGTTAGATGATTCCTTCCTTATTTCCTTTAAGTGCTTCTGGCAATTATCTTTCGAGCTTTAATTTCTAGCAATCGCGTGTCTTGATTCTCAACGTCGCACTACCCTGCACTAACCTTGTGAAAAAAGAAATCAGCATAAGCCTTGTGAAATTCGTGCTAAACGTGCTATTTTGGTTGTTTTTCGCTTAATAATCGATATCATGCATTTTACTCCCCCAATGTGTAAGAGTTAGAGAATTACACCTTTCTATTCCTATTTTTTCCTTACTCGTAATAATTTTTAGTTAATAAGCGCGAACAATGATTCGAAGTTAGGCTAAAATCTCACTCTATTTTAGAGTCATCACTCGCAATCAATTAACCGACTGTTTACTCGTGAAAATAGTGGCCTTTTGTAACAGCCCGGTTTCCCGTGGAATGTAAAATTAGGTTTCTATATATTTTGTGTTCAAAAGTGTTGTTGGGAGGACTCGAACCCTTGGCCTAAAAAGGGGTTTGGAAGTTTGGAATTAAATAAAGAAAATAATGCGTCAGTCGGGGCTCGAAGGGGGGAAGCCTTGGGAAGGGAATTTGAGATTCCCAAGGCTTATATAATTAAGGGAAGGAAGGAAAAGAAAAAAAGAAAAGAAAAACAAATTTCACTCGCAAAAGCCCTCACCCTCTCCCCACACCCTCCCCGTCGCAGCCCATCGCCCAGCCACGCCCACGCCGCCGTCTCAAACCAGCCATGCCCACGCCTCCGTCGCCCCAAGCCGCACACCGCCAGCCTTCACCTCCGACCGTCGGCCAATACAGCAGAGCCGCCCCACCCGTCACCGCGACCAAGACGCCCCAGCGCCGCCCGTCGCGCCGCAGACTGCGGCGCCCAGCAAGACCGCCCGCACCGCTCCATTCGGCCGCATCCGCGACGCCGCGCACACCCGCCGCTTTCCGCTCCGTCGCTCATCTGATTCGCGACGATCGCGCACAGCCGCGTCGCTCGTCCGTCGCGTCGCGCGCGCCGGCCAGGCCGGCGCGTCGCACGCCCGTCCGCCTAGCCCACGTTCTGCCTGCCGTGCTGTCGAGGGCCACGCGCCTCGCCCTTGCACCCGCGCGCCCGCGCCCAGCGCCCCCGCTGCACCAGCCGCCCAGCAGCGCAGCCCCAATGCTCGACCACACGTGCAGCAGCCTGTCGCTCCGCACGCCTCACCTGCTGCCTGCCTTGCCCAGCCTGGTGCCTTCTCGGTTGGTAAATTTCCGAGCCTCCACCCTTTGGACTTCATGATTTTAGCTGCTGTTTGTTTATTTAGGATATTTTATTGGATGCCTAGGTCGCTCGGGTTCTCTTTGAAGCTCGAGGGTTGTTAGTTGGCTCGTGATAGTTACTTTCCACTCGTTTCCAGGTAAGGATTCTTACCTGGGGTTGTGTGGACCCTACGAATACTTTGATAGCATGTTGATTACTGTGACTGTATGAGTTTCTAGTGGATAGGATTCAGCTTGCTTCGATCCCGTATTCGTGTGATGTTTGCGTTCCGTTAGTTCCATGCTAAGGTTCTCCTATCCTGACTTATCCATGTTTTATGTGTTACTTAATTAATTCCATGCTAGGTCCTTCCAACCCGGCATAACCATGTTTTCGGTTGTATGATGTTAGATCCATGTTAAGGTTGGACAGGTGTTGTATAACGCAGAAGAGGTTAGGGGTAACTAGTTTAGGTCCCGCTCGGGTAAGACCCCGATGGACAACTGGAGGTGTAAGACCCCGATGGGCATCCTAGGTGTATAAGTTCCCGATGGGCATCACTAAGTTGGAGGTGTAAGACCCCGATGGGCATCCTAGGTGTATAAGTCCCAGATGGGCATCACTGAGTTGGAGGTGTAAGACCTCGATGGGCATCCTGGGTGTATAAGTCCCCGATGGGCATCACTGAGTTGGAGGTGTAAGACCCCGATGGGCATCCTAGGTGTATAAATCCCCGATGGGCATCACTAAGTTGGAGGTGTAAGACCCGATGGGCATCCTAGGTGTATAAGTCCCGATGGGCATCACCGAGTTGGAGGTGTAAGACCCGATGGGCATCCTAGGTGTATAAGTCCCCGATGGATATCACTGAGTTGGAGGTGTAAGACCCCGATGGGCATTCTAGGTGTATAAGTCCCCGATGGGCATCACTGAGTTGGAGGTGTAAGACCCCGATGGGCATCCTAGGTGTATAAGTCCCCGATGGGCATCATTGAGTTGGAGGTGTAAGACCCCGATGGGCATCCTAGGTGTATAAATCCCCGATGGGCATCACTAAGTTGGAGGTGTAAGACCCCGATGGGCATCCTAGGTGTATAAGTCCCCGATGGGCATCACTGAGTTGGAGGTGTAAGACCCCGATGGGCATCCTAGGTGTGTAAGTCCCCGATGGGCAGCACTGAGTACTAGGTTGTGTAAGGCCCGAAGGGCATCCATTTGTAGAACCTAGGGTAGTTTATAGCTGTAAGCCTTCGAGTAGGCAAGCTCTAGGACTAGCGTATAAATTCACCCAATTGTTTGCTCCAAGTCGTTGTATGGTTGCATGTGCTTGTGCTAAACGAGATGTTTTCGTATTGTACCCCGGTTGGGGATTCTTACTGAGTAACTCGTTGCTCACCCTTATTTTCTGTGGTTTTCCACCAGGTAACTTGGGACAGAGGCTGGATGGCTAGGAGGAGGTTGCTGGATGATCATGGATAGCTGACTCTGAGTTGCACGTTCCCTTTATTGTTTTTATGATTTAGCATGTAGTGGGACTTGGGTCCCTAGGAAAAGCACTCAAAAACTATTTTATGTTTCTCGAACTGTTCCCTTTGATTTGTTTTAAGAAAGTACTGATCAGTCACTTATTTATTATTGGTTTTATTTATTGGAACTATGTTTTTGTTTTAAATTGTTGACTACAAGGTTTTAAATTGGGAACTCTGAATGATGTTTTCCATTCTTAATCATGCATGCTAAGTAAGGATCTAGGTTAGAGACCGTTTCTCGGGTCGGGTCTTTACAGTTGGTATCAGAGCCCAGAGTTATAGGTTCTGTAAACTGACCTGCAGTTGTAGGTTGTTTCCATGATCATCAGCGCTCCGCCAGCCATCAGGTATGTCCGTAAGTTTAAGGACAAACCTGTTCCTGTCTCCAAGCACCTGTTTCAGGACAAATACTTTTCCAAAGTTTACTCTGATCAGAGATTTATTAAAATCATTCAAAACCTTCTCAGATACAACAATGCTGGAATCCACAAAACATTGAGAAAAACATCCTAGGGCTCCGTGCCCAACTACATGCATTCAGGGGAAATAAAAAGACAAGAGTCATA
Organism: Sicyos edulis; assembly: GCA_036507275.1. NCBI lineage: Eukaryota > Viridiplantae > Streptophyta > Magnoliopsida > Cucurbitales > Cucurbitaceae > Sicyos > Sicyos edulis. Next base: position 9,966,382 of record CM071851.1, read on the forward strand.
ATATAAAAGAAGTCAGAGTTGACAGGAGGTTCCCATGATAACAGCTTCTCCTTCAGCCATCCTGTCTCGCCCCTTAGTTACCTATGGGAAACCACAAAATAAGGGTGAGTAACGAATTACTCAGTAAGAATCCCCAACCGGGGTACAATACGATGCACATGGTCATCTAGATGAGTGTATGCAAGCTATGAATATAAACACAGAATAGAGCACATAGCTTAAGTCCACACTTGGACCTTTGATGCCAACTCAGGGTCTTAGTCCGGAAATAGATCACCACACAATACGCCCTATACGAGAAACAAGTCTCGGCCTCAACACATCGCTTCATCGTCGATACGAAAGGTGCACTAGCTCAAGATCCCGAGGAGCTCTGCGGTTGGCGCGCCAGTAATGAGCGTAAGCGCGCGCACGCGTGCTACTGCAGAACTATGGGGGTGTCGGGTCTAGTGGCAAAGCTGCCCATGTCCGATCCACCACGCCTAACTAAAAATCTCCGGATTGGTGTCACCGACATAGGGTGTGAGACACGGACACGTGAACTATGTCATCTGAACCACCGCTTTTTGAGGCTAAGGAACCGGTCGTGGTAGGCTTACACCAGAAGCGCCCTTGCCCTAACAGGTGGCAATCAAGGGCTACGGCCGAACACGCTGAGGACGTGCCGACTGCCGAGGACGAGGCAATGCCAAGTCATCATCCCGACCGTTGGGGCATTTAACAGTCTGCCACCTTCACCCAAGATTGTAGGGCCAGCCGTTAGGGTTGGCTAAACCCTAACGGGATCAGGGACGGAGTATCGTCTCGTACGTCCCTGTCGTGGATGCAAGTTACGTTATGCATCTGGCCCGGATGATGCTATCTACCTGAACTATAAACTATAATAACCTCAGCAAGCAATACAATTACAACCAATACGTGCTCAACAGATACAACGAACCTACCATGATACTACGAAGCAAGAATGAATACGAGCATGCCAGAACGGAACAACCTAGCATGGACTAACATGAGAGAACAACATACGAAGTCATGCTAGTCAAGAATTCAGAACAGAGCACCTAAACTATACATGCTGATAATCACAAACAAACATACAAACAACAATCACATAGAACATCGCACGGTCCACACAACTCCGATAAAAAATCCTTACTTGGCCGGGAGGCAACTACACACAAAAACCTAAGCTGCGATCGAACTCGAGCTAGCTATCGAGAACCTAACAAAAACAATGATAATCATAATCCATATGCCTAAATATAATAAAATAAACAAGGCTCGGCTCAAGGGAGCAACTCACGCGGCTCTCGTGTCTGTGAGACGACGGGCAGCAAAGACGAGCGGAAGGCTGCTGCTGGCGCTGATGGCGCGCAGAATGGCTGCAGAGCTGGCGCTGCTGTGCGCTGGGACACAGATGGGTGCGCTGGCACGGCACTAGGGGCGGACGCATGCGCGCGATGCGACAGCAGGACACTGGCGGCGCGGCGGCGCAAAGACGCTAAGCGTTAGCGCGGACGAGTGGGACGGCGGCGACGGAGCTGGGCGACGCGACGCTGACGCGGGTGCGAGCTCGGTGGCGATGGCGTCGCGCGCGCGGCGAAAGCAACGCGATCTGGCGTCTGCGCGGCGGCGACGCAGCACGCGATGCAGTGCGTCGCGACGGCCTCTGCTTTGGGCGCTGGCGCTGCGGCGGCGCGACGCGCTGAACGCTGGCGCGTCTTCTTTGGCGCTGGGCGTCTGGGCGCGCCTGTTGTTGGGCGCTGGGCCATTGGCTGGTGTGCGATCTGGTGGGGTGCTTGGCCGGGCTGCTGGTGTGGGTTGCTTGGCTGGCGGAACGACACTCGGAGGACTCTCGGAAGAAGACTCACGCAAGATGGCTAGAGAGAAGAGGGTTGGGCGGCCATGGGGGGTTTGGAGAATAAAACACAAAAACCTAAATTCCTTTCATTTAATCAAATGCACCAAAACCCGAAGAACTCAAGGCTAACTAGGATATGCAGCGGAGAGAGGAACAAAAACACCTGGTGGCTCAACTGGCCACACCACCCACCTGACTTCCTAGCACCCCAGTTTTGAAACCCAGCTGCAACACAATTTTCCTTTATTTTTACTTTTGCATCTATCCTTGCTCAAACCCATCCATAAAGCCTAAAAAACTTACATAAACCCATCCAATAATTTTAGCAACTGGAAAAAGACATAAACGGCCCTGACGGCCGGACCAAATTACCAAAATACCCCTAGGGCATACCTCAAGACGGGATGAAAACACAGGCCGTTACAATATTCCCTCCTTTTTATGACTTTCGTCCTCGAAAGTCCTTAAGATCAAAGCGACTCAGATATCGCAAACTCAACCCGACCTCCCGCCACGAGCGCGCCTCCAGAACTCCAACTCCTCCACTGAACTTTTACCAAACGTTTCTCACGATTACGCAACGCCTTTGACTCAAAGACCAGAATACTCACAAGCTTCCCCTCGAAGCTCAAATCCTCACTCAACTGCAAAGGCTCAAAGTTCACAATGAGCGATGGGTCCGGCACATACTGCCTCAACATCGATATAAGAAAACATTGTGCACAGCTGACATCAACGGAGGAAAGGCTAACCAATATGCAACTCTGCCAATCCTCTCAAGCATCTCAAATAGACCAACAAAACGGAGACTCAACTTCCCACGCTTACCAAACCTCAACACACCTCACATCGGTGCAACCTTAAAAAACACGACTTTGTCAACCTCAAACTCTAAAACTCGACGCCGTACATCGGCGTACCTCTTCTGCCTGGCCAGAGCTACCAACAAACGAGCACTACACTTTTACACTGCGCTGCTGGCCAATCGCAGCAACTCAGGACCCAAAACAAAACTGACGACCACCAACCTTTTCCCAGAACACTGGAATCCTCCAACACTTACAATACAACGCCTCAACGGAAATATATGAACTAACAACTGGGAACTACTACCCAAAGAAAACTCATAAAACCAACACTGGTCTCCGGCTGCCTCATCACGGAAACACCAACTCGCAACAAGTTCTGAAGGATCTGGCTCACTCCTCCCAAAAGACCATCGGTCAGAGGGTGAAAACACTACAGAAACTGCACACGGCGCATAAGCCTCTTAACAACGCTCTCCAGAACCACAGTTCATCCACGCACTGCCTAGAACAAACCTTTGTTGCCACACCCTGGTGACAACAACTTTAGCCTGAAACTGACATGACTCTACTCCATAAAAATGGCCTCTGCACACGAAACGAGGTGCAAGCTCTAGCTACTGAAACCAATCCTCCAAGAATTTGAACTCACACAACAACCTCAACTAGCTGACAGCTCCCACACGGAAACTTACGACCCAACAACTTGAGTGCTACGAACTCGGAAGCCCAAACAACTACAAACTGCATAGCTATGCCAATCCACTCAACTCTAGCTCGACTCAAATCACTAGTTGGGCAAGACAGCCCGCAAACAACCAGGCCCCAGAGGGCTCCCTCCACTAAGCTTACCTCCATGCAAACAACGAAACCAAGTTCGTCCCCTTAAGAGACACATCTCACAAGTCCAAATGATAACACATACAGGCTTATACCCTCTAGATTAAGCTCATTGCTCCTACCCACTGAACTTCATAAATGGAACTCCACTACCTGGTCAACACCAACTACCAAGAACAAGAATACCAACAGTGGTTAGCAGAGCACAAGCTACACTAACCAGCAAGGATCCCTCAATAGGTCAAGACCCTAATCCAGCCACAATGGTGCAACCTCATCCACAACTGAAACAAAGGGGCCTTCAACTACAAATGTGCAACAGCTTCCAAGCCAACACACAAAACCTTAACCGACTAGGCCAAACACTCATAGGAGCAGAACAACCCTTACTACAACTTCTAGAACACCACTCAAGAGTCCACTTAACTGGACAAACAACTGCTTCCAAGCAACCAACAACTTTTCCTTCTTGCTAGCACCACTACCACCAACTCCAAGACCAAGGAATAAGCTGACAACTCACAAGAGGAAACAGATCCTTACAAGCGGGCATCCGAAAGACAGAGAGCTCCACACACGCTCGCTGCCATGCTCAGCTAAAGCCACAACATCTAACTCTCACGGAGGCAACAATAGGGGGGGGGGGTCCACCATTGACAGAATCGCCAACCACAAACTAGCCAACACACACCTCCACACCAAAGGAGGGCAACTCTCTACATCCTGGAAGTAGGAAACAACCGACAAGGACGAACCACTCGATCCACGAGCAAAACTAACTTCTAGCAACTCAAAAACCACACCTTGGTCAACATCAAGCACCAACTTGCCACCACACCGGAACCAATCCGGACTCTACTTGAAACAAACTCTGGCTTGCTAGCCTACCAAAATCGCCAAGAACTCACGAGGAAGCCTACAACCTACTCGACTCCGACGCCAACCTGAAACTCACTACAGGCCTGGACCGAGCTCGGTGAGGCTCTCCACAACTAGGGTTCTTCGGCAACCCTCGACACACACTTGTCTTCTAACGGTCTAACGACCAACCGCTCGAACCAACAACTCCTTTTTCCAAAGATCACAACCATCTTTGGCTGCTCCGAAACCTCGAAACCAAAAGACCAGAAACGCTTCAGAATGTGTCATCCTCCTACTCAAAGCATCAGCCACATCGTAGCTTCCACCCAAGGTAAGGATTCCGAGCAACACCCTTAGCAACTACGGTCAGGAACTACGCGGCTTCACTACAACCACCATTTGTTCAGTACCATATGAACTCCAACCATGAACACAAGAGGTTCCACCAACCAAGCTTAGGTTCAACTTAACAAACTTGCCTAAGCAACAACCCAACTACGAGCACGGTATCCTTACAACCTCAACTAAAGCCTTACAACATCCACCTGGAGTCCAACTACCCAAGAACTGAGCACCAGTTCTCCAATGCAAGCCCTACATGGTTCTGAAACTCTCGCCACCAGAACGAACTACACAAAACACACTTGTGTGCACAATTCTCAACCTTCCTATAGAGATCCAAGACTAACAGGTGCTTTCCAAAAGGCAACACTAACTTCTGGCAGAGATACAATCAACCAAAGGAACACCAAAAGTTCCATCTCCACACGATACTCGAAGCTGCGGCAACCTTGCTCTACTAAAGCATAACAATACTAAACCGAACTTACTTTATACCAAGGCCCTACCAAGTGTGCTTACACATAAGGCATCCAACTCCTCTCATAAGGCATCCTACTCATCTCATAGGCATCCAACTCGCCTCATAGGCATCCAGCTCATCTCATAGGCATCCAACTCACCTCATAGGCATCCAGCTCATCTCATAGGCATCCAACTCATCTCATAAGCATCCAACTCATCTCAAAAGCATCCAACTCATCTCATAAGCATCCAACTCATCTCAAAAGCATCCAACTCATCTCAAAAGCATCCAACTCACGGCCCCTCAGCTGGGCCAACTCGCATCTAAGATGCTCAACACTCCTTAGATTTAGGCACTCCAAGGTAGTTGATCGCACTACCAACCACAAAGATCTCTTGGCCTTAGCACTAGTGTGAGACTCACACGCACTAACACTTACCAACCGACAACCTGCTGACTTACTCAACCCCCAGTAACACTGGGAAGAGGCTCCAGCTCCTCTAGAACATCCTTTCGCTTGTAGTCCTTCGACTACCACTGAACTAGCCCTCTTGCACGACCTAAATAGGTGCAACTGCCATAAACGGATCCAAGGCTAAATGAGTGCGCTGAACTCCGGACAGGATAGAATCTTCTGCTATACCCATGCCAAACTCAGGCCTGAACCAGACTTAGTGCCAAAGCGGCACACCAACCAATGCACCTCAAGTGCCACTACTACCAAATCCACCTCTTACCACAAATGGGGCCAACAAGGTCACAACCTCAAGTGACAAAAACTAAGGTTAGGCATACAAGGGCTCAAAACTCAGACAACCCTGACTATGACATCTCATCTAACTGAAGTCTCATGGCCTACTCTTGCATCTCCACCTGATGCTCACCAAAACTCTGGCCGGCTCTCTCAACATGCAGTAGCTAGCCCTACTCTAGGGCCCACCAAAAGAAGAGTGCTCAACTCTATTAAACAACTGGGAAACCACCAACGGATCAAGTCCGATGGGTACACTGCTCGCTGCACCCTTGACCACAGAGTTCCGACTTACTGGCTACAAAACAACAACAAATACAAGAGCACAAAGATGTCTCTACCTCCTCCACGAAGGCCACTAACTCTGCAGCTACTCTCTGGGCGATCAAACAATCTGCTAAGGTTCAAGATCCACACCTGAACCACCCAGGCTAGCCTCCACTGGAACCTGCTCCACAAGCATCAACATGAGCAAAAGCCAAAGCTAACTTCTCTCTTGGAGTGGTACTCCAGGGCAAATCACCTCCACCCTCTCACTAGGGGAAAACCAACAACTGGGCCACACGTGGCCTACGGAGTCTAACCTCGCCTCCCTCGGAACAATGTCCCAGCCCGAGATCCGAATCTATCTCGGATATCTCAACAAACCATAACATACTGACTCACATTGCGGGAAGTTGGCATGATGGCGCTCTAAACCCAAACCAACAACGAGTCAAAACTCGCTGCGTCTCGCTCCACAACACTACACAAGGCATACACTAGATGAAAAGTATTGTAAATTCTTAACCCTTTTCTAAAAACAGTAAACTTAGGCGTACCTGATGACTGTCGGAGTGCTGGTGATCATGGGGAAAACGACCTACAAAAAAAGGTCAGTCTACAGAATCTATGACTCTGAGCTCTGATACCAACTGTAAAGACCCGACCCAAAAAGGGGCTCTATGTAACGACCCGACCCGAAAGGGTTCTAACTAGGCCGTTACCTCAATGCATGCATTACAAATCTACAGAAAATTTGCAAGATGGTGTTCGGATTCTAAGTAAAAACTAAAACATAAAACATCCATTTAAAAATCGAAACACATCCCCCTGTTTCCAAGCACTGCTCCGAGACAAATACATTTACAAAACTTACTCTAATCAGAGATTTATTTAAAACATACAAACTTTACAACAATGCTAGAATCCGGAAATACATTCAGAAAACACCCTAGGGCTCCGTGCCCAACTACATGCATTCAGAGAACATTTAAAACATAAACATAAAACTCAGAGTTGAACAACGGGTTTTCCATGATCACAGCTCCTCCTCCTCCACCCATCCCTGTCTCGCACCATGGATACCGTGGAAAAACCACGAAATAAGGGTGAGTAACGAATTACTCAAGAAGAATCCCCAACCGGGGTACAATACGATATAATCAGTCATCTAGTACCAAAGCATGCAAGCAAGCAAACTACCAACACGGATCATGGCTCAACGAGCTCATAAAACAAGATGCGAGTCATCGGAAGTCTCCTACTCGCCTAGTTTGGGATTGGATACATCGACCAATCCTGGACATCACCGAGGTATCATCACTTGGGGGGGAATACACCGATCCCTAGAATGTCCTCAAGGGCCTCCTTGCCCTTGCACTAAATCTGGACTTACGGAGAGTACCAAGTCGCTCTAACGGAAGGAATGGTGTACTCACGACATTAGCCCGGGAGCTTCTCCGAACCGGAAACTAACGCGTGTACGCGCACACCACATGCTCTCTCTACAATCGGGCGTAAATGCGGGGCCTAGGGGCAAACTACGCGGGAGTGTGCACATGCCTATGACTCGAGGCGGTGTCACCGATCACGCGAGCGCGAGGCCCTCGGCGCTCATCATGCGGCAAGATGATCCACCGACACGAAGCTAAGAATCGGCGAGGCGAGCTTACACCGATGGCGGGTTCCGCTCTAGCAGCTACAAACTAGGCTATGCCGAAGTGGGTAGCTAATTCCACAACCGGGCTGGTCGGGGGGTAGCAAGATACGTTATGCCGCACACTTTACTCCCGACACGAGCTCATGGGACAAAGTACGTTATGTCCGCTCAACCTCGGATGATGACAAACCCTACAACTCTATCTAAGAGTACATAGAAAAGCAATGATTCTGGCTAGCAAGCAAAGACCGACATCAATCACACTACCTAGCATGATACTACGAGCTTAAGCGGGAATCACAAGCATCTTTGGCAGAACAAACCTAGCATGGCACTAACATGTAATATCAAGCAAACATGCTAGCGAGAAATCAATCAAAGTCGCTCTATTATTATCATGCTCATACGATCGACAAACAAGCAAGGCATAATCATGAAAATATCGCAGGCCCACACAACTCGGTAAGAAATCCTTACACAGTGGGAAGGCAACAACACACAATAAAATAACTGCGATCGAACCCGAGCAACCTATATCGAGCCAAAAAAACACATCAATAATCATAAAATAGCCCTAAATACACTAAAATAAACAGGGCTCAGCTCGGGAGCAACTCACGAGGCGCGGTGACACGTGAACGAGCATTTTGCAGACGGGCTAGGCGGCCAAAGGTGGCCTGGGCTGGCGCAGCTGAGGCGCAGGGGGAGTGCGGGTGCGGGCGCTGGGCGCGAGCTGCGCGCAGACGACACGCGAGCGAGACAAGGGCGCGCGGGCGCGGGCGCTGGCTCGGCAAGCTACAGGGCGAGGGCGCGCGACACGGGCGCGGGGACGCGCGACCTGGGCGCGGGGACGCGGGATCTAGTTGGGCTGGGCACAGGGCGACGCGGCTCGAGGGCAGGGCAAGCTCGGGCTGGCGACGCGACGACCTAGGCGAGGGCGAGGGCACACAGTGGCGACGGCAGATCGCGGCGACGCCGGCCGGTCATTTGGCGACACTGGCCGGGCGAGTGGGGAGCGCGCAGCGCAGGCGCAGCCTGCCGCGGGCGACACGGGGCTGGGCTAGCTCGGGCTGGGTTTGGGCGAGCCAAGGGGGCTGGGTAGGGCTAGGTGGGGGGTTCGGGGAGAGAGAGAGAGAGAGAGAGAGAGAGAGAGAAAAAAAAATGAATTTGGGGAAAAAAATAAAAGAAAAAATGGAAATAAAAAGGAAAAATGGGAAAAAGGGAAAAAAATGGGATTTTAATTCCATTTCCATCCTTATCCACTTAACAACCTCAAAAATCTCATTTCCCGGCTTCCTCCTTCGAGACCCGACCGAAGCAATCTTTTCCAATAAATCAAACTCACTTAAATCCAACTCCCAAAGCAACACTAAGGGCCTGGGCTCGAATCCCAAAGGAAACACACAACCAACCAACACTTTGCCAAAGCCCAAACCACTACCGAGCATCCAACCGACTAGCCCAAACACCACGGGACTCGTAGCCACCAACAAACAAGCCTCGACAAAGGCAAGAGCTACCACGAAGCCCAGAAAACCACAAATCCTGCCCGGAGAGCCAAAAGACCAAAATACCCCCAAGGGGCCAAACGACTCTAAAACCCAACCAAACAACCGAATCTTGACCCGAAGGCACCTCAAAAACTGGAATAGGAAACTGGGCTGTTACACTCTAAATGGGCCTTTACCCCAATGCATGCATTCAAAGTAAAGGACAATATGAAAATATGATTTGGATTCCAATTAAAACTTAAAACATTCAACATTCAAACAAAATCATTCTGATTTCTTTGAAACACATTTCTCTGTCTCCAAGCACTTGTTTTCAGACAAATACTTTTCCAAAGTTTACTCGATGAGAGAGATTTATTAAAATCATTCAAAACCTTCTCGAGATACAACAATGCTGGAATCCACAAAACATTGAGAAAAACATCCTAGGGCTCCGTGCCCAACTACATGCATGTGGGAAATAAAAAGACAAGAGTCATAATATAAAAGAAGTCAGAGTTGACAGCAGGTTCCCATGATCACAGCTTCTCCTTCAGCCATCCTGTCTCGCCCCTTGGTTACCTGTGGGAAACCACAAAATAAGGGTGAGTAACGAATTACTCAGTAAGAATCCCCAACCGGGGTACAATACGATGCACATGGTCATCTAGATGAGTGTATGCAAGCTATGAATATAAACACAGAATATAGCACATAGCTTAAGTCCACACTTGGAACTCGGATGCCAACTTAGGGTCTTACTCCGGAAATAGATCACCACACAATACGCCCTATACGAGAAACAAGTCTTGGCCTCAGCCTGTCTACTGTCGATACGAAAGGTGCACTAGCTCAAGATCCACGAGGAGCTCTCCGGTCGGCGCCAGAATGAGCGTAAGCGCGCACCGCGTGCTCACTCGCAGAACTATGGGGGGTCGGGTCTCAGTGGCAAGCCGCCCATGTCCGATCACCACGCCTAACTAAATCTCCGGATCGGTGTCACCGACATAGGGGTGTGAGACTCGGACACGTGAACTATGTCACTGAACCACCGCACTTTGAGGCTAAGGAATCGGTCGTGGTAGGCTTACACCGAAGCGATCCTTGCCCTAACAGTGGCAATCAAGGGCTACGGCCGAACACGGCGAGGACGTGCCGATCGTCGGGGACGAGGCAATGCCAAGTCATCATCCTGACCGTTGGGGCATTTAACAGTCTGCCACCCTCACCCAAGATTACAGGGCCAGCCGTTAGGGTTAGCTAAACCCTAACGGGATCAGGGACGGAGTATCGTCTCGTACGTCCCTATCGTGGATGCAAGTTACGTTATGCATCCGGCCCGGATGATGCTATCTACCTGAACTATAAACTATAATAACCTCAGCAAGCAATACAATTACAACCAATACGTGCTCAACAGATACAACGAACCTGGCATGATACTACGAAGCAAGAATGAATGCGAGCATGCCAGAACGGAACAACCTAGCATGGACTAACATGAGAGAACAACATACGAAGTCATGCTAGTCAGGAATTCAGAACAGAGCACCTAAACTATACATGCTGATAATCACAAACAAACATACAAACGACAATCACATAGAACATCGCATGGTCCACACAACTCCACTAAGAAATCCTTACCTGGCCGGGAGGCAACTACACACAAAAACCTAAGCTGCGATCGAACCCGAGCTAGCTACCGAGAACCTAACAAAAACAATGATAATCACAATCCATATGCCTAAATATAATAAAATAAACAAGGCTCGGCTCGGGAGCAACTCACGCTGCTCAGCTGACACGCGGAAGGGCAGGCAGCACGGCGGGGCTGCTGCTGGGCGTAGATGGGCGGCAGAGCTGGACGCTGGGGCACGAATGGGCGAGATGGCACGGCGCTGGGCGCAAACGCGCATGCGCGGATGGGCAGGACACGGGCGGGCGAGCGGCACAGCACGCTATCGCTGGGCGTGGAGGCGCTGGGACGGCGACGGGCGCGCGGGCTGCGACGCGGAGGCGGGCGAGAGCTCGGCTGGGCGATGGCATCTGGCGCGCGTGGGCGAGCAACACGATGCGGCGGCTGCGACGGCGACTAGCACGCGGTCTGGTGCGTGCGACGGCCTCTGCTGGGCGCTTGGGCGGCTACGACGGCCTGGGCTCTTGGGCCGCATCTTCTTTGGGCGCTCAGGCGTCTGGGCGGCCTTCTTTGTTGGGCGCTGGAATTTCGGTGTGCGATTCGGGTTGGTCGCTTGACCGAGCTGCTCGGCTGGGTTGCTTGGCTGGCCGGAACGACACTCGGAGGACACTCGGGAGAAGACTCACGCAAGATGGCTAGAGAGAAGAGGGTTGGGTAGCCATGGGGTGTTTGGAGAATAAAACACAAAAACCTAATTTCCTTTCATTTAATCAAATGCACCAAAACCCGAAGAACTCAAGGCTAACTAGGATATGCTGCGGAGAGAGGAACAAAAACACCTGGTGGCTCAACTGGCCACACCACCCACCTGACTTCCTAGCACCCCAGGTTCGAAACCCAAATTACCTTTAGTTTCCTTTATTTTTACTTTTGCATCTATCCTTGCTCAAACCCATCCACAAAGCCTAAAAAACTTACATAAACCCATCCAATAATTTTAGCAACTGGAAAAAGACATAAACGGCCCTGACGGCCCGACCAAATTACCAAAATACCCCTAGGGCATACCTCAAAGACCGAGATGAAAACCTAGGCCGTTACACCAGGGTACTTATCATGGCAGAGACTAGCATCGGGACCGTAACCGTGATTAGCCTCTCCAACAGGGCGTAGGGAGGCTGCCACCGTATTGTAGATCCTGTGGGAAGCAGCATTGGGGACCTTGTGGTGGTAACCCTAGAGCTTGCTATAACTGTGGTAAGGAGGGGCATCTGGCCCGACATTGCAATCAGAAAGCAGTGGTGGAGCAGCCAGCTCAGCAGTAGGGGAGAGTGTATGCTACGACCCGCTAGGAGGCTGAGAAAGCCGGGGCCGCAGTGGCAGGTACGCTCCTAGTTCTTGACCACCTTGCCCTTGTGTTGTTTGATTCGGGTTCCACACATTCTTTTATTTCTGCTATTTTTGCTGAGCATGCTTGCATGATTTTAGAGCCCCTAGGATTTGAGTTATCTGTTGCTACTCCCTCGGGAGTTAGTATGTTCGCTAGCCAGAAGGTAAGGGATGGTCGGATAGGGGTATCTGACGAGTCTCTGCAGGTTACGCTCATAGTGTTAGCTACGAGTGGTTTTGACGTAATCCTCGGTATGGATTGGTTGGCTGATAACCACGCTATGATTGACTGCCGCCGGAAGGAGGTGGTGTTCAGGCCGCCAAGCAGGCCTAGCTTTAAATTTCGGGGCACCCAGAGTGGGGTGTGTCCACAAGTGATTTCGGCAGCTAAAGCCCACCGTTTGCTAGCTCGAGGAGCTTGGGGCTTTTTTGCTAAGTTGACCGGAGAGAGCTGTGATCAGTTATCTGTTGAGCAAGTGCCCATTGTGCAGGAGTTTGCAGATGTTTTCCCTGAAGAATTGCCTGGGCTGCCGCCAAAGAGGGAGGTGGATTTCTCAATAGAGCTTGAGCCAGGGACTCGTCCTATTTCGAAAGCTCCTCATCGTATGGCGTCAGCTGAACTGAAAGAGTTAAAGGAGCAGTTGCAGGAGTTGCTTGACAGAGGATTTATTAGGCCGAGTGTGTCCTCATGGGGAGCACCCGTGCTGTTTGTTAAGAAAAAGGATGGCTCGATGCATCTATGCATTGATTACAGGGAACTGAACAAGGTGACTATCAAGAACAAGTATCCACTGCCACATATCGACGACCTGTTCGACCAGCTCCAGGGAGCTTGTGTGTTTTCGAAAATTGATTTGAGGTCGGGCTACCACCAGTTGAGGATTCGGGATGCAGATATCCCCAAGACAGCTTTCAGGTCGAGGTACGGTCACTACGAGTTCGTAGTCATGTCATTCGGACTGACGAACGCCCCAGCAGCATTCATGGACATGATGGACAGAGTGTTCAAGGCATTCTTGGACCGCTTTGTCATCGTATTTATAGATGACATTCTTGTGTACAGTCTAAGGAGGACCATGCTTCGCTGACTGAGATGAGATTTTGTGACCTTGCGCGAGAACCAGCTCTATGCGAAGTTTTCAAAGTGTGAATTTTGGCTTGAGGAGGTAGCTTTTCTGGGACACGTTGTGTCTAAGGAGGGAGTGGCTGTGGACCCTTCGAAGATAGAGGCCGTTTTAGTTCGTGGGCCAGACCGACGACTGTGTTAGAGATTCGTAGCTTTTTGGGTCTGGCCGGATATTACCGTCGCTTCGTTCATAATTTTTCTGTCATAGCGGCACCGCTTACTCGTTTGACGAGGAAGGGCGTCGATTTCGTTTGGGATAAGAAGTGCGATGAGAGTTTTGCTAAGTTGAAAAGTAGTTTGACGCTCGCGCCGATGTTGGCGATTCGGAGGGACAGGGGTTTCGTGGTGTACGGTGATGCCGGCAAGTTTGGTTTGGGTTGCGTTCGATGCAACACGGTAAAGTGATAGCGCACGCCTCGAGGCGCTTGAAACCGCATTTGAGCGTAACTATCCGACTCATGATATGGAGTTGGCAGTGGTCGTCTTTGCACTTAAAATCTGGAGGCACTACTTGTATGGGGAAAAGATTCAGATTTTCTCGGACCACCAAAGCCTCAAGTATTTCTTCACTCAGAAGGACCTGAACATGAGGCAGAGGAGGTGGTTGGAGCTTGTAAAGGATTACGACTGTGAGATCCTGTATCACCCTGGAAAGGCAAATGTTGTGGCAGATGCACTAAGTAGAAAGACCTCGCATCTAGCAACGTTGGAAAATCCCAAAAGTATCATAAGGAAAGACCTCGGAGAAACGAGAAATAGCGGTGTTGTTGTTAAGGGATGTTACCGCTGTGGTAGCTCGATTGACCATCCAAACCTTCGATAAGGCAAAGGATTATCGACGGCCAGTTGGGTGATCCTAAGTTAAAGAGTTTGTATGAGGGGGTTCAGGCTGATGGTGACTTCGATTTTGTGATATGTGCAGATGGTGGTTTGAGATATAAGGGTCGGCTATGTGTCCCAGTCGATGCTGGTATTCGTACAGAGTTGTTGACCGAGGCTCACACCTCGCCTTTTGCATGGCACCCAGGGGGTAACAAGATGTATCAAGATCTTAAGCAGACTTTTTGGTGGATGGGGTTGAAGAGAGAGATTGCCCAGTTTGTCAGTCGGTGCTTCACTTGTCAGCAAGTGAAGGCGCCTAGGCAGAAACCAGTAGGTTTGCTGCAGCCGCTCGGGGTGCCACAGTGGAAGTGGGAGGAGATCACCATGGACTTTATTTTGGGTTTGCCCAGGACTCCTAGAGGTTATGCACTGATTTGGGTGATCGTTGACAGGTTGACCAAGTGTGCACACTTCATTCCCGGCAAGATGAGCTACACCGTGGAGCAGTAGGCGCAGTTGTTCCTTGAGCAGATAGTTAGGTACCACGGAGTGCCAGTTAAAATTATCTCCGACCGGGATTCCTGTTTTACATCACGGTTTTGGAAAGCCCTTCAGGCAGGTTTGGGCACAGAGTGCGGCTCTGAGATGACCTTCCACCCTGGATCGATGGCGATCGAGCGGGTAAATCAGATCTTAGAGGATATGTGTTGGATTTCCCGGGTAGTTGGGACCAGTACTTGTACTTGATGGAGTTTGCCTACAACAATAGTTTTCAGTCGACCATTCAGATGGCACCGTTTGAAGCGTTGTATGGTAAGCGCTGCAGATCCCTGGTATTCTGGGAGGAGGTTGGAGACAGGCAGGTGTTAGGTCCGGAGTTGCTTCAGTTGACCAATGAGGCTGTCCAGAAAATCAGGGCTCGTATGTTGACTGCCCAGAGCAGGCAAAAGAGCTACGCCGATGTCAGGCGTAGAGAGTTGGAGTTTGAGGTTGGCCAGCATGTGTTCCTTAAGGTAGCTCCGATGCGTGGAGTTTTGAGGTTTGGTAAGAAGGGGAAGCTGAGCCCCAGATTTGTTGGACCATTTGAGATCCTCGAGAAGATTGGGGTCGTAGCTTACCGGTTAGCTTTGCCGCCGTCCTTGGCTGCAGTACATAGTGTGTTCCACGTCTCGATGCTCCGCCAGTATGTGGCAGACCCTTCGCACGTCATAGATTTTGAGCCTTTGCAGTTGAACCATGACCTGAGCTTTGAGGAGAAGCCTGTAAGAATCATAGCATTTGAGAAGAAAGTTTTGAGGAACCGAGCCATTGACTTGGTGAAAGTGCAATGGCGGAATCAGGGTATTGAGGAAGCTACCTGGGAGTTGGAAGAGGAGATGCGGAGGATCTACCCGGAGTTGTTTTATGTACAGCGACTTCTGGGGATGGAAGTCTTCTAAGGAGGGAGTACTGTAACAGCTCGGTTTCCCGTGGAATGTAAAATTAGGTTTCTATATATTTTGTGTTCAAAAGTGTTGTTGGGAGGACTCGAACCCTTGGCCTAAAAAAGGGTTTGGAAGTTTGGAATTAAATAAAGAAAATAATGCGTTAGCCGGGGTTCGAAGAGGGGAAGCCTTGGGAAGGGAATTTGAGATTCCCAAGGCTTATATAATTAAGGGAAGGAGGGAAAAGAAAAAAAAAACAAACTTCACTCGTAAAAGCCCTCACCCTCTCCCCACACCCTCGCCGTCGCCGCCCATCGCCCAGCCACGCCCACGCCGCCGTCGCCCCAAGCCGCACCTGCCCAGCCTTCACCCCAGACCGTCAGCCAGCAGAGCTGAGCAGCCATGCCCGCCGCACTGCACGGCGCCCTAACGCGATCGCTTCGCGACCGCTCCGTTCGGCCGCATCCGCACGACCGCGCACCAGCCGCACCGTTCTGTCCGGCCGCATCCGTACGACTGCGTACCAGCGCACCAGCCGCGTCGCTAGTCCGTCCGCGTCCGCGCGCCAACCGCGTCTGCACGCCCGTCCGCCCAGCAGCACGTCCTGCCTGCCGTGCTGCCGAGGGCCACGCGCCTCGCCCTTGCACACCCTGCGCGCCACGCGCCAGCGCCCCATTGCACCGGCCGCCAAAGAAGGTGCGGCCCGGTGCTCGACCACCACACGCGCAGAAGAACTGCCGCTCCGCACGCCTCACCTGCTGCCTGCCTTGCCCAGCCTGGTGCCTTCTCAGTTGGTAAATTTCCGAGCCTCCACCCTTTGTACTTCATGATTTTAGCTGCTGTTTGTTTATTTAGGATATTTTATTGGATGCCTAGGTCGCTCGGGTTCGCTTTGAAGCTCGAGGGTTGTTAGTTGGCTCGTGATAGTTACTTTCCATTCGTTTCCAGGTAAGGATTCTTACCCGAGGTTGTGTGGACCCTGCGAATACTTTGATAGCATGTTGATTACTGTGACTGTATGAGTTTCTAGTGGATAGGATTCATGCTTGCTTCGATCCCGTATTCGTGTGATGTTTGCGTTCCGTTAGTTCTATGCTAAGGTTCTCCTATCCTGACTTATCCATGTTTTATGTGTTACTTAATTAATTCCATGCTAGGTCCTTCCAACCCGGCATAACCATGTTTTCGGTTGTATGCTGTTAGATCCATGTTAAGGTTGGACAGGTGTTGTATAGCGCAGAAGAGGTTAGGGGTAACTAGTTTAGGTCCCGCTCGGGTAAGACCCCGATGGACAACTGGAGGTGTAAGACCCCGATGGGCATCCTAGGTGTATAAGTTCCCGGTGGGCATCACTAAGTTGGAGGTGTAAGACCCCGATGGGCATCCTAGGTGTATAAGTCCCCGATGGGCATCACTGAGTTGGAGGTGTAAGACCCCGATGGGCATCCTAGGTGTATAAGTCCCCGATGGGCATCACTGAGTTGGAGGTGTAAGACCCCGATGGGCATCCTAGGTGTATAAGTCCCCGATGGGCATCACTGAGTTGGAGGTGTAAGACCCCGATGGGCATCCTAGGTGTATAAATCCCCGATGGGCATCACTAAGTTGGAGGTGTAAGACCCCGATGGGCATCCTAGGTGTATAAGTCCCTGATGGGCATCACTGAGTTGGAGGTGTAAGACCCCGATGGGCATCCTAGGTGTGTAAGTCCCCGATGGGCAGCACTGAGTCCTAGGTTGTGTAAGGCCCGAAAGGCATCCATGTGTAGAACCTAGGGCAGTTTATAGCTATAAGCCTTCGAGTAGGCAAGCTCTAGGACTGGCGTATAAATTCACCCAATTGTTTGCTCCAAGTCATTGTATAGTTGCATGTGCTTGTGCTAAACGAGATGTTTTCGTATTGTACCCCGGTTGGGGATTCTTACTGAGTAACTCGTTGCTCACCCTTATTTTCTGTGGTTTTCCACCAGGTAACTTAGGACAGAGGCTGGATGGCTAGGAGAAGGCTGCTGAATGATCATGGATAGCTGACTCTGAGTTGCACTGTAACGACCCGACCCGAATGGGGTTCTAACTAGGCCGTTACCTCAATGCATGCATTACAAATCTACAGAAAATTTGCAAGATGGTGTTCGGATTCTAAGTAAAAACTAAAACATAAAACATTCATTTAAAATCAACAACAATTTCCTGAAACCTGTCCCTGTTTCCAAGCACCTGTTCCAAGACAAAGACATTTACAAAACCTACTCTAATCAGAGATTTATTTAAAACATTCAATCTTTACAACAATGCTAGAATCCGGAAATACATTCAGAAAACACCCTAGGGCTTCGTGCCAAATACATGCATTCAGAGAACATTTTAAACATAAACATAAAACTCAGAGTTGAACAACGGGTTTCCATGATCACAGCTCCTCCTCCAGCCATCCTGTCTCGCACCATGGATACCGTGGAAAAACCACGAGAAATAAGGGTGAGTAACGAATTACTCAAGAAGAATCCCCAACCGGGGTACAATACGATATAATCAGTCATCTAGTACCAAAGCATGCAAGCAAACAGCTACCAACACAGATCATGGCTCAACGAGCTCATAAAACAAGATCTGGAGTCATCAGAAGTCTCTTTCTTCCGGCCTAGCTGGGATTTAATACACTGACCAATCCTGGACATCACCGAGGTATCTGTCACTCGGGGGGAATACACTGATCCCTAGAATGTCCTCAAGGGCCTCCTTGCCCTTGCACTAATCTAGACTTACGGGAGAGTACCCGAAGTCAGGCTCTACGGAAGGAATGGTGTACTCACGACATTAGCCTGGGGGAGCTCTACGAACCGGCAACTAATGCGTGTGCGCGCACACCGCATGCTCCTCTGCAATTGGCGTAAATGCGGGGGCCTAAGGGCAAACTACGCGGGCCAGGTGCACATGCCTATGACTCGGAAGCGGTGTCACTGATCACAGTAGCGCGAGGCCCTCGGCGCTCATCATGCGGCTGATCCGATCCACCGACTGAAGCTAAGAACCGGCCAAGGTAGGCTTACATCGTTGGCGTGGTTCCGCTCTAGCGAGCTACAAACAGGCTCGCCGGCGAAGTGGGTAGCTAAGTCCACAACCGGCGGGTCGGGGGTAGCAAGATACGTTGTGCTTCGCCCACTTTACTCCCGACCTGAGCTAAATCTACCTTAGCGGCCGGGGGAAGCAAGATACGTTATGCTTTCGCACACTACTCCCGATCGGTGGGGACAAAGCACGTTATGTCCGCTCGGCCTGCGGATGATGACAAACCCTACAACTCTATCTAAGATTACAGAGAAAAAGCAATGATTCCTGGCTAGCAAGCAAAGACCGACATCAATCACACTACCTAGCATGATACTACGAGCTTAGCCGGAATCACAAACATCGTTGGCAGAACAAACCTAGCATGGCACTAACATGTAATATCAAGCAAACATGCTAGCAGAAAATCAATCAAAGCTGCTCTATTATTATCATGCTCATAACAGTCAGCAAACAAGCAAGGCAAAATCATGACAATATCGTAGGGCCCACACAACTCCGGTAAGAAATCCTTACCTGGTCGGAAGGCAACAACACACAATAAAATAACTGCGATCGAACCCGAGCAACCTATAACGAGCCAAGCAAAAACATCAATAATCATAAAATAGCCCTAAATACACTAAAATAAATAGGGCTCAGCTCAGGGGTAACTCACGAGGCACGGCTGACACGCGAACGAGCCGGCTGCACGGGCTAGGCAGTAGCTGGGGCTGGCTGGGCGCGCTGGTACGGGCGCTGGGCGTGAGCTGCGGGCGGAGGGGCGATGGGCTGCGCGCGCGACAGCGCTGGCGCAGGCTGGCATGGCGCGCGGCGCTTGTTATTGGCGCGGGAGCGGCGCGGCTCAAAGATAGAGAAGGCGCTCGGGCGCGAGCGACACGATGCGGGGGCGCGCGATCGGGCTGGGCGACGCGACGGCCTGGGCGACACGGACCCGCTCGCAGAGCAAAGGCGGTCGGATCAGGCGGCGAGCTCGGGCGACACGAGCTGGGTGACACTGTGCGAGGCAGGGGCTCGGGCTGGGCGAGGCAGGGGCGCGCGGGCGCTGGGCGAGCTCGGGTTGGCGAGGGCGGGCGCGGACGAGCTGGGGCTGGGCTAGCTCGGGCGAGCAGGGGCTCGAGCTGGCTGGGCTTGGGCGAGCCAGGGGCTGCACGGGTTGGGGCTGGGCGAGCCAAAGGCTAGGTCGGGCTCGGTGGGGGGGCTCGGGGAGAGAGAGAGAGATAGAGAGAGAGAGAGAAAATTGATTTTGGGGCAAAATAAAAGAAAAAAATGGGAAATAAAAAGGAAAATGGGAAAAAAGGGAAAAATGGGATTTTAATTCCATTTTCCATCCTTATCCACTTTAAAAACCTTAAAATCCCATTTTCCGGCTTCCTCCTTCGAGACCCGACCGAAGCAATCTTTTCAAATAAATCAAACTCACTTAAATCCAACTCCCAAAGCAACATTAAAGGCCCGGGCTCGAATCCCAAAGGAAACACACAACAAACCAACACTTTGCCAAAGCCCGAACCACAACCGAGCATCCAACCGACTAGCCCAAACACCACGGGACTCGCAGCCACCAACAAACAAGCCTCGATAAAGGCAGGAGCTACCTTGAAGCCCTGAAAACCACAAATCCTGCCTGGAGAGCCAAAAGACCAAAATACCCCCAAGGGGCCAAACGGCTCTAAAACCGAACCAAACAACTGAATCTTGACCCGAAGGCACCTCGAAAACTGGAATAAGAAACTGGGCTGTTACATGCACGTTCCCTTTATTGTTTTTATGATTTAGCATGTAGTGGGACTTGGGTCCCTAGGAAAAACACTCAAAAACTATTTTATGTTTCTCGAACTGTTCCCTTTGATTTGTTTTAAGAAAGTACTGATCAGTCACTTATTTATTATTGGTTTTATTTATTGGAACTATGTTTTTGTTTTAAATTGTTGACTACAAGGTTTTAAATTGGGAACTCTGAATGATGTTTTCCATTCTTAATCATGCATGCTAAGTAAGGATCTAGGTTAGAGACCGTTTCTCGGGTCGGGTCTTTACATGTAACGGCCCAGTTTTCTATTTCAGGTACCCAGGTGATTTCGGGTCATTATTCGGATGTTCGGATGGGCCGTTAGAGCTGTTTTAACCTTTAAGGGTATTTTGGTATTTTGCTCCCCGGTCAGAGGTTGAGGATGTTCAGGGCTTCAGGGTCATTTCGGCCTTCGTTGAGACTTGATTAATGTTGGTTGCAAGACCCAAGGAGTTTGGGTTAGTTGATTAGAAGTTCGGAGACATTCAGGTTGATAGCAAAATTAATTGGAATTTAATTGGTCCCATTGGGATTTGAACCCTTGCCCTAATGGTGAAATTGGAGTTTTTAGAAAAGAAGATTTAGTTAAAAGAAAAGAATTTCTTTAGCGGGACCCGCAAGAGAAAGCCTTGGGAAGGGATTTTAGACCCATTTAAATTAGGAAAAGGAAAGAAAATCCTATTCCCCTTGTTTTGGAAAAATCTCTCTCTCTCTCTCTCTCTCTCTCTCTCTCTCACTCTCTCTCTAGCCGACCTCACCAAGAAACCCTAGCCGCCCTAGCGCCGCACCCCAGCTCTCGGCCACCAGCGCACCAGCAGCAATTTCACCAGACCCTCAGCAATTTGCATCGCAAAGATGGCCCATGCCCAGCGTGCGAGCAGACGCTGCAGATCGCCCATGCCAGCGCGCCCGATCACAATGCGCTTGCCTCGCCCAGCCAGACGCGTCGCGCGCGTTCCGCACCAGCGCGCCTAGACTCGCCGCGCCGTCCCGCACGATCCGTCAGACGCGCGCGCGCCGTCCCGCACCAGCTGCTTTCAAAGATCTGCGCCGCAAGACGCGTCGCCGCTTGCAGCCGCGCCGCGCGCTTCAGCCGTCGGCGCGTCCGCGTGCCGTCTGCGCTTCGTCGCGTCCGCTCGCCGCGGCCGCGCTGCGCCTGTCGCGATCTGCAGCGCAGCAGCCAGCGCCAGCGCGCCCGTCCCTGCGCGCCCGGCGCTGGCCCAGCGCGCCGTTAGCGCGCCGAGCGATGCCAGCGCCCACCGCACCAAGTGAGTGCCCAAAACGGCCCCTCTTGCTGCGCGAGACCCGTGCCTTCTCGGTTGGTAATTCCCGAACCTATCCCTTTTAGATTTTAAAAAAGCTGCTGTCTCTTTGTATATTTATTTAGGATGCAATTAAAATGCTTAGGTTGCTCGGTTTCGCTTTAAAGCTCGAGGGTCATTATTTGATTGTGAAGGTTATTTACGCTCGTTTCGGTAAGGATTCCTTACCGTGGTTGTGTGGACCTGCGATGCTTTCTTGAATGTGCCTTATATGCATGTTTACTTTTATGGACATGATTAGTGGATAGGATGACTTGTGATTGCATTCTGCTAGCATGTTTGCTTGTTTGTACATGTTAGTGCCATGCTAGGATTGTTCTTCCAAGCATGCTTGAGATTCTGCTTTAAGTTCGTAGTATCATGCTAGGTTATGTATGAATGATGATGATTATGTATGTTTAGCCAGAATCGTTTACTCTATACTTTAGCTAGTGTGTTAGAAGTTTGTCATCATCTAGAGGTGAGAGCGGACATAACGTACCTTGTCCCCACCGGTCGGGAGTAAAGCGAAGCATAACGTACATTGCTTCCCCAGTAGCCGATGTGTATTTAGCTACCACATCGGCATAAGCCTAGTTGTAGCTCTGCTAGAGCGGAACCCCGCTAACGGTGCAAGCACGCCTTGGCCGGTTCTTAGCTTCAAGTCGGTGGTACAGTGCGCGCAGATGAGTGCCGAGGGCCTCGCACCATCTCGTGTTCGAGTGACACCGTTTCCGAGTCTTTAGGCATGCGTGCACGGCCCGCGTAGTTTGTACTTAGGCCCCACATTTACGCAGTTGCGGCGGCATGCGGTGTCTTGCGCGCACACGCGTTAGTCGCCGGTTCGGAGAGCTCCCGGGCTAATGTTCGTGAGTACACCAGTTCCTTCTGTTTAGAGCCGGACTTGGGTACTCCCGAAGTCCGAATTATAGCGAGGGTAAGAGGCCCTTGAGGACACCCATTGGGATTGGATTTTGAGTCGATCATATGGTCGAGGGAGAAAGACCTCGAGGGTGTCGGACATCTTTGGGATCGGTTTTTGAGGTGATCAATTGGCCGAGGAGAAAGACCCTCGGAGATGTCCCGGGATTGGTTATGAGAGCCAATCATTAGGTCTCAAGAAGGAGACTTCCGAGGATTCCAGATTCTCGCCTTGTAAGCTCGTTGAGCTATGATCATTTTTGGTAATTTGTTTGCATGTATACTAGGGTGCTAGATGATTGAAGTATCGTATTGTACCCCGGTTGGAGATTCTTACCGAGTATGTTTATACTCACCCCTATTTCGTGGTTTTCCACGGGTAACTTGGGACAAAGACCGGGACGGCTAAGCGGAGGAGGCGATTGATCATGGGAGCCGCCGACACTCTGTCTTTATTGTTTGCATATTTGTTCAAAGCATGTAGGTGGACAGAGTCCTAGGGAAACATTATTAAAAGTTGTTTGAACTATTTTGGATGTTTTTTGTATATCTTGGCAGCTTGTTTTACTTCGTTGGTTTTCTTAAACAAAGTTGTTGATTATGTTTTAAGCATTCCCGTTCTAAATGTTTTGAAAGGTTTTAAATATGAGCACTAAACCGCTCGGTGAAATATTTAACTTGCATGCTTTGAGTGAGAACCTAGGTTTAGGACCGTATTTTGGGTCGGGTTTTTCTGATTGTTGGTATCGAGCACGAGTCATAGATTCAGAGACTAACTCGCTTTGCGCTTTGTTGCCCCCATGATCATCGAGTACTCGCATGACCGTCGAGTTTGTCCGAGTTCATTAAGCTAAGGGTTTTATTTTTACAACATCGCATCTAGTATACATGTGTTACCCTTGTTTGGCGGTGAGAGAGCCCAGCGTGGGCTAGGTTTTATGCCTTGTGCGGATCGCCGGTGTGTCGATCGCACCCAGAGGGAGGTAGACCTTAGACTCCGTGAGGCCATTTGTGGCCCGATTGTGGTTCTCCCCTAGTGAGAGGTGGAGGTGCTCGTGCAGATCGCTAGTGCGTGGATCGCACTCGAGGAGCGGGACGCTTGGCATGTCCGACCGAGGAGTTGGACCGTTTGTATGGATGTTGAGGCCGCGCCCAGGTTGTTTAGCCCGTTGGCGAGTTGGCCCTGGCGAGTTGAGTTGCCTAGAGGAGGGGTAGAGGCTAGCACGCCTCGCAGTGAGACTCCTTGAGCGAGTGTGCTCGACCATGAGGAGTTGATGGCGGTCTTTTAGCTAATGAGAGCGGAGACCCAGCGCAATTTGTAGCGCGAAGTGAGGAGTCTTGGGCATAGATAGCCCGGTGGTAAAGTTTATTTAGGAGACACCCCTCCTTGTAGTTTGAGTAGCCGGAGGTTCGGGAGGGCTTGATCGCGAGTTTATCTTGATAAGATAGTTGGCGTTGATCGAGCCACCGAGTTTGGCAAGTGGAAGCTCAGAAATTTGGATGTTTTGAGACCCATCGCTAGTAGCAAGGTGGTTGGCCAGGATCGAGTTTATCATCCAGTTTTGGGATTACGGTGTTTGAGGCCGATGACCTGATGTTACGAGGTTGTGGCGTGCCGTTCTTGTGTTGTTTGATGCGAGAGTGTGGTGGTGGAAGTCCCCATGAGAGGCGGACCAGCAGAGTCTCCACTGACCACCCGGTCGATTGGCAAGTCGCCAAGTTAGTAGCTTTTGAGGAAGATGTAGAGACATCTTGTCCTCCCGCAAGCCTGCAGCTGCTTTTTGCTGACCAGTTCATTTAGTCCCTCGTAGTCAAAGCAGGTAGCGGAGTTTGCTTGTCGAGGACTTAATCCGTCCGTGGTTTTGGTGGCTATTAGAGAGAAGCACCTTCTGTTAGCATGTTCGGTGTGGAGCTAGGTGCCGCCACCCGAGGGTTGGCTTGAGTATTCGTTGAGCATCGAGTGGGATGTAGGAGTAGGTCGTGGCATGTTTATTAGGCGAGATGCCAGAGTTTAGGCTGCTCGAGTGTTTGGACTCTTGTGTTGAGTGCCTTTGCCCGTCACTTGGAGTGTGACCTTCCCTATCCTTAGAGGGGCATAAAGCTTGTTTTGGGCTGATTTGTGTTGTAAAGGATGTTGTGCTGGTGGCACCAAGCTTTGAGAGGAGGTCTAGATTCGGGCCGGTTGGCACTTTTTAGTGCAGATGGTTCCATGCCCGCCGGAGTATAGCATCCCCACCAGCCTTGTACCCGTTTTTCTGAAGTTGCATCTGTTGGATTGCTTAAGAGATCTAGCTCGGTGGTAGTCAGAGCACTACAAGTGTGAGGTCGTTCGAGGGAAAAGTAGGAGCTTTTCAGGGTCACCGAGAGATGGGTGCAAAGGATGTTGTAGGGTGGTGAGGGCTAGCGCGTCCGAGTTCTCGCGCTTGTGTGTGGGCCTCTCGAGCGGCTTGATGGTAGTGTGTTTCGACTACCCTTGGAGTTACCCTAATATGAGTAGGGTTGGCATCGATGATGCGTGGTTGATCCAAATGTTAGAGCCATGAGTTGGATGGTTGAGTGGAGCATTTAGTGGGCACATTGGTATGAGGTATGTCAGATTGGTGTAGTTATGCTCTGGTAAAGAGTGAGTTGACCAATGTAGCTTTTCGTGGTGAGTTGACCTCGAGTGGTTTGAACTCTTGTTGCTCGGTGCTAGTTGTGGCTCTATTGGGAGGCAAAAGTTGCCTTGTGTGAGAGTACTTGTTGAGTTTGGATCTTAAGGAACCAAGTTGGAGTTGTGCACGCCGGTGTACTTTTGTGTAGCTCGTTAAAGTGGTTATGTTTGGGGAACCACGAGAGGTTTGTGTTGAGGAGCCAGTGCTCGATCTTTGAGTTGTCAAGGCTTTAGTCCTTGGCAACCGCCTAGCAGGTTGAGAGGTTACCGTGTGCCGGTAGTCGGGTTGTTGTGTAGGCAAGTTATGCTAGTTGGCCCTTGACGGGAGTAGAGGCATTTCTTGTTGACCGATGGTTGGAGTTCACTTGAACCGATCCAAGGCGATGGTAGCAAAATCGCGGAGTTTCGGCCGCCATGGCTAAGAGAGTTGTTCGGATCCTTACTCAGGTAGAAGCTACGATGTGGGTGATGCTTTGAGCAAGAGGAAGTTTGGGTCTTCCGGTGGTCCCCGCTAAGGTGGATAGCAGACTCGCCGACACGGCCAGTCTAGGGGTCGGAATCAACGCCGACCGCAGGTTAGAGCACAAAATTGTCAATAGGGCGGGGCCAGGCAGCCGGCTCATTGCATCAAGTGTGGTAAGGCGCTTTTTCGGATTGTGTGGAGCATCGCCCGTGCTTGCTACAGATGTGGCAAGGAAGAGCTTTTGGCCAGCACAGTTGAGATGTTGTAGGGAGATGTGCTCGTGTAGCCAGTTGTCAGTTAGACCGTTTGACGACAGTGCGTGTCGGAGGGAGATCAGAGGAACCCTAAGTTGTGGAGAGCCTCACCAGAGCTCGGTCAGACCCAGGCAGTGTTCCTCGGTTGAATTGCTGGATGCTTGTAGGCGGTTGACAAGCTAGAGTTGTTCTTAGTAACCTCCGCGTTGGTTTTTTTTTGAATTCTTAGCAAGGTGGAGCTTGGCGTTGGCCAAGGTTTGGTTCCCTTGCTGTTTTCTAGAGCTAGCTTGGTTCGACCAAGCGGGCGTTGCCCTGAGGACTTGTTCCTAGTCAGGTAGTTTTGGGAGTTGGCCTCCCCCTCAGCGGTTGAGTAGTACCGCTAGTGCTTAGTTGGTGGTTCAAGCGATTGAGGATCCTCAGATGTTGCTTCCGAGAGAGTTGGTCGTTGTTGCCGTTGGGTTTGAGCAAGACAGCGAGCGTATGTGAAATTCGCTGTCCTTCGGAAGTCCGCTTGCTAGGAAATCGTTCCTGTAGAGGAGGAGTCAGCTTAGCTCCTAAGTTGTGTAGTTGATCGAGTAAGCGCAGATGGTCACCCCAATGAGAGTGTCCTGCGTCTCTGCCTGTTACCAAGCGGAAAGTTGTTTGTTCCCGCGAGGGCGAAGGCCAGCCAGTTCAAAGGCTTGAGTTGTTGGCAGAAGGTTGTTGGATCTTTGGAGTTTGTAGAACCCCATAGTTCTTTGGTAGTTGAGTTGCACCGTGGATGTCGGCCTCGAGTTTTAACTTTTGAGGTAGTCTTGCCGACTCGTGTTGTTCAGGATCCGCATGCTTGTGGTCGTCGCTATCCTTATTCCTCGCGATGTTTCGTGGGTGGAGTTTCTGGATTGGAAGAAGAGTTAGGTCTAAGCTATAAGGAGGAAGTCCTTGGAGCAGCCAGATGGGCTTAAGAGTTGAGTGGCAGCTTGGAGGCGAGCTTTGCTCTTTATGAGCTTGGTTTGAGTTTCTGCGGAGCAAGCCTTCTCGAGCTTTGTTCCTAGTTGATGTGCGTTCGCAGTTGGCGTTATAGCTGAGCCACAGTTGAGTGGGTTGGCACAGAGATGTCGTGGCATTGGTTGGAAACCTTAGAGTTGTTATCCTCCAGCTTTTGTGTTACTAGTAACCGCGTATTGTTTTATTCCTTGCTGCTCGAGGTTCCCGTGAGAGGAATGTTGTTTGTTTTCCTATCTGGCGATGTTCACCTAGGCCAGTGGCTGATCGGATTGCATTGGAAAGTTTGTTGTCGGCCGATGAGGGGCTCCGGTTTATTAGTTTGGCTGAGTGGAGCCTGTTCCTGGACCTTGTCGTTCAGGGGTGGCCGAAGCTGAAGTATCAGCTAGTATGTGTGGTGGTAGCCGTTTGGTGAACCAGAAAAGTGCCCCTTGGCTTTGGTGCATCGATTTCTCGTAAGATGGTTGCTTAGTGATGTGGACGCATGCTGGTTGGAGAAGGTTGCCTAGGGATCAGTCACCAGTTGGTGGATCGAATTGGATTTCGTTAAGGATTGTAGGCAACCAGTGGGGTTCGCAGGTCTCTTGCGAAGTATGAGTAGGCCGTTTAGTTTCTTAAACCTGGGAGGTTCAGTTGTTTGATCAGCATGGTGAAGGGTCGAGGCTGTTTGATAACAGCTATGAGCATTCAGAGAAGTTACGCCGCAGCGTGGCGTTGAGTTTTAGAGCTTGTGACCCGTTCACGAGTTTTGAGAGAGAGTAGCGTAGAGAGAGGCGTTCCGAGTTGGGTTAGCATGGATAAGTGAGCCCTAGAGTCGTAAGACCGTTTGAGAGTTGGTGCGAGTCAGAGGATGTGGCTCACCGACTAGTTATCGCATGTTTTCTTTGAAGCTCAGTGTTAGTTCAGTTTTGGTTGAGATAGTTCGTGGCAGACTCGGTGTCTGTTGGGCTTGGAGCCTTTGGGAACCCAAGAGGTTCCGTTTCAAAGAAGGATTTGTGTTGTCTTTTTCCGGAGCTTGGTTGGTTAAGAACCAGTGGAGTTTTTCTAGAGTTGGTTTTCGTCTTAGGACTTTCGAGGACGAAAGTCTTAAAAGGAGGAGTATTGTAACGGCCCGATTTTCTATTTTCAGTACCCAGGTGATTTGGGTCATTATTCGGATGTTCGGATGGGCCGTTAGAGCTATTTTAACCTTTAAGGGTATTTTGGTATTTTGCTCCCGGTCGAGGTTGAGGATTTTCGGGGCTTTGTGGTCATTTCGGCCTTCGTTGAGACTTGATTAATGTTGGTTGCAAGACCCAAGGAGTTTGGGTTAGTTGATTAGAAGTTCGGAGACATTCCGGTTGATAGCAAAATTAATTGGAATTTAATTGGTCCCATTGGGATTTGAACCCTTGCCCTAATGGTGAAATTGGAGTTTTTAGAAAAAGAAGATTTAGTTAAAAAGAAAAGAATTTCTTTAGCGGGACCCGCAAGAGAAAGCCTTGGGAAGGGATTTTAGACCCATTTAAATTAGGAAAAGGAAAGAAAATCCTATTCCCTTGTTTTGGAAAAATCTCTCTCTCTCTCTCTCTCTCACTCTCTCCTAGCCGACTCACCAAGAAACCCTAGCCGCCCTAGCCGCACCACCGCACCGCTCAGCCTGCTCGGCCCAGCGCACCAGGCAGCCAACCACCAGACAGCCAGCGCACCAGCGGCCTAGACCGCAAAGATGCCCATGCCCAGCGCGTGCGAGACGCCCAGATCGCCCATGCCAGCGCGCGCCCGGTCGTCTTTGCCTCGCCCAGCCTGAGCGCGTCGCGCCGTTCCCAGCGAGCCGCCCGACGCGCGCGCCGTCCCGCACGAGACTGGCCGTCGAGCGCGCGCGCGGCCGTCCCGCACGAGCCGCCACCACGCGCGCGCGCGACGCGTCGCCGCGCCGCGCGCCCGCGCCAGCCGCCCGTCCGCGTCTGCGTGCCCGTGCCGCTTCGTCCGCGTCGCGCCGCCTCGCGCGCTGCGCCAGGCTGTCGCGTCTGCTTGCGCAGCCAGCGCCAGCGCCGCCTCCCAAGCGCGCCGGCCGCAAGCGCGCCAAGAAGCGCGCCGTTAGCGAGCAGCGCCAGCGCCAGCGCCAGCCAAAGCAGACACCAAAAGCGCCCCCTTGCTGCGAGACCCCGTGCCTTCTCGGTTGGTAATTCCCGAACCTATCCCTTTTAGATTTTTAAGTCTGGCTGTCTTTGTATATTTATTTAGGATGCTTTTTAAATGCTTAGGTTGCTCGGTTTCGCTTTAAAGCTCGAGGGTCATTATTTGATTGTGAAGGTTATTTCGCTCGTTTCGGTAAGGATTCCTTACCGTGGTTGTGTGGACCTGCGATGCTTTCTTGAATGTGCCTTATATGCATGTTTACTTTTATGGACATGATTAGTGGATAGGATGACTTGTGATTGCATTCCGGCTAGCATGTTTGCTTGTTTGTACATGTTAGTGCCATGCTAGGATTGTTCTTCCAAAGCATGCTTGAGATTCCGCTTTAAGTTCGTAGTATCATGCTAGGTTATGTATGAATGATGATGATTATGTTTGTTTAGCCAGAATCGTTTACTCTATACTCTAGCTAGTGTGTTAGGTGTGTCATCATCTAGAGGCCGAGAGCGGACATAACGTACCTTGTCCCCACCCGGTCGGGAGTAAAGCGAAGCATAACGTACATTGCTTCCCCGGCGACCGATGTGGATTTAGCTACCACATCGGCATAAGCCTAGTTTGTAGCTCGCTAGAGCGGAACCACGCTTAGCGGTGCAAGCGCCTTGGCGGTTCTTAGCTTCAAGTCGGTGGTGGTACAGCCGCACAGATGAGTGCCGAGGCCTCGCACTCACTCGTGTTCGGTGACACCGCTTTCCGAGTCTTTAGGCATGCGTGCACTGGCCCGCGTAGTTTGTACTTAGGCCCCACATTTACGCCGTTGCAAAGAAGCATGCGGTGTGCGCAAGCACACGCGTTAGTCGCCGGTTCGGAGAGCTCCCGGGCTAATGTTCGTGAGTACACGGTTCCTTCTGTTTAGAGAGCGGACTTGGGTACTCTCCGATAGTCGAATTATAGCGAGGGTAAGCGGCCCTTGAGGACACCCATTGGGATTGGCTTTTGAGTGATCATATGGTCGAGGAGAAAGACCCTCGAGGGTGTCGGACATCTTTGGGATCGGTTTTGAGGTGATCAATTGGCCGAGGGAGAAAGACCCTCGGAGATGTCCCGTGATTGGTTATGAGAGCCAATCATTAGGTCGGAAGAAGGAGACTTCCGAGGATTCCAGATTCTGCCTTGTAAGCTCGTTGAGCTATGATCTGTGTTGGTAACTGTTTGCATGTATACTAGGGTGCTAGATGATTGAAGTATCGTATTGTACCCCGGTGCTAGATTCTTCACGAGTATGTTTATACTCACCCTTATTTCTCGTGGTTTTCCATCGGGTAACTTGGGACGAAAGACCGGACGGCTAGCGGAGGGAGCTGATTGATCAGGGAGCCGCCGACACTCTGTCTTTATTGTTTGCATATTTGTTCAGCATGTAGGTGGACAGGAGTCCTAGGGGAAACATTATTAAAAGTTGTTTGAACTGTTTTGGATGTTTTTTGTATATACTGGCCAGGCTTGTTTTACTTCGTTGGTTTTCTTAAACAAAGTTGTTGATTATGTTTTAAGCATTCCCCGTTCTAAATGTTTTGAAAGGTTTTAAATATGAGCACTAAACCGCTCGGTGAAATATTTAACTTGCATGCTGAGTGAGAACCTAGGTTTAGGACCGTATTTTGGGTCGGGTTCTTACATTATACCTTTCTTCTTTCAGATTCACGTAAAATTTCCTTACCCACTCAATTCATTCGTTCATCACGGGGTTGAAATACCTCTTCCACCCCAACTTCTCGATCTTCAAAACTATTCCTTCGTAGAACCCCTTCAAGCCTATTTCTTGCTGAAATCGATTGCTTTCTAAAGCAATGAAGTATTTCTCAGCATTATATGACGTAAAGGTTGCTCCATTCCAAACTCCTATCTTGATGTTTGATTGATGCTGAAGAACGTCTGTCAATATCTTTGTCCTCATAGACTGAACTCTAATATTGCTGAACATTGGGTGTTGTTGTTCTCTTTCATTAAACACTTCAGCCTTTTTAGGATTCTTCGTCTTCCTTCTTCGATTATGTCTTGTTAGTTCGTTCCTCTCCTTTGTTTATCCTATGCTGAAGATAATCCTCGACAGGTCTTGTCGTTAATACCAGGTGATCTGTACTAAGGGTTTCTTCGTCGCTATCATCAAGTACAGAAGAGGTCATAATTTTTCCTCTTCCATCTATTTTCCCAAAAACTTACCACTTCTGGTTTGTCGTCGATGCAAACTTTCCCCGGTCTCTGGTTCTTGCTCATTGGCTGATATCTTCTTGATTCCACACTATGGAGATGTCGAATCTCGAAATCATTTGCGCTCATCATCCATTTTTCCCTTGATTTTCATACTACAGACTTTTCGATTGGAAGTCATTGCTAGAATTAGTTCTTGTATTCTAAGGACTCAAAAATTGGTGATATATACTTTTTCTTTCACAAGGTTTATATAGAGTTTCTGACGATTTGGAAATTCGTGTGCAAGGAAAGGGATAATAACAAAAAGGAAAATTTAAATTTTTGTCACAATACTTTCCTAATCGAACTGATTCCTTCTAAAACTACTGAAATTAAATTTGCATGAAAATAATAAAAAAAACTGCATATATGGAAATACTTCCTTATTCTAAAATTGTTGTAAATTGTGCACAAAGTAAGAAATACCGGATTTTTGCATTCCAGGAATGCTGCTCAACAGGACTTCGGTGGAACCTCGTGCTAATTTCGTTCAGTATAGTTATCCTTACTTGTGCCATATATATATATATATCTTTGGAGTGAAACCATCTTTGATAGTCTTCTTCTGCCTTTCTCTGTCATGCCCCTTGATGTGTATACTTCCCACCACTCTCAGGGTTGATAGGGTATGGTGTATCAAATTGAAGCTCATTTGAATTGCCCACCTGTCACTTTCTCGATTGATTAATTCATGTGATGCTTGTGATTCTAATAGCGTAAAAACTATAGGTACCATTGCTAGTGATCCACGGTCTTTTGCGCTAACATTACCTTCCTGTGAAATGGTTGATTCTACATTCTTCCTGTTGGACTGATGCAAAATCCTGATAGTTGGCTCTACATATTTATTATGCACATTGTTAATTGTTGAAGATATTCATCCTCACTGTGGCTTTTCTTCATTGTGCTTTGCACAGTGTCAACTTTGAAATCTACTTTTTCTTTTCCAATTTTGTTCATGGTTTCAACTTCTAGGGCGGCGAACTTTGCCCAGGCCTCCTCCAGCTGCCGGTATCACATCTTTTGTAATCTGTCCTCCTCTTTTGCCTTAATCTCATCTTCCAAGGTGACAACCCTTGCCTAGTTCTCCTCCTGCTACCGATATCCCATCTTTTGTAATTTGTCCTCTTCCTTTACCTTAATCTCAGCTTCTAGGGTGGTAACCCTTGCCCAAGCCTCCTCCTCCTGCTGAAAAACGTCTTCTTTGTTCCCTCTCTATTTCTTCTACGCGCCTTAAAGCTTTGGCCTCTTCTTCTGTTTTAATCATGGCTAGCTGGAAATCTTCCCATGAAAGTGCACAATGAACGAAAAATTCTGAGGTTCTGGTATTATACCGTTGTCCCTCATCCATTTCTTCCGATGTAACTGCTTTTCTTCTTCTTTGATTATGCCTTCAGTGGTCCCCTAGGTTCATGAATCCTAGCTTCCCATGTATGGCTCCTTGTAAAATGGTTTGATGTTGAAAGATATTGTAATGACTTCCCATAAACTTCAACTGTTGTTCCCAGTTAGGATATGCTGAACAAAAATTTGTTGAGTATGCATCTTCCGCATAGCCTTGTTACTAATAATAACGTGTATGTTGCAGGTTTACATTATTGTTCCATTGTTGAGTCACAAGGTGATTGAATGCCATCTTTTTCGCTTACTCTTGTGGTAATGTGATTGGGACATCTT
This sequence comes from Sicyos edulis, assembly GCA_036507275.1. Taxonomy (NCBI): domain Eukaryota; kingdom Viridiplantae; phylum Streptophyta; class Magnoliopsida; order Cucurbitales; family Cucurbitaceae; genus Sicyos; species Sicyos edulis. The sequence continues at coordinate 9,999,604 of CM071851.1, forward strand.
TCCCTGTTGGTTATATTCCATTGAATTTAGGTTCCCCAGTAATACAAGTATTCAACTTTTTAAGCAATAAAAACTACTCTTGTCCTACTAATATAAATTCTAATAATCAATTCCCCACAATGGCGCAAAAACTTAATTGGAGCATTTCGAGTCCTAATATAATCATAGTAATTAATTCAGAGTTAAACTGTTAAGTAAACCTTGGAATCACTTACGCACAAGCATACGCGGTCGAAGCACATCAAGTAATAAGTAAATAATTTTATCGATCCCACAGAGATTGATGTATAGAACTAATATTACTAAGTCGAGAGTTGTGCAGAAAAGTAAATTCATGGTTGAGATAGTTGTTGTTTCTTATGCTGATAATAAAACAAAATGCTGATAGTAATAAATATGAATGCAATGAGAAGTGATAAATAAACATAGTTAGAAGATATTAAGAGCATGAAACTAGTTATCAAGTCTCTCGCTTCCCTCCACCAATAAGTACCTCCGTACTTAATGATTTACCGCAGAACAAGCTTCTAATACAAACTTTGTACTAACTCAAGGCAACACGAGCAATAGTGAGCTTATTCCTAACTCTCTAAATGATAAAAAGACTTGCCTTCAACCTATAGTAGCATATTGGGTCACCATGCGGTGCCTTTTTCCGAACTCACTGCAAGTTATATACGTGGGTAACTAAATGACGTATATGTATAAAATAATAATGTTGCAGTGTAAAACTCGTAACCTACACTCCTAACATGCTTCTACTTTAGAATACTCATGTAAAAACACCTATAGCACATCATAGATATAGACACAAGTAAGAAGTTTAAACCAGCTGATTTTATTACGAATATGAGATGTTTATAACTACAGCTACTCCTAGAAAACAATAAAAATGGAATTGGCTCAGTTGTGATGTATGTAGTCCCCTTGTCATCAGCTCTTAGAAACACCATCAGTATCTTCTCGCATGGATCCACTTCTTTCTGTCTGACCAGCTCACTTAACCTCGGCTTCCTTCTTGCCATTTATAGAGTTGATTTACTTGGTCAACAAGCCTAAGTGAGCTGGATAATTATCATTAATGCAGGATCTCTTTATTTACATTGGAATTTATTCTCTGTTCTTTCCTGGTTGTATGATTCTTTGAGCAGGACTTCCTTGTGAAATGCGTGAGTCTTCTGTGTGGGTCACTGCTTACATTGCTATGTCCCTCTAGCATAAGTGATCAGCATTGTCTGCATTAAATAATCTTTTTAGCGCAAAGTCATACAATATTCGTACTTAATTCGCGAACTGTGCTTCTGATGCTACTTTGTGAATGCATGCTGATTTATATGATTTATACTCGCAATTTCCTACTAATTCTCATTATTTCCCTTAATCTTAAGAATAAAGCAAACTAATGCAGCCTAAAATGCGCTTTATCTAAGAGCTATCAAGTATCTTCAACAAACAACAAGCCAAGAAGTAGAAAAGATTATCAAAATGGAACCTAAGGTGGAAAACAAAGAATCCATAAAAGAGGATTCAAAAGAAGGAGAGCCATGAGAGGATGAAGATGAGAACTCCCCGAAAAAGGCTGAAGTGTTAAACGAGAAGGAAGAAAAGCACCCAAGATTTTGTAATACTAGAGTTCAATCCATGTGGATGAAGGCGTTGACAGAAGTTCAGCAAAGTCAGCCTTGCATTAACATGGAGTTCTATGAGAAGGTTCAACCTTTGCATCCATCAATGGAGGATAAATTCATCGCACTAGTGAACAAAAGATTTAAGTGCAAATTAGAACTTACGGGAATCTTAGAAGAAATTGTCAGGAATATCAAGCGATTTGGATGGAAAATGTATTTTAATCTAGTGATGAACGTAAGGACTGAGTGGGTGCGACAATTTTATGCGAATTTAAATGAGGAAAGACCACTGTTCTCAAGAGTAGAAGGTCAACTAATAGACCGTCGAGCAGCCACATGGAACAAAGCACTTTCATTACCTAATGTTCCTAGAACATATTGTCAGCAATTGGTTAACTCTCCCATTGATGAACAAATACAAGAAAGCCTGATTTTGATAGGAGCAATGGAACGATCGAACATCATTCCAAGCATCCATGGTTACGGAGGACCTTTAGTATTGGTTGAAACTAATCAGAACATCCATAATGCCCTCAACAAACAGGGAACTAGTTAGGAAGGAGCAACCAATGTTGTATTTGCAATCAAGTTTGGAGCGTATATCAACTTAGGAAAAATTTTAGAAGCTCAAGTATAGCTGTAACTGCCCAAGTTTTCATTCTGGATCTCTAGGTTTCAGGATTGGGAGGTGTTTGGAGGTCGTTCAAGATTTAATAGAAAAATAGAATTTATTTGTGAGTCTGCCAGGACTCGAAGAGAGAACCTCCAAGGACACTTGGCTTATGGAGGTTTTATGTAACATTTTAACTAAGTTAATTAAAGGAAAAAGAAAGAAAAATCCCTTCCCATCCTCTTTGATCGTGAATTGCCCTAGCCGACCCCCTAAGCTCTCTTCTTCTTCTCCATCGCAAATCCCAAGCCCCACCTCCTACTCACAAGCTCCATCGTCCACCATTGCAGTTGAGAGCCATTGCCCCCAGCCTCACAAACAGCACAATAGCACCGAAACCCAGCTGCTCAGCCTGCACGTCACCATCACAGCGCTATCGAGCACAGCCGCAAACAGTAACCTCGTGCACGATCCCACCTGCCAACTTTGCCACTCATCGCCGCTGGTGCCGCCCACCTAAAGCCATTGCACCGCAGCCTTCCACTCGCTCACATCTGCCCGTGAGCAGCCCCAGCACCGAGAGCATTGTCGCGTCGTCGTGCCGCTCACCAGTATCACGTCCGTGCAACAGCCGAGCTTCACTTACCGCATAACCACTCGTCCTAGCCCCCTCGAGAATTTCCTATCTGCACTAACGCTCGCTGCCGATCTGCTTCGCACAGTGAAACCTGCTGCCTTTGCCGCTGTCCTCGCGCGAGCGCCCAACCGCACACGCTCGCACGTTGCTGTCCTACTCGTCGTGTCTTTGCCATCGAGCCTAGCTGCAGCCCGAGATCACTTCTCATTTGTCGACATTTTCCACAAATCAGGTAAGGGTTTCTTGCTGGGGGGTTGTGTGGACCCTATACACAGTTTTGATAGACTCCTAGTTGTATGTTCTGCATAATTTATAAATTGTTAGTGGATAGGTTTGTGCAGGTTGACTGTATGCTTGATCTGTTTTGTACGCCTGACTTGTATGCCCTGTTTCCTGGATACTGTATGATTCACGTTCTGTTGCTAGGGCTTGGCATGTAGTTTCTAAGATTGATTGCAACATTCCCTTGTGTAATAAGTGTCTTGAATGTTTTCACATGCCCTTGTTGACTATAGACTTGTTGGTTACTAGACGTTATTGGCTCTAAGCTGCCTATTGTAATAGTGCTTGCTAGAGAGACCCGAGTGATAGTCGAGTTAAGTGTTGGCTCAGTTATACCACGAGTGACAATCGAGTGGCGTCCTGGCTCATTTTCCCAAGTGACAATCGAGTTGCGTGCCAGCTTGGTTGACCCACGAATGACAGTCAAGTTGCGTGTTGTCTCGTTTTCCCCAAGTGACAGTCGAGTTACGTGCTGGCTTGGTTGACCCATCAGTGACAGTCGAGTTGAGTGTTGGCTCATTTTGGCTCAAGTGACAGTCGAGTTACGTGCTGGCTCGTTGTTCCCCGAGTGACAGTCGAGTTGTGTGCTAGCTCGGTTAGTGACAGGGTTGAGCCTAGTGGTGTGCTGCCCGGTGTAGTTAGGACAAGCTTAGTAGTGTGATGTCCCTAGTTAGTCCAGTTGAGTGCTAAGCTAGTTGTCTTAGGGATAGATATTCAGAGACCGAGGACACTTAGGTTGCCCTCCTATTTAGTTAGCCTAGTGGTGTGGTGACCCTGCTCATCACTTGTTGACCCTTGTTGTTAAGAATGCCTTCATGTAATACTATTGTGTGCTTGTATGCTAGGATGCTATATGATTTACCTTGCGTAATGTACCCCGGTTGGGGAATTCTTACTGAGTGCAATTTTAGTCACCCTTTCTGTGGTTTTCTTCCACCAGGTAACTTGGCACAACATTGAGGTGGATAAAGGAGGAGCTCATTGATCATGGGGACGAGTCTGTTGCATCTTATGTTCTGCATTGCACTTTGTTTTCAAAAAGACTTTTATTTTGTTTGGTTTGATGTGTTTTTTATACTCTAGCCAGAGGCTAAGGGTTTTAAGGATGATGTTTTTTAGCTGTTTTGAATTACTAGAACATTGAAATAATTTATGAAGTGCATGTGTCTTAAATATTTTTATGACTATGTTTTGGATTCAATTCATATGTCTTGGCATTTAGTAAAGATCATTGAGTCTATGTAGGGTCAGGTATTTATAGTTGATATCAGAGCTCAGAGTCATAGATTCTGTAGACTGACCTACTAAGTTAGATCGTTGTGTCCCATGATCATCAGCACTTCAACAGCCGTCAGGTATATGTTTAAGCTTGTTCAAGGGTTAAGTTTACATTACTTGCATCTAGCATACTAGGCTTGTTTTATTGTTGGCAGTGTTGGTCCGAGCTTGGACTAACTTAGTGTTTTGGGTACAGATTGCCAGTATGCCGATTACTCGTCGTGGAGCAGAGTCTGGTACAGCCAACCGAGGTGTTGGTATTGAGATATTGACTGATGAGGCAAGATCGAGGACTAAAACTGAACCCGTGAGGTCGCCTGCGTGGCCCCGATTCTTTGATTTACCTCGAGCTGGGGGAGAGACTTCTCATCCCCAGACTGCAGCTCCTAGAATAGAGCTGGCATTGATGATGCATGAGATGATGCTCATGATGGCTGAGTAGAGGGCCAAGTCTCAAGCACAGTTTTCAGCACAGCTTGTAGAGCAGCTTGTAGTGCAGAGAGAGGAGTCCCGAGCCCAGATGGCTCATTTGACTCAGTTGTTTAATAAGGCGCCACCCAGTTGCACCTGCAGCCCCATTGAACCCTCAGGAAGGGCAGGAGCCTGTAGTTGTTAAGGCTACTGTAGGAAATGGAGCCGTCGATTATGGTCATTGACTCAAAGATTTCTGCAAGTGGAAGCCTAAGGAGTTTAATGCAACTAAAGACCCGCTCAAGGCAGCAAAATGGTTGGCCAGAATGGAGTACATCTTCTAGGTAATGGACTGCCCAGATACTCAGAGACCGCGATGTACCACCCATGTTCTTGCTGACATAGTAGTGTGGTGGTGGGAGTCCACACTTCGAGGCAGACCTGCAGGATCCTCACCCCGTACTTGGGAATTCTTCAGGGCTGCATTCCAGACGCAGTACATCAGTGAGAAAGCCCAACAAGAGATGGTTGAGGCATTTAATAGTCTGAAGCAGGGAGATGATTCCATAGAGGTATATGAGAGGAAGTTTTTTTAGCACAGTCACTTTGCCCCGGAGCTAATTGCCACTGAGGAACTTAAGATTAAGAAGTTCATTTGAGGGCTCAGGTTGGAGGTTGCCTAGGACATCAGGGCACTCGCTCCAAACACCTAGACTAGAACTGTGGCGCTAGCCAAGATTTATAATAGGAAGTATCCCAGTGTGAAGGTTGCTGCAGTGACTCAAAGTCTGCCGGCCACTTCAAGGCAGAAGAGGAAATTTATCAAAGGGGTCAACTGCTCCGATAAGGTAGTTTTTAGCAGAGAGATCAGGGTCGCCAGCAAGGCGTAGTGGGACAGCCGCCTTATTGTTGGACTTTTGGCAAGAACCACTTTGGAATGTGTGGGACATCACCTAGAGCTTGCTTTAGATGTGGTAAAGAGGGGCATATGGCCAGAGCGTGCCCTCAGGGTGAGACAACAACTAGACTGGCTCAGCAGCAGGGTTAAGTGTAACGGCCCAGTTTTCCGTTCCAGTTTCCCAGGTACTTTTGGTTTAGTATTCGGACGTTCGGTTAGGCCGTTAGGGTTTTTTAACCCTGAAGGGCATTTTGGTCATTTTGCTCTTAGGGCTGACCCAGTGGATATTTAGGGTTCCAGGGCTGTTTCTGTCTTTCATTGAGACCTGACTTTTTGTTGGTTGCCGGTTCCCGGGAGTTATGATGTTGTTAGGGTTTTGGAGGTGTCCCAGTTAAATGTAAAAATTAAGGAAATTTAAAAGAAAAGTACTCGAGCCAGGACTCGAACCCAAGTGGCTAGGAGTTGAAGTTTGTTGTTGATTAATTAAGAGCTAATTAATGTTGCTGCCGGGATTCGAACCTGTGACCTGCTAGGCTTTTAGGAAGCTTGAGTTGGAAAGGAAAAATTAGGACTTTAAAGGTGTTGTTGCTAGGACTCGAACCTTGATTGTTTTGGAGTTGAGAGCTTAGTTTAAACAAGTTTTAAAAGAGGAAAACAAAGTGTTGCTTGTGGGATTCGAACCCTTGACCTGCAAGGGAGTTTGGAGGCTTGGATTAAAAAGAATTAATTAAGAAGAAATTTGTGTTGCAGCTGGGATTCGAAGGGGAGATGTCCAGGATTTCAATCGACAAAAAAAGAAGAAGAAAGAATCGTTCTTTTTCTCCTTTTGGCCGAGACCTAGCCGCATGTCTTCCCCATTCTTGTGATTGTTCTTCTCCTTCTCTTTTCTTCTCCAAGCTCTTGTGATTTTGTTTCAAGGTTGAACCCTTGTCGAGCTCTTCATCTCCTTCATCTACTCCTTAGTCGAAACCCTAGCCCTAGTTGAGAAGAGTTCTTCTCTCTTTTTCTCCTACCTAGCCGCGCACCCATTCGTCTTTGCTTTGTGTTGCCGAAAACTTCCTCCCTTCCATCTTCTTGCCGTTCCTCCAAGAATCAAGACCAAGAACCAAGAGGTAAGATTTCTTCTCCTTTTCTCCTAGTCGAAAGCTTTTTTCCTTGTTGTTTGGACAAGCCCTAACCGAGCAAGTTGTCTTTCCTCTTGTAGCCGAGACACCTTGGTGTTTCTTGGGGATTACCGAGCAATGTTGCCTCTTTTTTAGTGTGCCGATCATCTTCTTGATCTTTTCCTTGTGTAGCCGCAAGCCTTAGTTCAAGAGGCTTGGTTGAGAGGTGTCTTTGCAAGCTTTAGTTGGAGTTATTGTTGCCAAATCTCACTTAAACCACCAACCTTTGTTGCCGCACCTTCCCTCAAGCACAACCGTGAAGCCGAATCTTGCTAAGGTAAGTTTTTCTCCCCTTGGCCGAGAACCTTAGCTTGCTGGTTGGGTGTGCCCTAATCATGTTCCTGCTGTTTTGGAAGCTCCAACCGAAGCCGAGAGAGTTCCCGAAATAAGCTTTAGCAGCCATTATCATTGCCTAGCCGAGCACACTCCCGAGGTGAGTTCCCAATCCTAGTCGAGCACATGTTTGTGTGGTTGGAGTGTGTTGGTTGTTCTTCGAGAAATCTAACCGGTGTTCAGTTCATTTGAGGTGAAGCCGAGCTAAGTCCAGGAAGTTGGTGAGAGAAGGCCGAGAGCAAGCCCTAGCCGAGAGCTCCCTTGGACACTCTCTAAGGGTTTGGCTGAGAGCTTGTGTAGCTCACTGGGTAACTTCTCAGTTCTTGTTTCCTTGAGTTTAGTTTTAGAGATAGCTAGTTTAGGTTATTGATGTAACTATGTATGTTTTTCTAGGTTGTGTGTTCTGCAGCTCAAGGAGCGTTATACTTATTTACTGCTTGTTTCCAGGTAAGGATTCCTTACCGTGGTTGTGTGGACCCTGCGATGTATCATGATTGTGCCTTGTATGCTTGTTGACTATTATGAGCATGATAGTGATAGGACAGCTATGATTGATCTCTTGCTAGCATGTTTGCTTGTTTATACATGTTAGGACCATGCTAGGTTTGTTCTTCCAGCATGCTTGCGATTCCTGCTTTAAGTTCGTAGTATCATGCTAGGCTATGTGTGTATAATGTTGAGTATGTATGTTTAGCCAGGAATCATATATTTTGCACTCTTAGTTAGAACAGTAGGGTTTGTCGTCATCTAGAGGCTGAGAGTGGACATAACGTACGTTGTCCCCACCGGTCGGGGTTCAGGGCGAGGCATAACGTACATTGCTTCCACCCCGACAGTCGATATGGATTTGCTCCCGCATCGGTATAAGCCTAGTTTGTAGCCTACTATAGTGGAACCCTGCCAACGGTGTAAGCCTACCTTGGCCGGTTCTTAGCTTCAGGTCGGTGGTACAGACTGTTACAGATGAGTGCCGAGGGCCTCGCACTACTGTGTTCAGTGACACCGTTTCTAAGTCTTTAGGCATGCGTACCTGGCCCGCGTAGTTTGTCCCTAGGCCCCAACATTTACGTCGGTTGCAGTAGCATGCGGTGTGCGCGCACACGCGTTAGTCGCCAGTTCGGAGAGCTCCTCAGGCTAATGTTAGTGGGTACACCACTTTGTTCCAGTTTAGAGCTAGACTTTGGGTACTCTCCCGTTATTCCAGTTTTTGCTAGCCGAGGGTAAGAGGCCCTCGAGGACACCCATTGGGATTGGTTTTTGAGCTGATCATACTGTCGAGGGAGAAATACCCTCGAGGGTGTCAGACATCTATTGGGATCGGTTTTTTAGTTGATCATACGGTTGAGGGAGAAAGACCCTTGGGGATGTCACAGGATTGGTTATGAGAACCAATCATTAGGCCAGAAGTAGGAGACTTCTGAGGATTCTAGATTTTGCCTAGAAAGCTCGTTGAGCTAAGATCTGTGTTGGTAATTGTTTGCATGTATACTTACTGAGTATGTTTATACTAAACCTTATTTCAGTGGCTTTCCCACCACGTAACTTGGGACAGCACCGGGACGGCTAACAGAATGAGCTTAGTGATCATGGGAGCTGCCGCACTCTGTTGTGTCTTTCTTTATGCATTGCTATTTCAGCATGTAGTTGGACATGGAGTCCATTAAGGGAACTTACTGAATAATTGTTTGAAACTATTTGAATGTGTTTATAAACACTGGCCAGGCATGTTTTAAGTTATTAATTTACTTTATGAAAATTGCTGCTGAGTTCAAACGTTCCCCGCTTTGTTGTTTGAAAAGTTTTAAAATATGAGCACTAAACCGTTTGTAAACATATTTTGCTTGCATGCTGAGTGAGAACCTAGGTTTAAGACCTTATTTCGGGTCAGGTTCTTACATAGAGTATTGGCCACGACTCGGCAGGAGGCCGAGAAGACTGATGCAGCTATTGGAGGTACTTTACTTGTCCTAGACCACTATGCATATGTTCTGTTTGATTCGGGCTCGACCCATTCTTTTATTTCTACGTTGTTTGCTAGTCAAGTTTGTTTAGTGCTGGAACCCTTAAGGTTTGAATTGTGTGTTGCCACTCCTTCGGGAGTTAGTATGTTCGCTAGTGATTAGGCTAGAGACGGTAGGAACCTAGTATCTGAAGAGTCTTTTGCAGCCACCCTCATAGTTTTGCCTAGGAGTAGGTTTGATGTAATCCTAGGAACTGATTGGTTAGCGGAGCACCATGCACTAATTGACTGCTGCCAGAAGGGAGTGGTGTTTAGGCTGCTTAAGAAACAGAGTTTCAAGTTTTGCGGTGTCCAGAGCGGTGTCTGTCCGCCGTTGATTTCTGCAGTGAAAGCCCAGCGTTTGTTAGCTCGAGGAGCTTGGGGCTTCTTGGCAAAGTTGTTTGGAAGAGACCGTCCTCCGTTGTCAGTTGATCAGGTGCCAGCCGTACAAGAGTATGCGATGTGTTTCCAGAGGAGTTGCACGGGTTGCCACCTAAGCGGGAAGTTGATTTCACCATTGAGCTTGAGCCGAGGACTCTCCCTATCTCGAAAGCTCCTTACAAGATGGCACCAATAGAGTTGAAGAAGTTTAAGATTCAGTTGTAGGAGATGTTAGACCGAGGTTTCATCCGACCCAGTGTATCCCCGTGGGGAGCACCAGTGCTATTTGTGAAAAAGAAAGACGGTTTGATGCGCCTCTGCATAGAATACAGAGAACTGAATAAGGTTACAGTGAAGAACAAGAACTCGTTGCCTCGTATTGATGACTTGTTCGATCAGTTCCAGGGAGCATCCGTGTTCTCGAAGATAGACCTAAGATCTGGTTACCATCAGTTGAGGATTAGGGATGCAGACATCTTCAAGACAGCTTTCAGATAGAGGTATGGCCACTACGAGTTCATGGTAATGTCTTTCGGACTAACCAATGCCTCAGCAGCTTTCATGGATATGATGAACAGAGTGTTCAAGGCATTCTTGGATAGCTTTGTCATCATATTCATCAATGATATTTTGATATACTCTAAGACCAGAGAGGACCATGCTACACACCTGAGACAAATTCTGACAGCTTTGAGGGAAAACCAGTTGTATGCCAAGTTCTCCAAGTGTGACTTTTGGTTGGAGCAGGTTGCTTTTCTTGGACATGTTGTGTCTAGGTATGGCATAGTAGTGGACCCCACCAAGATTAATGCAGTGAGTTCTTATGCTAGACCGACCACGGTCGTAGAGATACGCACCTTTCATGGTTTGGCAGGCTACTACCGAAGGTTCATCAAGGACTTTTCCGCTAAGGCAGCACCCCTGACCAGGTTGACCAAAAACGGTGTTGAGTTTGTTTGGGATGATAAGTGTGAGGAAAACTTTGTTGTTTTGAAGCACGGTTTGACTACAGCTCCGGTGTTGTCGGTTCTAGAGGGAACAGGTGGTTTCGTGGTATATAAGATGCTTCCAAGTATGGGTTGGGTTGTGTTCTGATGCAACATGGTAATGTTATTGCTTCTACTTCGAGACAGTTGAAACCATATGAAAAGAACTACCCGATGCACGACATGGAGTTAGCAGCAGTGGTGTTTGCTTTGAAAATCTGGAGGCATTACTTGTATAGAGAGGGGATTCAGATGTTTACAGACCACCATAGCCTCAAATACTTCTTCACTCAGAAGGAGTTGAACATGAGGCAGAGAGGATGACTGGAGTTGGTAAAGGATTATGACTGTGAGATATTGTACCATCCCGACAAAGCTAATGTTGTGGCCGATGAGTTGAGTAGGAAGACCTCGCATTCTACAGCCTTGCTAAGCTCACAAGTTCCATTGCAGAAAGAGTTAGAGCGAGCTGGTATAACAGTGTTGTTGGGAGAGGTTACCGCAGGGGTAGCCCAGTTGAATGTTCAGCCTTCCATCAGGCATAGGATTATTGACAGCCAGTTGAGTGATCCCGAGTGGAGCCGACTGATTTCCAGAGTTTAGGCCGATGGAGACTTTGATTTTGTTGTGGCACCAGATGGTGGTTTGAGGTATAGAGGATGCCTCTGCATACCAGCGGACGCTGGACTGAGAGTTGAGTTACTTTCTGAGGCTCACAGTTCCCCATTCACTTGGCACCTAGGGGGCACAAAGATGTATCAGGACCTCAAGTAGACTTTCTGGTGGAACAACATGAAAAGAGGTATTGTAGAGTTCGTTAGCCGGTGTCACACTTGTCAGCAAGTGAAGGCGCCCAGATAGAAACCTGCAGGTTTGTTGCAACCACTGAGTGTGCCTCAATGGAAGTGGGAAGAGATTTCCATGGATTATATCTTTGGTTTGCCGAGGACGCTGAGAGGGTTTACTCAGATCTGGGTGATAGTAGACCGTTTGAACAAGAATGCACACTTCATCCTCGATAAGATCACTTATACCGTGGAGTAGTGGGCATAATTGTTTTTAGAGTAGATTGTTCGGTACCATGGAGTGCTAGTTAAGATTGTGTTCGACAGAGATTCCCGTTTCACTTCTTGCTTCTGGACAGTGCTCCATAAAGGTTTGGGTACTGAGTGCAGTTTCAGTACTGCGTTTCACCCTCACACTGATGGACAAACTGAGAGGGTGAACCGGATTTTGGAGGATATGCCGAGAGCTTGTGTGCTTGACTTTCCAGGTAGCTTAGACCAGTATTCGTATTTGATGGAGTTCGCTTACAACAATAGTTATCAGGCGACTATTCAGATGGCACTGTTCGAGGCTTTGTATGGTAAGCGTTGTAAGTCTCTAGTGTTCTGGGAGAAGGTTGATGACAGACAGATTCTGGGTCCCAAGTTTCTTCAGTTGACTAATGATGCGGTGTAGAAGATCCGAGCTCGTGTGTTGACTGCCCAGAGTAGGCAGAAGAGCTACGCCGATGTTAAGCGTAGGGATTTAGAGTTTGATGTGGGACAACATGTTTTCCTGAAGGTAGCACAGATGTGTGGAGTACTGAGGTTTGGAAAGCCGGGCAAGCTGAGTCCTAGGTTTGTGTGGCCTTTTGAGATTCTTGAGCGAGTCGGTCCAATGGTGTATCGATTAGCGTTGCCCCCATTGTTGGCATCCGTGCATAACGTATTCCACGTGTCGATGCTATGCCTGTATGTTGCGGACCCATCCCACATTGTTGATTACGATCTGTTAGAGCTGAACCAGGACTTGAACTTCGAGGAGAGGCCTGTGCAGATTTTGGCCTGGGAGCGCAAGGTTTTGCGTAATTGGAAGATCAATCTAGTCAAGGTTCAGTGGAGAAATCAGAGGGCAGAGGAAGCAACATGGAAGCTTGAGGATGAGATGAGGACGCACTATCAAGAGTTATTCCAGTCTTAGGACTTTCGGGGACGAAAGTCTTAAAATGAGGGAATACTGTAACGACCCAGGTTTTCATTCTGGATATCTAGATTTCAGGATCGGAAGGTGTTTGAAGGTCGTTCGAGAATTAACAGAAAAATAATATTTATTTGTGAGTCTGCCAGGACTCGAAGAGGGAACCTCCAAGGACAATTGGCTTATGGAGGTTTTATGTAACATTTTAACTAAGTTAATTAAAGGAAAAAGAAAAAAAAAATCCCTTCCCCTCCTTTTTGATCCTGAATTGCCCTAGCCGACCCCCCAAGCACTCTTCTTCTTCTCCATCGTAAATCCCAAGCCCCACCTCCAACTCACAAGCTCCATCGTCCACCATTGAAGTTGAGAGCCATCGCCCCTAATCGCACAAGCAGCCCAACAACAGCACCAAAACCTAGCCGCTCAGCCTGCACGTCGCCATCGCAGCCCTACTGAGCACAGCTGCAAGCAGCAGCCTCATGCACGATGTAAAGACCCGACCCAAAAGGGGTTCTAAACTAGGCCTTTACCTCAATGCATGCTTTTAAATTTAACAAACAATATGCAGGATTGTATTCTAGATTCTGAATGAAAACTAAAAACATGTAAACATCCATTTCAAAAGTCAAACATAAATTTCCTGAAACCTGTCCCTGTTTCCAAGCACCTGTTCCAAGCCAAATACATTTCCAAAACATACTCTGATCAGAGATTTATTCAAATCATTCAAAAACTTCAAACGGTTTACAACAGCATCAGAATCCAGAAGACAATCAGAAAACATCCTAAGGGCTCCGTGCCCAACTATATGCATTCAGAGGACAATAAAAAATATAAAACATAAACATAAGACTCAGAGTTCGAAACAGCTGGTTTCCATGATCAGCAGCTTCTCCTTCAGCCATCCTGTCTCGCGCCATGATTACCTGTGGAAAACCACAAAATAAGGGTGAGTAACGAATTACTCAGTAAGAATCCCCAATCGGGGTACAATACAATATAACTGGTCATCTAGCAGAAAGTATGCAAGCCATGAATATAAACATAGAAGAGAGCACATCGCTTTAATCCATACATAAACCTCGGATTCCATCTTGCAGTCTTACTCCGGAAAACTACAACGCGTTACGAAACTATACGAGAAACTAGTCTGGACCTCAGCCTTCCTACTATCGATACGAAAGGTACACTGAACTCAAGATCCCGAGGAGCTCTCTCGGTCGTATTTGTAATGAGCGCAGCGTGCACCGCATGCCGCCGCAAAACAGGAGGTCTTTGGGTCTAGGGCATGCTGCCCTAGTCCAGTACGCATGCCTAACAAATCTCTGGATCGGTGTCACTGAACATAGTGGTGTGAGACCAGGACACTATGACTATGTCAGCCTGTACCACCGCACCTGAGGCTAAGAAACCGGCCGTGGTAGGCTTACACCAGGAACTGGTCCTTGCTACTATCGATACGAAAGGTACACTGAACTCAAGATCCCGAGGAGCTCTCCGATCGGCCGACGCCAGAATGAGCGCGTGTGCGTGCACCGCATGCCGCTGCGCAAACGAGGAGGTGTTGGGTCTCAGGGCATGCCGCCCTAGTCCAAAGACGCATGCCTAACAAATCTCTGGATCGGTGTCACTGAACATAGTGGTGTGAGACCAGGACACTATGACTATGTCAGCCTGTACCACCGCACCTGAGGCTAAGAAACCGGCCGTGGTAGGCTTACACTAGGAACCGGTCCTTGCCTTATCAGGTGGCAATCAAGGGCTACTGCAGACACGCTGAGGACGTGTCGACTATCGGGGATAAGGCATTTAACGGTCTGCCACCCTCACCCAAGATTGCACTAGGCTGCCGTTAGGGTTAGCTAAACCCTAACGACGGATCAGGGACGGAGTACTGCCGCGCACGTCCCTGCCACGGATGCAAGTTACGTTATGCATCCTCGCCCGGATGATGCTACCAATCAGAATTCTAAACTATAAACAGATAACAACAAACATTCCAATACGTGCTTTGCATAGACAAAGAACCTAGCATGATACTACGAAACAAGAACAGATAACTAGCATGCCAGAACAGAACAACCTAGCATGGAACTAACATGAGAAACAACACGAGAATCATGCCAATCGGAATTCAGAACAGAGCACCTATCCACTAACATGCTGATAAACATAAACAAGCATACAACAACAATCACAGAATATATCGCAGGGCCCACACAACTCTGGTAAGAAATCCTTACCTTGGTCGGAAGGCAACAACACACAAAGGTTCTATGCTACAAACGAACCCGAGCTAGCTATCGGGGACCTAACAAACAACAACACATATCACAACCTATAGGACTTAAATAATAATACAAACAGGGCTCAGCTCGGGAGTAACTCACACGACACGAGGCTGGCGCGAGGACGAGCATAGCCGCACGGATCTTTGGTCTGCTTTGGCGTCTTTCATGTGATGAGAAAGCCGCGCGTGAGACGGATCTTTGGGACGGGCGGGCCGGGCGCGGCAGACGCTGGGTCAGGCGTGACGCGCGGTGAGGCGCGATGCGGCGCTGGGGGGCTGCGTGCGAGCCAGGCGATGGCGTGCGGCGCTGAGGCTACGCCAGACAGATCGAGGATCGCGGCGCGGCGCGCTGTCGTCTTTGGGGCGCAGGCAGGCAGTGCGACGCGGCTGCTAGGCTACGTACGGATGGGCGAAGCGACGCGGCAGGGCTGCGACAGCTGCGATCGGCTGCTGCAGGTAATGGGCGATGCGACGGGCTGGCTGGGACAGCTGTGATCGGCTGTTGCAGGCGATGGGCGATGCGATTGGCTGGCAGGGGCTACTCGGCTAGGCTGCTGCTTAGCTGGCTGCACAACACCAAAATCAATTCTCCTCTCTCTTGGCCAGCAAGAACGGCACCAAAACGAAAGAGAGAAAGAGAGATCGAGAACACTTACCAGGGATGACGAACGATGGAGCTTTGGGAGAAGACACACGACAAGGAGCTTGAGAGAATGGGGTTGGGCGGCTAGGGGATTTGGAGAAACAAAAAGAATAAAACCTATTTTCTCTTCTTTAACCAAACTCACCTAAATCCCAAAAACCAACGCAAACCAAGACAAACCGCAGAATGAGCATAAAAAATGACTTGTGGCACAACCGGCACACCACTCCTCTAACTCTCTGGCAACCCTGGTTCGAAACCCAACAGCTACACTTTTAATCCACTAATTTATTTTTGCATCTCTCCATGCCCAAACACAACCACAAGGCAACCAAGCCTTACATATGACCATCAAATAATATTAACAACTGAAAAAGACAGAAATGGCCCTGACGGCCCGACCAAATTACCAAAATACCATTAGGACATACCTGGAAGACCAGGATGAAAACCTGGGCCGTTACAATATTCCCTCCTTTTTATGACTTTCGTCCCCGAAAGTCCTTAAGACTGAAACAGCTCAAGATAATGCAATCTCATCTCGTCCTCCCGCTCCCAAGTGGCTTCCTCTGAACTCTGACTCCTCCACTGAACCTTTACCAAATGGATCTCGGGATTACGCAATGTCTTCGTCTCAAAGGCAAGAATCCTCACTGGCTTCTCCTCGAAGATCAAATCCTCATTCAGCTGAAAAGGCTCAAAGTCCACAATGTGCGACGGGTCCGGCACATACTGCCTCAACTTCGATGCATGAAAAACACTGTGCACAGCTGACAACGACGGAGGTAAGGCTAACCGATATGTAACTCTGCCAATCCTCTCAAGAATCTCAAACGGTCCAACGAAACGGGGACTCAACTTCCCTCGCTTACCAAACCTCAACACACCTCTCATCGGTGCAACCTTTAAAAAAACGTGTTGTCCAACCTCAAACTCTAAGTCTCCACGCCGTACATCGGCGTAACTCTTCTGCCTGCTCTATGCTGTCAACATACGAGCTCTAATCTTCTGCACTGCATCATTGATCAACTGAAGCAACTCGAGACCCAAAACCTGCATATCACCAACCTCTTCCCAAAACACAAGAGACCGGCAACGCTTACCATACAAGGCCTCGAATGAAGCCATCTGGATCGTCGACTGATAACTGTTATTATAGGCAAACTCCATCAGATACACATACTGGTCCCAACTGCCCGGGAAGTCCAACACACAAGCTCTCAGCATATCCTCAAGAATCTGGTTCACCCCCTAAGTCTGACCATGCATCGATGGTGAAAAAGTCATCTTTTGGCGCACTCGGTGCCTAAGCCTTTCTAGAGTGCCCTCAAGAAACGCGAAGTGAACCGCGAATCACGGTCCGACATAATCCTCACAGGCACACCATGGTAACGGATGATTTGCTCCAAAAACAATTGTGCCCACTGTTCCACGGTATAAGTGTCTCTACCGGGAATGAAGTGTGCGCTCTTAGTCAAGCGGTCAACAATCACCCAGATCTGAGAGAACTTCCTCGGAGTCCTCGGCAAACCGACAATAAAATCCATGGAGATCTCTTCCCATTTCCACTGAGGCACACTCAGTGGCTGCAACAAACCGGCTAGCTTCTGCCTAGGTGCCTTCACTTGCTGACAAGTGAAGCACCGACTAACAAACTCTGCAACGTCTCTCTTCATACCCATCCACCAGAACGTCTGCTTAAGATCCTGATACATCTTGGTACCCCCGGGGTGACAAGCAAATGGAGAATTGTGGGCCTCTAAGAGCAACTCTGCTTGCAATCCTACAACCTCCAGAACACACAATCGGCCTCTGTAAGTCAACCCACTGTCTGGTGAATACACGAAGTCAAAATCTCCGTCAGCACTAACTCTGTCAAACAATCTCTTAAGTGCGGGGTCACTCAGCTGACTATCAATAATCCGCTGCCGGATCGACGGCTGAACTGTCAACTGAGCTACTCTGGCAATAACCTCACCCAACAACACTACAACCTCGGCCCGCTCGAACTCATTCCCCAATCTGGGCTGGGAACTCAACAACGCCGTGGAGTGCGATGTCTTCCTACTCAAAGCATCGACCACTACATTAGCTTTACTCAAATGGTACAAGATCTCGCAGTCATAATCTTTTACCAACTCTAACCACCTCTTTTGCCTCATATTCAACTTCTTCTGAGTAAACAGATACTTGAGGCTCTGGTGATCAGTAAACATCTGAATCCGCTCACCATACAGGTAATTCCTCCAAATCTTCAATGCAAACACTACTGCTGCCAACTCCATATCATGAGTTGGGTAGTTCTGCTCATACGGCTTCAGCTGACGAGAAGCATACGCAATTACCTTCCCGTGCTACATCAACACACAACCTAACCCAAACTTGGAAGCATCGTTATAGACTACGAAACCACCTATCCCCTCCGGGACTGCTAACACTGGTGCTGAAGTCAAACTGCGCTTGAGCCTGGCAAAGCTCTCATCACACTTACCATTCCAAACAAACTCGACACCCTTCCTCGTCAAACGAGTGAGGGACAAGGCTATGGCAGAAAAGTCCTTCACGAACCGACGGTAGTAACCTGCCAAACCCAGAAAGCTGCGAATCTCGGCAACTGAAGTAGGCTTGGCCCACGAACTCACGACCTCAATCTTTGCGGGGTCCACAGCTATACCATCTCTTGAAACTACGTGACCAAGGAAGGCCACCTGCTCCAACCAGAAATCACATTTGGAAAACTTCGCATAAAGCTGGTTTTGCCTCAAAGCTGTCAACACTCGCCTCAAATGCTCTGCATGATCCTCCTTAGTCCTCGAATAGATTAGAATGTCGTCAATGAACACCATGACGAAGCTATCCAAAAATGATTTGAACACCCTATCCATCATGTCCATAAACGCTGCTGGGGCATTAGTCAATCCGAACGACATGACCACAAACTCGTAGTGACCATATCTAGACCTTAAAGCTGTCTTAGGAATGACGGCATCCCTGATCCGCAACTGATGGTAACCGGATCTCAAATCTATCTTGGAGAACACGGAAGCTCCCTGAAGCTGGTCAAACAAATCATCAATACGGGGCAACGGGTACTTATTCTTCACGGTAACCTTATTGAGCTCACGATAATCTATACACAAGCGCATCGAACCATTCTTCTTCTTTACAAACAGAACTGGTACTCCCCACGGGGACACCTTCGGATGGATGAACCCTCGAACTAGCATCTCCTGCAACTAAACCTTAAGTTCCTTTAACTCTGCTGGCGTCATACGATACGGAGCCTTCAAGATATGGAGGGTCCCTGGCTCGAGCTCGATTGTGAAGTCAACCTCTCTCTTCAAGGGTAACCCTGGTAACTCCTCAGGAAACACATCGGCAAACTCTCGTACTCGTACTGGTATCGATCAGCAACGATCGGCGGGCGCTCCCGCACAACTTGGCTAGGTAGCCCCAAGCTCCACGAGCTAACAAACGACGAGCTTTCACAGCTGACACCATCGGCGGGAAAACTCCACCCTTGACTCCACGAAACTTAAAGTTGGGCCGACCCGATGGCCTGAACACTATTTCTTTCTGGTGGCAGTCAATCAACGCGTGGTTAGCAGCTAACCACTCCATACCAAGAATCACATCAAAGCCGCTCATAGGCAGGACTATGAGCTTAGCTACAAGCAACTCTCTGGATATCTCAATCCAGCCATCCTTAACCCTATCTCTAGCTAACATACTGACTCCCGAAGGAGTTGCAATAGACAACTCAAATCCTAGAGGCTCTAATCTCAAACTAGCATGCTCAGCAAACATAACAGATATAAACGAATGCGTAGAACCAGAATCAAACAAAATAAATGCGCAGTGATCTAAAACAAGTAGCATACCTGCCACAGCGGCATCTGTACGCTCGGCCTCCTGTCGGGTCGTAGCAAACACCCGACCTTGCTGCTGCTGCGCTGGCTGAGCTACCATAGCTGCCTGATTACAAAAACGGGCCAGATGCCCCTCCTTACCACAACGATAACAAAGTCTGGTCCCTGCTTGACAAACTCCAATGTGGGCTCTTCCACAAGTAGCACATAAGGGAATCTGTCTGGGACCGCCCTACTAGCGAGGCTGGAAATGGACGGAGCTCTACGCTGATCCCGGTTCTGGTACTGCCCTTGGCAGCGCTGGCCGCCTCCTCTCAAGTCAAACTTCCTCTTCTGCCCCACTACAGTTGCGACAGGACGCTGAATCGGAGCGGCGACAACCTACTCAACTAGGTACTTCCCATTATAAATGGTTGCCAACTGAACTGCTCTAGCATAAGTGTCAGGGGCCTGTGCCATGACATCCTGGGATACACCCTGCCTCAGACCTGAAATGAACTTCTGTATCTTCAACTCAGGGGTAGCAATCAGCTGCGGAGCAAAATACCCATACTCCGAGAATTTCCTCTCATACTCTTCAATGGAATCAGATCCCTGCTTCAGGTTCTGGAACAACTCTACCATCTTTTCCTGAGCCTCATCACTGATATACTTGGCCTTGAACTCAGACTTAAAGAACTCCCAGGTGGCAGGTGGAGACCCAGCTGGTCTCTCACTCAGAGTGGACTCCCACCACCATCTAGCTGTGCCTCCTAGCACATGAGCTGCACATCACGGCCTCTGAACATCAGGACACACCATAATCAGAAAGGTGTATTCCAGATGGGCAATCCATCTGGCTGCCGCTAAAGGATCTCCCAAGGCATCAAACTTCTCTAGCTTCCACTTCACGAAGTCCTTCAGCCATCTGCCAAGCTCCTCGGCACCCTCTGCCACAATTGCCTCTAGGGCTTCTTGCTCTTGTGGAGCTGGAGGTGCTGCAGTGCCCTATTGAAACATCCGAGTCAACTGCTCGATCTGGGCCCGGGACTCTTCCCGCTGCGAGGCCAACAAGGCCTGGGTCTCTACCCTTTAGTCACTCAACAGGATGACCATCATGGCCCTCATTGAATCAGTAAACTCTGCACTAGGAGCAGACTCTTGCCGCTCGGTCGCCTCAACACCTACTCTAGGCACAACAGGGGGAGCTACTTGTGGCACACCATCAGTCTCAGCTTGGGACGATGTCCCTGCGGTATCAGAACCAATCCTGATACTCTGACCTGCTCTCGAACCTCCTCTTCCTGCGTTGGTAATTGGCATGCTGGCGATCTACACCCAAACCAACAACGAGGCAGAACCTGCTCGTCTCCGCTCTACAACACTAAACAAGGCATACACTAGATGAATGGTATTGTAAATTCTTAACCCTTTTCTTAAAACAGTAAACTTAGGCGTACCTGATGACTGTCGGAGTGCTGATGATCATTGAAAAATGACCTACAACAAAAGGTCAGTCTATAGAATCAATGACTCTGAGCTCTGATACCAACTGTAAAGACCCGACCCAAAAAGGGTTCTAAACTAGGCCTTTACCTCAATGCATGCTTTTAAAATTTAACAAACAATATGCAGGATTGTATTCCAGATTCTGAATGAAAACTAAAAACATGTAAACATCCATTTCAAAAGTCAAACATTAATTTCCTGAAACCTGTCCCTGTTTCCAAGCACCTGTTCCAAGCCAAATACATTTCGAAAACTTACTCTGATCAGAGATTTCTTCAAATCATTCAAAAACTTCAAACGGTTTACAACAACATCAGAATCCAAAAAACAATCAGAAAACATCCTAAGGGCTCCGTGCCCAACTACATGCATTCAGAGGACAATAAAAAATATAAAACATAAACATAAGACTCAGAGTTCAAAACAGCTGGTTTCCATGATCAGCAGCTCCTCCTTCAGCCATCTTGTCTCGCGCCATGATTACCTGTGGAAAACCACAAAATAAGGGTGAGTAACGAATTACTCAGTAAAAATCCCCAACCGGGGTACAATACGATATAATTGGTCATCTAGCAGAAAGTATGCAAGCCATGAATATAAACACAGAAGAGAGCAAATTGCTTTAATCCATAAATAAACCTCGGATGCCATCTTACGGTCTTACTCCAGAAAACTACAACGCTTTACGATACTATACGAAAAACTAGTCTCGGCCTCAGCCTTCCTACTGTCGATACGAAAGGTGCACTGAACTCAAGATCCCGAGGAGCTCTCTAGTCGGCGCTGTAATGAGCGTGTGCGCGCACCGCAAGCTACTGCAAACCAGGGAGGTGCTGGGTCTAGGGCATGCTACCCTTGTCCAGTACGCATGCCTAACAAATCTCTAGATTGGTGTCACTAAACATAGTGGTGTGAGACCAGGACACTATGACTATGTCAGTCTGTACCACCGCACCTGAGACTAAGAAACCGGTCGTGATAGGCTTACACCAGGAACAGGTCCATGCCGTATCAGGTAGCAATCATCGAGCACCTCTGCCACGCACGGCGAGGACGTGTCGATCGTATCAGGATAAGGCAATGCCTCGTCATTCCCCCGACCGATGGGGCATTTAATAGTCTGCCACCCTCACCCAAGATTGCACTGGGCTGCCGTTAGGGTTAGCTAAACCCTAACAACGGATCGTGACGAATATCGCCTCGCGCACGCCCCCGCCGGAAGCAAGTTACTTTATGCATCCTCGCCCAGATGATGCTACCTATCAGAATTCTAAACTATAAACAAATAACAGCAAACATTCCAATACGTGCTCAGCAGAGACAAAGAACCTAACATGATACTATAAAACAAGAACAGATAACGAACATTCCAGAACAGAACAACCTAGCATGGAACTAACATAAGAAACAACACGAGAATCATGCCAGTCGGAATTCAGAACAGAGCACCTATCCACTAACATGCTGATAAACATAAACAAGAATACAACAGCAATCACAGAATATATCGCAGGGCTCACACAACTCCGGAAAGAAATCCTTACCTTGGTCGGAAGGCAACAACGCACAAAGGTCATATGCTGCAAACGAACCCGAGCTAGCTATCGGGGACCTAACAAACAACAACACATACCACAACCTGTAGAACTTAAATAATAATACAAATAGGGCTCGGCTCAAGAGCAACTCACACGACACGGCGGGCCGCGCGACGGACGACAGCCGCGACGGATGCCGGGCCGCCTGGGCGTCTGCCGGCGCGCAGGAAGGGGGCCGCCGCGACGGACGAACGCTGGCTCTCCCGCCGGCGCGGCGCGAACGTTGGGTTGTGCGTGCGTGCGGGCGAGACGACTTAGGCCCTGGGGCTGCACGCGGACGGGCGATGGCGTGCGGGCGCTGGGGCTACAGGCAGAAGGGATCGAGCGACGCGGGCGCGCTCGCATAGATACTGGGCACGCAGGGCTACGACACGACGGGCGATGAGATGCGGCAGCTGGACTGCACGTGGAAGGGCGAAGCAACGCAGCAGGCTGCGATCAGACGCTGTAGGCTGGGCGACGCGATGAGGTGGCTGCGACAGCTGCGATCGGCTGTTGCAGGCGATGGGCGATGCGATGGGCTGGTAGGGGCTACTAGGCTATGCTGCTGCTCGGCTGGCTGCACAACACCAAAATCAATTCTCCTCTCTCTCGGCCAGTAAGAACAGCACCAAAACAAAAGAGAGAAAGGGAGATCGAGAACACTTACCCGAGATGACGAACGATGGTGCTTTGGGAGAAGACACACGATAAGGAGCTTGAGAGAATGGGGTTGGGCGGCTAGGGGATTTGGAGAAACAAAAAGAATAAAACCTATTTTCTCTTCTTTAACCAAACTCACCTAAATCCCAAAAACCAAAGCAAACCAAGGCAAACCACAGAATGAGCATAAAAAATGACTTGTGGCACAACCGACACACCACTCCTCTGACTCTCTGGCAACCCTGGTTCGAAACCCAACAGCTACACTTTTAATCCACTAATTTATTTTTGCATCTCTACATGCCCAAACACAACCACAAGGCAACCAAACCCTACATATGACCATCAAATAATATTAACAACTGAAAAAGACAGAAACGGCCCGACCAAATTACCAAAATACCCTTGGACATACCTGGAAGACCGGGATGAAAACTTGGGCCGTTACACACGATCCCGCCAGCTAGCTTCGCCGCTCATCACCGCTTGTGCTGCCCACCCACAGCCATCGCACCGCAGCCTCCCAATCGCTCGCATCTACCCGTATGCAGCCTCAGCACTGAGAGCACCGTGCCACTCGCCAGCATCGTGTCTATGTAGCAGCCGAGCTTTACTTGCCGCACGCGTCCTCGCCCCCGCGAGCTTTTCCTGCTAGAACCGAAGCTCACCGTCGATCCGCTTGGCCTAGTAAAGCTAGTTGCCCTCGCCGCTGTCCTCGCACGCGCGCCCAGCCACACACGCTCGCACATTGTTGTCCTGCTCACCGTGTCCTTGCCACTGAGCCTAGATGCCCAGCTTGTTCCTTCGATTTTGGGTGATTCGTGTGTTCCTGTAGCCCGAGATCATTTCTCATTTATTGACATTTTCTACTAATTAGGTAAGGTTTCCTTGCTGGGGTTGTGTGGACCCTGTGCACGGTTTTGATAGACTCCTAGTTGTATGTTCTGCATGATGTATAAACTGTTAGTGGATAGGTTTGTGCACGTTGACTGTATGCTTGATCTGTTCTATACGCCTGACTTGTATGCCATGTTCCCTATTTATTTGCACTGCTTCCTGGTTACTGTATGATGCACATTCTGTTGCTAGGGCTTGGCTTGTAGTTTCTGAGATTGATTGCAACACTCCCTTGTGTAATAAGTGTCCTGAATGTTTGCACATGCCCTGTTGACTATAGACTTGTTGGTTACTAGATGTTGTTGGCTCTAAGTTGCCTATTATAATAGTGCTTGCTAGGAAGACCCGAGTGACAGTCGAGTTGCATGTTGGCTCAGTTATACCACGAGTGACAGTCGAATGGCATGCTGGCTCGTTTTCCCAAGTGACAATCGAGTTGAGTGTTGGCTTAGTTGACCCACGAGTGACAGTCGAGTTGCGTGCTGGCTTGGTTGACCCATGAGTGACAGTCGAGTTGTGTGCTGGCTCATTGTGCCTTGAGTGAAAGTCGAGTTACATGCTGACTCAGTTAGTGACAGAGTTGAGCTCAGTGGTGTGCTGCCCGGTGTAGTTAGGACAATCCCAGTATTGTGCTGTCCCTAGATAGCCCAGTTGAGTGCTAACCTAGTTGTCTTAGAGATAGACATTCAGAGACCGAGGACACTTAAGTTGCCCTCTTGTTTAGTTAGCCCAGTGGTGTGCTGACCCTGCTCGTCACTTGTTGACCCTTGTTGTTGAGACTTCCTTAGTGTAATATTGTTGTGTGCTTGTATGCTAGGATGTTATATGATTTACCTTGCCTAAAGTAAAGACAATATATAAATATGATTTCGGATTCCAAGTAAAAATTAAAACATTCAGCATTCAATCAGAAATCAAAAGCAGTTTCATCAAACTCTGCCCTCGTCTCCAAGCACCTGTTTCAAGACAAATACATTTCCAAAAGTTTACTCTGATCAAAGATTTATTAAAATCATTCAAAACCTTCTCAGATACAACAATGCTGGAATCCACAAAAACATTGAGAAAACATCATAGGGCTCCGTGCCCGACTACATGCATTCAGGGGAAATAAAAAGACAAGAGTCATAATATAAAAAGGTCAAAGATAATAGCAGGTTCCCATGATCACAGCTCCTCCTTCAGCCATCCTTTCTCGCACCTTCGTTACCTGTGGAAAAACCACAAAATAAGGGTGAGTAACGAATTACTCAATAAGAATCCCCAACCGGGGTACAATACGAAAACATCTCATTTAGCACACCGACATGCAACCATACAATGACTTAGAGCAAAACGATAGGTTTAGGCTATGTGCTAACACTAGAGTTAGCCTAACAAGGGCTTTCAACTACAACCTATCCTAGGTTCTACACCTGGATGCTCATTGGGGTCTTACACAACCTAGGATACAATGAAACAATGATGCCCATCGGGGACTTACACACAAGGATGCCCATCGGGGTCTTACACCTACAAATAATGATGCCCATCGGGGTCTTACACATACGGATGCCCATCGGGGTCTTACACCTCAATCAATGATGCCCATCGGGGTCTTACACCTCAATCAATGATGCCCATCGGGGTCTTACACATACGGATGCCCATCGGGGTCTTACACCTCAATCAATGATGCCCATCGGGGTCTTACACGTACGGATGCCCATCAAGGTCTTACACCTCAATCAATGATGCCCATCGGGGTCTTACACATACGGATGCCCATCGGAGTCTTACACCTACGGATGCCCATCGGGGTCTTACACCTCTAGCTATTAATGCTGCCCAACGGGGTCTTACACATCTAGGATGCCCATCGAGGTCTTACACCTCTAGCTATCAATGCTGCCCAACGGGGTCTTACACATCTAGGATGCCCATTGAGGTCTTACTCCAGTGAGGATCATTGAGATGCCCATCGGGGTCTTACACTCTTAAGCGGCCTTATGATGCCCATCGGGGGCTTACACACAAGGGAACAGTGCAGTGCCCATCGGGGACTTACCTACATTATGGATCACCTGCCTGGCACTAACATGGAACTATCAGAATATAACAGGAACAAGAATATGCCAAGATAAAAAACCCTAGCCTGTAACTAATATAACAGGAACACCAGTACAACACAAACCCGGAAGCAAGAGAAAACATGTAACCTATCCACTAGAATTTCATACAATCACAAGATATGGCATACTATCAATTATTCGCGAGGTCCACACAACCCTCGTAGAAGAAACCCTTACTTGGTCGGAAGGAAACTACACACAAGAATCCTAAGCTGCGACCGATCCCGAGCTAGCTAATGAGAACCTAACAAGCATAATAATTATCACAATCCATAGGCCTAAATATAATAAAATAAACTGGGGTCAGCTCGGGAGCAACTCATGCGGCACGGCTGACGCGCGGACGGACAGGCTGCACGTGCGGGGCTGCTGCTGGGAGCAGATGGGCGGTAGGGGCTGCACGTTGGGCGCTGACGGACGGGCTGGTTGGCGCAGGCGCACGGGCGCGGACAAGCTGGACGCGGGTGGGCGAGGGACACGGCACGGGCGCGCTGGGACGGCGACGGGCGCACGAGCGCTGGCGACGCGGATGAGCTGGGACGAGCTCGGCGGCACGATCTGGGCACACTGGGCTGGTGCGATGACGTCAGGGGCGCGATGGGAGGCTGCTGGGCGACGCAGGGGCTGGCTTGGCTGGGCGATGGGCAGGGGCTGGCCGGCGCTGCTGCTGGCTGGCCGGGATGATGAACGGTGGAGGAGCTGCTCGGTGGAAAGCTTGGGCGGCCATGGTGATTTGGAGAAGACAACCCAAAACCCTAATATCCCATTCTTTTAATCAAATGCCCAAAACCCCAAGAACGCAAGGCTAACTAAAATATGCCGAGGAAAGAGCAACAAGATCACTTGGTGGCTCAACTGGCAAGGCCCTGCTCTAGCACACAAGGCCACCCTGGCTCGAATCCTAGTTGCTGCTACATTAAATCCCTATTTTTTCTTTTGCATCTCTCCATGCCCAAACACATCCACAATGCATCAAAAATTCTACTTAAGTCCATCCAATAATTTTAACAACTGAAAAAGACATAAACGGCCCTGACGGCCCGACCAAAATACCCTTAGGGCATACCTGAAAGACCGGGATGAAAACCTGGGCCGTTACAATATTCCCTCCTTTTTATGACTTTCGTGATGAAAACCTGGGCCGTTACAATATTCCCTCCTTTTTATGACTTTCGTCCTCGAAAGTCCTTCAGACTGAAACAGCTCAGGATACTGCAATCTCATCTCATCCTCCCCGCTCACGAGCGACCTCCTCAGAACTCTAACTCCTCCACTGAACTTTTACCAAACGGATCTAACGATTACACAACGTCTTCGTCTCAAAGACCAGAATACTCACAGGCTTCCCCTCGAAGCTCAAATCCTCATTCAGCTGCAAAGGCTCAACGTCCATAATGAACGGTGGGTTCGACACCTACTGCCTCAACATCGATACATGAAAACACTGTACAGCTGACACTGACAAGAAAGAACTAACCGATATGCAACTCTGCCAATCCTCTCGAAAATCTCAAATGGTCCAACAACAGGAGACTCCTCTTCTCCCGCTTACCAAACCTCAACATACCTCGCATCGGTGCAACCTTAGAACACGTAATGTCCAACCTCAAACTCTAAAACTCGACGCCGAACATTGGCGTAACTTTTATGCCTGCTCTGAGCTGACAACACTAGCTCTAAACTCCTACACATCACCTCTGGTCAAATGCAGCAACTCAGGACCCAAAACAAAACTGATGGCCACCAACTTTTCCCTAACACCGAATCTGTAATACTTACCATACAATGCCTCAATGGAACCACAAGAACCGATCACGAGAAGCGCAACCCAAGGCAACCTCGTGAAACCACACAAGTCTCCATTGCTTAATCACGAAACGCCAACTCGCATCACGCTCTAAAGGATCCGCTCACACTCTCCCAAAAGACCATCGGTCAAAAGGGTGAAAGCACTACTGTAAAGCGCACTCGGCTCCTAAGCCTCTCAACAACGCTCTCCAGAACCACGGTTCGTCAACGTACTGCCTAGAATAAACCTTTGTTGCCACACCCTGGTGCCAACAACTCTAGCCTGAAACTGCCATGCCACTACTCCACAGTAATAACATCTCCACCTGAGCGAGGTGCGAGCTCTAGCTACTGAAACTAATCCACCAAAAATCCGAACTCACACAACAACCTCAACTAGCTGCCAGCTTCCACACGGACTCCTTCAAACCAACAACTTGAGTGCTACGCACGCCGTAAGCTCACACAACTACAAATCGCATAGCTATGCCAATCCACTCAACTCTAGCTTGACTCAAATCACTGGCTGGACAAGTCAGCCTGCCAACAACCGGGCCCCAGAGGGCTCCCTCCACCAAACCTACCTCCATGCAAGCAAGGGAACGAAGCTTGCCTCAAATATGAAACACATCTCACAAGTCCAAACGATAACACATACATGCTTAACCCTCTAGCTTAGGCTTAATGCACCTTCCACCGAATACTTCACAAACAGGACTCCACCACTCGGTCAACACCAACTACCGAGAACGAGAATACCAATAATGGCTGGCAGAGCACAAGCCACACTAACCAGCAAGGATCCCTCGAAAGGTCAAGACCCTAATCCAACCACAATGGTGCAACCTCAACCCACAACTAATACAAAGGAGTTCTTCAACTACAAAGGTACAACAGCTTCCATGCCAACACACAAAAACCTTAACCAACTAGGCCAAACACTCATAGGAGGCAGAACAACCCTTACCGCAACTTCCAGAACACCACTCAAGAGTCCGCTTAACTTGGACAAACAACTGCTTCCAAGCAGCCAACAAACGTTTCCTCCTACTAGCACCACTACCACCAATTCCAAGACCAAGGAATAACCTGACAACTCTCAAGGAGAAACAGATCCTTACAAGCGAACATCCGAAGGACAGAGAGCTTCATAACCGCTCGTTGTCTTGCTCAGCTAAGCACAACATCCAACTCTCCTAGAGGCAACAACGAGGGGTCCACCACAAACTGGACAGCCAACCATGGGCAAGAGAAGACTCACCCCCAAACACCAAATAAGGGCAACTCTCAAACTCTGGAAACAGGAAGGACATCCGCCAGGGCAAAACCACTTGCCCAAAGAGCAAAAACTAACTTCTAGCAACTCAAACCACACCTTGGTCAACATCAAGCACCAACTTGCCACCACACCAGAACCAATCCGGACTCTACTCCAACAAACTCCAGCTTGCTAGCCTACCAAATCTGCCAGCAACTCACCCGAGGTCTACAACCTACACGACTTCAGCTTGCCAACTGAAACTCACTATCTGGGCCTGACTGAGCTCTGGAGAGGCTCTCCACAACCTAGGGTTTTTCGACAACCCTCGACACACCCTGCCGACTAACGAACTAACAGCCAACTGCCTACACGGGCACAACTCTCTCCAGCATCTCAACTATGCTGGCCAACTCCAACTCCTTGGAAACCAAGAGGACCCGAAACGCTACAGAATGCGTCATCCTCCTACTCAAAGCATCAACCACAACATAACTTCTACCCAAGGAAGGATCCAAACAACTCTCTTAGCCATGACGATGAGAAACAGCGCGGCTTGCTACCACCGCTCTTGCTCAGTTTCCAACTGAACTCCAACCAAGAACAACAAGAAGATCCACCAACCAAGCTTAGGTCTAACCCAACAAAACTTGCCTAAGCAACAACCTGATACCACGAGCACGGTATCCTTACCACCTCAACTAAAGGCTTACAACATCCACCTGGAGTCCAACTTCTCCAAGAACTGCTCACCAGTTCTCCAATGCGAACCCTGCATGGTTTCGAAACTCCCGCCAACGGAACAAACCACACAAAACACACTTGTGTGCACAACTCCCAACCTTCCTTTAGAGATCCAAGACTCACAGGCGCTTCTCCAAAAGGCAACACTAGCTTCTGGCAGAGATACAATCAATCAAGGAACACCCAAAGTTCCATCTCCACACGATACTCGAAGCTATGGCAACCTTGCTCTACCAAAGCATAACCATGCCAAACCGAACTTACTTTATACCAAGCCTCTACCAAGGGTGCATACCCATAAGGCGTCCAACTCCTCTCACAAGGCATCCAACTCATGGCCCCTCTGCTGGACCAAACTCGCATCTACGATGCTCAACTCTCCTCAGATTAAGGCACTCGAAGGTAGTTGACCGCACTACCAACCACAAAGATCTCTTGGCCTTAACACTAGCATAAGGCTCACGTGCACTAACACTTACCAACCGACAACCTGCTGACTTACTCAACCCCTAGTAACACTGGGAAGAGGCTCCGGCTCCTCTCAAACATCCTTTCGCTTGTAGTCCTTCGACTACCACTGAACTAGCCCTCTTGCACGACCTAAACAGGTGCAACTGCCACAAACGGATCCAAAGGCTAAAGAAGTGTGCTGAACTCCGGACGGGTCATAGAACCATCTACTATACCCATGCCAAACTCAGGCCTGAACCAGACTTAGTGCCAAAGCGGCACACCAACCATTGCACCTCAAGTGCCACTACTATCAAATCCACATCTTACTACAAATGGGGCCAACAAGGTCACAACCTCAAGTGACAAGAACTCTGGCTAGGCATACAAGGGCTCAACTCAAACAACCATGCCTAAGGCATCTCATCAACCGAGGGCTCACGGCCTACACTTGCATCTCTACATGATGCTCAACAGAACTCTGGCCGGCTCTCTCAACATGCAGCAGCTAGCTCCACACTAGGAGCTCACCAAAAGAAGAGTGCTCAACTCTACTAAACATCTGAGGAAACCACCAACGGATCCAGTCCGAAGGGAACACTGCTCGCTGCACCCTTAACCACAGGGTTCCGACTTACTGGCTGCAACAACAACACTTTATAAGAGCACAAAGATGTCTCTACATCCTCCACGAAGGCTACTAAGCGTGTGCGTACCACTCTGGGCAATCAAACAACCGCTAAGGTTCAAGATCAACACTTGAACTACCCAGGCTAGTCCACACTGGAACCTGCTCCACAAGCATCAACACGAGCAAAGCCAAAGCTAACTCCTCTCTTTGAGTGGTACTTCAAGGCAAATCACCTTCACTGTAAAGACCCAACCCGAAGATAGGACTAAATCTAGATCTTTACTCAGCATGCCAGTGAAAACTTAAAAGGACCCAGCTAGGGTCGGTTTGTAAAACGTTTCAATTATAAGAGTGGAAAACATTAAAAACAAAGTAAACATTCATTAGGCAAAAACGAACCATTCAAATTAAAATAAAGGATCGATCAAGACCTTCCTTAAAAACATAAAATAGCTCAAATCATAGTTTTCCCTACGGACCTAAATCCAACTACATGCTGAAATCCAAAACAAGAAAATAAGACACGACAGAGAGTGTCAAGAAGATCCATGATCTCCCGGCTCTCTCCGCTAGCGACCTCGGTGTTTGTCCCAAGTTACCCGTGGAAGAAACCACGATAAGGGTGAGTATAAACATACTCGTGAAGGACCCCGACGGGGTACGATACGATGCAATCTATCATCTAGCAACCTAGTACACATGTTCACAGTTATCAACACGGATCTTAGCTCATCGAGCTCTCAAGGCAAATCCTGAATCCTCGGAAGTCTCCTACTTCCGGCCTAATGATTGGCTCTCAAAACCAATCCGGGACATCTCCGAGGGTCTTTCTCCTCGGCCAATTGATCAGCTCAAAAACCGATCCCAAGGATGTCTGACACCCTCGAGGGTCTTTCTCCCTCGACCAAAATAGATTAGTTCAAAAGCCAATCCCAATGGGTGTCCTCAAGGGCCTCTTCACCCTCGCCATAAATCTGGACTATCGGGAGAGTACCCAAGTCCGCTCTAAATCGAAGGAATTGGTGTACTCATGAACATTAGCCCGGGAGCTCTCCGAACCGGCTACTAATGCGTGTGCGCGCGCACACCGCATGCTCTTCTCGCAACCGGCGTAAATGCGGGGCCTGGAGGGCAACTACGCGGGCCAGCACGCATGCCTAAGACTCGGAAACGGTGTCACCGAACACAGAGTGCGAGGCCCTCGGCACTCATCTGCGGCACTGTACCACCGACACGACCTGAAGCTAAGAACCCGCCAAAGCAAAGCTTGCACCGCTGGCGTGGTTCCGCTCTAGCAGCTACAAACTAGGCTTATGCCGATGTGGTAGCTACTTTCACATCGGTGCACGTGGGAAGCAATGTACGTTATGCTTCGCTCTACTCCCGACCGGTGGGGACAAGGTACGTTATGTCCGCTCTCAGCCTCTAGATGATGACAAACCCTATTATACTAGCTAAGACTACCAAGTACGTGATTCCTGGCTAACATTCACAAAAGACATCTGTCATACATAGCCTAGCATGATACTACGAGCTTAAAGCAGGAATCTCAAGCATGCTGGAAGAACAAACCTAGCATGGCACTAACATGTACAAAAGGAAAAACATGCTAGCAAGAATTCAATTACAAGCTATCCTATCCACTAACATGCTCATAAAGGTAAACAAGCATACAAGGCACAATTAAGAAAGCATAGCAGGGTCCACACAACCACGGTAGGAAGTCCTTACCTGGAAACAAGTGGAGACTAGCTATCACAACCAAAAGGACCCTCGAGCTTAATACGAACTCGAGCAACCTAGGCATAAATAAAGCATCCTAAGTAAATACATACAGCAGCCAGAAGCTTAGAAAACACAAAGGGATTGGTTCGGGAATTACCACCGAGAAGACACGGGCCTCGGCAGCAAGGAGGGTGGCTTGGGCGCTGGCTGGTGCGGGAGGCGGGCGCTGGGCGCTGGCGCCGGGCTGGCTGGCAACGCGGGCAGCACGGCGGGCGGACAGGCGCAGGCGGCAAGCGGTGTGTGTACCGCAAGGCGACGCGCGAGCGAGTGGCTCGCTGGGTTGGCGCGCGCGCGAGGGGTCCCGCTGGAGTGGGCGCGGCAGGGTCGCGCGCTGAGCGGCGTGGCGGGTCGCGCTGAGCGCGGCGGCGCGGCGGCGGCGCGGCGGCTGAGGCTGCGTTGCGGCATCGGCGACCACGAGCGACGTCGGCGGTGGCTGGCGCTACGCGACGTCGCGGCGATGGGTGCGACGGTGGGGCTTCGGTCCGCAGGGCGTGCGCGCCGGGCGGGCGTTGGTCGTGGGCGGCGTGGTCTCGTGCGCGTGCGCAGGCCGAGCAGCGCGGGTGTGCGCGCGCGGGGTGGTGCGCGCGGCTAGGGTGGGTGGCTCGGGGTGGTTCGATGGTGTGGCTAGGCCGCTCGGCTAGGGTTTTAGGAGAGAGAGAGAGAGAGAGAGACGGCCAACAAGGGGAAAAAATAGGGGTTTCTTGATTTTTCCTTCTCTTCCTTATTTTAAATAGGGTTAGGAAACCTAAAATTCCCTTCCCAAGGATTTTTCTCTTGCGGGTCCCCGGCTAAAGAAATTCTTTTCTCTTTTTAGTTCAAATTCTTATTTAAAACTCCAATTCCACCATCTCTAGGCAAGGGTTCAAATCCCAAAGGATCCAATTAATTCCCAATTAATTTTGCTATTAATGGGAAGGAAAACGGGGCCGTTATAATACTCCCCCTTAAAAGACTTTCGTCCCCGAAAGTCCTAAGACTGGAACAACTCCGGGTAATGAGTCCTCATCTCATCCTCTAGCTCCCACGTCGCTTTCTCTGCCCTCTGATGCCTCCAAAGAACCTTTACTAAACTTATCTCTCGGTTGCGCAATACCTTGCGCTCATAAGCCAAAATCTGCACGGGCTTCTCCTCGAAGGATAAATCTTTACTCAACTCTAAGGGCTCATGCTCTAGCACATGCGACGGATCTGCCACGTACTTTCTCAACATCGAAACATGGAACACATTATGCACCGCTGACAAAGACGGGGGTAAAGCCAACAACTCACTAGGGGAAAACCAACAACTGGGCCACAAGTGGCCTACGGGAGTCTAATCTCTGCCTCCCCTGGAACGATGTCCCAGCGGCATCCGAATCTATCTGGATACCTCAATAAGCCACAACATACATCACACACTGGGGGAAGTTGGCATGATGGTGCTCTAAACCCAAACCAACAACGAGTCAGAACCTGCTCGTCTCCGCTCCACAACACTACACAAGGCATACACTAGATGAAAAGTATTGTAAATTCTTAACCCTTTTCTAAAACTGTAAACTTAGGCGTACATGATGACTGTCGGAGTGCTGATGATCATGGAAAAACGACCTACAACAAAAAGGTCGAGTCTACTGAATCTATGACTCGAGCTCGATACCAATCAGAAAGACCCGACCCAAAAGGGGTTTCTAAATGGGCCTTTACCCCAATGCATGCATTCAAAGTAAAGACAATATACAAATATGATTTCGGATTCCAAGTAAAAATTAAAACATTCAAAGATTCAATCGTAAATCAAAACAGTTTACTGAAACCTGTCCCTGTCTTCAAGCACCTGTTTCAAGACAAATACATTTCCAAAAGTTTACTCTGATCAGAGATTTATTAAAATCATTCAAAACCTTCTCAGATACAACAATGCTGGAATCCACAAAAGCATTGAGAAAACATCCTAGGGCTCCGTGCCCGACTACATGCATTCAGGGGAAATAAAAAGACAAGAGTCATAATATAAAAAGGTCAGAGATGACAGCAGGTTCCCATGATCACAGCTCCTTCTTCAGCCATCCTGTCTCGCACCTTGGTTACCTGTGGAAAAACCACAAAATAAGGGTGAGTAACGAATTACTCAATAAGAATCCCCAACCGGG
The DNA here is from genome assembly GCA_036507275.1 of Sicyos edulis. NCBI lineage: Eukaryota > Viridiplantae > Streptophyta > Magnoliopsida > Cucurbitales > Cucurbitaceae > Sicyos > Sicyos edulis. The sequence continues at coordinate 10,034,498 of CM071851.1, forward strand.
GTACAATACGAAAACATCTCATTTAGCACACCGACATGCAACCATACAATGACTTAGAGTAAAACGATAGGTTTAGGCTATGTGCTAACACAAGAGTTAGCCTAACAAGGGCTTTCAACTACAACCTATCCTAGGTTCTACACCTGGATGCCCATCGGGGTCTTACACAACCTAGGATACAATGACACAATGATGCCCATCGGGGACTTACACACAAGGATGCCCATCGGGGTCTTACACCTACAAACAATGATGCCCATCGGGGTCTTACACATACGGATGCCCATCGAGGTCTTTGTAACGACCCGACCCGAAAGGGGTTCTAAAATATGCCGTTACCTCAATGCATGCATTCAAATCTACAGAAAATTTGCAATATGATGTTCGGATTCTAAGTAAAAACTAAAACATAAAACATCGATTTAAAAAGTCAACATAAAATTCCTGAAACCTGTCCCTGTTTCCAAGCACCTGTTCCAAGACAAATACATTCACAAAACTTGCTCTGATCAGAGATTTATTTAAAACATACAAACTTTGCAATAGTTACAACAATGCTAGAATCCGGAAATACAGTCAGCAAACACCCTAGGGCTCCGTGCCCAACTACATGCATTCAGAGGACATTTAAAACATAAACAAGACTTAGAGTTGAACAACGGGTTCCCATGATCACAGCTCCTTCTCCAACCATCCTGTCTCCCACCGTGGTTACCTGTGGAAAAACCACAGAAATAAGGGTGAGTAACGAATTACTCAGTAAGAATCCCCAACCGGGGTACAATACGAAAACATCTCATTTAGCACACCGACATGCAACCAAACAATGACTTAGAGCAAAACAGTAGGTTTAGGCTATGTGCTAACACTAGAGCTAGCCTATCAAGGGCTTTCAACTACAACTTATCCTAGGTTCTACACCTGGATGACCACCGGGGTCTTACACAACCTAGGATACAATGACACAATGATGCCCATCGGGGTCTTACACCTCTAAACAATGATGCCCATCGGGGTCTTACACCTCTAGCTATCAATGCTGCCCAACGGGGTCTTACACATCTAGGATGCCCATCGGGGTCTAACACCAGCTAAACAATGATGCCCATCGGGGTCTTACACCTCTAAACAATGATGCCCATCGGGGTCTTACACATACGGATGCCCATCGAGGTCTTACACCTCTAGCTATCAATGCCGCCAACGGGTCTTACACACCTAGGATGCCCATCGTGGTCTTACTCCAGCCTAGGATCACCGAGATGCCCATCGTGGGCTTACACACCAGGAACAAAGCAAAGGCCCATCTGGGACTTACCTACATTAAGGATCACCGCCTAGCACTAACATGGAACTGTCGAGAATATAACAAGAAACAGAATATGCCAAGATAAAAGACCCTAGCTCAGAACCAATATAATGAAACACCAAGACAACACAAACACTGGAAGCAAGAGAAAACATGTAACCTATCCACTAGAATTTCATACAATCACAAGATATGGCATACTATCAATTATTCGCAGGTCCACACAACCTCGGTAAGAAACCCTTACCGCCTAAGGCAACAACATACAAGAAACTTAAGTCGCGATCGAACCCGAGCAACCTAAAGCGAACCTAACAAACACATCAAAAATCACAATCCATAGGCCTAAATATAATAAAATAATAGGGCACGGCTCGGAGCAATCGACGAGGCGCGGCCGACACGCTGAACGAGCCGGCCAGACGGGCGAGGCAAACATTGGCGCTGAGGGGCGCAGATGGGCGCAGGGTCGGCCGGCGGGCGCTACTGACACGCCATCGGGCGCTGAGAGCGCGCGCTGGGCACGGCACTGGCGAGCAGGGCGCCGCCCGACGCGGGCGGGCAAGGCGAGCCGCGAAGGAAGGCGAGGGCACGCGGGCGCGAGCTCGGGCGCGGCGAGGGCGGCGCGCGGCAAGACAGGAGGAGGGCGCTGCGCGCGGGCGCGACGCGATGCGACGGCTACAAGACTCTCAATCTGGCACGACGAGCTACAGGGGAGGCTCGATCTGGCACGAGGCGGCTCGGATCTGGGAGCACGGGTGCGGACGGGACGAGCGGCACTGCGCGGCCGGGCTAGGAGAACTCGGGCCGGCGACGCGACTTGGCTGGCGAGCTCGGGCTGGCGACCTGGCGATGGCGCGACTTGGGCAGGGCAGGGCTCGGTAGGGTGAGCCAGGGGCTGCTCGGGCTAGGGCTGGGCGAGCCAAAGGCTGCTGGGTCTGCTAGGAGGGGAGGTGCTCGGGGAGAGAGAAAGAGAGAGAGAGAGAGAGAGAGAGAGAAAAGAGAAAAAAAAATAAAAAGAAAAGAAAAATGAATTTGAAAAAGAAAAAGAAAAGGGAAAATGGGAAAATAAAAGGAAAATGGGGATTTAATCTCTTTTTCCATCCTTATCCAAATTAAAACCTTAAAATCCCATTTCCCGACTTCCTCCTTCGAGACCCGACTGAAGCAACCTCTTCCAAAAAGAAAACTCACTTAAATTCAACTCCCAAATCAACACCAAGGGCCTGGGCTCGAATCCCAAAGCAAGCACACAACCAACCATCACTTTGCCAAAAACCCAAACCACAACCGAACTTCCAAACGACTGGCCCAAACATCTCGGGACTCGCAACCAACAACAATCAAGCCTTGACAAAGGCAGGAGCGACCTCGAAGCCCTAAAAATCCACAAAATCCTCCCCGGGGAGCCAAAAGACCAAAATACCCCCAAGGGTCAAAACAGCTCTAACGATCAAACCAAACAACCGAATCTTGACCCGAAGGCACCTCAAAAATTGGAGTAGAAAACTGGGTTGTTACAGTCTTACACCTCAATCAATGATGCCCATCGGGGTCTTACACATACGGATGCCCATCGGGGTCTTACACCTCAATCAATGATGCCCATCGGGGTCTTACACATACGGATGCCCATCGGAGTCTTACACCTACGGATGCCCATCGGGGTCTTACACCTCTAGCTATCAATGCTGCCCAACGGGGTCTTACACATCTAGGATGCCCATCGGGGTCTTACTCCAGCTAGGATCACTGAGATGCCCATCGGGGTCTTACACTCTTAAGCGGCCTTATGATGCCCATCGGGGGCTTACACACAAGGGAACAATGCAAAGGCCCATCGGGACTTACCTACATTATGGATCACCCGCTGGCACTAACATGGAACTATCGAATATAACAGAACAAGAATATGCCAAGATAAAAGACCCTAGCCTCAGAATTAATATAACAGAACACCAAGGTACAACACAAACCTAGAAGCAAGAGAAAACATGTAACCTATCCACTAGAATTTCATACAATCGTAAGATATGGCATACTATCAATTATTCGCGAGGTCCACACAACCTCGGTAAGAACCCCCTTACTGGCTGGAAGGCAACTACACACAAGAATCCTAAGCTGCGACCGATCCTGAGCTAGCTAATGAGAACCTAACAAGCATAATAATTATCACAATCCATAGGCCTAAATATAATAAAATAAACAGGGCTCAGCTCGGGAGCAACTCACGCGGCACGGCTGGACGCTTGTGACGGACAGTCGCACGTGCGTGGTCTTCTTTGGCGCAGATGGGCGGCAGAGGCTGCACGCTGGGCGCTGAAGGACAGGCTGGCTGGCACATGCTCACGGGCGCGGACAAGCTGGACGCGAGTGGGCGAGCAGCACGGCACGGGCGCGCTGGGACGGCGACGGGCGCTGGCGATGCAGACGCGCTGGGACGGCGACGAGCGTGCTGGCGACGCGGATGCGCTGGGACGGTGACGGGCGCACTGGCGACGCGGATGCGCTGGGACGGCGACGGGAGCGCTGGGTAACGCGGCCGCGGCAGCGCGAGCTTCGGCGGCACGATCTCGGGCACTCGGGTGGTGCGACGACGACATCGGGTGCGATGGCGTGCCGGGCGACGTGAGGGGCCGCTCTACCGGGCGATGGGCGGGTGGCGGCGCGGCTTCGCTGGGTGATGGGGGGGGTTGGCCGGGCGGCGGGCTTTGGTGGCCGGGATGATGAACGGTGGAGGAGCTGCTCGATGGAAAGCTTGGGCGGTCATGGTGATTTGGAGAAGACAACCCAAAACCCTAATATCCCATTCTTTTAATCAAATGCCCAAAACCCCAAGAACTCAATGCTAACTAAAATATGTCGCGGAAAGAGCAACAAGATCACTTGGTGGCTCATTTGGCAAGGCCCTGCTCTAGCACACAAGGCCACCTTGGCTCGAATCCTAGCTGCTGCTACATTAAATCCCTATTTTTTCTTTTGCATCTCTCCATGCCCAAACACATCCACAATGCATCAAAAATTCTACTTAAGTCCATCCAATAATTTTAACAACTGAAAAAGACATAAACGATCCTGACGGCCAGACCAAATTACCAAAATACCCCTAGGGCATACCTGAAAGACCAGGATGAAAACCTGGGCCGTTACAGGTGGTCAGAGGAACCCTAAGTTGTGAAGAGCCTCACCAGAGCTCAGTCAGACCCAGGCAGTGTTCCTCGATTGAGTTGTTGGAAGCTTGTAGTCGGTTGACAAGCTAGAGTTGTTCTTGGTAACCTCTGCGTTGGTTTCGAAAGGTGGTGCTTGGCGTTGACCAAGGTGTGGTTCCCATGTTGTTTCAAGAGCTAGCTTGGTTGGAGCAAGCGAGTGTGGCCCTGAGGATTTGTTTCTATTCAGAAAGTTTCAGGAGTTGACCCATCATTCGACGTTTGGATGAGTACTACTAGTTCTGAGTTGGTGGTTCAGTCTTTTGTGAAAACCCTCTGTTGTTGCTTCCAAGAGAGTTGGTTGTTGACACCTTTGTTTGAGCTAGACAGCGAGCATGTGTGGAGTTCTCTATCCTTCGGAAGTTCGCTTGCTAGGGGATCGTTTTCGTTTAGGAGGAGTCAGCTTAGCTCCTGTGTTGTGGAGTTGATCAGAGTGGCGCAGCGGTCAGCCCAGCTAGAGGATCCATGTGTTGTGCTATTAGCAAGTGGCAGGTTGTTCAACCCTGAGAGGGCGGTGGTTAGCCAGCTCAAGAGTTTGAGTTGTTGGAAAGTTGATGGACCTTTGGAGTTTGAGAAAACCCCTAGTTTCGGTGGTGGTTAAGTTGCACCGTGGAAGCCGACCTCGATTCTTGACCTTTGAGGTAGCCTTACTGGTTTGTGTTGTTTGCGATCTTCCAGCCATTGTAGTTGTCGCTACTCGTATTCCTTGCGACGTTTCAGGTGTGGAGTTTCTGGTTGAAAGAGGCGTTAGGCCTGAGCTAAAAGGAGGAAGTCCTAGGAATAGCCAGTTGGACTGGTGAGTTGCGTGTCGCCTTGGAGGCGAGCTCCGCCCCATTGTATGCTTGGAAATGAGTTTTGGAAGAGCAAATTCTTCCCAAGTCGTGCTCTTGTTGTTGCACATTCTCAGTTGGTGTTTTAGCTGAGTTAGAGTTGAATAGGCTGGCACGGTTATTCAGTGCCCTTGGTTGGCCGAGACCTTTGAGTCGATTTCCCCTAGGTTGTTGTGTTGGCAAGTAGCCACGTGGTGTTATCTTCCTTTCTTTCCAGGTTGCCATGAGAGGAATGTTGGTTGTTTCCTTGACTGGCGATGTTCTCTTTACTAGTAGGGTTTGCGTTGGAATGTTTGCAGTCTGCTGTTGAGGGGCCTAGTTTGTTGGTTGGGCAAGTGGAGCATGTGACTTGACCTTGTTGATTGGTGTGGCCATAGCTGAAGTTTCAGGTGGCGTGAGTGGTTTTAGCCGTCTGGTGAACCAGGAGTGTGCCCCTTGACCTTGGTACGACGATTTCTCTTTAAGATGGTGCCTTAGTTGTTGTGGATGCGTACCAATTGGAGAAATTTGCCTTTAGGATCAGCCGCCAGATGGTGGTTCAATTGGATTTCGTTGAGACTTGTAGGCAAACATTGGATTTCGCTGGTCTCTTGTGAAGTGAGAGTAGGCCGACTAGTTTATAGAACCCGGGAGGTTCAGTTGGTAGGTCGGCATGGTGTAGAGTTGAGGCTATTTGTTAACAGATGTGAGCATTCAGGGAATTTACGCCGATGCGTGGCTTAGTGTTTTAGAGCTTGTGACCAGTCCGCAAGTTTGCTGAGAATAGCACCGTAGAGAGACGTTCTGAGTTGGGTCAGCAGGGATAAGTGAGCCTAGGGTCGTAAGACCGTTCGAGAGTTGGTACGAATTGGATCATGTGGCTTACCGACTAGCACTATCACATCTCTTTATTCGGAGTTCAGTGTATGTCCAGTCTTGGTTGAGATAGTTGGTGGCAGACTCGATGGCATTGTGGCTTTGAGCCTTTGGGAACCCAAGAGGGTTGAGTTTTGACGGAAAACTGGTGTAGTTTTAATCGACAGCTTAGTTGGCTAGGGTTCAGTGGAGTTTTCCTAGAGCTGTTTTAGTCTTAGGACTTTCGAGGACGAAAGTCTTAAAAGGAGGGAGTATTGTAATGGCCCAAATTTTCGTTTCGGTTCTACAGGTACTTCTAGTTCATTATTCAGTTGTTCGGTTGGGCCGTTAGAGTTATTTTAACCCTTATGGGCATTTTAGTCATTTTGCTCCTCGGTCAGGGTTTATGGATTTTTTGGGTTCTAGGGCTATTTTTGTCCTTTGCTGAGATCTGTGAATTTGTTGGTGGCTTTTTCCCAAGAGACGAGTTGTTTGATAGGGTTTGAAGGTGTTCCGGTTAATTGTAAAATTATAAGGAACTAAGTGCTTCCATTGAGATTTGAACCCTTGACCTAAAGGGATTTGGAGACATGGATTTAAATGTTTTAATAAAGAGAAAAAATTGCTTCAGCCGAGACTCGAACGAGGAAAGCTAAGGGAAGGAATCGCTTAACCTATTTAAGAAAGAAAAAAGGAGAAATCGTATTTTTTTAACCTCCTCTCTTTGCCGAATTCCCTAGCCCTTCCCATCATCTTCTTGCCGTTTCTCCAAGAACCCGAGCCAACAACTGAGAGGTAAGATCTCTTCCTTCCTCTTCTTCTCCCCTAGCCAAAAAACATCTCTTTGTTGCTTGGCCAAGCCCTAACCGAAGGAGATGCTTTGTGGGTGTCTTTTTTCCAGCCGTGGCTTTCACCTTTGCACATTCTGCCCCAGGCGTTCGCCTCAGCAGCACCAGCGTCGCCACAGCAGCATCACCCATCTGGCCGAGGATTGTTGCAGCCGCATGCACGAAGCACCGCAGTAGTGAATCAAGGCCGAGCCTCATCGCCACCCACGCTCGTCCAGCAGCAGCCTCTGTCGCCTAGCCTCTGCCCGGCGATCGCAGCCCAGCATTGGCTTCGCCCCGCGATGCCTCACCGTACTTAGGTAGCCTGATCGCCCGAGCCATGCTGCCCGTTCTCTTGCGCCCGAGCGCCCATTGTCACTGCAGCGAAGTCGCATCGCCTCGTTTTTTCGTGACCGCACGTTCCCGCAGCATTGAAACGGCTTTTGCCCGTTGCCCCGAAGTCTGCCCGCGCGCACTCTGCTGCAATAGCGAAGCCGTAGCCTGTGTCGCCACGCCAGCTTGCTGTCGCACGCACCCTACCGAGGATAGCCGCTCGCCCAGCCTGCTCGCCTTCCTTGCCGCCCTGGAGCAGCTATGCCCTTCCTCGTCGAGCTTCGCATCTGTAGCCCTCAGCCGTCGCTTCGTCTTCGCGCGTGTCTGTGCAGCTGTGCCCTTTTGCCAGACCTCTTCGCCCCAACGAACCCTCGGGCAGTGGAGTTCCCTTCCCCGGTTGTTGTCCGGCTCTCGATTTGGGTAACCTCAGTTTCCCTTGCATTTATGGTTAAGTTAGATGTTTTCAGGAGTATTGATCATCGTAATGTCGATGTTAGCTGTTGTGCTTTGCTGATAGCTTGCAGCTCGAGGAGCTCTTAGTTTGTGTTAATATTCTTCTGATTGTTTCCAGGTAAGGATTTCTTACCGTGGTTGTGTGGACCCTGCGATATTATCATGATGTGCCTTGTATGTTTGTTGACTCTTATAAGCATGTTATTTATAGGATAGCTTGTGTTGACTTCTTGTTAGCATGTTTGCCTGTTTTTACATGTTAGTGCCATGCTAGTTTAGTTCTTCCAACATGCTTAAGATTCATGTTTAAGTTCGTAGTACCATGCTAGGTTATGTGTTTTATGTCGAGAATGTATGATTAGTCAGGAATCGATTGCTCTGTACTCTTAGCTAGTATAGTAGGGTTTGTCATCATCCAGAGGCTAAGAGCAAACATAATGTACCTTGTCCCCACTGGTCGGGATCCAGTGCGAAGCATAACGTACTTTGCTTCCACCCTGGCAGCCGATGTGGATTTGCTCCCGCATTGGCATAAGCCTAGTTTATAGCCTACTAGAGCGGAACCTTTCCAACGGTGTAAGCCTACCTTGGCCGGTTCTTAGCTTCAGGTCGGTGGTACAAGTTGTACAGATGAGTGTTGAGGGCCTCGCACTACTGTATTCAGTGACACCGTTTCCGAGTCTTAGTGTAAAGACCCGACCCAAAAAGGGCTCTAAATAGGCCTTTACCCCAATGCATGCATTCAAAGTAAAGGACAATATGCAAATAAATTTTCCAAAACGTACACTCTGATCAGAGATTTATAAAAACATTTGAAACATCCTCAAATTAAATAAAGCGGGAATCCACGAAAACATTCAGAAAACATCCTAGGGCTCCGTGCCCGACTACATGCATTCAGGGGAAAATAAAAGACAAGAGTCATAGAAATAAAAAGTCAGAGACGACAGCAGGTTCCCATGATCATAGCTCCTCCTTCAGCCATCCTGCCTCGCGCCATGGTTACCTGAAAGATAAGTAAGGGTGAGTAACGAATTACTCAGTAAGAATCCCCAACCGGGGTACAATACGATGCACATGGTCATCTAGACGAATGTATGCAAGCTATGAATATAAACACAGAATAGAGCACATAGCTGGAGTCCACACTTGGACCTCGGATGCCAACTCAGGGTCTTAGTCCGGAATTAACTACCATAACCACACAGATCGCCCTATACGAGAAACAAGTCCCGGCCTCAGCCTGTCTACTGACGAATGAGAGGTGCACTAGCTCAAGATCCCGAGGAGCTCTCCGGTCGGTGCTGTAATGAGCGTAAGCATGCACCGCGTGCTTCTACAGACTATGGGAGGGGGTGCTGGGTCTAGTGGCAAGCTGCCCATATCCGGATACCACGCCTAACTAAATCTCTGGATCGGTGTCACTGACATAGAGGTGTGAGACCTGGACACGAACTATGTCAGCCTGTACCACCGCACCTGAGGCTAAGGAACGGGTCGTGGTAGGCTTACACCAGGAAGCCGTCCTTACCTTAATAGGTGGCAATCAAGGGCTACTGCCGAACACGCTGAGGACGCGTGCATTTGCCGGGGACTTGGCATTGCCAAGTCATCATCCCGACCGTTGGGGCATCGCTTAGACTACCACCCTCACCCAAGATTGCAGGGCCTACCGATCGGGTTAGCTAAACCCTAACGGGGTCCAGGGACGGAGTACTACCTCGAACGTCCCTGCCATGGATGCAAGATACTTTATGCATCGGGCCCGGATGATGCTACCTACCTACACTCTAACCTATCATATCAATAACATACAATCCAATACAATCCAAAACGTGCTCAACAGATACAACGAACCTAGCATGGTACTATGAAGCAAGAACAGATATGAGCATGCCAGAACGGAACAACCTAGCATGGACTAACATGAGAGAACAACATACGAAGTCATGCTAGTCAGGAATTCAGAACAGAGTACCTAAACTATACATGTTGATAATCACCAACAAACATACAAACAACAATCACAAAGAACATCGCAGGGTCCACACAACTCCGGTAAGAAATCCTTACCTGGCTGGGAGGCAACTACACACAAAATCCTAAGCTGCGATCGATCCCGAGCTAGCTAACGAGAACCTAACAAACACAATAATAATCACAATCCATAGGCCTAAATATGATAAAATAAACAAGGCTCAGCTCGAGAGCAACTCAAGCGGCGCGGGTGACAAGCGGACGGGCAGACAGCATGGCGAGGCTGCTGCTGGGCGCTGATGGGCGGCAGGGGTCGGGCACTGGGCGCTGACGGGCGCAGATGGGCGGCAGAAGCTGGCGACGCGCGCGCGCGCGCTTGCCGGCGCGGCGCAGCGCGCGGGCGCGACAAGCTAGAGGTGGACGGACACGCGCGGGCGCGTTGGGACGACTACGGGCGAGCGGGCTGACGAGCGTCTGGACGTGCGATCCGGCTTTGCGACGGCTGCTGCAGGCGCGCGACAGGGCGCATCCACTGGGCGAGATCTCGGCCGCGGCGAGGCTGCTCGGGCGTCTCGCTGGCCGCGGCAGGGGGCTATCTCGGGCGTCTTGCTTTGGTGCGGCGCGGGGGGTTGTTCGGCGCGTTTACGGGCCGCGACAGGGTGTCTCGGGCGTCTCGCTCTGGCTTTGAGCGACAGCCGCTCGATGGCACTGCAGGGGCGATGGAGCTGGGCGACTCCTAGCGATCTGGGCTTGCTGCTGGTGCGATCTGGCCGACTGGGGAGCTGGGACGGTGGGGCTGCTGGCTGAAGCTCCTCTCGGCTGGCTGCAAACAAACACACACACACACCCACACTCTTCTACTTACATTCGGCCAGCAAGAACTCAAATCGGAGAAGACGAAGAGACGAAGAAACTTACCCTGAAAGACGATCGAACCACGGGGCTGCAAAGGGGATGAAAATCGGCTTAGAGGGCTAGGGAGACAAGCTTGGGCGGCAAGATGATGTGTCGGAGAAGAAGTGCAAAACCTAATTTCTTTTTCATTTAACCAAATGCACCAAAACTCCAAGATCCAAGGCTAACTATAATATGACGCAGAAAAAGCAACAAGAGCTCTCCATATCTCAACTGGCACGCATCCCCACAGGCTTTTCCGGAGACCCGAGTTCGAATCCCAGCTTCTACACAAATTCCTTTATTTTTACTTTTGCATCTATCCATGCTCAAACCCATCCACAAAGCCTCAGAAACTTACATAAATCCATCCAATAATTTTAGCAATTGTAAAGAGATATAAGCGCCGACGACGGCTGACCAAATTACCAAAATGCCCCTAGGGCACACCTGGAAGACCGGGATGAAAACCTGGGCCGTTACAATATTCCCTCCTTTTTATGACTTTCGTGCTCGAAAGTCCTTAAGACTGGAACAGCACAGGATACTGCAATCTCATCCCATCCTTCCCACTCACGAGCGGCCTCCTCCGAACTCAGACTCCTCTACTAAACTTTTACCAACGGATCTCACTGCTGCGCAACGTCTTCGACTCAAGACCAGAACACTCATAGGCTTCTCCTCGAAGCCCAAATCCTCAATCAGCTGCACAGGCTCAAAGTCCACAATGAGCAATGGGTCCGGCACATACTGCACCAACATCGATACATAAAAACATCGTGCACAATTTGTCAATGTGAGGAAAAGCTAACCGATAAGCAACTCTGCCAATCTTCTCGAGAATCTCAAAACGGACCAACAACCGGGGACTCAACTTCCCTCGCTTACAAAACCCCAACACAACTTACAAACCTCAACACACCTAGCATCGATGCAACCTTAAAACATGAGCTATCCAACCTCAAACTCTAAAACTCGACTCCGAACATCGGCGTATCTTTTCTGCCTGTTCTGAGCTAACCACAAACGAGCTAAAACTCCTGCACAACACCTCTGGTCAACTGCAGCAACTCAGGACCCAAAACAAAACTGACGGCCACCAACCTTTTATCACAACACTAGAGACCTGCAACATTTACCTTACCATGCTTCAACAGAACCAAAAGAACTAGCAGCCGGAAACTGCTATCCGAGGCGACCTCATAAAATCCAACACTGGTTTCCGCTGCCTAACCACGGAAACACTAACTCACAACAAGCTCCAACGGATCTGGCTCACTCCTCCAAAATACCATCGGTCAGAGGGTGAAAACACTACAGAAACTGCACTCGGCTCATAAGCCTCTTAACCACGCTTTCCAGAACCACAGCTCATCCACGCACTGCCTAGAACAACCTTTGTTGCCACACCCTGGTGACAACAACTCCAGCCTGAAACTGACATGACTCTACTCCATAGAAATGGCAACTGCACACGAAACGAGGTACGAGCTCTAGCTACTAAAACCAATCCTCTAAAAATCTATTCTCGCACAACAACCTCAACTAACTGACAGCTCCCACACGGAAACTTACAATCCAACAACTTGAGTGCTACGAACTCGGAAGCTCAAACAACTACAAACTGCATAGCTATGCCAATCCACTCATCTCTAGCTCGACTCAAATCACTAGCTGGGCAAGACAACCCGCAAACAACCAGGCCCTAGAGGGCTCCATCCACTAAACTTACCTCCATGCAAACAACGGAACAAAGCTCACCTCAAATATGAAACACATCTCACAAGTCCAAAAGATAACACATACAGGCTTAACCCTCAAGCTTAGGCTTAATGCACCTTCCCACCGAAACTTCATAAACGGAACTCCACTACCTGGTCAACACCAACTACCAAGAACAAGAATACCAACAATGGCGGGCAGAGTGCAAGCTACACTATCCAGCAAGGATCCCTCAATAGGTTCAGACCCTAATCCAGCCACAAAGGTGCAACCTCATCCACAACTGAAACAAAGGGGCCTTCAACTACAAAGGTGCAACAGCTTCCAAGCCAACATACAAAACCTTAACCAACTAGGCCAAACACTCATAGGAGGCAGAACCACCCTTACTGCAACTTCCAGAACACCACTCACGAGTCCGCTTAACTTGGACAAACAACTGCTTCCAAGCAGCCAACAAACTTTTCCTCCTACTAGCACCACTACCACTAATTCCAAGACTAAGGAATAACCTGACAACTTCCAAGGAGAAACAAATCCTTACAAGCGAACATCCAAAGGACAGAGAGCTTCACAACCGCTCGCCGTCTTGCTCAGCTAAGCACAACATCCAACTCTCCCAGAGGCAACAACAAGGGGTCCACCACAAACTGGACCGCCAACCACGGGCAAGAGAAGACTCACCCCCAAACACCAAATAAGGGCAACTCTCAAACTCTAGAAGCAGGAAAGACATCCGCCAGGGCAAAACCACTTGCCCCACGAGCAAAGCTAACTTCTAGCAACTCAAAAACCACACCTTGGTCAACATCAAGCACCAACTTGCCACCACACCGGAACCAATCCGGACTCTACTCCAAACAAACTCCAGCTTGCTAGCCTACCAAATCTGCCAGCAACTCACCCGAGGTCTACAACCTACACGACTCTGGCTTGCCAACTGAAACTCACTACCCAGGCTTGACTGAGCTCTGGTGAGGCTCTCCACAACTAGGGTTCTTTGGCAACCCTCGACACACACTGTCGTCTAACGGTCTAACAGCCAACTGCCTGAACAAACAACTCCTTTTTCCAGCATCACAATCATGCTGGCCTGCTCCGAACCTCGAAACCAAAAAGACCAAAAACGCTTCAGAATGTGTCATCCTCCTACTCAAAGCATCAGCCACAATGTAGCTTCCACCTAGGGTAAGGATTCCGAGCAACACCCTTAGCAACTACGGTCAGGAACTACGCGGCTTCACTACATCCACCATTCGTTCAACACCATCTGAACGCCAACCATGAACACAAGAGGTTCCACCAACCAAGCTTAGGTTCAACTTAACAAACTTGCCTAAGCAACAACCCAACTATGAGCACGGTATCCTTACAACCTCAACTAAAGCCTTACAACATCCACCTGAAGTCCAACTTCTCCAAGAACTGAGCACCAGTTCTCCAATGCAAGCCCTACATGGTTCTGAAACTCTTGCCACCAGATCGAACTACACAAAACACACTTGTGAGCACAACTCTCAACCTTCCTTCAGAGATCCAAGACTCACAGGTGCTTTCCAAAAGGCAACACTAACTTCTGGCAGAGATACAATCAACCAAAGGAACACCCAAAGTTCCATCTCCACGCGATACTCGAAGCTGTGGCAACCTCGCTCTACTAAAGCATAACAATGCCAAACCGAACTTACTTTATACCAAGTCTCTACCAAGTGTGCTTACACATAAGGCGACCAACTCATCTCATAAGGCATCCAGCTCATCTCATGGGCATCCAACTCATCTCATAAGCATCCAACTCAGGTTTAGGCACCCGAAGGTAATGGACCGCACTACCACCCACAAAGATCTCTTGGCCTTAGCACTAGCGTGAGACCCACATGCACTAACACTTACCAACCGCCAACCTGCTGGCTTACTCAACCCCGAGTAACACTGGGAAGAGGCTCCAGCTCCTCTCGAACATCCTTTCACTTGTAGTCCTTCGACTACCACTGAACTAGCCCTCTTGCACGACCTAAACAAGTGCATTTTCCATAAATGGATCCAATGGCTAAAGAAGTGTGCTGAACTTCGGACGGTCATAGAACCATCTGCTATACCCATGCCAAACTCAAGCCTGAACCAGACTTAGTGCCCAAGCGGCACACCAACCATTGCACCTCAAGTGCCACTACTACCAAATCCACATCTTATTACAAATGGGGCCAGCAAGGTCACAACCTCAAGTGACAAAAACTATGGCTAGGCATACAAGGCTCAAACTCAAACAACCAGACTATGGCATCTCATCAAACTGGGGGCTCACGGCCTACTCTTGCATCTCCACATGATTCTCAACAAAACTCTGGCCGGCTCTCTCAACATGCAGCAGCTAGCCCTACTCTAGGGCTCATCAAAAGAAGAGTGCTCAACTCTACAAAACAACTGAGGAAACCGCCAACGGATCAAGTCCAATGGGAACACTGCTCGCTGCACCCTTAACTATAGGGTTCCGGCTTACTGGCTGCAAACCACAACACTTATAAGAGAACAAAGATGTCTTAGCAACCTCCTCGAAGGCTACCAACTCTGCAGCTACTCAATGGGCAAACAGACAATCTGCTAAGGTTCAAGATCCACACCTGAACTACCCAGGCTAGCCCACTTGGGACCTGCTCCACAAGCATCAACATGAGCAAAAGCCAAAGCTAACTCCTCTCCTGGAGTGGTACTCCAGGGAAAAACACCTCCACCCTCTCACTAGGGGAATTAACAGCTGGGCCACACGTGGCCTCACGGAGTCTAACCTCTGCCTCCATCGGAACGATGTCCCGGTGGTATCCGAATCTATCCGGATATCTCAACAAACCACAACATCTGACTCACACATCGGAAAGTTGGCATGATGGCGCTCTTAACCCAAACCAACAACGAGTCAGAACCTGCTCGTCTCCGCTCCACAACACAAAACAAGGCATACACTAGATGAAAGGTATTGTAAATTCTTAACCCTTTTTCCAAAAACAGTAAACTTAGGCGTACCTGATGACTGTCGGAGTGCTGGTGATCATGGGGAAAATGACCTACAACAAAAGGTCAGTCTACAGAATCTATGACTCTGAGCTCTGATACCAACTGTAAAGACCCGACCCAAAAAGGGCTCTAAATAGGCCTTTACCCCAATGCATGCATTCAAAGTAAAGGACAATATGCAAATAAATTTTCCAAAACGTACACTCTGATCAGAGATTTATAAAAACATTTGAAACATCCTCAAATTCAATAAAGCGGGAATCCACGAAAACATTAAGAAAACATCCTAGGGCTCCGTGCCCGGCTACATGCATTCAGGGGAAAATAAAAGACAAGAGTCATAGAAATAAAAAGTCAAAGACGACAGCAGGTTCCCATGATCACAGCTCCTCCTTCAGCCATCCTGCCTCGCGCCATGGTTACCTGAAAGATAAGTAAGGGTGAGTAACGAATTACTCAGTAAGAATCCCCAACCAGGGTACAATACGATGCACATGGTCATCTAGACGAATGTATGCAAGTTATGAATATAAACACAGAATAGAGCACATAGCTGGAGTCCACACTTGGACCTCGGATGCCAACTCAGGGTCTTAGTCCGGAATTAACTACCATAACCACACAGATCGCCCTATACGAGAAACAAGTCCCGGCCTCAGCCTGTCTACTGACGAATGAGAGGTGCACTAGCTCAAGATCCCGAGGAGCTCTCCGGTCGGCGCTGTAATGAGCGTAAGCATGCACCGCGTGCTTCTACTGCACTATGGGGGTCTTTGGGTCTAGTGGCAAGTCGCCCATATCCGGATACCACGTCTAACTAAATCTCCGGATCGGTGTCACCGACATAGGGGTGTGAGACACGGACATGAACTATGTCACTGTACCACACCGCTTTGAGGCTAAGGAACGGGTCGTGGTAGGCTTACACCAGAAGCCGCCCTTACCTTAACAGTGGCAATCAAGGGCTCTTTGCCGAACACGCCGAGGACGTGCGGCCGCCGGGACTAGGCATTGCCAAGTCATCATCCCGACCGTTGGGGCATCGCTTAGACTACCACCCTCACCCAAGATTGCGGGGCCTACCGATCGGGTTAGCTAAACCCTAACGGGGTCCGGGGACGAGTACTACCTCGAACGTCCCCGCCATGGATGCAAGATACTTTATGCATCGGCCCGGATGATGCTACCTACCTACACTCTAACCTATCATATCAATAACATACAATCCAATACAATCCAAAACGTGCTCAATGAGATACAACGAACCTAGCATGGTACTATGAAGCAAGAATGATATGAGCATGCCGAGCGGAACAACCTAGCATGGACTAACATGAGAGAACAACATACGAAGTCATGCTAGTCGAAATGCACACGAGCACCTAAACTATACATGCTGATAATCACCAACAAACATACAAACAACAATCACAAAGAACATCGCAGGGTCCACACAACTCCGGTAAGAAATCCTTACCTGGCCGGGAGGCAACTACACACAAAATCCTAAGCTGCGATCGATCCCGAGCAAGCTAACGAGAACCTAACAAACACAATAATAATCACAATCCATAGGCCTAAATATAATAAAATAAACAAGGCTCAGCTCGGGAGCAACTCACGCGGCGCGGCTGACACGCGGACGGGCACACAGCATGGCGAGGCTACTGCTGGGCGCTGATGGGCGGCAGGGGTCGGGCGCTGGGCGCTGACGGACGCAGATAGGCGGCAGAGCTGGGCGCACACGCACGCGCGGACGGCTGGCTGGCGCAGGCGCACGGGCGCGGACAAGCTGGAAGTGGACGGACACGCGCGGGCGCGCTGGGACGACGACGGGCGCGCGGGCTGACTAGCGTCTGGAAGTGCGATCCGGTGCGGCGACGGCCAGGCTGCGGCGCGCGTAGCGAAGCGCATCCATCGGCGAGATCTCGCCGCGCTGGGCGCTCATGCGGGCGTCTCTTTTTGGCCGCGAGAGGGGCTATCTGGGCGTCTTTGCTAGGCCGCTGCGTGGGCTGTCTGGGCGTCTCTGAGAAATTTGGGATAGGGGTGTCTCGGCGCGTCGCTCGGCTGGCGAGCGACAGCCGCTCGATGGCACTGCAGGGGCGATGGAGCTGGGCGACTCCGGGCGATCTGGGCTTGCTGCTGGTGCGATCTGGCCGGCTGGGAAGCTGCGACGGTGGGGCTGCAGGCTGGAGCTCCTCTCGACTGGCTGCAAACAAACACACACACACACCCACACTCTTCTACTTACATTCGGCCAGCAAGAACTCAAATCGGAGAAGACGAAGAGACGAAGAAACTTACCCAGAAAGACGATCGAACCACGGGGCTGCAAAGGGGATGAAAATCGGCTTGGAGGGCTAGGGAGACAAGTTTGGGCGGCAAGATGATGTGTCGGAGAAGAAGTGCAAAACCTAA
Source organism: Sicyos edulis (assembly GCA_036507275.1). Lineage (NCBI taxonomy): Eukaryota > Viridiplantae > Streptophyta > Magnoliopsida > Cucurbitales > Cucurbitaceae > Sicyos > Sicyos edulis. Next base: position 10,052,316 of record CM071851.1, read on the forward strand.
TTTCTTTTTCATTTAACCAAATGCACCAAAAATCCAAGATCCAAGGCTAACTATAATATGATGCAGAAAGAGCAACAAGAGCTCTCCATATCTCAACTGGCACGCATCCCAGCTTCTACACAAATTCCTTTATTTTTACTTTTGCATCTATCCATGCTCAAACCCATCCACAAAGCCTCAGAAACTTACATAAATCCATCCAATAATTTTAGCAACTGGAAAAAGACATAAACGGCCTTGACGGCCTGACCAAATTACCAAAATGCCCCTAGGGCACACCTGGAAAACCGGGATGAAAACCTGGGCCGTTACACTTAGGCATGCGTACCTGGCCCTCGTAGTTTATCCCTAGGCCCCCACATTTATGCCGGTTGCAGCAGCATGTGGTGTGCGCGCACACGAATTAGTCGCCAGTTCGGAGCACTCCCCCGGGCTAATGTTCGTGAGTACACCACTTCTGTTCCAGTTTAGAGCCAGACTTCGGGTACTCTCCGATTAGTCAATTTGTAGCTAGCTGAGGGTAAGAGGCCCTCGAGGACACCTATTTGGGATTGGTTTTTTAGCTGATAATACGGTCGAGAGAGAAAAACCCTCGAGGGTGTCTGACACCTATTGGGATTGGTTTTTTATCTGATCATTTGGCCGAGGGAGAAAGACCCTCAGAGATGTCTTGGGATTGGTTAGGAGAGCCAATCATTAGGCCGGAAGTAGGAGACTTTCAAGGATTCTGGATTTTCCCTTAGAGCTCGTTGAGCTATGATATGTGTTAGTAACTGCTTGCATGTATACTAGGGTGCTAGATGACTGATGTATCATATTGTACCTTGGTTGGGGATTCTTACTGAATATGTTTGTACTCACCATTATTTCTGTGGTTTTTCCACCAAGTAACTTGAGACAGCATCGGGACGGCTAGCGGAGGGAGCTGAGTGATCATGGGAGCTGCCGACACTTTGTCGTTTATTATTTGCATTATTTATTCAGCATGTAGATGGACAGGAGTCCTAGAGGAACGTTGTTAAAAGTTGTTTAAACTGTTTTAAGTGTTTTTATAAATACTGGCCAGACTTGTTTTTACTTTATTGGTTTTGCTTAATGAAAACTGTTGGTGTTGTTTTAAATGTTCCCCGTTCATTGATGTTTGAAAAGTTTTAAACTGGTTCACTGAAATACTTTACATGTGTTTTACTTGCATGCTGAGTGAGAACCGAGGTTTAGGACCGTATTTCGGGTCAAATTCTTACATTATAGACTAAACTGTTTGTCATTGATGCATTACCTCAATCAACCTGCTCATAGGCTGAAAACGACTCCTTATTTAGACACATGTGATACGATGCTCCTGAATCGAGGACCTACACCTTTAGAAAAATGTGATCATTTACAACTAGGGATAGATCTTCCTCTTAGCTGCCACCAACCTCTACTTCGGCTGCTGCACCTTCATTTTTCTCAGGTTCGTAACTATTACTGCAAGGACAATCACACTTCCAATGTCTTTTTTTTGTTGCATTAAGTGTAATATATTGTTGGCTCTAGAATTATAAATCTTTGAGCTTTTCGAATTTTGGGCGAATTCATTTTGCCTTTTCTTTTTGAACTTTCCACAACTTTTGCTTCATGTTACAACCAATCCAGATGCTCCACCTTCTATTGTACCAATGACCCTGTGGCGGTCCTCTCTAGTAAGTAGAGAACTAAACATCTTTACCATCTATCTTAACCTCGATATTACACAGATCCATTAATATCGTAACTAACCTATCTAAATGATCTTTAAGAAGTGTACCTTTAGACATACGGAGGCTGAATAATTGCTACTTCAAAAGAAACTTCTTAGTTAATAATTTCGTCATATATAGACTTTTGAGCTTCAACCACAAACCGGTAGCCTTCACTTGATTTGTGACTTCAGCAATGACATCATAAGAAAGATAGAACATGATCGTAGAATGTGCCTTTTCTTCTAGGCTCATTAACTACGGGTCTGAGGTGGTATGTGTTACAAACGTGGTTTCTCTTAGTGTGAATTGATCCCACTACATGCAAGTATACGTGGTCTGCAGTAAGTAATAAGTAAATTATCGTACTCCACAGGGACTGGAGAATTATTCAAGTTGATGTTTAGAGTTGAAAGATAAATTGCATGAATAAGTGGTGTTGATAGGGTTTTTGGTTTGTATGAAAAATGAAATAAATAAACAAAGAACAGTTTTGCTAATTTAAGGCTAAACTAGGATACTTGCGAGTTCACTAGAAATGCAATAAGAACAAATATGCGGTAAATGAATCTATCATACTACGCTTAAAAACTACTGCTTTTGTGTTCGTTCAGCACCTAGCCCAAATTCCGCTGCGACTAAATGGGATTATGACTCTTGCTAAGTATTTAATAGTTACGCGTTTATTCCTAAACTCCAACTTAAAATGTCATAGTCGTAACACTACCTATTAAACATGCATGATAGACTTAGATCGTTTCCTCTTTCAATTTACAACCTATTAGCTTGTGTGGATGGTCGGTCGACACTTACTATGTTGAAGAAGTACCAATCTTACATGCTCTAGATTAAACCCTCCCAAACTCCTTCCTACAACATGCTTCTAAAAGTCACGTTCCCCCAGTTTCACCTTACGAAAATTAGTTTATAATGAAAATAGAGAACACAATGCAAGATATAGAAAACATCATAAAATTGTATTACTGAATTAAAATGAGTCAAACAATACGAAATAGAAAAACAGAACAAAAAAAATAAAGTAAATTGTAGCTTAGATCAAGTCTCTAAATTTCTCCGAGAAGAAGAACAGGGAAAAGGTCTAGCTCCCCTTTTTTATAATACATCTCATCCTTTTATAGAGCTAGGTCATCGAGCATCGGAACATTCCAGAATGGTAGAAATTAATTTACGCGACGATCTCTCCTTTTAAGGCAGGAATCTCGTGATTTCAGCAATCCATCTCTTAATCGTCTGGTTAGTGAACTTCTTGCTGGTGGATTCTTCCTTCCTTATTTACTTGTAGTGCTTCTTGCCTTAGTCTTCCGAGCTTAAGTACTCGCTCTCGTGCATCTTGATTCCCCTTGCAGCAATGTTCTCCTAGCGTTAATCGTGTGAAACATAAATAGTCATAACTTTCTGCGAACCTTATGCTAACGTGCTTCTTATATCTTTATTTTTAGCTGATAACTGATATTTAGCATTCAACTCTGCTAACATACAAGATTAGCAAATTACACTTTTTTACGCGTAATTTTGACTTCGCAAACACTTAATATATGCTAAATAATATGAATAATGATCCGCAGTTAGGCTAAAACTTGACTCTATTTTAAATTCATCATTCATCAACTCCTTATCATTGTTCAATTTTGCATCCTTCCACTTTGCGGTAAGAGGCTTCCACAGTCCCTACTGCTTTAGGAGAGCTCACATCTTAATCTGCCATAAACCGAACTTCTCCCTCCAATACATTTTTTGAATTTCACGTTAACGCTTGACATCTTCAATTCAGTTGTTGAAAAATAATTGCGAAAATTCGAACAATAGGCTCTAAAACTAAAATTGTTATGAAATCAAAATTGATAGCTTTCAAACAGAACATAATTTAGACTATTTTATTTTGAATTTTTCTAAGGTTCGAGGGAAATAATTGATTACTTATGAGCAAATTAAAAGTAAACCCCTTAGAAGTTACATGATTCCATTATTCAACATAGTAAAGGCAAGCATTACGTTTTAAAGAAAAAGAATGAATAAACTATGTCACTACTACAATTACAAGAATATATGGCAGTCTAAAAAGATTGTAAAAGAAATACGGACGAAAAGATGGCACGCTGAATTTCTTTTTAAAAATATGAATTTTTGGTAGCAGCCAAATATGCCCCCATTAATTACTTTTGGTGCCTAGCTGTAATATGCTCGCTGTTAATTACTTTTGGTTGTGGGCAATGCCCGCCATCTTTTTTTAACAAGAGGAAACGTGCGTGGGCACCTTGCTCGAAAAATGGCTTTTTAAGCCAAAATCTTTCTCTTCCTGCTTCTCTTTCTCATCTGACACAAACCCTCTTCTCTTTTTCTTCTCCTCTTTTCTTCAACAAACCCTCTTCGAAAAATAGGAATTGCATGCAACGTCTCTTTGTGAGTACTCTTTCATTTAATTTTCATCCATACATTTCTTGTTGTTGTTGTTGTAGAGTATTCATCATTATTATACTGTGGATTGTGTACTACCATTTGTTTCAATTTCATTTTTTTTCTACCAAAATCGTATCATGGGAAGGAAATTGAAGTTCGAGAACTTGGATCTTATTTTCATCTATTGTAGGGGGAGATTATTTTGGTCTTAAAGGAGCTTTTTGATGAAGATGAAGTAATTTAGGAGTATAAAGAATTTAAAGGCTAACTTATTGACTTGTAAGATTTCTTTTCTTTATTTATTATACTCGTCTATACTTGGCATAACTGATGTGCTTTTTTTTTAGTTAAAAAAATAATTTGTGTTTGGGGAATTTGAACCCATAACGTCGTATTCTTTCAATAATCGTATATATACAAACTAGTTACAATGCTTATAGGTCAAAAATCCATCTCAATTGCGATGTTTTCTCTTTCCCTCATTGGGTTGTGATTCCAATGCTAATATACTTAATAGTAATTAATTCTAAGTAGACTTATGTTAAGTACACTCGAAATCACTTACGCATAAGTATACGCGGTCGGAAACTGCAACAAGTAATAATAGCACCGATGCATGGAGTCTTAAGGTTTGGTAAGTGGAAAAAGTTGAGTCCTAGGTTTGTAGGACCTTTAGAAATCCTTGAGCGGATAGGTTCAGTGGTCGATCGTTTGGGCTTGCCCCCAACTTTGGTAGAAGTGCATAATGTCTTCCACGTGTCGATGTTACGTTAGTATGTGGCAGATCCGTCTCACATTATTGATCAAGAGCTGTTGGAGATGAACAAGGATTTGAGTTTCAAGGAAAAGCCTATGCATATTCTAACTCGGGAGGGAAAGACTTTGCATAACCGAGAGATTAGTTTGGTCAAAGTAAAATAGCATTGTCAGAAAGCAGAAAAAGCTACTTAGGAGTTAGAGAATGAGATGAGGACACACTACCCGGAGTTGTTCCAGTCTTAGGACTTTCAAGAACGAAAGTCTTAAAAGAAGGGAGTATTGTAATGGCCCATATTTCTATTATGGTCCCCAGGTATGCTCAGTTGGGTTGTTAGGTCAATTTGAGCCTTTAGGGGCATTTTGGTAATTTTGCCTTCAAGGTCGGTTTTGTAAATAACCAGGGTTTCAGGGCTGTTTCTATCATTTTCTGAGTTTGGATTACTTTTACGGTTTCAGGTTTCTAAGGCTAGAGTTGTATTTTGAGAAGATTGGAGGTCATTCGGTTAAAAGAGAAAAAGAGAAAAATTCATCGATTAAAGTTGCCTTTGCTAGGATTCGAAGGCAAGATGGCTTTGACACGTGATGTTTGGAGACTTATTTCACGATAAAGAAAAGGGAAAACACATTGTGTCGATCAATTCTTCCTTGCCCCAACCAAGAGACTTCTCTTTACCGATTCATTCTCTTCTTTTCCTTCTTCCATTGCCACTAGCTCAATCCCCACAAGGCCGTAACGGCCGAGGTTTTCATCCCGGTCTTCCAGGTATGTCCTAAGGGTATTTTGGTAATTTGTTGGGGTTGTTTCTGTCTTTTCTCAGCTAATTATATTCTTGGTTGTTCTCAGTTGGAGTTTGGTAGCATTCCGGTTGAGTTGAGTGTTAGAGGTTGCAAAAATAAAAAGTGGGGCTTTGCCGGAATAAAGGTGCAGTAGCTGAGGCTTGAACCAAGGTGGCCTGGTTAGATAGCAGTAGGGCTTCGCCAGTTGACCTACAAGTGATTTCTGATTCTCTTTTCACAGGATAATTGTTTGGCCGTGGTTTCGGGACTTAAGTGGGATTTATTTGATAAAATAGGTTTTATTCTTTTCGCTCCCAAATCCAAAGACCAATTCGCCGTTCTCCCAAGCTCTCGTGCAGTTTTCGATTCCACCGTCTCCCAAGAGCTTTCGTCGATCGGCCATTCTGGGTAAGTGATTCTTCTTGTTCGATTCTTCCTCCTAGGTTGTTATTGTCGATCTCTTGTTGGCCAAGCCCTAAGTTTTGTTGTGTGTGTGTGTGTTTTGCCCAGCCGAGACAGCCTCTTGCAGCCGCTCACCTGCAAGCACGCCCCGTCGCCTATCTGCACCGCCATCGCTGCCCATCGATCGCGCCATCGCAGCCTTTGCTCGCAGATCACTCCCGTTCGCTCGCCCCAACAGCTGCAAGCACCGCCCGACGCCCAACAGCTGCATCGCCTTGGCGCCCAGCGAGCTGCCGCTGTGCTGTTCGCTCGCGTCTGCAAGCTTGCGACGCTGCCCGACGCCCAACAGTTGCCTCGTCTCACCTTGTCGAGACCTGCCGACCACTCCTACAGCCAGCTCACTCCAGGCCACACCGCGTCACGCCTACCCAGCACCGAGATGCAGGCGCTTTGCCCAGCTGCACAGCAGCACCGTGCCGCACGCCCTCGCCGAGCCGCTCGCCTGCACACGCCAACGTGCTCAGCAGCCGTTCGTGCGCTGTCCCCCTTACTCGCTTGCCTTGCCGCGCGCGCCAGCTCCCTTACCGTGTGCCTTGCAGCCGAGACACCCTTGGTGCTTGGTCGAGCTGCGTGAGTTGCTCCCTAGCCGAGCTTCTGTTTCATATATTATTTTTAGGGCCTATAGTTAGTAATTTAATTACTATTTGATTGTTAGGTTTCCGTTAGCTAGCCTGTGTTCGTTTGTAGCTCAGGTGCCCTCTTGTGTGATTGTTGTCTTCCAATTCAGATAAGGATTTCTTATCGGAGTTGTGTGGACCCTGCGATATTGGTGTGATTGTTGTTTGTATGCCTGTTTATGATTACCAGCATGTTTAGTTATTATGTGCTTTGAATTCCGATTGGTATGACTTCCCGTGATTATTCTCATGTTAGTTCCATGCTAGGTTGTTTTATTCTGGCATGTTTGTATTCTGTTCTTGTTTCATAGTACCATGCTAGGTTCATTGATTATGCTGAGCACGTGTTAGTATGTGATTGTTAGCTGTTATAGCATAGTGTCATGATAGGTAGCATCATCCGGGCGAGGATGCATAACGTAACTTGCATCCGTGGCAGGGACGCGCGAGGTAGTACTCCGTCCTTGATCCGTCGTTAAGGTTTAGCTAACCCTAATGGCAGCCTAGTTGTAATCTTGGGTGAGGGTGGCAGACTGTTAAATGCCCGAACGGTCGAGGGAATGACAAGGCATTACCTTGTCCCCGATAGTCGACATGACTTCAGCGTGTCGGCAGTAGCCCTTGATTACCACCTAATAGGGCAAAGACCAATCTCTGGTGTAAGCCTACCACGAGCTGTTCCTTAGCCTCAGGTGCGGTGGTACAGGCTGACTTAGTCATAGTGTCCTGGTCTCACACCACTATGTTCAGTGACACCGATCCAGAGATTCTTTTAGGCATGCGTACTGGACCAAAGCAGCTTGCCCAAGACCCAGCACCTCCCTAGTTTGCAGCAGCATGCGGTGTGCGTTCACGCTCATTACAGCGCCGACTAGAGAGCTCCTCGGGATCTTGAGTTCAGTGCACCTTTCGTATAGTCAGTATAGCAGAAAAGTTGAGGTCGAGACTAGTTTCTAGGGAGTTTCGAGTTTTAAGATAACTCCCGGAGTAAAACCGTAAGATGGCATCCATTTATATTTATGTATGGATTAAAGTAAAGTGCTCTCTTCAGTGTTTGTATTTATAGCTTGCATACATTCTACTAGATGACCAGTTGTATTGTATTGTACCCCGGTTGGGGATTCTTACTGGGTAATTCGTTACTCACCCTTATTTTTGTGGTTTCCACAGGTAACCAGGGCGTGAGACCGGTTAGTTGAAGGAGGAGCTGCTGATCATGGAATCCTGCTGTTGTGTCTCTGAGTCTTATGTGATGGATTTTTCCTTTTTATATTCTTGAATTGCATGTAGTTAGGGCACGGAGCCCTTAGGATGTTTTGGATTGTATCTGGATTCTGTCTTTTCATTGAAATGATTTGGAACTGAATGTTTGAAATAAATCTCTGATCAGAGTACGTTTTGAATTATTATAGCTTGGAACATGTGCTTGGAAACAGGGACAAGTTTCAGGATGTTTTTATGCTTGCTAGTTTAATGGATGAGTGAAAGTTTTTAATTTACACAGAATCTGGATGGCAATCTTGCATAACTTGTTTAGGTTTTAAAAGCATGCATTGAAGTAAAGGCCTAGGTTAGGACCTCTTTCGGGTCGGGTCTTTACATGTAGTACCAAGCTGCACGCAATAGGCCTGCCTACGCCTCCCATCCTCGTCGCCTAGCCGCCAATTGCCCAGCAGCCCATGCGAGGATCACCGCATGCACCAACCTCTCGCCCTGCCACCCGCACGCATCACCTTGCCGAGCATCCACACTGCAACTCGCCCTCGCCCAGCTTTGCCGCGAGCAGTACCATGCAGCCGAGCCAGCCTGTACACGTCCTGCCGAGCCCTTTATTGCCATGAGCTATATTCTTGGCTTGGGTAAATCCATGCTTCCCTGGCTTGTTGTGCTGGTTGTTTGTTACATAGATTATTAGTGGTTAATTATATACTTTTTGTTGTTTATTACTTAGGTTGTTGCCTGTGTTGGTTCTACAGCTCGAAGAGCAAATTTCTGTTGTTGTTTATCTCTATTTTCTAGGTAAGGGTTCCTTGTCGGGGTTGTGTACACTCTGCACTTGCCATTGATGGCTTCCCGGCCATGTGTATCTTTTTGCTATGCATGTTAGTGGATAGGCCTTACTTGTTTCTCACCTATTGAATGCATGCTAGTGGATAGATTTTACTTGTTAATGCCTGGTTGATATACATGCTAATGGATAGCCTCTTGTTGGTTGCCTTATTGATATGTTTGCTAGTGGATAGACTTCGCTTGTTTAATGCCTGTTTGTTATGCATGATAGTGGATAGGATAGTTTGGCTTGCCTGATAGGACTTGGCATGTAGATTGATGTACCCTAGATTGCACTTCTCTATCTACTGTGATTGCTTGATATGACTGTTGATATTCTCTCTTTGTTGTGCAATGTTAATGATGTTGAACTCTGTTAGCTCTAGGGTGCTTCATCTTAGCTAGATCCTGTTAGGTTGTCATCATCCAGAGGCTAAGAGTGGACCAACGTATGAGTCCCCACCGGTCAGGCAGTGAGGACAGATTCCTTACCCCCCGGCAGCCGGGTGTGGAGTAGCTACAACCGACATAAGCCTATTTTGTGGCCTGCTAGAGCGGGGTTCTTTCCTTGGTGTAAGCCATCCTTGGGACAACCTTAGCTTCAGGCGTTGGGTGTAAACAGGCTGCCATAGTATGGTGTCGAGGGCCTCCCGCCTGCTATGGATCAGTGGACACCTTTCTGAGTCATAGGCATGCGCACCTGGACCACATAGTTTGTGTAGGCCTACATTTATCCGGTTTGCAGGAGCATGTGGTGTGCGCTTATGTGCATTAGATGCCAGGAGAAGAGCTCCCTTGGGCTAATGTATCAGTATACCTTTCTATTTTGTCTAGAGCCCGACACTTGGGTACTCTCTCGAGTGTCCAGGATCAACATAGTGAGCTGATCATATTTAGGCGAGAGTTAGAGACTCTTGAGATTCTAGGGGTTATGTTCATAGCCCATTTGGAGATCCGTAGTGGATCCTTAGCCGAGAGATAGAGACCTTTTCTTCATATATATATTTTTTTAAAGTAGTATTTACTACTAATAATACTTCTAAGAAATTTTTTAAGAAAATAACTAAAATTATTGACTTTAAATAAAGTGATATTTTTATTTTGAAATTAATTAATTTATTTGATAAATATTATTGGATCATTATTTTTTTGTTTAATTTATTTAAAATTAGATTTTCATATGATCGCCTACTCAAAGTAATATCTAATTAATTTTTAAAAGTTTACAACATAATATCTTTAACCAAATTATGAGTTTTTTAATGGATAATTTGAAAAATTAAAAGAAAATGATATTGGATATAATTGTTTTTAAAATTTTAAAAACTAGAACAAATGTTTGAAAAATTCATCAACGAACTGAGATATATAGCTATACATTCTCGAATGTTTTTATGACATAAATACAGAACAATGGGTTGGGGAGGTTGTGCACAACCTTCAACATTTTTCAGTTATGGAACGATAATTAGAACATCTTCGTTACCTGTCTTTCCATTTTTTTTTTCATAGAATACACTAAGCCTTAGCAAAATGATGATGAAGAATATTATCCTTAACCGATGAATTACAACTCATCAAAATAGAAAGAGAGAAAGTTTGCATAAAATTGTTGTATCAATACCAGTGAATTTGATAAAAATTTGAATTTGAGACTTTTTGTGTACTAACAACCTAGTAGAAAATAGAAATTTAGATACGAATTTAATTTTGAGACAAATTAGAAAAATATATTTTTAAATCTCATGCGTTAAATTTTTGAAATCTAAAAATTCATATAGATTCCGGATTGTTGGGGTTGATTACGAAGTCGTGTGCTAAAGACTTTTCTTCCCCTAATAAAATCTCTACTTTGTAAGAAACTTTTCCCATCAATTTTATTCATTTTTCGTTACTTTTTTAATTCAATTTTATTAATATATTTCAAAATACTATGGGATAAGGAAAAAAGAAACTTATGATAACTTATTTTCCCTTGTTCTTTACATGCTAATACCCTATTAAGGTTGTGGTAAATACCAGTACATCAATAGGGTACGTAGCATGTATGTCTATTATGTTTGTATATGAGTATTTTAGTGTACATATAATGTGCTATAATATGAATTTATTTGTTGATCTATTTGTATAGTAAGTGGATGTACCTACATGTATGATGTTAATAGATTAGATTGACACATACATATATACTCGTATTTGGCTGTTATAAAATTTTGTATACATATTGTATGCATTAAATGTATCTGCCTCTATTGCATATATTGAATTCATTTTGATTTTAAATATATATCATTAATGTATCGAACGTCCGGAATGATAATGTCGTTAATGGTTGCGAGTGGTAAAATTCCATGGGAAATAGTAGCAAATGGCTTAATTTAGTGAAAAAAAATTGATCACGTCTTTTTTTGTATTGGATTTTAAATTCATGACTAAAACAAATCAGGGAAGAGAGATGGATGTTTTCATCCTCCAAGTAACCTCGAACTTATTTTCCCATTTAGCTATTTCACGAGAAAAAAAAAATCAAAATTTCCCTAAATCTAAGCATAACCAATTTTCTCCTAAATTTAAGCATAACTAATTTGATAATATTTCAAATTTAAAATACTAATAATAGTCAACAAATCTCTAAGATTTAGAAAGGGGACTAAAAATAAATAAATTAATTAAACCACTAATCAAAGTTGTTGATCACGATGTATAGTGGATGTCCAAACATAGCTCATGATGATAAAATGTATGGACTATATATGCAGTACGTAATTTAGGAAAACATAACAAGTGTCAGGGGTGATAGAAGACACATGGATATATTCAGGGACAAACGAATAATGTATTATAATGAACCAATTCATACTTATATACACATTCTAAGCAAGATTAACAACTATAATACAACAAGAACGGATAAACACATAGCATAAAAGAGGTCTCAGTCTTATATATACATATGTAGGCAATCCATTCACTACTACAATTTGTAGAATAGACGGCGGGTTTAAAATTTGGTTTTTAAAAACACAGAGGAAACAATGACAGGCACAAATGACCGCTATTGAAAGGCTTCGATGACATGCAATAAAAACATATCGATGGCAGTCTTTTACGCCTGCCGTGGAATACAATCGATGGCGGGCATTGCCGCCATTAATTAAACAGAATCAAAACGCACGGTCTAGCTCTTCTAAAAAAATTTCATTTCCTCTTTCTCGACAGAAACCTCCGAAACCCTCACCCTCTTTCTCTATTCATCTTCTCTTCTCACCGACTCCAGCGCTGACTAACCCACCGCCGCGACTAACCCTTCTTTCTCTTTGAAGCTCAAAAGGTCAAAAATTCCGACATTTTCTTCAACTTTAGGCATCTGACCTTCACAAATTGGGTAACTCTTTTTAAACTCTTTTTTATCTTATTTCTTTCTTAAATGCATATTGTAACCTTTCAAATTTCATCATCTTAGGTCACAAATTTCAACATTTTCCAACTTAGAGCATTTTCAACTTTGGAAGTCTCTTCACAAATTGGTAATTTTATTACTCCCTAACTCTTTTTAGTCTCTTTTTATCTTATTTCTTCACAAATGCATGTTGTTAACCTTTCAAATTTGTGCATTTTCTTAAAGTCATTGTTTGTTTGATTTGATCATTTGATTGAATTGTGCATTTGTTGTTTTGATAGCCATTTTCACTTGGAAAGCTCACTTTTGTAATGATAATGGCTATGAAAACAACAAATGCACAATTTGTATTGTAGCTTGATTCAAAGTTACCTTATATTAGCTCAAATTTGTATTGTAGCTTGATTCAATGCATGATTTGAATTCTATACTTTGATTGTGAAGTTAGCTAGATTCTTTTTTTTTTTCTTATTTAAGTTGAATTATATATGTGACTAGATTCTACTTTGTTTAAAACAATTGTAGGTTAAGTTTCTCCTAGTTGACTAGATTTCTAACATGGCTATGGATAAGTCGTGGATGTTTAAGGATCGGATGTCACCGGAATAGGGTTTAGGAGTTGAGATATTTATAAGCAATGCAATACGACATTCAAAAGGTTTAAATGTCGTTTGTTGTCCATGTTTGAAATGTGTGAACGCCAAGTACCAAAGTGTGAATGTCATCAGAGACCATTTAATTTTTCATGGGATCGATCAAAGTTATAATACATGGATTTGACATGGAGAATCAATATCGAGGACAAGAAACATGGAAAGTGTTCCAATAGATGATGAAAATTTGGATGACCTAGATTACCCAATAGGGATGTTTGAGGCTGCACAAAATTACTTTTCCAAAAATTTCCCTATATTTGAGGAAGCTTTAGAAGATGCCAAGAAACCATTATACCCTAATTGTAAGGATTTTACCAAGATATCAGCGTTGATTAAACTTTTTAATTTGAAAGCAAAGCATGGATGAAGCGATAAAAGCTTCTCAGAGCTGTTACAATTCTTAACTGCTCTATTGTCTAGTCCTAATGAAATTCCGATATCAACATATTATGCGAAAAGATACCTAGGTACCTTAGGAATGAAGTATGAAAAGATCCATGCGTGCATCAATGACTGTTGTTTGTATAAAAAAGAACTTGTCGATGTAGAACTGTGTCCTACATGTGGAACATCGAGATGGAAGGTTAAGAAGAATATGAAAGGAGTGAAAAATATTCCTACAAAAGTCATGTGGCATTTCTCTCTTATTCCAAGATTTGAACAAATGTTTTGAAGTAAAGAAACTTTGAAATTATTGACGTGGCATGCGACAGACCGCGAGGTTGATGGGTGTATACGACATCCAGCCGACACACTGTCATGGAAACAAATTGACGAAAGGTGACCTGATTTTAGTTTAGAATCGAGGAACCTTCGTCTAGCCTTATCAACAGATGGAGTCAATCCCCACGGTGACCAAAGTACTAGATATAGTTGTTGGCCAGTTATGTTGGTGACTTACAATCTACCTCCATAGTTGTGCATGAAGCATAAGTTCTTGATGCTAACTTCATTAATCTTAGGACCCAAACAACCTAAAAATGACATAGATATCTATTTAAGTCCGTTAGTCGACGATCTGAAAAGTTATGGAACACGGGCATTGAATGTTTTGACGCACATCAGCAAGAACTGAAAACTATTTTGTTGTGAACCATTAATGATTTCCAACATATGGTAACCTATGTGGGTGTACGATAAAAGGTTATAAAGCATGTCCAATTTGTGTAGAGAAAACATCATCAATTTTTTTACCCATAGAAGGGAAGAATGTATTTCTCGGACATCGAATATATCTACCAATGGGGCACACATTTAAAAGACAACAAAAAGAATTCAATGGAGAACAAGAATTTGGAGTCGCCCCTAAACCGCTAAGTGGTGAAGAGATTCTGACACAATTAAATAGTCTTCAATTTACATATGGCAAGGGAGCACAACAGCGCCCTACAGACTCTTATTGGAAGAAAAAATTGATCTTTTTCGAATTGGAGTATTGGAAACATTTTCATGTGTGTCATTGTTTAGATGTCATGCACATTGAGAAGAACGTGTGTTCCAATATTATTGGAACCCTACTTGACATTCCTAGAAAAACAAAAGATGAAATAAAAATTCGTGAAGACTTGGCTAAATTAAGACCTGAGTTAGTCCTAATTAAGAAGGGGGACAAAAAGACATTCTTGCCTATAGCATGTTACACACTATCGAGAAAAGAGAAGATGAGTGTGTGTAAGAGCTTATCTAAAGTTATAAAGTGCCTGAAGGTTATTCATCCAACATAAGCAAATTAGTGTCGCTTACTGATTTAAAACTGTACGGGCTTAAATCGCATGACCATCACGTTTTGATGCAACAATTGCTACCTGTAGCCATTCGTGGTGTTTTGCCTAAACATGTTAGGTATGCGATCATTTTCCTGTGTTTCTTCTTCAACGCTATATGTAGTAAGTCGATTGATTCATCTAAGTTGAAGGGCTTGCAGGATGATGTAATTGTCACTTTATGTCTATTAGAGAAGTATTTTCCATCATCCTTTTTCACAATCATGGTTCACCTTGTGGTGCATCTTGTAAGGGAAATTAAATTTTGTGGACTAGTTTATTTGAGGTGTATGTATCCTTTTGAAAGGTATATGAAATTTTTGAAAGGTTATGTTCGTAATATAAATCGTCCAGAGGGATGCATAGGTGAAAATTACATATTAGAAGAGTCGATAGAGTTTTGTTCTGAATTTTTGCAAGGAGTTGAATCTGTGCGGTTGCAATCTTCAAACAAAATAAAGGATTCAAATATCAATCGACCATTATCTGCCGCCATTTATAAAACACCAACTAAAGATAAGATGGATGAAGCTCATATGTATGTACTTCATAACGTTGATGAAGTGCTCTCATACGTAGATCAGCACATGGAAATGTTGTGTAAAGCGAATCCTGCCAAGTCTAAGAATAAAAAGTGGCTTCAAGATGAACATAATCGCACATTTAACAGTTGGTTGCGTGATCTGGTTGGGCTGGCTTTGGGGGTTCGAAAAGATTCTATATCATCTACGTTAAGGTGGATATCACATGGTCCTCGTTCAGAAGTTAAACTTATAATAGTTACATGGTTGATGGTATTCAATATCACACCAAAGAACGTGATGATCTTAGAAGTGTGCAAAATAGTGGAGTTATGATAACAGCTCAAACTATGCAAATTTCTAGTTCGAATGACAAAAATCCAATCATGTCGGACATGACCTTTTTTGGCAAGTTCAAGAAATTTGGGAGCTTGATTACAATACTTTTCAAATTGTCCTATTCAAATGTGATTGGGTGGAAAGCAATGGTGGAATTAAAGTAGACGACATGGGATTTACGACCATAGATCTTAATCGCATTGGACATCAATCAGACTATATCATTTTAGCCAACCAAGCCAAACAGGTGTTCTACATAAAAGATCCAATTAATCCTCATTGGTCGGTCGTTCTAATGCCTTCACAAAGAGTAGTTGTAGAAGACGGACATGATGTACTTGATAATGACCAAAATTGTGGGTATGGAGTCATAGAATCTCATATATTAGAAGTGATTGTAAGGGTATATGGATTAATAAATAGGTTAGTGTTATAGGTAACATATATCATTTTGTAAATTTCTAACTCATTTTCAATTTATACGTCTTTTCTATTTGTTATTAACTAATATTCTTCCTTATATGTATGCAGATTGACATCATGTCTAGATCCGGTAGATCTGATGATGTTGATGTTCCCAGGGACCGCAGCCGCAGACGTGCTAGAAATAGGAATACAAGGGGCGTGATAGTCTTGCATGAGCTTGCGCAAGACCGGATGGCTGGAGAACGACGCGTAGTTCAGTATAATTTGATGGGTCAACATTGGCGAAGCTGGAGTAAAATTAAGCACGTATATTGGCTTAAGTGTTAGAAACCATATACCCATCACATACCATAAGTGGTCAGATGTCCCTCAGCATCTAAAAAAGATGATTTGGGTTCTATAGAGGTAAAAGTAAATTATTAACTAAGTTTTAGCATGTCTTTTCACACTTAATTAGTAATCTAACTTATTCTATTTTTATCATATGACACTTCAATAGGATCCTACGACAAAACACAATATCATGAAGTCCATGTCCACCGCATTTAGGATATTCAGATACAATCTTAACAAAGACTACATCAAGCCATTTCAGGAACAACCTGAGATATTAAGAACTCCACCCGCTGAATACGCTTTCATAATGCAAAAGCAATGGGATCAATTTGTGGACGCTGATCATCGAGGTAAGAGTTTGTGTAACTACTTTTTCTTGTATTAGTTTAATGGTTACAACCTGTTGTTAATCTAATTATATATATCTTACACTGAAAATTAGTGAGGAGAAGAAAGAGTTGCAAGCTAAACAAAAGTGTCCTCATCATATGGCTCGAAAAGGATATGCTCAACTCGCTTATGACCTAGTAAAGAACTCTGAACTAAACTCTAAGGATATTATATATTTGTACTTTATACTAACGCATGTGTGTGACAAATTAAAATTGTAGAATATAGATATAAAAGAACATCCTGCAGCCCTTGCAGATCTATGGAAAGAAGGTTGAAAGAAAAAGTTTCACGATCCGAAGGGGAAGAGTAAAGAGTACATTGACGAAAGCACAATTAAAGTGGCCAGCCAAATTGTAAGTTGCAGCTACATATTTTTCGTGTTAATCTCTTTTATGGTTTGATTTTAAATATTTGGGTGTTAATTATCTAATAATCTTTTTGCTACAGGATCAATTGCAAAGTACGAATGAAGGTCAAGACGTGTTAATTGATGCATTGGGAGTGCTAGAACATCGAGGGCGTGTCAGGGGAATGGGACGATTTGTAACTCCATCACTTTTCTTCAAGATGGGTAATCTGAAGTCCAAAATGGCCAACAACAAGTAAAGCAAGTCGATCCCTCTCAACCATTAGACTCTCCTTGTGAAGGGAGTACTAGAGATGCCTCAAGGGAAAACCAAATCCTGGACCAAGTCACCGTCATTGGAGAACTCGATGGTCATCCTGATGTCCCAATCGATTTATGAAAAGTAAGTGTCACACACATTCTTTAATTGAAGAATACATTTCAATGAATGTACACTAACTATGATTTATTATTTCTTTAAAGCGTATGCCATATGAGCTTGTTGTTGAATATGAAGGTCCAGTTGTTGTTGTTGGTACCTGTTTGAATCGAGCGGTTCATCCAATACAGTACACGGTCATTTCTTAGGGAAACACAACGTGCGCGTCTCGGTCGATATGGTCTTTACAGGCAATGCTGACTTAGACCTGCCAATTCTCATAAACGAGGAACTTCAATTTCTTGGACAATCTGTTAAATCTTTCGTGCCATGGCCAAGATCATTGATCGGGACACCTACAATAATAGGCTATCCTTTTAATTTAGTGATTAATGATTCATGCTAATAATAGAATGTTTATTAACATGATAGGTGCATTATGAACCAAAGAAAACCACTAGTAAGAAGGATGTATCAGATTCACACTCTCGCCAATCAAACACATTAGTTCCAAACATCATCAGGATGTTACATACTTATGCTGGAACTAAACTGGGTGTTGGTGGCATAGCTTGTATACCAATTCCAAGAAAATTGTTAGGTAGTGCAGCGCTCGAGTACTGTTTTCTTCCTCAAGATGACATTTTGTAATATTGTAGTATGAAATAAATAGGCTATCCTTCCGTATTCTGTTACATCTGGTAAGTTCCCATTGTGTTTTTTGCAACTATTATTTGTTTGTCTAGTTTAATAACGTCTAAACAATCGATTTCAGTTACTTATGGTCCACTTGCGATGAAGAGACGCTGGATAACTACTTACTAATTTATGGTAGTGAGTTTGCATCGACTTTTAGTAATAAGAATGAAGAAGCCCGAGTTTCAATTATAGCCAATAGGTTAGACGAGTTGGCTAATCATAATCAACGAGTTTTCTTTCCCTTCAATAGCGGGTACATGTTCCAAATTTTGCATTTTTTATACCCTATATTAATTATGTCTATACCAGTATTTGAATATTCGTTAAATTGTATAGGAACCACTGGATTTTGACCATCATAATTCCAGCTGAAAATACATTGTATGTATTCAACTCGCTCGGTCAAAATCCATTCAACGAGACTTTAGTTCGTACCTTCAATCAGTAAGTTTCTAAATTAATGAACTTTGGAACTTCGAATTCATTTTATCAATTTGAATTACACCTTTCAACTTCATTAATATAGTGCCTACCGAGTATGGCAATTGAGATACAAGTCGAAGGCCATAAAATTAAAATGGAAAACTGTGAAGGTAAACTTGATTCCATATTCTTTTAATAATTTGTTGGTCATTTGTTGTCATTATTATTTATATATATATGTATCATACTAATTAAGTATGTAACTATTTTGTTTCACTAGTGCCCTGAACAAGGTAGTGGAACAATATTATGTGGATTCTACGTCCAACTATTCATGTGGAAGATGATATACAACACATCCACGCACGTATCGAAACTTGTAAGTTTTTTTTTATACATTTTGTTTAGATAAAATCATGTATATCAGATACACTAGCTAATTGGGTGTTCTTAATTATATGTCTTTAAATTTGTAGTACATCGCCAGTCCGACCACATTCTCTCAAGCCGAGATTGATGAGGTACGAGTAGAATGGGCCGAATTCATAGGTAGACATTTGAAGCAAAATTAGTGTATGTAGTTTAGTTTTTTGTTTAGATCTTTGTTTAGGTATATTGGAGTTCGTTGTAGTCCAGTTGTTTGTTTAGATCTTTGTTTAGAAAAGAAACAAAGTTGTTTAGGTATGAAGAAAGAATGAGTTTCTCTGACTGAACTGAATTTTGAATTTTGCATTACATACTGGTACTTGTTGAATATAAGAGGCACTGAATTTTTTAGGATTTCATGCATGAGTTAGTGGTCAATAGATATTTTGTAAGAAAAGTTTCATTTGGTACTCATGGTGGTTAGATATCATTTGCAGACATTATTCTTTTTTTTTTTATAAAGTAGAATGACTTTTAGTGGCGGGCACAATATATATGTCTTTGTGCTTTTTTTATAATCAAGTGATAACGTATTTTAATGGTGGGCACAAAACAGAGGACCATTTTTCAAAAAATAGACCATTTTTCAAAACAAAAATAACTCAGACCATTTTTCAGGGTTTTTTTAAAAAAAATAACACAAAAGAATTCATGGCGAGCAGGATGCACGCATTGTAAAGTTTACATGGCGGATGGGAGCGCGCGATGGAATATTTTTTATTCCGGGGAAAGCACGCACTATGGAAACGATTTAATGACGATTTTTTCCCGTCATGGATTTCACTAAATTAATGGCGGGAGCTGCCCGCTACTGATGCTCGATTTTCTACTAGTGATTAGGCCAAAACAATGATGTAAACCCCAAAACAAATACACTAGGTAAAGTTACATAAACTAATTAGTCACAAAAGATGACTAGGCAAAGTTTCTATGTTTGGCGCGTTACGTGACTGATACGTCGCTTGTGCTTAAATCACGACATACAATGGATGTACAAACATAGCGCACACTAATAATTGTAGGGTCTACATATGCAGTGCATAATTTCAAATCCATCGCATGTGTTTAATTTTGAGCCACTCGAACTCAATGTTAATCTTACCTTTGAAGAGAAACTTCTGCCAATAGTGTCTAAAATATCCATAAACAAAAAGAAAAAATAAAAAAAATAACATGATTCACAAAATATATAAATAGGCAATAGTAATCAACATATGCACCCTTATGATTGCATGATATGTATAGAATATGTGCCAACAATTTCTAACTTAGGCAAAAAAAAAAAAACAAAGAAACAACGTTACTCACATATTATATACAAGTGACAACACTAACGTAACAAACATATATGCGACAATACTCTGTATAGAATAGGTGTCAACAGTAACTAAACATAGAATATGTACAGAATATGTGCAACCAATGTCTAACATATGTGAAATAAAAAATAAAATAAAATAAAGGAAAATATAATCCTTGCAAAGTAGGATTCTATTAGGTATCAAATACATGTCAAGCATGTCTAACATATGACAAAAAAAAAAAAAAAAAAAAAAAAACAAAATAAAATCCCAATAAAGTGGAAATTCAATTTTAGACGTTTTTAAAAACCAGAGCCATTTGAGAGATTTGGAATCTTACGCTGGAAAAAATGTCAAAGCACCAAAAGAGATTTAAAAGCTTACACCAAAAACATTTATATCTTCAGAAAACGTGGTTTCAATGTTGGTCTCTTTCGAAGTCTCATGAATCGAAGCCCAACGAAATGCATGCATTTCTCTTGCGGCCGGAGTTATCAAATACATGGGTGGAGAGTTTTCGCAGGGGTTATTCATGAGAAGAAAGAATCAAAATGAACTTTCATCTTCTTCAAAAACAGATGTTTAAGGCATTCATAAAATTCAAGCTCATGTACTATTTCCAACCATTTTTTTTTATTTATATTTAACCAAACTTACAATAATCACACCGACCAACGAGAGTATGTACGACTTATGAAAATGAGATGTATAGCTATATTTGTGAATGTTAGAAACAAAATTTCTAAATTACATTTAAATTTTTAAAATTTTTAAAATCCTTGATTTCATGGTATACTATTATTATCGATTTAATTATGTTTGACGAACGTTTAAAGAATTAGTTAGGTTGTTTTAGATTTTTTTAGATTAAAAAGTAGTAGTTACAAATAATTTATTTAAAATAGATTAAAAAAAACTCTATGAAATATAGGATTCATATTAAAAATTAACTAAAATTCACAAATAAAAAAAGATATAAATTTAAAGTTTTTAGCCACGTCTCCAAATAGTTTCTAAATTTAACTATTTCGTAGCTGTCCGAAATTTCATTTTGATAAGTCTCAAATAAGACTTTTTGGGAAAGTTTGTGCTTCGGGGTGGGCTTAAAATCATGTTGAAACGTGACTTGTGGGCCGGGCTGCTTTGAATGTTTTCTTGTGTGGGTTATTTTCTGTATTTTTAGATGTTATTTGAGCTTGGTTTTGATGGGGTCAGTTTCTTGGGCTTTTTTCTTGTGCTGCTGCTAGTTGATAAAAGATGGGTTTGTTTACGACAGAGAAGTATGGATTTCGTATTCAATCTCCCCTCTGTTTAGTGAATTCACGTACCACAGAAGAATATTCAAATTCAATGTTTATTGTATGGATAATCCCAGTTGACTTCTTTGTAAAATGCCTCAAATACACTTAGGGGTGTGTTTAGAGTATCGGTTTAGCTAATAAACGAGAGATTATGATAAATGAAGGTTATAATAAACGGTGGGTATTATAATATAGATCGTGAGAAACAATGTTTGAGAAGTTGGTTATGTAACAAAAAAATAATATATATATATATATATATAATTTAGATAAATAGACACGCAGATTTAAGTAACCATAAATGGTGAGACAAATATCGGTTGAGTTATTATAACCAACCCAATCATTTTCATAAATGGGGACCTAAACATTCCCGAACATTTTTAATTATCGGCCAACGTGGAAATTGGGTTAGTTTGAAAGATGAGTTGTGGAATATAGGAAATACAGTGATGGTTGTGTGTTGGCATGTTGACAAAGCAAAGGAAAGGCAGCAAAGGGCATAAATTTCAATCCAGGTTCTTTCTAGAAAATTCCCAAAGCCAGCTGTATTATTTCCGAATCCAACTGTTTGCCATGCACCCCTATGGCTTTGTTAAATAAACCCCAACTTTTCTTTTTCTTTCATATCCTCTAACTGCACGCTTCAACCCTCAAACATATCTTTTTTCTTTTTTTTTTTTTTTTTCTGATCTCTACATTTTTGTTCACCAAATAGATTTCAGCCTTTTTTAAATTTAGTATTTTTTTTTCTTTTATACCCATTATCGTTTGCCCGGAATTTGTGTGGATTTTTGTTTTTTTTAATTTTGATCGGTACTAATTTGACAATATTATTAAGTTTTTTTTTTTTAGAAGAGACAATATTATTGAGTTGAATATTCAGTGCCAGCTACATAATATATTATATAACTCAAACATTTGATGGTAATAAAATTTATAAAATAAATAAAATAATTCTTATATACTTGTTATCATAGATTAAATTTATCTTCTTTTAAAATTTTAAGATTTTCTTGATCTACCGCTCAAAGATGATTCTATCTTACATGTTTTAAGACTCGGTCATATTTTGAAAATTAAAAAAAAAAAAAGAAGTTCAAAAGTAACTAATTTTGAAATTTTTGCTAGATCAAATGTATTTGTGACTGTTTTTTTTTATAGTTCAATAATTTATTTGGAGCGAAGAGATCTAAATTTGTAAATTTTTAGTTTTTTTTTTAAATGAGGTAACTATGTCCATCCTTAGATCATGCATTATGAGTTATTGAAAAAATAGAGATACATAGGTGTTTACAAATTAATGTCACATATGAATTTTAAACCTGAGATCTTGAGGGGAGCACACCTTCAAAGTCTAAGTCTTCAACCAACTGTGTCACCCTTTAAGGACAATTTGTAAATTCTTAAGGTGTGTTTAGGACACGAGTTTATTTATGATAGACGGAACGCTATGACAAACGTGGGTTATATATAATAAGCGTTGGATTATTATAAACTGTTTTTTAGGGGCACGTTATTATAACATGAGTTATGATAAACGGTGCTTGAGAGGTTAATTATTGTAACAAAAAAAAAATATGTAAGACTTAAATAAACGGGCACGCAGGTTTAAGTAACACCGACTATAATAAACGGTGGGGCAAATATGAGTTGAGTTAGTCCCTAAGGGGCAGGTCAGCGATTGAGACTAAAGACTTCAAGGCACGCTTTCTTGAGATATCACTCGTTTGAAGTCGTTGAGAAGCGCTTAAACTAGAATACCCTTCGAAGTATCCCGGTACTACAGTATAGGGATGGATCAGTGGTGTCTCGGATATAAGGAAGCGAAACTCCAATTTCTTGGTTTTCAAAAAAAGAAAAAAAAATTGAGTTATTATAACCAACCCAACCGTTTACATAAACGGGGCCTAAATACGCCTTTAGTTACTATGTCTTACAAAATATTACTTTGGAGTTGGCTATAGGTGGCCTTTAGATTTATTTATTTATTTGAGATAACTTTAGAAACTAATTCTGAGTGTTTTGATATGTGGTTTTATCAAAGGGCTAAAAACTAACATTATGTGACTAAAGTATTCTTGTAAAGTTGGTTTCGGTTTTTAATGAAATTGTTTGATTTCAATATATATATATATTATGTGACTAAATTGAATACTATTTGTATGTTTCAAAAATAAAAATTGAATACTAATTGTTTTGAATATAAAACCAAATTGGTAGTTTAACCTAATTTTTATGCAGCATTCATTTTGGTTGTTTTTTTTTTTAATTTTATAATTGTGTGACGTTTTTATATATTTTATTTTTGGGGCAGCTTTATGATGCGATTAGTGCCGGTTTGTTTTAGATGTTTAATATTTGTGATTGGTTTTAGCGCTTATTTTTAAAAAAGAGTATTTTATTGAATCAATTTTGGGTTTTTTTTTTTTCTAGACTAGTTTGAGTTTTTATCTAATTTGACAATGAGGAAAGCATTAAATTTGTATTTATTAAAGTTTACATGGTCATATCTACATTTGTTTCATCTTCACTTCTTATTTAAAAGTTGACTTTCTTCTAACAATTGTTTGATATTTTATTTCCAAATATACTTACAAAGTTCATAAACCTTCACCAATAAAAATATATATATATATATGATGACTAAACCAAAAGTGAGAGAACAATGTTAAGACGTCAATATCACTCTAATAAGTTGGTTGAATTCAAACTTTCTAAATCCACATCATTCATTTGTTATGAAATATTGATAAAGTTTTTTTTTTTTTTTTTTTTTTTTTTTTTTGAGAAGAGAAATATTGATAAAGTTACACCACACCATTACGTCAGTTCCGTGTGTTTTGTTTACTTTTATTAACACCGCTAATTTATTTACAAATAAACCAACTCTAGCATAGTTCTAACGATATCTTGTAATCAAGTAATTATGACTCCGTTTGATAACCATTTTATTTTTCATTTTTTGTTTATGAAATTTAAGTCTACAACAACTATCTTACTATATCTTTTTTTTTTATTGGGATACCTACATCTTACCTATATTTTAATAAACAAAACCAAAATTTGGAAACAAAAAAAGTAGCTTCCAAAAGCTTGTTTTTGTTTTTGAAATTTGGTTAGTATTCACCTACTTCTTAAGGAAATATGGATACATTGTAGGAAAAATGGAGCACATGGTAGAAAGTTTGAGTCGAAATAAGCTTAAATTTCATAAACCAAAACCAAAAACAAAAGGCCAAATGGTTATCAAATAGAGCCTATGAAATTACGAGTACAATTTCTCTTCTTTCAATATTGATGTATCAAAAAAAAGTTTTAATTTTTAAAAGGAGAGATAATGGTTATGAAGAGTTTGACAAGTTATGAAAACTTTGATGAAAATAAGATCGTATTTAGTTTGATGAGTTATGAGTGATTGTAACAAAAATTCTTATTTGAATGAAGGGGTTATGAGCGGTTTGGTAAGAAAACTCTCGTTTGGATCAAGAGCGAGTGGTTATGGCAAAAATCATAATTTGGATTAAAAGTTTTAAGTGTTTATGAACTTGGTGAAGATAAAAATTGTTTAAATTGGTGAGTTATGAGTGATTATTGTAAGAACTTTTTTTTTAATAGAGAGATTATGAGCGATTGTAACAAAAAACTCTCATTTTGATTGAGGTGTAAGTGCGTGTGATAACAAATCTTGATTTGGATGAAAGAGTTTCAAATGGTCGATGTAGAAATGATATTATATTGTACTGAGAGAGTTTAGCGTATTCATGGGTTTATAGAGATTTTATGAAGGTTAATGCCAACATTTTGGAGGCTTTTTTAGTATGCTCCATCCAAACGTAGGTTAAACTAGTTTAACAAATTGTCACAAACTCTTTATCCAAACATATATTAAGGTGAATTATAAAAATTGGTTCATATAATTTGAATAAAGTTAAAATTTATTTATTTATTTTTTCAAATTAGAATTTAGTTTTATATTTAGAAAAGTAATAATTAGTTTTTATGACTAGATAAAATATGAAAATAGTTTTTCATTCATAATTGATGACTAATTAAGTACATGGAGATAAATAAATATATATAGATGATAAAATTCACACACTTGACTTATATAATCATTATTGACTCAGGAATAATCAACCTTTTACATATATAATTTGTCATGATTACAAATGAAAATAATTATTTTTTAGGGTTCATTCATATTAAGAAGTTAAATTTCATTTTTTTCCTCAAAATAAGTGTATCAAAATTTAATTTTTAAATTTTAAAGGCCAAATTTATAATGCATTTTATTAATTATGGTTGATATTAAATATCAATTTAACATTGTCAAAATTGCTTCCATAAAATAATTCTTTTTTAAAGATTTTGGTAGACAAGTTTTATTTTTATTTTATTTTATTTTTTACGACAAATCAACATTCATTTCTTAAAACAAATTAACCATACAACACAACTTTCAAATAGAGGCCAACCAAAAGCTACAACAAATCTACAACATCATAACATGCCCTTTACCCCACATCAATAAGTGATTGTCCAAAAGAACCGTAAATCAAGAAAATATTTAATCTTACCAAGGATTAAACTTTATCCTAGATCGACCAACTCTTCAAAGAGGTGCCTACACAAAATAGTCTCAGACTAACACCCAAATAAAAAAACGCAAAGTAGAAAATAATCATATTAGATAAATAGAACACCATACCAGTGACATCATTAAATTCGACTAACAAAGACCAAAGCCTATGAAGAGATTCGAAAACGAAATATAATAAAACAAATCGAGTAGGAAGAAAGAGAACCGAATTGCGGCTAGATCGATTCAATCGAACCAATAGTTTGGTTAAAAAACCAATTGATTCGATTGAACAAGTAAGATGAACCCCAACCCACACCAGTTCAGGAGTATCAATTTTCAATGGGGTCTAGTCTAACTGGACCCCCACTTGTCGAGAAAGAAACTTTCGTGCTTACCATTGTTGTTGCCTACCATCTTTACTTGAATTTCTACTAGTGATATAGGCAAGGCCTAGAGGCCAACACATACCAACTATCCCTACACTAGTCAGTTTGATTTCTCATCTCCACATGATTTCTCAACGTGACAGTTTTTATCTTTTCTAGTGGGACTCCGGCCACCTCCGCGACGACTGGTGAGTCTTCCTCTAATTTCTCTTCTTCTTCCTCAAATCTTCATGAATTTCATCTGACACTGAAAGCTTTGTGGTTTGCGATTATCTGATGCGATTAAATCTATGTAATGAATGAATTCTAAGCTTAACCTAATGCTAGTGTCGGTTTCAGAATCTTTTTCAAGCAAGTATACGGGGTCAGAAATGCAGCAAGTGATAAGTATGTATTATATCATTATCCACAGGGATTGATGTCTAGACTTAATTTTACTAATTTAAGAGTTGTGCAAAAGTATGTAAAAGAAGATAAGTTGATATTGTTTTGGGTTTTCAAGATTCTAAATGAAATGTAAATAATTAATGATAAAAATGTGGATGCATAAGATGCTAATCATGCGATAAAGATAAGTTAGATTTCATGCTTCCCTGTTCTAATGAGAGCTTATGCGCTTCATACTCCACTTTGGGCATCGAATGCAATAATAGTGTTATTCGTAACCCATTAAATAATGCGAGAGACCCCAAAATCAAACCTATCTTAGCATATTGGATCATCCGACAGTTCCCTCTTCTGAGTTCACTGAAGGTTAGCACACGCTGGTACTTAATCGACGCAAACTTGAAATGAAAATGCAGCAGTGTAAAATTCTACTACCTGCAATCCTAACATGCATTCTACATACAAAGTCTTATCAAAGCTTTTAACCTTATGAAACATAGAAAGGAGGTACAAGTGATAATGAGAAGTTTGAATTATCATTACTAAATGTTGGCTACTGATCTATGAACTACTCCTAACTAAATAAATAAAGAAATAACAAAAAGAAAGGAATTGGTGCGTCTGCGGAGATGTGCAGACTCCTTCTCATTGGATCTTACTAACACCACCAATTTCGTTCTACATGGTATTCTTCCCATGTGTCTTGGCTTCTTGCCGGTTGGCCAGCTCACCGATTACAATTTTTTTTCCATCTATAAATAGTGATGAATTGCTTGGGTAGTAAGTTCAGATGAGCTGGGAAATCTTCATTAATGCTGGAATCTCTCGATTATAGCTGGGATTGATGGCTTGTTTGATTTTTTTTTCTTTCCTTGTTGACTTGATTCTTCGAATGTGACTGCTTTGAATGCGTTGCATGCTTTTGCCTTTCACCTACGCATCAAGTTCGTTCACCAGCGTTCTCTTTCCATGCTCCTGCATTGTATATCATCTTTTAGCGTAATTTTATTGGTTCTTTTAGTTAAAAATGCAATGCTTTCCTTTTGTATTCTGAATCGTGGATGCATTAAATTTATGATAGTTTTAATCGCAATTTGTTCTTAACTATTCAATTATGTCCCATTGACCTTAGAAAAATTCAAACTAAAGTAGCCTAATTTATGCTCTATTTGAGAGTTATCAAACCCTCAAACTTGAATCATTACTCGTCCCGAGCAATGTGTGATCTACCTATTTCGCATTTAGTTCTTTTAAGTCAACTTTTCTTCTTAAGTTCGACTCTAGAAGGTCTTATCGCGTTTTCATAATTTTAGCATAAAACTTCATTGTCCCTTCAGCATTTAAACTTTCCCAAAGATTCAAGTTTGCTTCAAAATCCTTTCTATCGTGACTATCAGATTGTTCCTCATTACTCAATCAATTGTACTTAACCACTTCTACAACTAAGCCTGGCCAACACATTATGTCAAGGCCGTTATTTAGGTCACTAGATCCCTAAAGGATTTTTCTTTTTCTTTACACATTCCTTTCGAGTTGCACTCATATCTACAATTTCGTAATTCTTAGGATGATTTACTTGAGCGTAAATCATTTTACCTAATAAAAGGAATTTCCAAGCTTGCGCCTTTTGTAGACAGTGGAGTACTCCGAGAATTCCTACAGTTATTCGCTCTTTTTTCCTTTATTTTTCCTAGAATATGTTTATCTTTATTTTCTATACTTTTTAATAATGAAATATTGTTGCTTTTGCTATTTTCTTTCTTTTCGCTCTCAACAATTCACTTTGCGAGCTTGCCCTCACTCGTAAACTTAAAGTCTTCATTTCCACAATGAAGGTGAGGCTTAGCCCTACCAAACTTAATTATTTCTGTCATGGAAATACACTCTCTCAAGGTCTAAGACTTCCTTGTAAATTTTGGTTCTTTCTGTCATGCACGATAAGGACTACTTTGTTGCTAGGTTTGAATCTAGGAGAATTTAAGAATTCTTTTAGGAAAATATGAATTTCATACTAAAATTTTTAAAATTGTGATAATAGTGCTAGTGTTAATCTTTAAAAGAAAAGTAATGACTTCATACAATATTATTAAGGTAAAAAAAATTGCATCCTAAGGGAAATGCATGCCTTAGAATAAATGCTAAGAATATAGAAAGACAAGTGTGGCCTAATAAAATGAAATGAATGTTGCAATAAAAGGTAAATAATTACTAAAAAGAAAGTTGAGAGAGCGGGACTTCCATCTGGTTTTCTACATTGGCGTCTGGGTTGTCTTTGTTAAATTTCGCATCAATCAAATTCTTCACAATTACTGATCGGTCATTATAATCCTTTAGCATAACAACTATCTTCATGATCAACTCACCTCACTTATTCACGTAGGTCCAATAGTATTGTGATTGGGTGAAGAGTAATTCAAATTGCCTAACCAGATTGTTCGTGGTTAATAATGTTTTGACGTGTTTTTCTCTTTCTTGCCATTCTGAACTCTTGTTTACCACCAAATGTTTATCATAGATATTTAAGATTTAATCGCTCGGTTGAGGATGAACACCCTGCTCCACACATAGTCTTGTGATAGTATGCGGATAAAACATCTTCTTATGATTGGTCGCAGCACATCACTGGACTTGTTCTTCCATTATTCTGTCCAGATTGATGCGCTTTTAAATTTTCATTACGTACAGCAGCAGTGCCTTATCCATGTTTACCAGCTTAGCATTGGTTGATGGAATGATAGAATTCTTGATGAAGTGCATCCAATCATGAAGCTCTGGTTTAATACATTCTAGTGGAAATGAAGACTGATTTTCCCACATTGCTCCTTCTATTCTGATTGTTTTAACACATTCCTGCAATTGCTTCTTTGATGGCACTCTCAACAACCTTTGGCATTTTGCTTCGATGTCGTCGGGAAGATGGAAAATAGCGTTCCATGCTAAGGATCTGCAGTCTATTACTTGCCCTTTAACTTGCGAGAAAAAAGGTATTTTCCCCTGTTTAATTAACATAGAACTGGCGAACCTAGTCTGGTCTCGCCTTCATAACTAGTTTCACTATCATTCTTCAGCCCAATGCACACATCTCGTAAAAGGTTTCTTCTGGCATTACCAATACTGGCTAACCTCGTTCTTGCCGAAATCCTTTCTTTGCTAGCACTGCATAGTGATATGCTGCTAATGAGGGTGCACACCCTCCTCTCCCATATCCCACCACCTTGCCCTTGACTGACTTGCTATATGTTTTGCGATTTGAGGCCATTAGTTCACACATAAAAGGGATGCGGGCAATTTCTAGGGTTCTTGCGATGTAGACTAGAATATGATGATCATCTCCTTTCCTCGCATGGTATATATAATGGTTCCAGGAAATTTTAAATTCGAATATCCTCGTGCAATAAAAGAAATAACCACTAAAAGAAATTTATAATTTGCTCATAAGGATCTTGCTCCAATTTCTGCATCATTCCTTTCTAAAATTAAGTAAAAATGGAAACAAACTAAAAAGGGAAAATGTATAAAAGGAAAAACATTCTATTATAAAATTATGAAGAATAATAAAGAAATGCTGTAAAATTGCACAGTCATAAATACCATATTTTTGCATTGGAGGAATGCTGCTGAGCAGGACCTGGGCAGAACCATTGTGCTAAATTTCGTTTGGTGCGAGTTTTCCTTACTTGGGTCATTTATATATTTTCGGAGCGACGCCATCTTTGATTGCTTGCTCCTTCTTTTCTCTGTCATCCGCTTTAATGTGTGATCCTCCTACTATTGTCGTGTTTAGTAGGGTGCAGAGTGTCAAGATGAAACTTAATTGATTTGTCCTTATGTAATTTTCTTGACTGATTAATTCATGGTGCGTTACGGGACATGATAGGAAGAAAACCTTGGGCACCATTTCAGGTGTTTTGTTGTCCTTAAAGTTATTGGTATCGTTTGGTAGTTCTTCTTATTCCTCCTCTTCCTCGGTGGGTTGAGGCATAATTTCTTCAATACCTGTAACTGCAGACTCATCATCCGCAAAGTAGAATTGGAATTTTCACAATATCGCTATTGGAAACTTCTCCTTCTCCCCTAGAATATCTTCCCTTGTATCAAATTCCGAAATTGCTGAAGTGACAAACCTTTCCCATGCGTTTTCCTTTTTCTGATTTAGCATCCTCTGCTATCTGTCTTTTACTGCATGCCTTAAAGCTATGTCCTCTTCATCTCTCTTTATGATGGCTAGCATTAGATCTTCTCGTGAGGGTTCTACCTAATAGTTGATTTCATCTGTTGTTGCCTCTTTAAGTGCTTTGGCCTTTAGAAATGTATTTTCCTATTTTGTAACTTTTTTCTGGCTATGCTTTCTTTGAGTCCTTCTACCCAAAGATGGTTCTAAAGCACATTTCGGTTCTTAGGATTCTTGAATGATACCATTTTCTATCATCCAATTGCGGTGTTTTGTAGCATGTCTTCTTCCATGATCATGTATTTCTAAGATTTCTCGTGTTTGTACATTGGATACCCAAGTTCATGACGCGTGGACTCCCATGTCTAGTCCATTATGGCGTATTCTCTTTGCAAACTATATTTCTTTTGAAAACAATTGTTACGATTTCCCCCAAAACTACGGCTAAATTTCCCAATTATGATATGTTGAATGAAGATCTATTGTGTATGTCGATCACTCTCAAATAGAGCGTATTTTAGGCTATCTTAGTGAACATAATTCTAGAATTAAGGGGTGAAAGAAAGCGTTAGTAAGAGTAATACAATGAAATAACTTAGAAAAATGGCATGCATTCATAAAGCAGCCTCAGAAGCACAGTTTAGCATTTTTAGCATAAATCTTGAGTAAACTATGCCTAATCAATGCTATTGGCAGGATAGTTCAACTGCACAGCAGAAAGAACCATCAGCACGAACAATAACCAAAATCGCAAAAAGGCACGAATCCAAAATGAAAACATGTTCGAAAAAAGACACATCGTAAGGAATTAATCGAGAACCAATAAAGTAATCAAGGCGGTGTCACTCAAATAAATTCTCGCAGAAATCAAGGAAATTTGCATTAATGAAGATTTCACAGCTCACCTCGACTTGTCGGCTAAGTAATTCACTTATATAAATACCAAGGCAGAGAGCCAAGAAAGGTGAGCTGGTCGGTTGGCCATGAAGCCTCTTGCGGAGAGAACTAAATGGTGATGTCGCAGGATTCGATGACAAGGGGACTGCACATCTTCAGCCGTGCCAATTCTAATTTACTATTTTTATTAAGAGTAGCTTGTAGATTTAAACATTTCTTAGATGTAATAAAATCGTCTTGTTTAACTTCTATTTGATGTTTATTTCTATGGTTGCGCTATAGGAGTTTATGTTTACTATTCTTGAATAGGAGTATGCTAAGAGCGTAGGTCATTGAGTTTTACACTACTGCATGTTAATTTATATATATATATATATACATACATATATTTATATATATATATATATACATACATATATATATATATATATATACGTCGATTACCTACCCACGCATGTACCTTGTGGTGAGTCGGAAGAAGGAACTGCATGTTGACCCAATATGCTACATTAGGTCGTGTGAACGTCTGTTCACTATTTAGAGTGTTAGGAATAACCTTACTGATTCTTGTGTTGCCATGTGCTAAGAATTGAGTTCACAGCGGAAGTTGGTTTTGTCATAAATCATTAAGTGCAGAAGTACTTATTTGTTAAGGAAGCAAGGCTCTCTTTAACTAGCTCGCGCACTTATCATCTTCTAGGATTGATAGTTAGCATTACTCGTTCCATCATATTTAATTTCAGCATCATATTTATCTTAGTATCATATTCATTTACACAATTATTTCGCAAAACAAACCACGACAACTTATCCAATTCATGCTTTACTTTTATGCACGACTGTAACTTAAACAATATTAGTTCTAGACATTAATCTCTGTAGGATCGATAAAATTATATACTTATTACTTACTGTAATTCCCGACCACGTATATTTGCGTGTAAGTGATTCCGAATTACACTTAGCATAAGTTGACTTCGAATTAATTATTATACAATATATCAGAACCGGAATTGCCTGTCATATGTCTCCTCCGTATAGCCTGATTACTGATAAAAACATGGTTTTCGTAGAGTGATGTTGCTATTCCAATATTGGCTTGCAAAATGATTGTAAGCCATCTTTCTCTGTTGTTGCTTGTGGTGATATATTGAAACTTCTTCCATGTTGGTTGTCGCGCCTTGAATTATAGGTTCCTCTAAATTACAAGTGTTCAACCTTGTGTCAATAAAAAAATACTCTAAAATTAAGAAACCTAACTCTAAATAATCAATCCTTGGCAACAATGCCCAAAACTTGGTCTGTGATTATTCGACACATTTAAATCTATATATTGAATGAATTCTAAGCTTAAACTAATGCTAGTGTCGGCTTCAAAATCTTTTTCACGCAAGTATACGTAGTCAAAAATGCAGCAAGTGATAAGTATCTACTATATCGTTCTCCATAGGGATTGATGTCTAGACTTAATTTTACTAATTTAAGAGTTGTGCAAAAATATGTAAAAAAAAGATAAGTTGGTGATTGTTTTGGGTTTTCAAGATTCTAAATGCAATGTAAATAAGCAATGGTAAAAATGTGGATGTAGAAGATGCTAATCATGCGATAAAGGGAAGTTAGATTTCATATTTCCTATTCTAACAAGAGCTTTCGCACTCATTGATTTATGGCAAACCCAGATTCCGCTGCGGTTCATCATACTCGCTTCTATGTGACGCATGCGATAGTAGTGTTATTCCTAACCCCTTAAATAATGAGAGAGACCCCACCCTCTAATTGAAAGCGGGAAGCCGCGAGCGATGACTTATTCTCCTACATAAATAGCTTTTGGAAATCTTACCCTAAAAAGATCTACTAAATTCATCGAGTTGTTCCAAAGAATCAAAACGTCCTGTTATTAATGGAATTAACCTATCTTAGCATACTGGATCATCTGACAGCTCCATTTTATGATTTCACAAAAGTTTAGCACATGCAGGTAGCTAATTGACACATACTTGAAATGAAAATGCAGTAGTGAAAATTTCTACTACCCGCAGTCCTAAAATGCATTCTACATACAAATTCTTACCAAAGCTTCTGACCTAATGAAACATAGAACAGAACAACAAGTGATGATGAGAAGTTTGAATTATCATTACTAAACATTGGCTATAGATCTATGAACTATCCTAACTAAATAAATAGAGAAATAAAAAAAAATGAATTGGTTGGGCTACGGAGATGTGCAAACTCCTTATCATTGGATCCTACGAACACCACCAGTTGTATTCTACATGGTCTTCTTCCTGTGTGTCTTGGCTTCTTGCCAGCCGACCAGCTCATCGATTACAATTTATTGCCTTCTATAAATAGTGATGAATTGCTTTGCTAGTAAGTTCGGATGAGCTAGGAAATCTTCATTAATGCTGGAATCTCTCGATTATCGTTGGGATTGATTGCTTGTTTAATTTTCTGTTTCTTTCCTTGTTGACTTGATTCTTCGAATGCGACTGTTTTTTGAATGTGTTGTGTGCTTTTTCCTTTTTCCGTTCACATTAAGTTCGTTGCCACGTGTTCTCTTTCTGCATTCTACATTATATATAATTCTTTAGCACAATTTATTCGTTCTTTGACTTAAAATTTCAATGCTTACCTTTTCTATATTGAATCGTGGATCTATGAAATTTCTAACAGTTTAAATTGCAATTTGTTCTTAACTATTCAATTATGTCCTCTGAACCTTAGAAAAATACAAATTAAAGTAGCCTAATTTATGTTCTATTTGAGAGCTTTCACTTTGTCTTGTACTTCCGTAATATTCCCTTTATCAAAAGAAAAAAATTCTTCTTCCCAAGCTTTTCCACCGACTATGATTTCCGTTCACAGCAAAAGAACTTTCACAATCCATATGGGCTCTCCCCTCATGATGATGAAATCTCCTTAAGTTGAGGCAATACCTCTCACGAAAACCTAACTTTTAGAAAGAGGCAAAAGCTTCTAACTTTAGAAAATTTTCATGTATAAACTTTTTTTAACAATACTTATTTACTCATGAATGAGTAGGCAAATACTACTTAGATGGTATGTGGCACCATTTGTGCCACAAAATTTATAAACAAAAAATATTAAAAAAATAATGGAAGTAGGATATGTCTACTCAATCAGGGTGTGTTTGGGCCCTTAGTATGTAAACGGGCGAGTAGGTTATAATAACCTGATAGCTCTAAAATAAAGCATTATTTGAACCATCATTATAGGCATTTCAAGAAATTTATAGGAAACGGTTGAATGAATTAAAAGCTGAAATACGGGATAACAGATGTAAAATCAATATGCATTTACACTCTAGAAAATGAGAAAAGAATTGTAACATAAGAAGCATCAACACATCCTTCTATTCTATATCCCACCAATTACACTAACTCATCAATTGTCACATAGGTTCTAAAGTAAGGAAAAACTCTCGCATTTGGATAAAGCGGCGAGTTAAGCACTTAGTCGCTACAATACTCTGTCGCTGCAAGAATATGTCGCTATGAAGGAATACAATATTACACAAATCTAGGATTTTCGAATAAGTGAAGATTGGGGAAAAAATGAAGATATTTTAGATCATTCCAAACCGTGTTTCCCAAGTAATTACCAAGCCATATATAAAGTCACAAATGAACCCCTAGATGTGTTCCTTCCTCTGAGAATTATCCCACCGCACGAAAATGATGACTGAAAGACGTTTGGACTTTGATAGCTCTAAATAATAGCACTTTTTAAGCTTCCTAAACTCTGCATTCTATTCATTAGTAAGCAAGCAAACAACATAAAAAGGATAGTTGATTAACTATATTCGTAGTTATCGTGCATAGCACGTACAGACTAGGAGTTTGCAAATAATGGGCTTTTAGAAGTAAAACACGCGCATAAGAGCGAAAACTGTGTTTGATGCTTAGAACTCGCTAACGTATTTTAATTTTTAGAAAACCATTGTCGATGTAAAAGAAGACTGAAGTGGACGAGTAAAGGAAATAGAAAAGGAAAGGCTGGACGACAATCGAATTACGAAATCAATAGAACCAAAAAGGAAACAATCATCAAATGAATATTCTAGACAAAATATCTGCGTAAAGATTGAACGTGGTCAACAAGAAACCTCAGACTCTATAAATTGTGGATGAATCGAAGAAGAAGGTGTGCAAGTTTAGAGAGGATACTACCGTTGATGAGCGTTCTAGACCCCAAGGTCTCTTGGGAGATCTAGGCGGATTTTCTTTCATCTGTAGTCCCAGAAGAACTTAGTATCACTCAGTGTTTGGTAAAAGAAGACTTTGTTGGCAACAATGTTTGCAATTCTATCGACTCCATAGATAGTTTAGCTTACCATTTAATTCATTGTAGTTTGCATTTCATATTTCATACTTTGCTTTAACGCATTTCATAAGAGTAGTTTGTAATGCTTTCTTGAAGTTAATTCTATGAGTTCTTTGTTTCAGATTTGATCTCATGTAAGCAATTTACGGTTAGCTTTAATATTAAGAAGCAACCTTAGGAGAACTATGTAGTGTTATTTTCTAATTTAAATGTCAAGTAAAGAGGGGAAAATAGTAAGAGCGAGGTTGATTTTATTTATCACAGGTCGATTGACGGTCCACTCCGAGAGTGCTTAGCATTTGCCTTGGAAAAATGGAATGTTAAGGGCTTAACCTCACCGTAATCACTAGGCAATACTTAGTCTTAAGTATTTAAGAGAGGAGTTAGGGATAACCATCTCACTAGCTACATATGCAATGCTTGGGCTTAAAAGTAAATCTACGAGTAATGTATCGGCATGTTGCAGTCAAGTACTCTGGAATGGGGCTTGAAGATGAAGTTTAGTATGTGTTAAATTTCTCATGACAACTTAACTTGCTTTAAATTGAATTGTAATGCGAACGTCTTTTATTTAGTTAATTAGTTTGAATTAGACACTTAAGTTAATTTAGGAAATCGAATAAATATGAATGTGGGTGAAAGATTTTATAATGTTGTTTAATCATTGAGCATGCGTCGGTTAGCTACCAACGCATGCTAGCCTCCAACTTACTCGGAAGAGGAACTTGGCAGAAGACTCACTAGGTTACGTTTAGTTTGGTGTAAAGTTTTTTGCATCATTAAATGGGATTAAGGTTAATCTTGCTAGCGCGTACGAAGCCCTGAGCCTATTTTTGTAGAACTGTAGTGGAAACTAGGTTCTACACCATCAAATGTGGAAGTATTTGCGTTGTAAGGGAAGTATGATTTCGTCTCACCAAGCAACGCATGCATGTTTGTTCCTTAATCTAGTTGATTTAAAGCATTAGTATTAGCATTAACATTAACATAGATTTATTTATTTAGAACAAATCAACAACCTTTCAAATCCATTCTTGTTTTTTACATTCGACCTTTGACTTATATTGATGCGCTACAAATTCTCTGTGGGATCGATAAATTATATACTTATTACTTATTGCACATTGACCGCGTATACTTGCGCGTAAGCGATTCCGAGTCACATTTAGCATTAGGTTTGCTCCGAATTAATTACTGTACAAATATATCAGCACCTGGAACTTAGGTCAGACGTTTGATGACAAGAACCAACGAATTTTAAGAAACCGCCATTCTTACTATTCACAATAATTTTTACTTTATTTTTCAGCATTATAGAAGTAGATTGTATTTGTTTCATTGTGCTTAAAACTCTATTTTTCTGAATGCATTATTGCCATTTTTATCCAATTGCTCATTGTTCCTCTTACATTATGTTTAACTAATTAGTTAGTGAATGGTAAGGGAACGAGTGTAGAAGCATGTGTTAGGAAGACTTGGAAGTTTATGTCTTTATCATGTTAATTGAATTATAATAAACGCATGTCGATTAGCTACCCACATATGCTCGCTTATCAGTGACCCCAGAAGGGAAGTTGATAAGAGTACCATGACATGATACATTAGGATAATACAAGATCTCTTGTGTAGTTGAGGAAGAGTTAGGAATAACGATCCTACTAGTGCATACAGACTCGGGTGCATGGTATATATGGTGATTCGTAAGTGAAGCTGAAATCGTAATAAATGAATGAATACAAAAGTAAATATTAGAAATAGGGAAGTATGAAGTCATAGCTTTCCACGAAAAGCTTACTATCTGCTCCGCATTTTGCTCTTATAACCAAAGCCTTAGTTATTTCTTACATTTAGAAAAATCACACCAACAAAACCCCCAATCCAGACCTTTGCTTTAGCATGACTCTTAAACTAATAGTCTAATCCTAGACATCAATTCCTATGGAGAACGATATGTAAATACTTATCACTATTGTACTGTTGATTGTGTATACTTGCGTAGAATGCGATTCAAAAGCGTAGAATCTTAAAAATAATGTCTTATACTTAGAATTTACCTTGGACCGCACTGAATTATCGCATCATAACCCAACCGATGTTTAAGGGGGCCGTTTAAATAAACACCATATGACATATAATTTGTGCACCCGAATGCTAAATTTGTCACCACTAGTTTTGCTTAAACTGCCACTATTGATTACTCTTATACGTCGATTTCTCTCTATTTTCCTCTTTTTAAGCATTCTTTTTTTTTCTTTTTTTAATCTTTCTTTGGTTTTGATTTTCTTTCTCTACTTCTAACTTAATAGTCAACAATGAAGGAAAATGATGGATAAAAGAAGGGAAAACTTGAGGGGAAATTGAGTGTAATGTAAAGAAATTGAAGTGTTGGAGATGATTGAGTGGGGTATTCTGTTTTTTTTTTTTTTGATTGTTAAAGAAGAGAGGGTGGCCTTGAAGCATTGAGAGATTATAATTTCAAAGAATCCCAAAGTTGAAGTTGATGATGGAAGATTTTTCTTTAATTCTCCTTTCATCTCACTTATTTATGTGTCTGTAATTTAGAAAAATATATACTTTTTAGATTGGAAAGAGAGGATGAGAAAGAAGGAGGAAGAAGAAGAAATAGGGGAGGTAAAAACCCCTTTTTTTAATCCTAGTTTGATTTTCTACTGAATTGGAAAATAATATTTTAATTAAAAATAATATTTGTTTTTAAATTGATTCACTTTTAAATTGGTTGAAAGTTTTTTTTTTCTTTTTGAGAATTCATTTTTTAAGGGTGAGTATGAAGGTACATAGTAAGAATCTCCAACCAGAGTACAATACACAAGTCATCACATTATTTAGCATCCTAGCAATACATGCAAACCTATTGTAAGAACTCGACCCAAAAAGTGGTCATAAACATAGGTTCTTACTCAGCATGCATGTGTCAAAAGTAAATAAATACATTTTAACATAAATATCTCGCATAATAAAAATATTCACTTCTGAGGAACCTATTTTGAAACAATTAAAACATCACCTATTCAAAACATATAAAAATAACCCTGGCCAGAGTACAATTTCAAACATCCAGAAAACAGTTTCCAAAACACAACTTCAGGTTCCAAATGAAATCCTACGGACTCCGTGTCCAACTACATGCTGAATAAAATAAATAAAGACTTAAATAGAAAACAACAGAGTACCGGCAACTCCCATGATCATTCAGCTCCCTCCACTAGCCGTCCCAAGTTACCTAGTGGAAAACCACAGAAAATAAGGGTAAGTACGAAGGTACTCAGTAAGAATCTCCAACTGGGGTACAATACGATACATCAATCATCTAGCATCCTAGTATACATGCAAACGGTTACCAACACAGATCTTTGCTCAACGAGCTGATGGGGCGAATTCCGGAATCCTCGGAAGTCTCCTACTTCCGGCTTAGTGACTGGCTCTCCTAACCAATCCTAGAGACATTATCGAGGGTCTTTCTCCCTCGGCCAAATGATCAACTCAAAAGCTGATCCCAAATAGATGTCAGACACCCTCAAGGGTCTTTCTCCCTCGGCCAAATGACCAACTCAAAAGCTGATTCCAAAAAGGTGTCCTCGAAGGCCTCTTACCCTTGGCTAAAAAGTTCCTATGACAAACGGGAGAGTACCCGAAGTCTGGCTCTAAACTGGAACGGAAGTGGTGTACTCACGAACATTAGCCCAGGGGAGCTCTCCGAACCAATAACTAACGCGTGTGTGCGCACCGCATGCTGCTGCAAACTGCGTAAATGTGGGGGCCTAGGAAAAAACTATGTGGTTCAGGTATGCATGCCTAAAGACTCGGAAGCGGTGTCACTGATCTACAGTAATGCGAGATCCTCGACACTCATCTGTAGCAACCTCTACCACCGACGCCTAAAACTAAGAACCGACCAGGGTAGACTTACATTGATGGCTAGGTCTGCTCTATAGTAGGCTACAAATTAGGCTTATGCCAATGCGGGAGCTAATCTGCACCGGCTGTCGGGGGCAGAAGCAAAGTACGTTATGCTACTCACTAATCGCGACCTGTGGGGACAAAGTATGTTATGTCCGCTCTCAGCCTCTGTATGATGACAACCTGAAAAATTCTATCTAAGTTTTCAGAGTAAACGATTCCTAACAGTTCAAACATGCTCAACAAGAACATATATAACCTAGCATGATACTACGAACTTAAAGCTGGAATCACAGAACATGTTGGAAGGAAAAACCTAACATGGCACTAACATGTAGAAACATAGGTAAATATGCTAGCAGAGATCAATCAACAAAGCAGTCCTACCCACTAACATGCTCATAACAATCAACAGACATACAAGGTACGATCAAGATATATTACAGGGTCCACACAACCCCGGTAAGAAATCTTTACCTAGAAAACAAGCAGTAAAACAACAACAATGTAATATGCTCATTGAGCTGCAGAGTCTCACAACTTATCAATATCATAAGCATATACATATTAAACCTAGCTAGCTAACAACCGAACTAGGAACTAGAAGCAAGGGATTCGAGAAACTACCCCACTAGCAACACTAGTGCTCTCGACCAAGCGCTATGGGGATGACCAACGAAGCTCTCGGCTAGGGTACTCTCAGCCACCATACTTAAACAAAGTGTTCTCGGCTAGGGCATCACAAACAAAAAACACCGTCACAAGTTAGCTCTTGGCCAAGGAGCAAGCAACACAACCAACCAAAGTAACCTTGGTTCACGGCTAGGGCCAACAGAAACTCACCTCGGCAACAAAGGTCTTCTCGGCCAGCAAGAATGCAAAAAAGAGGATGCGGCTTTCTCGGGAACTCGGCTAGAAGAAGCTTGCGGCTAGGGTTGGTGATGGTGGTGTGATCTCGGCAACAAGGCTAGATCAAGATCAAGATTTGGGGTGCTAGTGTGTTCGACAATCACAAAGAGGGGAAGAATAGGGTTTCGACAACACAAGGTGAATGGAGAATGGGTGCTTGGCTAGGGAGAAGAAGAAGAGAGAAGAACTCTCTCTCAGCTAGGGCTTTCTTGTGGCAAGACTAAGAGCAAAAGGAGGAGAAGAAGTCGTCAATGGATGGGGGAGATGTGCTCTAGGCAAGGCAAGCAAGCAAACAAGAGAGGGGATGAGGAGAATGAAGTGCTTGGCAAAAGGAGAGGAATGGAGGAAAGAATTGACAAGAATGGTGGGAAGGAGAAGAAGAAATTTCAAAACCAAGGCTTCTCTCTCGTGAAGATGCGGCTACCGGAAGGAAAGAAAATACGATTTCCTTTTCTTTGATTTTGTCGATTGAAATCCTGGCCATCCCCCCTTTGAGTCCCAGATGCAACACATTTTACCTCTCTTTTTCTTCTTTTTCAAAACAAGCCTCCAACGGCTAGCTGGTCACAGGTTCGAGTCCCAGCAGTAACACCATTTAATTTTATTTTTCTCTTATAACCCGGAAGTCCTCCAAATGCATTACAACGCTGGAAACCTGAAACCGAAAGATAACCAAATTCTGGGAATAATAGAAACAGCCCTGAAAACCTGGCTATCTGCAAAACCAGCCCTCGGGGCAAAATGACCAAAATGCCCCTAAGGGCTAAAATTGCCCTAACGGCACAACCGAACAACCGAATATCAAGCCGAATATACCTGGGAAACTGGAATAGAATTCTAGGTCGTTACACCTATCAACTTTCAGTCTAAACTTGAGTTATTAATATTGTAACAGTCCAGTTTTCTATTCCAGTTTTCGAGGTGCCTTCGGGTCAAGATTAGGTTGTTTGGTTGGGTCTTAGAGCTGTTTTGACCCTTGGGGGTATTTTGGTCTTTTGGCTCTCCAGGCAGGATTTGTGGATTTTTTTCAGGGCTTCGAGGTAGCTCCTACCTTTGTCCAGGCTTGTTAGTGGTTGGTTGCGAGTCCCGAGGTGTTTGGGCTAGTCGTTTGGAAGCTCGGTTGTGGTTTGGGCTTTGGCAAAGTGATGGTTAGTTGTGTGCTTCCTTTGGGATTCGAGCCCAGGCCCTTAGTGTTGTTTTGGGAGTTGGCTTTAAGAGAGTTTTATTTATTGGAAAAGGTCGCTTCAGCCGGGTCTCGAAGGAGGAAGCCGAGAAATGGGATTTTAAGGATTTTAAGGTTTTAATTTGGATAAGGATGGAAAATAGGATTAAAAATCTCATTTTTCCTTTTATTTTCCCATTTTTCCCTTTTTTCTCTCTCTCTCTCTCTCTCTCTCCCCGAGCCTAGCGCAGCCCCTGCTCGCCCAGGTCGCCCAGCCCGAGCTAGCCCAGCCCCTGCTCGCGTCCCCCGAGCCCCAGCTCGCCCGAGCCTTGCCCAGCCCAGGTCGCCAACCCGCGCCATCGCCCAGCTCGCGTCGCCCGAGCCCCTGCTCGCGCAGTGTCGCGTCGCCCAGCCTCGAGTCACCTCGCATAGTATCGCGTCGCCCAGCCCCGAGTTGCCCCGCACAGTGCCGCGTTGCTCGTCCCCGCGCCAGGCCGTCCCGTCCGCGCCCGTGTCGCCCAGATCCGAGCCGCCCTATGCCGAGTCGCGCATCCTGTAGCCGTTCCTGTAGCCGTTGCGTCGTGTCGCTCGCGCCAACCCCCCCGCGCCGTCCCTGTGCCGAGCCGCGCCGCTCGCCCTCACCCAGCCGAGCTTTGGCCCGCGCCC
Organism: Sicyos edulis; assembly: GCA_036507275.1. Taxonomy (NCBI): domain Eukaryota; kingdom Viridiplantae; phylum Streptophyta; class Magnoliopsida; order Cucurbitales; family Cucurbitaceae; genus Sicyos; species Sicyos edulis. Next base: position 10,095,256 of record CM071851.1, read on the forward strand.
GCGTGCCCCTGTGTCGCCCGCGCACTCATCCGCGCGCAGCCCAGCGCCCAGCCCTGCGCCCATTTGCGCCCCTCAGCGCCCAGCAGCTGCCTCGCCCGTGCAGCCGGCTCGTTCGCGTGTCAGCCGCTCCTCGTGAGTTGCTCCCGAGCCGAGCCCTGTTTATTTTATTATATTTAGGCCTATTTTATGATTATTGATGTGTTTGTTTGGCTCGCTATAGGTTGCTCGGGTTCGATCGCAGTTAGGTTTATTGTGTGTTTTTGCCTTCCGACCAGGTAAGGATTTCTTACCGGAGTTGTGTGGGCCCTGCGATATTTTCATGATATGCCTTGTATGTTTGCTGACTGTTATGAGCATGTTAGTGATAGGGCAGCTTTGATTGATCTCTTGCTAGCATGTTTGCCTGATTGTACATGTTAGTGCCATGCTAGGTTTGTTCTTCCAGCATGCTTATGATTCATGCTTTAAGTTTGTAGTATTATGCTAGGTAAGTGTGTTTGATGTCGTTTATTGTTTGCTAGCCAGGAATCATTTTCTTTGTACTCTTAGATAGTATAGTAGGGTTTGTCATCATCCAGAGGCTGAGAGCGGACACAACGTACTTTGTCCCCACTGGTCGGGAGTAGAGCGAAGCATAACGTACATTGCTTCAGGGGTTGAGAGCGGACATAACGTACTTTGTCCCCACAGGTTGGAAGTAGAGCAAAGCATAACGTACATTGCTTTTTTTCTCCCCCCCTCCCGGGCCGCCGGTTGTGGATTTAGCTACCCACTTCGGCATAAGCCTAGTTTGTAGCCTGCTAGAGCGGAACCCTGCCAACGGTGTAAGCCTACCTTGGCCGGTTATTAGCTTCAGGTCGGTGGATCATGCTGCACAGATGAGTGCCGAGGGCCTCGCACTACTGTGATCAGTGACACCGCTTCCGAGTCTTAGGCATATGTACCTGGCCCGCGTAGTTTGTACCTAGGCCCCACATTTACGCCGGTTGCAGCAGCATGCGGTGTGCGCGCACACGCGTTAGGCGCCGGTTCGGAGAGCTCCACCGGGCTAATGTCGTCAGTACATCAGTTCCTTCCAGTTAGAGCCAGACTTCGGGTACTCTCCCGTAAGTCTAGATTTGCAGCGAGGGTAAGAGGCCCTTGAGGACACCCCTTTGGGATTGGCTTTTGAGCTAATCATTTGGTCGAGGGAGATAGACCCTCGAGGGTGTCGGACATCCTTGGGATCAGTTCTTGAGCTGATCAATTTTCTGAGTGAGAGAGCCTCGGTGATGTCCCAGGATTGGTTATGAGAACCAATCATTAGGCCGGAAGCAGGAGACTTCCGATGATTCTAGATCTTGCCTTGTAAGCTCGTTGAGCTATGATCTGTGTTGGTAGCTGTTTGCTTGCATGCTTGGGTGCTAGATGACTGATTGTATCGTATTGTACCCCGGTTGGGGATTCTTACTGAGTAATTCGTTACTCACCCTTATTTTTGTGGTTTTTTCCACAGGTACCATGGTGTGAGACAGGATGGCTGGAGGAGGAGCTGTGATCATGGAAAACCCGTTGTTCAACTCTGAGTCTTGTTTATGTTGTTATGATTTAAATGTCCTCTGAATGCATGTAGTTGGGCATGGAGCCCTAGGGTATTTTCTGAATGTATTTCCGAAATCTAGCATTGTTGTAACTATTGTAAAGCTTGTATGTTTTAAATAAATCTATGATCAGAGTAAGTTTTGTAAATGTATTTGTCTTGGAACAGGTGCTTGGAAACAGGGATAGGTTTCAGGAATTTTATGTTGACTTTTTAAATGGATGTTTTATGTTTTAGTTTTTACTTAGAATCCGAACACCATTTTGCAAATTTTCTGTAGATTTGTATGCATGCATTGAGGTAACGGCCTATTTTAGAACCCCTTTCGGCCGGGTCGTTACAAATATAACTCCCAAAATCGAGAGTTTGTAGACTCTCGACCTAACAATCAGTTCACCACACTAATCTCAACACTTGTGTGGGACGGTCCAAATGTTTGGCTCTAGATAGATACAAGGAATGGTCTACTAACGACACTAGCCCGATGGAGCCTTCCTCTCGGCATCTAGTGCGTTTGCATGCACACCGCATGTTACTAAAACCAACTAAATATAGGCCTACAGAGACTACACTGGTCTAATTCCACATGCATAACACGACTCAGAATTGGTGTCCACTGAATCACAAACGGTGGGAGTCCCTCGACATCCTACTGAGGCAGCCTGTTCATACCCAACACCTGAAGCTAAGGAAACTCCCATGGTAGGCTTATACCATGATCAGAATCCCAGCTCTAGTAGGCCTCAAAACTAGGTTATACCGGGGGCGGCATGTTACATCACATCCCTGTGTTTGAGAAGGTGGCATGTTACATTACATCCTCTCAAAGCCTCTAGATGATGACAACCTAACAAGATATATAGTTCTAGGAATTCTACATGCTTAGTTCCCTAACAGATAACAAAACATATCAAAAGATAACAATCATCTCTAGTAGGATACTAATACATTCAACATTGTAATTGATACATGCTAGAACACAAAGACAGGTCATCATCTTAACAGGTTATCTACCTATACATGCTTGGGAATAGTAAATCACATATAGAAACAGATACAATCATAACGACAGGTGCATGGTCCACACAACCCAGGTAAAAAATCCTTACATGATCAGAAATACAGAACATACAATAATTTGCTGCTTGTGTTGCAGATATCAACACCAACAAGCCAAAACACAACCTAGATAAATATATATCAAACCAATCAATAATTAATCCAGACTAATTAAATTAATAGGGAACTCAGGGAACATGAATTACCCAACTCTTGAATAGGCGGGCTCAGATGCAGTCCTGTAAGCGCGAGGGATGCGGGTGCGCACGAGGCTGCGCAGGCGTTGGGCTGGTGTGGTCGTGGGACTGCACGAGCGAGGTTGCGACACGACTGTGGCGAGGCTGGGCGTGTGCAGACGTCAGCAGCTGCGAGCGTCGACGAACAGGTGCTAGCGCAAGTGATAAACGAATGTGCAGACGATCGACACGGTGGCAGGCTATCGACCGAGGCATGAATGTGGGCGTACGACTGCATGTGAAAGGGTGAGGGCACGACGTGGGTGTGCTACTGTAGAATCGATCGACATTAGCGAGGCGTGGGCGGCGAAGGCAGGGGCTGAGCTTGCGTAGTGAAGGTTGCGATCAAGGGAGAAACGTATGAGAAAAATAAGAAGGAAACTCTTTGGCTTTTCAATCGACAACGAATGAATCCTCAAATTAATACATCGATAAATAACCCTTAGCTTGGACACGTGGCAGTCATCCAGAAAATGAAAATCTAACCCCTAAGCCCTAAAAACACAGTAATAACTCAGAAGCTCATTAAATCAATAAACTTGCAATAAGGATGAATTTACCAAAATACCTCTTAAGGCCAAAACTGTCATAACGACCCAACGAATCAACTGAACTAACTGAAAATCATACCTAGAAACTGTGATGAAACCCGAGTCATTATAGAGGGTATTACTGATCTCAAATAAATGAGAGTCAAATATAGATTTTCAAGATGGAGATCGAACCCGTGACCATGGCATTGAACTTAATTTAGAGATGTCCATGGAATGGGCGGAGCCGGGGAATGAGTTCCCCGTCCCCGTCCTTGCCACTAAAATCAATTATTGTCTCGGCGAAATTTATCGTTTTTTAAAAAAATTTTGCGTGGATTCACTATAGAGAATGGGCGGGGATTGGGTTCCTCGCGGAGAATTTTCCCATTTTTTATTCACTTCTTCTAATCTTGATTTAATAAGAATTTTTTCAATAATATTTTCCAAGTAGATAAGTTTTCATGGAAAAATATGTATTAATTTTCATTTAGATAGTTAATTATTCAAAAACAATATTTATTTAAATAAATATTTCTACAAAAAAATGTTTATAAAGATTTAATAGGTAAAAAAGAGAAAAATATAATTTTTAAAAATAAAAAAATAAAAAATGTAATTGGGACGGGGATAATAAATGCATTCCGCGTTTGCGACTCCGTTTAGTTCTTGGAAATTTTTTTTCCTTCTCACTCCCTACCTAAACGGGGATTTATGGTCCCGGACAGGTCTTGATCCTTCGCTATGGGAAAAATAGACATCTCTAACTTAATTAGTTTTTATGGGGAAACAATGAGTTTACTATCCCTTTTATTGGATTATTTTTATTTTTAAATTTTTGAAAACATATAAAATTGGATTATAATTTGGGGCAAAAGAATGGTTTTTGGTCTGCTAAGGATACGAGGGGCATGGAAACTGACAGTTTGGCATATTTGTCCATTAAAAAAGAAAATTCTGAGTGGGCTCGCAAAAAGGTTTCTTCTCCACTCCTCAAAACGGCTCGCCAAGTAAGCGACAGTCCTCGTCTTCCCTTCCCCATTTTTCCCCTACGCGTTTTTCACTTTTCACCCTCTCATTCTCTGCCAATCTCAAAAGCTTAAAACCCACGAACCCATAACATCAATTTTCTTTTCAAGGGAATCCATAACCATGGCTGTTACCCTTTTCAGATTACCCTTTCTCCTTCCCCTTCTCGCCATTTTTCTTACTTTAACAGGTTTGCTTCTTCTTCTTGTTCTTTCATGGGTTTGATTTTTCTCTTCTGTTCTAATCTTGTTTTTTCATCAATGGGTGTTAGTCTGTTTGTTTGTTTTCACAATCGTCTCTGTTTAGAAGAATCGCTCTCTTTTTTTTCTTGTTTTTGTGACTGATTGATTCTGGAATTTGTTTCTACTTCGTTGGATTTGATTATTGGTGAAATGGTAGTTTTGGTCCATGATTACTTTGAGTTTCAGGGGTTTGTTTCCCTCATTTTCTTTCATTTTTGATCGACGGGTGGATTTCAGTTTTTTGGGTCTTCTTTCTTGAACTTTCAATTCTGCAGTTGAGAATTTTTGGGTTTCATTCATTTTGCCCTATGCATGCATAGGATTCTGATTTTGAGAGTTTGAGGAGAAATCCCCTGTTTCTTCTTTATTCCGAAAGTGATATTTTTTTTATGCTATGTTGGTTTGATTTCTGAGATGAAATTCAGTGCGAAGTTAAAAGAGAGTGCGTAGTAATGGATAAGAAATGATGTTTTCCTAACACCGTTAAAAGGTTACATTCTTGAGGGTACTAATTCAGTTCATGGACCCTATTGGTTTTGGTTGTTGGGCCTCTTCTTTTTAATCATTTTTATTTGACTAGACTTTCAAGTACTGTTTGATCTTCAGATGATAATGCTGGTTTATGTATTTTCCCCCATTTTTTCTTATTTAATTTTCAGAAGCATATGATCCTCTTGATCCAAATGGAAACATTACTGTAAAATGGGATGTTATAAGCTGGACCGCCGATGGCTATGTTGTAAGTATTTATGCATCACTGTGTCTATTTCATGAGAATCAATGTTTTCTTTAATAGAAGTGTGGGGTATTATTGTCAGTGTGATAGCCTTTTGGGGTACAATATTGTCTAGTGAAATGTGGGTTTGGAGGCGATTTCTGTGTTTCAGTATAAATAGATAAAGCACTTTGTTGTATTTATGCATCTCTAAGGTATGCTCCACTGATGGTGCCCGATTCAAAACCCACTAAATGTAAAATCCCTTGTTGTCTTGTGGGTTCAAGCCTTGGGACGGATGTGGGTGCCCCTCGGATTGTAGGGGAGAGAAGCTTTGATTCTTAGTTATAGAAATAAAATAGATAAAGCACTTGGGCGCCATTTTTTAAAACACAGATGATAGGTCTCCCAGTGCTTGGCCTAGTGACGGGTGTGATTACCCTGGGTATAATGGAGTGAAACTCCGATTTCCTGGTTTTGAAAAAAAAAACACTAATGATAGTGCTATGAAATTTAGTTATCTTTTCCCTTTTTGTGCTTGCTTTTACATATGAAAGTTCACTCATATTTATGAATGCATAGGCCGTTGTTACTATGTATAATTTCCAACAATATCGTCATATTCAAACACCGGGATGGTCTTTGCAATGGAAATGGGCAAAAAAAGAGGTCATATGGAGCATGTTGGGAGGCCAAGCAACAGAGCAAGGTGATTGCTCTAGATACAAAGGGAACATCCCCCATTCCTGCAAGAGGGATCCAACTATTGTCGATCTACTGCCCGGAACTCCATATAACCAGCAGATTGCAAATTGCTGCAAAGGCGGAGTTCTCAACTCGTGGGCGCAAGATCCAGTTACTGCAGTTAGCTCATTTCAGCTCAGTGTTGGTGCAGCTGGAACCTCAAATAAGACTGTCAAACTGCCGAAGAACTTCACCTTAAAAGCACCTGGGCCTGGCTATACTTGTGGACCTGCAAAAATTGTTAAACCGACCAAATTCATTTCCTCAGACAAACGGAGAGTCACACAAGCCTTGAGTAAGTAAAGATTGGGGAGTTATTTACTTGTGCTAACTGCTATGTTCCTATTTTCTGTATTTAGCGTGGAGCTTCAAGTTGCTTCCAAATTCAATACCTTTCATTTCAAGAAATCCTTGTTCTCGTTCACTGATGTTTTGCTCCAAATCCTTGTTGTTCGTAGTGACATGGAACGTTACATGCTCATATTCACAATTTCTGGCCCAAAAAACTCCGACTTGCTGTGTCTCGCTTTCATCGTTTTACAACGACACAATTGTTTCTTGCCCTAAATGCTCTTGTGGCTGCCAATCCAACTTGAATGGAGCCCAAAGTTGTGTGGAGTAAGTTAACTGCCTCATATAAAACTATAAAGTAACATGACTCGAACTAATGCCAGCATGCTTATTTGCAGGCCAAATTCTCCTCATTTAGCCTCTGTTATAACCAGTGCTAGTTCTAGCAAGAACAATTTGGCTCCTTTGGTCCAGTGTACCAGCCATATGTGTCCGATCCGAGTTCACTGGCATGTGAAAATAAACTATAGGGAGTACTGGCGTGTGAAGATCACAATTACAAATTTCAATTACATGATGAACTATACAAATTGGAACATGGTTGTTCAGCATCCTAACTTTGACAATCTAACGCAGATTTTCAGCTTCAACTACAAGCCAATCAACCCATACGGAACAATAAGTATGATACATTTTCTTCTTGGAAACATCCTCTTGTTGTTCCTATTCTCTTTAGATTTAAATTGATGTACACTAAAATGTATACTTCTAACAGATGACACTGCAATCCTGTGGGGAGTCAAGTTCTACAATGATTTGCTCATGCAAGCAGGCCCTCTTGGGAATGTGCAGACCGAGCTACTTTTCCGAAAAGATCAATCGGCTTTCACATTTGATAAAGGCTGGGCCTTCCCTCGGAGGATCTATTTCAATGGCGACAGCTGTGTCATGCCGCCTCCAGAAGAGTATCCCTACTCACCAAACACGGGTTCGATGCAAGGCATCTCGTTGTTTACTACGCTATTGTTGGTTTCCCTTACTCTCTTGTCCTTTCATCATACAAGTGCATGACGTCCTCCCTTGTATGAGTCATTCTGAAGTTTTGAAGCGAATCAGTATGGCGCATATTCAAAAAATTGATGAATCATGGAGCTGGGGATGATATTTTTAACTACAGTCATTTCTTTTTTCTGTCAACATGAATAATAGTTTAGCGGCTATGTGTGTGCAGGTTAAAATCCCCTACCTCCCATTGTTGTTGAACTAAAAAAAAAACAACTTACAGCGTTCTTTCATGTGAACTTTCTGGTGATTTAATTCATTTTGTAAATGTTGTACTATATTACAGAAACTTTCTAATATTTCCATTCCGAGGTTGAGATACTGTTTAATTATCTGAACTTGGAACTTTTTTACATGGCAAATGTTTCTCTTTTATTTTTTGGCATTCCAACTTTTTACCTTCTTTCATAGAAGATATTGCTTGATATAATTAAATTTATTTTAATCTATAAATTTAGGTTTTTGGATTGATTGGTGGTTTAACATAATTCAACAGAAGATCATGTTGATGAATGGAAAAGCAGATAACAAGAAGAGAGAAGATTCTGAATATCAGTACATACTTGGAAGAGTTTTCTGTAAATTCTTCATTCATATGACATTTATCATTGTGAACTATCCAAAAAATGCTTGAGTAATGGTCATGTGATTTTGTTCCTACATGTAAAAAATATGGACACGTCCACTGAAAATTTACATTGCACTCTCTTTGAATTCAAGAAAGGTACTCAGCAAATAGCTAGCAGTAGGAAGATTAGCAGCAAAGCAATCAAAGTTGAGACGGCAATGGGCCTTTTGTGGGCCGTGTTCGGGAGGAACGGGTATGTGTCGGGTGGCGGAAGCATGCACTCGTCGCCATTGAAGTAAACTTTCCGAGGGAACGCCCATCCCTGCTTGAAGGTGAAGGTGTTCCGGTCCTTTTGCAGCAACACTTCTGACTGTACATTCCCAAATGGCCCTGCTTCCATCAGTAGGTCGTTGTAAAACTTCATCCCATAAAACATTCCCGTGTCATCTGTGTATATCAGGAGCAAAAATCCTATCTTAGTGTTCTGCTTTCGGTGAATGTCAATATATCAAGGGAAGAGCCATGATTAGAAAACAGTTTGTGAGTTTGATTCTTTTACTTACTGATTGATTCATAGGGAACTAGGGGTTTGTAGTCGAAGCTGAAAACTTGGGTTACATTATTCAGATTCGGGTGCTGGACGACGAGAGACCAAAGTGAGTAGTTCATCCGGTAGTTGAAGTTTGTGATGGCGATCTTCACCCGCCAATATTCCTTGTAATTTTGCTTCACGTGCCAGTGAACTCGAACCGGGCACATATGATGTGTGCATTGCAGCAACTGGGCATTGTCTTTCCTTGGTGTATTGATTCCAACCAGCTTAAGAATCTTAGAATCACTCCTACAGTCATTGAAACCCATCCATTATACATTTCAGATCTCATCAGTAACAGTGACAGTACTTTGAAAGAATGAGATTTGAAAGGGATAGTATTACTTGACACAGCTGTTCTTGTTTTGGCAACCACAAGAACAAGACGGACAAGATGTGATTGTATCGTTGTAGAAAGACGAGAAAGAAACACAGCAATTAGGATTCTTTCTAGCCAGAAACTGAGAGTAAGTGCATGTCACATTCCATGTCACTGCACAAAAAGAAGAAAAGATGACCAAATTACATCCTTAAAATCAGGGATGAAAATTAGATAGAAATCTGCAATGGACAAAATCTTACTCAAAGCTTGTGTTTTTCGGCGACGGTCGGGTGTGAGAAAAGTGGTGGAGGGCACAATCTTTGCAGGGCCACAAGTGTATCCGGGGCCAGGACCGAGCAAAGTGAAGTTCTTGGGGAGCTTGACAGTCTTGTTTGTAGTACCTCCTTGGCCAACACTGATCTGAAAGGCTGAAACAGCAGCTTCAGGATCTTGCCCCGAAGCAGCCACAACTCCACCTCTGCAGCAGTTTGCAAACTGTTGGTTGTAAGGAACTCCAGGCATCAAATCCACAACAGTGGGAGTTTTCTTACAACAGTGAGGAATGTTTCCTTTGAACTTGGAGCAGTCCCCTTGCTCGGTCGTCTGCGATCCCACCATCGACCATATCACTTCCTTTTTCGCCCATGTCCACCCCATTGTCCACCCGGGGCTCATAATGTGGCGGTACATTTGAAAGTTATTCAATGTCACCACTGCCTGTAAAATCATCCGATAAGAGAGAAATACAAATTTGTAAAATCATCACTACACCAAAAACTCAGACCAAGACCAACCACATAACCATCAGCAGTCCAAGACATGACATCCCATTTGATCGTAATGTTCCCATTTGGATCTAATGGATCGTAGGCAGCTGCAACCGAAAAACACAAGAAGATTAATCTCCGGAGCAAGGCGAGAAGTTCAAAATGACAGTTAACTCCACTTGGAATTAAAAAAACTCACCTCCATGAGAAAACATGATAAATAGGAAGAGAGCTGAAACAAACAACCTCATTGTCAATTCAGTTAAATCCTCCAATCTCGGTCGATTGAGTCAAGAAAACCGGTTTCTCGAGCAACGGTACAAATGAGGAAGAAGAAGAGGAAGGAGTATAAATGGAAAGGTAATGGTTGAGTTGTAGAAATGGCACACCAAAAGTGTTGTTGGTGTTGAAAGCTTTATAGAAGATTCTGGTTTTCTTGGTGTTGTTTAATTTCTGTTCAGTTCTGTTCAGTTCTGTTCAGTTCCCATAACGTGAAGCAAGAGCTAGGTGAGAAAAAATGGCGGGAGATCTGAAGCTGGAGAAGTTAACATCTCAACGGTACAAAGGTTGAAGATGAAGTTGACATGTAATGGAATATGGAAACTGCTTAGGCGTGGAAGTTACTCAAATGCCCTTTTTGTGGTATTTGCTCTGTGGTCTTTAATGTATAAAGAAATTGTACCTACCATGCTTTACTTCCATCTCAACCTTTCACCTAAGTGTTGATATATAATCACAGGTTTTTTCTTTTCTTGTTTTAAGAAGGATGTTATACTAAATATATATTGTTTCATAAAAATCTCATTAATCACTGATAAAATTGTTATCAATGATTTAGATGTTGATTGAGATAATGAGATGCTGGTGAATCTAGCATAAATAGACAAAGTATTACTTCAACAATGGTTGAAACTAATTCATTAAAGACAATAAACTCAAACAAAATATATAACAATAAAAAATTAAAACAAAGAGCAATATTTTGAGATCCGTCAACTTTGAAGGAGGTACTAAACAAAATAAATTGTTTTGAGAGTTTCAACACCCTCATTGATTTTTCACTTATTTTTATCATGGATAAATAAGACTCTAAAATGCTTAGATAATATAGCTAGTAAGCTTTCATATAAAAAGTAGAGATCGAAAAAGTGGGTAAGAGGGTGTTTTATATTGAGATCTACATGCTTTAAAAAAAGAAAAATGGTGCAATAATATGATTACCTTAAGCGGACGACACTCTTGTTGAACCACTATAATTTCGAGTGTAAGTTCTTCTTCTCTTTGCTTTTCTTTTCTATTTTAAGATTTACAAACCATTAGTATCAGAACCAAGTCTAGAACCAAGTCTAAAATTTAGATCTTGTAAAAATTCAAGAAGCAATGTCAAAGAAATTGAGAATTTTGAAATCTTGTTTCAAATAAACTTAAGAAAATATCATAATAAACAATTTTCCTTTTAAGTATATCATAACTGAACTTTTTAAACTCAAAATAATAGCAACAACTAAGTTTGAAATTGAAAATTTTAGTGGAAACTGAGAATTCACCCTATGTACAAAAAAAATCAAAATTATTCTTATTTCTTTGAAATCTCGTAAAGACTTAAAGATCCTAATACACTTTCACCGACAATCAACAAAGAAGAAAAATAAGACACGGAAGAAACAACAAGTTCTTCTTCTCCTCACTTTTATTTTCTATTTTAATATTTACAATTACAAAAATAAAACTAGGAGAAGTAACAACATTTCAGGCTTTCTGTGACGGAACTTTTCATGACGAAAAGTGTTGTTTTCAGTCGCGAAAGCCTATTGCGACAAAAATATTTCCGTCGCCAATTCTGTCGGGAAAAGCTCGTCAAGGTAGCCTATCATGACGGACACATTACTTCCGTCAGCCAAAATCCTCAATTCTGTCGGAGAAAAGGTTCCGTCGAGGTAGATATCTTTCCATCGTAGTAGGTCCCTTCCGGGATGGAAATTGATTCGTCGTGGTAGGTATCTATCGCGACGGAACGCTTCCGTCGCCTTAGCATTTTAGATTTTTTTTTAAAAAGAAAAATTCCATACCTTTTAATTCTTTACCAAAATACTTGAATACAAAATAAATTTAATAACATTATCATTCAACTCAAAATTTCATACAAAGTTTAAATGTCAAGTGTTACCAATCCAATACAAACTAATTCAACACAAAAGTGTGTACAAATGTTGCTAAAACCATAATTGAACACAAAATTTAAAGATCGATATACAAAGAAAATAACTAAATGTGAATGCACGATACCGCCTCCCATAATTGCGATTGTAGGTGACTACCTGAATCAAACAAAACAACTATAAGTCTTTAGTTTACAAGGTTTCTAAACTAAGATTAAGTCACTCTCAAGTACAAGTTACAAATTTAGAATCTTGAAATTCTATATACATTTCGGCAGCATAATGACGTGTTTTGAATTATTCCCAAAAAATTAAACTTGTTATAATACAAATAAAATATGGATTATAGCTAAATTTGGACAAACAAATAAATTACGTTATTTCACTTACATATCTATGTACATTTTAATTAAGCTTATAAAGGTTGGCACTACGAAAAAGTTTTTAAATGTTCCTATTTTAACGCATCATTACCGACATTCATCTCCCTAAAAAACTCTGTCATCTATGCTTCTGTAAGAACCCGACCCATCGCTAGCCAAGATATTGTCCGCTTTGGCCTACTGGCCTCACGGGGGAAAACGCATCTTGCTAGGGAAAGGTGTCCACACCCTTTATAAGGAGTGTTTCATTCCCCTTTCCAATCGATGTGGGATTCCCCTATGGGTTTCCACCTCCCCTTAGAGGTCCAGCGTCCCGATGGACCCTGCACACCGGCCCGATGCCTGGCTCTGATACCATTTGTAACAACTCAACCCATCACTAGCTAAGATATTGTCCACTTTGGCCCCATGGCCTCACGGATTTGTTTCTCCCCCATGGGGAAAACGCGTCTTACTAGGGAAAGATGTCTACATCCTTTATAAGGAGTGCTCTGTTCCCCTTCTCAACCGATTTGGGATTCCCTTATGGGTTTCCACCTCCCCTTAGAGGTTCAGCGTCCCGATGGACCCGGCACACCGGCCCGATGTCTGGCTCTGATACCATCTGTAACAGCCCGACCCATCACTAGCCAAGATATTGTCCGCTTTGGCCCACTGGCCTCACGGATTTGTTTCTCCCCCCATGGGGAAAACGCGTCTTCTTAGGGAAAGGTGTCCACACCCTTTATAAGGAGTACTTCGTTCCCCTTCTCAACTGATGTGAGATTCCCCTATGGGTTTCCCATCTTAGCTTGTTGACACGTCAAACAATAAAACAAACTAGAACTTAAAAACACACCACTTAAAACCATTGCCATAACTTTAATCAAAGTTATAATCCAAATCCAAATCACACATAGCAAACATAAAACAATCACTTACACAACCATAATCAAAGTTTAAAATATAAATACAAGTAAATCTAAAATTCAAATCAAAGATAAAACATAAAACAAACAATCTATTTATAAAACTTTAAACTAAGTGTACAAATAACTCATTTTCTTTACAAAAAAACATACATTTTGAAAACACAAGATAACCCATAATTCTTTAAAAACACATAACCCATATTCCAAAACTCATATCCCATAATTTATAATTTCAAAACTCATGACTCCCCCTAATACCATTTTCTCCCAACACATTTCATTTCTTCATAATTTCAATAACTAACTTTCTCTAAAACAATCACACAAAAATTTTGAAAACACGTAACTCAGAACTTCTAATACCATTTTCTCCCAATACATTTCATTTCTACATAATTTTTCAATACCACCAAATTTTCAACACGCATACTCTAAACCAAACCCATAAACAAAATCAAACATAAACTCATATCTTTAACTCCAAAAATTAACTCTAAATACATAGAACTATGTTTAAATAGATAAAAAAAATAAATTACAAGTAGGAGTGAAAGAGATGGACAACGAAAAAGGTGGTGGAGACGTCAGCGGTCACTAGATACGAAAAGGGTGGCGATGGTGGTGTCCGGAGATGGAGAAGATGGTGATGGTGATCGGAGACGACGAAGGTGGCGGTGGTGACCGGAGACGACGAAGGTGGCGGCGATGGTGAGTTGGGAGGAGGAGGAAAGAGGAAAAATTTGAAAAATTAGGGATTTGGAAAAAATGGAAAGATTGAGGGTAGTTGTATTTTTAAAGAGGCAATGTCAATGGAATTATTCCGTCGTAAAAGGTAGTTTATCGCGACGGAACTTCATCGCGAAAGGTAGTCAAATGCGATGGAGCTTCGTCGCAAAAGGTAACCTACCGCGACAGAAAAATTTTCATCGGCTTAGTTCGCATTTTTTCTCCCAAACAAAAAAATGGAGAGAAATGAAATTTCAACTGACGAAAAACTTATAGAAAAAAATAATAATAATAATTTATAGATGTAAAAATTTTAGTACAAAAATTAAACATACAAAAAAAAACTTATTCAAATATAGCAAAAGTTGGGAGACATTCTAAACTCACTTCCACATTAGAGCTACAAATTAATGACTAAACAGTAGTTAAGTGTAATTGATGACTTTAGTTAATAATAAAAAGAAATCAGGTAAAATTGATTGAAACCAACCGGTTAAACTGATGGAAGATAATAAAAGATAAACTACTCTATTATTTATGAAATATTTTTTAAAAATTATTAAAATAAAGTATGAATACTAGAATTTACTACTTATTACAAATTCTCATATATATATATATATATATATATATATATATATATATATATATATATATATATATTACTAATCTTAATGTTTAAAAAAGCCTCTAACCTCACAAAAAGATAATCTATAGATGAAAGATATCTACATGTTAAAATAAGTAGAGCTCTGATAGCATCTCTTGCTTCCGATCGATGTTGTTAAATAAAAATAAAGCATGCATCTACAGTAAATTAGTAATTGGTGTGAAATATTTATCTGAATAAATTATTTAAAAAAAATATAGCTAACCAATGATTAGGAAAATGTAAAACAACGTTATATTTAAATTATTTTTCTATTTTTTAGTTCAACAATTGCAAGGGTTGCGTGTCAAATTGACCATTAGCTTTTAATAGTATTTTTTTTTTTTTGAGTATATATTAGGAGAGCAGGGACAAATACCGATTTCCGGGCTCGAACTTATGATACTGGTGTTGAATTATTAATTAAGATGTGATTGTTTTAGAACATTAGAGTTAGCAATTTTTTACTTAAGAAAATAAGATTTAAAAATATTCTACCAATTCATGCCACTCAGACTTCCCAAATGTATCATAAATATTTGCATATAATAATAATAAATACTATGAATAACAACATTTTAAAAAAAAAATCATGTAAAGCTGTGGTGGGCTGAGTAAAAAGTATAAAAAAAAAAACTCATGCTCCAAATATTTAATATACCAATTGTTTTCAATAAATATCACAAACAGTCTTTTAATCAATGTTATAAATAGTTTTCAATAAATATAATAAATTGTTTTCAATTTTTTTTTTGACATGATAAATTGTTTTCAATTAACACAACATATAGTCTTCAATCAAGAAACATCATGTAGTCTTTAATCAAGAAACAATAAATAATTCAATAAAAAAAAAGAAACAATAAATGATAAAATTGAAATATGCAAAAGAAAAAGAAAACTAAAAATTCTATTATAAATGAAATATTTATGAAAAGTAATATATTTAAAATACCAAGTTTTTTTTAATGTACCTATTAGGATTCGATCTTGAGACCAATAACATAAAACGAAATTAAAATTCAATCCGTTGACCATCAAGCTATAATGCCGTTTGAAAATACCAAAGTTATTAACGCCTAAAATAAATTTCCTATAACATACAAATTTTTCTACCTGGTTAATTCTGTTAAAATTATAAAGGATTGAAAATTATTTGTTAAGTCGAGTGCACTATATTTTCCATTTTCACATCCATAGATTTGATTTTAGCATAAAGCTGATTGAGCATTTTCCATTTATCATAAAAAATCAATGAAATATTAAACAAAAACAAAAACAAACAAAATATAACGAATGCCAAATATTAATAATAATAATTTTTTAACTCATTAAAAAGTATAAAATTTATAATTCTAAATTATTATTTTTTCAAGTTTTTGTTCTTAATATTTTCCAAAAATAACCATCCATCATACATTATCAATATTTTTTTGAGATAGGACGTATATAAAAAAAGACACTAATTAAGATTAAAATAGTGACAGAAAAAGGAAATATAATGAAAGAATTAGTTAATGGCATTTGAATGTGCTTGCATGCATGCTCATTGAGGCCATTTTTGTCTATCCAAGCAAACTTTTATCATAGGATGAGTTTGAGAGAGAAGCTGTTGGAATGATGAAAATCCAATTAGACAAAGAGACATCTACAAAACTACTGTGTATTTGACAACTTTTCTTATAAATTGCTTCAATACTAATATAACTCCTCCTTAGAAAATCCCTTCGCCTTCCCATGTGTGAATCATCATACTCATTCTTAAAAAATAGAGATAAAAATTATCATAAAAAAGCTTTTAGTTTTCGACAAATTAAACTTGTAACACGTAGTTTTTTTTCCTTGGCAAATTTCCACTTTTATTCTCTAGATTTTGAATGTATTTACTATTTGATTCATGTGTTTTAAAATCTTATTTGCTCACAATATTTAGATAATAAAACTCTTACAACAATAGAATGTTGTGTTGACTAATATAGTGAGAATACTAATTTTAAATTTTCTTTAATTGAAAAAAATATTAAAGTAAACTAAAAAAAATACGCTAAGATTAAATTTGAGAATAAATATAAAAGCAAACTAAAAAAACATGTGAGGATTAAATTTGAGTATTTTTTAAATTTCAAAAAAAAAAAGAAATAAAAAGACCGAATAAAAACTACAACTTTAATCTAGAGACTAAAAAAGTACATTTTTTTCTCATAATTTTGTTAGATTCCCGGTGGTTTTGAAGTTTGCTTGTAAACAATGGGATTAGATGACAGTTATGTCCGATAAAAATTCAATAATGAAACCTAACAAGTGTAAAATATGATACAATCATGTTTTATGACATTTTTTTTTTAAGTTTATGACATTCTTTTATAATCATCCTACAGTGTGTATCATTTTCAATCATTAAAAAGAATATACTCACTAGAAGAATCTCAATTTAATTTGACTTGTTCAATATAATGAAAAAACTATTTTATGGTGAGAATAGATCGAATATTTAAAAAAAAAAAACAGTTAATGACTTTTTTTAGGGTCATTAACTTATGATTATATATTATAGTCGGTTAATCTAAGGTACCACTGCTCTCAAATAAATGAGAGTCAAATATCAATTTTTGGAATTGAACTATGATCATGCTGTTGAATTGGATTCCCACCAAACAATTAAATTATCAGGTCTCCATTTCTTTTTCGTTACAATTATTAGTTTGATTTAATATGGAAGTTGTATTTTCTATATAAATAAGCTAATTGGCATCAATGAGAAAGCAAGTTTCATTTTTTCTCTTTCTTCTATTTTAAAATGGTATTAGAAGTGTACTGATTTCTTTTTTCCTCTCCGTGCCAAAACTCTCTCTTTCCCTTCTAAATGAATCCTGAGGTATAGCTTCCTTTGGGCTCACCTCTTACCTGTACTACTCAATAGATATATCTCCTGAATTAAATTAGACTCCTTTCTTACAACTCTCTCATGATACTTCAAATCTTGTTCTTGTCTCTAAACTTTTTATGGAGGGACAATTATGCTACTTGGTGTAGCTCAATGCTTTTTGCCTTTTCGATTTGGAATAAAATTGGTTTTGCTCATGATGGCATGATTTTGAAATATACTCTACTTTGTTGCGTTGTCCTCGAAATAACAACATTGTGATCGCTTTGGATCCTCAACTCTGGTTCGAAGGGCATTTCTCCAAGCATCCTCTTCACTGGTTCTACTAGTGTCATTTGGTTGGATCTCAAGGATCATTTTCAAGTCAACTTATGCTAAGTATAATTCAGAATCACTTATGTGCAAGTATACGCGGTCGGGAATTGCAGCAAGTAATTATAAGTATATATATGATTTTATCGATTCCACAGAGATTGATGTCTAGAGCTAATATTGTTTAAGTTGTGCAGAAAGAAAATAAGCATGAATGCATTGGATAGGTTGTTGTGGTTTGTTTTGTTGTAATTAAATAAATAAATACGATGCTGCAAATAAATATGATAATAAATGCAATGAGCAATGCTAACTAATCACTCCTAGAAAATACTAAGTGCGCGGGCTAGCCAAAGAGTTTCTTGCTTCCCTAACAAATAAACACTTCCGTACTTAATGATTTATGGAAAGACCAGCTTCCGCTGCAAACTCCATACTTAGCACAGGGCAACACAAACATTATTAAAGTTATACAAACACTCTAAATAGTGAACAGACATTCACACAACTTAATGTAGCATACTGGGTCAACATGTGGCTCATCTTCTGACTCACCACAAGGTACATGAGTGGGTAGCTAATCGACATATATATATATATATATATATATATATATATATATATATTAACATGCAACAGTGTAAAACTCAATGACAGCTCTTAATATACTTCTATTCAAGAACAGTAAACATAAACTCATAGTGCAACTAGATCAACATCAAATGAAAGTTATATCAAATGATTTTATTGCATCTAAGAAATGTTTAAATCTACAAGCTACTCCTAAGAAAAACAGTAAAATGGAATTGGTACGGCTGAAGATGTGCAGTCCCCTTGTCATCAGCTCCTACGACATCACCATTTGCTTCTCTCTGCGATAGGCTACATGGCCAACCGACCAACTCACCTTTCTCCTCTCCTGCCTTGGTATTTATAGAATTGAATTACTTGGCCGACAAGTTGAGGTGAGCTTTGCAATCTTCATAATTACAAGATTCCTTGATTTCCGTTGGGATTTATTTGATTGACGCCACCTTGATTACTTGATTGATTCTCCGATTATTTTCTTGTTGACGTGTCTTTTTCGAACGTGTTTTCCCTTTTGAGTTCTGTGCTTTTTTACGCTACTTGGTCACCATTCGCGTTGTTGTCCTTTCCTCGGTGTCACTCAATATATCCTGCCAATAGCATTGATTAGGTACAATTTTACTCAAGATTTATGCTAAAAACGCTAATCTGTGCTTCCGATGCTAGTTTACGAATGCATGTTGATTTTCTAAGTTATTATACGCAATCTTCTATTAAAGCTTGTTTTTCCCCTTTTATTATAAAATAATACAACCTAAGACAACCTAAAATGCGCTCTTTGTTTAGAGCTATCAAAAGTCTAGTCCAAGAATCTTTCAATTGAAATGTAAACTTGCAATCTTAGCTCAAGATCAACAGTTGGGTACGACGTACTTCTCTAAATTAAAAGCATCTGAGATGAATTCGAGGCTTACTGATCAAGTTATTCTTTTGCGGACTCTGTACCTGTGGTGGTCATGAATCCATATAGGTATTCTTCAAGAATATTCATGATCTTATGAATTTTGATGGGGCTAAATGACTCTTTTGGACCATCTCGATCACAAATTCTTTTAATGGATCCACCTCACACAATTATCTAGGCTTTTGCTCTTATTTCTCAAGAGGAACAACATTGTTCTTTTATCCATTTTGTCATCCACTTTGGTCATCTCTATTGTTGTTGCTCAAAAGGAAGCTTCTTCATCTTCTTAATCTAGCGCTTGGCAAAAAAGGATCAATCTCACGTACCTATTGTAGAAAGTTGGTTCAAATTATCAATCGTTGCTATAAACTCCATGGATACGCCCTTGGGTATCGCACTCCCTACAATTCTCAATCTTAGACTTCTTTGACCACATACTTTGTTTCATTTGTGGCGTCTTATAGAACTGGATATTCTCTAGACTACGTGTTGGATCTGACCCTCCTTAATAATGAAATAGCTTAATGTTAGAGTATTCTTATTCAACTACAGTCCAAGCTTGCTGATATCAAACTCAATGTTGAATATTCTATGTTGCACATGGTATGCAATTTTTGAACAATTTGCATAGTATAGATTTTCTTTCTTCAATGTAGTAGATATTAGACTCTAGGGCTTTTGTCCATATGTGTGCTACCATAACGATTTTTTTAAAAAAAAAAATCTTTGCATCATGTTAATACGCTAGTTGTACGACCTAATAGCACAAGATTTGAAGTTATTTGGGCGTGTTCTGATATGGTTGTAAGGCTATACTGTTGGGATTTATTTTTATTTTTATTTTTATTTTTATTTTTACAATTATTCATTTAGTGGTCAATGATTCTCTAACCTCCTACTAATTGTGTAACTAACCCTATGCTTATACATTTTTAAAAATTATTTCTCTTAATGGTGGATAAATAGAAAAAGAAAATGTTGTTTTATCGTTCAGAGAATATAGAAAACACAAAAGTTTTTCTAAAAAATCTCATTATGTATACTCTTTCTTGATTTTGATCTCCTATACCTACTCTTTGTTGAGATAACCACACCATTTGTAGTTAGTAAGAGTGATAGAAGAACTAAGATTTTTCGTTGTCGTTGGTGTTCGTGTTACAGTTCGTGATTGTTGACTGGCTTTCATCTCGGTTACCAATTTCAATGGTGAGAGGTACTTACTTTATTGAATGCTTCCGCTTATGGTGATTAATTTATAATCACAATTTTTATATAAATGTGCAAGTTTATTTGATATGAGATTTGATATTCTCGAGCTCAAAGAGGATAACTACAACGTTTGAAAGGAGAGAGTTTCTTTTGATATAGGATGGATGGACATCGACTATGCTATAAGGAAAGAGGAGCCACCTACAATCACCGTGACTAGCTCTTTAGATGAAATTGCTCTTTATGACAAGTGAGAGCGATCAAATCGTCTCTGTGTGATGTTCATAAAGGAAAAATTTTCCACTGGCATTAGAGGCTTCATTGAGACACAAGTTAAAGTTGAAGATCTGCTTAAGGCTATAGATGAGCAGTTTGCTACTTCTGACAAAGCAATGACAAGCACTCTCATCATCCAATTTTTGTCACTGCAGCTCACTACCATTAAAGATGTGCGTGATCATATCATGAGCATGAGGTATATAGCGGCTCAACTCAAAGCACTTGAGTTGAGACGTCAGACACCTTTCTAGTTCACTGTACCCTCTATACTTTTCCTCATCAATATGGTCCTTTCAAGATTTCTTATAACAGATATAAGGATAAGTGGTCAATTAACGAATTATTGACCATGTGTGTTCAAGAGGAAAATAGACTTCTTATGAAGGCTGATGAAAATGAGAAGCATGATGTGAACTTTACCTCTTCTAGAAAGAATAAGAGGAGCAGCCAAAATAAAGACAAGGGGAAGGCAAAAATCCTTCCTCGGAAAGACATTAAAAAGGAGGTTATGTGCTTCTTTTATAACAAGAATGGACACGTTAAGAAATAATGCTCCAAGTTCACAGCTTGGCTTGACAAGAAAGGTACTAAACTTACTTTTGTTTGTTATGAATCTAATATGATAGAAGTTAATCATAATTCATGGTGGATTTATTCTAGTTCTACAATCCATGTTCCCAATCCTTTGCAAGACTTGCAAGACCTGTAGAAACCAGTGGGAAGTGAGATTAACATCTATTCTGGAAATAAGATGCACTCACATGTGAAAGCCATTGAGACTTGCAGATTAGTTTTAAGTAGTGGTTATATTTTGAATTTGAAAAAGACATTTTATGTTCCTAGTTTTTCTAGGAATTTAATTTCTATTTCAAGACTTGTATAAGATGGTTACTCTTTTACTTTTCGAAATTTGAATTTAATTTGATTTATAAATTTGATATTATTGGAGATTTTTAATTTATAAAATAACGATAACCATACTTCTAGGCATGTTAGTGAAAATATTGGTAACAAAAGATGTGTTGTCAACGAAGATTCCTCTATATTGTGACATTAGAGATTATGACACATCACTATTGATAGAATTAAAAGGTTAGTGAATGATGGAGTACTTAGTACTTTAGATTTTACTGACTTTGAGACATGTATAAGCTGCATTAAGGGTAAACATAGTAACAAGTTTAAGAAAGGTGCTAAAGAAGTTCTGAGTTATTGGAAATCATAAATACAAATATTTATAGTCCAAACATAGATGCTTACCGCGACAAATATTTCATCTCATTCATTGATGATCATTTTCGATATATGTATCTCTACTTACTTAACCATAAGAGTGAAGCATTAGATGCTTTTAAGGTTCTTAAAATAGTAGAGAAACAATGCGATGAACAAATTAAGATTATGAGATCGGATAGAGATGGAGAGTACTATGGTAGATATAATGAGAGTGGACAACGGAATGGTCCATTTGCAAGGTTTTTTTCAAGAGCATGAGATTTTTGCCCAATATAGTTTGCACGACTCTCTCAATCAGAATGGAGTAGCTGAAAGAAGAAACCGAACATTATTGAACATGGTGCGAAGCATGCTTGCTGGCACAAAGCTTCCTGAGTCCTTGGGGACTAAAGCTCTCAAGACGGTCGTGTACATATTAAACCGAGTTCCAACCAAGGCTATTCCAAAGACACCTTATGAGGTATTGAATGGTTGGAAACCAAGTTTGCGACATGTATGAATTTGGGGATGTCTATCTAAAGTGAATGTTTATAATCCACAAGAAAAGAAGTTACACTCGAGGACCATAAGTGGGTATTTCATTGGATATGTTGCAAGGTCTAAGGGATATAGATTCTATTGTCCATCTCATAGCACTAGGTTTGTGGAATAAAAAATGCAAATTTTCTTGAGAATGGCTTGATTAGTGGGAGCGATCGATTTCACGATATTGATCATGAGAAAAATTATTCAGATGCTCGGCGTGCCACTTCAAGTGATAGATTGATCATTGTTGTTAACAATGCACCTCAAGTTCAAATGTGTATTGAGGAAGTAGTCCTAGAAAAACCACAAGCTGTTGATCCTAGTCTAGTTGACAATTAGGTTCAACCAATTCTTGAAATAGTTGAACAACTAGTTAAACAATCTGATCATGTTTCACATGAGAATGTTGAACAACATTAAGACAGTCTGCTAGAGCAAGGAAAGCAACAATTCCTGGTTATTATGTTGTATATCTACTAGAATGACTACAATGTTGGAGCAAAAAATGATCCTGAGATGTTTTCAGAGGCTATGAGTTCGGGTGTTTCCAACTTATGGTTCTACGCCATGAAATATGAGATGGATTCTATGGCGTCTAACTGAGTTTGAGATCTAGTCAATTTTCCTAGTGGAGTAAAAACCATTGGATGTAATTGGGTTTTCAAAATAAAGAAAGACTTATATGGCAACATTGAGAGACATAAGGTAAGACTCGTTTCCAAAGGTTCCCTCAAGGAGAAGAAATTGTTATACATAGACATTTTCTCCTGTATCAAAGAAAGATTCATTCCGTGTGGTTATGGTATTGGTTACCCATTTTGATTTCGATTTGCACCAAATGGATGTGAAAACAGATTTTCTTTATGGTGATTTAGAATATGAGGTTTATATAAAACAACCTGAAGGATTCTTCTTTGGGAATGGTGAGCATTTGGTTTGTAAGCTTAATAAATCAATTTATGGATTAAAACAAGAGTCATACCAGTGGTATTTGAAATTTCATGATGTCATCACTTTATTTGGTTTTGAAGAGAACGTTATAGATCAATGTATATACCAAAAGGTCAGTGGGAGTAAGATATGTTTTTTGTTCAATATGTGGATGATATTATGCTTGTAACCAATGATAAGGGTTTGCTAGTGTTAGGTGAAACAATTTCTCTAAAAAAAACTTTGATGTGAAGGATATGGGTGAGGTATCTTATGTCATTAGCATTAAAATCCATAGAGAAAGATCTCGAGGCCTTGTGGGTTTGTCTCAAGAGACCTACACCAACAAAGTTTTAGAGAGATTTCGTATGAAGGATTGTTCACCAACTATAGCACCTATTGTGAAAGGTGATAAATTTAGCCTTATGTAGTGTCCTAAAAATGAGTTTGAACTGGAGCAGATGAAGATCATTCTATCTGCTTTAGCAGTTGGAAGCCTAATGTATGCTCAATTTTGCACCAGACCTGACATTGCATTTGTTGTTGGGATGTTAGGAAGATTTGAGAGTAACCTAGGTGTTGACCAGTGGAAAGTTGCAAAGAAAGTTATGAGATACCTTCAAGGAAAAAAAATCTTATATGCTCATGTTTTGACGAACTGACATTTAGAAGTGATTGCCTACTCTGATACAAACTTTGATGGTTGTGTTGACTCACGTAAATCAACATTTCCTTACGTTTTCATGCTCTCTAGTGGAGATATATCTTGGAGAAGCGCGAAGCAGACCTTTATTGCTGCTTCACTATGGAGGCCGAGTTTGATCATGTTATGAAGTTACCTTACATGGTGTTGGTTGAAGAGTTTCATTTGTGGGCTTACAGTTGTTGACTCTATTTATAGGCTATTGAGAATGTACTTTGACAACTCAACTGCTGTTTTTATGGCTAAGAATAACAAAAGTGGTAGTCAAAGTAAGCATATCGAGATTAAATACTTAGCCATAAAAGAACGTGTTAAAGATAAGAAAGTGGTCATTGAACACACTAACACTACGTTGATGATTACTGATCCATTGACTAAAGACATGCCACCAAAAATTTTCAATGATCATGTAATTATAGGATGAGACTTGGTTCGTTTATGTAAATATTCATTATACGTACGTTTAGTATTTTATTGAAACTCTTATTCAGTTTATGTTTTCTCATTCAGTTGTGCACATACATATTTATTCTTGAGAAAATATATTTCTTCAGTATGAACCTCAAATAAACATATGGTTTATTCATTAAAGTATGTGGGTTGTGTTGAGGAAAACACGATACATTGTGATGTATGGAAGATAATACTCGCATTTAAAGGACTTTTCGCCATAATCCATATGTTTTTTTTTTCATTATGAAGTTAGTGAGGTATTCATGGACCAAGTGTGAGAATATGTGGATTTATTTTTATTTTCTCAATTATTCATTAACGGTCCACGATTATGTAACCTCCCACTAATTGTGAAACAAACCCTATTTTTATACATTTTAAAAAATTATTTCTATTAATTGTAGAGAAATAGAAAAAAAAAGGTTGTTTTATCGTACAAAGAATATAGAAAACGCAGATGGTTTTCTGAAAAATCTCATTTTGTATACTCTTTCTTGATTTTGGTTTCCTATACCTACTCTTTGTTGAGATAAGCACAACATTTGAGTTAGTAAGAGTGAAGGTATAGAAGAACCAAGATTTTTTTTTGTCGTTGGTGTTTGTGTTGTGGCTCGTGTTGACGTTTGTGATCATTGGCAGGCTTTCATTTCGATTACAAATTTCAATGGTGGGAGGTACTTACTTTATTGAATGCTTCTGCTTATGGTGATTAATTTATAATAAAAAGTTTTATATAAATATAGCACATTTCTAACATCTACTCCTGCATAATGTTTTGGACATTCCTCGGTTCAAGTACAACTTAATCTCTATTAGTGTGTTAACATTATATTTTACAATGAATACTTGGTTTTCTAATGATTCTTGTGAGATTTTGGAAAGGTTCACTTCGAAAATGATTGATAAGGTAAACTTTCTAATGGGTTCTATATACTTGAGAAACCACTTTCTTTCTTTGCTGCTTTGGTTCACAAGCTTTCTAGATGTATGGCATTCCAGGATCGGTCTCATCCATTGGTGTCTCGGCTTTATTAAAATGAAAGAAGTAGAGTTTGATTTCAAATCTTCCATAAATGAATCTCGTTGTCAAAAAGTTTTGGGGGTTAAAGTATTGGCAGAGACCATAGAGTCAAAGCATATCGGAAGAGTAAAACGCAAACAATAAGAAAAAAGTAAATAAGAGATAATGCACCGTGTACACCAGAGGTCGAAGAAGAGAAAGCGTCGAACACGCCAAAGGCATAAGAAGAAGAAAAATTGTGTGCTTCGAGTATCAGAGAAGAAGGTTTGTGGTTCATGGAAGTCGGAGAAGCCGTAATTCGCTGAAGTAGGTTTGTCAGTCGTAGAAGTTGAAGAAGTAAGGATGTCGGTGATGCAACGACAGTTTTGAAGATCGGAGTCAAGTTGTTGGGATTTTAAAGAAGAAAAAAAAGTTGTAGAATCCTCATTGTGAAGAAGAGAAAGAGGAGAAAAAAATGGTAAAATGTTGTGCATTTTTCTCATGTGATAGTTAAAAAAAGAGAAAGAAAAAGAAAAAGTAAAAGAGGCGGCTAGGGTTTATAATATAATGAAGAATGTATTATAGAGCTGTTGTTGTTGTTTTTCTTAGGGTGAGTCCATGAATGAGACAACTAGGTCTAAAATTAGAAAATATATTAAAAGAATATAATATTTCAGACATTAAATGAATCTCTACTTTTAATTTTGAAAAATAAAATATTAATCTATAAAAATAATATGAACAATTATACCCCAAATTTTATATTTTTTATATATAAATTATTTGATATACGAATTTTGTAATAACCAATGCAAAATATCTTCATATTTAAAATTGAAAAAAATCCTAATAGATCTTTGACCAAATTGATAAAATAATCAAATAATATTTTAAAAGCTAAACAAAATGTCGATTGTTCATTTTAAATTTTTTTAAAATCTGAAGGTATTTTAAAATGTCGATTGTTCAACCCCCCCCCCCAGTTGTTTATTTCTTAAACCAAGTGTTGACAAAGTTATCCATAAGTGCAACCATTTTTTTTTAATAATTCAAAATTTTAAAATAGGGATACTTTGAAGACGAATTTATTATCTCTCTTTTGTTTTAGACATTGATTTAAAGTCCAAAAAAAACTAAGCATTCTCTTAGTTAGTTTAAAAAATTGAGACAATTACTACCATTTTCCTAAATAATCAATTGTCGACTTAAGTTTAAAATTGATCAAAACTCATTAGTCTAATGGTTGTATGATTGGATGTTATAATTAAGAGCTTGACTTAAAAAACTTCTTAGTCAAAACTCAAAGTTTCATTTTGAGTTTTTGTACCCACACCTTAAGGATAAGTTATCTTTTTAGGGATTGATAATTATAGGTTGGGCCTTAGAGAATTTAAGGACTAATAGAAGGGTTTATAGGTAATTAGGTAGATAGTTAGATAAAGGATTAAGATTATAAATATAGGAGAGAATTGGTAGTGATATGACGTCCAAAATATTAAACGATTACAATTTGAGCTCAAGAAAGAATTCTTTAAAAAGGGAGGTTCCAAGATTTATCAAATATTTGGTTAGTTTGTAACTTATATTTCCATATATTAATATATAGTTCAGGATATAGTTCGGAATATGGTTAAATGTCATGCATTTTTCTTCACGTGATTGTTAAAAAAGTAAAAGAAAATAGAAAAAGAAAAAGAGGTAGTAAGGTTTCTAATCTTTAGAAGAATGTATTATAGGGTTGTTATGGATTTTCTTAGGGGCGAACAACTGCGCGACTTCATCATCCACTCTCTAGGATACTAGTTAGTTGAAAGAGACACTACATCTGGGTTTTTCTCAAGTTTTAAAGGTTTCACAATCATCAATCGAAGCTATGCCTATCATGATTACATTCAATGGTGATTGAGATGAGAGTAGCCGTATTGAAAGAATACGACAAATGGTTAGCCCAAAGTATGACATCGCTGCATATATTGGTTCTTATTGGAAGTCATTGTTTATACAAGTACATACTCAAAATCAAGCATAGTAAACATACATACCATTTCACTCGATCGATCTTAGCTTGTGATGAGGCTCCAGAGGGTTATGATGAGAGGGATAAAAGGTTTGGAGCTTCAAGTTAAACCAATTCTTCAACTTCCATGACCTGAGTTGTTTCCTTTCAATTTTTTT
Organism: Sicyos edulis; assembly: GCA_036507275.1. Taxonomy (NCBI): domain Eukaryota; kingdom Viridiplantae; phylum Streptophyta; class Magnoliopsida; order Cucurbitales; family Cucurbitaceae; genus Sicyos; species Sicyos edulis. The sequence continues at coordinate 10,123,018 of CM071851.1, forward strand.
TATCACAATTTCTAAAATTAATTCGAGGGGACATGTACTAGCATAGAAGTTGATGTATTGCAAACAATCATTCCAATTTTTTTAAATCATCATTTTTTAAAAATAAAAACCCAACACTGTTTTACAAAAACTGTTAATTTAATTTTAATCATATTTGAAAGATCTTTTTTAAAATATTGTTTCATCGAAAAATCCAGAGATAGTTTGCATTGTTTGCTACAAAAAAAATAATAATAAAGTTTAAAATAATTTTTAAAAATATAATGAAATGTGAGGGCATAATTGTGAATCATGGACCTGTTTAATAATTTCTTTTAGAAAATTAAAAGTAGACATTTATTTAAGAGGTTTTTGCACATTTAGCCAAAATTAGAAAAAATATTAAGCATCTAGCCAAGTTTCATATAAATGGCATTAATATTTAACCATTTAAAATATTAAAAAAATATTAAATAGTTGATTACCTCCTACAAGTTTATTTGATGTATTCTTTAATGATTGACATATCAAAATTGAAGTTTATTTTATTGAATTCTTTATTCTTTCTCTTTTTGCCTCCTACAAGTTTTAATCTATATTTATTATTATTTATTTTTTTTAAATTTTTTACTGATGCATTTTTAGTATTTCATCCGTATTTCACTAGTATGTTGAATGTTTTGATATTCAACCGTATTATGACTATATTAATACTGTGGAATATATATTATTATTATATAATAATTATACTTATATAATATATTTTTAATATTGTACTAGATGAATGTAGGAATTATTTCTTAGTTTTTATTAAGCTCATAAACTAGTATTATATGATATCAATTTTATACACTAGTATTTTATAATACCGTTGATTTGTACGATCAGTATTATGTGTAATACTTAACCAATACGTTTGTAAAATTATATAATTATTTTAAAATTTGAAATTCTTTTGAATGTTATTGCTTGGTATTAATTTAGTATGTTTGAATGGATGTAATATAATACTTTATAATACATTTATTGAACGAAAAATAAATTCGATGAACATTTAATATAAGAGATCGTGGGCATTAATTAAGGAATAAAGTTTTAAATAAAGAATTTAAATAGAAAATTACAAAAATGGAAACTATAAAACAGAATTCGTGGATGGTATATTTGGGAATAATTTAAAATTAATTTTTTAATTAAAAATACAAAAATAAATTTACAAATATTTTGAAATCTGGATAGTTTTGTAATAAGTTTCTAAATTTAAATATCATCGCAATTACTCTTTATTTAATGGCTAAATAATTTAAAACATTTTATTAATAAGTTTCTTAATTTTTACCATCTACGTAGTTCTTTTCAAACAAATTCCCAAATTAAGAGGGAAATTGCAATAGATAATAAACTAATTACAAATCTAGGAAAATAAGAAACTAATTGCAACCAATTTTTCTATTTATATTTGAATTTAACACCATAGTATCCGTACAAATTTTTGTAGGAAAATTATGGTGGATAGTCACTTCTAGAAAAATAATTACAAATCTAGTCATATTTAAAAGTATTTGTAAATCTATTTTTTGTTTTAAATTTAATTGATAATATTTTTTATAATACCTAATTTACCCTTCTTCTCACATTCTTTTCTCTCTTTATTTATTTTACCAACATGTCATGCGGCCACTTCGGCGGTTATAGTTTTCTTTTTCTTTTCTTTTCAAATCGTGTTTCATTGAGTGTATGTGGTGACCACGTGGAGAACTATTATTTTTTATAACTTGTTTTAATTATATTTTAGAGAAATTTCTTTAAACAATAAATTAATTAATTACTTTGATTCATTTTTCAAAATTTCATTCTTTTTTGTATTGGGTGGATTTTAATTTTCTTAGGTTTAATGCTCCAAATGTCAAATTGTCCAAGATAAAGAAATTGTAATTAATGTATTATTATAAAAAAAATAATTACAAATGTAATCAAATCTAAAAATATTTGCTTATGTAATTATAAATATAGTTTGATTTTTAATACATCCTAATAAAGTATTACATTATTAATACAGTATTATGTATTATTAATACAATATAAAGTATTCGAACAAAATAGTTACAAATATAGTCCAATTTGAAAATATTTGCATCTATAATTATAAATACGATTCAATATTATATTATTAATACAATATGAGCTATTCTAATCAAATAATTACAAATGTAGTCAAATTTGAAAATATTTGCATCTATAGTTATAAATACGGTTTAATATTATATTATTAATACTCATTAATACAGTATGAACTATTTTAACAAAATATTTATAAATGTACTCAAATTTGAAAATATTTGGATTTATAGTTATAAATACAATTCAATGTTATATTATTAATACTCATTACTATAGTATGAACTATTCTAACAAAAATAATTATTCAGACATAAGTTAAAAAAACACAGTATTAAAATATTTTACAATTACTAATACATTACACAACTTACTCAATCGATACTAGAAAAATAATAATATCGATATTTATTTATTAATACAGGATTGAAAATTTTTACAATTTTTTTAAAGTCTTCAACCAACAAACAACCCCTTCGGGACTATTATGATCATTAGTATTAATAATATGTCCTTATAATACTATATTAATAATACATAATACTGTATTAGTAACAAAATATTGTACTAATAATATGTAATACTTCATTAATAACCAAAATAGTGTATAAATAATATATAATACTATATTAATAACTAAAAAATTGTATTAATAATACATAATACTATATTAATAACCAAAATATTGTATTAATTACCAAAATACTGTATTAATGAATATTCGTTATACAGTTTTAATGATTATAAAGGCAAATACTTTAAATTTTACTTACATTTGTAATTATTTTGTAAGAAGAGAACATTCAATATAATTTCCCTACAATACATCAGAATTAATACTCATCCAAAAGATAAATATATAATACAGTACTAATAAGGTACTTATACTTACTCAAATTAAAAAAAAACTATTAAATACTTTAAGCAATTTATTTCATTTGATTAATACTAGAAAATAATAATATCAAAAAATTAATATTTATTTATTAATACATAATCGAAAGATTTTAGATTTTTTTGACAAAATCCAAACAACTATCATTAAGAAAGAAATTGTTTAACTCAATGTAATCGTAATTTTTTTCTATATATAAAAAATGTTATTTATAACCCACCATTCGAGGAAGAATATAATTTTTCTTTGGAACTAAAAAAAGTGGGCACCATTTGGGAAGATTTTTTTATTATTATTTAAAAAGAATTTAATGCTTTTTTTATTTTATTAAGTGTTGATTTAATGAGAAAGGATGTTTATGTAATTTTGCTATGAAATGTATTTTTTCTTTTGGAGCAGTGATTTACTTTTGCTAATATTTCTGAATAGAAACACGCTTGCAATTTTTTTCTTATTTTGATCTAAAGCTGTAACAAGCCCATTTTTTTAATTATAAAACTTTATATATTTTTTTCATACTTATTTTTTCAATTAATCAATTACATTTTTTTAAAAAAATGATTAAAATAGTGTTTACTAGATAGGTTTTCTTTATTCTGTCTCATTCATTCTACTTCTCAAAAAATCTCCATCACTGGTAAACCTTCAATCTTCGATGACAAGAGTTTCATATATAGGTTATTGATAAAAAAATCTCTACTTGTGGCTCATTTCAACTAATTTCAAAAAATATTTTTATCCAAATGGTATTGTTGTGCATTGAGTAAAAAATATTTCATTTCCATCGAGTATCCTATCGATTTCTAGCTCAATTTTTTGATGTCGTGACTATGACCCCGAAAACTCATCCCATTCCCCTTAGTATTTTGCAAATATTGTACTAAACGTATCAGAACTCATTAGTATCATAATTATTATAAGTATCACTAACTCATTAATACTAGAATTATAATAAATATCTTGTATACTTTTATTCATTACTACAAATCTTATGGTTAATTTCTTTTTTGAGAAGAAATATTATAGTTAATTAATATATTTTTATGGAACAACAATTCTTGCATATTAAAACGGTATGTGATCAATTAATTACAAGATAACAAAAGTATATTTTATTTAATTACGTGATTAATATATTTATAGTATCAATAATAAATACAATATTAACAATTAATAAATATAAAATAAGATTTTCATATTTTTGTATTAATTTTTTAAAATTTTTAATTATCAGAAATTCTTTTGTTAATATTTGTTTATGCGAGCAAATTTTTCATGGATCTCTTATCATTGTATAAAGCTCAAAAAAGTATGTAGAATAAAGGCTACATATGTTGATTTTTTATTATTCTAAAAAATAAAACTAGACATCTAGAAATACATAGACTAAAATGAAATAAAATCTAATCACATACGTTTCTTTAAAACCAGTTACATATAATAATTTAACCATGCATGTTGATATTATCATATTTTGATGTTTGTTTCTACACAAATACCCAACGAAGTATTTATCAGAGAGAGAAATAAAAATTTCATAACATTGGAAGCAGTCCGAATCGAAACCTACGTTCATAAATTAGAGCAAAAATGGATCATATATATATATATCTCTTAAGTATTAAAAAAGCTCAAAAAGAAATAAAAAAGATAAAACCGAATTTGAACATTTTTTTTAAATCAAACATAATTCCCATTAAATCAACCAAACATCACAACCTAAAATCCCAAAGGAATCACACACTAGTCATTCTCCACATTATCAAAGATTGACCACATTTAATAGTTAATCAAAATAAAACCCCACACTAATTAGAGAATCAACTCTTTCATTAAAAGTCTTAATTGGTACGGAGTTTTTGGACTCCACCCGAGATAAGGATATTTTTCGATAGACTTTAGAAAACAATGGTACATCGATTTCCATGATTGAAGCATAAGACGCCACTAAAAATAAAATGAATACAGATAACAACCAAATAAAAATTTATTCATACCAAGCCACCAAGAAGACACATTTCTTACCCACGAATAGACATTTATCTACCATAATTTAACAACCCGTTCAACGCCAACTAAATCATTTTATTAAGTAGTCAAAAAGAATGTTCTAAAACAAAAGAAGAGAAAAAAATAAACCTTAGAGAAACAGGAGGAATTAGCCGCTGGTTTTCTGGTTTATAAATGAAGGTCAAAGTCAAGTCCACACACAGCCCACTGAATTGCAAAATAAAACATGGAAAAAAAAAACATATATATTTTTGTTGGCCTTTGAATTTTCTTTATATATATATATATTGACATTTACCAACTAGCCAATCACACAGCGAATTAATTTACAAAAACTTCATTCAGAAAACCATCTTTCTTTTCAATTCCCATTTCTCATAAAAGCTCTCTTTTATCATCTCATTACTTATCTTCCAATGGGACGTTGGATGAAACCAGAGGTTAGCCCCAAAAAATTTCTCTTCTATTCACCACTAGTATTTCTTTTTTATATGAAATATTGTTTTCTCATTTTTACTCTTTTCTTTTATGTTTATTATGTTCTCCTATAACTCAACTCTGTTTTTTTATTGATAAAATAGCCCATCATCCTCAAAAATTTTAATTAATTATTGTACTTTTTTATAATATATTTTATTTATAGTTAATTTTTGTCTTTTTTCATATTTTCGAATTGTTCTTCTTAATCTTACTTGTTTTCAATCAAATATCAAATGAATTGTTTTAATTACTTGAACGGATTATTTTCAATTAGTTGAATTATTATATCCAACCAATTTATTTGATTTTAAGTGTGAACATTTTAATCATTTTATTAAGATCTTTCCATTTTTCTACTACAAATCAATAGTATTGCAAAGTCTTGCTATTCATAAACTTTTTTTGCATGAAAAAATCTGATAAATTAATCATTTATATACATGTGCTTTGATAATTATATTGTATCTTCAGATGTGGGTGAGAAATTATAAATGAAAAATGAGAAATTATAGATACAAAAAATATTTTAACCATAGAAGAAGTCTACTTCCAAAAAAAAGGCCATTTTTTTTACCATAGATTAATCTCCATGCTCTAAACTTGATAGAGTTGAATTTGACCTAAGAACTTGGGAAGGCGTATCACAAAAATATTTTACTTTAATGTTTAAATCAAAAAAATATTTTACTTTCAAAATTTAAAATTTTTGTATCTCGTAATTGGATATATATATATATATAGTCAAAGTATATTATAATCTTTGCTTTAAAACTTTGACTATTTATTACAAACCTTTACTTTTATATAGGTTTTTATTTTAAAAATCGCCAATACAAATATGATGTATATTTAATAGAGCTTTTCATACTACAAATTGAGAGAGGAGGGTATTATTCTTCTTAAATAAATAAAGTCAAATACTAGTTTTCAAGATCGAATATGTGATTATAATGTTGAAATGAATTAGGACCAAATAGTGAAATCAATATGCCACTTTTGAGTAATAAATTTTCTTTTCATCAATAACAAAAAAGGAAAGATTTCGTGGATGTCAAAATTTTAGAAAAAATTTAAATATAGAAAAAGCTAGTACAATATTAAATTGATAGCTTCAATTAATTCTACCAAACTAATGACCTCAATTTGACGGTTTCAATATTAAATTTATTAAAAATAATAAAGTAAAATTAATTTAAAATAAATAAAGTTGAAATATCTGAACGCATTTAATTTTTTTTTTTAAATTACAATAATTAAAATTAAAATTAGGATATGTTATCAACCAGAAATTTTTTTTTATTAATAAAGGTTAAATGAGCATGTCACATAAACACAATTAATAAAATTCTAAAGAAAATAATTGAGATTTTATGTGCTTTAGAATGAAGCTTAATTTTGAACACTAACTAACAAGATCAATAGCTCAAGGATTATATTAAGATTTGAGGACAATATTTATTCAAACATTTTATAAAAGTTGAAATACATGTAATTTTTTTGTTGTACAACGATATTTGGAGCTCGAATAGAGACCAACTAATTTACAATGTTAGTAGATTCCTACTCTTTTTCACTCATATATGTTAAATTTAGGGTAAAAGATATGAAGTTGAAAGATTAAAGTAATTTGGGGTAAAAGATGAAAGTAAAATTAATTATAAAAATGGATTAATGAGATTATTTTTACATAAAAATGGTATAAATTGCAGGTTTATCCGCTAGTGGCGGCCATGGGATTCGTGACATCTATGTGCGTATTTCAACTCTCCCGAAACATTCTCCTAAACCCTGACGTCAGGTACCTCCCGTTTCATTTTTATGTAACACTATTTTATAAACCTGCATATTTTATAATTACTAAACTACGATATCCAAAATGTCACTAATCCTTCTTCACACCTACCTCCCATTTTTTTTTTGTTTGATTATTTTTAGAGTTTTTTTTTCTTTTTTTTTTTTCTTTAAGTTTATAATATTTTTTTATGATTCAACCATCCTGGGGTAAATCATCAAAACCACCCACCTATAAATCTTAATTTGTATGCTACTTTTTTTTACTTATCTTTGTCCATATAACTGATTTTTTTAATACATATTAGAGAAGGAAAAATATAACTAAATTATTGGCTCAGAATGAATTATACTCAAATATAAGGATGATTATAATAAGAATAAACTGCAAAGATAATTAAAAAGTAATAATAATAACATACAGATTAGGATTTATAGGTGGGTGGCTTTGATGATTCACCCCACAGTTGTTTTTTTATTTATTTTTTTGTCATGCAAAAATATTGATTCTCAGAATCGAACTTTCATACTGGTATTGAATTAGTTTATTATCAAACAATCAAATCATTGAGACACTGACCCATTCGATATTTATCGCACGTTTGTTGAACGATAAAAAATTATTATTTTGATAATTATATGAATTTAATGTTGCAGGGTGAATAAAGCCCACCGTAAAATGGCAGTATTAGAAAACGAAGAGGAAGGCGAGAAGTACGCGGAGCACAGCCTCCGGCGGTTCCTCCGAACCCGGCCGCCCCAAATCATGCCTACTATTAATCGCTTTTTTTCCCAAGACAAAGAAAATTAATTTCATACCACATTTTCCTTCATAATTATTATTTTTTTATTATCCGCCTTTTTTTTAAAATTTTAAAATTTTTAATTGCCACACCACTTTGTTTGTCTTAAATTACGTCCATTATAAATAAGCCTTTGTTTAATAAGATGCTTCCTTTTTCATTCAATGAGTGTTTATAAATTCATTGTGCAATTGACTTTAGTGTTGATGTGAATGGTCGATAGTCAAGTCCTAATCTTTAATTTATTTAAATTCTTTATAAAAATGTTTATTTTTTAAAATAAGTATTTGAATTGAACCAAATTCAAAAAAAGAAAAAAAAAATCATATTAAAATATTAGTCGCATACTTAATTCTAGAGGAAAATAGTTGTATCTAACAATACCTTAGTTATCATTACCATTAAAGTTAATTTTATCTAGTCTCTTGAGAAAAAATAATTTTTAGTGATACAAATGTCTCTTAGCCAGCTAAACTTGAAAGTAGTTATGTACTAATCTTACTAAATTTGTGAAATAATGAAATATTAAACCAATTATAATAGGGGCTTTTGCATGTATATTACAAAAGGGTTAAAATATTCCATGAATAGCAAAATATTTACATATATAGCAAAAAATGTAAATTGATTGACTTACATATTGTTAGATTCTATCAATAGAGGCTGATATAATCAATTACTAATAAATAAAGTAAATTGATAGACTTTCATTAGATTCTATCAATAAGAGTTGATATAATCAATTACTGATAAAATTGATAGACTTCCATCACTAAGAATGATAGATTCAATCAAAGTCTTCGATAAAAAAAGGTAAATAGAGATTTTTTTTTTTTAAAAATAGGCAGAATTTGCTATAAGCGAATTATTTTTAAAAAGTTGCTATAATTGTAAGCTGTGATAAAAAAAAGTTGCTATACAGTGCAAATTCCCATTATAATGTGACCATGCTATTTTGTGAAAATATGTCTTAGGCTGTGTGCTTCCATTATAGATTTAGCAGTTTGTGCACTACAACAAACCTCGACTTTGTTAACGGGCTTAAGATAACATGCACTTTTAATGTCGGGTAAAAATAAAATGATGGGCCGCCCGACATTAAAAGTGCTAGGTCATCTTATTTGCCTGACATCATATGTTTTGATGATGAGCCGCCCAATACAAAAAAATATCTGTCAATATATATTGCATATCATAGTATGTTTTCCCAACAACGAATCAACTTTCCATTTTCACTTGTTTCATCATTTTAATTTGTGCAGTGTTTCTGATTTTCGAAACATTTTCTCTACCTTGTTGTGTCCGACCTCTTAGAGTTTCAATTCCATTCTTGTTTCTTCGTCATTTTCGATATCGTTTCGTTCGTTGTTGTTGTAGGATGATTTATTCATTTGTGTGAGGTTGCCCTAGAGCTTTTTTTGTTGTTCGCGTTCTTCTTGTTCAGAAAAATCTTCCCTACTAATAGCAAGAATAAGTAGAAATATAATCGAGAAATTAAAGAAAACAACAAAATAGAAAGACACAAGAATTTATGTGAAATTTTTTTAATGTCTCATCTCCTCCAACCATCATTCTTCAACTCGAAGCTCTGATATCACTTGTTAGACAAAATTTGGCTTAATGCTGTCAAAATTTAATTAATCCAAAATTTCACAATTCAAACATTACTTTATCCCCAGATCAAGTTCATATTCCAATTATAAATGCAGAATTTAGTGTTTCATTCGAGAACAAAATACATATATGTGAGATACCATTTTACCGGATCAACTTTGGAAGATGGATTGTTGATGCTTGAAAAAATTCTAGGAAGTTAGAATCGAGCTATATGTTTAACAAAATCATTCTAGTTGATAAACTGAAGTTGGGTACAACTTTGACTTGCATTCCAGGTGCTAATATAAACGTAAAGTAATTCACTCAGAGCTCATCTTTGACCTACCGCAAGTATACATGGTCAGAAAACAGTAAGTGATAAGTATTTATATTTTATCGTTCTCCATAGGGATTGATATCTAAAACTAATACTATTAACGTGAGAGTTATGCGAAAAGAGTAAAGAATGGGTTTGAAGTTTTTTGTGTGTTTTAATTTTGAATGCTAACAATGAATATATATGATTGCTAACAATAATTAAACGTGAATGCAATGAGTGTGATAAGAAGACAGCTATAGAAGATATTAAGGGTGCGAGACTAGTTATCAAGTTTCATGCTTCCCTATTCTAATAAGTACTTCCGCACTTAATGATTTATGGAAGACCTAGCTTCCGCTGCGATCTCCATACTAACTCAAGGCGACGCAAGCTTTAGTAAGGTTATTTTCTAACACTTTGAATGGTGAAAATATTTTCACTTAACCTAACGTAGCATACTAGATCATCCTACAGTTCCTCTTTCTAACTCATTGCAGGCTACATGCATGGGTAGCTAGGGAACACATGCATTTTAAATAAAAACGCAATAGTATAAAACATAATAATCTACACTCCTAACATGCTTCTACAAATGAATCCTCACTTAAAGCTTTTATAACGTAGTATAGCAATAAACACAGGTAAGAAATTAAAATTAGCCAATTTTATTACGACTACTAAATGTTCACAACTATAAACTACTTCTAAGAAAAATAATAAAAAGTTGGAATTGGTGCGGCTGTAAAGTGTGCAGTCTCTTTGTCATCGGCTCCCACAAACACCACCAATTTATTTTCCTTAAGATTGGCTTTTGGCTAACCGAGAAGCTCACCGGACCTTGGCTTCCCTCTTTCTATTTAAGAGATGAATTACTTTTGTTAGCAAGTTTAGGTGAGCTGGAAAATCTTCGTTAATGCAGGATCTCTTTATTTTCACTGAGATTTCTTTGATTGATGCTCTCTTAATTACTTGGTTGATTCTTTGTTTATTTCTTTGTTGACGTGATTCTTCGAATGCGACTTCCTTGTAAATGCGGGATTCCGCTGAGTTAATCAACGTTCGCATTGATTCGTAATTCTCGCGTAACGTTCTACGTATTCCTGAATTGCATAATGTTTTAGCGTAATTTATTCAATATTTGTACTTAAACCATGACTCCGAAAAACTGAGTTGCCTTGTGCGCAATAGTCACACACTCGTGCAAGTATTACGCGGTCTGTAGTAAGTAATAAGTAAATTATCGATCCAAAAACAAAGTTTCCTCGTGTTTAATAGTCACACACTTGCACAAGTATACACGGTCTTCAGTAAGTAATAAGTAAATTATTGATATCCATAGGGAATGTGATTTACCCAAGGAGATGTTTAGAATTGACAGAAATAAACGCATAAATGTTGTGATAGTTTGGTTGAATAATAGAAAGAAAACTAATAGTAGTAAAATGGACTGAGAGAGATAAGAATAAACTATGATACTCATGGAAAGAAATAACAATGTGTTGCGTAGAAACATGCCGTAAGGAATAACTAACATACTACGCCTTACAAACTTCCGCTTCCACTTCCATTCACATCAAGTCCGACTTCTGCTGCAACTTGATGTAATGATAACTCGGTGCTACGTAAGCAATAGTTACGTGCTTATTCCTAAACCTCGATTCAAAGAATCAAAGACTTTATTCTAAACTACAAGACATGCAACTAGACTTAGGTTATTTCCTCTTCCGATTTAAAACCTATTAGTTTGTGTGGATGGTCGGTTAACACTTACTATTTATTTTGCTCCTAGTTAACATGCATCAGTTAAACCTTCCTATTCCTTCTTAACACATGTTACAACTACTCCACTTTTTCCTAACGCTGCCTTAAGGAAACTAGTTCATCATACAAATAAAGAACACAGAATGCGAAATGAAAAACATACTGAAATAATATTACTGAAAAATAAAGAAAACAATAAACTCTTGGTTATAATCTCCAGCCTCTCTCTCTCTCTCACTCAAACCTATTATAGAGATATTCTTTTATAAGCTTCTTCGTCAACTCTTAGAATATTCCAGAATAGACACGAATCAATCAACGCGACATTTTTCCTTGTTTAAACTTGCCAATTGTGTTTCTATTTGTATAAGGTATGAACCTTTTAATTTCTACAATCTGTCTAGTAGTGTCTGTTTAGTCAACTTCTTGCTTCTAATTGATTCCTTCCTTATTGTACTTGTAGTGTTTTAGCAGTTCTCCCAAGCATAACTTGCTCGCAATCGCATGTCTCAATTCTCAACTCTACACTACTTCGCGATCGCAATTTCCTGCAAAAATTGTTTATTAGCATAAGCCTTGTTATTATGTGCTAAGTGTGCTAATTCCTTCATTTTAAGCGCTATAATTCATATCTCACATTTTATTCCCCTAATGCATAGCATTAGCGAACTACTCCTTTTTCTCATTATTTTTATTTTATTCGCATTAAATCTTATATAACAACCACACACAATGATCCAAAAATTATCCTGAATTCTAACTCTATTTGAGAGTCATCAAACCGTGAAACTGCGCTTGTGAGCTAAATTATGAATTCATGCAACTTCCATTGGTTTTTACTCGTAGTTTAATATTATCACCCATTTATTTCCATCAATCCTCAAATAATGCAAACTATAATAGCCTTAAATGTGCTCTATTTGAGAGCTATCAAACCCCCAAACTTAAATCATTGTTTGTCCCAAGTAAATCAGTTTATTAGTACACAATCAGTTTTATTCCCCTATAGTCATTCTTGTTCAATTAAATCAGTTTTTCCTCCTTTCGAGCTTAACCAAGCAGTTCTTATCACATTTCATAATCCTTATAAAACTTCTTTCTCTTTTTAGTTTTCAAACTTTCCCAAAGATTCAGGTTTTGCCTTAAAATCCTCCTTACCATGACTGACAGATTGTTTCTCAGTGCAATTATTTTTCATTACCCAATCTATTACACAATCACTTCTACAGCTAAGTTTTTCCAACATATTCAGTCAAGACTTTTATCTAGGCCTTTATATCCTTCAAGGATTTCTGATATGCTTTTCGTATTCCTCTTAGGTTGCACTCATATCTATAATTCCATAGTTCTTAGGATGCTTGTTTGAGCACAAAACAATTCGCCTAAGCAAAACAATTTCATGCTTACGCTATTCATAGACAATGGAATACTTAAGGAGACTTAAGGCTTATTCGCTCTTCTTGTCTTTTAGTTTTCCCAGAATATGTTGGTCTTTATTTTATAATTTTATTTCCATATTTCTCTTCTTCTTTTTTTCTCAGCAAAATCACTCATCGGGCATCCCTCACCCAAACTTAAAGCCTTCATTGTCCCTAATGAAGGTGAGGCTTAGTTCTTGCAAACTTAGCTATTTTTGTGATTGCGATACTCTATCTCAAGCTCCTAGACTTCTTGTGAATTTTGGGTTCTTTCTGTCATTGATCATGATAAGGACTACTCTAATGCTAGGTTCGGATCTAGGGGGATTTAAGGATTCTTCTAATTGAAAGGGAGTTCCCAACTAAAACTTAGATTTGCAATAATAATGCTAACTTAATCTTTCAAAGGGAAATTGTCGATTCTTATAAAATAATTATAAAGGAAATAGAACAAATTGCATCCTAATAAATGAAATGCATGATCCTATAAAATTAAAATTGCGACTACGAATGAAATGCATACTGAGAGGGAAAAATGCATAAAGTAAATAAGAGAACAGGACTTCAATCTAAGTGTTTGGAATGCTGCCTGTATTGCCTTTGGCTTTCTCCAAATTGAGTATTTGTTTTGGAAATTCAGGCCATTCGGAGTACTCTTTTAGTGTTGTAGCTGCCTTCAATACTATTTCATTTCTCTTATTCGCATATCCTCAAAAGTCTGGAAAGTAAGAGAATAGTACTTCAAATTGTTTAACCAAACTATCCTCATTTAAGAATTTCTCATATAGTCTTCCTTTTTCCCGCCACTTCGCATTCTTTATTTTCATCACATCCTTAGTGTATACCTTTAAAATCCTATTAGTCGCTTGTGGTTGAACACCTTGCTCCAAACATAATCTAGTGATAGTATGCGGTAAAAACATCTTCCAGTGTTTGGTTGAAGGCCGACTAAATTTTCTATTTCACTATCTTGCCTAAATTTACGCGCATTCCAATCTTCATCGCATAAAGCAGTATTGCCTACTCCCTAATGACTATCTTCGCATTAGTTGATGGAATAATCCCATTTTTAATGAATGTAATCCAGTCCTGGAATTCTGGTTTAACCCAATCCATTGGTAATGACCATTGATTCTTGCACTTGGTGCCCTCCGTCCCAATAGTTTTCGCTCAATCGTGCAACTACTTTTTAGTTGGCTTCTTTAGTAGCCTTTGACAATCTGTTTCAATATCGTCAAGAAGTTAGAAAATTTGTTCAAGGTTGTAGATCTACAATCTATAATTTGACCTAAATGCGAGAAATTTGTTTCCCCCCTATTTAGATTTGCGCAGAACTGACAAACCAAGTCTTGCCTTGCGTCTATTGTAGGTAGTGCTAGGCTAGTGCAACCTAACTCACATATCTTAACAAGTGCTACGCGTGGAATAATTCCCACGTGCCATCCTTGATCTTGTTAGAATCTTTCCATGCTAGCGTAACACAAAGTTTTGATTCCGGGACAACTGGATATCCATCTCCTCTGCTTCCTTCCTCCTTCCCCTTATTAGATGCTTTACTGCTTGAGGCCATTAGTTTTAGGAGAGGAAATTGAAAACAAAGTTTTTAGTTTCTTGAGGTGCAAAGTAGGATGTGGTGGTTGATCCTTCCTTACACAAGGCTTATATAAATTTTCAAAAGATTTCATAAATCTATGTGCAAAGAATGGGATAATCACAAAAGGAAATTTTAAATTTTTCTGTAAAGATTTTCTCTAAATTCATACCAATCCTTTCTAAAACTATTCAATAAAAAAAGTAAGGAAATAACTGAAAAGAAAAATTGCATAGATGGAAAAACTTCCTGTTCTAAAAATTGATGTAAAATTTTGCACAAAGTCAGAAATATCGAATTTTTGCATGCCAAGAGTGCTGCTGAGCAAAACCTGGGTAGAACCCTTGTGCTAATTCAGTACCGTGCGAATTGTCCTTACTTGGGCCATTTACATATCTTTTGAAGCGTAACCATCTCTGATAATCTTCTCCTCCTTTCCTCTGTCATGCGCCTTAATTCATGTACTTCCTATCAGTCCTAGTGTTAATAGGGTGTAAAGCATCCAATTAAAGCTCAATTGAATTGCCTATGTGTCTCTTCTTTGACTGATCAATTCTTGTTGTGTATGTAGTTCTGATAGCATAAAAACTACAGGTGCCATTGCGAGTAGCCCATGGTTTAGCGCGCTAACATTATTTTCCTACGGACTAGTTGACTCTACATTTCCCTTATTGGTTTGATGCAGAATTTTGATAATTGGCTCAGCAGGTTCATTACTCACTATACTAACTATTTGAGAACGTTCATCCTCGCTTTGGCTTTCATCACTCGAGACTTGCACAATTTAAATTTGGAACCTTATTCGCTTTCTTCCACAACGCATTTTGTGATATCAGCCTACGGAGTGGCCAGGGTGGTGAACCTTGCCCAAGCTTCCTCTTGCTGCTAAAAACGTCTCCTTTGTTCTTTATCTATTTCTGTTGTACGCTACAATTTTTGGCCTCTTTTCCTTGTTCAATCATGGGTAGCGAAAATCCTCCCAGGAGAATTTAGTCTCATTGAAAATATCCACTACTAATGCCCCATTAAGTACTTGGCCCTTAGATATGCCTCTTCTGCTCTTACATTGCTAGCTGTGCTTTCTTTGTGATTGCATTTAGAGATTATTTGTGCTCTTGATTGGGATGTTGAGGTTCTAGTATTATACCATTGTCTCTCTTCCATTGCTTTCGTCTTAGCCACTCTTCCTCTTTTATGGTTATATCTATTGGAAATTGCCCATAATTGTACATCAAACCCCTAGGTTTATGACTCCTAGCCTCCCATGTATGGCTCATGTTGTTGTGATCTCCTAGTAGACCAAATTGATGCCGAAAAAGGTTGTTATGATCTCCTCCAAACTGCGACTATTGTTCCTAGTTAGGATACGCTGAATAGAACTTTGTTGTATTGGTCTCTTCTGCATAGCCTTGTTGTTGATAAACAAAGTGATGGAATGCCATCTTTGACGCTCGTTGACTTGACGGTTTCTGGTGCTAATATAATCGTACAGTAAGTAACTCAGAGAAACTTAAAGCTAAGTATGACTCGAAATCGCTCATGCGCAAGTATACGCTGTCGTAACTGCATCAAGTAATAAGTATAAATTTTATCGATCCCACAGAGATTGATGTCTAGAAGTAATACTGTTAAAACAAGAGCTATGCTGGAAAGTAAATAAATGAGTTGTAAAAGTGTGTTTGATTTGGGTTTTGAATGCATAAATAAAAAAATGCAAATGCTTGAAAGAAATAAATATGAATGCAATGAGTAAAGATAAATAAATAGTTATAGAAGATGTTAAAAATGTGGGACTAGTTATTGAGTTTCTCGCTTCCCTCAACTAAGAAGTGCTTCCGCAGTTAGTGATTTATGGAAGGACAACTTCCGCTATGATAAGAAAAATGGGGCAACGCAATAAATAGTGAGGTTTTTCCTGACTCCTAAATGATGCAAATACTTGCATTCAATATACAGTAGCATATTAGATCTCCATGTGGTTCCTCTTTCCTACTCACCACAAGTCATATAGGTGGATAGCTAGCGACGCATATATCTATATACACACACACACACACACACACACAATGTAGCAGTGTAAAACTCTTTAACCTATACTCATAAGCATGATTCCACTCGTGAGAATTCATTCAAGACTCCTATAATGCATCATAATAATGAACACAAAGTAAGAAATTTAAATCAACAGATTTTACTACGAATATTAAATGTTTATTATTATAACTACTCCTAAGAAAAATAATAAAATTGAATTGGCACGCCTGTAAAATGTGCAACCCCTTTGTCATTGGCTCCTACAGTAACCACTAGTTGTTTCTCGCATGAATCGTGTTCTAACCGTCTGAATTAGCTCCTTTTTCACTTGGATAAGCTTCTAGCCATCTGACAAGCTCACCAAACTTCAGCTTCCTTCTTGAAATTTAGAGAGTTGATTTACCTGGTCGATAAGCCCGAGTGAGCTGAAAAATCTTCATTAATGCAGAATTTCTTTATTTTCGTTGGAATTTATTTGATTGGCACCTCTTTAATTGCTTGATTGATTCTTTATTTATTTCGATGTTGTTTTGATTCTCGAGTGTGATCACCTTGTGAACACGTGATTTTTCTATGTGCGTCGCCGCTTGTATTCTTTCGCTCCTCCAGCATCAGTGTTTAGCATTTCATGCATCTAATAGCTTTTAAGGGCGAAATTGTATAATATTTGTATCTAATTCGCATAATCCGTTATGATGTTATTTTTTTGACACACGTTGTTTTCTACACTTTTATTCGCAAAATGCTCCAAATAGATCGAAAAACTTCCTAATCCCTTAATAAAATGCTTAATAATTCAGCCTAAATAATCAATTAATTGAGAGTTATCTGATAGCGCTAATTATTAGCACTATTTAAGCCTGCGAAGCCTTGCAATTTACTTAGAAAATAAGTAAGCAAGCGAATAAAATAGGGAATTCAACTCAATCATCCGCAATTATTCTTTTATGTGAGCTAAAAGTAAACGCATCTGCAAAGTTATGCATTATGTGCTTTTTAGATGCCAAACGCACGTATAAGCGCAAAAACGAGGTTATAAAGCTCAAATCTGCTGATATGTCTTACGTTCGCAAGAAAACTTCACAAAGATGGAGCGGATGAGTCAACATGACAGAAAAGGAAAAATTTAACTGGCAATCAAATTACAGAATCAATGGGATCAAGATGAAAATTATTGGCAATTCGAATATTCTAGAAGGACGGAACAAGGATTGGACGTGATCAACAAGAAACCCTGGACATTATAAATAGAAGATTGGTTGAAGAAGAAGGTGTTCTAGTTGAAAAGGGAACTACCATTGATGAGCGCTCGAGACACCGAGGTCTCTTGGGAGATCTCGACGGAATTCTATTCATCTATAGCCTGAAAGAACTTAGTATCAACGCGGCGTGTAGAAGAACACTTCATTGGAACCAATGATGACAATTATATTACTCCATAGATAGATCTAGACTAGTATTGTATTTCTTATTTATCATTTCATACTCTATTTTTCTTTATGCAATTCATGAACTCAATGAGTCATTTTTTCAATTTAATTCTATGAGTTTTTTGTTTCAGACTAGATCTCCTGCTAACAACTTAAAATTAGAACTAATGAAGAAAATAATTTTAGGAAAACTGGGAAGTAATATAGTTAACTCAATGTTAAGGTAAGGAGGAAAACTGGTAAGAACGACATTTGTTCTTATTTATTGCAAGTCGATTGACCATTCAATTGCGAGTGCTTAGCATTTGCCTTGGAAAAAGGAATGTTAAGAGTTTAACCTAACCATGCTCACTAGGTAAGACTTAATCTTAAACTCTTCTTAGAGAGATGTTAGGAATAACTATCTCACTAACTACTTACGCAAGCTTAGGCTAATTTGCAAACCTATGGGGCAGAGTACTTGCTGGTTGTAGTCAAGTTCTCCGAACGAGGATTTGAAGTTAAAGTTTAGTAAAAATTGTTTTTCTCATGACAACTCACCTTGCTTGATTAAATTGTATTATGAACGATTCCTTGTTAAGTAGTTCATATATTTCTATGTACAATAAGATGATTAGGAAGTAGAAGTAAATTGGAATACGAGTGAAAGAATTTATAATGCTAGCTATAAATTAATTAAGCACGCGTCGGATCGCTACCCACGTGTGTTGACATCCAGTACACTCGGAAGAGGAACTTGGAGGAAGACCTAGCAGAATATGTTTAGTATGAAGCAATGGCTATTGCATTCATTAAATGTGGTTGCTCAATCCCGCTGGCGCATACACTGCCCCGAGACTAATCATGAGGAGCAACAACGAAAGCAGCGGTCCGCATTAACAAATATGTAAGCATTAGTTTGATAGGGAAGCATGATTTCGAACTCACTGCGCAAGGCATGCCTATTTTATTCTTCATTATGGTTAGACTATTCACATTAGTAGTGCATTCTCATTCACATAGCATTTGCATCAGCATCAACATTAGGATTAGATTAGTATCACGATCCAAAACATTTTCAAAACCCCATTCATACATTTTTTGCTATTTTGACCCTTAATGTATGTCATTGTGTGTAACGGCCCAGGTTTTCATCCCGGTCTTCCAAAACATTTTTGGGTGTGTCTTCTCCTCGATCGATCGTCGTCCCGGGTAAGTGTCTCGATCTCTCTTCCTCTTTTCGTTATTAGTGTTGTTCTTGCTGGCCGAGAGAAGAAGAGGTTGAGTTTTGGTTGTTGTGCAGCCCACCGAAAGCAAATTAGATTGCATCGCCCATCCCCAACAAAGAGCCGCTGTCGCGACGCCCGGACGCCCAAAGCGGCGGCGGCGTGCGCTGTAAAGAACCTATCGCGGCCGTCGCAGCCAGCCCGTCATGTCGCCCATCGCCTGCAGCAGCGCATCGCTAGCAGCCCAGCAGCCCGTCCGCGCACAGCTCTGCGTGCCCAGTCCCAGCGCCCGTGCCATCGTCCGTCCGCGCTCGCATCCCTACCGCACGAGCACGCCAGCAGCGTCCAGCTCCCGTGCAGCCCGTTTGTCCGCGCACCAGCCCATGCCGTGTGAGTTGTTCTCGAGTCGAGCCCTGTTTGTATTATTATATTTAGGCCAATAGATTGTGATATTTGTTGTTGCTTGTTAGGTTCCCGTTAGCTAGCTCGGGGTCGGTTGCAGCATAGGATCTTGTGTGTGGTTGCCTTCCGACCAATGTAAGGATTTCTTACCGGAGTTGTGTGGGCCCTGCGATATATTCTGTGATTGTTGTTTGTATGTTTGTTTATGTTTATCAGCATGTGTAACGGCCCAGGTTTTCATCCCGGTCTTCTAGGAAGGCCCTAGGGGTATTATGGTAATTTGGTCGGGCCGTCAGGGCCGTTTATGTCTTTTCTAGTTGCTAAAATTATTGGATGGATTTAGGTGGGTTTTTTAGGCTTTGTGGAAGGGTTGAGCAAGGTTTGATGCAAAAGTAAAAACAAAGGAAATTTTGTTGCAGTTGGGATTTGAACCCGAGTCTCTAGGAAAGCTTGTGGGGTTGCGTGCCAAATGAGCTATTGAGAGCTCTTGTTGCTCTTTTCGGGTCATTTTATGGTTAGCCTTAGAGTTTGGAGTTTTGGTGCATTTGGTAAATGAAAAGAAAATAGGTTTGCCATGTCTTCTTCTCCAACACATCTCCTAGCCATCCAAGCCAAGTTCTCCCTAGCCTCCTTGCCGATTTCTTCATCCCCTTCGCTGCTCCGTTGTTCGATCATCATTCCGAGTAAGTCTTCATCCTCTTCCTCTTCTTGATTGGTTGTTTTGTTGGCCGAAGGTAAGGAAGTGTGTGTGTGTTTGTGTTTGGTGCAGCAGCCGAAGCCAGATCTGCCACCAGCCGGCCAGATCCGCCAGAGCCCGCCAGCCACCGTCGCACCAGCCGCCCGAGCAGCACACCCAGGCCGCCGGATTCGCCTGTCGCAGCCCCAGCCCTGCCGTCGCAGCTCGTCGCGCACAACCGAGAAGCAGCCCTCGCTCGCTCGTCGCACGCCCAGCCTCGTCGTCGCACCAGATCGGCCGAGCCAGACGCTCGTCGCACGCCCAGCCTCGTCGTCGCAGCAGATCGGCCGAGCCAGACGCTCGTCGCACGCCCAGCTTCGTCGTCGCAGCAGATTGGCCGAGCCAGACGCTCGTTGCACGCCCAGCCTCGTCGTCGCACCAGATCGGCCGAGCCAGACGCTCGCCGCACGCCCAGCCTCGTCGTCGTAGCAGATCGGCCGAGCCAGACGCTCGTCGCACGCCCAGCCTCGTTGTCGCACCAGATCGGCCGAGCCAGACGCTCGTCGCACGCCCAGCCTCGTCGTCGCACTGGGTCGGCCGAGCCAGACGCCCAGCTCGCGCGCAGCAGCCGATCGTCGTGTCCGCGCCGCTCGCCCAGCGCCGCGCGTCTTCGCTCAGAGCAGCTCGCCCAGCGCCGCACGCCTTCGCCCGTGACGTGCCCAGCGCGTGTCCGTGCGCGCTAGCAGCCGCGCCAGCGCGCCCGGCTCGATCTCCCACCCACCAGCATCACCGCCAACAGTGCCCAGCCTCGTGTCGTCGTGCAGTGTGAGTGCTCCCGAGCCGAGCCTGCTGTTTTATTATATTTTTAGGGCTATGGTTGTGATTGTTACTATGTTTGTAGGTTCTCGATAGCTAGCTCGGGAGTGTTCGCAGCTTAGGAATTTATGTGTAAAAGTCTCCCGACCAAGGTAAGGATTTCTTACCGGGGTTGTGTGGACCCTGCGATGTTCTATGTGATTGATGTTGTATGTTTGTTTGTGATTATCAGCATGTATAGTTTAGGTGCTCGCTCAATTCTCGATGGCATGACTTTGTATGTTGTTCTTTCATGTTAGTCCATGCTAGGTTGTTCCGTTCTGGCATGCTCATATTCATTCTTGTTCCGTAGTACCATGCTAGGTCTGCTGTATTCTTTTGAGCACGTATTGGATTGTTTGCTTATTGTTAAGGCGGAGTTAGAATTCGGTAGGTAGCATCATCCGGGCTCGATGCATAAAGTATCTTGCATCCATGGCGGGGGACGTCGAGACGATTCTCCGTCCCTCGACCACGTTAGGGTTTAGCTAACCCGACCGGTAGGCCCCCGCAATCTTGGGTGAGGGTGGCGATCGTTAAATGCCCCAACGGTCGGGATGATGACTTGGCATTGCCTCGTCCTCGACGATCGGCACGTCCTCGGCGTGTTCGGCCGTAGCCCTTGATTGCCACTGTTAGGGCAAGGACCGCTTCTCGGTGTAAGCCTACCACGGCCGGTTCCTTAGCCTCAAAGTGCGGTGGTTCAGCCGACATAGTTCACGTGTCGAGTCTCACACCCCTATGTCGGTGACACCGATCCGAGATTTAGTTAGGCGTGGTGGATCGGACATGGGCGCTTGCCACTAGACCCGGCACCCCATAGTTCGCGCAGAGCACGCGGTGCATGCTTACGCTCATTACAGCTCCGACCGGAGAGCTCCTCGGGATCTTGAGCTAGTGCACCTTTCGTATCGACAGTAGACAGGCTGAGGCCGAGACTTGTTTCTCGTATAGGAAGTATGGTGTGGTGGATTTATTTCCGGACTAAGACCCTGAGTTGGCATCCGAGGTCCAAGTGTGGACTCAAGCTATGTGCTCTTTTCTGTGTTTAGATTCATAGCTTGCATACACTCATCTTGATGATCATGTGCATCGTATTGTACCCCGGTTGGGGATTCTTACTGGGTAATTCGTTACTCACTCTTATTTTGTGGTTTCCACATGTAACCAAGGAGCGAGACAGGATGGCTGAAGGGGGAGCTATGATCATGGGCACCTGCTGTCATCTCTGACCATTTTATTATATCATGACTCTTGACTTTTGTTATTTCCCCTGAATGCATGTAGACGGGCACGGAGCCCTAGGATGTTTTCTTATGTTTTATGGATTCCAGCATAGTTGTACTTGTGGAAGGTTTTTAATGTTTTAAATAAATCTCTGATCAGAGTATGCTTTTAGAAATGTATTTATCCTGAAACAGGTGCTTGGAAACAGGGACAGGTTTTAGAGTAAATTGTTTTGATTGTTGAACGTTTCTGTTTTTACTTGGAATCCGAAATCAGGTTGCGTATTGTCTTTTATTTTGAATACATGCATTGGGCTAAAGGCCCATTTAGAGCCCCTTTTGGGTCGGGTCTTTACAGCATGTTAGTGGATATGCGCTCTATTCTGAATTCCGACTGGCATGATTCTTGTGTTGTTTCTCATGCTAGTTCCATGTTAGGTTGTTCTGTTCTGGCATGCTCGTTATCTGTTCTTGTTTCGTAGTATCATGCTAGGTTCTTTGTCTCTGCTGAGCACGTATTGGAATGTTTGTTGTTATTTGTGATAGCTTCGTGTTATGATAGGTAGCATCATCCGGGCGAGGATGCATAACGTAACTAGCATCCTTGGCAGGGACGTGCGAGACAGTACTCCGTCCCTGATCCGTCGTTAGGGTTTAGCTAACCCTAACGGCAGCCCAGTGCAATCTTGGGTAAGGGTGGCAGACTGTTAAATGCCCCAACGGCCGGGGGGAATGACGAGGCATTTCCTTGTCCCCGGCAGTCGTTGGTTTTGGTTTAGAGCGCCATCATGCCAACTTCCCGCAGTGTGAGCTGTATGTTGTGGTTTGTTGAGATATCCAGATAGATTCGGATGCCGCTGGGACATCTTTCCAGATGGAGGCAGAGGTTAGACTCCCGTAGTCCACGTGTGGCCCCGCTGTTAATTCCCTTAGTGAGAGGGTGGAGGTGTTTTGCCTTGGAGTACCACTCCAGGAGAGGAGTTAGCTTTGGCTTTTGCTCATGTTGATGCTTGTGGAGCAGGTCCTAGTGTGGACTAGCCTGGGTAGTTCAGGTGTGGATCTTGAACCTTAGCAGATGGTTGATTGCCCAGTGAGTAGCTGCAAAATTGGTAGCCTTCGAGGTGGTTGCTGAGACATCCTTGTTCTCCTGTAAGTGTTGTTGTGTTGCAGCTAGTAAGTCGGAACCCTGTGGTTAAGGGTGCAGCGAGCAGTGTTCCCATCGGACGTGATCCGTTGGTGGTTTCCCCAGTTGTCTGGTAGAGTTGAGCACTATTCTTATGGTGAGCCCCTAGAGTAGGGCTAGCTGCTACATGTTGAGAGAGCTGACCAGAGTTTTGTTGAGCATCATGTGGAGATGCAAGAGTAGGCAGTGAGACTTTGGTTTGATGAGATGCCTTAGGCATGGTTGTTTGAGTTGAGCTCTTGTATGCCTCGCCATAGTTTTTGTCACTTGAGGTTGTGACCTTGCTGGCCCCATTTGTAGTAAGATGTGGATTTGGTAGTAGTGGCACTTGAGGTGCAATGGTTGGTGTGCCGCTTTGGCTCTAAGTCTGGTTCAGGCCTGAGTTTGGCATGGGTATAAGCAGATGGTTCTATGACCCATCCGGAGTCCAGCACACTCCTTTAGCCTTTGGTCCCGGTTGTGGCAGTTGCACCTGTTAGGTCCTGCAAGACAGCTAGTTCAGAGGTAGTCGTAGGACTACAAGCGAAAGGATGTTCGAGAGGAGCCGGAGCCTCTTCCTGGTGTTACCAGGGGATGAGTTTGTCAACAGGTTGAAGGTTGATCAGTGTTAGTGTGTGTGAGTCTCACGCTAGTGTTAAGGCTAAGAGATCTTTGTGGTTGGTAGTGCGGTCCACTACCTTCGAGTGCCTAAACCTGAGTTGAGTGAGCATTGTAGAGATGCAGTTCGGTCCAGCCAGATGGACCGTGAGTTGGATGCCTATGAGATGAGCTGGATGCCTATGAGGCGAGTTGGATGCCTATGAGATGAGCTGGATGCCTATGAGGCAAGTTGGATGCCTATGAGATGAGTAGGGTGCCTTATGAGAGAAGTTGGACGCCTTATGTGTAAGAACACTTGGTAGGGGCTTGGTATAAGTAAGTTCGGTTTGGCATTGTTATGCTTTAGTAGAGCAAGGTTGTCGCAGCTTCGAGTATCGTGTGGAGATGGAACTTTTGGTGTTCCTTTGGTTGATTGTATCTCTGCCAGAAGTTAGTGTTGCCTTTTGGAAAGCACCTGTTAGTCTTGGATCTCTGAAGGAAGGTTGAGAGTTGTGCACACAAGTGTGTTTCGTGTAGGTTGTTCTGGCGGCAAGAGTTCCAGAACCATGTAGGGTTTACATTGGAGAACTGGTGCTTAGTTCTTGGAGAAGTTGGACTCCAGGTGGATGTTGTAAGGCTTTAGTTGAGGTTGTAAGGATACCGTGCTCGTAGTTGGGTTGTTGCTTAGGCACGTTTGTTAAGTTGAACCTAAGCTTGGTTGGTGGAACCTCTTGTTGTTCATGGTTGGAGTTCAGATGGTACTGAACAAATGGTGGTTGTAGTGAAGCCGCGTAGTTCCTGATCGTAGTTGCTAAGAGTGTTGCTCGGAATCCTTACCCTGGGTGGAAGCTACGTTGTGGCTGATGCTTTGAGTAGGAGGATGACACATTCTGAAGCGTTTCTGGTCTTTTTGGTTTCGAGGTTCGGAGCAGGCCAGCGTGGTTGTGATGCTGGGAAAAGGAGTTGTTTGTTCAGGCAGTTGGTTGTTAGACCGTTAGATGACAGTGTGTGTCGAGGGTTGTCGAAGAACCCTAGTTGTGGAGAGCTTCACCAGAGCTCAGTCAGACCCAGATAGTGAGTTTAGTTGGCAAGCCAGAGTCGAGTAGTTTGTAGCCTCGGGTGAGTTGCTGGCAGTTTTGGTAGGCTAGCAAGCCAGAGTTTGTTTGGAGTAGAGTTTGGATTTGGTTCCGGTGTGGTGGCAAGTTGGTGCTTGATGTTGGCCAAGGTGTGATTTTCGAGTTGCCAAGGAGTTAGCCTTGTTTGTGGGTAAGTGGTTTGCCCTGTAGGATGTCTCTCCTATTCCCAGAGTTTGAGAGTGCCCTCATTTGGTGTTGGAGGGCGAGTCTTTGCTTGTGCTTGGTCGGCGGTCCAGTCTGTGGTGGACCCCCTGTTGTTGCCTCAGTGAGAGTTGGATGTTGTGCTTAGCTGAGCAAGTTAGCGAGCGTTTGTGGAGCTCCCTGTTCTTCGGATGTCTGCTTGTAAGGATCTGTTTCCTTTTTGGAGTTGTCGGATTATCCCTTGGTCTTGGACTTGGCGGTAGTGGTGTTAGTAGGTGGAAAGTCATTGGCCACACCAAAGCGATTGTTTGTCGATTAAGCGGAATCTTGAGTGGTGTTCTGGAAGTTGCAGTAAGAGTTGTTCTGCCTCCTATGAGTGTTTGGCCTAGTTAGCTAAGGTTTGTGTGTTGGCTTGGAAGCTGTGCACCTTTGTAGTTGAAGGACCCTTTGTTTCTGTTGTGGATGAGGTTGCACCTTTGTGGCTGGGTTAGGGTCTGGGCTTATTGAGGGATCCTTGCTGGTTAGTGTAGCTTGCACTCTGCCAGCCATTGTTGGTGTTCTTGTTCTTGGTAGTTGGTGTTGACCAGGTAGTGGAGTTCCGTTTATGAAGTTTCGGAGGAAAGGTGCATTAAGCCTAAACTTGAGGGTTAAGCCTGTATGTGTTATCGTTTGGACTTGTGAGATGTGTTTCATATTTGAGGCGAGCTTTGTTCCGTTGGTTGCATGGAGGTAAGTTTAGTGGATGGAGCCCTCTAGGGCCTAGTTGTTGCGGGCTATCTTGCCCAGCTAGTGATTTGAGTCGAGCTAGAGTTGAGTGGATTGGCATAGCTATGCAGTTTGTAGTTGTTTGAGCATCCGAGTCCGTAGCACTCAAGTTGTTGGATTGTAAGTTTTCCGTGTGGGAGCTGTCGGTTAGTTGAGGTTGTTGTGTGAGATTAGATTCTTGGAGGATTGGGTTTGATGTAGTGAGCTCGCACTCGTTTCGTGTGCAGATGCCATTTCTATGGAGTAGAGGCATGTCGGGCCAGTGGAGTTGTTGTCACCAGGGTGTGGCAACAAAGGTTTGTTCTAGGCAGTACGTGGATGAGCTGTGGTTCTGGAGAGCGTGGTTAAGAGGCTTATGAGCCGTGTGCAGTTTCTGTAGTGTTTTCACCCTCTGACCGATGGTATTTTGGAGGAGTGAGCCAGATCCGTTGGAGCTTGTTGGGAGTTGGTGTTTCCGTGGTTAGGCAGCGGAAACCAGTGTTGGATTTTATGAGGTCGCCTCGGATAGCAGTTCCCGGCTGCTAGTTCTTTTGGTTCGGTTGAAGCATGGTAAGGTAAATGTTGCAGGTCTCTAGTGCTGTGAGAAAAGGTTGGTGGCCGTCAGTTTTGTTTTGGGTCCTGAGTTGCTACAGTTGACCAGTGGTGTTGTGCAAGAGTTTGAGCTCGTTTGTGGTTAGCTCAGAGCAGGCAGAATAGTTACGCCGATGTTCGGCGTCGAGTTTTAGAGTTTGAGGTTGGACAGCTCATGTTTTAAGGTTGCATCGATGCTAGGTGTGTTGAGGTTTGTAAGTAGTGTTGGGGTTTTGTAAGCGAGAGAAGTTGAGTCCCCGGTTGTTGGTCCGTTTTGAGATTCTCGAGAGGATTGGCAGAGTTGCATATCGGCTAGTGCTTTCCCGTCATTGACAGCTGTGTACAGTGTTTTTATGTATCGATGTTGCGGCAGTGTGTGCCGGACCCCCTTTGCTTATTGAGGACGTTGAGCCTTTGCAGCTGAGTGAGGGTTTGAGCTTCGTGGGGAAGCATGTGAGTATTCTGGTCTTTGAGGCGAAGACGTTGCGTGGTCGTGAGATCCGTTTGGTGAAAGTTCAGTGGAGGAGTAAGAGTTCAGAGGAGGCCGCTTGTGAGCGGGGAAGACGGGATGAGGTTGCAGTATCTTGTGCTGTTTCAGTCTTAAGGACTTTCGAGGACGAAAGTCATAAAAAGGAGGGAATATTGTGTAAAGACCCGACCCAAAAGGGGCTCTAAATAGGTCTTTACCCCAATGCATGCATTCAAAGTAAAGACCAATATGCAAGTTAGCTTTTGGATTCCCAATTAAAACAAAACAAAAGAGATTCAATCAGAAATCAAATAGATTGCTGAAACCTGTCCCTGTTTCCAAGCACCTGTTTCAAGGCAAATACATTTCTAAACGCATACTACGATCGTGAGATTTATTAAAACATTTGAAACAATCCTCAAATACACAAAGCTGGAATCCATAAAAACATTCAGGAAAAACATCCTAGGGCTCCGTGCCCGGCTACATGCATTCAGGGGAAAATAAAAGACAAGAGACATAGAAATAAAAAGTTAGAGATGACAGCAGGTTCCCATGATCACAGCTCCTCCTTCAGCCATCCTGTCTCGAACCTTGGTTACCTGTGGAAAACCACAAAATAAGGGTGAGTAACGAATTACTCAATAAGAATCCCCAACCGGGGTACAATACGATGCACATGGTCATCTAGATGAGTGTATGCAAGCTATGAATATAAACACAGAATAGAGCACATAGCTTAAGTCCACACTTGGACCTCGGATGCCAACTCAGGGTCTTAGTCCGGAATAATCCACACCACACAATACGCCCTATAGGAGAACCAAGTCTCGGCCTCAGCCTGTCTACTGTCGATACGAAAGGTGCACTAGCTCAAGATCCCGAGGAGCTCTCCGGTCGGCGCTGTAATGAGCGTAAGCATGCACCGCGTGCTTTCTACAGACTATGGGGGTGCCGGGTCTAGTGGCAAGCTGCCCATATCCGGATACCACGCCTAACTAAATCTCGGATCGGTGTCACCGACATAGGGGTGTGAGAGACTGGACACGTGAACTATGTCAGCCTGAACCACCGCACCTGAGGCTAAGGAATCGGTCGTGGTAGGCTTACACCAGGAAGCCGTCCTTGCCCTATCAAGTGGCAATCAAGGGCTACGGCCGAACACGCTGAGGACGTGCCGACTGCCGGGGACGAGGCAATGCCAAGTCATCATCCCGACCGTTGGGGCATTTAACAGTCTGCCACCCTCACCCAAGATTGCGGGGCCTACCGGTCGGGTTAGCTAAACCCTAACGGGGTCTAGGGACGGAGAACTGTCTCGACGTCCCTGCCATGGATGCAAGATACTTTATGCATCAGGCCCGAATGATGCTACCTACCTACACTCTAACCTATCATATCAATACCATACAATCTAATACAATCCAAAACGTGCTCAACAGATACAACGAACCTAGCATGGTACTATGAAGCAAGAACAGATATGAGCATGCCAGAACGGAACAACCTAGCATGGACTAACATGAGAGAACAACATACGAAGTCATGCTAGTCAGGAATTCAGAACAGAGCACCTAAACTATACATGTTGATAATCACAAACAAACATACAAACAACAATCACATAGAACATCGCAGGGTCAACACAACTCCGGTAAGAAATCCTTACCTGGCCGGGAGGCAACTACACACAAAATCCTAAGCTGCGATCGATCCCGAGCTAGGTAACGAGAACCTAACAAACACAATAATAATCACAATCCATAGGCCTAAATATAATAAAATAAACAAGGCTCGGCTCACGGAGCAACTCACGCGGCGCTGGCCGACACGTGACGACGGCGAGACAACATGGCGAGGCTCTTCGGGCGGGCGATGGATGGGCGGTGGTCGGGCGCTGGGCGCCGACGGCGCGAGATAGCGGCGGTAGCAGCGGCGCCGCGTATGCAGGCGGACGGCTGGCGCGGGCGCAGCGCACGCGCGCAGCATAAGCTGGAAGTGGAGCGGACGCGGGCTCGCGGGACGATTGGGACGACGACAGCGCCGGCCGACGAGCGTCTCGACGCGTCGCGATCCGGCTGTGCGACGGCTGCTGCAGGCGCGCGACATGGCGCATCCACTGGGCGAGATCTGGCTGCGGCAGAGCTGTCTCGCCGTCTTCTTTGGCCGCTGCAGGGGTGTCTGGGCGTCTTTGGCCGCGCGAGGGTGTCTGCGGGCGTCTGGTTCGTTCGCTGAGCGACAGCCGCCGCTCGATGGCATCGCAGGGGCGATTGAGTGGGCGACTCCAGGCGATCTGGGCTTGCTGCTGGTGCGATCTGGCCGGCTGGGGAGCTGCGACGGTGGGGATGCTGGCTGGAGCTCCTCTCGGCTGGCTGCAAACAAACACACACACACACCCACACTCTTCTACATACATTCGGCCAGCAAGAACTCAAATCGGAGAAGACGAAGAGACGAAGAAACTTCCCCGGAAAGACGATCGAACCACGGGGCTGCAAAGGGGATGAAAATCGGCTTGGAGGGCTAGGGAGACAAGCTTGGGCGGCATGATGATGTGTTGGAGAAGAAGTGCAAAAAACCTAATTTCTTTTTCATTTAACCAAATGCACCAAAACTCCAAGATCCAAGGCTAACTATAATATGACGCAGAAAGAGCAACAAGAGCTCTCCATAGCTCAACTGACACGCATCCCCACAGGCTTTCCTGGAGACCCGGGTTCGAATCCCATCTTCTACACAAATTCCTTTATTTTTACTTTTGCATCTATCCATGCTCAAACCCATCCACAAAGCCTCAGAAAACTTACAAAAAAAACCATCTAATAATTTTAGCAACTGGAAAAAGATATAAACGGCCCTGACGGCCCAACCAAATTACCAAAATACCCCTAGGCATACCTGGAAGACTGGGATGAAAACCTGGGCCGTTACAATATTCTCTCCTTTTTATGACTTTCGTCCTCGAAAGTCCTCAAGACTGAAATAGCACAGGATACTGAAATCTCATCCCGTCTTCCCCCGCTCACGAGCGACCTCCTCTGAACTCTGACTCCTCCACTGAACTTTTACCAAACGGATCTCACGATTATGCAACGTCTTCGTCTCAAAGACCAGAATACTCACAGGCTTCCCCTCGAAGCTCAAATCCTCGATCAGCTGCAAAGGCTCAAAGTCCACAATGAGCGATGGGTCCGACACATACTGCCTCACACCGATACATGAGAACACTGCACACGGCTGACAATGACAGAAAGAGCTAACCAATATGCAACTCTGCCAATCTTCTCGAGAATGTCAAAACGGACCGACAACCAGGGACTCAACTCCCCTCGCTTACAGAACCCCAACACTACTTACAAACCTCAACGCACCTAGCATCGATGCAACCTTGAAACATGAGCTGTCCAACCTCAAACTCTAAAACTCGACGCCGAACATCGGCGTAACTTTCTCTCGCCGCTGAGGCTAACCACAAACGAGCTCAACCTCTCGTGACAACACCTCTGGTCAAGCTGCAGCAACACGGGACCCAAAACAACACTGACGGCCACCAACCTGTTCTCACAGCACTAGAGACCTGCAACACTTACCATACGATGCCTCAATGGAACCACAAGAACTGACCGCCGAGAACTGCAACCCAAGGCAACCTCCTAAAACCACACTTTGGTCTCCCGCTGCCTAATCACGGAAACACCAACTCGCAACAAGCTCCGAAGGATCTGGCTCACTCCTCCCAAAAGACCATCGGACAAAAAGGGTGAAAACACTACAGAAACTGCACTCGGCTCATAAGCCTCTAAGAACACTCTCCAGAACCACGGTTCATCACGCACTACCTAGAAAAATCTTTGTTGCCACACTCTGGAGCCAACAACTCCGGCTGAAAACCGACATGCCACTACTCCACGAATGACATCTCCACCTAGGAGAGGTGCGAGTTCTAGCTACGTAAAACCAGTCCACCAAAAATCCGAACTCACACAACAACCTCGACAAACTGCCAGCTTCCACACGAACTCCTTCAATCCAACAACTTGAGTGCTACGATCTCAGAAGCCCAAACAACTACAAACTACATAGCTATGCCAAACCACTCAATTCTAGCTTGGCTCAAATCACTCATTTGGACAAGTCACCGCCAACAACCGGCCCTAAAGGGCTCCCTCCACCAAGCCTACCTCCACGCAAGCAACGGAACGAAGCTTGCCTCAAATATGAAGCACATCTCACAAGTCCAAACGATAACACATACAGGCTTAACCTTCTAGCTTAGGCTTATTGCACCTTCCCACCGAAACTTCATAAACGGAACTCCACTACCCGGTCAACACCAACTACCAAGAACAAGAATACCAACAATGGCTGGCAGAGTGCAAGCTACACTAACCAGCAAGGATCCCCCAATAGGTCCAGACCCTAATCCAGCCACAAAGGTGCAACCTCATCCACAACTGAAACAAAGGGGCCTTCAACTACAAAGATGCAACAGCTTCCAAGCCAACACTCAAAACCTTAACCAACTAGGCCAAACACTCATAGGAGGCAGAACAACCCTTACCCAACTTCCAGAACACCACTCAAGAGTCCGCTTAACTTGGACAAACAACTGCTTCCAAGCAGCCAACAAACTTTTCCTTCTACTAGCACCACTACTACCAATTCCAAGACCAAGGAATAACTTGACAACTCCCAAGGAGAAACAAATCCTTACAAGAGGACAACCGAAGGACAGAGAGCTCCACAACTCTTTGTCTTGCTTAGCTAAGCACGGCATCCAACTCTCCTAGAGGCAACAACAAGGGGGGTCCACCACAGACTAGACCGCCAACCATGGGCAAGAGAAGACTCACCCCCAAACACCAAATAAGGGCACTCTCAAACTCTGGGAACAGGAGAGACATCCTACAGGGCAAACCACTTACCCACGAACAAGGCTAACTCCTTGGCAACTCGAAAACCACTTCTTGGCCAACATCAAGCACCAACTTGCCACCACACCGGAACCAAATTCGGACTCTACTCCAAACAAACTCTGGCTTGCTAGCCTACCAAAACTGCCAGCAACTCACCCGAGGCTACAAACTACTCGACTCTGGCTTGCCAACTAAACTCACTACCTGGGTCTGACTGAGCTCTGGTGAGGCTCTCCACAACTAGGGTTCTTCGACAACCCTCGACACACACTGTCGTCTAACGGTCTAACAACCAACTGCCTGAACAAACAACTCCTTTTCCCCGCATCAACAACCACGCTGGCCTGCTCCAAACCTCGAAACCAAAAAGACCAGAAACGCTTCAGAATGTGTCATCCTCCTACTCAAAGCATCAGCCACCATGTAGCTTCCACCTAGGGTAAGGATTCCGAGCAACACCCTTAGCAATTACGGTCAGGAACTACGCGGCTTCACTACAACCAACATTTGTTCAGCACCATCTGAACGCCAACCATGAACACAAGAGGTTCCACCAACCAAGCTTAGGTTCAACTTAACAAACTTGCCTAAGCAACAACCCAACTACGAGCACGGTATCCTTACAACCTCAACTAAAGCCTTACAACATCCACCTGGAGTCCAACTTCTCCAAGAACTGAGCACCAGTTCTCCAATGCAAGCCCTACATGGTTCTGAAACTCTCGCCACCAGATCGAACTACACAAAACACACTTGTGAGCACAACTCTCAACCTTCCTTCAGAGATCCAAGACTAACAGGTGCTTTCCAAAAGGCAACACTAACTTCTGGCAGAGATACAATCAACCAAAGGAACACCAAAAGTTCCATCTCCACGCGATACTCGAAGCTGTGGCAACCTCGCTCTACTAAAGCATAACAATGCCAAACCGAACTTACTTTATACCAAGTCTCTACCAAGTGTGCTTACACATAAGGCGACCAACTCATCTCATAAGGCATCCAGCTCATCTCATGGGCATCCAACTCATCTCATAAGCATCCAACTCAGGTTTAGGCACCCGAAGGTAATGGACCGCACTACCAACCACAAAGATCTCTTGGCCTTAGCACTAGCGTCAGACCCACACGCACTAACACTTACCAACCGCCAACCTGCTGGCTTACTCAACCCCGAGTAACACTGGGAAGAGGCTCCAGCTCCTCTCGAACATCCTTTCACTTGTAGTCCTTCGACTACCACTGAACTAGCCCTCTTGCACGACCTAAACAAGTGCATTTTCCATAAATGGATCCAATGGCTAAAGAAGTGTGTTGAACTCCGGACGGTCATAGAACCATCTGCTATACCCATGCCAAACTCAAGCCTGAACCAGACTTAGTGCCAAGGCGGCACACCAACCAATGCACCTCAAGTGCCGCTATTACTAAATCCACAACTTACTACAAATGGGGCCCGCAACGTCACAACCTCAATTGACAAAAACTATGGCTAGGCATACAAGGGCTCAAAACTCAAACAACCAGACTATGGCATCTCATCAAACTGGGGGCTCACGGCCTACTCTTGCATCTCCACATGATGCTCAACAAAACTACAGTCGGCTCTCTCAACATGCAAAGACTAGCCCTACTCTAGGGCTCACCAAAAGAAGAGTGCTCAACTCTACAAAACAACTGAGGAAACCGCCAACGGATCAAGTCCAATGGGAACACTGCTCGCTGCACCCTTAACTACAGGGTTCCGGCTTACTGGCTGCAAACCACAACACTTATAAGAGAACAAAGATGTCTCAGCAACCTCCTCGAAGGCTACCAACTCAGCAGCTACTCAATGGGCAAACAGACAATCTGCTAAGGTTCAAGATCCACACCTGAACTACCCAGGCTAGCCCACTTGGGACCTGCTCCACAAGCATCAACATGAGCAAAAGCCAAAGCTAACTCCTCTCCTGGAGTGGTACTCCAGGGAAAAACACCTCCACCCTCTCACTAGGGGAAATAACAGCTGGGCCACACGTGGCCTACGGGAGTCTAACCTCTGCCTCCATCTGGAACGATGTCCCAGCGGTATCCGAATCTATCTGGATATCTCAACAAACCACAACATACAACTCACACTACGGGAAGTTGGCATGATGGCGCTCTAAACCCAAACCAACGACGAGTCAGAATCTGCTCGTCTCCGCTCCACAACACAAAACAAGGCATACACTAGATGGAAGGTATTGTAAATTCTTAACCCTTTTTTAAAAACAGAAAACTTAGGCGTACTGATGATGACCGTCGGAGTCTTTGGTGATCATGGGAAAGACGACCTACAACAAAAGGTCAGTCTACAAAGTCTATGACTCTGAGCTCTGATACCAACTGTAAAGACCCGACCCAAAAGGGGCTCTAAATAGATCTTTACCCCAATGCATGCATTCAAAGTAAAGACCAAAATGCAAGTTAGCTTTTGGATTCCCAATTAAAACAAAACAAAAGAGATTCAATCAGAAATCAAATAGATTGCTGAAACCTGTCCCTGTTTCCAAGCACCTGTTTCAAGGCAAATACATTTCTAAAGGCATACTCTGATCAGAGATTTATTAAAACATTTGAAACAATCCTCAAATACACAAAGCTGGAATCCATAAAAACATTCAGGAAAAACATCCTAGGGCTCGTGCCCGCTACATGCATTCGGGGAAAATAAAAGACAAGAGACATAGAAATAAAAAGTCGAGATGACAAAGCGAGTTCTCATGATCACAGCTCCTCCTTGACCATCCTGTCTCGCACCTTGGTTACCTGTGGAAAACCACAAAATAAGGGTGAGTAACGAATTACTCAGTAAGAATCCCCAACCGGGGTACAATACGATGCACATGGTCATCTAGATGAGTGTATGCAAGCTATGAATATAAACACAGAATAGAGCACATAGCTTAAGTCCACACTTGAACCTCGGATGCCAACTCAGGGTCTTAGTCCGGAATAATCCACACCACACAATACGCCCTATACGAGAACCAAGTCTCGGCCTCGGCTGTCTCATCGTCGTCACGAAAGGTGCACTAGCTCAAGATCCCGAGGAGCTCTCCGGTCGGCATCGTAATGAGCGTAAGCATGCACCGCGTGCTTCTACAGACTATGGGGGTGTCGGGTCCAGTGGCAAGTCGCCCATATCCGGATACCACGCCTAACTAAATCTACGGATCGGTGTCATCGACATAGGGTGTGAGACACGGACACGTGAACTATGTCTGAACCACCGCACGGCGAGGCTAAGGAATCGGTCGTGGTAGGCTTACACCAGAAGCCGCCTTGCCCTATCAAGTGGCAATCAAGGGCTACGCCGAACACGCCGAGGACGTGCGTGCCGGCTCGCGGGGACGAGGCAATGCCAAGTCATCATCCCGACCGTTGGGGCATTTAACGATCGCCACCCTCACCCAAGATTGCGGGGCCTACCGGTCGGGTTAGCTAAACCCTAACGGGTCTAGGGACGAGAAGCGTCTCGACGTCCCCCGCCATGGATGCAAGATACTTTATGCATCGGGCCGGATGATGCTACCTACCTACACTCTAACCTATCATATCAATAACATACAATAAAATACAATCCAAAACGTGCTCAACAGATACAACGAACCTAGCATGGTACTATGAAGCAAGAACAGATATGAGCATGCTAGAACGGAACAACCTAGCATGGACTAACATGAGAGAACAACATACGAAGTCATGCTAGTCAGAATTGAAACGAGCACCTAAACTATACACATGCTGATAATCACAAACAAACATACAAACAACAATCACATAGAACATCGCAGGGTCCACACAACTCCGGTAAGAAATCCTTACCTAGCCGGGAGGCAACTACACACAAAATCCTAAGCTGCGATCGATCCCGAGCTAGCTAACGAGAACCTAACAAACACAATAATAATCACAATCCATAGGCCTAAATATAATAAAATAAACAAGGCTCGGCTCGGGAGCAACTCACACGGCGCGGCTGACACGCGGACGGGCAGACAGCATAGCGAGGCTGCTGCTGGGCGCTGATAGGCGGCAGGGGTTGGGCGCTGGGCGCTGACGGGCGCAGATAGGCGGCAGAGCTAGGCGCACGAGCGCGCGCGGACGGCTGGCTGGCGCAGGCGCACGGGCGCGGACAAGCTGGAAGTGGACGGACACGCGCGGGCTCGCTGGGACGACGACAGGCGCGCGGGCGCGCGGGCTGACGAGCGTCTGGACGTGCGATCCGGCTGTGCGACGGCTGCTGTAGGCGCGCGACAGGGCGCATCCACTGGGCGAGATCTGGGTGGCGACAGGAGTTGTGCCGGGCGCCGGCTGGCTGCGCGATAGGCTGTCTGGTTAATTTCGCCGAGCGACAGCCGCTCGATGGCGATCGCGAGGGCGATGGAGCTGGGCGACTCCGGGCGATCTGGGCTTGCTGCTGGTGCGATCTGGCCGGCTGGGGAGCTGCGACGGTGGGGCTGCTGGCTGGAGCTCCTCTCGGCTGGCTGCAAACAAACACACACACACACCCACACTCTTCTACATACATTCGGCCAGCAAGAACTCAAATCGGAGAAGACGAAGAGACGAAGAAACTTACCCGGAAAGACGATCGAACCACGGGGCTACAAAGGGGATGAAAATCGGCTTTGAGGGCTAGGGAGAAAAGCTTGGGCGGCATGATGATGTGTTGGAGAAGAAGTGCAAAAAACCTAATTTCTTTTTCATTTAACCAAATGCACCAAAACTCCAAGATCCAAGGCTAACTATAATATGAGCCTTGAAAGAGCAACAAGAGCTCTCCATAGCTCAATGGCACGCATCCCCACAGAGCTTTCTCGAGACCAGGTTCAATCCCGGCTTCTACACAAATTCTTTTATTTTTAATTTTGCATCTATCCATGCTCAAACCCATCCACAAAGCCTCGTAAAACTTACAAAAAACTATCTAATAATTTTAGCAAGCTGGAAAAAGATATAACGGTTGACTGTGGCCCAACCAAATTACCAAAATACCCCTAGGCATACGGAAGGCGGGATGAAAACCGGGCCGTTACAATATGTAATGGCCCAGGTTTTCATCCCGGTCTTCCAGGAAGGCCCTAGGGGTATTATGGTAATTTGGTCGGGCCGTTTATGTCTTTTCTAGTTGCTAAAATTATTGGATGGATTTATGTGGGTATTTTAGGCTTTGTGGAAGGGTTGAGCAAGGTTTGATGCAAAAGTAAAAACAAAGGAAATTTTGTTGCAGCTGGGATTTGAACCCGAGTCTCCAGGAAAGCTTGTGGGGTTGCGTGCCACATGAGCTATTGAAAGCTCTTGTTGCTCTTTCCAGGTCATTTTATGGTTAGCCTTGGAGTTTGGAGTTTTGGTGCATTTGGTAAATGAAAAGAAAATAGGTTTGCCATGTCTTCTTCTCCAACACATCTCCTAGCCATCCAAGCCAAGTTCTCCCTAACCTCCTTGCCGATTTCTTCATCCCCTTCGCTGCTCCGTTGTTCGATCATCATTCCGAGTAAGTCTTCATCCTCTTCCTCTTCTCGATTGGTTGTTTTGCTGGCCGAAGGTAAGGAAGTGTGTGTGTGTTTGTGTTTGGTGCAGCAGCCGAAGCCAGATCTGCCACTAGCCGGCCAGATCCGCCCGACCGCCACCACCATCGTCGCACCACCGCCCGGCGAGCAAAGACTCTCAGCCGCCGGATCGCTGTCGCAGCCCCAGCCCTGCCGCCGCAGCTCGTCGCGCACAGCCGAGAAGCAGCCCTCGCTCGCTCGTCGCACGCCCAGCCTCGTCGTCGCACCTGATCGGCCGAGCCAGACGCTCGTCGCACGCCCAGCCTCGTCGTCGCAGCAAATCGGCCGAGCCAGACGCTCGTCGCACGCCCAGCCTCGTTGTCGCACCAGATCGGCCGAGCCAGACGCTCGTCGCACGCCCGCCTCGTCGTCGCCGCGACCGGTCGGCCGAGCGACGCGCCGGCTTCGCGCGCAGCGGTGATCGCCGTGCGCGCGCGCGCCGCCGCCCAGCGCGCGCGTCTTCGCTCAGAGCAGTCGCCCAGCGCCGCGCAGACGCTCGCCCGTGGCGTGCCCGGTAGCGTGTCGCCAGCGCGCCACAGCGCCGCCGCGCCCGCGCTGCCAGCGCCGATCCAGTGCATCACCGCCAAGCGAGTGCCCAGCCTCGTGTCGTCGTGCAGTGTGAGTGCTCCCGAGCCGAGCCTACTGTTTTATTATATTTTTAGGGCTATGGTTGTGATTGTTATATGTTTGTAGGTTCTCGATAGCTAGCTCGGGAGTGTTCGCAGCTTAGGAATTTGTGTGTAAAAGTCTCCGACCAAGGTAAGGATTTCTCACAGGGGGTTGTGTGGACCCTGCGATGTTCTATGTGATTGATGTTGTATGTTTTTTGTGATTATCGCATGTATAGTTTAGGTGCTCTGTTCGAATTCTCGATGGCATGACTTTGTATGTTGTTCTTTCATGTTAGTCCATGCTAGGTTGTTCCGCTCGCATGCTCATATTCATTCTTGTTTCGTAGTACCATGCTAGGTCTCTTGTATTCTTTTGAGCACGTATTGGATTGTTTGCTTATTGTTAAGGCGGAGTTAGAATTCGGGTAGGTAGCATCATCCGGCCCGATGCATAAAGTATCTTGCATCCATGGCGGGGGGCGTCGAGACGCTTCTCCGTCCCCCGACCCCGTTAGGGTTTAGCTAATCCGACCGGTAGGCCCCGCAATCTTGGGTGAGGGTGGCGATCGTTAAATGCCCCAACGGTCGGGATGATGACTTGGCATTGCCTCGTCCCTGACAGTCGGCACACGTCCTCGGCGTGTTCGGCCGTAGCCCTTTGATTGCCACTGTTAGGCAAGGACCGCGCTGCGGTGTAAGCCTACCACGACCGGTTCCTTAGCCTCAAAGTGCGGTGGTTCAGCCGACATAGTTCACGTGTCCGTGTCTCACACCCCTATGTCGATGACACCGATCCGGAGATTTAGTTAGGCGTGGTGATGAGACATGGGCGCTTTGCCACTAGACCCGGCACCCCATAGTCTGCAGTAGCACGCGGTGCATGCTTACGCTCATTACAGCGCCGACCGAAGAGCTCCTCGGGATCTTGAGCTAGTGCACCTTTCATTCGACAGTAGACAGGCTGAGGCCGGGATTGTTTCTCGTATAGGACGATTTGTGTGGAGGTTTGTTTCCGGACTAAGACCCTGAGTTGGCATCCGAGGCCCAAGTGTGGGCTAATCTATGTGCTCTATTCTGTGTTTTTATTCATAGCTTGCATACACTCATCTTGATGACCATGTGCATCGTATTGTACCCCGATTGGGGATTCTTACTGAGTAATTCGTTACTCACCCTTATTTTGTGGTTTCCACAGGTAACCAAGGAACGAGACAGATGATGGTGAAGGGGAGCTATGATCATGGGCACTGCTTGTCATCTCGACCATTTTATTATATCATGACTCTTGACTTTTGTTATTTCCCCTGAATGCATGTAGACGGGCACGGAGCCCTAGGATGTTTTCTTATGTTTTATGGATTCCAGCATAGTTGTACTTGTGGAAGGTTTTGAATGTTTTAAATAAATCTCTGATCAGAGTATGCTTTTAGAAATGTATTTATCCTGAAACAGGTGCTTGGAAACAGGGATAGGTTTCAAAGTAAATTGTTTTGATTGTTGAACGTTTCTGTTTTTACTTGGAATCCGAAATCAGGTTGCGTATTGTCTTTTATTTTGAATACATGCATTGGGCTAAAGGCCCATTTAGAGCCCCTTTTAGGTCGGGTCTTTATAGCATGTTAGTGGATATGCGCTCTATTCTGAATTCCGACTGGCATGATTCTTGTGTTGTTTCTCATGCTAGTTCCATGTTAGGTTGTTCTGTTCTGGCATGCTCGTTATCTGTTCTTGTTTCGTAGTATCATGCTAGGTTCTTTGTCTCTGGTGAGCACGTATTGGAATGTTTGCTGTTATTTGTGATAGCTTCGAGTTATGATAGGTAGCATCATCCGGGCGAGGATGCATAACGTAACTTGCATCCGTGGCAGGGACGTGCGAGACAGTACTCCGTCTCTGATCCGTCGTTAGGGTTTAGCTAACCCTAACGGCAGCCCAGTGCAATCTTGGGTAAGGGTGGCAGACTGTTAAATGCCCCAACGGCCAGGGGGAATGACGAGGCATTTCCTTGTCCCCGGCAGTCGACACGTCCTCAGTGTGTCGGCAGTAGCCCTTGATTGCCACCTGATTGGGCAAGGACCAATTCCTGGTGTAAGCCTACCACGGCCGGTACAGGCTGACATAGTCATAGTGTCCTGGTCTCACACCACTATGTTCAGTGACACCGATC
Source organism: Sicyos edulis (assembly GCA_036507275.1). NCBI lineage: Eukaryota > Viridiplantae > Streptophyta > Magnoliopsida > Cucurbitales > Cucurbitaceae > Sicyos > Sicyos edulis. The sequence goes on from CM071851.1 coordinate 10,163,723, forward strand.
CAGAGATTTTTTAGGCATGCGTACTGGACCAGGGCAACATGCCCTAGACCCAGCACCTCCCTGGTTTGCAGCAGCATGCGGTACGCGCACACACTCATTACAGCGTCGACTGGAGAGCTCCTCGGGATCTTGAGTTCAGTGCACCTTTCGTATCTACAGTAGGAAGGCTGAGGCTGAGACTAGTTTCTCGTATAGTATCGTAAAGTGTTGTAGTTTTTTGGAGTAAGACCGTAAGATGGCATCCGAGGTTTATGTATGGATTAAAGCGATGTGCTCTCTTCTATGTTTATATTCATGGCTTGCATACATTCTGCTAGATGACCAGTTGTATCGTATTGTACCCCGGTTGGGGATTCTTACTGAGTAATTCGTTACTCACCCTTATTTTGTGGTTTTCCACAGGTAATCATGGCGCGAGACAAGATGGCTGAAGGAGGAGCTACTGATCATGGAAACCAGCTGTTTCGAACTCTGATTCTTATGTTTACGTTTTATGTTTTTATTGTCCTCTGAATGCATGTAGTTGGGCATGGAGCCCTTAGGATGTTTTCTGATTGTTTTCTGGATTTTGACACTGTTGTAAACCGTTTGAAGTTTTTGAATGATTTGAATAAATCTATGATCAGAGTATGTTTTGGAAATGTATTTGGCTTGGAACAGGTGCTTGGAAACAGGGACAGGTTTCAAGAAATTTTATGTTTGACTTTTGAAATGGATGTTTATATGTTTTTAGTTTTCATTCAGAATCTGGAATATAATCCTGCATATTGTTGTTAAATTTTAAAAGCATGCATTGAGGTAAAAGCCTAGTTTAGAACCCCTTTTGGGTTGGGTCTTTACATTGTGCTTCCAATTCCCAGTGGGATTGATAAAATAAATACTTATTACTTGTTGTAATTCAACCGTGTATACTTGCGTGCAATGCAATTCTTAGTCATACTTAGCGATAAGTCACTTCGAATTAATTACTAAACAATAGTACATGCGACTCTCATTGCCCAACCAGCTGTCGTAATATCTCACTTTTAATTCTGCATTCCAAAGCACTGTCTGCATATGTTAAAGCTTGATTTTCCCTGGAACTTTTAATTGCTAGTAATTCTAACAAGGTTGCCCTAGAATGAATTCTTTTTGGACTTAAGGGAAATGGATAGGTTCTTGCGGTCGAATCTGAAAGCTTGAACGTTGGAACTTGAGTTTGGGATAGTCCAAGTTTGGGGGAACTAAGCCTCACCTTCATTGGGAACAATGAAGAAATTAAGTTTGGGGGTGAGGACATGCATTATAGATCGTGATATTTAAGCTTGATAAAAAAAACAAAACAAAACAAAAAGGGGAAAATAAAGGCTAGTAGCCTTAGCTTCTTAGAAGTGTTTGGCTGCCTCCATCAAGCCTCAACATTGTAGTTGATTCCATTGCTTAGACTAATAACTTTATGCTCAAGCGAATTGTTTCAAGAACTATGGAATTTGGATGAAGGCTTGAGCGCAACCCGAGTTGTGTATGGTAAAACATATAGAAAGATCAAAAGAACACCACAAGAGATTTGAAGTTGCTTAAAAGGAATAAGAGAGAAAATAAAGAGATAGTAAATAAAGCCATTTAAAAAAAAAATTAGATTATCCGTAAGCTGAGGAAAAGGGTTCGGAGTCATACGCTTCAGCACTGAAAAATGTGCATTTTACTGGTCAGTTAGAAGAAAAACCAAGGCAAATGAGGGGGTTCTAACAAGGGAAGCACCAAGATGATCAAGTGCACCACATATTAAGATAGAATTAATCAAAAGAAAAGGATTTTTTTAGCGACAGGTAAACCCCGACATTATGATAAGCATTTTACTTGTAACAGCTTGTGCACCTATATTAGTATCGCTCGAGACAAGCAATGATTCAAGTTTGGGGGTTTGATAACCCTTAAATAGAGTTAATATTTAGCATATTTTAAAATCATTATTTTACTTTACTGCAAAAACCTAAAGCGAAAAAAGGTGAATATAATGAATAAAAAGGTGGTAAAGACTAATGCTTACGCATTAGAGGGATACGTGAATAAATACGAATTATCAGTACTAGAAAAATGGAATAGTTGACACTTGCAAAATTGAAATAGTTGATGTTTTAAAGAAAAACGTCAAGTAACATACTGTTTTTAAAGAAAAGCGTCAGTTAAACTTTAAAAAGACAGAGAGGTTTCCATTATTTAAAAAGCGTCGATTAATGTTTTTTATTTAAATTATTATTGTTTTAAGAGGAAAAAAGGGGATTCACACTCGTAGGCAAAAAAATCATGTTTCTTTCGGAAGGCCTAAACTATTTCCATGCGGTTCACCATTCTTCCTCCGTCTCCACCATTCTTCATTTGTCTAAAAATTGGTTTCTTCTATGCAACTGCTCCATTTATATCATCAATTTTCTCTTCTCTTCCGATTTCTTTTGTGTAATTTAACTTTCTTATAGAAAGAAAGATCAAAGGAGAATTTCATCGTGTTCTCGCCAAGACAACTAAAGGTTGGCGACCAGGTTTTATTCAATTCTTTTTAACATTTTCTTTTTAGCATTTTCATTCTCCACCTTCTCCTCAATTAAGACCTCAAGAACCCTATGGACGCCCAAACATTTTGTTTAATTGGAACAAGGAAAACCCTTCTTTTCATCTTCCTCATCTAGCAGAGTTTTAGATGGAGAAGCTTTTGAAATTGACGGAATCGGTTGCAAATCCCCCCACGTATTTCTATTTCATTATACTATTTTGCTATCTGATAAGCTTTCTGATTCTTTCCTACTTTTTAGAATTCAATATTTTATGCACTCTCGTCATATTCTAATCGTCTATTCACTAAGTTGCTCTGATTTTTTTTTCTCATATTTTTCTTTTTATTCAATGAATTAGTTTTGAGCTATTTCAAGGTTGTAACTTTCTAAGTTTTTCTTCAATTCCTTATTATTTGTTGTTCCTTGCATGTACCACAAAATCGCTCTAACGATGACATTCATATATTTAGAGAAGAAATTGCAAACATAGAAGACTAAAGAAAAGAAGATGAGATCGAAAAGAGAAGGAGTAGGAGAAGAAGACACAAGGTTTGAAGTGGTTCGGACTAGTCTACTCCATGTGCAACAGTTTTGGTGAGTTTCTTATTCACTTTCAAGATATAGAGAGCTTTTACAAGTGATTTTCAACATGCATAAAAACCTCTTTCTTTTCTGAGTTATTTAGAGTTAATCTTAATTGGCCAAAAATAGTATATTGGTTATTTTTGTTTTAACTAACTTAAATTCTTAAAGTAGAATTTTGTTCAAATAATTTACATCCTCTTTATTGTCGGTAATTTTAGATCTTCTTTGGATGCTAGTTATGTAGAATGTTATCTTATTTGACTATCCTTCAATCTGTGAAACGACTGAATAAATTGTTTTGCAAGGAATGATTAGCTGGACAATAAGACTTATCAAAGCTGGAATTAAGCTAGTTATGGTATATTGCATGTTTAATTTTAACTTTTAAATTTGTGTCAAAATAGTTGATTCTATGAGCATGATCATAATATATTAATATAAATTTTTTACATCCTAGATGTTCATGATGTCAATGAAGAATTACAACTCCATTCTAATTTTTCATGACTCTAGTTGATAGAGTGAGCTTTCATATATTTCTTCCTATATTTTATTCTTAAAGTTTTATATTATAATGTGTAGGAAGTGGTCTACTGTCAACCTCCAAAAATTAGCATTGAATATAGTACTTGAACTTGTTTTGGGGCCTTCCATCATTCACTATGGGGTGATGAAAGAGATAAGCTAATGGAATAAACTTTTATCTTTATATTTATTAGTGTTTATTGGGTTTCATATTTTGGTTTTAGTTTTGATTGGTTTTAGTTTACTTTGTGTTTTTGCTTCTTGATATCTCATAAAACCTGCCTCTTTTTGTTGTTCATTACTTTATATATTGAATTGTTGATAGCATTTAGATGATGACTACTTTTTCATAATTAGATTGACGTTTATAGTATTTATTAATTATCATAAATAAGTTAATATTTGAGTCTTAATGTTAATAGCTTGATGGTACGTCTCCAAGGGGCAACCCAGCGGTTGAGGCAAAGGACTTCAAGGCATGCTTCCTTAAGAGATCCCTGGTTCGAGTCCGTTGGAAAGCACTTAAACCAAATATCTTGATGATACAAAGAGACTCATACACACAAATTGAGCTAGTTGAAATGTTGTGGAATGAGCTGAATTTCTAGGGCACTACATGTGAGGATTCATATTCTTTGTCTATATAATAGCTTTGGAAACAATGGAGATATTTGTTTGTTGTTTTATATATTTTGGAAGACAAACTTAGAACAATTCATATATATATATATATATATATATATTTTGTGTATACAACTAGATTTGAAAATAGTTGGACAATTCAATTAAAGCCCATAGGTTGTAGTTATTATATATTTACAAAGTTTGGAAATGTGGTTCCATACTTTGTTTTAAAAAAAAAAAAAAAACTTGATGATACAAAGAGACTCATACATGCAAATTGAGCTAGATGAAATGTTGTGGAATGAGCTGAATTTCTAGGACGCTACATGTGAGGATTCATATTCTTTGTTTATATAATAGCTTTGGAAACAATGGGGATATTTGTTTGTTGTTTTATATATTTTGGAAGACTACAAACTTAGAAAAATTCATATTTTTCTTTTTTTGTGTATACAACTACATTTGAAAATAGTTGGACAATTCAATTAAAGCACATAGGTTGTAGTTATTAGATATTTACAAAGTTTGGAAATGTGGTTCCATACTTTTCTTTGTAATTTCAGATTATGTAAGACATTTTTACTTGAAATATATATTATTTTTAATGTTTATGTCGAGATGTTAAAATTGTAATTTATTAATGTGAATTCTGTCCAACAAGATATCATTGTATATATTGACAGGATGAGGATACTTGATAAATGAGACCGAATTTCAAAATAATAATAATAAAGTAATAATTATATTTGTTGACGTTTTATAATTGTGAACCATAAGAACCAACTTGACGTTTTTTAAGCGTCAACTTTTTATTTTAATGACGCTTACTAAATATCAATATATGTATATTTACTTGACATTTTGCATAAGTTGACATTCACAAAACGTCAATCAAACTTTTGCTTGACGTTTATTAAACATCAACCAAACAATCACATGACACTTATAAAGTGTCAACCCTTTATGATTTCGACATTTCTTATACGTCAACTATATCATTTGATGACGATTTAGCAAGCATTAACTATAATGACTTTAGTTGACAGTTGATTCGTTGACTCTTTGAAAAGCGTCAACTATACATTATAGTTGACATTTTGTGCATGTCAACTAACTCATTTTTTGTAGTAGTGTATAATGCAAAAAATGCTTAGCCTTCACTCTAAGTGCTTAACAAAGGATAGTCTAGCATTAATAAATACTTTGCAGGAATAATGTTGCAATGCAGAATTGGAGCCTCGAATGTAGAGCAAAGAATGAAGAAGCGGGTGCTAAGTAGCCGTGAGATGTAGATGCGAAGCCAAATATTAGAAAGAAAGGGAAGATTTGAATGCAGAGCGAGCGCTAGCTAGTAGACAGATCACCAGTTAAAAAAACTGCGATAATTTTGGGATTATTTTCCTAAATTGTAAAGCAGTGATTGACGAGCCAATGAAAAGGAGATCTGCCATTCAAAGTCAAAACCCTAGACATCGGATTAATTCATGAAGATACTGGGAAACCTAGAAGAGCCTATGAAAGGAGATAAAAGTCGATAAGTAAAGGGGGGAAGAGGTGAAGAGAGCCTTGTGCGACGGACAAAGTGCTAACACCACGACGTTGACCACATCATTCTTCCAATAGCCTTAGTTTTATCTATTTTGTAGTTATATTTTAGTAGTTGTTATTGTTAAGACTCATTTTGCAATTACTTAATATGATTTTCAACATGTTATCTTCCATGTTGTTTGTTATGTTTACTGCTTGCATTATGATCTAAATCTGTTAAGACGATGTTGTTGAAAAATGGGATAGCATGATGCATGTGATAGGGGAAATTAGGGAGGATATAACTAAAGAATGTAAATTTAGGCTTTAATTTAACGGTAAGTCTTGACTAGCCATCCACAAAAGCTACTAGGTTATTGAATAGAGAGACGAGGTAGCCTAAGGCTAATTTACTTGTTCAGTAGATTAGTATGGAGTTTTTTATACTTTTAAAAAGAGTTTAGGGATAAACGTTTTGCATATGATGCGTTGATTTAATTTCTACATTGACACGCAACGGGAGTTGGTTTTAGTGTTAGTGAACGCAGAAGTCGACGCTTGAATAACGAAGTACGGTAGCTATTCTTTACCACATCACTTACCTTAGAACATCGAACCCATCCCATGAGTACCACAGCTGAGTTTTTTTCCCTTGCCATTACATATTTTATTCATTTTACTTTACTATGCTTACGCACAAAAACACCCAATCAGAACTCCAACTATCTAATTTTCGCACTTAATTATAAATTTCAATCATTGGTAAAAACTGCAGTCCCTGTGGAGAACGATACTAATTTACTTATCACTTGCTGCATATCACGTATACTTACATGAAACCCCAAGCGATTCTAAAAACACGAAACTGCACGTCACACTTCAAGCAGCCGCCATCTTTACTTTTTGCTATTTATTCTTCTCAGTAGTATAGGTGTAGATTGTATTTTAGTAGAATTTATTTTTCTTAATGCATTATTTACATTTTCCTTCATTTTCATCTTGTTTTCTTTGCTTTATGTCTATCTAATTAGGTGGCAAAAGGTAAGGGAACAAATGTAGGAGCATGCGTATGAATGTTTGGAAGTTGATGACCTTATCATGTTAATTGAATTTTAAATAAGCATATGTCTATTAACTACCCACATATACTCACTTATCACTTATCTCATGAGAGTAGTTGGTAAGAGATCCATGACATGATACATTAGGCTAATACAAAAGGCAGCCCATCGGTTGAGGCTAAGGACTTCAAGGCATGCTTCCTTCAGAATCCATAGTTCGAGGTCGCTTGAAAGCGCTTAAACTAGAATACCCTTCGAAGTATCCAGGTGCCATAGTCTAGGGACGGGCCAGTGGTGCCCCGGGTATTGGGGAATGAAGCCGATTCCCTAGTTTTCAAAAAAAAAAAAAAAAAGAACTCTTGTGTAATTGAGGAAAAGTTAGGACTAATGTTCTACTTGTGCATACGAGCCCTGTGCATTGTATGGTGATTTGCAGCTGGAGTTAGAACTGCTATAAATGAATGATTATGGAAGCTAACATTAGAGATAGGGAAGTATGAAGTCACAATTTATACAGAAAGCATACCTCGTCCACTCAGCATTTTGTTCGCTTACTCAAGGCCTTAGTTATTTTTGCATTTAGAAATTTACACTAACACCACCACCAATCCGAATCTTTATTTTTATGCATGACTCTTAATCTAATATGACTAACTCTATACATAAATCCCGGTGGACAACGATAATTAAATACTTATCACTTGTTGCACTTCAAGTGCGTATACTTGCGTAGAATGCGATTTGAAAGCGTAGAGCTTAGTCACACACTTAGAATTAACCATCAGAATAGTTATACATCATAGCCGATATCGCATAAGTCTAGATATACTCATGAGGTTTTTATTAATTTTAAGAATATGCAAGATATTTGTTAGGTGTAAATTATAACCTTTGGAATCATGTGAATGGAAATTTATTTGCCCAATATGTTCAATAATTAGTTTAGATCCATTACCTACAACCAAGAATTCATTTAGCACCATATTCAACTTTTGGTGAAGATTGTTGGCATCAGATCTGGCATGAGTTGTTTCACCACTGTCAACATACCAAGCTTTATCATTCACAGATTCTAATGTGACAATATAAGTTGAATGGGAATTGCTTCCTGTATTGTTGGAGTTGTATCTTTTATCAAATCTGTGATAACATTACTTTGTTGAGTGATCATATGATTGCAGTATCGTGGTCCTTGAATTATTGTAGATATGCATCCATAATGCGAAAGTATATATGCAGTCTTTAGTAAGTGATAAGTATATTTTATATCGTTCTTCTTACTGTTGGTTACTAAATAGTTGTTCTCTAGAATTGTGCGAAAAACATAAACAATTCGGATTCTGGTTCAAGAGTCTTCACAGTTAAGCAAAGAAGTATAAATGCATAAAACTTTAATGAAAAATACCGACTACAACTAAGGTACTCATAGGATGTGTTCATGGTACTAGGGAGGCTATGTGGTAAGGAATAATCACCATACTTCTCTATTTTAATGGCCGCTTCCGCATTCGTTTACACTAACTCCAACTCCCGTTGCAAGTTAGTGTTTAAATTAAATTAGTGAGTCGCATGCAGTAGTAAGGCATTTATTCCTAAACTCCTTTTAAAAGTATGAAAGACCTCATACTAACCTATCGAACATGTAAATTAGTCTTAGGTTTTTTTTTTTTCTAAATTAACAACCTATTAGTTTGTGTGAATGGCCGGTCAATACTTACTATTGGAAATTAAACCCTAATTTAACTTGCTTTGGTTACACCTTCCTAATTCTCCCTAGCATATGTCTCAACAATCCCACTTTTCGTCAACTTCAACGTCTTTTTAACACATAATGAACGATCCAACTCGTCGAACTCTTCGAAGCATCTCCTAAGTTTAGCTGTTACAACAAACAACCTCTTAAAGTTCATCAAAGAACTTCCTATAATCATTCCATCCAACAACCTCCTTTACCTCCACCTAGTCAGTACTCATTCCACAAATTCCATCAAGGTACAATAGCTCACAACAATCATCCAACCTTCTCCTCATGAGCGAAACATCTTGCTGAGCTCCAATTTCAATCAATTAGAAAATTAAACTCCCATCTTAAAACTCATCCAACAGCTCCTCACTTAAAAATGAATCACCAATCAAATTCCCCACTAAAACATAAATCTTACAAATAACTCGCACCACACTTTCTTTTACCATTCTAGCCAAATCACGCAACTTGCCAAACATCAATACCCAAAATGAAACACCTTCACCAAGACAAACCTCACACTGTCAGCCTAGCATTGAAATTCCTTAATATCACAACAAGTACCACAGTAAGTAACTAGCACACTTTGCTTGGTCATGGCCTAACATTTACTCACATTAAATTGTATACCCATCTAGCATACATTTCCAGGCAAGCTATATATTCTTATATAGTAATAATATTACAAATCTCACATAAAATTCCTTAACTAGCTACTCCTCATGGTGGACAACCAAAACTTTCAATCTATGCACACCATACTTCAATTCTTCCAACTATCTACAACAGATAATATCATGGAAAATAATTAACTAAAAAAAAAGGTGTGAACATGAAAACCCTCCTCACCTGTAGTTGAGACGACTTCCTGTGACGTTGCCCAAGACCTAGCTCTTTTGTACCGCTTGCACACAAGGTGTATGTTCATCTTAAAGTTAATTTCACACTAAAATAATGATTAGGCTTTACACAAACAATTTATTACAAACTTTGGGTTAACCAGAACCTGAATGGTGATCTAAATGCTCACCAACTCAAACCTGTAATTCAATTCAAACCCCCTTCCCTCAATCTCAAATTAAAAGCCTCACATTTTCCCGCTAGTTAGTTCACCATTTGAAGTCCCAATTTCTCCATGCTAATTCTCTAACCATAGCGAAAACTCGATTCCAACCACCCTAGAACCAACGTCAGAAGAAAAGTGAGTTTTTCTTCTTAGAAAGAAAAAAACCATAAATTACCCACCTACCTCTCAGAACATTTCACGCCTCAATCGCAGCGACCCAACGCGCAACACTTGTCGACATCACTAAATAACAACGAGTCAATCCCTTCGCTGAAACCCAAAGCTCAATCGTGTGCATTCTGCACGCCTCTACTTCCTTCTTCATTTGAAATCTTCTCCAACATCGCATGAAAATGCAATAATTTTCCCCCATTCAACCAAGAACGACGCCGTTTTCTTACCCTAGGTGGCATTTCCCCCCTCTTCCTCTTTACGCAGTCGTTTCCCTTTTTTTTTTTCTAACCCTTCCACCTCATACAAATATTTACCCTTTATCCCATATATAAATGTATTTATTTATTTATTTCGTTCTCTTATAGAAGTAAGGATAGAATTCTACTAAGAAAACAATAAGTAAAAATCACTATTCCACAGTTGGTATCAATAGACTTCGTGGTTGTAGCATTTCATCTCTTCAATTCTGTGCCCAATCCATATCCTAAATCTATGAAACTTGTTCTCCTTTTATACCTTCCCACTAGGGTTTTGAATCGATGACTCGAGACAAAAATTAGGGTTTTAACTTGGGCGGCAAGTTTCCTTTTTTTTTTCGGCTCTTCAATGATTCTTCGTCGGCTTTTTGAAAGATCGGATTTATCGTGGTTTACTCTTTCGGTGATTAGACTGTGATTGTGCAATTGTTAAGCTTTTGATTCTTCATTTTTACTCGGCTTCTGAAGATTTGCATTTAAACGCTCCGCTTTGTTGTTTCTACATTTTCATTCCTCGCTTCACTTTCCTGCAAATAGTTTATTGGTGTGCGGCTATTCTTTATGAAGAATTTTTCTGCTTTATGATTCTTACTCTTTATTTACTCCTCTAATGCGTAAGTTTTAGTCTTTTACACCTTTAACTTATTATTTTTAACTCTTGCTCTAGATTGTAGAAATGAATTAAGGCAATGATTTTAACATGCTAAATATTAACTCTATTTGAGAGTTGTCCCCAATACTAACCACAAATTTGACAAATTGGTTTTGAGTTATTGTTTCCATAGCTACCATCTTGTCTTTGGCTTCTTCCACTTTCTTCCCTTGTTTTATTATGGTTTTTTATTCCTTGATTTGTCATGGGATTTTAGGGCTTGTGATATTCACTTGATCCTTACCTTACTATGACATGGTTGTTAAATTCATTATTTCACCACCATTCTACATTGAACTTGTGTGTTTATTGTATATTCACAAAGTTTAATAATGTAGCATGTAGTTCATGCCAAGATATACCATTTTTACCATAAATTTGGTAAATGGTATGGAGATCTTCACCTGCTAGTGATAAATTATCTTCAATTTGCTTCATGGTGGTCAAATATTCAGACATTTTAGTGTTATTTTTTTCTAGTAGTTTTCAATGCTCTCTTGAATTAATTTATTCTTGACTTATTCTTATAGCAATATAGTTCTTCAATAGCTTTCCATACAACCCTTGATGTTTCTTATGTTAATCACCTTTGATGACACATTTGTGTCATTAAAGCATAAAGTCATCCTAGGAGAGCTTGATCTGTAGTAACCCAATCTTCAAAACTCTTGATCACTTGCAGAAAATTTTTTCCATTAGTATTTATCACACTTATAAATTTAGGTGGACAAGTCTTAGATCCTTTGATATAGCCATCCAATCGTTGTCCCCTTAAGACAACAAGCATCTGAGAAAGTTGCTTTCATCAAGTCTTACATCAAGGGCAGGACTAAGTAGATTTGAAAAAGAAGGAAAATGGGTGCTGAAGATTGTGGATATGGTAGTTGATTAAGTAGCAGTAATATTGACAACACTTGTGTTGTTTGAGGATGGTGTTGCAGCCATGAGACTGATACCAAGAATGTTTTTAAGAGAAAGGGATCGATTATAGAGAAATTGTGTAATAATCTCAACTCAATGTTTGTTATTGAGTCTGAATTTCTATTTATATTGTTTGTACAATGAGTGAGCTAAAAATGCAATTACAAGGAATGGACTTAACAAAGAAAGTATAATATTGCATACATGGAAAACAAATAAATAAGATAAAAATATGGTTGACAACGAAACAAATAATTTGACAACTGTGCACTACAATTAAGTATATTAACAGTTTGACTATGAATTATTTGAGCCTAATTTTTATCCTCAATAAGGATGATTTCAAAATGAGATTAACAAAAGGTAGAACCAACACAGTTTGACTATGAATAATAACTTTGTTTGTTAATAATACCATAGAGTATATTAACAGTTTGATGTAGTGATTAAAGTTTATCTTAGCATTGATTAAAAAATATATTGATTGAAGATTGTTTGTGACATTAGTTGAAAACTATATATATACTAATTGAACACTATCTATTGTATTATTTGAAATCATCAAGTCCATGAATTTTTTCGTCTTTTTACGAGATCCATCTAAATTTTATACTATGCACATATTTCTTTTAAAAGATTGTTCATTAATTTTTTAAGTTTTTTTTTCTTATTATACTTCAAAAATCTCCTTCTTTTAATTTTAAAGCAAATATGCAGTTCTTTTTCGGTTCGTTAATTAGAGATTTAAAGTTATAACCTTAAATAAATAAATAAATATATATATTCGTTTTAACTGCTAAATATATGTCCATACATGCTCATTTTACTTTGATTATTTTGAACTATTCAACTCGCCATTTTTATATTTTCAATAATTCTGAAAGTATCTCACATTATCTCCCATCAACTATATTTGCTGTTTTTTCTTTTGCAAAAAGGAATAACTCACCTCACAATAAATTCTGGGCATAATATATACAATATACATATGATGTGGTTGAAAACTCGTATAAGAAGCAAAGAGAGGATCTTATGAGCTTCAAATATCTTTTATAATAATAGATCTAAAAGCTTCAAATATCATTTATAATAATAAATTCCAAGAGCAATGGCTTAAGCTAGAAACTATGCTTTATATTAATGAACTTTTTTGGTCAACTCAATGGAATTTGTATCTACAGGCCTATACACGTGCGTGTTTTTGTTTCCGCACGTATCCTCCCTCTCTAGATCTCTCTTTTCCTAATTTTTAAATTTCCAAGTTTATGTTCCCCAGTTGATCAAATTCATAATTGCTTAATGCTTAACAAAGAAACAACTTTAATACTTTTTGACTAGAAACAATTAATGGTTCATTAAACAGTATTTAATTTATTTCAATTTACCTTTAAATGAAATCATTGATATCCATAAAAGATCAAATAGAGAACAAAGAGCTACAATATAATTTAGTGATTTACACCAAAATATTAGCTAAATAAGTGATCAAATTTGCATTTTGGTTGAATAAACGCACACAACAATTTGAGCTTTTTAAGGTTTTTCTTTTCTATGACAATATTTGATGTCAAGGATTCAAACTTATCTCTTGTTTAAGAATATGTTAATTAAAGTTGAATTATATTTATTTTAATTAAAAAAGATAAGTCAGTAACAATTATAAGTGAAAGATTCAAATTTATTGAAGTACATAGGTTGAGACCATAATACTATTGGTACGATATTTTAATAATATCTCAATAATATTATCAATATTTGTTGAACAAATTTAAAACTATCATTCTTTTTTTAAAGGAAAAATTACTATTACTCACCGTTTTTACCTCATTAATGTATAGTACTTAACTTGCACATCAGGTAAAAGGTAATTCTTTAAAAATCAATAAATGCGCCAAACGCTATTATACAACTTTTATCAACTACTTTAATTTTTATATTAAATGAGAATAAAAGCATATAATATAAAGGGAATTACTTGCCCATAGAAGAGAGTATACAAAAGAATCGACAATGAGAACAATTCGTATTACCTAAACAAAATTATAAGAGTTAGGATGCATTATGATTCTATTTGGGTTAAATGGATTAAGTTACGATTCTAAATGTGTGTAGTGAGAGGCTGGCACATGGTGTGCGTGTGGCTTTGGTTGGCAACAGACGTAAGTGGCATACATGCTGATTAGGTACACTAGGCATGTTGATGAACACGAGCTTGAAGGCTTAGACGGCTGTTGGATGTACAATGGTGTGTGTAGTTGTGTGTACTGTATGTATGATTCACACTCTCCCTCCCCCAATTTATACTAAAAAAGCATAAATAAGATTAGTAAATTGGTCCATAAACTTTGACATTTATTATCTAATGTTAAATTTCAATATATCAGTGAATTGATTATTTTAGTAAATTAATCTTTAAAAAAAAAAAATTTAAAGGCACACGATGATTAAAAAGAAAAGTTATTATACTAAAAAAAAAAAGGAAAGTTATTAAAATGTTAAAAATAAAAATGCTTCATTTAGAAACTTTTAACGAGACATAAAAATTTAAACAAAAAACACACACACAATCAAGCACCAAATAATAACTCAAACTCAAAACTCTCAACAACAAAAAATGAAACTCAAACTTAAAAACTAAAAACGTATTTTTCTCAAAATAATAATGAACATATAAACTAGCTCAAAAAAATAAGGCGGTGAAATCGGGCAGTTTGACGGGAGAACAATTCCTTGTGTTGGTTACCTTTGAAGCTCAAACACCTCTCTTTACTTCAATGGTGCTTTTAAGCCACTCGCTTGTGCCTAACTCTACGCCCTCTCCCATTTATATAAACTCCCCAATCCCCATCACTCATCACGCCATCATCCCCATCTCTGAATCCCAATTCCTGCTATGGCTTCTGCTTCTGCCTCATCCACAGCCACCCCATTGCTGAAAGATGAGCTCGACATCGTCATCCCCACCATCCGAAACCTCGACTTCCTCGAGATGTGGAGGCCGTACTTCCAGCCCTACCATCTCATCATCGTCCAAGACGGGGACCCTTCCAAGAGCATCACCGTCCCCCACGGGTTCGATTACGAGCTCTACAATCGCAATGACATCAACCGCGTTCTGGGTCCCCGAGCCAACTGCATTTCCTTCAAGGACTCCGCTTGTCGATGCTTCGGCTATATGGTCTCCAAGAAGAAGTACATCTTCACCATTGACGATGATTGCTTTGTAAGTTCTACCCTACCTCTTATCCGTTTCTCAAAATTGTCTCAATCACTTGGCGTCCATTAATCTTCGTCAACTTCATTTGGGTTGTTTGTGTTTCTCACTTTTTTTATCTTAATTGCACTTTGATCTTACATGTCCCATGGGGTGTGTTTGGACTCCCAATTATACAAACGGGTGAGTGGGTTATATAACCCAACCAGCGTTTCAATTATATAAACGGGCGTTTATGAGAAAAACGCTGCCACAGTTTTTCTTTTAACCATGATGTGAGCCCGTCGATTAAATGCCGCCATATTTAAGATAAACCGCCGCAAAATCGTTTGGGAACACAATCTTTTTTCACGTCAAAATTTTCATGAATTCTTTTATCTCTTCTTCATTTCTCCCTTATTTCATATTTTCTTTGTTTTTTTATCGTTTCCTTTCAACAATAAAATCTATATTATCGGAGCCCTAATGAGATTCAAAAACATCGCGATTTGAAGGATGTCCACCGCTACATCTTGTAGTTTTTTTTTTCAAAACTTAGATTTTTTAAATAAAAAACTAGAAAACATTTTCTGTGTGTGGTTTTAGAAATTTTATCATCTTACAGTTAGTAAGAGACAAATCGCAACTTAAAAAATAAAAAATAAAAAACAGATCATTGAATTCTTGAAATTTCACCATAAAATTATAATTATAATCAAATGATAAGTAGTAACTTTAATTTGAACTTCAACTTTGAGGTACAATGGCCAAGGAAATAATCCCACAAATCATTTTTTTGAAGACGTGAGAATTTTTGGCCGTAATGACGAAATAAGGAGCCAGAAATTTGTGGATGGAGACGAAGGAAATTCCCATGGTCAATGTTTTAATATAGATAAATGAAAAATTGCGTGTTAAAGAATTTTAGAGTTGCCATGTGTACTATGTGGAGCACAAGATTTTAAAACGTGGAACACAAAAAAGAAAAACAAATTTAAACAAAAAAAAAACACAAAAACAAATAATTGAGAATACAAAAAAAATAAAATAAAATAAAAAGTAGAAAAACGGATTAAAAGTCTTTAAAAAAAAGGATTAAAATAAAATTTAAAGGGTAGAAAAAAGAAGAAAATTAAATTAGAATTAATTGAATTTTATTTCAAGAAATGTTACAATTATTTAAATTAGTTCAAGTGTTGTATATGTTGAATATAAGATAACTCTATAATTTATTATTATTTTTCTTGAGAATCTCTATAATTTAATTTAGTAACCTCATTTTTATTAATTAATTAATTATATATATATATAATCAATTCCAATTAAGTATATTAGATAATGTTTTTTTATTATTTAATTTAAATGTTATGAATGTAATAGGAATACATTTGGTATGCCTTGGACTAAAAAACATTAAATTTCTTTTCAAAAGAATGGTCGAATTGATGTAAAATTAAAGAAAATAAATTTATAACTCCAATTATAATAATTATTCCTCCAAACACCATTTATCATAATCTCTATTATAATAACTTGCACTTCAAACAACGTTTATCATAATCACTGTTATAATAATCTGCGCTCCAAACATCGTTTATTATAACCTCTCATTTATTATAACCCACCGTTTATAATAACCATTCATCTATAATAACATAACCAGTGCTCCAAACACACCAATGATGATCTGTATTCAGTTTACCTCTGCAATTTCTGTTTGATGATCATATGAAGTTTTGGTTTTATTCCCATTAATAATTTAAGGAAATGTGGTGAAATGCTCATATTTTTTTAAATACATAATTAATAAGTATTTCTTTCATTGATGTCCTTAGCATCGAGAGGACATTTTTTTTTATGGTTTTAGAGCTTCTTATTTATTTTAATATTTGATTCTTAGGTTGCAAGTGACCCGTCTTCGAAACCCATTGATGCACTAGCACAACACATCAAGAACCTCCTCTGCCCATCCACCCCTTTCTTCTTCAACACCCTTTACGATCCTTATCGAGAGGGTGCTGACTTTGTGCGTGGATATCCCTTCAGTCTACGTGAGGGTGTCCCGACCGCTGTTTCTCATGGTCTCTGGCTTAATATCCCAGATTATGATGCTCCAACACAGCTTGTTAAGCCTCTAGAAAGGAACACAAGGTAAGGACTAATTTCTAGGTTGCTCTCAACTGTGAATGAAATCTTTAATTTCAATCAAATTTGTAGTCTAATGAGCTTCTTTGTCTGAAAAAAAGGTTTGTGGATGCTGTCCTGACCATCCCAAAAGGCACTTTGTTTCCAATGTGTGGTATGAATTTGGCATTTGACCGAGATCTCATCGGCCCTGCAATGTACTTTGGACTCATGGGCGATGGCCAGCCAATTGGTCGATACGACGATATGTGGGCAGGATGGTGCATCAAGGTGTGCCTTCTTCCATTCCTTTTAGTAACCTAAGATAAACAAAATAATTATGAACTATAGATAAATCATATACATGCAGATGTAGGTTGTTTGCACATGACCTTCTTTAATCATATTCTTAATTATGAATTCATTTTCGACTCATACATCCCGAAAAAGGATTCTGCTGGTATAACGACTATAATGCATTTGAACGATAATTGATGGTACACATACATGTAGGTTATATGTGACCATTTGGGGTTAGGAGTGAAGACAGGACTGCCCTACATCTACCATAGCAAGGCAAGCAACCCATTTGTGAACCTGAGGAAAGAGTACAAAGGCATTTTTTGGCAGGAAGACATAATCCCATTCTTTCAACAAGTTGTTCTTCCAAAAGATTGCACCACTGTCCAAAAGTGCTACATTGAGCTGGCTAAACAAGTCAAGGACAAGCTTAGCAAAGTTGATCCTTACTTTGACAAGCTAGCTGATGCCATGGTAACTTGGATTGAAGCTTGGGATGATCTCAACCCTGCTGGAGCTTCTGCTAAGGCCCCCAATGGCAAAGCGTAATCGTTTAGTTTTATCCACGTTATTTTTTTTAACCCGTGCAACTATAGGTGTTCGAGTTTGAAATACTCATGATTTTTCGGATTTATGTACTTTTTTTCTTTCAATCTACTCTTTGTTATAAGCTGTAGAAACAATAAGATATGGTGATCTAGAGTCTAGTTCGTATGAGAGTTGAGATACCAATAATATTGAGCAATATATATCTATTTCCCAATGTCCAAGTTGAGTTGTGGCCGACTTATTATATTGTCTTTGCATTTTGTATTAATTTTCTTGTGTTGTAAACTTTTTAAATCGGAGTTAAATTCTAACAACAATAAAAATGGAATTTTAAAACTTACAAATTTTTAAAATGATACTTGAACAAATTTTTAGTAAATAAGTTTATTATATAGTTGAGGACTTTTGGCCTTGGTTAAGGGAGAGTTGTTAAATTAACTTAGATCATTTTATAGTTGAGGACTTTTGGCATAGGTTTAGGGAGAGTTGTTCAATTAATGTAGATCATTTTATTGTTAACAAGAGCCTACTCCAATTGGTATGTAGATCATTTTATTTCAAAATACTTAGATAATTTTATTACTCATTGACGCATCTAGTGGGCCTAACCACCACTTAAAATTTGTAATTGATTGTTTTTTATAAGTAAAAATTGACTAGTTCATATTTTGATACTATTTATTACATGCAAATAAGATAATATCAGCAAAATTTTGAAATTTATTTGATCGTTGTTGTTTTGTAAAATAGATATGTTGACTCCTACAAATCTTAGAACGTGTATCTTTAAAAAAAATAATAATAATAAATCTTAGAACCTCTCAAAATTATTTAAATTTTGGACACTGCACAAAATTTTTTGAACCACTCTTGCTACTACCTTAAAGTGTAGCTTAGTCAGAAAAATCTTAGAACTTGTTTTTTTTTACTAAGTCCATATATACTTGCATACATTTGGTCACTCGTGTTAGAAGTAGGCTTACACCTTTATCACACTAGGTCTACGTGTGCTATAAATTAGGTCTTTCAAAGTAGGCACCACAGACCTTACACTCTGATGACAACCTAGTCTAGACATATAAAACTAAGATGATATATATGTAACACTTGTTTTAGTAAAAAGAAAAATAGGAAGCTTGTCAAAATAGAAAAAGAAATTAATAACAATAATAATGGAAAGAGAAAGAAAAGAAATACTAATATAATAAAAGTTTTAAAAAAATAAAAAATAAAAAAGAAAAGAGAAAGATGTGGCTTTTTTAAGCCACACATCTTAGATATTTGTTTATAAAATTGTAAAAGAGAGTTTGTTATGATCTTTTTCTAAGAAAATATTTCGGGTTCCTTAAGCGTTTCTTATAATTTTCCATTATAGAGACAAATTCTTAATTTTATACATCTTTTGAGACTTATAATGGTCGCATGCTAGTTGAGAGACTCTTCAGATTCATGGAATGATAAATTAGAGACTTCTATAAGAATACAGAGTTGCACGTGTTATATGTAAAGTAGTTGAAAATTACTAGAACTTTGTATCCTTGTCGACAGAGATTGCTCTGTTGTGCGTATGAGGACTACTCTACGCCAGTACAACAGAGATTGCTCTGCTGTGCGTATCAAGACTACTCTACGCCAGTACGACAGAGATTGCTCTGATGTGCGTATCGAGAATACTCTATGCCAGTACGACAGAGATTTGGGCCCAAGCTTGGGATAAATTTACCAACATGAGATGTGTTAATTCATTCTATTGTGGATATGAAAGGCTTACTGACCGCATTTTTGTTCGTTCATATGAGCATAGTGTGGATTTCAGGATGATAATGTTGTATTGAATTCTTCCTTTAACTTTGGGATGAAACTTTCTTGTAAGCTATTTTTATATGTATCTTATTACTCATTGGGCTTATTAGCTCACTATTTTCCTTCCTTCAATTTTCCACCAGGTAGCGACTTAGTTCTCACAAGCTTGCTGAAGTCGACCCTACCACCAGACTTGGATAGTTTGCATAGCATTCTGTATGTGCATAGTTTTGGGTGCATATATATGTATATATCTTTTTTTTGTTATCGTTCGTGGTGGCTAGTACCGTCGCCAGACTTGATACTATTTTGGGTTTGTAATTCTAAGCATGCATGTTATTAAACCAATAGATTGTAAGTGCTCATAAACATTTGATATGGTGGCTGGAGCTTGAATGCATTATCCCGAGAAAAAAAAAAAAAAAAATATATATATATATATATATATATATATATATATATATATATATATATATATATATATTCCTTTTCGGGTTTAGTAACGTCCAATTTTTATAGGAAATTCTGTCGAAATTTTCAGAGATTTTGATTTCGGAAAAGAAAAGAATTAGCTAGTCACCTTTTGTTAAAATTGTTCAGGTTACACCAAAAAGTTCTTGACAATAAATTCCTTGGTTTAGTGGGGATCTATTGTCGACGTATCGCGTCCTAGGTTAGTAGGGTATATTTGGGGCGGGGTGTGTCAATATAACATAATGAAGCATTGTCTACATGCTTTATTGTCACAAGATATCATAATCAGAGACTACAACAAAATCAACCTACATGCTATATTCCTAACATTCATAGGTATATCTAGCCGGCATACATGCATAATAAAACATCAAGTTACTCAACCACATGCCATATCGCATAATCATCAGTCAACGTTGAGGCAATCCAATACCATAAGACTATGATTGAATGTTAACATTCAATCATAGTCTTATAACCTACAACATGCATATTGAGGCAATCCAATACCAATATATTATATCAAATATTCAAGAAAACATACACAGCTACACAACCTAGTCTAAAGTGAATTATATATGAGAACCACCCAACCCACAATAAGGAAGTCATTACTTGGTGGATTATAGAATCGTACATTATACAAGCTCTTAATTAGGTCAATAACTAATAACTAGAAAACCTAGATAATTACAACTAATCACGATTTAAGAATCACAAAATAACCCAATAAAAAGGTTAGAGACAACAAAATGCCAACAGGCACAAATCAAAGTTCGACACAAAATTGGTTGCAGCAGCGTGTGAGATGATTGGGGTAGCGTCTGGCATAGCGAGTTACTACACACAAGTTCTATCTAAATGTGTGCGGTGAGAGACTGGCACATGGTGTGCGTGTGGCCTTGGGTGGCAATAGACTGAAGTGGCATACACGCTGATTAGGTACACAAGACATGTTGATGAACATGTGCTAGAAGGCTTAGACGGTTGTTGGACGTGCAATGGTGTGTGTAGTGGTGCACACTCTATGTAAGGTTTATAGTCTCCCTCCCCCAATTTATACAAAAAAGAAGAAACAAGGTTAGTGAATTGGTCCATGAACTTTAATATTTATTACACTAAAAATATTAAATTTCAATATATTAATGAATTGGTTATTTTGGTAAATTAAATTTTTAAAAGAAAATAAATGTAAAAATAACTTAAAAGACACACCATCATTAAAAAGAAAAGTTATTATACTAAAAAAAAAAGGAAAGTTATTAAAATGTTAAAAATAAAAATGCTTCATTTAGAAACTTTTAATGAGACATAAAAATTTAAACAAAAAACACACACACAATCAAGCACCAAATAATAACTCAAACTCAAAACTCTCAACAAAAAAAAATGAAACTCAAACTTAAAAACTAAAAACGTATTTTTCTCAAAATAATAATGAACATATAAGCTAGCTCAAAAAATAAGGCGGTGAAATCGAGCAGTTTTACCGGAGAACAATTCCTTGTGTTGGTTACCTTTGAAACTCAAACACCTCTCTTTACATTAATGGCGCCTTTAAGCCACTCATTTGTGCCTAAATATATGCCCTCTCCCATTCATATAAACTCCCCAATCCCCATCACTCATCACGCCATCATCCCCATCTCTGAATCCCAATTCCTGCTATGGCTTCTGCTTCTGCCTCATCCACAGCCACCCCATTGCTGAAAGATGAGCTCGACATCGTCATCCCCACCATCCGAAACCTCGACTTCCTCGAGATGTGGAGGCCGTACTTCCAGCCCTACCATCTCATCATCGTCCAAGACGGGGACCCTTCCAAGAGCATCACCGTCCCCCACGGGTTCGATTACGAGCTCTACAATCGCAATGACATCAACCGCGTTCTGGGTCCCCGAGCCAACTGCATTTCCTTCAAGGACTCCGCTTGTCAATGCTTCGGCTATATGGTCTCCAAGAAGAAGTACATCTTCACCATTGACGATGATTGCTTTGTAAGTTCTACCCTACCTCTTATCCGTTTCTCAAAATTGTCTCAATCACTTGGCGTCCATTAATCTTCATCAACTTCATTTGGGTTGTTTGTGTTTCTCACTTTTTTATCTTAATTCTGGTTGTTCCTGCATTCCTTCTTGCACTTTGATCTTACATGTCCCATGATGATCTGTATTCATTTTACCTCTGCAATTTCGTTTAATATTTATGTGTAGTTTTGGTCTCATTCCTATTGATAATGTAAGGAAGCATAATGAAATGCTCGTATCTTATTGAATACACAATTAATCAGTATTTCTTTCATTCATGTCATTAGCATCGAAAGGACATTTTTTTTATGGCTTTAGAGCTTCTTATTTGTTTTAAAATATTTTATGCTTAGGTTGCAAGTGACCCGTCTTCGAAACCCATTGATGCACTAGCACAACACATCAAGAACCTCCTCTGCCCATCCACCCCTTTCTTCTTCAACACCCTTTACGATCCTTATCGAGAGGGTGCTGACTTTGTGCGTGGATATCCCTTCAGTCTACGTGAGGGTGTCCCGACCGCTGTTTCTCATGGTCTCTGGCTTAATATCCCAGATTATGATGCTCCAACACAGCTTGTTAAGCCTCTAGAAAGGAACACAAGGTAAGGACTAATTTCTAGGTTGCTCTCAACTGTGAATGAAATCTTTAATTTCAATCAAATTTGTAGTCTAATGAGCTTCCACTACTAGAAATCTGACATACCATGACACTCTTTTTTCTCCATTATGCAAGAAAAAAAAATTAAAAGAGTCATAATAGATCAAAATACATTTTTTCAATTTTTTTTAAATTTATGATTATATTTTAGAGTCATAAAAGATATATTAGGTTATGTGTTCGAGATGGGAATGACGTGGTTGTTTTCTAAATATTTATGTTGCTTAAAAATAGTTATTTAAAAAGTAAAAAAAAAAAAAGAAGAAGAGTTTTCTTCCAAAACCCTATCTCGTGCGCACAAAGGAAACGTCGTTGCTCACCCCTCTTTTTCGCGAACTACACCGGAAAAGCAAAGCCGCCGATGATTCTATGATGTTAGAGCTCAGTCCTAATCGAACCATTCTTCTTACTTGCACGAATTTCATTTCCTTTTCATATACCAATGGACACCTCTCAACATCCACGAATTTTGGTAATATTTTCTTTGTTTGGGGCTTTTAGTTTCTTCTACTCAATCTTTTCTCTTAAAATTTCATTATCTATAAATTTCCAACCAGTTCGAGGTTCAGAAGGTATCTCAATCTGGAATGGCCCGCCGTTCGCCAGCAATCAGCCCACCACCCACAAACTCGACGAGGTGCCTTGCACAAGTACAAAATTCAATGAAGATGGATCCAAATTGTTGGTTTTGAAGTCTAAAACTGTGAGTATTTACGAATGCTGTGATTTCACAGAGATTAAGTCTTTGTGCTTAAAATGCATTGTTAAAAATTTACAGGTTCTTGCTTTTGTTGTCTAAGTTCTTTTCTATTGGGTGTCAAACAATATATTTCTTTTGAATTGCACTTTCACAGGAAGAATACATAGTGGAGGGGACATTTTTTCCGTATATAAGTAATTGAGTATGTCTTCCTCAAGTTGAAACTACTAGTTCATAGGCCACAAATTGTATGCACTTTTTATACAACATATTTTATGTTTTTTTTTGCTTATTCCCTTATCACAAGTCCATTGCCTCATTACCTTGTGTTATGAAAAATTATAATCAGGCTTTGCTTCTGGCTTAATTTGGGCTTTTGTGATTATCCCCACCCAAGGTATGTTGTTGCTGCTTCTTCTTCTATCTATATATATCTGAAAATTTTAATTCATTCATCCATAGAAAGTTAATATTTGAATGATACTCTAGTATATAAATGTGTACCTCCAACTTTTTGAGACTCTTAAGCATCCATATTGTAAGACTTCTACCCTGAGTAACTTCTATACTTTTGAGTTTGCTAACCCAATGTCAGTCCATTATGCCATATTGTCTTCAATTTATGCAGACCACTTAGTACTAACCTTTTAAGACTAATGAATGTAACCTGCATCATTTATACTCGAGTTTTCAAAAGCCTATTGTGATATTGATATGAAACTCCATGGTGAGTGTAAATAAAATTTGTCTTAAGTTTACTAAAGAATAATTAAACTTATTTCAATGAATAATGAGTTTGACCATGCTATTTATCTGCACTAGTATAATCTAAGCAGAGTTTACATTGAATATTATTATTTATGAGATGTATAAGATAATATGAAGTTCTATCTCAAAATTAGAAGTTGTATACCTATATATCTTATAAATATTAAAAGGTCTTCTCACTTTACCAAGGAGATTCTCAACACTTATTTCAATGGTTTGTTGGCAACTATATGATAAGTAGATGAATTTAGAAAAATATGTACAAATTGTTACTTGATTCATTAAGGGAAATTTTTTACAACTTTATTTACTTCTTATTTGCCCCTAGTAAATACTTTTGACCTCTTTATTACAATTATGGTCTTCCCCATTCTCTTTGAGAAAATCTTCAATGTGCAGGAAAATCATTAACTTGATTGAGAGATTGCTTTTGAATTGTTTTATGCTTTTGTTCTAAAGTGAAACCATGCTTAGAGAATTTTTTAGAAGTCACTTTATTTATCTTTTATTTTAGGCTATTGTTGTTTTTTATTCTCAATTCACAAGCCTTTGACTTATGATTTCAAATGCACAATAACCTCAACCACATAACTTCAAACAAAAAGAATTAAAATAAGACATTATTTTGAGAAACAATGCATCCCACGATTTATTTGAATCACTTATTGGACTGCTTGCTTACAACTCGACCTTTTGATGAAATTTCGGCACAGAACCAATAAATAGAAAAACTTTTGTCCTCTCAGAAACTTATAATCCGTAATGTAGTTGTCATGGGTAGGTGGATAAATTTCAAAGTTCATATGCATTCATTAACTATGAAAATTATGTTTTTCTTGAGTTTTCTTTATTGCAGTCTAAATTTCAAATTTCATATGCATACATTAAGTTTGTTGCTAATCCTGCAATATGCATTTAAGTTTTTGAATTTTGACTATAGTCTTTTTTCTTTTCTGTGTACTATTTGACTTGTTAGTTTCAGTCGTTTGTTTTTTTTTCTTATCTTTTTTTGCCCCTCTTTATTTAGATCTAAATTTGAGATTTTCAATCCTCAAATTTGAATGAACTAAAGCTAAAATGTGAAAACCAATTAGATAGAACGTGAGTGCTAACCAAATTTCAAAAACTAAAACAAATTTTTGAAAGCTAATTTTTTAATTTGTTTCCAAATTTTGGTTTGGTTTAAAAAAATATATAGGTAAGATGTAGATATCAAACTAAAAAAAAATCATATGGTGGAATAGTCCTTTTGTTTTACCTTTTGTTTTATCTTTCACTCTGAACTTTGTAGTTGCAACTGTAGATTGCATGTGTTTACCTTATGGAAGCAGTATACAATATCCACAAGAAACCTCGCTTTTTGTCATTTTTTGGCTTTTGGCTTTCTTCCTTTTCCAATTTGCGAGTATTGTTGCTTGAAGCTTATGTTCACAATCTGCATAATAAGTTCACGTGTTTTAGTCGGTGAAATTTTGTCCGTTTGTCTGGTTGTGTTTGATGTTTTAGTTGGTTTACTTTGTAGAATTTGAATGGATGACAAGGAGACGAATAAATATTTATTAGAACAATACTCCATTGTCATGTGCAAATTAAGATTTATACTCCATTGTCATGTGCAAATTAAGATTTATACTCCATTGTCGTGTGCAAATTAAGATTTATACTCTTTCATACCATGTTTTCTTTATTCTTTTTTTCCTTTTTAAGGATCAATGCCATGGAAATGATATTATATGAATTGGGGAAATGATATGGTGTTCTTCCTTATTTGAGTGCAGTATTCATTTAGCCTAAATGGGTGGTGGCAAAGATGCATAATTTAGTAGCCTACTTAATAAATTTTAAGTTGTATCACAAATGTATCATCTTTTTATTTGTAATGCTTTTTTTTATATAATTTTTTTAATGCTTAATTTTCTGATTTGGGCTGATTTGAGTTTGTTGGAAACATTTTGAAATCGTATGCGTTGATAATTTGTTATTTTGAAGATATTCTTCTGAAGTTAAGGCGTTGTTTAAGAGGCATGTGGTGTGTTTATGAGCTACAAGTTGGTAAGTATTGCTACTTATTGTCCTGATATTTAGAATCACATGTATTTAACACAAATGTGAAAGCTTATACTTGGTGAGGATGCTTGGATTTAAGAGTTGCTTTTTTTCCATTTATTTTCTTTATAGTTACAGCCTTGTTGCAGTTGTAGAATCGATTTTATTTGCCATTGGTTGAAAACGGAAAAATTGATTGATAATGACAAGCCTTTGCAATAATGCCAATTAGTAGTATGCTAAGTAGTAGAATTGTGGTAGATATTTTTGGATTTAATAGTTTTTCTTTTTATTGTTACAATAACCTTGAAAGATTTTTATTCATTTGAGCATCTTTTAAGGCAAGCAAGGTTTCTTCAGCATTGTATGTGTTGGTCTTCATCATCCTCATCTTTGTAGGTTAAGAATCTTTCTTGCCTTACAGGTACCATTAAATAGGTGGAGTATTCGTGCTTGCACATGACATTTTTTCTACAATTTTGGATCCCTCGTGGTATCCAGTTTCTCCTTTTTCTTAACTCATTCAATGAGTTTTCATTTTTCATAACTTGCATATATGTCACAGTTGAAATTTAAATTTTTGTTTTTATTTTTTGAAATTTAAGCTTATTTTCACTCAAATTATCTATAAATATGCATTGGCACATGTCTTTTTCCAGGAGATTGTTGGTAATAACCAAGCTTTCTAATTATAAATGTAGGATGGCGACAGATTGTGGCCAATGTTTGAATGTTATATCCGCAATAATACAATCAAGAATTTGCGAGTTCCTAACAAGGTATTCATTCATGAATATTGTTTCCATTTCAAATGTCTCATTATTGCTTTTGTTGTTATTAAAATACTAATATGGCTTAAGATTTAGTTCTTTCATTTCTCGCACCTGCTTGCCAGCCGCATCTTATTTTGAATTCTTGTTTTTGTGCTATTTCCCCTTTTCTTTTTTACTTATTCTTTTACACCTTTGTGTCTGTTTTTTTTTTTTTTTTTGAAGTTTTTATAAGAGACAATTTCATCGATGTATTACTCTAAAAAAATCATCGAGGTATTAAATTTTAAAAAAAGGAAGGAGAAAGAGAGAAAGTTCAAACCAATAAAGTTATAAAATCTTATAAAGTGTTCTGATTGTAGTTTTGAGTCTTGAATCTCTTGGAAAGTGACTTCGTAGTATGTTTGCAACTCTGAATTGGCTTGAATCCATTCACCCAAACATAATTAGATTTGGATATATAGTTCTTAACACTTATCTAACATTGTTTACATGTTTGAAGAAAATGTGCAAGGCCCAAGGTTTGACCTCATATCCAGTGTTTGAGGTACTTCATTTGGAATATGGATATCATTTTTCTTTAGACTAGCATTCCTCTATTTTTGAACTAGAAGAATTCGTTGGATGTTTCAATTCTATCGTATTTTCATCTTCTTCCACTTCTTGAATTCATGATATCAATTGGTTTTGGACTCAGATTACTCAAATGACCATGATCGAAAGGTTTGTACAAGGTTGGTTTTGAACTAGAAGAATTCTTTGCTTTTCTCCTTTTTCCCTACTGTGATTTGTGTTTTCTCTGCCAAAGTGCTTGGGGCTTCCCTCTTCTTCTTGATCGGAAGGTTTGTACAAGGTTAGTATCAAATTTCAATCTTGTTATTGCGAGATATTATTTATATAAGGTTCATAAGGATCCCTAACTTATGTTTAGTTTCTAAAATAAATGAGCAATTGTTATTTTATATAAATGATAAATATATTATGAATATTTATATTTTCTATTTCAACTTCTAATTCAAATCTTTATTACTACATTGTGCAGGTACTTTGTTCAAGATGAGAATCGCTTACATCTACCGTTATTGTGTAACTTGTCAATCCATGTATTTCACACAAGGGATAGCAGACTACACTTCTTTATTATATTATAAACTTTCTAGTTTTCTAACCCCTTGTAGACATTTTAAGCATTATTAATTTATTGATATTGATTTTTTTTGTTCAAGTGTAATGTACAAATTGTTTAGTCATGTATGAAATAATATTTGTTGAATAAGATTTGTGGGCTGCATGTTATAAATCTTTCTTGACAAGTAAAAATACAAATAAAACAGGTTTTAAATAGGCATAAAAAAAGTGTTATGAGAACTAACAAATAGTCATATTATATTAATTGATGACTATAAAAAATGTCAATATATAAACTATAATGACAATATTAATGCGTCGTTAATATTTGCTCAATGACTATATATATGTGTCACTAATGGTTCAATCATGACTAAAATAAAATGTCATAAATGACTCAATCATGATTATGGATATGTGTCATTAATGGATCAATCACGATTATAATAAAATGTCATAACTGGTTCTTCGATGACACTTACAAATTGTCGTTATTACTTCATCAATGACTCTAGATATGTGTCATTAATGGTTCATCTATGACTATAATATAGTGTCATAATTGATTCTATCATGACATTTTTACTATAGTGTCATGGTTGAACCTTTCGTGACAGCGGATACAATGACTCTTGATTTTAGTCATGGAAGGTGTTCATGACTATAAATTATAGTCATGGAATGTGCTTTTTCTAGTAGTGTTCTTTGTCTGAAAAAAAGGTTTGTGGATGCTGTCCTGACCATCCCAAAAGGCACTTTGTTTCCAATGTGTGGTATGAATTTGGCATTTGACCGAGATCTCATCGGCCCTGCAATGTACTTTGGACTCATGGGCGATGGCCAGCCAATTGGTCGATACGACGATATGTGAGCAGGATGGTGCATCAAGGTGTGCCTTCTTCCATTCCTTTTAGTAACCTAAGAGAAACAAAATAATTATGAATTATAGATCGATCATATACATACAGATGTAGGTTGTATATGCGATCTTCTCAAATTATGTCTTTAGTTCTGAATTCATTTTGAACCCATAAATCCTGAAAAGATTCTGATAAAACAATTACAATGCAACTGAATGATAGATTAAGCACACACATATGTAGATCTAGATTGCACATGACCTTCTTTAATCATATTCTTAATGATAAATTCATTTTCGACTCATACATCTCGAAAAAGGATTCTGCTAGTATGACGACTATAATGCATCTGAACGATAATTGATGGTATACATACATGTAGGTTATATGTGACCATTTGGGGTTAGGAGTGAAGACAGGACTACCCTACATCTACCACAGCAAGGCAAGCAACCCATTTGTGAACCTAAGGAAAGAGTACAAAGGCATTTTCTGGCAGGAAGACATAATCCCATTCTTCCAACAAGTTGTTCTTCCAAAAGATTGCACCACTGTCCAAAAGTGCTACATTGAGCTGGCTAAACAAGTCAAGGACAAGCTTAGCAAAGTTGACCCTTACTTTGACAAGTTAGCTGATGCCATGGTAACTTGGATTGAAGCTTGGGATGATCTCAATCCTGCTGGAGCTTCTGCTAAGGTTCCCAATGGCAAAGCGTAATCATTTAGTTAATCCGCGTGGTTTTTTTAACTCGTGCAACAGTTTGAAAAATTCATGATTTTTCGGATTTATGTACTTTTTTTCTTTCAAACTACTCTTTGTTATAAGCCGTAGAAACAATAAGATAGGGTGATCGAGAGTCTAATTTGTACAAGAGTTGTGATACTAGAAATATTGAGCAATATATATCTATTTTCCAATGTCCAAGTTGAGTTGTGGCCAACTTATTGTCTTTGCATTTTATAATAATTTTCTTTTATAGTAAACATTTTAATTCCGAGTTAAATGTATGACATTTTATAGTAAACTTTTTAAATCTGAGTTAACTTTTTAAAACATTTTATAGTTAACAAGAGCCTACCCCAATTGATATGATGCTAATTACATATTCAAATTCCTTCATATAAAAAACTAAAAAAACTTAGATAATTTTCTCAAGTACTTAAAAAAGATTACAATAAAATATGCGTTTCATTAATATGATAGCATATTGCTTTGACTACAACTCTGAACATCAGAAGCTAACAGCTGCTAAATTGTGAGAAACTTGATTTGACAAACACTTTAATACTCAGTTCAATTTAATATTCATAATTTTTTTGTGTTGGTTGCAAAAAGAGATGAGATGTTGATAGGAGAAAAACTTTTGTTAGTAAAAAAATCGATGATAAAAAAAAAACTTGTTTGGAATATATGCAAAATGTCAAGAGTATCTAATGCAATTTTTGAAATGACAAATAATATGAAATCTATAGTATACCATTCTTAATAATATTAATGTTCATATTCAAAATAAATATCTTTTTAATAATATCATGTAAGATCTAATTACAACGAGATTAAATATTTGAATCTTTCATTCTCGAATATTAATTAACGAATCACAATAAAGAGGAAAAGCATAACTTTCATTAATATGACAACAAAAATATAATGTTAGACTAATGCCAAATATTTGTGGGTTATATATACATAACTTTCATTTTTTTTTTTCAAATTTATTAGAATTGAAAAAAAAAAAACAAGTTTAAAATACCATGATTCTATTTATTAAAAAATAATAATGAATTAAAAATTAAAAAATCAATTTGTTTATACTAGTCAATTCGATAGTAAAACTTTGACAACAATTTTTTATTACTCATTGGCGCATCTAGTGGGCCTAACCACCACTTAATTTTGTAATCGATTATTTTTTATGAGTAAAAATTGTCTAGGTGATATTTTGATAGCAAATAAGATAGTATTCCCAAAATTTTGAAATTTATTGTGATTGTTGTTGCTTTGTAAAATAGATATCTAACATATGTGGACTGCTACAAATCTTAGAACTTTAATTTATATACAAATTAATTTTTCAAAATTATTTAAATTTTGGCCTCTACATAATTTTTTTTGGATGACTCTTGCTACTACCTTAAAGTGTAGCTTAGTTTGAAAATTCTTTTTTGGACGAAAATATAAAGAAAAAAAATCAATGTTATAAATTATTTAAATTTATTTATTATTTTAATAATAAAATTGATATACATAATGATAACAAAAAAAAGAGACGGGAGATTTTATTACAGCTATCTAATAATTATTATTTTATTAATTATAAAATTATGAATACAATTAAGCATATGTTAATGTGAGATTTCTCTACTTGTTGATAAACAATTAAAGTTTTATAAACTGTGAAAATAATTAAATTAAGAAAAGAAAAATATTTATTTATTTATTCTTTATAGATGACAAGTGTTTAAATTTTCTATGAATGAAAGTATTAAAATTAATATATTTTATTTAGTCTAATTTTAGTTTTCAAACATAAAATTTGTTTAAATAAACATTTGATATGATAAAATATATATGTATTAATATATTTAAATTATAATAATAATAATATTCTAAACACAAATTTATCAAACAGAAGAAAAAAATAATTTGAGAAAAGATGAAAATAAAAAAGGAAAAAAAGGAAAGGAAAAGAGGGGAACTAAACAAAATGTTGGGCTCAACGTCTCATTTCTTCTCTTAATAAACCATTATAGAATGACTAATTAGTTTTGAAGAGAATTTTGGAGAATTAAGAATTTTATAAGTTCAATTAAGGGTAGTTACTCATTTAAGAGTCAATTTTGTACGGGAGTGTTTGTTTGACATATTTAGGTAGGAGTTAGAATTGGGAGTTATCAATTTCTTTTCAAAAACTTTCATCCAAACGAGTTTTTATTAACTTTTCCTCATTTTTATTTTTAAAAATAACTTTCATTTTTAACCGTTCATTTTTAATAATTCATTTATAACTATTCAATAATTTATAACCACTTATTTTTAATCATTCATTTCAAATCAATCAAAATAACTCATTTTTAATAATTCATTTTTAATCATTTCTTTTTGGTTAAAATACCATTTTGATCCCTCAACTTTGGGATTTGTTCCATTTTGGTCCCTAGACTTTTAAATGTCCATTTTTAGTCCCTTAACTTTGTAGTTTGTTCAATTTTGGTCCCTTGACTTTGTTGTTTGTCCAATTTTGGTCGCTCGACTTTCAAATGTCCAAATTTAGTCCCTAGACTATAAAAAAAGTTAAAAAAATGGTCATTTCGTCAAATAAATTTTTTTCTCACTCCTAAATTAATTTCTCTCTCTTTCATGTTTCATCATTTCTCCTTCTAAAAGTCTTATCTCTCTTAAATCCACCTCTCTAATCCTCTACTCTTCTTTTTTTTTTCTCTTATTCTCTCCTCAATCCATCTCATCAAATTATTTAACATGAGATGATTTTTCTAAATAATAATTTTCCTACTTTGATTTGTCACTTTTTGTTGTCTAAAATTCATAGTCTACCATGGAACAAAAAAGAAAAATAAAGAAAATTAAGAAGAAAAAAAGAAAAGAAAAGAGGGGAAGAGAAGAGGGGAAGAGAGGTGGATTGAAGAGAGGTAAAATTTCAAGAGAGAGAAATATGAAAGATGAAAGAGAGAGAAAATAATTTAGGAGTGATAAAAAATTCATTTGACCAAAGGACAATTTTTGAACTTTTTTTATAGTCTAAGGACCAAATTTGAAAACATTTGAAAGTTAAGGGATCAAAATTGGACAAATAGCAAAGTTGAGGGACCAAAATTGGACAAACAACAAAGTTAAGAGACTAAAATTGAACATTTGAAAGTCGAGGGACCAAAATGATATTTTAACCTTTCTTTTTTAACTACTAAAAATAACTACTTATTTTTAACTTTACATCCAAACAAAGTTTTGACTCTAACTCATCTACACAAAAACTATATCCAAACGAGTTTTTGACACAATTCTCAATTTTTAACTACTCAATAGAACTCTTTAACCGAAAAATTACCTACATATGTCAAACAAACAGCCCCAACAAGTCAAATGAAAATAGTCAAAATATTATTATTATTATTATTATTATTATTATTTTAAATTTTAAGTTCTGACCGTGATTGAGAGAAGGGGATACCTTTTCTAATTGAATATGTTGCTTTCATTGGAAATAATTGCTTTTTTCAATAGGTAAGTTATTAATCGGTAAATATTGAAGTACCAATTTATGATTAATGAAGTTGCCTTGAATTTCATATGCCAATGACGATTTTAATTAACATCCCAAGTTTTTTTTTTAATGTACCTATTGAGATTTGAACTAAAGACCAAAGATGTTTAAACTGAATTTCAGTTCATCCTCACCGTCATGAACATCCCAAGTTATATATATATATATTACATCAAAGTTGAATTTAGCATATCAAATGTCAAAATTTGACTCGACATCCTTTTACATTTACAGATAAAATAGTTCTCTTATAATGATTTTAATAAAATCTGAAGTCCGTGAATTAAGCATAGTTTCAATTGTTTTTTTTTTTTTTTTTTTTGAGAATGATTTCAATGGTTAATTTGGAGAGAAGCTTATTTAAATAATAATAAATAAAATAAAAATTGGGGAGAAGCTAGCATATGCCTAGATATCGAAACTAAAAGAAGTAATATTAATAATAATTTCTTGTATTACTAAATAACTTATCAGTTCGATCTTAAAATTTGGAAAAAAATAAAAATTCCAGATATCAGATTTCAAACATAAACAAAAGCAATAATTGAGAATTGTGAATGCAATATCAAACTAACTTCCTAATTTTCAAAAAAAAAAAAAAAAAAAACTCCTACAACATTCAAATATTAAAAATAAATTTTAATGTTGCTTTAGTTCATATATTATTGGCTGAGTATATATTATTAATTATTATAGACAGAATTACTTTAATATAGTCGGATATTATTTTCTTTATTAAATTTCTCTCTGATAACTATATCTAGAAATTACTTTAAGGTTTGGAAAGGCCCATGATCCTATACAAGGCCCACTGGACCCGTCACCCACAGCAAATGCGAGAGCTGAAAGTCTTGTTAAAGATAAAAAGGGGGAAAAATATTGGCCTACGCAGGTTTCGAACCTGCGACCTTCGCGTTATTAGCACGACGCTCTAACCAACTGAGCTAATAGGCCTTTTTTGAATTAAATTTATCACACAATATATATATATATATATATAAATTTCTTGTACAAAAATAAAGTGAATTATAACGCTTTCATCTCTTCAAGTCTTATTTTCTTCTTCCAATGCTTATTAAAATGTTTTCATGTTCTTGGTTCTTCTTGATTTCCTTAATTTCACCCACATTTTGGTGTGTTCTGTGCAATAATCAGATGGAGGATTCCAATTGAATTTAATTAAATTGGTTTAGGTTTTTGTTTCATTAAGTCTGGTTTGGTAGATTATGTGTAACATAAAACCAACTTGTTTCTGCTTTTTAGTTGTGTGCACTGAAATTTTGCATCTATTCAAGTTTGTTTGAATGGGGTAAATTTTAGAGACATCTCCATTCATTGTACTTGAATATATGTGACTCATGGAGGATCTATTTGAGGGGGCTAGAACAATGATCCATTATTGATACCCCCAATCAGCCTTGCTGCATTAAGATAGCATATTTTTCAGTTATTTTTGGCATTTTATCAAGAATACAATTGTTTCCTTAGCAAAGATGAATCTATTGAAGAGATTATGTAAGTGCAATTTTCAAAAATCAATTTTTTATCAAACAACCATGCTTAAGTTTACTGCTGCAGGGGTTTTGAGTAGAAGACTTATTTTACAAACTCGATTTCATGTTTATAATCAATTTGATTATGATCTTTGTTTGGATAGTTTCTTTGGCATGTGCAAGAGATTTAGGGGATCTGAGGTTGATATCGTTTTCGAAATGATTGAAAAGGTGTTCGATCAACCAAGTCAGTCGACGTTCGGTTTGACATTCTTGCTAACTTTTGCGAACCATCTGGCAAAGACGAATCGATTGTGCCTTTTATCCCGTACACGAGGTGCAATGCCGAAGGTCCCTCCCGATGTTCGGATTGCTGCTCTCAAATGCCATGAACTTTATTTTTCTTGGTCATGTAGAAATATTTGAACTTTCCCTTTTCTTGGTCATGTAAAAAAACAAATTCATCTTTCTCTCCTTTTGCTACCCGGTATTTCATATTTACCATTTTCAATATTCAGGATAGTTTTTGAAGCATCTACGCACGGTTTATTTTTAAACGTGCATCTGCACACAATTGTTTTTAGTACAACAACAATATTTTGAAGTTGAAAAATTCGAATCTGTGATCTCTAGGTCGAAGATAAATGTCACTTCTTACCGGGCTCAAGCTGGCTTTGGCGAATCAAATGGAGATATGGTGATAAAGATTTCAACTTCAAACAGCTTTCAGAAAAAAGCTCCCAATAAAGATTTGAAATGACTTGTCTTTGCCAAAGATGGCAGAAAAGAGAAACCAAGACAAAAACACACCCTAGTAGTGCTCTTCCAATTGAGAATACTTTGTAATAAAGGTTTTTTTTTGTTTTTTTATTTTAGAAAACTTTGTAATAAAGGTTAGAAGCATATACTTGATAAGAATACATGATATGAGGTGAGGTAAATTATTATTTGGGAAATTTTATTTATTTTCATTTTTTTTTTAAATCATATCTTTGATAATTCATTAACTTCTAATTTGAAATGATTATTTTGATCGTGAAATTAATTTAATTTTAAAGAAAACTTAAAAGAGGAGAGATTAAATTTTAGAATTTTGAAATTTTAACAGGTAAAAATGTTTAATTACTGAAATATGTAGAGTAAAAATGTATGATTTTTTAATATATAGACTAAATAGAAAGTTTAGATTAAAAAATATACGTTTAACAAAAAGGGACAACTAGTAAAATGTCTAGATTTTGAATAAATATTTAGAGAATTTCTACAATATCTTGCAATTTAAATAAATGTCTTTTTTTTAAATCTGAAAAATTAATTATTAATTTGTAAATAAGAAATTGACAATTATACTCCTCTACTTAATTTTTCTTTATTTGATAAAAATGTCATTTGAAATCTCTTTTTATCTGTAACAACTTTGAGAAAAATTTTAATAGCATTCTTAAACAAGTCTTTAACCAAAAAGTAAAAATTTTAAATTTATTTTCAAAAGATAAAAGAGAAAGTATATTGTTAATTATTTGAAATTATTTTTCGAAAGATTTGAGATGAGCATTTAATCTTCATAATAGTATACATGGTCCACGCGAATGAATTCTTTAATATTGAAACAAGTAACAAATATAAAAATATAAAGTGAATTCACCTGCAAACCATCTCTTTGCATACAGACGTTGGATGCGAAAAATGCATGCTTAACATAATTTTTTGGTGTTGTAGGTGTATGCTACTGCATAGATTTATTTATGCATACTCATCCCTGCTTTTGCATCTTTTGTTCCTGGTTATATACCATGTGTACCAAAGCATACTCTCATGAGTTCAGGCAGAACGCATCCGTTTGTCTTTTGTTCCTGATTATATATTTTGGTACATTATATACCATGTGTACCAAAATATATTGTCATGATTTCAGCCAGAACGTACCAGTTTATCTTTTGTTCCTGGTTATATATCATGTGTACCAAAACATACTATCACGATTTCAACCGTTTTTGCATCTTTTGTTCCTGGTTATATACCATGTGTACCAAAACATACTGTCATGATTTCTACCATAACGCATCAGTTTGTGTACACACCGTTTACTAACCCCGCACTTTTCTATCTTCTGTTATCGTCAGTCTTATATTTGTAAAGAGAAAGGCTAGACACTTAGGCTTGTATGCAGTTTGAGACCTGGAGTGAATTTGGATAAAAATTGGGATATTGTGGATTCGATGTCAACAAATTTTGTGGTGTAATTTGAATATACATTCACGTCGTCCAAACTCCGTTAAAAACAATTGTAATCGGCGTCGCTTTTATTGATGGAGAAATCCATGAAAATCAAACAAAAACTTGTGAATACCTCCACTAGAAGTGAGATCCAACAAGACTAATGAAATATCTTGGGCGTGCAATCGTATCCCCAATCTCCAAAAATCAAAATCATGAACAAAAAGTGTGGGTGGGAAAGAAATCATGAACAAAAAGTATGAGTGGGAGTGAGAAAAATCGAAGAATGTGACAAATGTTGGAGGCAATAAGTTGTAAAATGAATAAAAGGATAATTTGTCTTGTCATGGAGAAGACGATCAAAGACGATTTGACAATTCCTTCTGTTAAATAAAAAAAGATTTGACAAAGATATTAAATAAAAAATTGAAAGATATTAAAAATGAGTTAGTTGTATGGAGATATTCTCTCCTAGTTTGAGAGATGTTAGTCTTGATAAAAAAAACGTTTAATTAGGTTTTGTAATTAATAAATATATTTAAATTAAAAATAAAATAAAATCAAGCGCATTAGGAGATATTTTAATTATCTATCTCACTTATTTTTAATTTAAATAGTCATTTAAAGTCTTAAAAAGTTAAGATATTTTTTTAATTATTTATTAAAAAGTAGTCATTTATAGGAAATAGTAAGAAATAGCTACAAACTACAAAATAATTAAAAGAACGTGTAGGATCGATATGACAACCCTAGAGGGGGGTGAATAAGGTATCTTAAACTTTTATAAGACTTTTTCCTAATGTAGGCCGAATTAAACAAGTCAATTTACTTTCGGCTAATCAATCAATTTAATCAAGAATACCATAGAAATTACCAAAAACCAATTTTAAGTACCCTATTTAATTCTAGTATTAAGATTGATAAATAATATGTCAAGCTAAAATTATAACAACAAAACAAAACATATAAGAACAATTAATATAATATAACAATAAATTAATTGCAAAAATAAAAGAGGTTAAGGATAGAGAAATTGACCCCGTGAATTTATAGTGGTTCGGCGCACCTACTCCACTCCCTAAGCTCCTCTTGGGTATTCCACTAAAACAATGAAGACTCTTTCCACGGCTTAGAGTCAAACCGTTACAATGTTCCTTTTGCGGGAGCAAAAACAAACCCGATCTTTTCCACGGCTCAAGATCAAACCGTCACTACAAGAAAAACAGTTTTTTGCGATGGAAGCTATGCCGACGGACCAAAAGTTTGTCGCCGTAGATAGTCTATGCCGACGGACACTACTTTCGTCACAATTGACTACACCTGTTCCGACGGAATAATATTATCTGTCGGGGTAAGTAGATCTATGCCGACGGAGTCGTTTTTCCGTCAGCATAGGGTAATTTTAAAATTAAAAAAAATTATTTATTGCGACGGAGCCATTATTCCGTCGCCGTAGCTTCTTTAAAATACACGTTTTCTCCTTCCTCTTCTCATTCAGAATACTCAAATCCCTAAATTTATCTCTTCTCCTCTCAATCGCCGTCGCCACCCTTCTTCCGTTCGTGTCGCCGCCCTTCTTCCGTTCGTGCCACCGCCCTTATTGTTCTAGCCATGGAACCCTTTCAACTCCATCAATACTTTCTCATCAAATCTCAAAGATGAAGGTTGAATTCTAGCTTCCATCGTGCTTGATTCCATTCCGAATTGTCGCCCATCTCCTATTCCCTAACTTGAAGGTCGACTTTCTTTCTTTCTTTCTCTTCTTTTCACTCTATTTCTAGTTTTTTCGATTTTGATTGGGACGTTTAGATAACAAATTGGTGATGTGGATATTTTGTTTGTTGTTTTTGCACTTAACGTGTTTGATAAAATGTCAACAAGTAGCTTTACTTGATTTGAAATTAGAGATAGGGTATTCTTTATAAGAAAGGGACTACAATTACTGTTTAGGAGCATTTATAATTTGAATAATCAAAATTAATTCTTTCACATTGCTTTGTTCTATTTTAAATTTGATAACAACTTTTTCATCTAAAATAGAATGTTCTATTGGCCTAAAGCTTAGTATAACGAATGAACTCCACATGACAAATATAAGTACAAGTCAACAAATTCAAGGATGTTGAATTACCCTTCAGATCATGAACATTAAATTGTCTAAGATTCTATCTTAAAAATATTATCAAGGAAAAAAAATCCTTGCTCTCTTGCAAAAGTTGTAGGGTAGAAGATACCATGTTATAAATCAGAAAGAAAATTACGAAGCGAGAATCTATGGTTGGTAAAAACAAGAGCAGGTATTGATGAATGATGCAAAACTTAAGAAATCAAAATTGCAGTGAGTAGTATCATACTAATGAAAAATTCAGTTAATAAATAAAGTGAAAGATCATCTAGCTGAAGCTTGGATCTTGAGAAATCTGTGAACCCACTTTTTTTTTAATAATTTGTTTTGAGTTTTGGATCTTGAGAAATCTGTGATGAATGAAGCTTGGGGAAGTTTGAAGTAAGAAGTAAATCTCTATTGTTGCATTTTCTTTTTGTTTCTTGAACTTGTTTGGATGCTGAGAAAATCTGGGTTCATTGTCATTTAGATTTTGAAGGTGTTGTTTTGTTTGAATTTGTGAAAATGGTGTTGATTCACTTTAGTTTTCTTACTGTTTTGATTGAGCAAGCTTTGCTGAAGTTTTGTATATTGCTAATATTTTTGTTTCAATTCATTTCTCTTTCCCATTTCATTTGCTCAGTAAAATCTTGTTTGATAACCATTTGGTTTTTTCACTTCAATATATAGTTTAAGCTTAATAAACAAGCTTAGCTTTTCACTTCAGTCTTCACTATTCTCTTTGATTTGATTCATTTTCTAGAATAAGGCCTAGAAAATGGCTTGTTGTGGATTATGGTAAGGTGAATTGGAGGGGTTATTTCAATAGTATGTTTGGAATTTGAATTATTTGAATTATTGGAGGGGTTAATGTGGTTGTGTGGCTATCCTGCAGCAAAGATAGCCACAATTATGTTTCACATGTATTACATAACAGGTTATATTTTCGGTGAAATCCAAAATACGTCATTATGGTGCAAAAATCATTTATATTGAATTTTAAACTATTCATTTTGGATTTTTTAGGACGGCAAAAAATGAACAAAGATTGGCTTATGAATAGAGACAGATTGTCTATAGAATATGCTGAAGGCGTCAAATCATTTTTAGAAATGGCCAAGAATCACATCAATTGTATGGGTGAAGTGAGATGCCCATGTAATAAATGCATGAATGGTTCATGGCAATCTATAGAAGGGGTAAAACGCCATCTGTTAATAAATGGAATGTTAGCTTCATACAATCATTGGGTGTACCATGGTGAACCGGTAGATTTATCTAGGTTGGAGCGGCAAAGAATAAGACCGGTGGATATAAGGCCTGCACAAGTTGATAGGATGAATATAGGAGAGTCCACTAATGACAAAAATGACAATGAGATGATGGGAATGTTGAATGATATCAATCGTGCCACTATCGAATCAAATGAAGATGAAGAACTTGGTCATAATTTTGAAACCAATGATCCAACTAATGAAGAAGAACGGGAGCAATCAACATTATTTGATGATTTAATGAATGAAGCATGTGATGAATTGTATCACGGATGTACGAGTTTTTCGTCGTTAGATTTTTGGTCAAAGCGATGTATTATAAGGTCACTAACAAATGGAGTGATAAATCATTCGATCAGTTGTTGAAGTTTTTAAATGGAGCATTCAGTCAAATTAAAGCTCGTATACTAGTACATTCTACGAAGCAAAACGGAAATTGCGTGATATGGGGTTAACTTATGATTCAATTCACGTCTGCAAGTATGATTGCATACTATATAGAAAAGAGTTTAAAGATCTCGATCAATGTCCAATTTGTGGTGAGTCTAGATATAAGCTAATTAGTGGTAAAGGGACGAAAATTGCACATAAAGTGTTGCGTCATTTTCCATTAATTCCAAGACTCAAGCGATTGTTCTCGTCGACACAATACGCTTTGGATATGAGATGGCATAAAGAAAAACGTGTTGATGAGACGGTGTCTTACGACATCCAAGCAGATGGCGAAGGGTGGAAACATTTGGATCGAGAATTCCCTCGATTTGCTTTGGATTTAAGAAATGTGCGGCTTGGCTTATCTTCAGACGGATTCAACCCTTTTGGTAATATGAGTACTTCATACAATTGTGTGGCTGTGACACTTGTTCCATACAATCTTCCACCGTGGAAATGCATGAAAGAAACTAATTTCATCATGTCTTTGCTAATTCAGTCCCAAATCACACTGGAAAAGAGATTGATGTGTATTTGCACCGTTAATTGAAGAATTGAAAGAGTTATGGATTAATGGTGTTACGACGCGTCGACTCGTTCAAAGATGAACACTTTAAACTTCATGCGGCTTTGTTATGGACAATTAATGATTTTCCAGCGTATGGTGATCTATCTGGGTGGAGTACGAAAGGATATCAGGCATGCCCCGTTTGTAAGGAACAAACTCCATGTATAGGCATTAGAGGCAAACGCGCTTATACAGGCCATCGACGATTTCTTCCACTAAATCACAACTGGCGCAAAAGTAAATTATTCAATGGGAAGACAGAATTTTGGGAAGCTCCAGAAATGTGGGACGGAGACGAGATTTTGCATCAAGTAAATACAATGAATTTTCCTGTGTTGAGTAAACATCCTTCGAGGCAAGATAAGAAAAGGAAAAATACGGAAAATAATTGGAGGAAGAAGAGTATTTTCTTTGAGCTACCATATTGGTCCAAACTATTACTACGACATAAGTTGGATGTAATGCATATTGAAAAAAATGTATGTGAGAACTTGCTTGGAACCATATTGAATATAGAAGGAAAGACTAAAGACACGATTAACGCTCGAAGGGACTTGAAAGATCTAAAAATAAGAAAAGAGCTGCATGTACAGGAAATAGGTGACAAGTTAGTCAAGCCGCATGCCACTTATACTCTGACAAGTCAAGAAAGAGTAGAATTCTTAAACTTCATAAAATCAGTTAAATTTCCTGAAGGATTTGTCTCAAACATTTCACGGTGTGTCAGTGTTAAAGAAGGAAAATTTTTTGGTTTGAAGACACATGATTGTCATATTTTGCTACAACGGCTTATCCCTATTGGCGTTCGAAAATTCTTACCGAAGGATGTAACTACTACAATTGTTGAGTTTTGTGCATTCTTTTCTGATCTATGTTCTAAAACCCTTCGTATAATCGAGTTAGATCGACTACAAAATGATATAATCATTATTCTTTGCAAATTGGAAAAAATATTTCCACCGACTTTTTTGATGTGATGGTGCACCTAGCCATTCACTTGCCGTGATGAATGTAAGGTTGTTGGGCCAGTTAATTACACTTGGATGTACCCTTTTGAAAGAAGTTTAGGTACTTTGAAGGATCATGTTAGAAACAAAGCGCGACCGGAAGGCTGTATAGCAGAAGAGTATGTGATGAACGAGTTTCTAAACTTTTGTTCATCATATTTTAATGGTATCGATACTAGGTTTAATAGAGCAGAAAGAAATGATGACCAAAATCCAAACACCGAATTTTTTGGAGAGTACGAGGTGTATAGACAAAATGTGCGACCAATAGGTAAAGCAACGAACAATACTTTAAATCCTTTGGATATGCGGAGATTGCATTGGTATATTCTGAATAATTGTGACGAGATACATGCTTATCTTATGTAAGTAATCATAATTTAAACAATACTTTAAGTTTTGGAATGTGATATGGTTACTTTTTTTTTTTTTTTTTTTTGTTCTTTTGTAGAAAACATTTAGAATTGCTTCGACCTAGTGCACAAACCTTAGATGCTTTATATAAAAACACGAGCAAGAGTTTCATTGGTTTAAAAATGAGGTGCTTAGAATGCGTAAGAATGGGAAAAAGTGTAATGATTTGTATGCAATGGCAATGGGACCTAATCCCCTTTACCGATCGTATACAACTTGTA
Source organism: Sicyos edulis (assembly GCA_036507275.1). NCBI lineage: Eukaryota > Viridiplantae > Streptophyta > Magnoliopsida > Cucurbitales > Cucurbitaceae > Sicyos > Sicyos edulis. The sequence continues at coordinate 10,206,805 of CM071851.1, forward strand.
TAGTGAATAGGGTTCGGTTTATGACAGTGAAAAATGAGGAGGGTCGTGTTACACAAAATAGTGGCATAATGGTTCTTGGTGAAGGTGGAACCTCAAAAGACTCGTGCAATTATTATGGTGTGTTGGTGAAGTGTTAGACTTATCTTTTGTGAGTGCAAGACGGGTAATGATGTTTAAATGCGATTGGTACAACACGGACGATAAAAAAAGGAAGATATTACTATCATCTAGGCTTAAGATCGATAAATACATCGCAATATTGGTACAAAAATGAACCATTCATTCTTGCTAGCCAAGCAAAGCAAGTGTTCTATATAGACGATCCAAAACATGGAACACTTTGGAAAGTTGTTCAACTAGTTCGAATAAAAGTTTCAGGATGTCCCCGAAGTGGAAAATCCTCAAATTGGAGAACTTGAAATTGATCGGTGAAATCATACTAGATGAGGGTAGAAATACGATCGACGAGTCTCGGAAGACAACCCGTTGTGTAGGACGGATGTTGCACCGACAATAGTGGATCGACCGATGAATGACAAGCGGTTGTCAACTATTCATGAAGTAGAAGATGATAATCAATTCATTAATGATGACGATGAGGAAATAGAGACTTTAGAAGATAGTGTTTCGTTTGAAGACTCTCCTTCTGACACATAGTTGTTACTACTTTTTTCTTTTAAGTCGAATATAAGTTGCATGCATTATGTTATCACCATTTTCACTTACAAATTATCTCGATGTGTTTACTGAGTTATCAATATGCCGGCTGGCTTGAGAAATAGGTCCACGTCAATCTTTGATGACACTGATAATATAGATGTTGTCCCCGCTACAGCTGATTCAGGAGGTGATACTAGAGGTAAAACTAATACTAACTCATACAAATTTTCATTATTCTTTTATAGTATTTTACTAATATATTTGTAACAGCTAGTAGTAGCAGTAGAAAGTTGCGTGGCCACTCGAGAGGGGAAAAATTGGATAGACGAGTCCGTAGGGATGGACATCGAGTTAAAGTTCGATTTAGTGCGGAGAACAAAAAAGCGGTAGGGCCGGATGCGACTACTCTTAGCAACCAGGTCGGGGTTGTGGTACGAGAATCATTTCCGGTATGTATATCGGAATGGTCTGAGGTATCTGACGAACTGAAGGAACTCGTCAAGCAAAAACTTCTGGTAAAGTAAATTCGAACTTCACTTGATTCATAAACTTTGATGCAACTTAACTAACTATGAATTGTTTATTTAACTATCACAGGTTCATTTCGAACTTGATTTGGATAATCTGGTGGTAAATGAGAGTATTGAGAATGTGATGAAAAATGTTTTGAAGGAACATAGGCACCATATGTACAAACACTACAAGTAAATTATACGATCTACATTTGTTTGAATAACATCTTATTTGTATACTTTGTAAGTTTTCACTTTAACTCTTACTCTATTATTTTAGGAGTTTACCTGAAAATGAGAAACACATTGTACCCTACCATCGGGTCACAGTTATGGAAGATTGGGAATCTTTATGCAATAGATGGGAAAGTGAGGAATGGATGAAGAAACATGAAGGGGGTAAGGTCTGCATGTGAATTTGAATTGCCATACAATCATCATGGAGGTTCTAAGTCCTTCGTGGCCATTGTTGATGAGGTAAAGGAAGCTGGAGGAGAAGAAATGGACATTTGTCAAAATGTTTAAATATACTCGTTGTAAAAAAGGTAACGACGATGAAGATGTATGGATCAATGATAAGGCGAAAGAAGTTCACGTAAGTTTAATTTACCTAAAGTAACTCAAGAATTATGACTTGCATAATTCTTTTTATAATACTTCTTTGTCTATTTGTAGGAGAAGATGATAAACTTGCAGGAGTCATCCACTATTGAAGGAGCTACACCCTTAACAGATGCTGAAATATGTGAAGATGTGTTAGGGTGGCGCACAGATGGGATCCGAGGCATGTGCTATTTGCCACGTGAAAAACGAAGAAAAAGAAAATCGTCTAGCTCGACTTCAAGGACTACAAGTGGAGTATCAACGGGGGACCATGAGTTGAAGGAGAAGGTAGTAGCGCTCACGGTGCACAACGAAGTGCTTCAAAATCAAGTGACTCAGCTGACCCAAGTGCAATCTAATATGCAAGCACAACTAGCGGAGGTGTTGAAGAAGCTCAACGATGTCAATAGTTCGTCTAAATAGCTAGGTACTTTTCTAATACTTACAATTTTATACAAATATAAATTTGAATTTGATTGTATTGTGGCTATCCTGCAGCAAAGATAGCCACAATTGTTCATATATAAATGTTTTCATAGGCTTACAATTTTTGGGTAAATTTAAAATACGTCGTTATGCTGCCAAAAATTTTATAGAGTTTTTGAGATTTGTGTTGTTTTAAGGTAGAACTTACAAGTTATAGTTGTAGGTTCACTTATAAAAGTTTAAGATTCTAATCATATGTTTTGTTTACTATTTCAGGTATTTTGTTGCGGGAATAAAGACGAGAATGCGATTATGTTATTGGGGTTACATTTTGGATGTATGAACTTATTTTGGAAACTTTAGCATTGTTAAATTTGTAAACATGAATGAATTTGGATATTTTTCTTTATGTTATATGGACACTTTATCATTGTTAAATTTGTTCAATATATGAATTTACTTTGGATATTGAATTAACTGTTTATGGGTTCATTTGGAAATTTATTCCGAATGTTGACATTATTCTAAAAAAAAAATTATGGATATCTTTGCCAACGGAGGGCTCCGTCGCCATAGGGTGTCTAATCCGACGGACATCACCTCCGTCGCAATAGATATCCTCTTCCGAAGGAATGACCTTCCGTCGTTGTAGGCTATCTATGCCAACGGAATTTATCTCCGTCGTCGTAGGCAGTAAACGGCGACGGAAGACCATTCGTCGGAAGAGGATATCTATTGCGACGGACACCTTAGTTCCGTCGGCATAAGCTACGCCGACGGACCTGTGCCGACGGCGAGGGCGACGGAAGACGTTCTGTCGCTATAGGTTATTGCGACGGAAATACAGCTCTATTGCGACGAAAAGTTCCGTCGGAAAAAATTGTTTTTCTTGTAGTGCGTTACAACCTCTCTTTTTATGGATCAAGAGAAAACCGTACAATGATTTGGAAATGTAAGATCAAGATGAACAAACTCTCGCCAAGAGTGGATTTACAAATTTAACTCTCACAAATCAAATCCTCACAAAACAATAATTTCTCTCTCAAGAATAAGATGAAAATTGAAAGCTTGGAGAGAGCAACAATGAAGACTCCTTTATTTTGGAGGATTGAGAAATATGAAACTTGATATCTACACTTGGTGGGAGAAGATGAAGCTTAAATAAACATGAAGATGCAAAGTTAACGTTAGACACAAAATTTAATAATATTATAATATTCAAAAAATTACCATTAGACACAAGTCATAATAATATTATAATATTAAAAAAGTTACCGTTAGACACAACACAATTTATTATAATAATATAATATTTAAAAAGTTGCATTTGGACAAACACATAAAAGTAGTATAACAACATATAACTTTCTTTCCCTTTTAAGAAAGTTACCGTTAGATACATCCTCAAATAATAATATAATAATAGATACATTTGTTTTCCTTTTCTATTTGCTTTTACCTTGACTTTTTATAACACAAAAAGAAATCTCAAATGTCAAACATCCAAGGCTCCACATGTCGCTCTTGGATTGGCCAATTTTTGCTACGTCATCACGTCAGGATTTACCATTCAAAATCATTTAGGTCATAACTTGTTCATCTTAACTTTGATTTGAGTAATTCAAAATGCATTTGAATTATTATTTCAGGCTCTACAAAATGTATACTTCAAAACACTATATTTGTTAGTAAATAAATTTCAAGTTTGTTATCATCAAAACACTAATTAATTAATTAGTTAAAATTAATTAATTTGAGATGGCCAAAAAGCCAACAATCTCCCCATTTTTGATGAAGACAAACTATACAAGAAAAATGAATTCAAAGTGGTGTATGATATATGATATTAACTAGATGCACAACCAACAAACATACAAAATATCAATATACTTTCATTTTTCTTATCATCTCTCCCCCATTTGGAATCAATCAAAAAGGAAAAATAAGAAAACTAATATAGAGATGATTTTAACTAAACATTTTCCCATGTTTTTAAAAAAGAAAACTAAACATTTTCCCATTTTTAAATAATCACTAATTTCTCCCTCTTTTGAAATCAATTTAATACTCTCCCCCTTAATAAAGGACAAAAAGACATTTAACACATAAATCAATTATAGATGAGTATAAAGATATTACTCAATAAAATAAATATTTTCATGAAATTACTTCAAAGACAAGAACAACTTCTCCTAAAAAGATAAGCAATATGCATAAGAAGAGTAATCACCAAAAGAAGACTATAAGGTAAAACAACATCAAAATTGTCGTATAAAGTGGTACTCACCCTTAAAACAAATAATATTCTTCTAATTTTAAAAAATAAATCTCGAGTAGATAAAACTATTTGAGTAAATTCAAGAATAATAATTTACACAATATAAAAGTAAAATTTTGAACTTCAAACTATCACAAAATAAACCATTTATAAATTTTTCATTAAAAATCTCATACAAGAAAAAAATTAATTTTGAATAAAATGCTTATGGAATTCAAGAATATAGATCAATTTCATAAAATACTCCCCCTATAAAAAAGAATTATACAACTCTTTTGAAACTTTTTTCTTTGGAACATTTTATTCAAATGAGACAAGCAATGTATAAAATTAAACTTTGATTAGTAACATGCTTCATATAATGAGACAAAAGCCAAACAAATATTCAATATTTTCTAAGGCAACAAAAATTTATAGAGAGCACATAGCATCATAGCTCATGTTCAAAAAAACAACAATAGTATTGAACTATAAGTACAATAGAGCTATTAAAACTTTCAAGCAAAATAATATCACATTTCAATAACTATCATAATATAAGATATCTCAAGAATTATATGTTCAATCAACCAAAAATCACAATAATACCATAAATAGATATTCAATATTTTTCCATGATATCAATAATTAAAATAATAAGGTATTAGAAATTTTGAATAAGTTTGGAAATAATTGGCCACAACATTTAAAGAATAAATAACCTAATTTATGGAAAATAAAGCAATAAAAAATATCTTCATTTTAACCCAATAATCAATAAAAAGAATGAAATTAATCTCAAACATTTAAATCATTCATGAGATATAATTTCCATAATAGATACCAACAAAAATACTTATCTCCAAAATTCAAAAATAAGTTACCAAACAAAGCAATTTTTCCTTTATTGGTTTCAAGCAAGCCAAAATTGTTGCTCAGTTTGAATTAAATTCAAATTTGAAGTTCAAGCAACCAATTGCTTATTGAAAGTTACACCTACAAAGAAAGTTCAATAAAAATATTTTGGTACCCATTTCTTGGGTCCTTCAATGTTAGTAAACATAAATTTTGGAACCCATTTCAAATTAGATCAACACTTTTAACATTTAACTTTTGCAAATAACAAGTATTGAATTATTATGACCAATTTTGTCAAAAGAATAACAAACAACATTTGACATGAATTTCTTTTTAACAAAATGATTTTTCACATCATTTTTCACAAAGATATTCTTTCTTGGAGTATTTTTCAATTTAAAGCAATTTGGTCTAATATGACCTTTAACTCCACAATAATGACATATTGGTATAAATTTAGATTTTCAATGCGCATGTCTAGTATTTCTAAAATTAAGTATGCATTTTGATTTTTCATGCGACTCTCTATCTTTTTCAAGCTTATGATTACATTGTTCATTATGAACACATTTAGATCCAACATGATATTGTTTAGGCACAAAAGTTGAATTCTCATTGATTTTTCTAACTTTCTCGTATTTTGACACAAAACTAGAACTAATCAAATTAGACACATTGGATAAAACACTTTTAGACATACAAGGAGTACCCTTAACAAAAATATTCTTAGAGCTAGATGAAAGATTTTCATTCCCATAACCTAAAATCTTTTTCTCATTTAAAGCTTTATCCATGTCAATAGTTTTATCTAATTGTTGAGCAACAATAGTCAATTTTCTAATGGATTCTTTTGCAATTTTAAGTTCTTTAGTAGCAAGCATTTCCTTTTCTTTAAACATATGCAAAAGATCATTTTTCTCATGACTATCGCATTCAAGAAATTTAACTTTGTCAATCAAAGAAAATTTATCACTTTCTAAAGATGTATTGCTACTTTCCAAATCAATAATGTTATCATTTAAGCTAGCAATTTCTTCTTTTAATTTCAATGAACAAAAATCAATTTCCACATCTTTATTTTTCAAATCATCTAATTCCTTTTTCAAATCACAAGATAAAGATTTGAGTTCATCATTCTCTTTTTCAAGGAATTTAATTTTATCATCTAAGAGATTTTTCTCATTACAACGACTATCAATCTTACTATGCAACAATAAAGTATTTGCACCATTTTTCAAATAAACATTTTCATCTATCAAAGACTTATTTTCAAAAGATAAAATTTTATACTTCTTTGATAGTTTGCATATTTAGATACAAGTTTTTCTAAATCATGTTGCATGCTTTCAAATCTATCAAATAACTCATCGTAAGAAAGAGGTTCTCGAGTTACCTCATGTTCATCGCTTTCCTCATCAAAAGCGTTAGTTGAATTAGCCATCAAACATAAATAAGCTTTATCACATTTCTCTTTTTCAACTTCATGAATAATTTCTTGATTTTGAGAATTATAATTCTCCTTCGCATCAAATAAATCATTAGAAATACAAGGAGAATTTTCTACACTATACATGTTTTCAAGAACAATCCAAACATCATATGCATATTCAAAATGTGAAATTATATGAAATATTTTTCTATCTAATGCACAATATATAATATTTAAAGATTTAGCATTAAAAGTGAGCAACACAATATTCAATTCCAATTTGGACAAATCATGCTCACAAACATATAGAATATTAAAATCCATACCAAGCATAAAAGTCTTTATTCTATTTCTCCAAACATTATAATTTAAACCATCAAAGAAAGGAGGTCTATCATTAGAATCACTTACAAAATTTAAAGCTGTCATATCTCTTAGCAATTAAGCTTTTCAAATAATTTTTCAAAACATTAATAAGATACTAAAAGTATCAAAATAATATTTGAAAAAATATTTTTATCCAAAGAGCAACCGTTCTGATACCAATTTTAGGATCGGTATGACAACCCTAGAGGAGGGTGAATAGGGTATCTTAAACTTTTATAAAACTTTTTCCTAATGTGGGCCCAATTAAACAAGTCAATTTACTTTTGACTAAACAATCAATTTAATCAAGAATACTATAGAAATTACCAAAAACCAATTTTAAGTACCCTATTTAATTCTAATATTAAGATTGATAAATAATATGTCAAGAAAAAATTATAACATCCAAACAAAACATATAAGAACAATTAATATAATATAAAAATAAATTAATTGCAAAAATAAAAGAGGTTAAGGATAGAAAAATTGACACCGTGAATTTATAGTGGTTCGGCGCACTTACTCCACTCCCCAAGCTCCTCTTGGGTATTCCACTAAAACAATGAAGACTCTTTCCATGGCTTAGAGTCAAACCGTTACAATGTTCCTTTTGCGGGAGCAAGAACAAACCCGATCTTTTCCACGGCTCAAGATCAAACCGTTACAACCTCTCTTTTTATGGATCAAGAGAAAACCGTACAATGATTTGGAAATGTAAGATCAAGATGAACAAACTCTCGCCAAGAGTGGATTTACAAATTTAACTCTCACAAATCAAATCCTCACAAAACAATAATTTCTCTCTCAAGGATAAGATGAAAATTGAAAGCTTGGAGAGAGCAACAATGAAGACTTCTTTATTTTGGAGGATTAAGAAATATGAAACTTGATATCTACATTTTGTGGGAGAAGATGAAACTTAAATAAACATGAAGATGCAAAGTTACCGTTAGACACAAAATATAATAAGATTATAATATTAAAAAAGTTACCGACACAAGTCATAATAATATTATAATATTCAAAAAGTTACCGTTAGACACAACACAATGTATTATAATAATATAATATTTAAAAAGTTGCATTTGGACAAACACATAAAAGTAGTATAACAACATATAACTTTATTTTCCCTTTTAAGAAAGTTACTGTTAGATACATTCTCAAATAATAATATAATAATGGATACCTTTGTTTTCCTTTTCTATTTTGCTTTTACCCTTGACTTTTTATAACACAAAACGAAATCTCAAATGTCAAACATCATCTCAAATGTCAAACATCCAAGGCTTCACATGTCGTTCTTGGATTGGCCAATTTTTGCTCCGTCATCACGTCGGAATTTACCATTGAAAATCTTTTAGGCCATAACTTTTTCATCTTAACATTGATTTGAGTAATTCAAAATGCGTTTGAATTATTATTTCAAGCTCTACAAAATGTATACTTTAAAACACTATATTTGTTAGTAAATAAATTTCAAGTTTGTTATCATCAAAACACTAATTAATTAATTAGTTAAAATTAATTAATTTGGGATGGCAAAAAAGCCAACCGAATGGTGCGAACTTTTTATTTTAAATAAATGTCTATTACGAAATTTTTGGGAGAGAGAGATATTTTTTCTTTCCGAAAACAACTTTGAATTATTTGTTTTTATAAAATATAATTGATTAATATTCAATTAATTAACTCACCTCTCTAAATCAAGGATAAATTATCTCCTCACAACCGTCCCCAAATAAAGAATAGATTTTAAAATAAAGATTCACTATATTTAGGAATCATTTTGATTCGTTAAAAAATTATATACATAAAACATATCAACAATATATTCTATGTCTCCCCCCACATCTGTCATCTATAAACTCCATTATCAGGATGTCTCTACAACCATCAAAGGCTAATGGCATCCATCATCCGTTAACTCCATTATTCAATATAATGGCAGGAATAATTGGATGCTAAAGACGATCATCGACCATCAATGGATCTATACTCTGTCCAATTAAACCCATCCCCCATATTGTTCGGGATTGCATCAATCACAACTATGGAAGTCGGCCCACTTACCATTCTCTTCAACGAAATTTGGAACGAAAAATACAATTTACTCCAACTACAAGACAACTCGTATCCTGATAACCCATGGATCCATACGAGTACAACTTATCGACTTAATCTCAACAACACTTGAAACTAACGAGAGTTTAAAAATTGTTAGTATCTCAATCTGACAAAGACATAATAACAAACCCAAAAGGAGAAAAGAGATAGATGTACAACCGATGTATAATGGAGTATCCAATAGGGTTTACAATGGTTGCAAGTCAAAAGTAGCCGGTCAAGATTGCACTAATATATACCAATATGTACAACATCACATTTTAGATGGTCCAATTTTGCTAAAAGTCGGTTTCATGCTTCCAAGTAAAGACGAGTCGGAGGAAGCATTATGTACCATAACATTGAGTAAAAGTTTTCAATTCAAGACAATAAAGTAAAACCATATGCAATTCACGACTCAATGTGTACATGATCATGCAATTGGTATGTCTATACTTCGGTATACCGAGGCGATAATCTGTGGGCTATCAATTCAAACGCATGTAGTGGGCGTTGTTGGTAAAGACCATATACAATAACTACCTCAATAATAATAAGTGGATATGCCAAATCTCTAATTAAATATTGTGCAGACCGATGACATTATGAATTGCGTCAAGAAGAACCATGGGGCCTACAAAACAAGCACAAAGAAGTGTGGAAGCTAGGAAGAAAAAGTGAGAAACAAATACAAGTATGGAAAGTCGGCGCGCCAGGTACTTGACATTAATTTTATGTTATTTATATTCAATTTTTAATGCATTCTCAAGCAAATTTTTTTTTATTAAAGAGTATGGAATTAGATTTCAAAACAAAAAAGAGTATGGAATTAGGGTAGGCATGAATATATAATTACACAATAAAGGCAGCATTTGAAATTTAATATGAACTAGATATTTTGAACAATTTTAACTCTAGACTAAAAAAATGGGTGGTTGAAATTCAGATCTTGACGGTAATTGTTAATAGATTTAACTTAGTTTTTTATATTTTGTAAGGTGGTTGTGGTGAATATAAAATCAAATTAATTAATTATAATTTATAGAAGGGTAAGATAGTCAATCAGAATTTAGTTATTTATTTACAAATTTTCGGAATTTAAGTAAATGACAGAAATTTAAATTTTAAAAATGGTAGACATTAGTTTAATTAGCTTCATAGATGTAGCCATTTCCCTAATTGACCCAAAAAATTAATCCCCACAAAATCAAGTAGGTATAATAATGATTAGACCAGTTAATAAGGCTTCCAACACGGGTAGAATACTCAAATACTCAAAAACTAGAAAAAAAACATTATAAAAAGAAAACATACTGTTTTGAAAAATTAAATTGAAGTTTGTTAGTACAAAAATCACATATTAATATCAGTAATTGCTTTATTGTTGAAGTCATTGAAAATATTAAATGTATCATAATTACAAGTTAAAAGTATTGATCTTATAGGGAAGCCCTTTAGTACTGGTTTAAAAGTATTATTGCTTTATGTTATGGGTAGAATTGGGCTCGGGTATTGGACCGCACGTCGGAGAGTCAGCCCACGAGAAGAACTCCTTATCCCAGGCCCGCAGGGGCGCGTGCGGAGGCCCAGGCCCAATTCAATGCGGTTGTAAACCCAAATCCACCCCGGACGCGCGGGGCGCATGCAAAGCCAACAGGTCGCGCGCGGGATGCAATCAACGCCCACAGGCGCGCAGGGCGCCCAGGGCGCACGCACGCGTCGCTCGCGGGGCGCCCATACCGCGCACGCGCGACGCGCAGCGGCGCTTAGGTCGCACGCGACGCGCGGCAGCGCGGCGCCAGTGTCGCGTGGCTGGGCGGCCAGTAGCGCAGGCGCGCGCGAGCCTGACGCGCGCGCGCGCGGCGCTTCGCGGCGCGCGAGCGCGCGACACGCGACGCGAGCGGGGCGCACGGGTTGCACGCGCGCGACGAGCGCGGGGCGCCCAGGTCGCGCGCACGCGACGCGCGCTGGGAGCCCAGATCGTGCGCGGGGCCCTCAGGTCGCGCGTACTCGACGCGCGCGGGCACTAGGGGTGAGCCGCGCGAGACCTGGGCAGCCCGGCTCCACGTGACCCGCTTGCCTTTTCTGTTGTATCTCCCTCGTTCTAGATCCGATTTACTTGCCGTTTTCACCAACATTCGTGATATTTTCCTTATCTACGGTTAGACCCTATTTAGGGCTCGGCCAATAAGAAATATTTTCCTAAAATGGAAATATCCACCTAAAAAGGAGATATTTCTATTGTCATAATATTTTTACCAAAAGTGACCACCTACTCGCCTCCTATATATATCTAGGTCAATTAGTCTTGAGGTAAGCAATTCAATAACCCTAAAACTCGACTAACCTAATCACCTCCTTCAATCTCGACTGACTTAGGCATCGGAGGCTACGTGGCTCACACCACACCGGTGTCCATTGATTATTGTTTGTTTTGCAGGTATTCGTCCCAACGAAATACAAATTCACCGTTGATCCTGGAGACCAAATTTTGGCATCAACAGTTGGCGCCGTCTGTGGGGACGAGAACGTGCATTAATCAGACTATTGCTAATATCACCCTATCACCGTCCACGATGAGTCAGAGTCCCAATACACAAGGTCGGGAGGTCGGGTCTGACGACGAAAGGCACCCTAGAAGGATACCTGTCAGAAACGATATTGAAACTCTACACGGTCAGGGGGTTGGCGAAGTCGCCCAGACTTCCACCGAAGGGAGCCCGTCAGACCCAAAGGTAGTCGCGCTGGAAAAGAGGGTGCATGATATGTCAGAGGTGATTAGCCGGCTGACCGAGCTGTTCCGAACGCCGCCACCTATCGTTTCAGCGGTCGCGAAGCACCCGAAGCGTGTTTTACCAAAGGCACAGCCACTCATCAGAGTGGAGCCAATGGCATAATTAGAAAGCACGCGAAAGGCGCAACACCAGAGAAAGGACCGCACCAAGACGGGCGGAGCGCGCGATGGATCTATTAGAATAGATACGACCAAAGAGCCCGAAACGGTGCCTCTACGCAGAGATCCAGCAAAGGGGAAAGCACCTCTGATCGATAGGCCGGCCAGGACAACCAGCGCGAGAGTGAGGTCTGCTGAAAGATTAATCCTTGAAGGAAGCCACCAGCGCAAAGGACTCATGGAGCGACCCCGGGTTGCCTCTGAGGTGGGAGAATCTCAGTCATATACTAGGTCGATCCTAGACCGCAGTAGGTACTCTCGTAGCTCATTGAGCAAGTCGAGATCAGGAAGGAAAACCAGACCAATAGAAGTGAAGAGTAGCCAAGCCGATTTGGGGACCGATCTAAGAGAGTTGATTAACCTTCGTCGAAAGGCATTAAGAGATGAGGCGGAAAGCCAGCCCTGGATGGTCGAATTAAAGAACATCCAAAACCAGTTGGGAGATATGAAGAAAGCTCAAGATCATGACGGACTCGACCTGGACAGCCTAGTGGACCAGGTAGACCCACCCTTTACCGACGAAATAATGGCTGAGAAGGTACCGACCAAGTTCAAGCTGTCCACAATAAAAGCGTACGACGGTTCAAGGGATCCGGTGGAACACCTCGATACGTTTTGGTCATGGATGGAACTCCATGGAGTCCGGGACGCCATCAAGTGCAGGTCATTCTCTTTCACCCTTACTAGAGCCGCTCGTAGGTGGTTTAGACAACTGAAGCGAAAGTCTATCGCATCCTTTCGGGAACTGGCAAGGGCTTTCATTACTCAGTTCTTAGGGGGCCGCGACCAAAAGAAGCCAGCTACGCACCTACTCACGGTGAAACAAGGAAGCTACGAAACACTCCGAAAGTATGTTGCACGATTCAACAACGAAGCGCTGCAGATCGAAGGGTACACCGACGGAGTAGCACTGACCGCCATCGTTGCCGGATTAAAAGATGAGAAGTTCCTATGGTCCTTAGGAAAGAAGGCTCCCGCCAGCTACGTCGAAGTATTGACGTGAGCCCAGAAATACATGAGCGCAGGAGAGTTATTGAAATCTCGCAAGGCTCCCGAGGAAAAGCGCACCCATAGTGAACGGGAAAGGCGCGTCGATCGGCACGAATCAGAGCAAACAGAGTCTCGAAAAAGGCAGGGGAGCGGCAGTCAGGACAAGTCTATCCGCCAAGGACTGTCGTCTAGTAAGTTTGAAGAGTACACTCCCACTATGGTCCCACTAGAGCAAATCTTGATGGAGATTAAAGATAAGGAAACTCTCAAGTGGCCAAACAAAATGAAAATGGGGTCACATAGGAGAAACAAAGTAAGGTACTGCCTATTCCATCGAGACCATGGGCACAACACGTCTGACTGCTACGATTTGAAAGAAACCATAGAATCCCTGATCCAGAAGGGGCATCTGAAAGAATATGTGGGCGAGAGAGAGAAGTCACCCGAGCGCCCCACCAAGAGGCAAGACACCAGGAGCTCACCGCAGCCCCAAGAAATTCGTACCATCATGGGGGGACCCGCAAGAGGCAGCTCCAACAAAAAACGAAAGGCAAGTGTGAGACAAGCACGCGAAGCACCCGAAGGTGAAGAAGTAAGAATAATGGCTGCCGCGGACGATGACATCCACTTTTCGAACGAAGACACCAAGCTGGTGCACCAGCCCCATAACGACGCCCTGGTAGTCTCGTTGGTTATATCCAACATTAAGGTACGAAGGATATTGATCGACGGGGGCAGTTCCGCTGACATACTCTCCTTACGAGCATTCGACGCAATGAAGATGGAGCGCGACAAGTTGTCATGTTGTTCGACACCATTAGTAGGATTTGGAGGCAGCACTGTGTATCCAGAAGGCAGTATCGAACTTCCCGTAACCTTTGGCGAAGGTGACAACATTGCCCTAACTTTTGTGAATTTCTTGGTTGTGGATGACAGGTCATCGTACAATGCGATACTCGGACGTCCTTCATTGCACTGACTAAGAGCCATTCCATCCACCTACCATCAGATGATGAAGTTCCCAACTCTCACCGGAGTAGGAAAGGTCTGGGGAGAACAACATGTGTCGCGAGAGTGCTACCACACTACTTTGAAAAACGTACCCTGTGTAACGGAAGTAAAGATGATCGCTAACTCCCCAAAACCCATCTCGGCGACAGGACAGGCCACACTCACACAACCGAGTGCGGCACCTGAGAAGGTCGAGACAGCGAAAACCGAATTGGAAATCAGCGATGCTATCAAAGAATCCGAATTGAGCAGAGGAGAACCCGCTGAACGGTTGGAGACAATAACTCTGCTAAGCGAAGGTCAAGAAGTAAAAATTGGAACAAATCTAGATGCGACTCAAAAAGACAAGCTCATATCTTTCCTTAAGAGGAATGTCGACGTGTTCGCCTGGTCAGCTGAGGATATGCTCGGAGTAGACCCCAAAGTCATGACCCACCGATTGAACATCGACAGAGACTACAAGCCGATAAGACAGAAACGACGGGCCTTCAATCATGCTAGGAACGAGGTCATCGCCGAGCAGGTCAGCGAGCTCTTGCGTACCCGGTTCATTAGAGAAGTGCACTATCCAGAGTGGCTATCCAACATAGTGCTAGTAAAGAAACCCAACGGCAAGTGGAGAACTTGCATCGACTTCACGGATTTGAATAAAGCATGTCCTAAGGATAGCTTTCCGTTACCTCGCATAGACCAGCTAGTAGACGTGACATCAGGACATGAAACCCTGTCATTCATGGATGCCTACTCAGGGTACAATCAGATAATGATGCATCCAGCAGACCAAGAGAAGACCTCATTCATAACTAGTAGAGGGCTGTACTGCTACAACGTGATGCCTTTCGGCTTAAAGAATGCTGGAGCCACGTATCAAAGATTGGTTAATAAGATGTTTGCTCACCTCATCGGTAAGAATATGGAAGTGTACGTGGATGACATGCTGGTAAAAAGCAAGGGGGGAGAAGACCACGTGAGTGATCTGTCTCAAGCGTTTGGCACCCTCAGACAGTACCGGATGAAGCTCAATCCAAGCAAGTGTGCATTTGGTGTTACGTCGGGAAAATTCCTAGGCTTCCTAGTGCATCAGCGAGGAATAGAAGCCAACCCCGATAAGATCCGTGCAGTAATGGAATTAGCACCACCTCAAACCCTAAAGCAACTTCAAAGCTTAAATGGAAAAGTAGCTGCCTTAAATCGCTTTATCAGTAGGGCGACAGACAAATGCTTACCATTCTTCAAGGTACTTAGAGCCAAGGGAAAGTTTGAATGGACAGAAGAATGTGGAAAAGCTCTTGAGCAGTTGAAGTTATACTTGAGTACGGCGCCCCTTCTATCCAAGCCGGTACCAGGCGAGGAGTTGTTCTTATACCTGGCTGCATCCGAACATGCAGTTAGCTCAGTATTGATAAGAGATGACAATGGGCGTCAGTTGCCTATCTACTACACCAGCAAAGCAATGGTAGACGCTGAGACCCGGTACCCCCAGATAGAGAAGCTTGTGCTGGCTTTAGTTACCTCAGCGAGGCGCTTGAGACCGTACTTTCAGGCGCACAAGGTAAATGTGCTAACAAATTTCCCGCTGAGACAAGTGTTGCAAAAATCGGAAACGTCCTACTGATTTGCTCAAATGGGCAATAGAGGCGAGCGAGCACGATATAAGCTATCAAGTCAGACCCTCTATCAAGGGGCAAGCGGTAGCAGATTTCATAGTGGAACTGACGCTGGAGGGGGCTAACGAAATCTACAATGCAGAAGCTAAAGTGTGGAACTTGTATGTGGACGGTTCGTCAAACAAGACAGGATGCGGGGCAGGACTACTGTTAGAGTCACCCGAGGGAGACCGCCTCGAGTATGCACTCCGATTTACATTCTGGACCTCTAACAACGAAGCTGAATATGAAACAATCATCATTTGAACGAACTCCGTGTTGCTATAGCGGTGGGGAAGCCACCTACATGTCGAGGTGTGACTCGGCTCATAATTAACCAGATTTCCGCCACCTACCAGGCCAAAGAAGCAAGAATGGTAGCTTACTTGCAAAAAGTGAAGGAATTAACTAAGTCCTTCGTAGAAGTGAAATTCCAACAAGTCCCCAGATCCCAAAATGCCAATGCCGACTCTCTAGCCAAGTTGGCTGCATCATTTGAGACAGAAGTAAGCCGTTACGTCCCTGTAGAAATTTTGACCAAGCCCAGTGTAAACGTGGAGAAAATTCACGACATAGTCACAACCTCGAGTGCTAACCAAGCAACGTGGATGACTCCAATTGTCGATTACTTGACAAAAGGAACAATTCCTGATGACGAGAAAGAGGCTAGACGCATCTGCAAGCAACGGGCAGCGGATATGTTATGAATGGAGAAACTCTGTATAAGCGAGGGTACTCCCTGCCCCTACTTCGGTGTCTCACCCCAGAAGAAGCGGAATACGTCATGCGAGAGGTGCATGAGGGAGTGTGCGGGAACCACTCTGGGGCTCGGTCGTTAGCTAAGAAAATAAACCGACAAGGTTACTTCTGGCCAACGCTAGTCGATGATACAAGGCGATTCACACAGGCATGCGACAAATGTCAGCGCTTTGCTACAATCATGCACCAACCCCCAGAAAATCTTACCAGCATGGTAGGACCATGGGCCTTTGCTCAATGGGGGATCGATTTAATTGGACCACTAGCGCCCGCTAAAGGACAAGTCAAGTTTGCCGTAGTGGCCGTTGACTACTTCACCAAGTGGGCAGAAGCGGAAGCACTAGCCACCATTACCGAAAGGAAAATTACAGAGTTTGTTTGGAAATGCATCGTCTGTAGATTTGGAGTACCCCACACCCTAATAACCGACAATGGCAAACAGTTTGACAACGCGGCATTTAGAAAATTCTGTCAAGAATTAAATATAAGCCACCACTGTTCATCGCCAGCACACCCACAAGCAAACGGGCAAGTGGAAGCGGTCAACAAAATCATCAAGAAGAACCTAAAAACAAAACTCGAAGCCCTCAAAGGCGCGTGGGTGGACGAGCTCCCAAGGGTCCTATGGGCGTATCGAACAACACCCAGAACATCAAGAGACGAAACACCGTTCTCTCTAACCTATGGGGCCGAGGCTGTAATTCCAGCTGAGATCGGTATTCCTTCACCGCGAACCGAACTCTACAACTCGGATCAGAATGACCAAGAGCTGCAGCTAAACTTGGACCTATTAGAAGAACGAAGAGAAGCAGTTAGCATCCGCATTGCAGAGTAT
Source organism: Sicyos edulis (assembly GCA_036507275.1). Classification (NCBI taxonomy): domain Eukaryota; kingdom Viridiplantae; phylum Streptophyta; class Magnoliopsida; order Cucurbitales; family Cucurbitaceae; genus Sicyos; species Sicyos edulis. Next base: position 10,224,216 of record CM071851.1, read on the forward strand.
AAAAATCGGATTGCCCGGTATTACAACTCAAAAGTGAAAATCAGACGCTTCAAAGAGGGCGATTTGGTTTTAAGAAAAGTTATGCCGAACACTAGGAATCCTACTGATGGTTCCCTAGGTCCAAATTGGGAAGGCCCATATTTGATAGTGAAAGTGCTGCGCCCAGGCACCTACCACCTCAAAACGTTAGATGGGATAGCGGTACCACATCCATGGCACGCTGAGCATCTTAAGAGATACTACCAGTAGCAAAGCCGACCTAGGCGTCAAAGTCTACATTCTTTTTATTTTCTTTCCTTTCAACTATTGAGAATAGTTAATAGATATTGTCGATTTCATTTTATTCATTTTACAAAACGTAATAGAGTATTCAGTTCGATGCATTGTTTCATCATCCAATCTGTTATCTTTCAATACAATTCAAGACCTTTTTTTTTTTTTTTGCGAGTGTAAAGAAAATTGTCTTGAATGGGGGGCAACTACCTAGATGGATAAGGCCGAAACGGCTATCCTAGTTCGACTACGAAGGTAAGGCTAACTAGGCTACCTAGATGGATAAGGCCGAAACGGCTATCCTAGTTCGACTACGAAGGTAAGGCCAACTAGGCTACCTAGATGGATAAGGCCGAAACGGCTATCCTAGTTCGACTACGAAGGTAAGGCTAACTAGGCTACCTAGATGGATAAGGCCGAAACGGCTATCCTAGTTCGACTACGAAGGTAAGGCCAACTAGGCTACCTAGATGGATAAGGCCGAAACGGCTATCATAGTTCGACTACGAAGGTAAGGCCAACTAGGCTACCTAGATGGATAAGGCCGAAACGGCTATCATAGTTCGACTACGAAGGTAAGGCCAACTAGGCTACCTAGATGGATAAGGCCGAAACGGCTATCCTAGTTCGACTACGAAGGTAAGGCTAACTAGGCTACCTAGATGGATAAGTGCCGAAATGTCTATCCTAGTTCGACTACGAAGGTAAGGCCAACTAGGCTACCTAGATGGATAAGGCCAAAACGGCTATCCTAGTTCGACTACGAAGGTAAGGCCAACCAGGCTACCTAGATGGATAAGGCCGAAACGGCTATCATAGTTCGACTACGAAGGTAAGGCCAACTAGGCTACCTAGATGGATAAGGCCGAAACGGCTATCCTAGTTCGACTACAAAGGTAAGACCAACTAGGCTACCTAGATGGATAAGGCCGAAACGGCTATCCTAGTTCGACTACAAGGGTAAGTCCAATTACACTACCTAGACAAATAAAAACCGGAATATCACCTGGCCGATGCTACAGTCACAGAACTGAGTTGAAGAAGCGAAGTAGTGCACAACTAAACATATTCATTAATAAAAGAGAAACACGAGTAAAAACAAAACCATGATGACATGAAATAAAAAGCCAAACAAACTTTTACAAGGCAGCAATCTTAAAGACTTCAACTTCGCAAGCCCGCCAACATCACCCCGACAACATTAAGGGTCAACAGTTTGAAAAGCTCTGATTCCTTGAGGCAGGTGCGGTCGGGCCGGAGCCTCCAGGACTGGATCGAACGGACGTCGAAGCCAGGCGGTTGACGCTGCCCAAAGGCTGAGTGCTCTCCGGAACTCCCTGAAAGAAACGAACGTCATAATAAGGGACGTGCACAGGAGAACACTCGCCACTTGAAGAGCTAAGTACAACAGTAGAAATAGAAGGAATAACCTGGCGCTCCGCCTCAAGCCGTCGGATATAGTCCTCGATCCCAGGCAAGAAATTGTTGGGAGGCAAATCCGGGTATGCAGCGCGATACTGCTTGATAGTCCAAATCACGCCTCGTCGCATAGCCCTGTTTTCTGCCTTCAGGAAAGCTAGGGTGGAGCGGGAAGCCTCAAACAGGAAGTTAGCGTCAGCCAACTTCTCCTGAGCCACCGACAATTCCTGAGCCAGGCGAGAGGAAACAACCCTCTCTTCGTCAAGCTCCCTCCGGGTAGTAGAATAGAAGGTTTGGCTGGACGAAAGAGACGCTTGAACCCCCTCCAAGGTAGTTTGACAGGCCTGAAGAGCCTCCTCCGAGGTGCGGTGAGCTGAAGTCAAGCGCTCCACCTCTGCATGTAAACGAGCAGAGTCGGTCCTCGTACTATAAGCAGCACGCATGTAAGACAGGTCAGCAGAAAGTTGGTGGAACCCTCGAGTAAGGTACATGTACGACTGCCACAAGAAACGGACACCATCAGCATCGCCAAAATATATATATATATATATATGCATATATATATATATAAATAAATAAATATATATATAAGAAAAGAGCGACCGGTTACCTGATAAGCATGTTGTAACCCCTCATCGAAGTTACGCGCCGCCGCATCTTGGTAGTGGATAAGAACGTTCTCACGGAACCCACTCCATTCTTCAAAGGAGTGGGTCAACGAATCCACGGAATCATGAACGTCGTGATATGGCGGATCAGGAATGTTCCAGTGAGACCCTTCCCCAGGCACGATCGGCGATGGAGGGTTCAGGCGTGCCCGCCTAGACGGACGGTCAGAAGTTACCTCGCTCCGAACAAGGGTCGGAGCCGCCGGAGCATTAATCGTACCCTCCTCCCCGTCAGAAAACATTGAGTCTGAGTCAACAGTAAAAACGACACCGTCTAGTCCTGTGACGGCAAAGTCAGCAAAGTCAAAGGTCCCGAAATCCGCGGCACTTAAAGAAGGGTCAGGAAGGGAACACATGTCTGCATCATAAGCACCACAACAATGACATTAAGACAATCCCCGAATGAGAGGAAAAGAAACAACAATGTCTACTCACCGGGAAGGAGGTTGTGTCGGGCCAAAGATGCTTGATCACGTCATCGCAAACTACTCTCGCGATCGTCTATTCTCGAAACTCGGCTCAAAAACTCAAACACTTCAGAGCGAGCGTTAAATAATCTATCCACTGCTGAAAGAACACCGTTAGTGAGAGCATACACACATACAGAAAACAACGAAAAATCTACTATCGGTTCTATAAACCTAAATTACCAGGCTTCACATAGTCAGTGGGGATGGTATAGCGGGCGGTAAAGCAAGGAGCACACCAAGCACCCCCCACGTAAAACCAGGAATCCCTCCAGAATTTGTGACTCAGAGAAGGCTTTACTACAGGCTGAATGCGAGAAGTGAAATAGTGGGTCCCACAAACATTCTCAGGCTCGATTAAAGTATAAAGGGAAAGGAAGTCGGAAACACTGAAAGACCCTTCCATCCCCAGAATATCCCACAAACAAAAACACCCAAAAAACACATTCCAGGTGTTGGGGCCGAGCTGCCCAGGGGCTATCCTTAAGGTAGCTAGCAACTCTTGCACGAGGGGAGTGATGGGGAAGCGAAATCCCCTCTCGAGCATAAGGGTGTACACCGTTACCCACCCTGCCGGGGGACTTTGAGGGACCTCACCTCCCACCGGGAGTCGGGTCAACACAAAGGGAGGAAAGTTATATTTCCTCCTAATCTCTTCTACGTCATGTTCAGTCAGCTGTGAAGCGTCATCCCGAACAAACCCCAAACCCCTGATGGTTGTACGGTGACGAGGTCTCTAAGAGCGTTGAACCCTTGAAGACCCCACTTGGATCTCGACTTCACTACCATAATCGGGATCCATAGGCCGGCTATTCGGCGGAACAAGTAAAGGTTTGGGCAAAGCAAAAAACTCGTAAATAAAAAGAAGTGGCTAATTTGAAGATTCCCAAAAAAGAAGAGGTAAAAAAAAAAAAAAAACAAAACAAAAAACCCACCTCAAGAGAAAGAGAAAAGAAAAGATTTGAGTAAGTTATGAAGGAAATGAAAGGTATTTATAGAGTTTGGAAAGAATGGGGAGCCACTAGGGAACCAGGTCGCCAAGTAGGTCCCGAGCTCACCTGGACGCCAGCACCCCAGACCCAAGGACACTTTCAGACCCAACATTACATTAAGAGGTTGAGGTCTAAAAGTGGGGGCAACTGTTTTGGGTAGAATTGGGCCCGAATATTGGACCGCACGTCGGAGAGTCAGCCCACGAGAAGAACTCCTTATCCCAGGCCCGCAGGGGCGCGTGCGGAGGCCCAGGCCCAATTCAATGCCTAATGAAACTCACCAACTCAATTACAAGAGGTTAGACCCAAAACGGGCTCGGCCCAAGAAAGGATATTTTCCTAAATTAGAAATATTCACCTAAAAGGAATATTTCTATAATTATAATTTATTTTTACCAAAAGTGGCCATCTACCCGCCTCCTATATATTCGTAAGCCAATTAGTCATGAGGTAACCTAATTCTAAACCCTAGAAACAATTCCTCTACACTTTTGAACCTCGACTGACTTAGGCATCGGAGGCTACGTGGCTCACACCACACCGGTGTCCATTGATTATTGTTTGTTTTGCAGGTATTCGTCCCAACGAAATACAAATTCACCGTTGATCCCGGAGACCAAATTTTGACATCAACAGTTGGCGCCGTCTGTAGGGACGAGTTCGTGCTTTACCAAAAAACAACAATAGTTTTTTGACGCCGCACTTCACTATTGAAGATGAGTATGGGTCATAATAACCACTTGTCAGAATTTCAATCAAATGAGGAGTGTGCTCCTAAGAGGATAGCCAGGCAAAAAAATACTCCAAATATAGGGCACGACACATGTGCGAAGGAGTGACACCGGCTGCAGCAAAAGCTCGATGACCGAAAGGTAATTGCATTTTTTTTTTCATAAAAAGTTTCGAGCAAGTTCTGTATTTCAACGTTAACTCTTTAACCAACCGTTGGAGCAAGCCAAAATTTTAATATGATGTTTGAAACTCAAATCTCTTTATTCTGAACGGTGGAGATGGAGTTTAGACTTTCCTAAAGTATGATTCGAGAGTACCAGTGAAAACTAGAGCAGAAAAAGTGGTTCCGCCCAGGTTTAGTATTCCGGCGTTTTCGATTTAATGAACCGTCAGATCGAGTTAAAGTTTTAATATGTTGTTTCCAACACAAATATCTTAAATCTTAACGGTGGAGATTGCGCGTTGAGCTTTCTACAAGAAGATTCTAAAATATAAATAGAGGAGCGTAAGAGCAGAAAAAGTGGTTCCGCCCAGGTTTAGTATTCTAGCGTTTGTTATTTAATGAACTGTCGGATGAAGTTGAAATTGTAATATGTTGTTTATAACACAAATATCGTCAATCTGAACGGTGGAGATTGCGTCTTGAGCTTTCTTCAAGAATATTCTAAAATATGAATAGAGCAGCCGTAAGAACAGAAAGAGTGGTTCCGCCCAGGTTTAGTATTTCAACGTTTGCGAATTAATGAACCGTCGGATCGACTTGAAATTTTAATATATTGTTTCCAACACAAATAGCTTTAATATGAACGGTGGGGATTATGTTTTGGAGCTTTCTATAATAAGGTTCAAGAACACAAGCGAAGAAAAATAGAGGGGCATAAGAGCAGAAAAAGAGTTCCGCCCAGGTTTAGTACTTCGACGTTTTCGAATTAATGAACCGTCTGATCAACGTGAAATTTTGCTTCTTAGTTCTCCCCATAAATATCTTCATTATGAACGGTGGAGATTGCGTTTTGACCTTTTTACATCAACATTCGAGAACAAGAATAAAGCTGCATAAGAATAGAAAAAAAAGGGGTTCCGCCCAGGTTTGGTATTTTGGAGTTTTCAAATGAACCAACAGTTGGATCGAGCCGAAATTTCTAAACGTTGTTCGCAACACAAAGAGCATCAATTTGAACGGTGGAGATTGAGTTCAGAAGTTTGAAACATTCTAAACCAGATTCAAGTACACAAGTAAAGAAAGATAGGGTTGCACGATAGATTGAAAAAGTTGGGTGCCACAAAGTCCTTAAAGCACCTATGACACAAGCAAGTCCCATGCACCCAACGACACGCCTCAAAGCCCTAGAGCTCATAAAACACTGAAGGCTCTCGAGCTCTAAATACACAGCAAGACGCAGAAGATAATCTCAGTATCAACACGATACTGAGAAGTTGAAGCCTAAGCATGAGCATCCAGTAGTACAAGTTGGATAAGGCTAAGTATGAGCTATCCAGTGTTACAGAATGGAAAAGGCTAAAAGCTATCTATCTACTATATAAGTAGGGTAAGTTTAAACATGAGCATCCAGTAGTACAAGTTGGATAAGGCTAAGTATGAGCTATCCAGTACTACATAATGGAAAAGGCTAAATGCAAACTATCTACTATATAAGTTGGGTAAGTCTAAGCATGAGCATCAAGTAGTACAAGTTGGATAAGGCTAAGTATGAGCTATTCAGTACTACAGAATGGAAAAGGCTAAATGCAAGCTATCTACTATATAAGTTGGATAAGGCTAAGTGCGAGCTATCAAATAGCAAGAGTTGGATAAGGCTAAGTATGAGCTATCCAGTGCTACAAACTTGATAAGGCTAGTGCGAGCTATCCAATTCTACAAGTAAAATCAGGCTAAGTGCGAGCTATCAAATAGCAAGAGTTGGATAAGGCTAAGTATGAGTTATCCATGCTACAGAATTGATAAGGCTAGTGCGAGCTATCCAATTCTACAAGTAAAATCAGGCTAAGTGCGAGCTATCAAATAGCAAGAGTTGGATAAGGCTAAGTATGAGCTATCCATGCGACAGAATTGATAAGGCTAGTGCGAGCTATCCAATTCTACAAGTAAAATCAGGCTAAGTGCGAGCTATCAAATAGCAAGAGTTGGATAAGGCTAAGTATGAGCTATCCATGCTACAGAATTGATAAGGCTAGTGCAAACTATCAAATAGTACACGAGCTATCCAGGATAAGGCTAGGTACGAACTATCCATGATAAGGTTAGGTACCAACTATCCAGTGCTACAAATTGGAAACACTTTTTAGGAGATTATTAAATCTAAAAAATGTCCCAATTATAGAAAATATTTTTAGGAGATTATTCATTTAATCCAAAAAATATAAAATTATGGAAAACATTTTAGGAGGTTATTAAATCTCAAAAGTGTCCCATTATAGAAAACATTTTTAGGAGATTATTCATTTAATCCCAAAAATGTAAAATTATAGAAAACACTTTTAGAGGATTATTAAATCTCAAAAGTGTCCAAATTATGGAAAGCCTAGATTAATGAACCTACTCTTGAAATTTTGACTAAATATTTTGTCTAAACTCAAGAGTGGGGGCAACTGTTATGGGTGAAATTCGTGGTTAATACCTAATGAAACTCACCAACTCAATTACAAGAGGTTAGACCCAAAACGGGCTCGGCCCAAGAAAGGATATTTTCCTAAATTAGAAATATTCACCTAAAATGAATATTTCTATAATTATAATTTATTTTTACCAAAAGTGGCCACCTACCCGCCTCCTATATATTCGTAAGCCAATTAGTCATGAGGTAACCTAATTCTAAACCCTAGAAACAATTCCTCTACACTTTTGAACCTCGACTGACTTAGGCATCGGAGGCTACGTGGCTCACACCACACCGGTGTCCATTGATTATTGTTTGTTTTGCAGGTATTCGTCCCAACGAAATACAAATTCACCGTTGATCCCGGAGACCAAATTTTGACATCAACACTTTCAATTTTGATGATTTTGTGGTCGAGGTGAGGGAAGCTCATTATTTCAAGCCTTGGTGGGTGAGGTAGTGAAGTCGTGTTAGACTCACAAGAAGCTTTTTGTGGACTCGGACTTTGCATCTGGACGACTTAATTTCGAGCCGCGGCACGACTTAAAGGGGAATGCGAGCTTGACGACGGCACAATGGGAAGGAGACAATGTGCTGCGACGTCGTAAAACGGGGAAAAGACAGCGAGCTATGGTGGTGAACAAGGAACCTCGCTGGCAAGTAGTCTACACAAATGGAAGGAGGAGGATGAACTGCACAGCTTGAAAATCAAGGAAGGAGAAGGGGTGCATTTGGGAAGGGATTTAGGGGCTTTTGGTTGTAGGTTTGGACCCAGGAAGTTGAGAAAGGTGTTTGTATTTTGGGAAATAGTAGTAATTGTCTAAATTATTGAAATCAATCAAAGAAAATGTCTAGTTTTGTTTTTTTACTTTAAATTTTTGTATAAATCGAAATTGGAGGAGGAGAGATTATAATTCATCTCAAACATACCCCATCATAAGACTTGATTTTTATTATTAAAAAAAATACTCTTATACACCCTCTTCTTCCTTGATTTAAGAAATAAAAAATGATATTAAATATTTACAATCATCTCCCCGGCCAAATATTCAAAATAAAATCTATTTGAATCATTTTTTTGCACCTAAAATGTGTACATGCACGGACATCACGAATGCATGGCATGATAGGTGTGTACTACAAATTCAATTTATTTTTAATATATATTCATTGATTATCACAATTTCATTAACATTTTTTATGTGTGTATGAGAATATGTAGGAGTATGTATCATCTCAAAATTTAAAAGTTTAAAATAATATCATTCAACTACTTTTTCTTTTTGAAAACATGTAATTGCATTTTGGATTATAATAGTTAAAAGTTCTCACACCCTTCGATTCGTTTGGAAGGGCGCCTATCTCTGCTCATTTTTTTAAATATTTTATATTCATACACCAACAAAATTCCAATAACTCTTTTTGAACTCATGTATCGTGTAAACTACCCAAAATTTTATAGTTTATAATATCACCCATCTATGACTTTTTAATTAAATATTAGATATCAAAATAATATTAAATTTTAACACTAATTGGATATTAGATTTTAATTGTCAGAAAAATATTAAATTTAAATGGTCAAAAGGTCTTATAGTTTGTTACAAAATATTATGCATTTTCTCTAATTAATGTAAACGGTATAATAACAATGGTTTTTTTTAGATTACAACAATTGGGAGGTAGAGTGACTCGAACCTAAGACATTGATATCATTTGAGCTATTGCTCTATTGGCGTATAATAACCATCGTTAAATGTATTTTCTATAACTAATAATTTTAATTCTAAATAAAAATTAGACATAGAATTAAAGTCTAAAAAAAAGTAGACATTCCTTAATTAGTTTCTGAAAATTAGACCCTTCCCTAGTTTTCCATTGTATTTAGAGTCTAAATAGGGTTTAATTTAGGGTATTTAACTCACAATTCATTCTTGTAAATTATTTAATTAATAAAACAATAAATACATACTATTTTAATTTTATAAAATCCTTAATTTGATAAATTAACTCCATTACAATAAACCCTATATCATTTAATTAATGGTCTAAAACTAGATAACTTAAGTAGGAAAATTTGGGTTGTTATAATATCTAACAGAACCTGTGAACGTGATGTTGAACTCGATTATAACCAAACTATAATACCAACATGCCACCAACCCTTTCGATAGTTCATATAGAACTCATTTTCTTTAAATACAGCTTCCATGTTGATCAGGTTTCTGTTTTCTTTAAATTCTTAAATCTTGAAGCCTTTGGTTCCATTTAGGTAGCCTATGAACATTCAATTCAAAGCTCTTAATTCTAGATTTCCCAATATTTTATTCACAAAATATAAACAGCCAAATACTTTTAGATTAATCAAACTAGGATGTGTGTTAGACCACTTCTCATGAGGAGTTCTTAAGCCTATTGATGTGCTAAGGCTTCTATTATTTATGAAGGTTGAATTTACTTGTGCTTCTACCTAAAACACTTCAGATACATATGCTTTAGACAATCTACACTTTATTCTTTCCATGAGAGTCATTCATCCTCTCAGCAACACCATTTTGTTAAAGTGTGTAGGGAGTGGACTTATATCTAGTGATGGCATGTTTAGTGCACAAAGAATTGAACTCATTACTTAAAAACTCTAGGCCATTGCAGTTCTAAGGTATTTGACTAGTTGAATCAAACTCGTGTGCGAATTAACCCACACTTGCGTATACGCAGAATACAACAAGTAATAAGTAAATTATCGTTCTCCGTAGGGATTGTGATTCACTAAAAGCTAATGTTTAGAATTGAATAGGAACAAACAAAGGAGTTGTGATGAGTTTGAGTAACAAAAATTTTAATATGCTAATCAATTTAAAAGAAAAGATGGGGTTAATTAAGTTAAGAAGAAAGGGGCGACTAAGGTACTCATGGAATGCGTTCACGGTGTTATGAAGAAATAATACAATAAGGATTAACCATCATACTTTTCCTAACAAACATTGGCTTACGCTTTCACTCGTATTCAGTCCAACTTTGGTTGCAACGTTGACAAGAAAAAATGACTAGAAATGACTAGAGATGAATCTCGAGAAAATTACAACCAGCTTCGAGAGATGATGGAGCAGTTTAGGAGACAAAGGACGTGACATTACACTTAGGTAAGTAATTAAAACTCTACAATTATGCATATTTTATATGAATTGTGGCTGCCATGCAGCAAAGGTAGCCACATGGTAGATTATATATGATTTTCATTGTTAAAGCAGATGTAGTTATTTTTTTTGGTTAGTCATACGGGTGTCGTTATGCTGCCAAAATTTTAAATTTTCTTTTATATAAGTATAATTTCTTTTAATTTTTGTCAACTAACTAATAGTTCATTTCATTTTTTCAGATGATGTACGACCTGTGGTTGAGGACAAGAAAACAATGTATGGAGTGGACCTTTTGTTTAGGAACCTTTTGTATTGTGGTACTTTTTAAAAAACTTTGAATTGATGTATGGTTAAGAACTTATTTCTAATTTTTTGGTTATTATAAAATTTTGCCGTTTTCATTCAGTTATGATCTAGTTTACCTTTCAACTTGATTTCGCAGTTTTAAATAACCGATGTTTTCAAAAAACGTTGCCTAAAACACCTTAGGCGACGTTTCCAAAAACGTTGCCTCAAACACCTTAGGCGACATTTTGAAAAATTTTGCCTAAAAGGTGACGTTTTGAAATATGTTGCCTAAAACACCTTAGGCGACGTTTTGAAAACCGTCAGAAAAAAGGTCTAATAGACGACGTTTTAGAAAAAACATCGGCTAAGGCTCTTGCGACGTGGTCTTGCCGACGTTTTGGGCGACGGTTTATGTGAAATAGTGTGGACAAATGGATGTCCACACTATTTTCACATGGTATCAGAGCCCATTAAGCCCAAACGGGTATTCGGTCCAATAAAAATGAAATTGAGATTCGATTCAAGATTGGTAAGCCCAAAATAGGCACCATCTTGAGAGGACATGTTGAGAATCCCACATTGATAAGTAGGATATCTCTAAGTGTTTAAAAGGTGGGTGGACTACTCCTCTCATTGCCAATTGGTTTTGAGGTGGAACCCCATATTCTCTAATATGGTATCAGAGCCCATAAAGCCCAAATGGGTATCGGTCCAATAAGAATGAAATTGAGATCCGATTCAAGAATGGTGAGCCCAAAAGAGGCACCATCTTGAGGGGCCATGTTGAGATTTCAATTGTCCCACATTGAAAAAATGGGGAGTCCAACATCAATATAAAAGAGATATGAGTTACTCCCCTCATTGCCAATTGGTTTTGAGGTGGAACCTCATATTCTCTAATAAAACCTCATATGCTCTCATACCATATGAAATAGTGTGGACATCCATCTCAAAACGAATTGGCGATGAGATGAGTAATCCACTTACCTTTTAAACACTTAGAGATATCATCTCCTTATCAATGTGGGATTCTCAACATGCCCCCTCAAGATGGTGCCCCTTTTGGTCTCACCAATCTTGAATCGGATCTCAATTTCATTTTTATTGGATTGAATACCCGTTTGGGCTTAATAGGCTTTGATACCATATTAGAGAATATGAGGTTCCACCTAAAAACCAATTGGCAATGAGGGGAGTAACTCATATCTCTTTTATATTGATGTTGGACTCCCCAATTTTTCAATGTGGGACAATTGAGATCTCAACATGCCTCCTCAAGATGGTGCCTCTTTTGGGCTCACCATTCTTGAATCGGATCTCAATTTCATTCTTATTGGATCGATACCCATTTGGGCTTTATGGGCTATGATACTATATTAGAGAATATGGGGTTCCACCTCATCACCAATTGGTTTTGAGATGGATGTCCATACTATTTTCACAGTTTATTTACCTTCGCCTAAAGCTTAGGCAACATTTTTCAGACCTTAGGCGACGTTAAAAAATGTCGCCTAAGACCTTTTTTCTTGTAGTGAACTCCATGTATTATGCTCTAGCGCGGCATATGTAGTAGTTAAGTGTTTATTCCTAAACTCCGGTTTAAAGTATAAAAGAATTCATACTAACCCATTGAACCTGCAACTTGATTATTACATCTTCCGATTTAACAACCTACTAGTTCGTGTAGATGGCCGGTCCACACTTACGATTAGAATCTACTCCTAAATGAACATGCTCTGGTTAACTCCTTCCTAGATCCAATTAACACATGCGTAAGCTATTTCCATTTTTCCTTTGCGTAGCCTTAAAAAAATTAGTTCATAATGCAATTGGAAAACACATACAACAACATGCAAAATAACATGTTGAAATTGTATTAAACACTTGGAAAAATAAGTCTTAAACAAAGCAACAACTATAAAGCAATAAAACTACTTATTCGTTGTGAACTCCAAGCGGGTTTCCCCCTTTCAAATGGTTGTCTTGATCTACTTTTACAAGCTCCTTGAGAGGTTTGTGAAACTTTCCATGTTGAACGATAACTGAGTTATTGTGATAGATGTCCTCTGATTGATTTCGTAAATCATGTCTTTACTGACTAAGGTATGAATCTTATGATTACCGCAGTTTGTCTCACCCACTATCTAATAACTAGTGCTAGCTCTGTATTTGATTCTTTCCTTATTGTTTCGTTGAGGCTTTGACATCTAACTTGTAGTCTTTTATAGACTACGGACTTGAAATGAAAATTAAATTTGAAAGACTAAAAGATAAGAAGTGGGAGGCAAGACATGACCCTTGCATTCGAAACCACTTTTGAAAAAGCAATAAAGTAAACTAAATTATTACAAACTAACAAATAGTAAAAAGAAAACAATACTTACATTATTACAAAAGGACAAATAGTAAAGGAATCTAAATTATTACAAAACGACAAAATATAAAAGTTTAGATGACAAGCCGACAGGTCGAATCTTCAAATCTGCATTATTGAGCATACCCCCTTCCGCTTTGGATGCATATCCGAAGCTGGCATAGAACGAATTCAAGATTTCCACATACACTTCAACCGTATCTTACGCCGGCGATCAATGGACGCACTACGCTATCGCTATCATCGCATTTTCGCGCTTTACTGCATGGTACTTCGACCGTAACCTGTAGCCTTATGCCATTGCTTTTGGAAATCTAATTCTCAAACGTTGAAAATAGCATGTATTTTCCAAGCCAGAAGTAGGCTATGGGTCTGCTAAATTCTGCAAGTTCTCGTCTTCGTCTTGAATGGCTTTTTCTCGTTTATTTACACAAATTTACAAGAACATAAAATTGTCATGTATATACAAAAGCAAATAAACACTTTTTTATTTTATTGTATTTTTTTATTTCTTTTAATTGGACCATTATAGTCCTTGAGTCATTTTTTTAATTGGACTTATTGTGGTCCTTTGTGATTTTTATAATATTTGAGTAATCGTAGTTTAATGACAATTGCGGTCCTTGGTAGTTTAACAACGTTTCGGTCTAATGATAGTTTAATGACTTTTCGGTCTATGAAGTATCTTAGTTTAACGACTTTTCGGTCGTATGGTAGTTTAATGACGATTTCGGTCATTGAATAATTGTAGTTTTAGAACTATTACGGTTCATTGAGATCTATGATATATTCAATCTCATCTTCCTTTTCGTCTGATAAGTTGACTTCATAGTGTTTGGATGAGATAGAATCATCTGCAATTGAAGCTAGCTCACTCCATCGTTTCTGAAAGTCAGATTCCGATGAGGTTTGAGCTAAGGCTGCGATTAGCTGCGCTTTTTTGTTAAACAATTGTTGATTCTTTTGACAAGAAAGGTCTTGAAGATGACCATTCTTGGCGAACCAAGCTTTTATGAATCTTAGATCGGAGTGGGAGACATTGAATTTATCCCACCACTTGATGCTTATGACTTTCACCAAACTCTTGGTGAGAGTGGACACACGCACCTCAAAATTCCAGGATAGGATCCATGGAACTTGAAAATACATGCAGAAAGTTATGGCAATCGGAAAACTATTTTTAAAGATATTTCTCGAAGAAACAGTAAAACGATTCTTGAATAGGTACTGGGAAAATGTTGGTAGTAAGACCAAACACTGTCCACCAGTTTATGAACTACATAGGGAAGGATACCCATTGTGCGTTTGGGCAGAAATGAATAAACCAAGAATGCTTGAAATTTTGGTAGAACAAAACGTTGTACCAAGCTCGAACATAGTCTTTGTATGAGTAGGTTTGAGGACTAAAATTCCTCGAAAATGATTTTTTGGTATGGATGCTGAGATTCCATGTCGTTAGATTTAAGACTTTGAAGATTTTAAGTTTAGAGTAGGCGATCCTGCTTGGATCTTTTTTATCTTGACGATGAATTATCTCGGCTGATTTTGTTTCAACTAAGATAAATCATAAAACCTTCTGGTTTTTTTTATGAATCTCCGGCATGAAGAAAACGTCGGTAGGAAAAATGTTTTTGACGATCTTTGAGATATTTGAGTCGTCGAATTCTGGTTCAATGATAAATTCTCCATAAGGAGTGTTCTTTTTGAAATAACCCTTAATCTTGGGTTTTGGAATAAATCTGTCGGGAACGACAGCATTGGCAAACGTTGTGGACGACGTATTTTGAATTGGCCTCACCGAAGGTGCAGACGGAATCTGGGTAGATGACCCAGCTTTGGACTTGCCCTTCGACCTGTTCACGAGAGTGAAATCTGAGCTGTCGGCATATGAGTCAGGCGACATCTTGGCACTTGAAGATTGTTTTGAAGAGGCAGCTGATAAGGCTGCTTTGCAGCAGAAGGCTGCTTTGAGGAGTAATTTGGAGAGAGAGAGAGAGAGAGAGAAGATTGAGAGAGGAACTCTCTTGAGAGGTAATCAGCCAGGGCATTTTTCGTCCCTTTTATAGGCAGAACCTGAAAATTGAAGCAGGATAAAATTGCTTGCCATCTGGCAAAAATTTGTTTTGAAACCAGATTTTTTACATCTTTTTCTAAAATGAATTTAGATGCTCTGGAATCAGTTTTGATTAAAAATCTTTTGTTAATTAACTCTCCTTGAAATTTCTGTACACACAGTACAATAGCAAGGATTTCTTTTTTCACCGTTGAGTAGTTTTTTTGGACGTCATTCCAAACGCCAGAGTGGAATCGCACTATGGATTCCTTCTTATCGATACACTGTTTTAGGATTCCTCCGTATCCGATTTCGGATGCGTCAGTCTCCACTATGAGGTTTGCTTTGTCATTCAGCAAACTTAAACAGGGTATTGATTTGACTAAAGCCTTAATTTTTTAGACTACAACAGTATGCTTTTCGGTCCAAGGCTTTGGATTCTTTTTTAGTCTCTCAAAAAGAGGTTTGCAAATGGGCCTGATATCTTGAAGGAATTTGGCCACATAATTAAGGCAACCCAAAAACCTTTGTAATTGGGTTTTATCTGTAATTTGGTCCGGGAATTTTGAAGCAAATTCTATGGACCTATGCATGGGCTTAATGAGGCCCAAATTGATATCAAATCTAAGAAATCAGATTTGAGTTTGAAATAATTTGATTTTCTTGGCCAAAAAAACAAGGCCATTTTTCTTGAAATGTTGATCAATGTTTTGAGAGAAAATCAAAACATCGTCAATGTAAATAATTGAAAATTCTTGAAAACCGTTGAAAATGTCATTCATGATTTTTTGAAATTCTGAAGGAGTGTTTTTTAAGCCAAATGGCATTACGTTCCATTCGCATTGTCCAAAGGGGACATTGAATTCAGTTTTGTAACGATCTTTTTCAGCAATTTGGATTTGCCAAAATCCAGATTTAAGATCGAATTTTGAAAACACTTTTGCATTTGAAATGCACTTGATTAAATCTGCTTTGTTAGGAATCGGATATCGAATCCATTCCAAAACTTTGTTTAAAGGTTTGTAGTTGATTACCAGCCTGGGGACACCTCGTTCCTTCTCTGCTTGGTTGTTGACGTAGAATGTTGCACAAGACCAAAGGCTTTTGGAAGGCCTGATCAGCTTCTTCTACAACAAATCATCAATTTCCTTCTTGCAGATAGCAAGAAGATTAGCATTCATTTGAATAGGCCTAGACTTTTTCGGAATTGAATCTTCCTTAAAGTCTTTTGTATAAGGGAGAGAAACGACATGGAGTTTCCTTTCCCAAATGCGTTAGGGAAGTCCGAACAGACATCTTGTTCTAGCTTCTTTTGAAATTGATTAATACTAATCTTAATTCTTGGATTAATCAGTTGTTCTTCAATTTTCTTATAAGATATTTCTTCCTTAAGAAAATTGATTTGGTTTTCTTTGATTTGAATTGCATCAACTACGTGAGTTTTCAAGGGTTGTGTGAATTCAAAAATGATTTTAGAATCAAGGATACTTGATTTTAGACCCTTTTCAGTAATTTGAAATGGGTATAATTGAGTCAAGAATGGTGTATCTAATATGATTTCCATATTAAGATCCTTGACTAGCATGAAGGTATTTACGAAGCAAATACCATCTTTGCAGATATGCGCGTTTGATAATTTGTAATCAATTTCGAGCAGTCAGCTATTAGCGCTTTTTAGCTCGACATGAGTCTTTTCAAAGTATTTCGAAGGTATTCTACCTTCTCTAATACAGTTCTGATCTGCACCTGAATCAAGTAGGGCGACCAAATTTGTTTTGAAGTCGCCTACCTTTAGGGTGACCATAGTATACCACTTCTGGTAGGGTACTTTCGTGATCTGGCCGATGAAGGATTGTTGTTCATCGGGGATATCGACGTATTGATCATCATCATTAATGACTAGTGTGCTTTTCAGGGTGGCTACCTCGACTCAAACCTTTGAAACGTCGTTCACCATGTCAACCTTGAGCTGTTGGACCTCAGCTTTGAGATTTTTAATCTCGATTTGAAGGTCCTTTCTAGTAACGGTTTTTGTTACTGGAAACCGTTCCATTACATCATTAACATCGTATGGCTGATACGACTCCTTTGATTTGGCCTTATCTTGCTTCGCCTTTTGGGCTGGTTCGGAAGCTTCGAGAGAGGCCTTAAGATCAGTAATGATCTTCTTTTGTAATTCTGGATCGTTAACTCTCTCAACAATGTCGAAGAGAGCACATTGATCCATTGTAAGGACATTGATGCCACCACCGCACGCTCTTGTGCCAATGTGATTGATTGAACCTTCGCTGCTTGAAGAAGTATTGTTTGAATCCTCATGGTCATCGAGGATTTGCCTATCTCTTGTTCACTACTATCTGATTCTTCAGATTCGGAGTCAGATAAAACAAGATTTAGAATATGATTTTTGAGCTCTTCATCAATGTCGAGCTCATTGATTTTGCAGCGAACTGGGCACCTATTGCAAAGTGACCTGGCCGCTTGCACTTTAAACAGACTTCTTTTCCCTTGTGGGGAGTATATTTACCTTTACCCTCATATCGATTTTGATAGCGGGGCTTCCTTTCTTGATCATTTCTTCTTAGGTTTTGATCATAAGAATTTCTCTTATGATGGGTTCGGTTGTCATTTCGATATACGCACGAGTAATTGAAATGTTTCTTATGACTTCTACGTCTTAAAGTGGAAGGTTGCTCAATTCCTTTGCAACCGTATTGATCACAGAAGGATCCTAGGATAGCTTTTCCTATTTTTGGATTATCAATCTTCTTACAGAGCTTATGTTCTTCGTAGAGTTTGATTCCTTCTTTAATGACGAAGGAGCTTATGTCTCCATATGTCAAGGAGTTTAAGTCAATGGTTCCTCCGCCTTCAGCCAGAAGACCTTCTTCAATCCCTTAGGAAAAGTGATTAGGAAGACCTTTAACGAACTTTTGTTTCCAGATTGGCAAAGCGTAATCTGTTCGTATCATGACTTTGGCCAGATACATATCCTTGTACAACCTGAAGTCTCCGAGAGATTTGTATTTCATCTTTAGGAGAATAGAGGCAGATCTTTCTTGATACGTTGTTGGATCTCCAATGAAAAACTTTGCAATGGTGTACATGAGAGTATTGACTGCATCAGGTACATCAGCTGTTTCAGGAAAAGATCCCTCTTCATTTTTAACAACTCTATTGGTTTTATGAGTAAGGATAGCTCTCTTACTTTCTTATGTCAGAAACTTGTCCCACCAGTCTTTGAAGACTCCAATGAATCCAGAAACTAGGATTTGAGCGATCTCGGGATCTGTATTTTCTTTTAATTTGTAGGCGCTTGCTGCCATCAACATTGCATTAATGAGATTCATGATAAGATAGTCAGATAGACCATCTAAATTCCATTCATAAATTTCATCGCCGCCGTAGGCTGCTGCAGTCATTAGGCCTCTTTCTTCAAATGCTACATCTGGGAATGAGGGCCTTCTATAATAAAGTCTTTGGTATATACCAGTGTCACTGATGCGTTGGATTCCGTGTGAGGTATCTCCGGGGGTAGAGATTTCTTGATTTAAGTATTCTTTTCTGAACCTTTCGATATCGTAATCTGAAGGTTCGAAGATAACATTGATGCCTTGGTCAGCTGAAGGAGAAGTCGTACTTCGTTTTAGTTCTCCCAGCAGTTTTTGAATATTCTCGAGAGCATCTTTGCCCTTGTCGAGTTTTATTCCCTTACTCAGGGACGGTGGTTTCAATAGTGGTTTTGATATATCCACTGGTGGATAATCTTTGAGGTTGGAAGGAGAAGAGATGAAGCAGGGTTGTGCTTCTTTATGGATTTTCTCTTCGATTTTGTCAACTTGCTTTGCAATAGTTGAAAGCAACTTGTTTGAGTAGTTATTTTGATGTTGGATATTTTTTATATCCTTGAAAGATGGTGGATCACGCTCATCTCTTGAGATTGTCTTGAATGAAGATGCTATGATTGTATCTCCATATGTTGTCTCTATCTCCACCTCTTCAAGTGGAGGGTGAGTACCATGGACGATTCCTCGTCGCGTGGTTTTCTACTTTGATTTAGTGAGGATATTAACTTCGGTTCCATCCAAATAAAGAATCGTCTTGTTGAGCGTCCTCCATGTATGAATACCTCTTAGAACTGATGGTTGTCTGTTCTTCGTCAGAGTAATCTTTGAAGAATTTCTCCCTCTTTTCTTTATTTTCCTTAGAAAGAAAGTCTTTCTTGAGGAGGCCTTTATTGATAGAGAATGAGAGGATGACGTTGATCTGGCTTTCCGAGACTGATCGGTTTTCCATATCCGATTGAGTTGGAGAAGTAGACCTGTCCGCATAATGAACTAAAGCATAGGCATGGTCATAATCAATCGATTGGACCCGAAGGGATTCCGATCTTCCGATTGATGTGGGAGGCCTATGAACTCCAGATGTGCTGGGCCTAGATCTCAAGAATTCTTTTGTTCGCGGGAAAGTTTCTTGAGCATCCTCAAATTTCACTTCGACGCTTCCGTCGTTGTGTTCAATGATTTGAGTAGGAGTCGGCTTCCTTATTACAGGAGGGCAGACTTGTTTAAAATCCCAGGAAGAGTTCCTAGTGATTTGATCCCAAGTAAGAGTCTTGGGGACATTGATAGTTGCCCTGCCCATGTTGGCTTCTATGAGCATAGTTGATCCGCTCACAGACTTCCAAAGGGCTCTAGGAGAAACATTTATGTGCATCAACTTATAGTAGATGCAGTAAATCACTACTGCTGAGTGAGTTTCAGATTGAATATCAAGGTTCTTTGTGTTGACATCCAACATTAAAGCAGACAGGATATTTGGGTCTGGTAATGAAAGAGTCAGATTTGGAAAACAATTGAAGAAGATCGGTCCATTTTCGAGGTTGGACTCGACCATTCCAAAGAGAGAATTTGTATAAGTTTTGTGTCTCTTGTCTCGAAGGGAAACAAGGACTAGGATGTCTAGACCGAGTCTAAACAAAGGTTTAATGGCCACTTGAACCATTCCAACATGAATGAACTTGAATTCTTGTCGATGACGAAGAATCATGTTCTTTGAGAATAGGTTGAGCATTGTGCTATCTTGATCGATAGGCACTACATGCTCAGAGAGTTTGATACAGTTCTTCTGGAAGAACAGTGAATGAGGGTTTTTGTAGACCAGTTTTGAATCAATCATTGGAATCGACCAATTTTGAAGGGCTTCTTCAACCTTGGCGATTTCAAGTTCATTTTGATTCGTGTTTGAGAGATGAAGGTCTGAACCTTCAAAAATTTGAATCAAGTTTCTCTTTACCTTTGAATCTCTTTATCTTAGATAAACATTTTGACATGAATGGTAAATTCCAGCTTTCCTTTCTCCTGAAAAATGCGATCTTCAGTTACCAAATGGGTACTCTACTATCCTATTCCTGCTGCTCACAAATGGACTCACCGCGCTACTCTTATGCTTACGGCCAATGGAGACACCAGGCAGGCAATCAAAGGGTTTCACAGAATAAAGAAATGGTAAATGAGAAGAGAACAAAATTCAAAATAGAGAGAGATAGAGAATAACACTCTTCACCACTTTTATTTGAGATAAAAAAGAGTTGCAAAGATATTTGAGAAATTTTGATTTTGGATAGGGTTGGCTCTGATACCAAATGGGGGGAGGACAAGAAAACAATGTATGGAGTGGACCTTTTGTTTAGGAACCTTTTGTATTGTGGTACTTTTTAAAAAACTTTGAATGAATGTATGGTTAAGAACTTATTTCTACTTTTTTGGTTATTATAAAATTTTTCAGTTTTCATTCAGTTATGATCTAGTTTACCTTTCAACTTGATTTTGCAATTTTAAATAGCCGATGTTTTCCAAAAACGTTGTCTAAAACACCTTAGGCGACATTTTGAAAAACGTTGCCTAAAAGGTGACGTTTTGAAAAATGTTGCCTAACACACTTTAGGCGACGTTTTGAAAACCGTTAGAAACAATGTCTAATAGACGACGTTTTAGAAAACACATCGGCTAAGGCTATTGCGACGTGGTTTTGCCGATGTTTTGGGCGACGGTTTATGTGAAATAGTGTGGACAGATGGATGCCCACAATATTTTCACATGGTATCAGAGCCCATTAAGCCCAAACGGGTATTCGATCCAATAAAAATGAAATTGAGATTCGACTCAAGATTGGTGAGCCCAAAAGAGACACCATCTTGAAAGGACATGTTGAGAATCCCACATTGATAAGGAGGATATCTCTAAGTGTTTAAAAGGTGGGTGGACTACTCCTCTCATTGTCAATTGGTTTTGAGGTGGAACCTCATATTCTCTAATATGGTATCAAAGCCCATAAAGCCCAAATGGGTATCGGTCCAATAAGAATGAAATTGAGATCCGATTTAAGAATGGTGAGCCCAAAAGAGGCACCATCTTGAGGGGGCATGTTTAGATCTCAATTGTCCCACATTGAAAAAATGGGGAGTTCAACATCAATATAAAAGAGATATGAGTTACTCCCCTCATTGCCAATTGGTTTTGAGGGCAGAACCTCATATTCTCTAATAAAACCTCATATGCTCTCATACCATATGAAATAGTGTGGACATCCATCTCAAAACGAATTGGCGATGAGAGGAGTAATCCACTTACCTTCTAAACACTTAGAGATATCCTCTCCTTATCAATGTGGGATTCTCAACATGCCCCCTCAAGATGGTGCCTCTTTTGGGCTCACCAATCTTGAATCGGATCTCAATTTCATTTTTATTGAACCGAATACCCGTTTGGGCTTAATGGGCTTTGATACCATATTAGAGAATATGAGGTTCAACCTCAAAACCAATTGGCAATGAGAGGAGTAGTCCACCCACCTTTTAAACACTTAGAGATATCCTCCTTATCAATGTGGGATTCTCAACATGTCCTTTAGGTGTGCTTGAAGGTTTGTTGAGTAGTTTGGAGTCTGTTAACACAACTCCAACTGCAATCTGTTATGCTCATAGGAAATGCATTTCTAACCATGGAATTTATGGGAATACTCATCTTAATAACAAGAGATGGGTTCAAGCAAAAATCATAGAAGGATCCAGACATGTTTACCAAAAATTGTATTTTGACATTTTGCAACTTCAATTTAAATAATAATCTTGTTGGGGAATTATATTATAGATGATAGTATTTAAGTACTTGAACATAATACAACAAATTTATAATATATCAATTATGAACTATTAATTTTATTCATAAAAAATTTTAGTATTTAGTATACGTTAAGGAATTACTGGTTATATATACTGTTTAAAAACAACAAATATCATAACTCTTCTCTTCTTTTTTACTGCACAACAAAGACCGAATTCTCCTCTTTCAAACCTTACCCACAAAACACTGATTTATTAACATTTTTATTTCCTTCCTTGCCGACAAAATATCAACTTATCTCTTCCTTTCTCTTTCCATAGTGTATAACTCAATTAAAGTATAGACTATTAATAAAAAATAATTTATAGATTTAAATTCTCACTCAAAATGTTAATCTTAAAAAAAGTTAACGGCTACCGAATGGGTCGGTGACACGATTAGTTATCTAGTTTGGAGTTAATCTATTTTCATTTCATGATCACGAGTTCAATCCCTAGAAAATCGGTATTGTATAATCCCCTTCCCCCAACTTGTACTAAAAAAAAAAAGTTAACGGCTCTAATTATGGCATCTTCAAGATGCCATATTCACAGCCATGTTGGTAAAAAGGTATATAATTGATTTCTTTAAATGGCGAAGATGAAAGGAAAAGCAGAGATGAATTGGACCAAACAAAATGAGAGTGATTGCATTGCTTTGTTAGCAAGCAATGGGGTGAAAGGAATTGATTGCCTTTGCCCAAACTTGATTATGCTGCCTTTTCTTTTTAAGTTTTTGTTTTGAAACTTTACCATTTATAATTCAATTATAGGGAAGCTCAAGTTAGGAATATTTTTAACAAATTTTATATTTAGCTAATTAATGGATATAACACAATTATAAGCACTAAGAAAGATTGTGATTGGTTTTGATATTTTCCCACATATAATATTACTTTTGGTAGTGGTTTATTTTTCTTTATTAACTCCTAAGAACTTTAATCTTTTTATTAGTGAAAGTGTTTCCATTTTAAGCTTCGAATCCTTTCAATTTAACTTTAGACTTAAACAATAATTTGGCCATTTGAGACAAAACAAAATTAAATTTGGTGTTATTGTCCACCATCTTGGTTGTTATCTTGTGTAATGTTACGATCAATCTTTTTGTAACCCTTTCGAGAATATTATTACTTAATATTAATGCAAAGTCGTTTATAAAAAAAATTAATAAATAAATAACTACTTTTCCTTTTTTTTTATAAAGCAATTGCTACTTTTTATCCTTTTTTTGGATGACCACATAAAAATACGTTTTTCATGTACAAATATTAATTTATTAATTTGATTTTTACGAGGGAAAGAAATTATAATCCCTTTCATTTTAAAAGTTATAATTTACGATGTAACTTAATAAATAGTATCACTATTTTTATTTATTTTTCTTTATCAAATAAATAGTATCACTAACAAGCAAGTAGGTAAAATTTAGCTATCTTTATGACTTTGTGCTCTCTTTAGCCTCCTCCTTGCTGGTCCTAATCTTTCGATGCAATATCTGTTTTCCAAAAAATTGTTTTAATAAGGTGATTTCAACATTTTTACTTTAATATTTCAATAATTCTCATTTTTATTCTTTATATATTCTTTATTTACTTTTATACTTATTTTATAATAAATTTGAAATTCACATAAAAATTAAAATAATAACTCTATTGATATATAAAAATTGATCTAATTATCATTTTAGTTATCATTACTTTATATAATTTAGGATTTTTTTAATAATTAAAATTGATTATTATTAAAATTTCGAGAATAAAAATAATCAATTGAAAAATAGTAGCCAAATTGAAACTAAGACCCTAAGGACTTAAAGTATATTTTTCCCTAAAAAATTCACCTCATTGATGCATGAGTTAGCTCACTACTGCGTACTAAATTTACTAGTGATTATGAATAATAATGACTATAATTAATGAGCTTTTATTTTAAGGGATTTTACATGTACGTATAACAAAAAAATCAAAGAAATATCATCAATAGATTTTTTTTCTTAAAATAATACTTATGCAGCATAAAAATGGGCCGGTCTATGTAAAATGATTAAAATATTCATGCTTCAATCTATTCAGCTCATAGCCTTTAATCACTTTGTTATTAGCCTTCAATCATTTCGCTGATATCCTTAATTTAGTTGAATACAAACAAAGTAATAGTTTTATATTGGTTAAATAAGAGCTAGATCATGAGTATAAAAGAGGATAAGCATCTCTATTGGTATGAGGCATTTTGAGTGAATTCAAAAGTAAACTATGAAGGTCTAGGCCCAAAGTGAACAATATTATACCAATAAAGATCCGGATAGGTTTTAGTGTCATTGACACTAATTGAAGCAATCAATGATCAATATTGAAGTCAATAAGTTAAACAAAATTCATGGATAACAACAGTAGCAATCGATCAATTTATCTGAAGGAGACGCTATAATTGCTACCCACGACAAATACCTTTTATTTCATCAAATCATAAGAACTAAGTTGCAACTTTTAAATCATACAAACTAAATCACAACTTTCTCTGAACCATAAGACCAAATTTATAATTTAAAACTTTAATAAATCATAAATCAAAGACTTTTTATTCATAAGAGGCTTTTGCATGTATATTACAAAATGGATAAAATATTACATGAATAGCACAATAATGAAAATATTTGCATATAGCAAAAATTGTAAATTGATAGACTTCATATTGATAGATTATATCGATAAAGGGTGATAGAATCAATTACTAATAAATAAAGTAAATTGATAGACTTCCATCACATTCTATCAAGAGTCTATCAATAAGAGCCAATAGAATCAATCACATATAAAATTGATAGACTTCCATTACTAGAGAATGATAGATTCTAATCAAAGTCTTCTATCAAAAAGGTAAATAAATTTTTTTTAAATGGCAGAATTTGCTATAAAAGAATTATTTTTAAAAATGTGCTATAATTGTAAACTATACTAAAAAAGTTGTTATACAACGCAAATTCCCCTATTTATAAACTGATGCAGATGCAATGTAAAGACCCGACCCAAAAAGGGCTCTAAATAGGCCTTTACCCCAATGCATGCATTCAAAGTAAAGGACAATATGCAAATAATTTTCGGATTCCCAATTAAAACAAAACAATCAAGGTTCAATCAGAAATAAAG
Source organism: Sicyos edulis (assembly GCA_036507275.1). NCBI lineage: Eukaryota > Viridiplantae > Streptophyta > Magnoliopsida > Cucurbitales > Cucurbitaceae > Sicyos > Sicyos edulis. The sequence goes on from CM071851.1 coordinate 10,249,548, forward strand.
ATAGTTTGCTTAAACCTGTCCCTGTCTCCAAGCACCTGTTTCAAGGCAAATACATTTCCAAAACGTGCACTCTGATCAGAGATTTCTTAAAACATTTGAAACATCCACAAATTCAATAAAGCAGGAATCCACGAAAACATTCAGAAAACATCCTAGGGCTCCGTGCCCGACTACATGCATTCAGGGGAAAATAAAAAGACAAGAGTCATAGAAATAAAAAGTCGAGACGACAAAGAAGTTCCCATGATCACACGGCTCCTCCTTGACCATCCTGTCTCGCACCTTCGTTACCTGTGGAAAACCACAAAATAAGGGTGAGTAACGAATTACTCAGTAAGAATCCCCAACCGGGGTACAATACGATGCACATGGTCATCTAGACGAGTGTATGCAAGCTATGAATATAAACACAGAATAGAGCACATAGCTTAAGTCCACACTTGGACCTCGGATGCCAACTCAGGGTCTTAGTCCGGAGATAAATCACCACACAATATGCCCTATACGAGAAACGAGTCCCGGCCTCACACTGTCTCATCGTCGATACGAAAGGTGCACTAACTCAAGATCTCGAGGAGCTCTCCGGTCGGCGCTGTAATGAGCGTAAGCGCGCACCGCGTGCTACTGCAGACTATGGGTGGTGCCGGGTCTAGTGGCAAGCGCCCATGTCCGGGCCACCACGCCTAACTAAATCTCCGGATCGGTGTCACCGACATAGGGTGTGAGACACTGGACACGTGAACTATGTCGGCTGAACCACCGCACTTTGAGGCTAAGGAATCGGTCGTGGTAGGCTTACACCAGAAGCCGTCCTTGCCCTATCGGTGGCAATCAAGGGCTACGGCCGAACACGCCGAGGACGTGCCGATCGCCGGGGATGAGGCAATGCCAAGTCATCATCCCGACCGTTGGGGCATTTAACGATCGCCACCCTCACCTAAGATTGCAGGGCCTACCGGTCGGGTTAGCTAAACCCTAACGGGGTCCAGGGACGGAGAACTGGTCCGACGTCCCTTCCATGGATGCAAGATACTTTATGCATCAGGCCCGGATGATGCTACCTACCTGAATTCTAACCTGCCTTAACAATCGGCAACAATCCAATACGTGCTCAAAAGAATCTGTGAGACCTAGCATGGTACTACGGAACAAGAATGAATATGAGCATGCCAGAACGGAACAACCTAGCATGGACTAACATGAAAGAACAACATACGAAGTCATGCCAGTCAGGAAATCAGAACAGAGCACCTAAACTATACATGTTGATAATCACAAACAAACATACAACATCAATCACATAGAACATCGCAGAGGTTCACACAACTCGTGAAGAAATCCTTACCGCCGGGAGGCAACTACACACAAAAATCCTAAGTCGCGATCGATCCCGAGCTAGCTAACGAGAACCTAACAAACACAATAATAATCACAATCCATAGGCCTAAACATAATAAAATAAACAAGGCTTGGCTCAAAGGAGCAACTCACGCGGCGCTGGCCGACACGCGGACGCAGCGAGACAAAGCATGGCGAGGCTGCTTCTTTGGCGCTGATGGGCGGCAGGGTCGGGCGCTGGCGCTGACGGGCGCAGATGGGCGCAGCAGGCTTGGCGCGACGCGCGCATGCGGACGGCCGGCCGGGCGCAGGCGCACTGGCGCGCGACAAGTTGACGCGACGACGGACCTGCGGCCTTGGGCTGATGATGACGGGCGCGCTGGCCGACGAGCGGCTCGCGACGCGGCGATTCTCGCTGCTGTAGGGGCTCGGCAGGCGCATCGCTGGCGAGATCTCGGGCCGCTGCGGCGGGCTGCTCTGGCGTCTGCTGGCCGCTGCAGGGAGTGTCTGGCGGCTCGCGCTCGGATCTTTGGCGGCAGTGCTTGCTCGATGGCACCGCAGGGCGATGGAGCTCGGCGACTCGCGATCTGGGCTTCTTGCTGTGTTGCGATCTGGCCGGCCGGGGAGCTGCGACGGGGGGGCTGCTGGCTGGGCTCCTCTCGGCAGGCTGCAAACAAACACACACACACACCCACACTCTTCTATTTACATTCGGCCAGCAAGAACTCAAATCGGAGAAGACGAAGAGACGAAGAAACTTACCCGGAAAGACGATCCAACCACGGGGCTGCAAAGGGAAAGAAAATCGGCTTGGGGTTTGGGAGAGGAAGGGTTGGGCGGCCATGGAGCATTTGGAGAAGAAGACATAACAAAACCTAATTTCTTTTCATTTAACCAAATGCACCAAACTCCAAGGTCCAAGGATAACCATAATATGACGCAGAAAGAGCAACAAGAGCTCTCCATAGCTCAACTGGCACGCATCCTCACAGTCTTTCCCGGAGACCCGGGTTCGAATCCCAGCTGCAACATAATTTCCTTTATTTTTACTTTTGCATCTATCCATGCTCAAACCCATCCACAAAGCCTCAAAAACTTACATAAATCCATCCAATAATTTTAGCAACTGGAAAAAGACATAAACGGCCCTGACGGCCCGACCAAATTACCAAAATACCCCCAGGGCATACCTCGAAGACCGGGATGAAAACCTGGGCCGTTACATGCAACTACAAGTTTCGATGTGTTCACACATGGTTTCAACAAAGAAGAAAAATTGAGAAACCCGTAATAAATTTTTGTATTTTTATTAATTGGGGTATTTGTTTACCATATTTATAGGAAGAATTTAGCTTAGGAGTTATACTTGGGAGTTATTGTGAGTAGTTAAAAATTAAGAGTTGTTATAAAAAAACTCTTTTAGATGTAGTTTTTGTATAGAGGAGTTAGAGTCAAAATCTTGTTTTGATGTAAATTTAAAATGAGTAGTTATTTTAAATAATTAAAAAGTAAATGATTAAAAATGAGTGGTTAAAAATGACTGAGTAGCTATAAATTAATAATTAAAAATGAGAAGTTATTTTTAAAAGTAAAAAGAATGAAGAGTTAGTAATAACTCGTTTAGATATAAGTTTTTGAGTAGTAGTCAGTAAATCTTCCAACTAAATCCTTCTTAAATATGACAAACAAACAAATATAACATAATTTGCTCTAGAGTGCATTTGTTCTCGAGGTTGGAGTTTTGGAATGATGTTCTTTTTTTAGATATGGACACTTCACTTGTAAAATGTAGTACTCAATTGTTCTTGAGGTCGAAATTTTAAAAGGAGTTACCGAATGGGTCAATGGCGCAACAGTTTAATTGTAAGCTAGTTCAACACTAACATCACATGTTTGATCCCAAGAATCGGTGTTTGTCCCCCTCCCCTAAATATTTACTCCAAAAATATATATATATCTTAAAAGGACACTACTACAAATTTGACTTTCCATGACAGTTAACTAAATTAATAAATAAGTAAAAAGTTAAAAAACTGTCATAAAAACAAAAACATACGTGTTTGTAGCGAAAAGATTGATAATTTTAAATTGTAAAAATTTCATGACAATTAATAATTGTCATAAAAAATTCATTGGATTTTAAAAATCCAAAAACATTTTTAAGTTGTGAATTAATTGCTTTTTATTGGGTTTAAAAATGTCTACTTGGGTTTGGTTAAAATATAGTATATAATTTAATAAAAATATGAGAGGGAGTTTAGAAAAAGAAGAGAGAAAAAGAAGAGGGAAAAAAAGAAGTGAAAAAAAAGAGTTAAAAAAGGTAAAAATTCTTCTTTTTCTTTTTCTTTTTCTTTTTCTTCTTTTTCTCCTTTTTCTTCTTTCTTCTCCTTCTTCCCTTCCGCCCGTTTTTTTCTTCTTTAGAAACCCCAGCCGCCTGTCTCTTTTTTCCCGCCGTTGCCGCCTGTCTCCGCCGTCAGCCTCTACCTAGACACCACCGCACACCATACTAAGTGACCGACCACGACGAAACAGCCCCACCCTCACACGCCGCCATTCTCGCTTATTCGCAAGACGGCTCCGCTTTTCGCGCGCGGCGTCGCGCCGAGCTAAGCCTAGCGCCAAGGCCTCTTTCCCCATTTGTAGCAGGTCTTGCTCGCCCCTTTTTCGCCATCCACCGCGCGGGACGCCAAGACAACCACATCTTGTTTTTGTGTTGATTCAACTTGTTGAGGTAGTGGGTAAGCTAAATTTCGAGGCTATTGTTCCTTCTGAGGTTGGTTTGGATTACTTTCGGGCTATTGTGGTTGATGGGTAAACTTTGTACAGGTTGTGGTCATCATCGAGGTTGTCGATCTTTGAGCAGTGAATTTAAACTGCTACCCGTTTTCTTCTCGCTAGCATTCTGACAGCCGTGTCGATCTCGAATTTGGGTAAGCTTTGAACATACTGTTGGGTCGACTTTCGATCTTTGTTTTGTTTGAGTGTTTGTGATTGTTTTATGGATCTAAAAGTGTTCGTGGTATTGATAAATTGGGGTATGTCAGGACCGATTTAGTTGTATTTTGATAGGTTGCTAGCTTGTTTGTAACGGCCCGGAAATTTCATCCCGGTCTTCCCGGGAGGCCCAGGGGCATTTTGGTAATTTTGGGTCGGGCCGAAAGGGCCGGTTTTGAAATTGTTAATTGCCGGAAACATTATGAGTCAATTTGAATAGGATCGGGAATTTTGGTGAAGACATTTGGGCTTGGAAGAAAGGTTAAAATAAATAGGGAATTAAATAGCGCGTCGAGTGAGATTCGAGCCAAGGACGTGTCGCGTGCTAGGCAGAGGGCGCTGCCAGTCGAGCCACCGGGCGAGTTTGTTAATCTAAACGCGCGATCTGGTATATATGCCCGTTTGTGCTGAGTTTTGGTTTAAAAGGCCAGCTCGCCCGAGCTTCTCCTTCTTCTTCCTCGCGATTTTCCTTCTCCAACCGACAGAGTTTTCTTCGCGATTTCCTCCCTCGCTAGCTCCAATTCGACCGAGTTCCTCTCCATTTCGAAGTCGTTCTTCTTTTTCGAACAGCCTGTGAGTCATCTTCTTCTTCTCCTCCGATTCCTTCTCCTCTGTTTTCTGGTTTTCGCCATTGATGGCCGAGAAGATTGATTTGGTGTGTGTGTGATGTTCGGTGCAGCTGACCAAGGGGATTCGTCCAACCAATTCGGCCGAGATCATCTTCTCCATCGCCAATTTGAGTTCTTCTCCATCGCGCTAGAAATCGCCCAAATCGCCCGATTCATCCTTCCTTCGCGATCGAGCCCGGACACGCCGAGCTCGCCCGACCTTGCGCGGAAGCGACTCCGTGTCGCGTCGCATCGCCGGCGCCTCGCCCAGCCTCCCGCAACGCGTCGCCGAGCCCCGCTTGCCGAAGTCGTGCAGCGCATGAGCGCCCAACCGAGCCTCTCGTGTCGCCCTCGCATCGACGCACTCCCGCTGTATCGCCGCTCGCCGTCCGCGCGATCAGCGCCAGCGCTCCCATTCTGCGCCCAGCCGCCCAGCCAGCCCGTTCTTTGCCCGTTCGTGCAATCGGCTCGTTCGTGCGTTAAATCGTGCCTCGTGAGTTGCTCCCAGCCGAGCCTCGTTTATTTTATTATATTTAGGCCTATTGTGTGATTGTTGTTGTGATTGATAGGTTCTCGGTAGCTAGTTCGGGTTCGTTCGCCGCTTAGGATTTTGTGTCAAATTGTCCCCGACCAAGGTAAGGATTTCTTACCGGAGTTGTGTGGACCTGCGATATATTATGCGATTTGCGGATTGATTGCTTGTTTGTGTTTATTGACATGTGTAGCTAGGATTCTATTCCTCAATTCCCGATTAGCATGATTTTCCTGGTTTAATTCTCATGTTAATCCATGCTAGGTTGTTCCTCTCTAGCATGCTCGCATCTGTTCCTTGCTTCGTAGTATCATGCTAGGCTCGTTGTATTCTTATTGAGCACGTATTGGATTTTATGGATTTGTTTGCTGATTGCTAGGGCAGGTTAGAATTACAGGTAGATAGCATCATCCGGGCCTGATGCATAAAGTACCTTGCATCCATGGCAGGGACGTCGAGCAAGTCATTCCGTCCCTGGACCCCGTGAGGGATTAGCTAACCCAAGCGGTAGGCCCTGCAATCTTGGGTGAGGGTGGCAGTTGTTAATGCCCCAACGTCCCCGGCATGATGATGACTTGGCATTGCCTCGTCCCCGGCAGTCGGCACGTCCTCAGCGTGTTCGGCCGTAGCCCCTGATTGCCACCTGTTAAGGCAGGGACGGCTTCCTAGTGTAAGCCTACCACAACCGTTCCTTGGCCCCAGGTGCGGTGGTTCAGGCTGACATAGTTTACGTGTCCAGGTCTCACACCCCTATGTCAGTGACACCGATCCAAAGATTTAGTTAGGCGTGGTGACTGGATATGGGCAGCTTGCCTCTAGACCCGGCAACCCCCCATAGTCTGCAGTAGCACGCGGTGCATGCTTACGCTCATTACAACACCGACCGGAGAGCTCCTCGGGATTGTGAGCCAGTGTACCTTTCTCGACGAGAGAAAGCCGAGGCCGGGACTTGTTTCTCGTATAGGGCGACTTATGTATTGGACTGTGTGGTGATATTATTTCGGACTAAGACCTTAAATTGGCATCCGAGGCCCAAGTGTGGGCTAAGCTATGTGCTTTATTCTGTGTTTATATTCATAGCTTGCATACGCTCATCGAGATGACCATGTATATCGTATTGTACCCCGGTTGGGGATTCTTACTGAGTAATTCGTTACTCACCCTTACTGTGGTTTTTCCACAGGTAACCAAGTTGCGAGACAGGATGGCTGAAGGAGGAGCTGTGATCATGGGGCTCAATCATCAAACTCTGATTTTGTGTTATGACTCTTTATGTTTTATTTTCCCCTGAATGCATGTGACAAGCACTGAGCCCTAGGATGTTTTCTGAATATTTTGTGGATTCCAGCATTATTGTATTTAGACATGTTTTGAATGATTTTAAGAAATCTCTGATCGGAGTAAACTTTGGAAATGTATTTATCTTGGAACAGGTGCTTGGAAACAGGGACAGGTTCCAGGGAAATTGTCTAGTTTTTAAAGGGGTTATTTTGAATGTTTTTGTTTTTAATTGGAATCCGAAATCATGTCTGTTTAATATTCTTTACTTTGAATGCATGCATTGGGGTAAGGGCCCATTTAGTGCCCCATTCGGGTCGGTCCCTTACAGTTGCTCGATTTAAATCATAACCAGGGGCATATCTAGCTTTAAAAGTTTGGGGGTCCGAAATTTATTTTTATATATAATTAAAAAATTATCTTAAAAGAAGCATTCTAGTGGTATTTTGTAGGAACTTATAAACAAACGTTTACAAATTCGACACTCCAACCCCAAAATGTTGTTGGATTAAAAAAAAAAAGTTGTCTTCGAATGTTAACGGTTCAATTTCGTCACTCCTACATTAATATATGACTAAACTTTCAATCTAATTACTAAAAAGTTTCTAAATTTCACTTTTTTACCACCACTTTCTTTTAGAAAAAAAAAATTATTATTAAAATTAAATATTGAAACTAATTGTTTTTAGCTCAACTATAATGGGAGGAGGGTGAATTTTGAACTCATTGACCTTGGTCATGGAAATATATTTGATGCCACCAATGTTCTCATGTTATTGACAATATTGAAACTAATCTAATAAAGTTTTAAATTAATGATTGAAATTAGAGTGAAAATCCCAAATTGAGAGAAAATTACTAAAGATATCTCTAATTAAAATAAGAGAAACATAATTGTAGTAAAAAAAAAAGGGAAGTGTTTTATCCAAGATTTAAACACATTAATAATTATTACATGAAAAATATATAGTTGTAGTTCAAAATTTCATTATGTGAAGCTCTTTATTCTTGCCCAATTCTCGAAAGAAAACATACACTATAAATGTGGTTGAGATATATTTTATTTGTTTAACAATATTTAAGAGTGTGCGGTTTCAAATCTACAATTTCTTGGTTACTATATTCAATAAAATATCATAGGAACTCTATTCCTTTTGATGTTTCCGAGAGACGTAAGAAACCATCATAGTTATAACTATTATAAATATATTTTTATAAAAAAAATATATAGTTAATCATATATATATAAAAGTCTAAGTACTCAAAAAAACAAGTCTAAACTATTTCAAAAAATAAACTATATTCTAAAGTTGATGAAAACAAGATTTTTAAAACACACAAAAATACAAAAATCATGAAAATAAAGTGTTTTTTTTTAAATAATAAAAAAAACGATAAAAAAAATGAATTAAAAAATAAGAAGAAATTGAACCCAAAAAAAAGAGAAAGATATACATAAATAAAACAAATTAATGAAGGAAGGACTATAATTTACTCTCTACTTTTGTTAGGTGGTTGTGTGCATTGTTTTCGAGTTAAAAGGAAGGACTATCATTCTCGTTTTTAATCAAGGTATGTATTACTTTGTAGTTGATTTTACGAGTGTTTTCTTTATTCTCAGTTTATTCTTAATGAATATTTCTTGCCCAATTTATACTTGCATTAAAAAAAACATGCATGATGGTTATTGGGCAGTAAATAGTACATGTATTAATTTTGTAACATGTTGTTTGACCATAGATCGAAAGTACAATGGAGAAGTCGTGGATGAATGAAAATAGATTGTCCAAGGAATATGAGTTAGGGGTTGAAACATTTATTAACTTTGGTTTACAACATGCCAATGGGTCAAATTTGCTTCGATGCCCATGTTTAAAATGTGGAAACCGTTTGTCTAAAGATGTTTTAACCATAAGAACTCATCTATATGTCAATGGTATTGATAAAATTTATAAGATATGGTTTTGGCATGGTGAAGTTTTGGAAGCCGATGATATTAGATTTAAATATAAGGATGAGATACATGAAAATATCGAGGAGGACAATGATTTGTTTAATGTTATTGACATGGTTCAAGCTGCACATGACCAATCTTCACAAGGACTTGAGATGTTTGATAGTATATTTGAGGAAGCTAAGAAACCATTGTATACAGGATGTAATAGATTTACAAAGTTGTCTGCTCTTGTGAGATTGTACAATTTGAAAGTGCGATTCGGATGGTCTAATGCTAGTTTTTCCGAACTACTAACCGTGTTACGTGAAATCCTACCTGAAGACAATGTTCTGCCAGTCTCTATGTATGATGCGAAGAAAACCTTATGTGGTCTAGGATTGAACTACCAAAAAATCGATGCATGTCCGAACGACTGTTGCTTGTATAGGAAAGAGTTGGCTAAGTGCACTAAGTGTCCACATTGCAATGTATCAAGATGGAAGGTATGTAAGAATTCAAATGAAGAGAAAAAAGGAATAGCAGCCAAACAAATGTGGTATTTTCCTATTATTCCTCGATTTTTAAGGATGTTCAAAAGCACAGAACATGCAAAAAATTTAGTTTGGCATGCAACGGAAAGGATTGTAGATGGGACTATGCGACATCCTGCTGACTCTCCGGCTTGGAGGTTGATTGATCACTTGTTGCCTGAATTTGCTTCAGAACCAAGAAACCTTCGTTTGGGGTTGTCTACTGATGGAGTTAATCCATATGGGGATATGAGCACTAAGTATAGTTGTTGGCCAGTGATAACTACAATTTACAATCTTCCACCAAGGTTATGTATGAGAAGAAAGTTTTTGATGTTGTCAATGTTAATATCGGGACCGAAACAACCGGGATACGATATAAACGTATATTTGGCTCCTTTGATAGAAGACTTAAAAATTTTATGGGAAGATGGGGTGCAGTGTTATGATGCACATAAAAGAGAATTGTTCTCTTTGAAGGTAGTGCTACTTTGGACGATCAATGATTTTCCAGCATATGGTAACCTATGTGGATGTAGTGTCAAGGGTTATAAAGCTTGTCCGATATGTGGTGAGAACACTAATTCATTACGATTAAAACATGGAGTGAAAAATGTATACCTGAGTCATAGAAAATATTTGTCAAGACATCATCCATATAAGAAACAAAAAAAAGCATTTGATGGTGACCAAGAACATGGAAATGCTCCGGTTCCATTGTCAGGTGAAGAGATATTCTTAAAGCTTAAAGTTTTCTTAAAATGCTTAAAGTTTTCAAATGGAAAAAATAGAGCTAAGAAATCAAATAGCCAAGCTTCAAGTAGTTATTGGAAGAGTATGCCTCCATTTTTTGAACTACCATATTGGAAAAAATTGCATGTCAGACATTGTCTTGATGTAATGCATATTGAAAAGAACGTGTGTATGAATATCTTAGGAACGTTATTGGATATTCCAGGAAAAACCAAAGATGGACTTACTGCTAGAGAAGACTTAGAAGCTATGGAGATTCGACCTGAGTTAGCGCTTGTACGTACAGGTAATAGAACATACATACCTCCTGCATGTTATACATTATCAAGGACTGAAAAGTATAGTATATGCAAGGCTTTATGTGCTATAAAAGTACCTGAAGGCTATTCTTCCAACATCAGAAGTCTTGTATCACTAGATGACTTGAAAATTAGTGGTATGAAGTCTCATGACTGTCATGTTTTTATGCAACAATTACTTCCAATTGCATTACGAGCAGTGTTACCGAAGAACGTGAGGTTTGCTATTACTAGATTTTGTTTCTTCTTCAACTCATTATGTTCGAAGAATATTAAGGTAGTCGAGTTGGATAAGCTACAAGATGACATTGTTCTTACATTGTGTTTGTTTGAGAAATATTTTCCACCATCATTTTTCACCATCATGATACATTTGACAGTCCACCTTGTAAGAGAAGTTAAATTGTGTGGACCCGTTTATCTTAGGTGGATGTATCATTTTGAGCGATACATGAAGGTATTAAAAGGATATGTACGTAATAAAACTAGACCAGAAGGTAGCATCGCAGAGGCTTACATAGCTGAAGAGGCAGTTGAATTTTGCACTGAATTTTTGGATGGGTTAGATCCAGTTGGACTTGGTTCGTTCTTTATAAGAGACAAAAAAATGATCGATAGACCATTATCAGCTGGGTCATTTATTAGACCATCAGTGGAACACTTGAAACAAGCACATTTGTATATACTTGAGAACTCATCAGAAGTTGTAAGGGACCGACCCGAATGGGGCACTAAATGGGCCCTTACCCCAATGCATGCATTCAAAGTAAAGGACATTTAAAACAGACATGATTTCGGATTCCAATTAAAGCAAAACATTCAAAATAACCCCTTTAAAAACTAAACAATTTCCCGAACTCGCCCCCTGCTTTCAAGCACTGTTCCAAGATAAATACATTTCCAAAGTATACTCCGATCAGAGATTTCTTAAAATCATTCAAAACATGTCTAGATACAATAATGCTGGAATCCACAAAATATTGAGAGAAAACATCCTAGGGCTCGTGTCCCGCCACATGCATTGGGGAAAATAAAACATAAAGAGTCATAACACATGGTTACCGTGGAAAAACCACAAGATAATAAGGGTGAGCAACGAATTGCTCAAGAAGAATCCCAACCGGGTACAATACGATATACATGGTCATCTCGATGAGCGTATGCAAGCTACGAATATAAACACAGAATAGAGCACATAGCTTAGCCCACACTTGGGCCTCGGATGCCAATTTAAGGTCTTAGTCCGGAATAATATCACCACACATCCAATACATAAGTCGCCTATACGAGAAACAAGTCCGGCCTCGGCTGCTCTCATCGTCGACGAAAGGTACATCGGCTCACAATCCCGAGGAGCTCTCCATGGCGTCGTAATGAGCATAAGCATGCACCGCGTGCTCTCTGCAGAACTATGGGGGTGCCGGGGTCAGAGGCAAGCCGCCCATGTTCGACCACCACGCCTAACTAAATCTTTGGATCGGTGTCACCGACATAGGGGTGTGAGACACGACACGTAAACTATGTCGGCTGAACCACCGCACACGGGGCCAAGGAACGGTCGTGGTAGGCTTACACCGAAGCCGTTCTTGCCTTAACAGTGGCAATCGGGGCTACGGCCGAACACGCCGAGGACGCGTGCCGATCGCCGGGACGAGGCAATGCCAAGTCATCATCCCGACCGTTGGGGCATTAACAACCGCCACCCTCACCCAAGATTGCGGGGCCTACCGCTTGGGTTAGCTAATCCCCTCACGGGGTCCGGGACGGAATGACTTGCTCGACGTCCCCCGTCATGGATGCAAGGTACTTTATGCATCAGGCCCGGATGATGCTATCTACCTGCAACTCTAACCTGCCCTAGCAATCAGCAAACAATTCCATAAAATCCAATACGTGTTCAATAAGAATACAACGGGCCTAGCATGATACTACGAAGCAAGGAACAGATACGAGCATGCTAGAAAGGAACAACCTAGCATGGATTAACATGAGAATTAGTCAGGAAAAACATGCTAATCGGGAATTCAGAATTGAGTACCTAGCTATACATGTCAATAAACACAAACAAGCAGTCAATCAGCAATCGCATAATATATCGCAGGGTCCTCACAACTCCGGTAAGAAATCCTTACCTTGGTCGGGGACGATTTGACACGAAAACCTAGGTGGCGAACGAACCCGAACTAGCTATCGAGAACCTATCAATCACAACAAAAATCACACAATAGACCTAAATATAATAAAACAAACAAGGCTCAGCTCGGGAGCAACTCACGAGGCGCGACGAACGCACGAACGAGCCGATTGCACGAACAAGGCAAAGAACGGTTGGTTGGCGCTACTGGGCGCAGACGGGCGACGGGCGCGAAAGCGCGCGCGCGAACGAACAGAGCGTTGGGCATGGACGCGGCGCGCGAGCGGCGCTGAGGCGCAAGGGAAGCGGCAGGAGGGCGACACGAGAGGCTCACTGGGGCGCTTCGCCGCACGCCTCGGCGGCGAGGGGCTCGAGCGGCGCGTTGCGAGCTGGCGAGGACGCGCGCGCGGGCACGGGGACGGTGTGCGGCGAGGCTCGGCGGGCCGGTCGCTGCGCGCGCGAGCTCGGCGGCGGGGCAGGCCTTGCTTTCAGCCACGAACAACAGAGGCGAAGGAGAAATTCAAATTCGAGCGATCCGAGAGGTTTCGACGGGCGATTTGTTGATGGCGAACTCCCCTACACTAGCTGCACAAAACCCATACCTCAAATCATCTCGACTCGGCCGGAAATGGCACACCCCGAAATAGAGGTAAAAATGAAGAAGAAGAAGAAGAAGAAGGGAGAAGAAGAGGAAAGGACTTACCAGCTGCTCGGCATCAGCTTCGATTTGGAGAAGGAAATCAGGCGAATTTGAAGTCGGTGAGGGAGGAATTCGCGGTCGGTCGAAGGTTTGGTTCGCGAGGAAGAAGAAGAAAAATGGGGGAGAAGGCTTCGGGCTGCTCTGTTTTAAACCAAAACTCAGCTCAAACCAGCTTATATACAAGGTCGCGCGATTAAGTTAACAAACACGCCCAGTGGCTCGGCTGGCAGCGCCCCCTGCCTAGCACGCGACACGTCCTTGGCTCGAATCTCATTCGACGCTCTATTTAATTCCCTATTTATTTTTACCTTTTCCCAAGCCCAAATGTCTTCACCAAAATTCCCGATCCTATTCAAATCGACTCATAATTTTTCCGGAAATTAACAAATACAAAACGGCCCTGCCGGCCCGACCAAAATTACCAAAATGCCCCTGGGCCTCCCGGGAAGACCGGGATGAAAATTCCGGGCCGTTACAGAAGTGCAACCATATAGAAAGTAAGTAATTATATGTTTGTTTTTCTCTTTAATATTGCATATGGTTAAACTCATTATACATTATTACTTGTTACAGTAAACACTTATTGTCTTTGAAAACTAAAAATCCAAGAAAGTGCAAGAATGAAAAATGGCTCAACGAAGAACATAATCGATCCTTTGCGAGTTGGTTACACAATAAGGTATTATATTAAATAAATACTTTTCTTATACTCTTCTATAAAAGTTCATGCATTCTCTATTAATAATTACTTCTCTGTTAGGTGGCGCTCGAAATACAGGGTGGACTAACAGTGTCTAACAATGTACGTTGGATTGCACATGGCCCATTTCCAGAAGTGTTGACATACGAAGGCTATAGGATTAATGGGTGCCCGTATAGTACCAAAACTCGTGACAATAGTAGGAATTTTCAGAACAGTGGGGTTAGTTTAGTCGCCTCGACGATGCAAGTGTCTAATGCAAAGGATAGAAATCTTATTGTTTCTGATATGTCTTTTTATGGAGTAATTCAAGAGATATGGGAGTTGAGTTACAATGCTTTCAAGTTTATTTTATTTAGATGTGATTGGGCTGCGAACTACAATGGGGTGCGTAAAGATGAGTTAGGATTTACGTTGGTTAACTTCAATCGTATTGGACATGCATCAGATCCATTCATTCTAGCCAGCCAAGCAAGACAAGTCTTTTATGTTGAAGATCCACTAGATGATCAATGGTCTGTTGTTGTCACACCACCCGAAAGAGACTATTCGTATACTTGTTTCAATGACGAACTTTCAGATACATTTCTGTACTATCCCTCAACTGTGGAAAGAATGCCACAACCTGATTTGGGCGAGAGTGAAGCCTCATATACTCGCCATGATTGTGAAGGTGTTTGGGTTGACAACTAATCATAAGAAGTCAACATTTATGATTTCTTTGTATCAAAATTAATTTAACATGTTTCTTGGACTTAGTAGTTTGTATTTTATGTTTAGTAATTTTCTGGATTTCACGTGTATGTTTTATAATTTATGATATTTGTTTCCACGATGAGCATATTTATCTTTTTTCAAGTTTATTTTCTAGATGGATGTTCAACAGGAGAGTAGTGTACACAGTGATGGGTCTACACTTCCCCCTGATGATACAGATTTTCTACTGGCTCATAATGTTGTTCAAGAAGCATCAAAGAATAAGAAAGTACGTGGCTCCACGAGAATGCACGCAGTAACTCGTGCCAGTAGTGAAGGACATAAATTGGAGGTTAGGTACAACTCAGATGGTCAACCCATCGAACAAAATGTAGTAACATTTGCGAGCTTTATAGGAACGTGTGTAAGGTTTCATGTTCCAATTACATGTCCTGACTGGAAAAGTGTCTCACGTGAGATGAAAGAGAAGATTTATGAAATTATCCTAGTGTATATTATATGTACTATATACTTTTGTTCAATTTACAATTTGTATGAATTATAACGTAAAAGAAAACATGGTGGATTTATAATTGATGCCAACTCAAAGAAAAGTGTTCTTCAAAGTGCGGGAGTCAGTTTCAGTCAATTCAAGTATTGGTTGACGAGATATATTAAGGAACATTCAGATGATCCAGATATGTTGAGTAGACCTCCAACTAAATATCAACATATTCCACTTGACCAATGGGTCCAATTTGTCAAATATCGACTTTCTGAGGAGTTCAAGGTATAATATCAAAATAATTTATATTAATATTTTGTGTGAATGATTGATTTTGATGCACTTATTTCTAATTTAGGTGGTAAGCAAACAAAAGCAAGAAACGCGGGAACAATATGAATACGAGCATAGGCTGTCTAGAAAAGGATATGCAAATTTTAAAGAAGAAATTGTAAGTTTGATTTCAATGGAGATTTAATAGTTATTAACGATGATGTCTGATTAAATTCTTCTATTATAGAAAAAAAATGAACCCGAGGAGGATATAACTGATCGATCCAATGTGTGGAAGAAAGCTCGCATGAATAAAGAAGGTCAGATAGTTCGTGAACAAACTAGAGAAGTGACAAATCGTATAGTAAGTAGACTTATTGAAACTTATTTGGTTCATATTTTTACATAAGAAGAATTACACCTAATCATGTGTTCATCATTTAAGGATGATTTGAGAGCATCACAGACGGAAGATGAAGGTAGTTCGTCTAAGAAAATGGATATTTTGTCAACGACACTGGGTTCGAATGATCGCAATGGAATTGTACGAGGTGTAGGTAAGGGAATTACTCAAAATCAATATTTCCACAAACCCAAAAAGATTAAACATACAAATGAAGAAAGTAATGACATAAAAAAAGCCATAATGGCTGAGAAGATCAAAGACTTAGAAGCTGAATTGGCAAAATATAAAAAAGCCGCTATTGAAAGTGAATGTCCTACTGATAATCAAGCAACTGAAGTTGAGCCTGTCGAAGTTGGAAAGAAAGAACCAAAGGTACACTACTTTAACTCTTAGAAAAAAAAAAATAGTTACGTTGAAATAAAGTATCTAATCTCATGCTTAGGTGAAGAGGCTCCCCGGAAAAAAAGAAAACAAAGGCAATAAAGGAAAGAATAAGATGGAGCAGATAAAAGTAAGAACCATTTTTAAAAAAATTAGTTTTGAAGATTTCAAATCTGGCCGATCGCTTTTGTATGCATGCAATGATTGTCTGAACATGAATATAGGATGGAACATCGTGCAAACTAGCAATAGGGACACCGTCAAACATAGTAACTAGTGGGACGATTTTTTATTGGGATCGTGCTGGAGATAATGT
Organism: Sicyos edulis; assembly: GCA_036507275.1. Taxonomy (NCBI): domain Eukaryota; kingdom Viridiplantae; phylum Streptophyta; class Magnoliopsida; order Cucurbitales; family Cucurbitaceae; genus Sicyos; species Sicyos edulis. The sequence goes on from CM071851.1 coordinate 10,265,927, forward strand.
CCTTGTGTCAATAGACGTTGTTTTCAACGGTGATAGTGAAGTGCCTATACCATCCAAAGAATATGGGAACACACTGTCACAGGAAATAGGGTCACACATATTATGGCCTCGACGTCTAGTAATTATTAGTAGTCCAAAGGTAATATTTTGTAAAGACCCGACCCGAAAGGGGTTCTTAAATAGGCCGTTACCTCAATGCATGCATTCAAATCTACAGAAAATTTGCAATATGATGTTCGAATTCTAAGTAAAAACTAAAACATAAAACATCCATTTAAAAAGTCAACATAAAATTCTCAAACTCGTCCCTGTTTCCAAGCACTGCTCCAAGACAAATACATTTACAAAACTTGCTCTGATCAGAGATTTATTTAAAACATACAAGCTTTGCAATAGTTACAACAATGCTAGAATTCGGAAATACAGTCAGCAAACACCCTAGGGCTCCGTGCCCAACTACATGCATTCAGAGGACATTTAAAACATAAACATAAACAAGACTCAGAGTTGAACAACGGGTTCCCATGATCACAGCTCCTCCTCCAGCCATCCTGTCTCGCATCGTGGTTACCTGTGGAAAAACCACAGAAATAAGGGTGAGTAACGAATTACTCAGTAAGATTCCCCAACCGGGGTACAATACGAAAACATCTCATTTAGCACACCGACATGCAACCAAACAATGACTTAGAGCAAAACGGTAGGTTTAGGCTATGTGCTAACACTAGAGCTAGCCTATCAAGGGCTTTCAACTACAGCCTATCCTAGGTTCTACACCTGGATGCCCATCGGGGTCTTACACAACCTAGGATACAATGACACAATGATGCCCATCGGGGACTTACACACAAGGATGCCCATCGGGGTCTACACCTCTAAACAATGATGCCCATCGGGGTCTTACACCTACGGATGCCCATCGGGGTCTTACACCTCTAAACAATGATGCCCATCGGGGTCTTACACCTACGGATGCCCATCGGGGTCTTACACCTCTAGCTATCAATGCTGCCCAACGGGGTCTTACACATCTAGGATGCCCATCGGGGTCTTACACATACGGATGCCCATCGGGGTCTTACACCTCTAAACAATGATGCCCATCGGGGTCTTACACATACGGATGCCCATCGGGGTCTTACACCTCTAGCTATCAATGTTGCCCAACCGGGTCTTACACACCTAGGATGCCCATCGGGTCTTACTCCACTAGGATCACCGAGATGCCCATCGGGTCTTACACTCTTAAGCGACCTCATAATGCCCCATGGGGCTTACACACCGAGGAACAAAGGCAAAGTGCCCATCGGGGACTTACCTACATTATGGATCACCCGCCTAGCACTAACATGGAACCATCGAGAATATAACAAGAAACGAGAATATGCCAAGATAAAGGACCCTAGCTCAGAACTAATATAAATGAAACACCACTACAACACAAAAACTGGAAGCAAGAGAAAACATGTAACCTATCCACTAGAATTTCATACAATCACAAGATATGGTATACTATCAATTATTCGCAGAGGTCCACACAACCTCGGTGAAGAAACCCTTACACCGGGAAGGCAACAACACACAAGAAACTTAAGCCGCGATCGAACCCGAGCAACCTAAAGCGAACCTAATAAACACATCAAAAATCATAATCCATAGGCCTAAATATAATAAAATAACAGGGTAAGGCTCAGGAGCAACTCACGAGGCGCGGCTGACACGCGAACGAGCGGCCAGACGGCGAGGCAAACATCGGGCACCGAGGCGCAGATGGGCGCAGGGCGGCGGCTGGGCGCGCGACACCGACACGGCTGGACGAGCAAAGCAAGGCGCCGGGCGCGACGCGAACGCGCGTGGGACGAGCCGCCGAGGCGAGGGCGCGAGCTCGGCTGGGCGAGGGCGTGCGGCGCGGCTCGGCACAGGGACGGCGCGCGGGCGCGACGCGACGCGACGGCTACAAGACGCCCGATCTGGCACGACGCGCTACAGGGGACGCTCGATCTGACACGAGGCGGCTCGGATCTAGGCGGCACGGGCGCGGACGGGACGAGCGGCACTGCGCTGCCGGGCTGGGCGACGCGACCTGGCTGGGCGGGCTCTGGCCGGAGACGCGATCTGGGTTGCGAGCTCGGGCTGGCGACCTGGCTGGGCGAGCTGGCTCGGGCTGGGGGTGACCTGGGCGAGCTGGGGCTCGGGCTGGGCTAGGCTCGGGCTGGGGGAGAGAGAGAGAGAGAGAGAGAGAGAGAGAGAGAGAGAGAGAGAGAGAGAGAGAAAGTGATTTTGAAAAGAAAAGGGAAAAATGGGAAAAATAAAGGAAAATAGGGATTTTAAATCCTAATTTCCATCCTTATCCAAATCAAAACCTTAAAATCCCATTTCCCGGCTTCCTCCTTCGAGACCCGACTGAAGCAACCTTTTCCAATAAATAAATCTCACTTAAACCCAACTCCCAAAGCAACACTAAGGGCCTCGGGCTCGAATCCCAAAGGAAGCACACAACCAACCATCACTTTGCAAAAATCCCAAATCACAACCGACATTCCAAACGACTAGCCCAAACATCTCGAGACTCGCAGCCACCAACAATCAAGCCTCGACAAAGGCAGGAGCTGCCTCGAAGCCCTAAAAATCCACAAATCCTGCCCGGGGAGCAAAAAGACCAAAATGCCCTTAAGGGACAAAACAGCTCTAACGGCCCAACCGAACCACTGAAACTGAACCGGAAGCACCTCAAGAACTGGAATAGAAAACTGGGCTGTTACATATTTATCGTCTTATACTTAGATGTTATTGTAAATATTGGTTTACTAATGTTATCGTACAACAGAAGGTTCGTAAAAGCCCTAGAAAGTTGCAGAAGAACATGAATGCATGCTCAAACACAGTAGTGCATAATCTACCAATAGAGTTACAATGTTTGTTGCGGGAGCTCGAGCTCGTCCCTTCATCGATTCAAATCAATGTGCCTGAGGATGTGTTTGGCACTCAACACAAATGCTCGATTCTATTGGATGATGTGCACAATTTCTCTAAGATGCACGCAATTGCTAATCCATGCCTTGATGCATACATCATGTAAGTGCTATGAATTTTATTGTACTTAAATAATTGATGAATAGTAACAATTATTATGTCATGCGCAGGTTCTTGAAAAAACATTTGGATGTGAAGAAACCTCTAAACATGTACCACTTTATGGATTCTGGTGCTATATCTTTAAATTCATCTGTTGAATTACGTGTTAACAAACTAATTAGACGCTTGAGAGAAATTGATTCAGATCAACCATTACTCTTTCCATATAACTTAGGGTAAGTTTCATCAATGTCTTAGATATTTATGGTCTTTTTCTTATTTATTTAATATGTTATTGTCGTGTTGTAGATATCATTGGTCATTAATAATTATGGATTTATCAAAGGGATGCGCCTTTTTCATGGACTCATTACGCAATCATTTGCATCCTGACATAACTACAGTACTTAGCAGGTACGTAGGTTTCAGATCCTATCAAAGTGATGCACCATTATTGTTTATGAACACATTAATTTTCTATTATTTGTAGAGCTTTTAAAGACATCACTAATAAGAAGCTTACGTGGAAATTAATCAAGGTAGCTCTAATGGTTTTCTTAATCTAACTTTATGTATCATTTATGTATATCTTACTAAGTTCATTTTTTCCTTGCGTGCGGTCAACTACCTTCGGGTGCCTAACCTCAAGAGAGTTGAGCATCGTAGAAGCAAGTTGGGTCCAGCTGAGGGACAATGAGTTGGATGTCTATAAGGTGAGTAGGATGCCTTGTGAGAGGAATGGGATGCCTTATGGGTAAGCACCCTTGGTAGAGGCATGGCATAAATTAAGTTTGGTTTGGCCTGGTTATGCTTTGGTAGAGCAAGGTTGCCACAGCTTCGAGCATCGTGCGGAGATGGAACTTTGGGTGTTCCGTTGATTGGTTGTATCTCTGCCAGGAGCTAGTGTTGTTTTTGGGAGAAAAGCATTTGTTAATCTTGGATCTCTAGAGGAAGGTTGGGAGTTGTGCACACAAGTGTCTTTTGTGTGGTTCGTTCTGTGGCGAGAGTTTTGAGATCCATGTAGGGTTTGCTTTGGGGATCTGGTGCTCAGTTCTTGGAAAAGTTGGACTCCAGGTGGAGGTTGTAAGGCTTTAGTGAGGTGGTAAGGATACCATGCTCGTAGTGTCAGGTTGTTGCTTAGGTAAGATTTGTTAAGTGGACCTAAGCTTGGTTGGCGGATCTTCTTGTTGATCGTCATGACTAAGAGAGTTGTTCGGATCCTTCCTTGGGTAGGAGTTATGTTGTGGTTGAGGTCTGAGTAGGAGGATGACGATTCGGTAGCGTGCCGGGTCCTCTTGGTTCCCAAGGAGTTGGAGTTGGCGGCATGGTTGTGTTCTTTGGAAAATGGAGTTGTTGTTTGTTCAGGCAGTTGGTGTAGGCCGTTAGTTGGCAGTGGATGTCGAAGGTTGCCGGAGAACCCTAGGTTGTGGGGAGCCTCTCTAGAGCTCAATCAGGCCCTGATAGTGAGTTTCAGTTGGCAAGTTGAAGTCGTGTAGTTTGTAGCCTCGGGGGAATTGCTGGCAGTCTTGGTAGCCTAGCAAGTTGATAATTGTTTGGAGTAGAGTCCGGATTGGTTCCGGTGTGGTGGTGACAAGTTGATGCTTGGTGTTGACCAAGGTGTGGATGGAAATTGCTAGAAGTCGCTTGCTCGTGGGGCGTAATGGTTCGTGCCCTCGTTGGTTGTTTTCTGTTTCCGTGAAAGTTGGGAGTTGCCCGTTGGTATTTGGAGGTTCATTCGTGGTGGACCCCCTGTTGCTACCCCGTAAGATTTTGATCTTACGGCTTTAGTGGAGCAAGGCGGTGAGTGTAAGTGGAGCTCCTGTTCTTGGTTGTCCGCTCGTAGGACCCGTTTTTTCGGGTTTGGCGATTTGTTTGCCGTCGATTTGTTAAGGATTTTTCCGCCATAGCCTCGCCCCTCACTCGCCCCGACGAGGAAGGGTGTCGAGTTTATTTGGGACGATAAGTGTGATGAGAGCCTTGCGTGCTCAAGCGTAGTTTGACTTCAAAGAGCACTGATGTTGGCGATCCGGAGGGACAGTGGTTTCGTGGTTTACAATGATGCTTCGAAGTTCGGGTTGGGTTGTGCGTTGATGCGGACGGGAAGGTCATTGTTTATGCTTCCCGTCATTTGAAGCCATATGAGCAGAACTATCTCGACTCATGATATGGAAATGGCGCAGAGTGGTGTTCGTGACCAAGATTTGGGGGCATTACCGTATGGTGAGCGGATTCGAGATGTTTACCGATCACCGAGCCTCAAGTATCTGTTTGCTCGAGAAGGAGCTGAATATGAGGCGAGAGGAGATGGTTAGAGTTGGTGAAAGATTATGATGCGTAGAGTTTGTACCATCGGGTAAAGCCAATGTTGTAGCCGATGCTCGAGTAGGAAGACGTCGCACTCGCGGTGTTGTTGAGTTCCCGGCCCAGATTATGGAGAGAGTTCGAGCGGTGAGATTGCAGTGTTGTTGGGTGAGGTTCTTGCGAGTAGTGGAGTTGATGATTCGACCATCGATTAGACAATGGATTATTGATAGTCGGTGAGTGACCCCGCACGTAAGAGATTGAGTGACGAGTTAGTCTTGATGGAGATTTTGACTTTGTGTATTCACGCATACGGTCGACGTACAGAGGCGGAAGGCGGTTGTGTGTTCCGGATGTTGCAGGATTGCGAACGAGTTGCTCTCGAGAGGCCTGATTCTTCTGTTTGCTTGGCACCCCGGAGGTACCAAGATGTATCGGGATCTTAAGCAGACATTCTGGTGGATGGGTATGAAAAGAGATGTTGCGGTGTTTGTCAGTCGATGTCTCACTTGTCAGCAAGTGAAGGCACCCAGGCAGAGACCAGCCGGTTTGTTGCAGCCGCTGAGTGTACCTCAGTGAAAATGGGAAGATATCTCCATGGACTTTATTTCTGGTTTGCCGAGGACTCCGAGGAAGTTCTCTCAGATTTGGGTGTTAGTCGATCGATTGGCTAAGAGCGCACACTTCATTCCCGGTAGAGACACTTATACCGTGGAACAGTGGGCGCCGTTGTTTTTGGAGCAGATCATTTGTTATCACGGTGTGCCTGTGAGGATTGTGTCTGACCGTGATTCGAGGGCTTGTGTGTTGGATTTCCCGAGCAGGTGGGACCCGATGCACATATCGATGGAGTTTGCATATAACAACGATTATCGATCGGCGATTCGAGATGGCTCCATTCGAGGCTTTGTATGGTAAGCGTTGCCGATCTCCTGTGTTCTGGGAAGAGGTTGGTGATAGGCAGGTTTTGGGTCCCGAGTTGCTGCAATTAACCAATGGTGCTGTGCAGAAGATTAGAGCCCGTATGTTGACAAACTCGGAAGAGCGCGAGCGGAAGAGTTATGCCGATGTTCGACGTCGGGATTTGGAGTTTAAGGTTGGCCAGCATGTATTACTAAAAGTCGCACCGATGCGGGGTGTTTTGAGATTTGGCAAGCGTGGAAAGCTGAGTCCCCGTTTTGTTGGTCCGTTTGAGATTCTGGAGAGGGTCGGCTAGGTTGCTTATCGTTTAGCCTTGCCTCCGTCATTGTCGCCAGTGCACAGTGTATTTCATGTATCAATGTTGAGGCAGTACGTGCCGGACCCGTCGCACATTGTGGATTTTGAGCCTTTGCAGCTGAATGAGGATTTGAGCTTCGAGGAAAAGCCAGTGGGAATTCTTGCCTTTGAGACAAAGACACTGCGTAATCGTGAAATCCGGCTGATAAAGGTTCAGTGGAGGAGTCAGAGTTTAGAGGAAGCCATTGGGAACGGGAGGATGAGATGAGATTGCAGTATGGGTTTGGGAAAGAGTAAAATTAAATAAGGAATTAAATAGCGCGTCGAGCAGGAATCGAACCAGGGCCGTGTCGCATGCTAGGCAGAGGGCACAGCCAGCCGAGCCACCACGCGCGTTTGTTAATCTAAACGCGCGTTCTATTATATAAGTCTGCTCGTCCCCTGTTTTGATTTAAAAGGCAGCTCGCCCGAGCTTCGCCCCATTTTCTTCTTCTTCTTCCTCGCAAAAACCCCCGACCGACAGCCAAGTTCTCCCGATCTCTTCCTTCTCCAGCCGTGTTCGACCAAGTCTTGCCTCCAATTTGAGGTCGTCTTCCATCCCCGAGCAGCTGGTAAGCTTCTTTTTCACTTTTCTATCAAAAAGAATTCCGATTTCTTCTCCCTAGTTTCGATTCCGTTCATCGGCCGAGTTGAGGCGATTTGAAGTATGGGTTTTGTGCAGCTAGTGTAGGGGAGTTCTTCTTCAAAGAATCGAGCGTCGAATCCCCGTGGATTGCTTGATTTTGACCCTTATTGTTCGCCCCTGTTCGCGCGCGAAAACAGAGCCCCTGTTCGTCGAGCTCGCCAGCGTGCCGTCCGTCCGCGCGCGCCTCGCCCAGCTCCGCAACGCGTCGCCCGAGCCCTTGCTCGCCGAGTCGTGCCAGGCATGAGCGCGCCAGCCGAGCTTCGTTCGCGCCTCAGATCCGCCGCGCCAGCAAAGCGCCATCCGCGCGTCTCGCGCTTCTGACGTGCGGCGCACTAACGCGCCCATTCTGCGCCCGCCGCGCGCCTTCGAGCCCCGTTCTTCGCCCGTTCGTGCAATCGGCGGCTCGTTAAATGCGTTCGTCGTGCCTCGTGAGTTGCTCCCAGCCGAGCCTCATTTATTTTATTGCATTTAGGCCTATTGTGTGATTTTTGTGATGATTGATAGGTTCTCGGTAGCTAGTTCAAGATAGTTCGCAGCTTAGGTTTTCGTGCGATCGTCCCGACCAAGGTAAGGATTTCTTCTTTGGAGTTGTGTGGACCTGCGATATTATATGTGATTGTTGATTGATTGCTTGTTTGTGATTATTGACATGTGAGCTAGGTGCTTCAATCTGAATTCGGTTAGCATGATTTCTTGGTTAATTCTCATGTTAATCCATGCTAGGTTGTTCCTTTCTGGCATGCTCATATCTGTTCCTTGCTTCGTAGTATCATGCTAGGCTCGTTGTATTCTTATTGAGCACGTATTGGATTTTATGGAATTGTTTGCTTCGTTTGCTAGGGCGAGTTAGAGTTGCGGGTAGATAGCATCATCGGGCCCGATGCATAAAGTACCTTGCATCCATGGCGGGGACGTCGAGCAAGTCATTCCGTCCCCGACCCCGTGAGGGATTAGCTAACCCGAGTGTAGGCCCCGCAATCTTGGGTGAGGGTGGCGGTATCGTTAAATGCCCCAACCGTCGGGATGATGGCTTGGCATTGCCTCGCCCCTCGATAGTCGGCGCGTCCTCGGCGTGTTCGGCCGTAGCCCCCGATTGCCACTGTTAAGGTAAGGGCGGCTTCTGGTGTAAGCCTACCACGACCGTTCCCTTAGCCTCAAAAGCGGTGGTTGGCCGACATAGTTTACGTGTCAGTGTCTCACACCCTATGTCGGTGACACCGATCCAAAGATTTAGTTAGGCGTGGTGGATGGACATGGGCGCTTGCCTCTAGACCCGGCACCCCATGGTCTGCAGAGCACGCGGTGCATGTTTACGCTCATTACATCGCCGACCAGGAGAGCTCCTCGGGATCTTGAGCGATGTACCTTTCGTCGACGAGATAAGCCGAGGCGGGACTTGTTTCTCGTATAGGCGACTTATGTATTGGACTATGTGATGATTTTATTCCGGACTAAGCCACCGAGTTGGCATCCGAGGCCCAAGTGTGGGCTAAGCTATGTGCTCTATTAATCGTGTTATATTCATAGCTTGCATACGCTCATCGAGATGACCATGTATATCGTATTGTACCCGGTTGGGGATTCTTCTTGAGTAATTCGTTACTCACCCTTATTCTCGTGGTTTTCCACAGTAACCGTGGTGCGCGATGACGGATGCTGAAGAAGGAGGAGCCGTGATCATGGGGCCCGATCTTCCAACTCGATTTTTGTATTATGACTCTCGTGTGTTTTTGTTTTCCCCTGAATGCATGTAGCCGGGCACGGAGCCCTAGGATGTTTGTAAATATTTGTGGATTCCAGCATGTTGTATCTGAACAGGTTTTGAATGGCTTTTAGTAAACCTCTGATCAGAGTAAACTTTGGAAATGTATTTATCCTGGAACAGGTGCTTGGAACAGGGACAGGTTTCAGGGAAAATGTCTAGTTTTTAAAGGGGTTATTTCGAATGTTTTGTTTTAATTGGAATCTGAAATCATGTCTGTTTAAATGTCCTTTACTTTGAATGCATGCATTGGGGTAAGGGCCCATTTAGTGCCCCATTCGGGTCGGTCCCTTACAGGTTGGCCTTAGGAGAACGGTGTTCAAGGAAACATAGTTTCTAAACTTAAACTAATACTTTGGATTTAATATTTTGAGCAATATATTTTTGGAGTACTCTTAACAGCTGCAACAAGTGAACATTCTACCAAGTAAGTCTAATCTCTAACTTCTAAAAATGATGTTATACTCATTGCAATATCTTTGAATAGTGATTATGTGGGTATCCTGCAGTTTATGGTAGCCAAAAATAAAATCTAGATATACTCATATTCCTCATTTGCTTTAATAGATTGAATACTAAGTTGTTTTGGTTGGAAACAACAATGGTTTTTGTCAATATGAATGGAAAGCATGGATGAATAATCAAGTAAGGCTATCTTTTTGTCATATTATTATTATTAGTTGTATTGTTTTGTGTCTTTTTCATTTAAAAAAGTAACAAAAAAAAACAGGCATTGGATTCGAAGACAATTGGAGCTGAATATGGAGAAGAGTTTGAGAATTAGGCTAGATGGTCCTATGAAAGTGGATGTGTTCGAATATTTTGGCTGCAAACGTTTAGCTTCATTTGAGACTTTTTGCCTAAAATTTGTGGTAAACTCTTTATATTCTTATCAACTCAACATTTATGCTTAGTGGTTAAATTTATTTATTCTCATATAACATCATGTTTTAATCATAAAGATGTCGTCTGACGATATATATATAATTGTTTTCAACCAGATACTCAAACTTGAAGTTGAAAGTGTGGAAGCAACTTGCCTTAGAAGGTATTGTTCTATTTCTTTGAAAGCTAATGTATAGATGCATATATTTGAAGTGAAAAACAGAAAGTAAAACAAGAAAATTACACAAGCATTTATTTAAGATTTTCGTAAGGTTTTATTTAATTGTCCGCTTGGTGAAAAATGATAAACCCTTTTTACTTTTGTTTTCTTATTTTGAGATATAATTGATATAGGAAAAAGAGTTCCTAAAGATGGTGATGTGCATAAGCTAATACTTTATGTAGGTTCATTCTTCGTTTCTTGTTTTTCTTTGTAAGTGCCTCCATCCAATTATATATTTCTTGAATTTAACAAGCCAAGGTTTATAATTATATCTACCAATTGTGTTTGCAAATATATGGATGGTTTGAAATGGGTGGCTAGGTTATGTCAGTAAATATTTTCATTTTGTTTTACATTCACTTAAAATTTTATAACTATATTGTGTAGGTACTTTGTTCAAGGTAAGGATCATTTGCAGGCAGTTATCGTTCAAATTGTCAGTCATCATACAAGTGGTCGATGTATTTGATTCTCATTCTAGGCTTTATGAGAAGTTGAATGTAAATTCATTTACAACATATATATATATATATATATATATATATATATATATATATATATATATATAAACTATATTTGTATAAGCTTTAAGTGTTTGTTAAAATCTCATTTACATTGTGATCACTTAAATCTATTTCTCTTTTGTGTGGATCGTGACAGTATTTTTGAAATGCACAATTATTTAATAGCTTAAATGTTGGAGATTTTGTATTAATAAATCTAATAGTAATTAATATGAATTATATGAATAAATCAATGAATAATTTTCAATTTTAAAATTTTAAAACTGTCATGATATATTTTTTATGACAACTTTCAACTATCATGAAATAAAAATTATGACTATCACAATTGTCATGAAATTCATTTTATGACAACTTTAAACTATCAAGAAATACAAATATGATGATCACAACAGTCATGTTATCTCTCTTATGACAGATTTAATTTATCATGAAATAGAAATCATGACTATGATAATTGTCATGAATGGTGAATTCATGACAGTTTACAATTTAATTTTATTTGTAAAAATAACCTTGTTTCATGACATTTTAAAATTGTCATAATAGGAAAAGCTATAATTGCAAAAGTATCATAATTTATGACAATTATAAAATGTCATAAATATTTATAATAAACTCTATTATTCATCGTTTCATGACAATCTTTAGTTGTCACGAATAAACATTTATGACAATGTTATAATTGTCATAAATTATATGTTATGACATTGTTATTAATTGTCATAAAAGTCTTACCACGACAGGGGATACCATGACATAGTAAATTTTGGGGATAATTGTCATAATAGATGAACTATGACAATTAAAAATTGTCATGAAAGGCTGAAATTGTAGTAGTGGGAGTTGGTCAGTCTTAAATGTTTAAAATGTTTTGACTTAGCAACTTTTTTTTTCTCAATTGTTCTTTCAATGATCGATATGAAGTTGTACCATAGAATTTGAGCCGATTTAATTGTTTGGACCTAATAATTTGGATTTAAATTTTATTCAACTTTCACTCAAACTCCATTCAACTCAATTTTGAGACTACTTTAATTTATAATTTATCATTTTTATTAATCTTTCATTATTAATTTAAAAATAATGAAATGACCATTTGTAGCTGATCGAAATTTTACAATCAACTAAAAGTTATTAGAGATTAATTTCTAGCTTCATCAACAAAATTTTGTAGTCTCATCAATTAATTTTGTTAACATATATAATTATGTGCTCTTTTTGCTTAGGCTTAAATTTTCACATAATCTTGTTTGTGCTTGACTTTTGTTAAAATTTGTAAGTTTTTGAAAAAGGGTTTTCTTTTTTTTTTTTCCTGAAATTAGTGAGTGAATGTAGCGAATTAAAACTGCAATACTTAAGTCCACGGTTTAATTTGATGAAATTAAAAGTATATGGGGAAGTTGATTAATGTTATGAAATTTAGATGTAAAATTGATTTTGACACACGGGACGATGTTCCAAAGTCCATCTGGCTATGTATTAATAAGTTGAATAATGTGAACATTTTGAAAGAGAGATTAATTGTCTTCCTTTCTTCCAATCACACATGCCCAAAATAAGAGGTGTTAAGAAGAAGAAACAAGTTAAAATAGAGGACAATATTCAAGGAAATCTTTAAAGAGGTTAACACAAATCATCTTCATGAAAATTCATATAAATAATATCTTTAATGAAATGAATGAGAAAGTTCTTAAAATCTTTCAATATTGTCAAGAATCAAGATTGAGTTTTTTTTTTTCTTTTTTTTTTTTAAAGAAAATTAGGTGTCAAAAGAGAATTAGGCAGATAAGAAACGTATGTTGTTTAATCCTTATAATCTTTTTTATCATGAAAGTTTTAATTTGATGACAAGTTAACGTCTAAGTGGACCTCTTTCTTATCTTGTCTTAATATATAAAAGTTAGGTCATTAATTCTTATTAAAATGGCAAACTAAAAAGTGGTCCAACTCAATTTACAAGAAAAAAATCTTTAACCTATTTCAACTTGTTGATGATATGATAGGGTTTTCTTTTTCCAAATTAAGAAGGCATATAAAGAGGGAAAATTACAAGACATATTTAGCATCTAAGGTAAAGATTCAAATTGTAAAGGAAGCCACAATTCCTCTAAACTTGAATGATCATGGAATGGTTAAGGGTCAAGTTTCTTTGGTAAAAAATGTTCTTCCACGTGTCTTCACTACTACAATTTTAGCTTTCTATGACAATTTTTAATTGTCATAATTGACTTATTATGACAATTAGTCAAAAAATTTCGTTGTCATGGTAAGTCTTTTATGACATATAATAACAATGTCATAAAATATAATTTATGACAGTTATAAAATTGTCATAAATTTTTTTTCACAACAGTTAAAAATTGTCATGAATAAATGAAATATATACTTTATAATCTCTATTTATGACATTTTATAATTGTCATAAATTAAGTTATTTTTGTAATTTTAACTTTTGTTACCATGACAGTTTTTAAATGTCATAAAATAGAGTTATTTTTCCAAATAAAGTTAAATTATAAACTGTCATGATTTCTATTTCTTGATAGTTTTAAATTGTCATAAAATGGGTAACAATTGTAATAGTCATGATTTATATTTCATGATAGTTAAAAATTGTCATAAAAGGTATATTATGACAGTTTTTTTTAATCTGAGAATTTAATATATTCTATTAATTTATTCATTTAATTCATGTTAATTACAATTAAATCTTTCAATAATTGAACATTTCAAAAATAATATCACAATCCACATAAAAACCAAATTGTACACCATGTCCGTTTAGATTTCCATGTCACCTGAAACTCTTACTTCACAATTGGTGGAACACCCTACTTTATTGATAATTCTTAAGCAAATATACAACTCAAAAGTCTATACAACAGTAGAGAATCCATAATATTTACAAATAGCTACAAACTAACTTTACAAAAGCTTCATAGAAAGTCTAGAATGCAAAACTTAAATACATTCTTTTTATATACACATTCTAAACCAGCAACCTAAAAAAATACTAGCTCTGCTACCTGCCCACCAGTCCCAAGCTCATCGTCGTTGCTCTCTTGAGGCCACCTAAACGTTAAACATAGAGAAAAACATCCAACAAACTCAAATATCTCCAATACTAAATGTAACATATCCATATAAAGAAAATTCTCATAAGATTTAATCTCTAACCAACATACAACATACAACAATCAACTCAACACCCACCACTCCTAAAATTCATGAAAAGAAACACTTTACTCCTCATAACAGAAAACATTTTCTTCTTCCACTCCCACGCGCTGCATAGATAAATTACAAACTCTAATTTTCCACATATCTACACATTATCGCATTACTTCCACACCCTTTTCCCAACTAAATAAGAAATTTCATCATCAAGGTAATACACACGCGAAAATGAAATAATGAGCCTTAAGAGATCTCACCTGCTAATGTTGCGCCTCCCCTTGAATTTGCCTTAGTTCCAGTACTCTGGAGCCTCCTGTACAATTAAAACCCACTCTATTAAATTTCACTCTATTTCATTCTATTCTCAACAGAGAATTAAATGGACTTTTTATCTTGTATAAATGTATTGTTTCTCTAATTTTTGTTAAATCCACAATTTCCAGCCCTAGCAAGGGAGACAAAGTTTGCAATCTAAGAGTCAATTGCTTACCTTCACACAATTTTCCTCCTTTCCTTCAATATTTTTTTATCTCTTCCAATTAGTCCTTTTTATTTTCTCTTTCTTCCAAGCTTAAGTTTCCTGCATCAAGAGAAAATAAAACCACATCAAAAGTATGAGTAAGACATTATTTTAGAAATAAGAAATTAGACTTACTTGATACAACGTTGCAGGTGTTAACTATCCATGTCAAGATAAAAATAGTTCAAAAGGTAAAACAAACAATAACTCAATTTAGGTATATGAGTTCATTGTATCAATATCTAAACAACAAAATGAAAATAGAAATAACATACCTTAGATGAACAGGGTCCTTGTCAAAATCTATTAAGCAACCTCATAATGACTAAAAAGTGTTGATAAATGGATTATAAAGATAATAACTAGAGATCAAAACTTAGAGCCTAAACTTAAACAAAGTCCATTTAAAGCTTAAAAATGAGGTTGAAGCATATCAAAACATGAGGTTGAAGCATATTAGAAGCTGAAAAATGAAATAGATGCTATAAACTTGCGTCAATAAAATTAAAGTTAAAGTTACTATATAAGAACTGATTGATGAGCATTCATTTGATTGTATGTTAGAAATGTTGATTGATATCCTCCTCCCAACTTTGGAAACCATCAACAAGCTCAAAATCATAAAACTTAAGAAAGAAAAAGCGATAGGCATAAAAATAAACAATGGAGAATAATTAACAAAAATAATCCTTAATTAAAAAAAAAGAAGAAGTAGATGCAGCTTTCATAGAATTCAAAGTCATCATCTTTGTGCAAAATTCTTCTTAACTTACCAATAGGATTAAAAAATGTTCCTAATAAGTTCACCAAGATTTCTAAATAACAACATGGTTTAAAGTCAATAATTCAAATTGAATACCTTAATTAATGTCTACATGCCTAACCAATAGAACTTGAACATAATTGATATATCAAAACAAACTACATGTCTAACCAATAGAATACCAAATTCCACCCAACAACACAAAGAAAAACCTAAATAATTCATACCTTTTTTCATTCTTGGCAGCAAGAAAAAAATTGGTCTACATTAAGTGTACCATATAAGAGTGATAGTAATAATTTCATAAAAGTCGTTAAGTGCCCTAAAAATTTAAGGAGTTATTTCAAGAAATTAGACTCATAATGTATCAAAACTACAATTCAAAACAAAAAACTACATTCTAGTTGAATTTCATTTAAAAGAGATGATCCACTAACAACTAAGATTAAAAGTGCAACAAAATTCAACCCACCCATGTTCCATTCATTTGTTATGGATCTTTGGTTGTACTATTGCAGCCAAGTTCAATAAAGAAAGAACCATAGAAAACCCTTACCCCCAATAAAAAGAAACAACAATCAACTTTACCAAGTTCAACAAACATTTCGTGTAGGCATGTGCAAAAACATATGGATCAAATTCACTCTTAGACCTGCCAATAGACAAAACAAATCAAGAATTTTTATTCATTCTGATCTCTCGATTTCCAAAGTTCATTTCAACCACCAAGTCAAACCAAAGCAACACATATACTAACACTTTCTCATCCTATAGCAATCAAACAATTGAGGCATATAACTAAATCATTAGTCTAATAAAACACAATGAAAAATTCAAGGAAAGCAAGTAATATGAATTGTTTTATTTAGTTATAATTCCTTGGTTTTTTAAATCTCTATTTTTTTTTTGTACAAAGTCTTGCTATCTTTTCTCATTTTTTAAATTTGGCAAAAGAAAAAAACATGGAATAAAAGTGTGTTGAAATAGAAAATACACTCGAAACATGGTTGACGAGACCAACTTATATCCCATAAGGAGGAAGCTCATGAGAGTAAGATTCAAATCCGAATCTTTCAAATGATGCAATTATGCGTATTCTACATAGATGAATAAGTAAAATATCCTACCTTTTAAAATATTCTACGTCTCGAAACGATGAAACCCGAGAGTACCTGAACACAAAACAATACCGAGCATTTTTTAGGGACAAGCTAAACATACCACAAGGGGGGTTAACATCACGGGAACGAGGGGAAGCTACTGCCCGAAAATGCCTCGCCGGAGCACGGCGGCGTGGTGGCTGGCGGCGGCACGTCATCTCGGAACAGGGCGGTTCATACCTTGTTGGAAAGGTCTAGAGTTCAGGATCATGGAACAGGTCTCGGATTTGCAAACGGACTTCTCTAGCTCTCGAAAACTACAAAGAAATAAAGTAGATCTAAGATGGTTTTGAGTCAACTCGCCGGAAAACTCCATTAAAGGCTAAGGTGAAGGTCGAAAACAACTCTAAAGAACTTACCAACGTGAGTAACTCGAAAAAAGCTGAAGAACACGAGGTAGAAGTGGAGGCTAGGTTTTGGGTGAGAAGAAGGAGGAAGAAGAAGAATGGAGAAAAGAAAAAGAAAAATTAATAATAAAAGAAAAAACCTTCCCCTTTTAACTTTTCCCTTTTTTTTCCTTTTATTTTTAAATAAAACAAAATCCCCATTTTCTCTTTTTTTTTTCAATAATACTAAAAACAATTTCTATTTATTTATTTATTTACTTATCATTATTATTATTATTATTATTTTCAACTTAAAAACTCTTTTTTTTTCTTTTTTTTTTTTAGAATTTATATTTTATTTTAATAAAAAAACTCAATAAACTAGATACAAAAAATAAATAAATAAAATAAAACTTACAAATATTTATTTTTTATGACAATTTTTAAAATGTCATGGTTTTAGTATCCCCAATTAAAAGGAGGTGTAGAACTTTTTTTTTTTTTGAAACTGACTCATATTTATCTTTTATGATAGTTTTAAATTGTCATATGATCTTGTGAAAATTTAAAATACTACTATTTGAATACAAAAAAATTTATGACAATTATGAAAATGTCATAGTTTTAATATATAATTTTTATGACAATTATGAAAATGTCAATAATTGTCATAAATTATTTATAACTTAAAAATCATCTTTCTTTCCCCCACAAAAGCGCGTGTTTTTAGATTTTATGACAGTTTTCAATTTTTTGCTTATTTTTAGGCTAAAAAAATTGTCTGAAATGTCAAAATTGTTGTAGTGCTTCCTCTAGTAGGTCATATGCTTGAGACTGTTTTCCTAAATTTATAAAATAGGTGAGCTACTCTTTTATCACCAATTAATTTTGAGATGATGCCTACACTATCTAATATGATATCAAATCTCATTAATCTAAACAATTAGAGTAAAAACCACGGACAAAGATAGAAAAACTTTATTATAAAAATAGGAATTGCAACTCTTCTCTCCACAAAAAAAACAACAAGCTTTCTTATAAAGAAAGCACTCTTTATTTTTATCTTACAACCTCACTTTAGATGTGGGATGTCTTGGGATGGTTTGGCAACAATGGCAACCCACCTATTTATAGTACTCATGAATTTGGGCTTCAAGTAACATGCAATGGTCCATATTTTTTCTTGCTGATCAAGTAAATCATGTGGCTATGATTTTGTCAGAACTTCATTTTGGATATGTATATATCTAGATATTTCTTGACAAGTTGAAGTTCTAGATATTTTTTTTACCATTTTAAATAATTGAGTGAATTCTAGAGTTTCGTTTGAGCCTAAAATCTTCTTGAGCTTTAATATTTAACAAAAATTACATATGAGATATTGTTCACAACCAAGTATTCTCCTTGTAATGATTCATTTTACCATAAACACAAGTAACAATTTTCCAAAATCATTCTCTCTCATATTCTTAAAAGTTTTATTCTCTCATAAATCATCTAAATTCTTCTTGCTCCAAACTACTCCATAAAATGAACATATTTATAATGTTTTTTTTTTAATAATGAAGATGACAATAATTATTTCGACTTATTAGGTTTGAGCATGACACTACAACAATAAACCCAATGCATAGGCAGACCTTATGATCTACTTGTAGAAACTTGCTTCTAGCTAGGAAACATTAGCTCTTAACTTGACCAAGGTGGGCCAAGCCAAGGATTATGCTCAACTCTCCAATAGAAGAAAACTTTAGTGTATATATATATATATATATATATATTAGACCTACCGAATGGGTCAGAATAGTTTCATTATTTGGTTGTAAACCAGTTCAACATCAGCGTCACAGATTCGATCCGGAGAATCGGTAATTGTCCTCCTCTCTCAATATGTACTTAAAAAAAAAAATATTCTAAGACCTACATCAAGATGAAGATATTTATGGACGAACATCGTAATATGAAAAATGGAGATGTCAAGGTCAGATCTTAATGGTGGACAAAGATATAAAAAAAATTGAAGATTTGACGATGACTTCTAAGCATGAAGATAAACATCACGAGTATTTGAATAGATTGCTCCTTGGTTGACTTTTTTTTCTTAGGATTCAATCGACTAAAGTTTAGTCCTTATCAATCTAGATGTTCTTTTAAAGCATTTGATCATATCTTCCGAGATTTAAATGTTGTAGTTAGGGTTTAAAATGTCCATTTTGAAAAGTGTGGTTCAACAATTTGGGACGTTGGAGGGTCCAATAATATCTCTAACAACTCGATCATATTTTCAAAATATGTAAGAAAAACAAATTGTCAAATTATCAAAAAATATTGATAATGTGTACCATTTCTTTCTTCTCTTTCTCTACTACTGAACACAAATTTTATCATAAAATTAATTGATACTCAGAAGAGTAGTACATTTTAAAAATGTTGTGAGCTTTTGCCGTCTTTCAATGTGGAGTGTTAGCTTTAACGTTCCAAATTAAATTAAATATTTTAATAATAACAAACATAGTATTTTCTTATTTTACTGTCATTTTTATGTTTCAAACCTTTTAACTAATGGAGGTTGAAAAGAGAGTTACAACGCTAAATTTTTTAAATTGAAGTTTAAATGAAAATAGTATGAATAAAACAAGATTGAAAATAATACATCATGATTTTTTTAAAAAAATTAATCTATAATATTTTCCATCTTCACTCTATTAAATTGTGTTGGGTTTCCTTAATCAAAATCTTTGATTAATAGATCTAGAAAAAGAAAAAAGGTCTCAACCCATGTTTAATAAGAAAGATTTGGAAGAAAAAATCGGGTGAAAAACATAATTTTCCCTTATTTTTCTTTTCCTGTTAATTAAAAATCATCCTGTCTCTATTAAATCTCATTCATTCCTTCCATTTTGCTTTAAAAGTTAAGAATTTTTTTTGAACTTCTTAAAATTTTGAAACATGTTTTTAAACAAACTGTATTTTTTTTATAATTTAGCATTTTATGTTTATTCAATTATATATTTATTGGAAACCAATATTTTGTAATTATAAATCGAATATTCCGATTTGACTATTATTAGACATTTAAATGTGAGCACGCAGAGTGTGGACCCTGCTCGGAAACGACAGGCATAACTAATGAAGGCCACATCCGTCAATACATTTCAACCACAAGTTAAAATGACTACACAACAAAATTAAGAATCTTCTGTCAAAATATTTTCATTTTCATTCTAATTCCTTAATTTTGTAAACTAAATATATTTGGTTCTTAATTTTTCTTAATATCTATTTTATTTCTTTTTTGAAAGCAATATCTTTTTTAATTTGAGCATGCCAAGATAAAAATTTAATTCCTTTATTTTTCTATCGAAATTATAAAATCTTAATGCTTGGGTTGACTTACTTGAATCACTCTTGTTTAAAAAATAGAGAATTTACCATCAGCAGCACATTCTACCTCTTGTATTATATTTGTAGCATAATTTTTAAAATAATTCATCTATAGCATATTTATTTCTATCACTCACCTAGTAATAGTCTATCACTCACCTAGTGATAGAACTCAATTTAGATTTCTATCACTGATAGAAAACTTAAGGAGTGATAGAATGAGTCTATCATTGATTGAATTCTATCACTAATAGAACTCAACAAGTGATAGAAGTCAATTTGGATTTTATGCTACAAATGAAATTATTTTAGATTTTGTGCTATAGATGGAAATATTTTGCCTTTTTTTGTTATACATGCAAAATCCCCTAAAAAATAACCATTTTTAAAATTTAGTATTTATAATTTAGAGGGTATTTAGGACAAAAAAATGAAATTGATGGTAGGAAAGATGAGAATGATAAAATGAATATGAAAGAAAATGACTATTTAAATTTGAAATAAAAGAATGATTACTTGTGTTTCAGATGATAGTTATTGGAAGATTGAAAAGTAGTTACAAAAAAATATTTATATATAAAATATGGTTATGACAAGAATAAAAAAAAATGGTTATGAAAAAGATAGATTATGAAATGAATGATTCTCTACACTTTTTATAGTTTAAAATTTAGACTAATATTTTTATTTAAAAAAACCCTTATATTTTTTTAATGTGATCGTAAGAAAAAAAATGAGCAATATATATAGATCTTTGCTAGTAAAGATTCAATCCTTCCTTACTTATATTAACACCTACAAATTTAAAGTCATCTTTACCCACATTTTCTTAAATCTAAAAGAGAGAAGAAAATTTATGGGGATTTTGTATGTATAACAAAAAATGGCAAAATATTTCTATCTATAGCACAAAATCCAAAATAATTTCATTTGTAGCAGAAAATTCAAATTGACTTTTATCACTTGTTGAGTTCTATTAGTGATAGAATTCAATGAATGATAGACTCATTCTATCACTGCTTAAGTTTTCTATCAGTGATAGAAATCTAAATTAAGTTCTATCACTAGGTGAGTAATAGAAATAAATATGCTATAGATGAATTATTTTAAAAATTCTACTGTAAATATAATACAAGAGATAGAATGTGCTGCTGATGGTAAATTCTCAAAATTTATGGTCATCAATGTAAATAAGAAGGTAAGGACCCAAGTTATCTTTACGTACATTAATAGTCATAAATTTAAATTATCTTTACCCACATTTTCATAAATTTAGAAAAGAAAAGAAAATTTATAGTTATCAAAGTAGGTAAAAAGGGCTTCCGGTATCGTTGAGTAAAAATATGTCATTATTGTCATAGTTATAAAATAAATTATATATTCCTTTTCAAAAAAGAAAAAATAAATATTTTTTTTTTAGTACATAAATTATTTATTCTTTACTTACCATCAAACATTAAAAGTAATATATGTCAATATGAAAACAGTTTTAGGAGGATTTACTTCTCTCAATTTGTTTTAAAAAACAGTAACATAAGTTTTGTTTTTTTTAATATTTGTGTAAACTTTAAAATATTTTTTGGCCGCCATTGTACGTACAGTTTCTGACGAGGATATGGGAAAGTGGTTTTTTTTTTTTTTATAATTTAATTATTGTTGAACAGAGAAATTAAATAGAGTTGGGATGGCGACACGTGGCAAAGCGTCCCCCAGGGCCGAGTGATTTGTTTTCTGGATATATAGGTGCAGCCACAGCCGCAGTAACTTTGGAGGTTCGTTGGAAATGTACAGTGAACAATCCCATGCAAAACAAAATTTATTTTTTGCGTAATAATAAACGAATAATTAATAACCGAAATTCATTTGATTTGACGCCCACTTATTTTTGTTCATTTTCAGATGTTTAATTCCCCATTAAAGCCTGTTAAGTGTCATTTTCACGATTATAATTAAAGAAAGAGCCATAGTAAATAACTATCACTTTTTATCAATAACAAAAGATTTAGCTCAAATTTGCTATGCAGTTTTGCAATTATAAAGTTCCAAATTTTGAAGAAAAACTGTGTATGGTTTTGCATTTTCAGTTTATATATATATATATATATATATATAAATATACCGATTGGGAATCGAACCGGAGTCAAACTATCAAACTATCAAACTAAAACTCAAACATACTCATAACCATCGGGCTAAATATTGGTTAATCTTACAACTTTAAATTTTTAATGAATAAAACTATAAAACAATTACAGTAATTCAATAACTAAGACAAAATTTAAAATGTGAACAAATATATACTTCGTGTTCAAATTAAATGTTCTACCTTCATATTTTATTTGTTTTTGAATTTTTTTTTTTTAAATTGTTATTGATTAACTCACAGTATTGTCCTTTCCAATTTTATTTTGTAAATTTTGACAAATTATAAATGTCAAATCATTCAGCCAGATAATGTGTAGGTATCAAAAGAAGTGTTTTCCAGTTATTTTGTCCGTAAATTATTTATCTGTCGATTCAACTTTCTTTTCTTCTAAAATATTATAATTCAATTTTTTTTAAAAAGAAGCTTTCAATTATTGATTTGCCGACAAAATAATTGAAAGGTACAAATTTGTGTGTTTTTAAATAGTAGTTATTTTTATTTAAAATTTTTTTTTTAACAATAATCAAGACCATTAAAATTAATATAGCTTTATATTTTGTTTATGTTTTTAAGGTTAAAATATTATGATCCCAAGATTCTGAATTTGTTTCATTTTGGTTCTAGATTTTGTTCATAAATTTTGAAATTTGTTTCATTTATATTCTTTAACTTCCAAATTTTAATTTTTATAAAAAAAAAAAAAATTAAAGCTGGTCATAAAAAAATTATATTTTATTTTTAAAAAGTAGGAAAGTATTTACATTTTATATTTGTTTGTATTAAATTTATTAAAATTTATGAATTAATTTCATTAATATTTTTTTATTTTAATTTCATTAATATTTACTTGTATTAAAATGATTTAACATTATTAAAATAATTTCAATCAATATTAATTTCAAATTTATCATATTTTCAATTTTATACATTATAAATGTAGAGATTAAAACTTTATATTTAAAAATCTTCATATCAAAGGATTTGGTTTCTAAAATAGCACACAATCAGGCTTTGTCTTTAATTTAGTCTTTTACAGTTTTGCTACCCTCTCAAAAAAAAAAATCTTCATATCAAATGAAAAAAACTTTTAAAATTTTGAAATTAAAATTGAGCATTTAAAATTTTAAAAATAAAATGGAACAAATTTCAAAGAAAAATTACATTTTAACTTATTTTATATTTCTTTCAACTTCTTTTAAAACGGAAGTATAAAAAATAGTTTTAAAAATAATCTTAAATTTTAATGATGTATATGTTTTACTAAAAAAATCATTATAAGAAAATATCAAATAATGTTTTTAATGATTAAAAAGGAAAACGTAAAGATCTATTGATATCATTTACAACTTAATAACAAAAAAACGGTTGTAATTTAAAAAAAAATATATATATATATATATATATATATATATATTATTATTTTACATTTTAACATTGAATATGTGTAAAAGGAATTTTACATGAACCAATATCATCTATTTATTTATCTCATAATACAGTAGGTAGCTACCGCTAGTGTTTTGTTTTTAGCCACACAGAAGGGATCATAGGATAAAAATGTTGATTAGATGGCAAAGTGAATTTAGATGCTTTTTGTTGGAACACTTGTATCTTTTATATGATAGAGAATATTGATTTTTGGAGGGAATTCTCTCCATATTATGAACTGTGTTTTGAAAGGGTTTGATTTGGTGATTTATGAATAAATTCAAATTAAAAATAGAAAATTAAAAAAAAAACTATTACTCTTAGGGTTGTTTGTTTGTTGAATTTATGGAGGATTTAAAATGAGTGTTTACTAATTATTCCTAAAAAACCTACGTCCAAACCAGTTATTATTGTAACTATTCAAGACAATTCTTTATTTTTACTACTAAAAATAACTCTTCATGTTTAATAATTCATTTTTTATCATTCATTTATAATTACTCAAAATAATTCTTTATTCCTAACAACTCATTAGTAATCATTCATTTTTATCTAGTCAAAATAATTCATTTTTAACCACTCATTTCTAAACATTTTGTTTTTTAAATACTCTAAATATTTATTCATTTTAAATTTACATCCAAGTAAGTTATTTTCTTTAACTATTTTATAAAAAAAAAATCACATTCAAAGAATTTTTTTTACTACAACTCCTAATTTTTAACTACTTAAAATAAAATTTTAAAATAATTGCTCAAACTAACTTTTATCTAAACCGCATCCAAATGGCTCTTTATTCTTCATTGACGTATTGAATCTTATTTAATAATCTCAATATCTCAACCTACCTTCTCAAAAGAAAAGAAAAAAAAAATCTCAACCTACCCTATTTATGTTTATACATAATATAATATAAACTGACATTTTACCTGTTTTAGAATATGGTCCTACTTAACCTACTTAGTAAAATTTGCATAACTTTTGTTTCTTATGATCAATTAAACTAACCTTTATCCCACACCAACAACATTTGTTTAAACTATAGATTATTTTGGTCAAAACTAAGGTCAGCATCTCTCCTTTCAAAGGAAAATATATGTAAATTTTAGTATCATAACAAAAATGACAAATCTCAAGCTGGTTGTAGAAAAGCAAAGGCTGTTTCTCTTGCACTCTTCATCTCCTTATTCACACATATTTAGTAAAGTTTTTCTTTCATCCTTCATTTATTTCACTTAAATTTTAGGGGTTGTTTGGCTTGTAAAGGGAAGAGAATAGTGCAATAAATTTTAGTGAGCAGGGAAATAAAAGGAATGAATATGATATTTTATGTAATTATATCTTTTTTTTATAGATATTAATATCATTTCAATATAATACTATATATATATAATTTTTCCTTATGGATAAAATTCATTTCATTTATGATTAATATGAAAAGTTTAAATTATTTATATTTTGATCATTAAAATAATTAAATAGAAAAAATTAAACTATTCAAATAATTAAATTTGGTGATTGATATAAGAACAATCAAAAGTATAAATCATTATAAATTATTTATATAAAAATAATTACATTTGATAATTTAAATCAAGATAAATTACAATCAAATGAAAACTTATTTAGATTAAAAGAATTGTATCTTGTTAAAAATTCCATTTATATATAAGTATATATTTTTTGAAAATATATATATTTAGAAAATTAGTTTGATGAATAATGAAGTCAATTTTTACTGATATATACTTTTAAATACATAAATAATGTTATGGGTGAAATTCGTGGTTAATACCTAATGAAACTCACCAACTCAATTACAAGAGGTTAGACCCAAAACGGGCTCGGCCCAAGAAAGGATATTTTCCTAAATTAGAAATATTCACCTAAAAGAATATTTCTATAATTATAATTTATTTTTACCAAAAGTGGTCATCTACCCGCCTCCTATATATTCGTAAGCCAATTAGTCATGAGGTAACCTAATTCTAAACCCTAGAAACAATTCCTCTACACTTTTGAACCTCGACTGACTTAGGCATCGGAGGCTACGTGGCTCACACCACACCGGTGTCCATTGATTATTGTTTATTTTGCAGGTATTCGTCCCAACGAAATACAAATTCACCCGTTGATCCCGGAGACCAAATTTTGGCATCAACAGTTGGCGCCGTCTGTGGGGACGAGTTCGTGCTTTACCAAAAAACAACAATAATTTTTTGACGCCACACTTCACTATTGAAGATGAGTATGGGTCATAATAACCACTTGCCAAAATTTCAATCAAATGAGGAGTGTGCTCCTAAGAGGATAGCCAGGCAAAAAAATACTCCAAATATAGGGCACGACACATGTGCGAAGGAGTGACACCGGCTGCAGCAGAAGCTCGATGACCGAAAGGTAATTGCATTTTTTTTTCATAAAAAGTTTCGAGCAAGTTCTGTATTTCGACGTTATCTCATTAACCAACCGTTGGATCAAGCCGAAATTTTAATATGATGTTTGAAACTCAAAGCTCTTTATTCTGAACGGTGGAGATGGAGTTTAGACTTTCCTAAAGTATGATTCAAGAGTACCAGTGAAAACTAGAGCAGGAAAAGTGGTTCCGCGCAGGTTTAGTATTCCGGCGTTTCGATTTAATTAACCGTCAGATCGAGTTAAAATTTTAATATGTTGTTTCCAACACAAATATCTTCAATCTGAACGGTGGAGATTGCGCGTTGAGCTTTCTACAAGAATATTCTAAAATATAAATAGAGGAGCGTAAGAGCAGAAAAAGTGGTTCCGCTCAGGTTTAGTATTCTAGCGTTTTTTATTTAATGAACCGTCGGATGGAGTGGAAATTTTAATATGTTGTTTATAACACAAATATCTTCAATCTGAACGGTGGAGATTGCGTCTTGAGCTTTCTTCAAGAATATTCTAAAATATGAATAGAGCAGCCGTAAGAACAGAAAGAGTGGTTCCGCCCAGGTTTAGTATTTCAACGTTTGCGAATTAATGAACCGTCGGATCGACTTGAAATTTTAATATATTGTTTCCAACACAAATAGCTTTAATATGAACGGTGGAGATTATGTTTTGGAGCTTTCTATAATAAGGTTCAAGAACACAAGCGAAGAAAAATAGAGGGGCGTAAGAGCAGAAAAAGAGTTCCGCCCAGGTTTAGTACTTCGACGTTTTCGAATCAATGAACCGTCTGATCAACGTGAAAGTTTTCTTCTTTGTTCTCACCATAAATATCTTCATTATGAACGGTGGAGATTGCGTTTTGAGCTTTTTACATCAACATTCGAGAACAAGAATAAAGCTGCATAAGAATAGAAAACAAAGGGTTCCGCCCAGGTTTGGTATTTTGGAGTTTTCAAATGAACCAACAGTTGGATCGAGCCGAAATTTCTAAACGTTGTTCGCAACACAAAGAGTATCAATTTGAACGGTGGAGATTGAGTTCAGAATTTTGAAACATTCTAAACTAGATTCAAGTACACAAGTAAAGAAAGATAGGGTTGCACGATAGATTGAAAAAGTTGGGTGCCACAAAGTCCTTAAGGCACCTATGACACAAGCAAGTCCCATGCACCCAACGACACGCCTCAAAGCCCTAGAGCTCATAAAACAATGAAGGCTCCCGAGCTCTAAATACGCAGTCTAGTTTCAAGACTCAGAAGATAATCTCAGTCTCAACACGATACTGAGAAGTTGAAGCCTAAGCATGAGCATCCAGTAGTACAAGTTGGATAAGGCTAAGTATGAGCTATTCAGTACTACATAATGGAAAAAGGCTAAATGCAAGCTATCTACTATATAAGTTGGATAAGGCTAAGTGCGAGCTATCAAATAGCAAGAGTTGGATAAGGCTAAGTATGAGCTATCCAGTGCTACAGAATTGATAAGGCTAGTGCGAGCTATCCAATTCTACAAGTAAAATCAGGCTAAGTGCGAGCTATCAAATAGCAAGAGTTGGATAAGGCTAAGTATGAGCTATCCATGCTATAGAATTGATAAGGCTAGTGCGAGCTATCCAATTCTACAAGTAAAATCAGGCTAAGTGCGAGCTATCAAATAGCAAGAGTTGGATAAGGCTAAGTATGAGCTATCCATGCTACAGAATTGATAAGGCTAGTGCGAGCTATCCAATTCTACAAGTAAAATCAGGCTAAGTGCGAGCTATCAAATAACAAGAGTTGGATAAGGCTAAGTATGAGCTATCCATGCTACAGAATTGATAAGGCTAGTGCAAACTATCAAATAGTACACGAGCTATCCAGGATAAGGCTAGGTACGAACTATCCATGATAAGGTTAGGTACCAACTATCGGTGCTACAAATTGGAAACACTTTTAGGAGATTATTAAATCTAAAAAATGTCCCAATTATAGAAAATATTTTTAGGAGATTATTCAATTAATCCCAAAAATATAAAATTATGGAAAACATTTTAGGAGGTTATTAAATCTCAAAAGTGTCCCATTATAGAAAACATTTTTAGGAGATTATTCATTTAATCCCAAAAATGTAAAATTATAGAAAACACTTTTAGAGGATTATTAAATCTCAAAAGTGTCCAAATTATGGAAAGCCTAGATTAATGAACCTACTCTTGAAATTTTGACTAAATATTTTGTCTAAACTCAAGAGTGGGGGCAACTGTTATGGGTGAAATTCGTGGTTAATACCTAATGAAACTCACCAACTCAATTACAAGAGGTTAGACCCAAAACAGGCTCGGCCCAAGAAAGGATATTTTCCTAAATTAGAAATATTCACCTAAAAGGAATATTTCTATAATTATAATTTATTTTTACCAAAAGTGGCCACCTACCCGCCTTCTATATATTCGTAAGCCAATTAGTCATGAGGTAACCTAATTCTAAACCCTAGAAACAATTCCTCTACACTTTTGAACCTCGACTGACTTAGGCATCGGAGGCTACGTGGCTCACACCACACTGGTGTCCATTGATTATTGTTTGTTTTGCAGGTATTCGTCCCAACGAAATACAAATTCACCGTTGATCCCGGAGACCAAATTTTGGCATCAACAAATAATTTAAATATTATTAAAAGAACATTGTAAGTCCTACCTAATAAATATTGCATTTTAAAGAAAGAGATACTGATAAATAATTTAAGGTTTAATGGAATGATGGTTTGAGAAAACTTTCAACTCCTAAAATGATGAATCATCAAACACGTTCAAAGTCCCACTACTTTCATTTAATAATAATAATAATAATAAATCTATATTTCTTGACAAACCACGTCAGTCAACCAACCTCAAGCAATCCAATACAATCTTTCTCCAACAAGGAGCCAACATCAGGAGAAGATCTGTAAAGACCCGACCCAAAAAGGGCTCTAAATAGGCCTTTACCCCAATGCATGCATTCAAAGTAAAGGAAAATATGCAAATAATTTTCGGATTCCCAATTAAAACAAAACAATCAAGGTTCAATCGAAATAAAGATAGTTTCTTTGAAACACGTCCCTGTCTCCAAGCACCTGTTTCAAGGCAAATACATTTCCAAAAATTACACTCTGATCAGAGATTTCTTAAAACATTTGAAACATCCTCAAATTCAATAAAGCAGGAATCCACGAAAACATTCAGAAAACATCCTAGGGCTCCGTGCCCGACTACATGCATTCAGGGGAAAATAAAAAGACAAGAGTCATAGAAATAAAAGTCGAGAGGCGACAAGCAGTTCCCATGATCACGGCTCCTCCTTCACCATCCTGTCTCGCACCTTGGTTACCTGTGGAAAACCACAAAATAAGGGTGAGTAACGAATTACTCAAGTAAGAATCCCCAACCGGGGTACAATACGATGCACATGGTCATCTAGATGAGTGTATGCAAGCTATGAATATAAACACGAATAGAGCACATAGCTTAAGTCCACACTTGGACCTCGGATGCCAACTCAGTGGTCTTAGTCGGAGATAAATCACCACACAATACGCCCTATACGAGAAACGAGTCCCGGCCTCACCGTCTTCATCGTCGATACGAAAGGTGCACTAGCTCAAGATCCCGAGGAGCTCTCCGGTCCGGCGCTGTTGTAATGAGCGTAAGCGCGCACCGCGTGCTACTGCGAACTATGGGGGTGCCGGTCTAGTGGCAAGTCGCCCATGTCCGATCACCACGCCTAACTAAATCTCCGGATCGGTGTCACCGACATAGGGGTGTGAGACACGGACACGTGAACTATGTCACTGAACCACCGCACTTTGAGGCTAAGGAATCGGTCGTGGTAGGCTTACACCAGAAGCCGCCCTTGCCCTATCGGTGGCAATCAAGGGCTACGCCGAACACGCCGAGGACGTGCCGATCGCCGGGACGAGGCAATGCCAAGTCATCATCCCGACCATTGGGGCATTTAACGATGCGCTCTGAAGAGGACCGGCCGAAAGGGGCACTAAATGGGCCCTTACCCCAATGCATGCATTCAAAGTAAAGGACATTTAAGCAGACATGATTTCGGATTCCAATTAAAACAAAACATTCAAAATAACCCCTTTAAAAACTAGACATTTCCTGAAACTCGTCCCTGTTTCCAAGCACTGTTCGAGGATAAATACATTTCCAAAGTTTACTCGATCGAGATTTACTAAAAGCCATTCAAAAACACATTCGGATACAACATTTGGAATCCACAAATATTTACAAACATCCTAGGGCTCCGTGCCCGGCTACATGCATTCAGGGGAAAATAAAACCCAAAGAGTCATAATACAAAAATCAGAGTTGGAAGACTGGGCCCCATGATCACAGCTCCTCCTTCTTGCATCATCTGTCGCGACTTTTCGGTTACTGTGGAAAAACCACAATAATAAGGGTGAGCAACGAATCGCTCAAGAAGAATCCCCAACCGGGGTACAATACGATATACATGGTCATCTCGATGAGCGTATGCAAGCTATGAATATAAACACAGAATAGAGCACATAGCTTAGCCCACACTTGGGCCTCGGATGCCAACTCGGTGGCTTAGTCGGAATAAAATCATCACATGATCCAATACATAAGTCGCCTATACGAGAAACAAGTCCCGGCCTCACCGCTCTCATCGTCGACGAAAGGTACACGGCTCACAATCCCGAGGAGCTCTCGATCGGGCGCCAGAATGAGCGTAAGCATGCACCGCGTGCTACTGCAGACTATGGGGTTGTTGTGGTCTCGAAGGCAAGCCGCCCATATCAAATCACCACGCCTAACTAAATCTTTGGATCGGTGTCAGCGACATAGGGGTGTGAGACTCGACACGTAAACTATGTCACTGAACCACCGCACTGGGGCCAAGAAAGCGGTCGTGGTAGGCTTACACCAGAAGCCGTCCTTGCCTTAACAGTGGCAATCGGGGGCTCCGCCAAACATGCCGAGGACATGCCGGCCGCCGGGACGAGGCAATGCCAAGTCATCATCCCGACCATTGGGGCATTTAACGACCGCCACCCTCACCCAAGATTGCGGGGCCTACCGCTCGGGTTAGCAAATCCCTCACGGGGTCCGGGGCGGAATGACTTGCTCGACGCCCCCGCCATGGATGCAAGGTTCTTTATGCATCAGGCCCGGATGATGCTATCTACCTGCAATTCTAACCTGCCCTAGCAAACAGCAAACAATTCCATAAAATCCAATACGTGCTCAATAAGAATACAACGAGCCTAGCATGCTACTACGAAGCAAGGAACAGATACGAGCATGCCAGAAAGGAACAACCTAGCATGGATTAACATGAGAATTAACCAAGAAATCATGCTAACCGGGAATTCAGATTGAAGCACCTAGCTACACATGTCAATAATCACAAACAAGCAATCAATCAACAATCACATATAATATCGCAGGGTCCACACAACCCCGGTAAGAAATCCTTACCTTGGTCGGGGACGGTTTGGCACGAAATCCTAAGTCGCGAACAATCTCGATCTAGCTACCGGGAGCCTATCAATCAACACAAAAATCACACAATAGGCCTAAATACAATAAAATAAATGAGGCTCAGCTCGGGAGCAACTCACGAGGCACGACGAACGCACGAACGAGCCGATTGCACGAACGGGGCAGCAACGGGGCTTGATGGGCGCGCTGGGGCGCAGAAATGGGCGAGCTGGCGCGGCTGGGGCGCGACGCTGGGCGCTGACGCTTATGTGCGACGAACGCGGGCGCGGCAGGGGCGCGGGCTGGCGCGGCGGCGCGACGCGCGACGCGTAGCCGGGCGAGGACGCGCGCGAGGACGAGGCGATCGATGGCGCGCGCGACTCGGCGAGCGCTCGCATCTGCGCGCGACGGCGCGAACGGGGCGAACAAAGAATCGGAGGAAACGAACTCGATTCCGGGCGATTGGAGAAGATTCGACGGCCGATTTATAGATGGATGAACTCCCCTACTCCAGCTGCACTAAAACCACCCAACGTTTCACCTCGACACGGCCGAAAAAATGGAAATCAAAAACAGGGGAAAGAAATGGAGAAATCGGAGGAGAAGAAGAAGAAGAGAGGAGAAAGGGAGGGAGAACTCACCGGGAGGGGATCGATCGGCCGAGGGAGAGCCGGCGAGCTGCTGGTCGGGGGGGGGAGGCCGGTCGGTGAGGAGAAACGCGAAGGAGAAGAAGAAAGGAAATGAGGGAGAAGGCTCTGGGCGAGTGCCTCTTAAACCAAAGCAGGGACAGACAAGCATACATAGAAGATGGCGCGTTTAGATTAACAAACGCGCGCGGAGGCTCGGCGGTGTGCCCTCGCCTAGCATGCGACACACGGCCTGGTTTGATTCTGCTCGCCGACGCGCTATTTAATTCCCTATTTATTTTGCTCCTTCCCAAGCCCAAACGCCTTCACCAAAAATCCCAAATCTTTTCAAATTGACTCATAATTATTCCGACAAATTTAATTTCAAAACCGGCCCTGTCGGCCCGACCCAAAATTACCAAAATGCCCCTGGGCCTCCCGGGAATACCGAGATGAAATTTTCCGGGCCGTTACAATACTCCCCCCTTACAAGACTTTCGTCCTCGAAAGTCACTTAAGATTGGAACAGCTCGGGATAATGCAATCTCATCTCATCCTCCCGCTCCCAAGTGGCTTCCTCTGAACTCTGACTCCTCCACTGAACCTTTACCAGCCGGATTTCACGATTACGCAGTGTCTTTGTCTCAAAGGCAAGAATTCCCACTGGCTTTTCCTCGAAGCTCAAATCCTCATTCAGCTGCAAGGGCTCAAAATCAACAATGTGCGACGGATCCGGCACGAACTGCCTCAACATCGATACATGAAATACACGTGCAACTGCGACAATGACGGAGGCAAGGCTAATCGATAAGCAACCTTGCCGATCCTCTCCAGGATTTCAAACGGACCAACAAAACGGGGACTCAGCTTTCCACGCTTGCCAAACCTCAAAACACCTCGCATCGGTGCGACCTTTAGGAATACATGCTGACCAACCTCAAACTCCAAATCCCGACGTCGAACATCGGCATAACTCTTACATGCGCTCGCTCGAGGTTTGTCAACATACGAGCTCTAATCTTCTCGTGACGGCACCATTGGTCAGCTGCAGCAACTCGGGACCCAAAACAAAAGCGGCGACCACCAACCTTTTCTCACGGCACTAGAGACTGCAGCATTTACCTTACCATGCTTCAACAGAACCTAAAAGAACTAGCAAGGAGGCGCTATCCGAGGCGATCTCATAAAATCCAACACCGGTTTCATTGCTAACCACGGAAACCCCAACTCACAACAAGCTCCAACGGATGCGGCTCAATCCTCCAAAATACCATCGGTCGAGAGGGTGAAAGCACTACAGAGAGGCGCACTCGGCTCATAAGCCCCTTAACCACGCTCGCCTAGAACAAACCTTTGTTGCCCCACCCGGTGACAACAACTCGACTGGCCCGACATGACTCTACTCCATAGAAATGGCAATCAGACACGAGACGAGGTGCGAGCTCTCACTCATCGAAACCAATCCTCCAAGAATCTAATCTCACACAACAACCTCAACTAACTGACAGCTCCCACCCGGAAAACTTACAATCCAACAACTTGAGTGCTACGGCCTCGGACGCTCAAACAACCACAAACTGCATAGCTATGCCAATCCACACAACTCTAGCTTGACTCAAATCACTGGTTGGACAAGTCAGCCTGCCAACAACCGGGCCCCAGAGGGCTCCTACCACCAAACTTACCTCCATGCAAGCAACGGAACGAAGCTTGCCTCAAATATGAAACACATCTCACAAGTCCAAATGATAGCACATACAGGCCTAACCCTCTAGCTTAGGCTCAATGCACCTTCCCACCGAAACTTCGCAACGAAACTCCACTACCTGGTTAATACCAACTACCAAGAACCAGAATACCAATAATGGCCGGCAGAGCACAAGCTACACTAACCAGCAAGGATCCCTCAAAATGCCAAGACCCTAGTCCAACCACAATGGTGCAACCTCATCCACAACTGATACAAGGGGTTCTTCAACTACAGAGGTGCAACAACTTCCATGCCAACACACAAAACCTTAACCAACTAGGCCAAACACTCATAGGAGGCAAAACAACTCTTATTGCAACTTCCAGAACACCACTCAAGAGTCCGCTTAACTGGACAAACAACTGCTTTCAGGTGGCCAACAGACTTTCCACCTACTAGCACTGCTACCGCCAAGTCCAAGACCAAGGGATAATCCGACAACTCCAAAAAAAGAAACAGATCCTTACAAGTAGACATCCGAAGGACAGGGAGCTCCACAAATGCTCGCTAACTTGCTCAGCTAAGCACAACATCCAATTCTCTCACTGAGGCAACAACAGGGGGTCCACCACAGTCTGGACCGCCGACCACGAACAAGCAAAGACTCGCCTCCAACACCAAATGAGGGCACTCTCAAACTCTGGGAACATGAGAGACATCCTACAGGGCAAGCCACTTACCCACGAACAAGGCTAACTCCTTGGCAACTCGAAAACCACACCTTGGCCAACATCAAACACCAACTTGCCACCACACAGGAACCAAATCCGAACTTTACTCCAAACAAACTCTGGCTTGCTAGCCCACCAAAACTGCCAGCAACTCACCCGAGGCTACAAACTACTCGACTGCGGCTTGCTAACTAAACTTACTACTGGTCCTGGTGAGCTCTGGTGAGGCTCTCCACAACTAGGGTTCTTCGACAACCCTCGACACACACCTTGCCGTCTAACGGCCTACAACCAATTGCTGAACAAACAAAAACTCCATTTTCTAGCAACACATCCATCTTTGGCCAACTCCAACTCCTTGGAAACCAAGAGGACCCAAACGCTATCGAATGCGTCATCCTCCTACTCAAACATCAACCACAACATAACTCCTACCCAAGTAAGGATCCGAACAACTCTCACCATCATGACGATCGGCCAAGAAGATCCGCCAACCTAGCTTAGGTCCATTTAACAATCTCACTTAAGCAACAACTCGCTACCACGAGCATGGTATCCTTACCACCTCACTAAGCCTTACAACATCCACTTGGAGTCCAACTTTTCCAAAAAGCGAGCACCGGATCCCCAAAGCAAACCCTACATGGATCTGACTCTCTCGCACAGAACGAACCACACAAAACACACTTGTGTGCACAACTCCCAACCTTCATTTAGCGATCCAAGTCTAACAAATGCTTTTCCCAAAAGCCACACTAGCTCCTAGCAGAGATACAGCCAGTCAACGGAACACCCAAAGTTCCATCTCCACACGATGCTCGAAGCTGTGGCAACCTTGCTCCACCAAAGCATAACCACGACAAACCAAACTTACTTTATACCAAGCCTCTACCAAGGGTGCTTATCCATAAGGCATCCAACTCCTCTCACAAGGCATCTTACTTACCTCGTAGACATCCAACTCATGGTCCCTCAACTGGACCCAACTTGCTTCTATGATGTTCAACTCTCCAGAGGTTTAGGCACTCGAAGGTAGTTGACCGCACTACCAACCACAAGGATCTCTTGGCCTTAACACTAGCGTGAGATGCACGCGCACTAACACTTACCAACCGCCAACCTGCTTGACTTACTCAACCTCTAGTAACACTGGGAGAAGGCTCCGGCTCCTCTCGAACATCCTTTCGCTTGAAGTCTTTCGATTACCACTGAACTAGCCCTTTTTGCACGACCTACACAGGTGCAACTACCATAAATGGATCCAAGGCTAAAGGAGTACGCTAAACTCCGAACGGCATAGAACCATCTGCTAAGCCCATGCCAAACTCAGGCCTGAACCAGATTTAATGCCAAAGTGGCACACCAACCAATGCACCTCAAGTGCCACTACTACCAAATCCACATCTTACTACAACGGGGCCAACAAGGTCACAACCTCAAGTGACACGAACTCTGGCTCGGCATACAAGGGCTCAACTCCAACAACCATGCCTAAGGCATCTCATCAAGTCAAGGCTCACGACCTACTCTTGCATCTCCACATGATGCTCAACAAACTCTCGCCGGCTCTATCAACATGCAAAGAACTAGCCCTACTCTAGAGCTTACTAAAAGAAGAGTGTTCAATTCTATCACACCACCGAGGAAACCACCAACGGATCCGGTCCGTAAGGAACACTACTTCTGCGCACCCTTAACTACTGTGGTTCCGCCATCGGCAACAACAACCACACTTCACGTAAAACACAAAGATGCCTCATCAACCTCCTCGAAGGCTACCGACTTTGTAACCACTCTGGGCAACCAAATAATCTAACAAGGCTCAAGATCAAAGACTTGAGCTACCTGAAGCTAGCCCACACGGGGACCTGCTCCCCCAACATCCACATCAAGACAACCACGCTACCTTCTCTTTTGGAGTGGCATTCCAAGGCAAAGCACCTCCACCCTCTCACTAGAGGAAAACCATCAATTGGGCACGCGGTTGGCCTATGGGAGTCCAATCTCTACCTCCTCCGAACGATGTCCCTGGGGCATCCGAACCTACCGGATACCACAACAAGCCACAACATACATCGCACATCGCGGGAAGTTGGCATGATGGTGCTCTAAACCCAAACCAATAACGAGTTAGAACTCGCTTCGTCTCCGCTCCACAACACTACACAAGGCATACACTAGATGATGTGTATTGTAAATTCTTAACCCTTTTTAAACAACAAATAGTAAACTTAGGCGTACCTGATGACTGTCGGAGTGCTAGTGATCATGGGAAAACGACCTACAACAACAGGTCATACTACAGAATTTATGACTCTAAGCTTTGATACCAACTGTAAGGGACCGACCCGAAAGGGGCACTAAATGGGCCCTTACCCCAATGCATGCATTCAAAGTAAAGGACATTTAAACAGACATGATTTCGGATTCCAATTAAAACAAAACATTCAAAATAACCCCTTTAAAAACTAGACATTTCCCCTGAAACCTGTCCCTGTTTCCAAGCACCTGTTCCAGGATAAATACATTTCCAAAGTTTACTCTGATCAGAGATTTACTAAAAGCCATTCAAAAACCTGTTCAGATACAACATGATGGAATCCACAAATATTTACAAACATCCTAGGGCTCCGTGCCCGGCTACATGCATTCAGGGGAAAATAAAACCCAAAGAGTCATAATACAAAAATCAGAGTTGGAAGACTGGGCCCCATGATCACAGCTCCTCCTTCAGCATCCCGTCGCAAGACTTCGGTTACTGTGGAAAAACCACAATAATAAGGGTGAGCAACGAATCGCTCAGTAAGAATCCCCAACCGGGGTACAATACGATATACATGGTCATCTCGATGAGCGTATGCAAGCTATGAATATAAACACAGAATAGAGCACATAGCTTAGCCCACACTTGGGCCTCGGATGCCAACTCGGTGGCTTAGTCCGGAATAAAATCATCACTGATCCAATACATAAGTCGCCCTATACGAGAAACAAGTCCCGGCCCACTGCTCTCATCGTCGACGAAAGGTACACTCGCTCACAATCCCGAGGAGCTCTCGATCGATCGTATTTGTAATGAGCGTAAGCATGCACCGCGTGCTCTGCAGAACTATGGGGTTGCTGTGGTCCAAGGCAAAGCCGCCCATATCCATCACCACGCCTAACTAAATCTTTGGATCGGTGTCACCGACATAGGGGTGTGAGACTGGACACGTAAACTATGTCGGCTGAACCACCGCACTGGGGCCAAGAAACGGTCGTGGTAGGCTTACACCAGAAGCCGTCCTTGCCTTAACAGTGGCAATCGGGGGCCACCGCCAAACATGCCGAGGACATGCCGGCCGCCGGACGAGGCAATGCCAAGTCATCATCCCGACCATTGGGGCATTTAACGATCGCCACCCTCACCCAAGATTGCGGGGCCTACCGCTCGGGTTAGCAAATCCTCACGCGGGGTCCAGGGCGGAATGACTTGCTCGACGTCCCCGCCATGGATGCAAGGTTCTTTATGCATCGGGCCGGATGATGCTATCTACACCGCAATTCTAACCCGCGCCTAGCAAACAAACAATTCCATAAAATCCAATACGTGCTCAATAAGAATACAACGAGCCTAGCATGCTACTACGAAGCAAGGAATGCAGATACGAGCATGCCGAGAAAGGAACAACCTAGCATGGATTAACATGAGAATTAACCAAGAAATCATGCTAACCGGAATTCAGATTGAAGCACCTAGCTACACATGTCAATAATCACAAACAAGCAATCAATCAACAATCACATATAATATCGCAGGTCCACACAACCCCGGTAAGAAATCCTTACCTTGGTCGGGGACGGTTTGGCACGAAATCCTAAGTCGCGAACAATCTCGATCTAGAAGCACGGAGCCTATCAATCAACACAAAAATCACACAATAGGCCTAAATACAATAAAATAAATGAGGCTCGGCTCGGGAGCAACTCACGAGGCACGCATTTAACGCGACGAACGAGCCGATTGCACGAACGGGCAAAGAACGGGGTTTGATGGGCGCGCTGGGCGCAGAAATGGGCGAGCTGGCGTCTTTGGGCGCGCGACGCTGGGCGCGCGACGCGCACGACGAACCTTGGCGAAGCGAGGCGCGCGCGGCGGGCGCGGGCGATGCGACGCGACGCGAAGCTGGCGCGAGGCGCGCGCGAGGACGAGGCGATGCGCGCGCGCGGCTCGGCGGAGCGCGCTCTGCGCGCGCGCGGCGGCCAGGCAGGGCGAACAGAGAATCGGAGGAAACGAACTCGATTCCGGGCGATTGGAGAAGATTCGACGGCCGATTTATAGATGGATGAACTCCCTACTCCACCGCACTAAAACCACCCAACGTTTCACCTCGACACTACTAAAAAAATGGAAATCAAAAACAGGGAAAGAAATGGAGAAATCGGAGGAGAAGAAGAAGAAGAGAGGAGAAAGGGAGGGAGAACTCACCGGAGGGGATCGATCGGCCGAGGGAGAGCCGGCGAGCTGGCTGGTCGGCGAGGGGAGGCCTGGTCGGTGAGGAGAAACGCGAAGGAGAAGAAGAAAGGAAATGAGGGAGAAGGGCTCGGGCGAAGCTGCCTCTTAAACCAAAACAGGGATGACAAGCATACATAGAAGATGGCGCGTTTAGATTAACAAACGCGCGGAGGCTCGGCAGGTCGTGCCTCTCGCCTAGCATGCGACACGGCCCTGGTTTGATTCCTGCTCGACGCGCTATTTAATTCCCTATTTATTTTTGCTCCTTCCCAAGCCCAAACGCCTTCACCAAAAATCCCAAATCTTTTCAAATTGACTCATAATTATTCCGACAAATTTAATTTCAAAACTGGCCCTGTCGGCCCGACCCAAAATTACCAAAATGCCCCTGGGCCTCCCGGGAAGACCGAGATGAAATTTTCCGGGCCGTTACACTGCCACCCTCACCTAAGATTGTAGGGCCTACAGGTCGGGTTAGCTAAACCCTAACGGGGTCCAGGGACAGAGAACTGTCTCGACGTCCCTGCCATGGATGCAAGATACTTTATGCATCAGGCCCGGATGATGCTACCTACGAATTCTAACTCGCCTTAACAATCAAAGCAACAATCCAATACGTGCTCAAAAGAATACAGCAGACCTAGCATGGTACTACGGAACAA
The DNA here is from genome assembly GCA_036507275.1 of Sicyos edulis. Lineage (NCBI taxonomy): Eukaryota > Viridiplantae > Streptophyta > Magnoliopsida > Cucurbitales > Cucurbitaceae > Sicyos > Sicyos edulis. Next base: position 10,305,599 of record CM071851.1, read on the forward strand.
GAATGAATATGAGCAAGCCAGAACGGAACAACCTAGCATGGACTAACATGAAAGAACAACATACGAAGTCATGCCAGTCAGGAATTCAGAACAGAGCACCTAAACTACACATGCTGATAATCACAAACAAACATACAACATCAATCACATAGAACATCGCAGGTCCACACAACTCCCAGAAGAAATCCTTACCGCCGGGAGGCAACTACACACAAAATCCTAAGTCGCGATCGATCCCGAGCTAGCTACCGAGAACCTAACAAAAACAATGATAATCACACTCTAAAGGCTTAAATATAATAAAATAAATAGGGCTCGGCTCGGGAGCAACTCACGCGATGCGCGGACGACACGCGGACGGGCAGGCGCAAAGACGGCGGGGCGCGCATCGGGCGCGGATGGGCGCTGATGGGCGGAAAATGGGCGACACTGGCGCTGCGCGCGCAGACGGACAGCGCTGGGCGCGGATGGTGCGCTAGGCGCGACGCGCTGGGACGGCACGCGACGCGGCACGGCGCAGACGCGCGAGGGGCGCGCGGGCGCGACGCGACGACGGCGCGGCCGCTGCGACGCGCGACGCGAGCTCGGCCGGGCGATGGCGAGGCACCGGCGCGCGCGGCGAAGCGGTGTGATGCGGCGGCGACGCGACGCGACGGACACGCTGGATCGGTGCCGCGACGCTTTGCTTGGCGGCCGCGACGGCTCGGGCGCTGGCTGCGTCTTCTTTGGCGCTGGCGCTCTGGCGGCTCGCGCGCTGGCTGGGCGCTGGGCCGCTGGGTGCGATCTGGCTGGCCGCTCGACCGGCTGCTCGGCTGGGTCGCTTGGCTGGCGGAACGACGCCTTCGGGCGCGAGAGGAAGAAAATCACGGCAAGGGGCTTGGGAGAGAAGAGGGTTGGGCGGCCATGGAGTTTTGGGGAAGAAAACACAAAACCTAATTTCTTTTCATTTAACCAAATGCACAAAACTCCAAAGATCCAAGGGTAACTAAGATATGACGCGGAAAGAGTAACAAGAGCTCTCCATAGCTCAACTGGCACGCATCCTCACAGGCTTTCCTGGAGACCCGGGTTCGAATCCCAGCTGCAACACAAATTCCTTTATTTTTTCTTTTGCATCTACCCATGCTCAAACCAAACCACAAAGCCTCAAAAACCTTCATAAATCCATCCAATAATTTTAGCAACTGGAAAAAGACATAAACGACCCTGACGGCCCGACCAAATTACCAAAATACCCCGAGGGCATACCTGGAAGACTGGGATGAAAACCTGGGCCGTTACAAGATCCCTCCTCCAAAAAATAATGTTACCCTCCATCTAAGGAGCTATTTGTTTGACTTATTTAGGTAGTATTTGGGTTATGAGTTATATTGAATAGTTAAAAATTGAAAGTTGTGTTAAAAACTCGTTTGGATGTAGTTTTTGGGTAGAGAAGTTAGAGTCAAAATTTTGTTTGGATGTAGATTTAAAAATGAGTAGTTATTTTTAGTAGTTAAAAAAAAATGGTTAAAAATGAGTTATTTTGATTGATTTGAAATGAAAGATTAAAAATAAGTGGTTAGAAATGATTGAGTAGTTATAAATGAATGATTAAAAATGAATGGTTAGAAATGAGAGTTATTTTTAAAAGTAAAAATGAGAAAGAGTTAATAAAAACTCGTTTGGATGTAGATTTTCGAGGAGGAGTTAATAAATCCTAAAACTAACTCCTACCTAAATATGCCAAACAAATAGACCCTAAGAGGTACAATGAAAATAACAAAAAAAGTTTGAATTGTCTAACTTGGAAAGCAAATCAGCCACCATATTGTACAACGCCTACTACAATGGGACATAGAAGCAATCCATAACGCCACCAAGTACCATCTAATATAAAAAACATTGTTGATAAATTCAAAATGATCAACCGAAACATCGGAAATAGATTTTTTCACCTCTAAAGCATCAGCCTCAACAAAAATAGGGGGAATCATTGGAATATTAGCTTCATAGATGAACTTAGGACAATTTCTTATCGCCAAACCCTCCAGGAACTTTGCAGATAAGTTCCAAATGCTTGCACGCCAGCCAACCACCTTTGGAATGCCCTGCCAATCACGAACAATCCAGCCAATGCCACCTTCCCCAAGGGAAGAATTGAAAGAACCATCAGTGTTTAAACTTCCAACACCTTTTAGGCGGAGCCCTCCACTTTTTGACCACACCAACCTTGCTTTTTGTTTTCCCCTCCTGAAAAAAGAATACCATGAGCATTAATATTCTTGTTGATCAAAGTAAAAAGATTATGAAACTCTTTTCCACATTTATCATTAATAACCATATTCCTAAAGTTTCATAAACTCTAGATAGTAATAATCACCTTGAAACACTCATATTTCGCAATCTTAGAACTTAACTGTTCCCAAACCTCATGTAATAACCCATTTTTGGAGTTTAATAAAGAGTCATGACCTTTTTTTGAGATTTAATTCCAAGGAAGGGGCAAGTTCGTCTTTTAACCTCTATTATTTAAAGAAAATTCCAGATCCCAAGGGTTGTCAATTCACTATAGCACAACACTGTTCACTCGGGAGCAACGCCGTCGTTGCTAGTTCGGCTGTATCCGTTGCGTGGGTTCGAAGGAAGCAGCGTCGAGGTGTGAAGGTCTCGGTCAGTGGCGTCATTTCGGCGTGTCGTCTGTGGTTCAGAGCTTCATTCGCGTGGGTACAAGCTTGCAGCACAACCGTGGGTCGTCGCCGCTTACAGTCCGTTCAATCCAAGAGTGGCGCATCGTCGTCACATTGCAGTCTTGGTCGATTGGGGTTGCGTCGCGCTGTCGTGCAGCGTGTAAATAGTCTGTCACGCGTCTGTTCAGTTCGTCGTGTGGTTGCAAGTCCAAGCTCGCCGTCGCGGGTTGAGGGGAGTAGTGTAGCAGCTGCTTGGGTTCCATCCGGCCAAGCTCGCTATCACGCGTGGGGTGCTGACATGGGAGTTTTATCGCCGGAGAGTGGTTCTTCGCTAGTTGCAGCTCACCGGAATCGTTCGTGGTCGCTGGCGCTGGGCTGTTGTGCTGACGTCGCCGCAAGCGAGGTTGAGCGCCGCAGCCGCCATTGGAGCTAAGGTGAGCTCTTCCTCTTTCTTTTGGTTTTAGGTTTCACCAAATGGAAAAGATGGAGTGTGCTTGGTTTAAGTTTAAAGTTATTTAAATGAGGAATAAGGTTTGTTTGGTTCTTGGCTTAAGTTATTTAAGTTAGGGATAAGGGTTGTTTGTTTATAAGTATAAGGCTATCTAAATAAAGAATAAGTTGTGTTTGGTTTGGTGCTTAAAGTCATTTAGAAGGTGGATTAGGCTATTTAAGTTGGGTTTAAGGTTATTCAAATGTGGTTTAAGGGCTGTTTGTTTGCAGGTTTAGGACTATTCAAGTGGTGAATTGAAGCTGTTTGTTTCTTGGGTTATGAGTATTCAAGTAATGGATTAATGTTGTTTGGCTACTAGTTTAAAGTTAGTTAAAGTGTGGATTATGCTTGTTTGGTTTACGACTTAAAACCATTCAAGTAGTGATTTATGCTTGTTTGGCTAGTGCTTTAAAATCATTCAAGTAATGGAGTAAAGGTGTTTGGTTCGAGGTTTAAATACTTTTAAGTGTGGGTTGATGGACGATTGGGTTGCAGGTTAAATGACAAATAATTGACCCATTGACTTTATGTTGACCATATTTGACCCAAGCTATTCTTCGTTCATCGAGCCGAGGTTGTGCGACGCGTTTACCCACCGGGTGTCTCTATGACACGTTTTTCGAGGTTCTTCTCGATTTGATAAATTTGATATTCTGGATCCGGTTTTGATGATCTAAGGTGATAGTTTTGATCGGTTTATTCGTTTCAGAGCTGGTTGGAGTTTCTAGTGGATTCATGGAGAGCTGTTAGTGGATTGGCCAAGGTAAGGCACCCGTTACCCCTTCTCAAGGACCTGTGGTTAATACATGTGTCGGTTTACTTGCATTAGTTTATTTGTGTGGTTGTAGCGTGACCATGTGCATTGTATGCTGCTTTGATTGCATCGAGAGCATATACATTCATGTGTTGTCTCTTGTATGACTAGTGATGTATGATTCATGTATGTCTGCCTGATATGGTCGAGTTGCACGTGGTTGCATCTTTGTCTCTTTATGAACTTGCATATTTGTCCTTGTATGGACTGTCCTAAGATGGACTTATGTTTGATGCACGACTTGATGCCTCGTTTGGACCCAAACGAGTCATGAAAGAGAAGACTAGTAGGTGAGTGTGGACGATGATGTTCGGGCTCACACTCTAGCTTGAGGTGATATTCTCTCGCTTCGCAGGACTTCCGTGGATGGTCGGCCGGCAAGGCTCACGGCCCTGGATGGTTTCTACTAGTAGCCTAGGCTCTTTCCAGGTAGGTGGTATGGGCCTGATATGGTTCCTTGGTGATTGGTGTGGCCCCACCTCTCGTCGTGAGTACAAGGCCTGGGGCCAACAGGTTACTCGACTCACCGGTTCCCTCTAGAGTAGGATGCCAGATTGCTCTCGAGTCAGAGGACTCCTATGAGCTTTTGGTCTTGGGGTCTACGACCTTTAGACCGCTATGGGTGGTGCTCGTCATGGACGAGGTTTCTTGATTGAGCGCCCAGGAGCTTGGGTTTTGTATACGCTTCGGTTATGTTGGTGATCATACTTGTTTTATGAAGTTTGTATTCTTGTGCATGTCTGTCCCCGAGCTTGGGAAGCCTTACTGAGTTTGCGAAAACTCACCCTTTCCACTACGGAATCCCCACAGGTACTACTAGACTGTACCGAGATGGATGATCGACGGAGCTGGAGATGACCATGGGACCTGCTACATTACTTTGTGTAGAGTCTTTTTAATCTATCCCTTCTGCATGAACTATTTAAAGGCATGGTAAATTGTACATATTTACTCGAGCTTTTATGTTTTGACTCTTGGGTACCCAATGACACTTTGATCGAATTTTATGGTTTTTATAAACTTGATTCTTTAATGGATTTCAATAACATTGTTTTACAAGATTTAATTATGCATGCCCTAAGTGTCGAACGTTGTTTTCATGCATTTAGAGTTAAAGACTCAGGTTCAGACCCTGGTTTGGGTCGGGTCCTTACAGTTGGTATTATAGCTTAGAGTCATAGATTCTGTAGACTTGCTTACATCGTAAGCTGTTGTGTTTGGTCCCCATGGTCTTCAGCTGCTAATCGACATCAGGTATTCTAGTAGGGAGGTTAAGGTTTTGTAACCTGTTTAGTATGATCAGCTATGTTGCATTGCATTGCATTTCTATTGCATTATGTCACTTACTTGCTAGCTAGAGTTTATGGAGGGGACTGAGATGTCCATGAGACTGTTGTACAGTATTGAGATACCTAGTAAAGTTACTAGAAGTGATGTCAAAAGTTCAAGAGTCGTTGAGTAGTGCAAGCTTTTAAGCTCAAAAGGTGCACAAATTTTGAGGTGTAGTCTAGAGTTGAGCAGTAGAGACATCCAGTATTGCTGACAATTGCTATAGTTGCAAGAGTTGGGCTGGAAGCTGAGACGTTGACTGCATGCATGTTAATTAGCAGTTGAAAGATGCTTTTCTGATCGGGCAAGATGTTGCTCAGGCGTCTACATCAGTTACAGATGCACATGTTAGGCGCAGTGATGGGAATTGTGGAACTTTCAAAGATCTTAGAAGAGTTTAGGAAGTGTGATCCGTACCACTTTGTTGGACTATTTAAACTCTTTTTAGTAGCCAATGTGTGGTTGTAACTGTTCGAGATGATCTTCAACCACCAAGTTTGCCCAAAGGAGCAGAAGATTCAACGTGATGTTCACTTGAGAGTTCGAAACAAAGGTCTGACGATGGTCTGTGGTGATTTTGACCTAGAGGATTCGACCGTTTCAGAGTTGATTGGCCTTAGAAAGTTTTTCTCGGTTGGCTTGCCAAATGTTGATAAGTAGAGGGTGTTAGTTCAATTCCCCTACTTTCAAGAGGGGAATGACACAGTGTCAGTTTATGAGATAAACTAATTGGACTTGCAAGTTTTGCCAAGGAGCTTACTCATGTTGTTGGCAAGAGAGAAAGTTTGAGACTACTAGATTATTTGGGTATAGGAGTCAGCAACATGGTTAAAGACTAGATAAGTTTAAGGTCAAGTCCAGTTAGCGGGTTGTGATTGTGGAATCGTCAGATGTCACCCATGGTTGCCTATGAGTGAGTCAGATTTCAGTCCTTGTTTGGGGTGATTCTCAAGGAACCATGTTGTGATTTCTGGCAGCGTAAGGAAGTATTCTCCAGGCATCTCAGAAAAGTTAAGCTGTTAACTAAAATGCAGGAAGTAATAGAGAGTCTCTTGTCGATTTCGACCTAGAAGGTGAAGAAGCAGTTAGTTAAGAAGTGTGGGCTTTCTTACCTCAGTATTAGAAGTATAAAGTTTTGAGTGGGCTGCCATTTCAGCTCCAGTTGTGATAAAGTTTGTCGATGTGTTTCTAGAGGATCTGGCAAGATTACCTCCGCCCCGAGCAGTGTTCTTCAAGTTGAGTTTGAGTTAGGGAGTGACCCCATCTCAAGGGTTTTGTTTGTGATGACCCCGATAGGGTTAAAAGAACTTGAAGGTTTAGTTGCAGGAGTTGTTTGATAGTGACTTCGTCCGTCCTAGTGTGTCATTGTGGAAGCACATGTGTTGTTTCTTAAGGAGAAGGATGGACCTATGAGTTTTATGTTGGCCACGAAAAACTTGTTAAGGTAACAGTTAAGATCAGATACTCGTTCCATCAACTTCAGAGTGTCGTAGTGTTTACCAAGATTGTTTTGTTATGGTTCCCATCAATTGAGGATCATGGAAGAGGACATCTCTAAGAAATCTTTTATATTTTATTTTGATCACTAGTATTTCTTAGTGATGCTGTTCGATTTGTCGATTGTCGTACAATGGTTATGGGCATGATGGATAGAGCGTTCAGAATTGCTGAGCAAGTATATGTTCACACATGAACGGTATCTTGGTTTCTAAGTTACAGTCAGATCATGAGAAGTTGACATGAGTTGTTAGCACTTCGGAAAAATGGCTTTTTTTGCTAAGTATTGAAGTGAGAGCTTTGGTTGGACTCACTGGCCTTCTTTATGGCCATGTGGTTCTTGTCAAGAAATTTCAGTGGATATTTTGTGACCAATGCAGTGAGCAGTTAGACCAGGTTGACATCAGTTGTAAAGGACCAATACACACTTCGCCCGAGAGGGTCGAACGTTGTGTGATCAGTTGAGTGTGAGACCGACTCAGTATTTTGGGAAGATGTTTGATTTGAGCACCGTTGGTCAGTACCTGAGAGGCCAGATTTAGTATGGCTTGCAGTAAAGCTTCTGAAAGGGTTTGTGTTGTGCTCTTGCTGAGAAAGAAGAGTGTGTTAGCATGTGGGTCCAGACACCTTAAGTTGTATGAGCAGATCTTTGGTTCATGTTTTGGCAGTTAGCAACTGTGGTGCGTGCTTAGGGATCCTAGAGGCATTGCTTGTTCAAAGAGAGTTCAGTTATTTGTGAACCATAAGAGTCATGAGTTTTCTTCACCCAGAAAAGTTGAATTTGAGTTATTGCTGGTGGTTGAGGCATATAGAGAGTGGTTGCAAGATTCTTTACCACCCTGGTAAAACTCTTGTGGTGGCTCTGACATGGAGTAGAGAAGTTTATTTTCAGTGGCATTTATTGTTTCTCTATTTTATTGTGGCCATAGTTCGACCGAGGAGAGTGGTGTTGATTGAAAAGTTTTAGCTCAGTTGGTTCAGATATCAGCGTAGTTGTTTCTGGGCCGAGTTTTGCAGCGAGTCAGTTGTATGCCAAATTGCAGCCGGGAAAGTACATTGAGATGTCTGTTGCTTCTGTTATGAGTGGCAATTCAGTTAGAGACTCTGCATGTTTGTTGATGTTGAAATCAGACCTGAGTTCTTGTTAGAGGCATATAGTTCGTTGTTTGCTTGGCACCCCGAGGGTACCAAGATGTATGGAGATCTGAGGGAGTTTTCTAGTTATCATTTATCAGTCCTTTGTCTAGTTAGCACCATTTGAGGCTTGCATGGAAAAATGTAGATCACTTGTCATTTGAGACGAAGTTGTAGAAAGAAAGTTGTTGAGGCCTGAGTTGTTGTAGTTGATCAGTGAGACTGTTCATGAGATCTTTGCTACAATGCTAAAGTTCGTGGTTGTCAGAAAAGTTGTGCACACGTTCATCGCAGAGACATAGAATTTGAGATTAGCAGCCTTGTGTTCCAATAGTGGCATCGATGCGGGGAATGCAGAGATTTGATAATAGAAGAGAGCTGAGTTTCAATTATTTTCTCTTTGTGATGCTAGAGTGAGTTGTATAGTAGTTATGCATGTGTTGTTGGCTGTAGTGAATTTTGCGTTCCATGTTTGATGCTTCGCCAGTAGGTGTCAAGCTTGTTTCATGTTGATTGTGGGCATTTGGAGTTAAAGGAGGATCTGTCTTTTGAAGACAAACTTGTACAGTTTTGGATTGAGATCGTGAAGTACTGAGAATTTTGAGTTTGTTCTTGTTAAAGCGTGAGGAGGTTTTACACTCTCGTTGTTTTAGGTTATTTGAGCCTTAGTCAACTTCCGAGGATGAAAGTTTTCTAAGGGGGGAATATTGTAATAACCCTTTTTTGGAGTTTAATAAAGAGTCATGACCTTTTTTTGAGATTTAATTCCAAGGAAGAGGCAAGTTCGTCTTTTAACCTCTATTATTTAAAGAAAATTCCAGATCCCAAGGGTTGTCAATTCACTGTAGCACCGCACTGTTCACTCAGAAGCAATGTCGTCATCTTCGTTGCTGGTTCGGCTGTGTCCATTGCGTGGGTTCGAAGGAAGCAGCGTCGAGGTGTGAAGGTCTCGGTCAGTCGCGTCGTTTCGGCATGTCGTCCGTGGTTCAGAGCTTCATTCTCGTGGGTACAAACTCACAGCGCAGTCGTGGGTCGTCGACGCTTGCAGTCCGTTCAAGCCAGGAGTCGCGCATCGTCGTCACATTGCAGTCTTGGTCGATTGAGGTTGCGTCGCACCGTCGTGCAGCGTGTGAGTAGTCTGTCGCGCGTGGGTTCAGTCCGTCGTGTGGTTGCAATTCCAAGCTCTCCGTCGCGGGTTGAGGGGAGTAATGTAGCAACTGCTTGGGTTCCATCCGGCCAAGCTCGCGGTCACAACAATAGAGGAAGACATTTTTCTAACTCATTCAAAGTACACTCAAGAATTGCTCAACATGCAAGACTTGTCTCATGTCAAATCAAGTCTCACATTTACGAGTAAACATCTATTTGTTTCATGTGTAGGGAAGTTTTTTTTTTTTTTTTAACAATTATCAGAGTATTTTTTTTGTTAAATCATTTTTATAAGTGCCTTCAATTTTTTAAAATTTGTTTAAAAAACTAAAGTGAAAAAATTGCATAAAAATGTTAAATTTCATATAATTGACTTATTTTCAACATGTTAAAATATCACTATAATTAAACAATGTTAAACAAAACCACTATAGTGAAAATATCAAATAATTTTATCAACATACTAGTAACCTTAGCTAGGGTTTTGTTTTTAGCCTCACAAAATGGATCATTCATAAATTTCCCATTTCCCATATTTCAAGGTAATAATGTTCAAACCTATTATTTTGTTTTTTTGTTCAGAGATTCCACATGCACTTATGCATACTAGTTCGGTTTTATAAGTATCATGTTAAACCTATTTAATTAATGAGAGTTATCTCAACTACCTTTTTTTACCCACCACTTTTATGGTATTTTTTATAATACAAAATAAATAAATATTGTATTTGTAAATACAATATGAATAAGGTAGAAAAAAAAAAAAAACCATTTCAATCATTGTATTCTTAAGAAATTTTTTTCTTTCTGAAGACAATTTTACGTTCACGTGTCACATAAATCATCTTTTCAACAAACAATTTCATTTTCTATTATTTTTTTCAGTCCATCTGAATCATTCCAATATTATTTTTTTCTATTATTGTTTTTCTCTTTTTTTCCCTTCATTTTATTTTGGAGGGTTGATCTTCCACCGTGTTCTACCCTCAATTGGTGTTCCTCTCTTCCCAATTCATGCTAACATCATCACAATTGGCGTTCCACTTTCCAATAATGAGTAGAATATTATTATTTTATATTATTTTTTTTCCTTTTCTTCCTTATGTTGTTCATGTTGGACCTTCCGATCAAAACATCCCATTGAGAAAATTTATTAGATATATGTGAATAACTATTTTATTTTTCGTTTTTTGTTCATGAAATTTAAGCCTACAACAATTATCTTCCTATAGTTTTTTCCTTATTTGGATATCTATATCTTATCTATATTTTAATAAACAAAACCAAATTTTGTAAACAAAAAAAAGTAGCTTCCAAAAACTCTATGTTTTTGAAATTTGGGTAGTATTCTCTTACTTTCTTAAAGAAAGATGGATACATTATAAAAAAGATAGAGCACATAGTAGAAAATTTGAATAGAAATATGCATAAATTTCATAAATAAAAAAAAAATGGTTATCAAGATCTTTCAATTTTATGATTTCGAGATTTATTTTTTAGTGTATAAATAATTCCTAAAAAAATCAAGCCAATTTTGAAAATCATTTATTGATTTAATACCAATATTCAGCATCCAGCTTCTTTCAGAGACCACCTCGGAACCTGCAAACACACACCATCAAAACAGTGCCAGTAAATCCACTTATCCAACCGATACAATCTGATTTGGGATTTGGGCACTAACTTAGAATTTAGTTACGTAATTTGGTAATACATATGGTTTGGAGATTATGATATTAATTTAGAATTTAATCATGCAATTTGATCCACTTAATTTAATTCTTTAGGCTCGATAACCATTTCGTTTTTCATTTTTTGTTTATAATTTTTCATTTTTAATTTTCAAAAATAAAGACGTGTATATTTGATAACTCATTTTACTTTTACTTTTTTTAAAATGAAAAACCATAAAACACGTGTGATAACTGTTTTTTGTTTTCAATTATCACATTTTACTTGAACTTTTTTAGTTTTTTGCTATTTATTCTTGTTGTTTTCATACTTTTTTTAAAACAAATACAAAAACTTGTTTTTAAAAGCTACTTTTTTTTAGTTTTTAGAATTTCTTTAATGTTTTAAAAATATTTTTTTAAAAAAACCAAAATTGGTTATCAAACAAACCTATTTTTAAAAAAGTAAAAACAAAAACCAAAAACCAAAAACAAAAAATGAAATGATTATCAAACGGGGTCTTAGTAATCAATCATCCACAAATTAATTTCATCATACTTATCTATCCATGAATAAATGGTATTAGATGTGTTCTTCTTAATTATAAATGTAGGTAAATTTTAAAGTATTTTCATCTAAAGTCATTGATATTATATTATAAATATTCCTAATTAACTATAATTTCTATTTTTTAAAAAGTGATTACTTTTGTAATTATTTTCTACATTTGACTAATCTTGCAAATTGCCCTTTTTTATTTTGATGTCAATGTAAGTTTTTTCATTTTTTCATTTTTTTTAGTTCTACAATAATTATGGATGAAGGATTCAAACTCATGAATTTTTAGTCATATATTGATATCCCTCAGCCATGGCTAGCAAAGACTATTGTAATTAAAATTTCACATAAACTACATTAAATCAATAATTTTCAACTTATTTTTATCAATGCTCACACATGTGACATATAAATATAGTTAACAAGAACATTAGTTCAGCGACATCAACTTATTTTTATCCATGACCTCATGATCATTATATATATAATGATCATGAGGTCATGGATTCAAATTCTCTCACTCCCAATTATTGTAACTACAAAAAAAAATGTTAATTAATTTTTATGATCTCATAAATACTAAATTTAATTTTAGAAACTATATAATCTAAATTTTAACTATCTGGATCTAAACTTATAATTTAATCTAGATAAAGATACATTTTTAGTTTCTAAATTTTGGATGTAATTTTTATTTAGGATTTGAAAATTAAACATTTTACTAATTGGGTCATTGGCTTAATCGTTTCAGGGTTTGGTTGTAAACCAGTTCGAGCTCGATGATCAGTATTTGTACTCCCAATTAGTACTCAAATAAATTAAACATTTTTATCATTTGAATCCAGTCAAACATTTTGTTACCAATACTGAAAGATAAAAAATTGCACAAAAAATTAAAGACAAAAAATGTTTTTATTTAATGTATTTACATTTTACGACAGGGAGTAAAATAGTTAAAATAAAAAAAAAATAAAAAAAGAACGAATAAGAAAAGGACACGTAAAGATACGTTTTAAGGTTGGTGATCGATGAGTGACCGGCTCAAAGCTGAGAGACGAGAATCCCACAGCCCATTTACACAGACGCAGGCGCGTGGGCTGTAAAAGATAAGAATATCACAAACTTGACGAATGAAGGAGGGGCGTGCAAGAGACGCGCCGGAAAGCGCGTGAAGGGAAGGAAGAGAAAAAAAGCAGGCTGTTTTTATATAAAACAAGAAGAAGAGAGAACCCTAAAGCTGAGTTTTGATTTCAATTTGTGGGGTGTGGAGATAAGAAATGTGGTGTTGTGGCAGCTAGAAGCTGAGGTTTCCAATCCCACAAAAGCCCCCCCTTTTTTTTGTTGGTAATTTGAGTGTTTGGGGGGTTTGGATCTAAAGCTCAACAAAGAGAGATCTGGAAAATGGGGAGAGGAAGAGTGGAGCTGAAGAGAATAGAGAACAAAATAAACAGGCAGGTCACATTTGCAAAGAGAAGAAATGGGCTCTTGAAGAAGGCTTATGAGCTTTCTGTGCTTTGTGAGGCTGAAGTGGCTCTCATCATCTTCTCCAACCGTGGCAAGCTCTATGAGTTTTGTAGCTCTTCCAAGTAATTCCCTTTTTTTCTTTCTAGGGTTTCCATTTTTTTCTCAAATATACCAAAACCCCATTTGGATTTTTTATTGCCTTTCTATATACATGGATACATGGATCTCAATTATTATGATTTTTTAATATTAAAGTTTTTATTTTTCTGCATATGGTAATCGATTTTCATGTGGGTATTTGGTCCCTAAATTTTGATCTAAATCAAAGCGGGTACTTTATCCACAAATTTGAATCTCACCCAAGTGGGTAATCGTAAGCTAAGTAATTCGTGGTTTTGAGATGCTCATATTTTCTAATACTGATCTTCTGGGCAGGGTCTGTGTAAGCTAATCAACTTAATTATTATGAGGTTTAAACTATTATATTATTCTAATTGGAACGAGGGCGTGCATTAAAAGAAATAAGAGTGCACCTGAAAGTGATTCAAAAATAGAAACTTCTGACAAAGAAAAGAGAAAAGAGAAATTTAATTATGGTTTGTGTGTTGTAAAATTGATAAGTCATGTCATGTCGTTTCGTAGCATGCTCCAAACGCTAGAAAGGTACCAGAAATGCAGTTATGGAGCGGTGGAGGTTGCCAAACCAGCCAAAGAGCTCGAGGTCACACATCAATTCCCCATTTAATTATTGTTATAAGCTAAGATTTTTTTCATTAATTTATGTTTCTTTGGTTTATTTATATTTGCAGAGTAGCTATAGAGAATACTTGAAGGTGAAGGCTAGGTACGAGTCTCTACAAAGAACTCAGAGGTAACTATTTTGAGGATCATCTTTCGTTTTGGATTTATTATAATTATTTTCATGTTAATTAATGAGATTGACAAGTAATATATAAAAGTATAACGACTTGTGTTGCATTTTAGTAGTTGTGTTTTTGCTCACAAAACAATGTTTTTTAGGCACACAATTAAATTTTTTGTTGGATTCAAATTTCGAACTTTTCTTTTTCATATCGGTGAGTCTTCGGGTTAGCTCAGAACATTTTGATTATTCTCAGACAACTTTCATAACCATTTACGTTAAAAATAAACACTAGAAGGAGGACTTGAATCTCCACAGCCATACACTCTAACCAACTGAACTATTCCAGCTTTTGTTTTTTTCTTTAATTATAGTTTATTTCTCAATAAATTTATTTCATAAGCCCAAATTGTTATTTTTGGAAAAAAAAAATACTATTGGTATGTATGTAAGGTACATATCACAGACCCAAGTTGTTAGCTAATTGTTTTGAAAATTAAACCAGCCTTACAACTACTATTTTACTAGTGTTTTTTTTTCTTCAACTTTCTACCCATATTTAAATAACCAAATTTTGCTTCTTTTATTTATTTATTTATTTTTTGCTTTCTTTTTAAAAAAATGTTCAATTTTCAGGAAATTTGAAAGCAAAATTTTATAACTATTAAAGGATACCCTAGGTTTCTGTCTTTAAATACTTAAACTTTTTTTCTTATTTCTTTCTTTCTAGTCTCATTTTGAAAATGAAAGTACTGATTTTCAAGATCATATTCAAAACGTTAAAGTTCAGTTTTTTTTTTCAACAACCATTAGTAAAGGGAGATTCAAATTTGTAACATACTGGTTACTGGTCAAAATGCCACTGAAGCTTGGCTTCTTTTGGCAATTCCATTAGATAAAATTGATTAAATCCATTTATGTTATTGATTATAGATCACCTTTTTTCCAACAGGGATACTAGTATCTTAATGCAAATCACCTTTAAGTCCTCTAATTTTGATGATACTAATAACTTAATCTTGTTTTGATGACCACTTGAATTTATTTTATTTTTAAATTTTAGTTTTGTTTTCTTGTTTTTTAGGGTTTAGGGTTTCATTCTCTAAGAAACTATTTGATTCTAACCATAATTTTTATATCAAAACAAGTTTCTCATAATTATGGTTTTTTTTTTGTAAGATTTCAATTTTTTATTTGGATTTTATAAACATAGGTAAAATATAGGTATCGAAATAAGAAGAATCATAGGTTGAAGTAGTTGTAAGCTTAATTTTAAAAAGCAAAATAGTTATCACACATAGTCTTAATGATTTTGCTTTTAAACTTTCGAACTTTAATTTGTAACAATTTGTTATCATACTTTTATTCAATAAATAAAGGGTTGGGAGATTTGAACTATATACCTGGTGGTTGTTATTATGTCAATTAAATTTTGTCCATTCTAACATTTAGTTATCATACTCTTAAGTTTATAACAATTTATTTCATGTAAGGGCTAAATAGACACCCTATTAGAATTAAATTGTCACTTCACTAAATTGTTAGAAATTTAATTTAAACTTTTGTTATTTTTTGCTTTTTAAATTCAACTACAATTTGGGAGTGAAGAATTAGAATAGGTAATTTTTCGGTTATCAAGTCATTAATGATGCTAATGGAGCTTTGCTTATTTTGGCTTGAACTTTAGTTATTCATTTTGCTTACCAGTTTTTTTTTTTCATCTTGTTTACTTTGAAGAACATTTGTGACCAAAGATTAAAAAGTCCATAAATAAGTTTTAAAAAGAACAACACATTTAAATATATGAAGAACGTTTTTCATATATACACTTACAGCAGTAATTGATTATTTTCTTATTTCAGACAATCTTTCTAAATTAATTTAGAATATAGGATGAGATTCATGGTTTTCTTTAATCATTACAAAGCTTCATTTCAAACTTCATCTAATTATAAGTAAATATATGACATCTCTAACCTAAAAGCTAATAGAAGGAAGAAAGCTTTTGGTAGTTTATCTTAATGAAGTGGTTCTGATTTCCTAAAAGAAGATATGTGGCAGGATAACCCCTGATATTTGTAGATTATCCTATATAATATGTATAATATCTTATTTTAAAATTGTTTTTTTGTCTTTATAAATTTTGGAGAAAAAATATTTATAGGGTATGTTAGACAACAAGAGATTACAGAAATGCGTGTCGCTTTATACTTTCATATTTAGTTTCAACAAAGATGAACATAGACATGCTGATATTTCACTTTCATTTCTTTTTAATTTAGTACCTTTGGTTATTGTTTTTTTTTTTTTGTTTTTTTTTTTTGATAATTAAGTTTATTTTCTCTCAATTATACTACAATTAATTTCTTTACTTTCACAAAAGTATTTGAAATCTTAACCATATTTCAAAAACAAAAGCTAGTTGTTCATTAATGTCTCTTTTGATAATTATAATTATCAAAAAGAGAAATTTAAAGATTTTTTTTCGTTAGATTTGTTTTTTTGCTGAGTGCTTACAAAATAAACTTTATGGGACTCTAATGAGATGAAAACAAACCACTTTGATATCTAATTCCATAACTATTAATGGAAGAGAACCGAGTGAATGTAAAGGAAAAAATAAAGGATGAATTCAACTTTAAAAGTACACACTATCAAAATATAAAAAGACCTTTAAGAAACTTCTTACCCTCCATATGGAAATAAAGAAAATTCGAAATTAGAAATAGATAAAGAAGAAAAATATGTCTTCTAGTTTGAAAAACACTATTCTTTTCGACTATAAATGATGGAATCTTCCATTTCGATAAATAAAAATGATAAACTTAAAAATGCGAATAGAAAAAAAAAAATATTGATAATATAAAAACGAATTAAGTTTTCAAATTCTAAGAGAATTCTTGCTTTGAGATCTAATTTGTACCTATGTTTTCAAAACAAAGCAAAGTTCTGAAAATTAAAAAAAAAAACATTTTTTGTTTTGTTTTTTTCTTTATTTTATAAAGAAATGTATGATTGTTCTATACCGTTTCTCTAATAAATCATTTGAGATCTTATCAATATTCCAGTATAAATAAGATGACAAAATAAAGAAACTCAGAAGTAGAAATATTTTTTCTAGGTCTAATTAAAAAAAAATCAGATGATTATCAAAAGGAGGGGGTTATTTTCATAAACTCTTTTTTTTTTTTGGAATTTGGGTTCGTACCCAAATGATTTTTAAGAAAAATGGAATCTAATAGAAAAGATGACGTATGGTGAGAAAGCAAAGATTTATATCAAATGGTGCCTTTTGATGTTCAGTTTAAATTAAATTCATTAAACCTAATATAAGTGCTTTGTGGTGGAATATTTGATTTGGGCCAAAAGCACAGTTTGTTATAAGACTCTTGAAATGCTGTTAATTTTATTGAATAGCAGTTTTATGCTAATAATCCAAAATCAAGATAGAGTAGTCTGAAGGAAAAATGTAGTTTTGAGCAATAACAAAAGAGGGTGGTGAAAGAATTAGGGTTTAAAAGTGGTTGTTTATTTGGTGTGATGACAGAAATCTTCTTGGTGAGGACTTGGGTCCATTGAACTCAAAAGAGCTTGAGCAGCTGGAACGTCAGCTTGAGTCTTCTTTGAAGCTTGTTAGGTCTACTAAGGTATGTGAACCCTAGCCACTATACTTATTCGAATTTGATAGTTTAAGGGTCGATTTATATGCGATATTTATGTCACTGTTTTTTTTTTCCGGTTTCTAACTTTTATAAATTGATGAGTGTTGGGAATACAAATAGTTCCATATTGATTAAATAGGGGGTAGATCATGAATATATAAAGGAGGACAATATTTTCATTGATATGAGAATTTTGTGTAAAACAAATAACAAATCCATGAGGGCTTGTACTCTAAGTGAATAATATCATATTAATATGGAGATTCTTTGAGATTTTTCGTTCCTTAACAATGAGCTTGATAACATTTTCTGGTTCATGATCCTCATTGATTTTCACAAGTTTTTATGTAATTGTATATGAGACCAGCATCCCATTTGATAGTATTTTCTGTTTTGGTTTTTTTGGGGAGGGGTTATGGTGAGTTCATCAGAAACAAAGCATGTTTTGAGTTGGTCTGATAAAAAACTATTTTGATGTTCATTTCTAGTTCCTTATTTTCTGTTTCATGAGAAACAATAGCTGTTACCAAATTATTGATTAACTTTTTCTTAAGTTTGCTCCTTGCATGTCCTTAATGAAGCTTAGTATCTTTCTTTAAAAAAAACTGTTACAAAATAAGCTTTAAGTGCTCTTCTTTTTCTAGTGAGGTTAGAGGGTTATGGGTGAGTTCATGATTAGCAAAGCATGTTTGAGTTTGTATGATAAATAATAGATTCATCTTTGGTTCTACTTCTAAATGATTATATTTTATTGAAATTTTGAGAAAATTATCATAATCTTTAGCCAAATTTTAGTAACTATGTAAAAGTAGAGAACTCTTAGTTCCCTTACTCATTTTTCAAAAAACATAAAATAAAGAACAAGAAACAAAAATAATATCTCAAGGGACCATAAAAGGTAAACCGTTTTAAGTTCATGTTTAGAAATTTAGCCTGAGGTTTATATAATGTGAAAAACAATATAGAAATAGGGATTTATGAACTAATTTTAATTTGTGTTAAATAAAATTTAGAACTAGTTCATTGTCAACATGGCTTTTAGTTCTTTGTTTTATACTTCAAAATTTGTTAAACATTAAGAAAATTGCTGTTATAATCTATTTGTTACCATAAATTGGATAAAAAACAATATGCCAAAGAAGTTCCAAATTGCAAGACTCTTTTGACATTTTCAAAGGTTTGTTTTCAAATTAACTTTTATTTTTTCTACAATTTTAGAATTAGTATTTACTTGCATAGAGCAACCTGAGATTTATAGATGGTATACTCTAATCTTTTCCCTTTCTTCATAGATTTAAAAGACTCTAATTCAAGCTATTACTCAAATACTTCCTTCATATAAATATTTTATTTTCATAGAAATTGGAGTATACATAATTTTTTGAAATAAAAAAAAACAATGTTTATTAAGGGAGTAGAATTATATATATATATATATATATATATATATATATATAAATGAAAAGGAAAGACACATATGTAAGTTTATTATACATGTGTTGTTCTTAACATTATTCATGTGTTTGTGCTCTGTCTATTCATTCTTATAAGACAATAACTTGAAGCTTCACTTTTGTACTTTAGAAATGGCTAACCAAAATCATGCATTTTACGTTACCACCTAGTTGCTCTGCTTCTAAATTAATACCCCATTAACTTACTTCCACCTTCTCTGGTTTTTAACCAATAGTTTTAAGGTTGTAAAGTAATTAAAGACACTGTTCTTTTTCAGCTATTTGTTTTATAAATATTTTCTACACAAGTGCATTTCGACTATTCTTATGAATTAACTACTTTTGCTCCATTTATTTAAAATAATTAATTCTAAGGTAGGTGGTTGTTATAGATTGAACTAAATAATCTTTAAAGTCTATTTGATAACCATTTAGTTTCGTTTTTGGTTTTTGAAATTTAAGCTTGAATTTTACTCAAATTCTGTATATATAGTTTCATCTCTCTTACCGAAGTAGGTAAATTACACTCAAATTTCATAAACCAAAACAAATCTTTATAAACTAATTTAACTCTCAAATTTGGTTTGGTTATTAAAAAAATAAATAAAATGTAGATATTAAAATAATGAAAACTATATGTTAGAGTACTAATTATAGACTTAAATTTTAAAAATAAAAAATAAAAAACTATGGTTTTCTTTGATAACTATTTGATTTTTTATTTTTTATTTGAAATTAAGTTTATTCATCTTTCCTTAAAAAAATATGTGAATGTTAACCAACATTCAAAAACAAAAACAAACTTTTGGAAGCTACTTTTCTTTTATTCCAAATTTTGATTTGGTTTTTACAAATATATGTGAGAAGTAGATATTCAAGTAAGAAAAACATATGGTAAAATAGTTGTTGTAAACATAAATTTCAAAAACCGAAAACAAAAAACTAAGCCTCCATTTGATAACCATTTTGTTTTTTGTTTATGAAATTTAAGTGTAAAATAACTACTTTACTATACATTTTTCCTTATTTGGATATCTACATCTTACCTATATTTTAATAAACAAAACCAAAATTTGGAAACAAAAAAAGTAACTTCCAAAAGTTTGTTTTTGTTTTTGAAATTTGATTAGTATTCACCTACTTTCTTATGAAAATATGGGTACATTATAGGAAAGATGGAGCACATGATAGTAAATTTCATAAACCAAAAACAAAAACACCAAATGATTATCAAACAGGACCTAAATGGCTATCAAACAGGACCTAAATGATAATCAAACCACTTTACTTATTCAAATTCTTCTTCACCACTAAACTAACCCATAATAGTTAAATTTTTTATAATTTTGATTCACTATTACAGGGATTTGTATGATTCCTTTGTATTATAGATCGAACCTATTTATTTGGGTAGCTAGTAAGTTTTAGTGGCTGTGCTGTTTTTTCTTTTTAATCGTCCTTTTTGTATTCTTTCATTTTTCCATTCTCAACAAAAATTAATTTAAAATAAGAGTAATACTTACCTACACATTCATATGTAGGTTATACTGTGTAGGTTGAGTATACTTATTGTCTATGTAACACAAATATTTACCATATATTAAAACACAAAATTAATAAAATATTGAAAAACTAAATAAATATGTGATAAAACTTGTGGGACATGAGCAACACATCCATGTGTAGGTAAGTATTATTCTTAAAATAATATACCAACAAGCTGTGAATTTGTGCTGAATAAATCCATAACTTAGAATAAGCAACAGTAGGTAAAATTGGCTTCTTATTTAAACACTTCTGAATGTATGTTTGAAAACCAAAATAAGTGTTTTCAGTTTCTTAGCTCATCATGTTTGTGAATAGTTAATTATCTTAAATTCTGAATAAATTTGGAACTGGAACTTGCAGACTCAGTACATGCTGGACCAGCTTTCTGATCTTCAGAACAAGGTATAGACTTTACTTGATATCAAAGTTTTAGTGGTGAATATATTCAAATCACTTTTTATTATGCAAAGTTTTTTCCTTTTTCATCAAGTACAGGAACATATGCTGGTTGAAACCAACAGAGCTCTGGCATTAAAGGTAACCAACATTTGAATAAGAAAAAAACTCAAAATTACTGTTTCAAATACATTGAAAAAAAGAGTTCTTGAGTAAAAATTGTTTTATAGCAAACTAATAAACTCTCTTTTTTTCTACCTTCAGAATTGGTTGATTGATCAAAAACATTTTTTCTTGTCCTTCTGCACATGTTTGAAAGTGATTTTGAAATAGATACAAAACCACTTTTAAATATGCCAGTAATCAGTTGACTTTACACTTTTTAATGCAACTTTATAGTTGATTTATTGAATTAAAACATATTTATGATGTGATTTTGACTATGAAAATATTGCTTTCTTATAGAATAAGAAACCCAATCTTGTTAAGATTCAAATATGTTAAAAGGAAAACAAAACATTATAATTAAAATCGTTATATTTATATATATATATATATGAAAGCTAATAGATCACCAATTCCCCTTTTTGTTTGTTTGGTATATGAATTTGGTTGATCAGTTGGAAGAAATAAGTTCAAGAAACAACATAAGGCTAACATGGGAAAATGGAGACCAAAGCATGTCTTATGGTCCACAAAATGCCCAAACTCAAGGCTTCTTTCAGCCCCTAGATTGCAACCCCACTTTGCAAATTGGGTCAGTTTTTATTTTCCATTATTCTTTTCCTATTTTTTTTTTTTTGGTAATTTACTTTTATTCTTTTGTGTTGGGTTTTAATCAGGTACTCTGCTGCAGTTTCAGATCAAATTACAGACAACAGTGCCCCAAATCATGGCCAACAAGTCCATGGCTTTCTCCCTGGTTGGATGCTTTGAGAAAAAAATAAGAGCCAAAACTACAATGTCTCTTTTCTACTTTTCTTGCTTTCCTTTTTTTTATTTGCACTATGCTACCAACACTTTGCTAAATTGTTAATAGGCATTATATTTTGCTTTATTCGACATTGTAAGAAAAACTCCAAATTTGTCTTGTGGTGCCATTGGGAAAGTGGACAAAACAAACTTGTTGCCCACAGATATGTTTGAAGGATTTGTATGGAGAACATGTCACATTTTAATGCATGTCTTAAAATTTGAAGACTTAGATTTTTGGACTGGGTTTTAATTTATATATTGGGATTGTTCATCCTTTTGGAAACATTTGAAAAGGAGATTGCTTGATTTGCTACCTGTTAGTTTAATTGATTGTTTAGGTAATGTATGCTACATAATAAATTCTAGCATCTTTGTTTTAATTTGTTGCATGTAAGATATATACTTATAATTTAAGAACTTTTATTTCTTCCAAGATAAAGTCGAATTAGCATTCAATTAGATGGAATGTATGGATATGTGAACGATGAAAACTAGATGATAATTTTTTTTTAAAATTTCGATTTTTTATTTTCTAAATGATAGTTTTTTAATTGTGCCTCTCACTTTTAGATATTTTTTGTTTTTTAAAACATATATTTTAGATTTTTACATTCTCGGCATAATCGTCTATTGATCCTTATAGAATCTCACGCCAGATTACCCTTCAACACTGAGTCGTTCCAACTAACGACGTTGCAACAACCTTATACTCTAGGTGCCACGCACGTATCACTGACCAAGCCTGACTTTGCCCGATGAAATATTTGCTCGCAACACAGAAATGTATGGTGGATATATAATAATTTTACAAGTTGCATATACAAAAATTACATCCGAATAGAAAGTTGTACATGGATGTATAGTACGAAAGTTCTAAGATATCCAATGTCTTCTTGTACAAAGCCGAATCTAAAAAATGCAAAATAATAACAATGAAAGAAGATAAGGATGTACAGTGATGTAGAATGGATTTTCAAGTAGCATGTATAACCACAATTGCATCTTAGCAAAAATTGTTCTAGTATACATGCAAATGAATAATGTTTTAGTTGAGAAGAATATGTGTGGTGGAATGTTGCTTAATTTTCTCAATCTTAGTATTATGTGTCTATACTTATGCATTTTCATCTGCCAACTACAATCGACGTAGATGGAAGGTCATGTACAGGTTTGTTGATTTTTTGTTTGTATTAAGTTGTAATTAAAATATTATTCTACCATTATTTTGCATTTACATTCCAAGGTGTAAGAGGATGTAAGCATCTAATAATGAACCTTGAAATAGTTTTTTCACTTTTTTTTAATTTAAATTTATTCATTTATTAATCTATCGATGATTTCCAAATTTGTGAATTAAAAATTGAAAGATTCTTTTAGGGGATTTTGCATGTATAACATAAAAGGTTAAAGTATTTTCATCTATAGCATAAAATCAAATTGAATTCTATCACTAATGATAAATTCATTTTATCACTAGTTGAGTTTTCTATTAGTGATAGAAATCCAAATTTAGTTCTATCACTAGTAAGTGATAGAAATGAATGTGCTATAAATGAATTATTTTAAAAAATCTGCTACAAATATAATACAAGAGATAGAATGTACTGCTAATGTTAAATTCTCATTCTTTTATCAATGATATTTGTTTCTTATTTTTTAAAACAAAAATTAAATTTGGCGGTTATTAGATAATCTAAACTTAAATAAGTAGATTTGATTTTTAGGTGGTTATTAAAAATATCTAAAATAAAATTAATTAAATCCTAAAAAAGTAATTAATTGCAAGGGTACAAGAGTCTATTATAATATATTAAATTATTTTAAAAATCTAGAGACATTTATTTTAACTCTCTATAGATATTTATTTAATAAGTTTGGTTAAGATAGTTATTTCCGTAGTTCACCCAATTAAGTTTGGGCTATATGATGCATCCGCCAAGCTCTATTGATGGCATTGAATTAGTCCTAATTCTAGGTCTTAAACGTTGAAATTGGGTGCAAAATTCCAAACATTTCATTTCAATGTGTCGTTTTCCATATTAAATTTGTAGTGTTGGAGTGTATATGTATATATAGTTTAAAGGAATGGAATGAAGTTGGGCTTCTATCAACCATTAAGGGGCTGTTTGGTGGAGGGGTTAACTTAATACAGATTAAGTTAACACCCTCCAATCCTCGTTTGGTGCAAGTATTAGAGTAATTGTAATCGGTATTAACTTAACTCGGATTTGTACAGTATTCAGTGTTGCAAATCTGAGTAAATCAAGCGAATTAGGCGTTCTCTCTCTTCTTTTCCGTTGTTTTTTTTTATTTCTCATTCGTGTTCTGATTCTCTCTTGCTTTATCTTCCGATTCATACTTCTAATCGGCCTTTCTTCTTCACTAATCTTACTCCATGTTTAATTTCACGTTTATTGACATCTAATTTGCTTAGGTTTTCTCAGATCTGAACCATTGTTGCCGATTTCACCCTGAGACTTGCCGCTGTGACTAAGACATTCGCAGTGAAAATGAGGCAATTGAAGAGCCACCTTGAATCACCGTCTTGACGTCTTCCACAAGTCGGGCTATTCAGCTCTGGTTCTATCAGTGATTCTCATTCCCACCAATTCCAGTGACATCAGATAGCGTTGTTTCTTCTTCGATTGAATCGAAACCCATTAATAAAACACTAACCAAATCAAAATTGACCACCCAAACGGAGTAGATCTTCAATTTTTCTATAAAACAAAAGCAAAAAAAGAAACCAATCACAACCTATACATCTAGAATTCAGCCCAAAACCAACCAATTTAAAGCCAAACCCAGATTTAGATGCCAAAAAAGAATGAACGGAAAATTGATCTATGCAATAGGGGAAAACTCCAAATAAACAAAAACATTCCAGACTTAATCTACGAATGAACGGAAAATATTTTTAAAAAAATGCAAACAGAAGAAGAAGAGAAGTTAGAATTGAAAGAATATCAAAGTGGCTGTAAGGAACTCAAAGTAATGGAAAAAATGTTCAAATAAACAAAACAATCCAAATTAGATAATCTGTAAAATAACAAAAAAAAAAAAGACAACAAAAGAGAGAATTTGAAGAAGATATAAAAATTGAAACAGAGTTTGTTTTTAGAAAGAGAAAGAGTACAGAGTTAGATAGGTAAAGAGATTGAAAGAAGGAGAAAAAAAAAGTAATAAAAATTACCAAAAAATTGAAAATGAAAATAGTAAAAGAAATGATAATAAAAACAATTACAATTATACAAGGTGCGTGGTCACACCAAATTGCATTACTCTTGTATATGCGCCAAGTATGACTCCACCTTTCTCTTTCTTTTTCTTTTTTTAATTTTCTTTTTCCTTTATTGCTTTTATTTATTTTCTTGTCTTTTATTATAAAATTATATACATATTTAGAAGAATGTATATGGTACATATTATAAAACCGAATTGTATATCTACCAAACTTTTTATTTTGATTTTCTTATTTATATAATATCAAATAGTTTTATGTGATTAATTGAAAATTTAGATAGAAAAAAATGGGTTGCATAATTTAAAAGGCTAATATTGATTTTATTTTGTATTTTATAATATATTTTTTCAATGGTGTATTTTAGAATTTTTAAACATCACTTTGCATGACTTCCTTTTATAGTGAATACACATGCCTTCATTCAACAATTTACATTTTTTAAATTAAAACAACACAAATTTAATAAAGGTGGAGTGAGTCCATTAAAAAGAAAAAAAAATATACATCATTGTTTTTTTTTTCGAGAATAAATATACATTATTTTTTAATATATTGATATTTTATATATCAAAAGATATATATTTTAATCTCTCAAATAAAGTTTTTAAAAAACAATAATTTAGATAAATAAAAAAATTATTTTAAAAATATAGTTGGGTGACAATATATTTTTTTTAAAAAAAACATCAATTTTGTTGTTAATGATCCAGTTTAATAATATTCTTAAAGATTTTGATTTATTATTATAAAATTTAAAATGGTTGATTTTATTTTTGAATTAAAACAAAATCTAAATTCTAACTATAAAAAAATGAAATTGTTATGTTATAATTTAGGGTGAACTAAAGTAATCAAATTGTTTTTTTTTATTTAAATTTGTTAAGTTTATACCCACAGTACAATTAAGTAATTAAATTTAAATAATTTTATATAATTTGGACGTCTTCCTAAATTTGTTGATATTGACATAAAACTTGTTATATTGTTTTTAAATTTATAGATTCAAACATATTAAACTTTACATTAATTTTAAATTTAATTATAGATTCAAATTAATGTCATTTTGTCAATTATCTATTGTCAAGGAAAAAAAATTGAAGGGTAGAGATATTTAAAAACAATATATGAAAAATGATAAATAAAAATTCAAGTTAACTTAATCCCTCCACCAAACAACAGCTTAACTTAATCCAGCTTAATTTAACATTTCCACCAAACACAGATTAACTTAATCCCTTAGCTTAACTTAATACCGACTAACTTAATCTTAATCCATGCACCAAACACGCCCTAAAAATCTAAAAATACCATTCTCAAAAAAAAAAAAAAAAAAAAAATCTAAAAATACCAATATTCTAATGGAGTGATTCCGTACAAACTTGTTCTCTTTCACTTTTTCCATACTTTTTCCATATTGGGCAAATCATTTTCAAGTCACATGTACAAAGTTGCATTTTACCTTTTCTTCTTGTAATTTATTTTAAAAAAAAGTTCATTTTCACTGGGGATAGGATTAGAAGAAGCTATGACCTTTTAATCATTATTTATTGGTCTTCTTTTACCATTTATTAAAATTTTGAATTCTTTTTATATTTTTTGAGAAATTCATTCAGCTATAATATATAACCAATTTGTAGAAGTTAAATGATATATCCTTTATATATATAAAATGATATCTAATTTTAATTAATGGTTAATTTGATATTTCATAAACATAAACTCTAGAAAAAAATTATATATTAATTGATATTATTTTTAAAGAAAAACATAAATGTTTAATGGCATAAGATTCAGAAATACTTTTAATTAAAAAATATTTGAGATTCAAATTCATAATCAACTTGTAATTATTTAATATATGATGTTATTAAAGTACTATTTTTTTTTCAGATTCAAAAGTACTTAAAGTTAATAAGTATACTTTTGAAAATATGTTCTTTAAGAATTGACTAATAATTAAAAAATATATTTTTTAAGAAAGATAAAACTATCGATAGAAAAAAAAAAGAGAAAACAAGTGTAATTTTTAAAATATAAAAACTCAAAATTAAATGATTATTTTATAAGGTTTCGATGTTTCAAAATATTTAAGCTATAAATTCATATTTATTAAAATAGTTATTATAAAACTTAAATTAAGTGATAACATTCACGTTAACGAGAAAGTAATTGGTATAACTATGTGTTGCATAACTAAGAAGTCACAAATTTGTCCCCAAGGTATGGTCCACTCAAGTTAAAAATTTGAGTTTTGAGAGTATGCTCTCCACAAGGTTTCAAGTTTGAGATTCAGGTGTGACATTACTCCTTCAATATCTCAAATTTAAATCTCACTATCATTTATTGTTCAACTAAACATAATAACATTCACATAAACGGGATTTACATAAATGAGGTGTAGCCACTTGAACAGAAGGACATGATACAACTCAACTATATAAGTGAGAAAAAATTCAATAAAAATCATGGTAGGGAATTACTGCCCCGATCCCCAAAAAAAAAAATACATATTTTTTTTGGAATGAGAATTAATTTTTGCGGCGGGGACGGAGAAGTCATTTCCCAACCTCACCCCGTCCCATGGACATCTCTAAACCTACAAAGAACGTAAATGGTTGACAAAGATATAACACTTTATCAAATCAATAAAATGTCATGAGTTCGAATTTCATTATGCCTTTCATTATTATTAGAACTAAAATAAAGATATCTAACCTACTTTTCCAATTGAACAAAAAAAATTTTTAATATAATTTTGGAGGTGAGAATATTTAATAGACATAATTAATTATTGTTAATATAAATTAGTTATTTCTAGTTCTTTAATATAAATTAGTTATTTTTCTAAAAAAGTTATTTCTAGTCATTTAATATAATAATTGTTATAATTATTACAACAATGATAATAATAATAATTATTAAAAAATATTATTATTCACTTTATATTTATGTAAAAAAATATCATCCCAAATATTGTAGAATAAAAAAAAACCACTCACACAATAGTTATTCACTTTATATTTATAGATTTTTTTTATTGATATTATTAAAATTGATGAAAATAAACGACTTTTTGATAAATTTGAGATGACTTTTGATATAAACTTGAGAAAGGTTTAACTCTTTTGATTTGATTTTAGTTAACTTTCTACAAATATATATAATTTAGGATATATCAAAATCCTAACAGATCTTATAACAAATCTTAATAATATCTAACAAATATCTCAAATGATATTTATTCCTAAATACCCTAAGTTTGAGCACACATGACCAACCTAAGTTATTGCATGTCATACACACGAATGCTACTTCTACCATTGATCTCATCGTTGAATTGAATGTACGACAATAAGATGCT
This sequence comes from Sicyos edulis, assembly GCA_036507275.1. Classification (NCBI taxonomy): domain Eukaryota; kingdom Viridiplantae; phylum Streptophyta; class Magnoliopsida; order Cucurbitales; family Cucurbitaceae; genus Sicyos; species Sicyos edulis. Next base: position 10,333,873 of record CM071851.1, read on the forward strand.
ACATTTATTGCACCACATGAATCGTGGAAATTTTACAAATCATCAAACTGTCGTCGATAACGCTGGTTAAATAAAATATATCGTTAATAAGATGCATTATTGCACCACACAAATCGTACGGATTTAAAAAATGATCAAACTATCATTGATCAAGCTGTCAAACAGAATATATAGCTAAGACAATGCAGTAGTGCTAAATCATCAAATTGTCACTGATCACGTGGCCGACCATAATATACCACAAAACAAGATGTTGAACACCACACATGTTGCACCACATGAATCACACATATTTATGAGTCGTTAAATTGTCGTCGACCATAATATACCGCAAATAAAATGTTGAAGATGCACCATAGGAATTTTACAAATCGTCAAATAACCATGTCTAAATAAATTTGAGAAGGTGTGATTGTGATATAAATATGAAAAATGCACAAATATATTTAATGCACGAAATATCAAATCGTGACATATGTCCTAAAAATCTTAATGATATCCTAACATATATTTAATAAATGTAAAACAATGAAATTAAAAGAAAGTAAAGAAAAGTATAGGAATATTAATTAGTATTTTATATATTGGTGTGAGTTTAATTATATATAAATAAATAAAAAAGTAAAAAGAGAAAAGAAAGGGAAGGGGAGAACGATAGTTAAGGCTTAAGAAGGGTGAAGTGGAAGTTAAAGAGAGATTGGGAGAACAACGTTGATTCACATCTATTTACAAAATCCCCACTTGAGTTTTTTCGTAGACAAAGGAAGGATTGAAGGAGAAACGTCGAGTGATAGGGGTTTGTGTAATCGATTTTCCAGCATCATTGAAGATACGGATTCATCACCAATTACCAATAACAATGGTGGTTCGTCGTCTTTGCCATTGCGAGTGAAAGAGGTGAGGTACTTTGATTCCGAATTAGAGATTTTGAGGGATTTAAATTAAAGCTAATTGAAATTTCTTGTAGAAGTGCTACATGTATTTTCTCTATTAACTTATGATATAGTGTGTTCTTGTGCATGTAGAATGTTAAGAAATATCCACATTTAGGCTACACCCCGAGGAGGCTTCTCAACAACAGCTGAGGAGTTCTCACATGATATACCATTTGTGTCAATTCTAGATAAATACTTTAGGTGGAGATAAATGGGAAATCTTGAAGAGTTAAGCATGAGTTGAAATACTAGTTTGCTTGTATGTAGATATTAAGAACTAAATTATACAAATTGGCCATTCTAAAGATGTTGGATACCAATGCAAACTTTCAAGCTTAAGTGTGGAAAGTGTGCTGGTTAGATGAAGCTAAGGCGAGGTTAATAACTGAGTTTGTTTATATATTTCCCTTTAACTAAGCTGTGTATGACTAAAGCTAGGTGTACAAGGAAATGTAGGGACAAATTTCTTTGAGCATAAAAATGTGCGGTCACTGTTACAAGTTAGTTGCATGTCTGTAAGGTTGGTGATAGAGGGACTAAATGGAACAACCATTGCAAGGAGGTGAGAGGTGTGTTTTGAATGTCTCCAAGTAGAAGAATATATACAATGGTGGGTAATGTTGGGTTTAATGTGCTAGAATAGTTTTATAGGTGAGGAGATCGAGTTTGTTGATGTATTATGTTTTACTCTTAATATTTGAGAATGTTGAATTGTATTACTGCACGTGCCTTTGGTGACAGACAACGAGGAGCATATGCCATTCGATAGGCTATACACACATACTTTAGTGAGGTCATGGTCTAGAGGTTGTTATATAAGTGTTGTAACTATAATTTTAGTGATATTCTAAACTTGTAAATAAGTTAGAATAAACTTGTATTTTGGAAATATTTGTAGAAGAATAAAAATTGGTATTAAAGCCTAAAGTACAGGTTCTATAGACTTTCTTACAGTGCTACTTATTTTAGAGTTGAGGTAGGCTAGAGATGTGCTCAAATAATCATTTTTTCAACCTGATAGTGTGAGTTGTTTAACCATAGCAGTGCGTGAGTATGGGTGGTTTAACATCACCAGTGTGTGGGTGTGAGTTGTCAAACATTACTAGTGTATCATATGTGCATTGAGGGGAAAACGATAGTTTTTCTCCTTAGACCAAATCGTATGAGTTTTTTTAGCTGAGATTAGTGTAAGTGTGTTTAGTTGCACCTTGTAAGATAATATGGATAAGAGAGACATTGGTGGTATCACTTTTAGATGGGACTTGTAGGAACTTGTGGAAAATAGTTAAAGAATAAACAAAAATTTATGAGTACCACAAAGGGATGTTTCATGGAGATATGAGTAAGTTTCTGTACGAGGTCGTCAAGGTGCCTCAAATAGTTTATATATACTGATTGGGTTCCGACTTAAGCACTGAGTTAGAGTATGGTTAGAAAGTTATAAAGCACACTTGGCTAATTATACTGTGTAGGGAATGGGTCTAAGGGCATGCTATTAGTTTTCTCGATGAAAAGTACCATGTGGACGCATGGTTGTAATACTACAAGGTTGCACCTTGTGATACGTTGAATGTGGATTTTGATCAACGAAGTGTTAATATTTTTCGCTATAGTATTATGTGTAAGTTTATGATTAAAAAACATTAAGGCCTTGCTTTTAGGGGAGTACGAAAGGTTCTCTATTGTGGTAGTGCATTGTATCAACAAAGTTATAGGGTACTATTTTTGTGAGTTACGTATCAAATGTCTGTCTAGGGAAAAAAACCAGTCGCTTTATGGGATGAGTCTGTATGGTGGTGTTACTTGGAACATTGTGAATGTATTAGGGTCACTCCCTGAGATAGCTTATCGCATGTGTGTCTAGAAATGTTAATTACTTTCCTGAAATCTATCGTGCAAGTATGTACCTTGGAACAATGTGAGTATGTGAGAGTTGCACTATGTGTAGAAAAATAAGTCAATTATTTATTATTATTATTATTATTTTTTGCAGGAATGAGATAATAATTATCATTATAACAAATGCAAGTTTTGTTTTAATATACTACCTATATTGAAAAATCATCTTAACGTACGTACCATAGCCATAAGTACATCTAAAACTATGTGACTTTACCCCAATGGGGCTTGTTGTATGTTTCAACTCGTTTACTCACACCACTAACCTCATTGATATTTACCACAACACAGGTCAGACACATGATTATCCATATTAATTAGTGTGATCACTGAGTCCTTTATTCCAATCCATCAAGCCCATCACGACATAGAAGTTGACTCAATTAAATCTTTCAATAATAGCCTAGTCATACACTTACTTCACACAACCTAATTTTAACTGCTAATAATCAATCATACCTATTAAAGAACCATCTGTCAGCTTAGTCAAACAACTAAACATAGTCAATCAAGAACATACTATCTCACACTATGTAAAACCCACATATAATTAAGAACATCATCATCTCACAAGTGCTAGAATTAACTCACAATACATGATGATACTAGATTCACTATCCACCATAAGTAGCTTATCTTCTTACCTTTGAAGTCCAAACAATGCAAAAATTCTTTCCTCGTAGAGTTTGTGATAGATTATGATTCTAATGCCAATATACTGAATAGTAATTAATTCTAAGTTAAGTTATGCTAAGTACACTCGGAATCACTTACGCGCAAGTATACACGGTCGGAAATTGCAGCAAGTAATAAGTATATAAATTTATTGATCACATAGAAATTGATGTCTAGAGCTAATATAGTTAAGTTAGAATCATGCATAAAATAAAGAAGCATATGTTGTTTGAGTTTACTGGTTTTTGTTTTGTAAAAATGAAGTACAGAAATAAAATGTTAATGCATGCAATACAATGAGTAATGCTAACTAATTAATCCTAAAAGATGCTAAACGTGCGAACTAACCAAAGACTATCTTACTTCCCTAACAATTGTGTTACTTCTATAACTAATGATTTATGGTCAAACCAGCTTCCGCTGTGAACTCTATATTTAGCGTAGGGCAACGTAAGCATTAGTGAGGTTATCCCTAACACCTTAAATAGTGAACAGACGTTCACTTAACCTAAAGTAGCATACTGGGTCAACATGCGGTTTTTCTTCCGATTGGCCACAAGGGACATGTGTGGGTAGCTTATCGACGCATATATATATAATTAAATACGCATCAGTGTAACATCCTGTGACCTACGCTCTTAACACATTCTAATCATAAGTAACTAACATGCACTCCTATAATATGCGGTCCCTCTTCCGATTTTCCACAAGGTACATGCGTGATTAGCTAATCGACACATATATATAAAATTAAATACGTAGGAGTGTAACATTCTGTGGCCTATGCTCTTAACACATTCTAATCATAAGTAACTAAAATACACTCCTATAGCGCAGTCATAGCAATAGACATAATATAGAAGTTTAAACCAGACGATTTTATTACTACTATAAAATGTTCAAAGTTTATAAACTACTCCTAATAAAAATAGTAAATGGAATTTGTAGGATCAAAATGCAACACTAGAGGGGGTGAATAGAGTTTGCCTAATTTTTAGTTCTTTAAAAAATAATACTTTTAAGAGCTTAACTTGTTAATCTAAAATCTCAAAACAGAAAAATATCAATATACAAGAAATTAAATAGCGGAAATTAAAAGTTAAGGGAAGAGAGAAAGACACCGAATTTTATAGTGGTTCGGAACCAAGCCTACTTCTTAGGTATTTTAATAGGCGATCCTCTTGAGGGTGAGAACCAAACCGACATGACCCTCTTTTTGATAGGCTAAAGAGAAACTAAATCATTTTCACGGGTTCAGGGTTAAACCACTACAACTCTCTTTTTCTTAGGCTAAAGAGAAACTCAAATCCTTTTCACTGGTTCAGGATTAAACCAATTGTGTTTTCTCACAACCCAAGGTGTACCCACACCTTAATACAAATCCCAAATAACAAATAAAAATAAAACTTTACAATATACCTCTCGTAGGCAAAATACACAAGTTGAGCGTTGACAACTTCTTCACAAAATTTGCAATGCGCCGATTCAAGAATGTGTGAAGCAAATGACACTTTTTGAAGCTTTGAAAATGATAATGTTGCTATATTTTTTTTTGTTATGGAGGCTATGGATTTTAAAGGGAGAAGATGAAAAGGTGTCCGTTAGATTTATGATAAAATGATTGACGGATGAGATTTTATGAAGATATGATGAAATGGTGACGATTGGATTTAGGACAAAGGTGTATATGACTGAGATTGAATGATTAGAAGATGAAATGAGTTTGGGATAAAAATGAAATAATTTGAAAATAAAAAACTCGTTTTTTTCGTATGCGATTTTTCTTCAAATCTTCATTTGTTCATATCTTTTTCATTTTAACTCCCATTTGCATGATTCAAAATGCATTGGAATCGTCTCTCCAAATTCTACATGATAAACACTTAAAAACTCCAAAAATATCAGTACAAAAAAATTCGAGTATGTTATCATCAAAACATTAATTAAAATTAATTAATTTGAGATAATTGGCCAAAAAACCAACAAAATTGGCACGGATGAGTATGAATAGTTCCCTTGTCATCAGATTCCACGCATCACCAATTAAATCTCGCGCTTTGATGATCGGCTCATGGTTAACTGACCAGTTCATCGATTTTAGCTTCTTACCTTGGTATTTCTAGAATTGAATTCTTTGGCCAACAAGTTGAGGTGAGCTATTCAAATTTTCATAAATGTGGGATTCCATGATTTTCATCGAGATTTGTTTCATTCATGTCATCTTAATTGCATGATTGATTCTTCGATTCTTTCCTTGTTGACGTGCCCTTTTTCGAACGTGTTTTCCTTTTTGAGTTACGCGACTCTACGTGCTATATGGTCACCATTCTCATTGTTATCCTTTCTCGCGGTGCTATGGATAATCCTGCTAAAAATATTGATTAGGTATAGTTTAGCTATAATTGGCGTGGATCCATGCTTCCGATGCTACTTTATGAATGCATGTTGATTTTCCAAGATGTTCCTTCACATTTCTTCTATGAATGCTTATTTTCTCTCTTCTATTTCTAAAATAAAGCAGACTAAGACAACCTAAAATACGTTGTATTTGCGAGTTATCAGTTTGCAACACCTAGCATGGAATCAACGTATTTTTCAAATAATTACAACTCCAAACTTGTGGGAAAAGACCTAATCTTTCCTATTCATTAAACTTTCTTGAATATAAACCAATCATCTATCTTTAACCACATTCCAAATCAAGAAACTTAGTTGAAGTATTGATTAAACCTTATGAAATTCTCATGAACTAACAATTTAATCCAATGCAATGCTGCATAAAAAAAAAACATCAATTCTTGCATCAAAATAATTGAAAACTTGTACCACTTTAAAACTCACCTCAAACCACAATATACCATGAGATTAATATAACCAACAAGAAGATAAAACATACATAAAACAGTGACTAATGGAGGGAATTTGTCATCAAATAAACCAAGCTCGCCAAATAAATTTTTTATGCTTCAAGCACTTTATACATCCAACGATTAATTACAATAATCAATTATATTATTTTTCATGAAAATAATTTTCAAGTCTCAAATAACACAAGATTTAATCAATGATTGAGTTTAGGACCTTACCCACACAAACTCTCCTCTCCTCAATGAACAAAGCCTAAATTGAAGACAAATTAATGGAACATGCTATCGATGTTGAAGGGTCTAACACACAAGATATAAATAAAACCACGAAAAAAAGATTAAAGGCTTTAAGGTAAGGAGTGAGAAAAAAAAAATTAAATTTTCATTTAAAAAAAACCTTTTGCATACTATAGACTCATCCAATAAGATGGAGGAGAGCTTTATTTTGACCTCTTTTTCATTAAAATAAACTATTGTCGTCTTCTACTCCAAAGAATGAGAACTTAAATTCTCTAGATTGTTATCCAACTTAAATGGGGGGACTAAATTGCAAACCAATTACAAAAAGATTCTATCAAAGTCTTAATTTGATATATATTTTTTTTCAACTGATCGTTATATCTATAAAGCGCAACAAAAAAGATTTAATAATTTTTTGGGAAGGAAGAACAAGTAGGCAAAGGAGGAAAAAAAAAACTTTAATACCTTATTTCTATTAAGCTTTCGACGAAATAAAATAGAAAAACCCCAACAGCTTAGGCGAGAGATTGTGCAAGGGAGAAGACGTAGAAAACGATTTGGAAAAATTGGGGGTTTTGCTTGCCGTAAGAGATGACAAAAATTGCTAAGGGGTGGGTTTCATTTTTAGGGGAAAGAAGATCCAAAAATAGAGAGAAAAATTAGGGCTTGAAAAATCTCTCTTATTTGCACTAAGGCCACTCAACATATAAATATTCTTGAAATTGACGCCATGTAATTATTAATGCTTATCTTAGAAAAGATGAAGGTTAAGTGTGATAGAAAATACTTAACGTGTGGTAGTTGAATCCTCTAAGGGTGATCTTGTGTTCTATAATAGATGACTATTTTAAAAGGAGTAACAAGAGCCAAAAAAGAAATGATAGTTGTTGAATGAATATACCCTAGGATGTATTGCTTGGCGTTACCACCTGCCATGTCCATGATGCATAAGGTGTTTTATATCACAATATTACGAAAGTGCAGGTCGAATTCTATGTTTGTTCTAGTATTTTAATCCACTACCATTAAATGACAGTGTATGAGTTACTATTCGGAAAAATTAGATAGAAAACTACCATGGAGGGAGTGAGTACCTCTGAATCTTGAAGAGGCAACGTGTGATATTTAGGTGGAGATGAATGAAATCTGCCTAGGTCTGTTTCACAATTAAGAGGTTTTCGAGGACGAAAGGTCCTTTTAGGGGAGAAAATTTGTATAATAATGAAAATAAAAGAAAAGAAAAGAAAGACTATTAGGGCTGAAGAAGGGTGAAGTGGAAGTCAAAGAGAGATGGGGGAGAAAAATGTCGTTTCCCATCTGTTTACAAAATCCCCACTTCAGTTTTTGTGTAGTCAAAGGAAAGATTGAAGGAGAAAGAGCGAGATATGGGGGTTCATGCAATCAATCTTCAAGTAGCATTGGAGACACGAATTCATCAGAAATTACCAATAAACAATGGATTTTTTTCGTCTCCGCCGTTGAGTGGAGCACGAAGCCATTTAGAGTTAGCAAGGAGAAGAGGAGATTAAAAGAGTGGGAGGTGCCGAAGAGAGAGATTCAGGCTACACCTCGAGGAGGCTTCTCAACAATTGGTGACCAGTTCTCACATGATATACCATTTGTGACAATTCTAGATAAATAATTTATGTGGAGGTAAATGGGAAATCGCGTGAAGAGATAATCCTGAGTTGAAATACCAGTTTTCTTGTATGTAGATATTAAGAACTAAATTAGACAATGGATTGGCCATTGTAAAGTTATTGGGCATCTATGTACAAACTCAAACTTTGAAGGTTAAGTATGGAATGTCTGCTGGTTAGTTGAAGTTAAGAAGGTTAATAAGTGGGTTGTTTATGTATTACCATTTAACTAAACTATGTATGATCCACTACAAGAAAAAAGGTCTTAGGTGACGTTTTTTAACGTCGCCTAAGGTCTGAAAAACGTTGCCTAAGCTTTAGGCGACGGTAAATAAACGGTCGCCCAAAACGTCGGCAAAACCACGTCGCAAGAGCCTTCGCCGACGTTTTTTCCAAAACGTCGCCTAAGGTTTTTTAGGCGACAATTTGGCATCGTTTTTCAAAACGTCGCCTAAGGTATTTTGGGCAACGTTTTTCAAAACGTTGCCTAAGGTGTTTTAAGCTGGTTTTTGCAATTTTTCCTAATTTATTGATTTCATTTTTTTTATATTTTGATATACACATGATATTTCTATCAATCATAAATCAAGTTGAAAGGTAAACTACATCATAACTGAATGAAAACTGCGAAATTTTATTATAACCAAAAAAGTAGAAATAAGTTCTTAACCATACATCCATTTAAAGTTTTTTAAAAGTATCACAATACAAAAGTTCCTAAACAAAAGGTCCACACTCCATACATTGTTTCCTTGTTCTCAACCACAGGTCGTGCATCATCTGAAAAAATGAAATGAAATATGCGTTAGTTGACAAAAATTAAAAGAAATTATACTTATATAAAAGAAAATTCAAAATTTCGGCAGCATAACGACACCCCTATGACTAACCAAAAAAAAATAATTACACCTGCTTTAACAATGAAAATCATATATAATCTACCATGTGGCTATCTTTGCTGCAGGATAGCCACAATTCACATAAAATATGCATAATTGTAGAGTTTTAATTACTTACCTAAGTGTAACGTCACAGCCTTTATCTCCTAAACTGCTCCATCATCTCTCGAAGCTGGCTATAATTTTCTCGAGATTCATCTCTAGTCTTCTGTAGTTCCTCGCGAGTCAACGCAAGTTCTTTTTCCAGTTCTGTAATTTGTCCTTGAAGTTGTAACTCACGCTGAGAAGACATGCTAGCACTAGAACTTGATGAGGACACCCTCTTTCCTCTTGCAGTAGACCAGACCTCATAAGGAACCTTGCCTAGGCCCTTTATCATATCTCCCCTCATACCTAAAATTCTGTCGGTGATCTCTAACTCGTCGTATGGTATTCCATCGGCAATCACAGTCACTCTAATCTGTATCATTTTATTCTAGATAAAAATCAAACATACATTAGTATCGAGAAAAACTTTAAATGAAAAAAGTAAAATCAACATACTTACATAAGCCTCCTCACAATCTGGGTTCACCCATTCAGTCTCTTCTTTACAGTGAGTTTCTTTGAATAGGTCTATGCTCCCTATGAATTGATCACCCTTCTTTCTCTAGAAAAATAAAATAAAGTCATTAGCATATTATACAAATCGTTCGCAATAAATTATTACACAATGAAATATTACCTGTTCACGTATAGTCAAGAAAGAATGACTCCCTGCCACGTGATTGTATTTAACATGAGATCTACTTTTTTCAGCCTTCTTTGACTTGGATTTGAATTCTGGGTCCTCCCATCTATTGCACAAATATTCCCAATCAGCTGGATCCATTATGCTAATATGTGGGTTTGATCGTCGAATGTTCGGATCAAGAAGCCTAAAAAAATGATAATGTATGGTTAGTTATGATGTATTAAAAGTGAAACAACATAAGTATAAGTTAATATGTTACTTACTTGTAATGTTTGTGCAACGAGCATCTGTAGGCCTTGAACGTGGTTTGCATCACGTCCTCTATATGTTTGCTTACCATATGATTACTAAGGTCTAGGTTGAAGTGTGACTGTGTAAAACAAATGTATAGATTAATAGAACAAAATTTTGCATAAAATACGAACTATGTGTTTTTAAACATACCAAGTGTAACGGCCCAGAAATTTCATCCCGGTCTTCCCGGGAGGCCCAGGGGCATTTTGGTAATTTTGGCTCGGGCTGACAGGGCCGGTTTTAAAATTGAAAATTGCCGGAATAATTATGAGTCAATTTGAAAAGGATCGGGATTTTTGGTGAAGGCGTTTGGGCTTGGGAAAGAGTAAAAATAAATAGGGAATTAAATAATGCGTCAAGCGAGAATCGAACCAGGGTCGTGTGGTAAGCTAGGCGGGTGGCATTGCCACTTGAGCTATCAAACGCTCTTGTTGCTTTAGACGCGCCATCTTTTATTTATGTCTGATCGTCCCCTGTTTTGGTTAAAAGGCCAGCTCGCCCGAGTCTTCTCCCCATCTCTTCTTCTTCTTCCTCGCAAATTTCCCCCGACCGACAGCCATTCTCTCGCGATTTCTTCCTTCTCCAGCTTCAATTCAATCGAGTTCCCTTCCCCAAATTCGAAGGCGTTCCATCCTCAAGCAGTTGGTAAGTTCTTCTTCTTCTTCTCCTTCGTTTTTCCCCTGCTTTCGATTTCGTTCCGCCGCCGAGGAGGAGTGAGGAAAATCGTGTGGTTTCGTTCGAAGGTGTAGAGGAACTCATCCATCAACAAATCGTTCGTCGAATCTCTCCAATCGCCGAATTCGAGTTCGTTATTCTCCATCGCCCGATCGCTGCTGCCGCCTTCGCCTGCCGCGACGCGGCGCGGCGAAGCAACGGCCAGCCGCCGAGCCACGCCACGATCGACCGTGCTCGCGCGCGCTCTCGCCAGCCCGTGACGCGTCGCATCGCCACGCGCCAGACGAGCGCCTCTCGCTCGCCCTGATCACGCGCGCGCAGCGCCGCCTTCGTTCACAGTCGACGCTGCGCGCGCGCGCGCAAGACACAGCGCGCGCGCGCCACTCCTGCGCTTCAAGCGCCAAGCCAACCCCGTTTCTTTGCCGTCGCTCTCTGCAATCGGCTCGTTAAATGCGTTCGTCGTGCCTCGTGAGTTGCTCCCCAGCCGAGCCTCATTTATTTTATTATATTTAGGCCTATTGTGTGATTTTTGTTGTGATTGATAGGTTCTAGGTAGCTAGTTCGGGTTCGTTCACGCTTAGGATTTCGTGTCAAATTGTCCCCGCCAAGGTAAGGATTTCTTACCGGAGTTGTGTGGACCTGCGATATTATATGTGATTGCTTTGATTGATTGCTTGTTTGTGTTTATTGACATGTATAGCTAGGTACTCAATTCTGAATTCCCGATTAGCATGTTGTTCCTGACATTCTCATGTTAATCCATGCTAGGTTGTTCCCTTCTAGCATGCTCAGATTCTTCCTTGCTTCATAGTATCATGCTAGGCTCGTTGTATTCTTATTGAGCACGTATTGGATTTTATGGAATTGTTTGTCGTTTGCTAGTAAGGCGTTAGAATTGCGGTAGATAGCATCATCCGGCCCGATGCATAAAGAACCTTGCATCCATGGGCGAGACGCCGAGCAAGTCATTCCGTCCCCCGACCCCGTGAGGATTAGCTAACCCAAGCGGTAGGCCCCGCAATCTTGGGTGAGGGTGGCGTTGTTAATGCCCCAACGGTCGGGATGATGACTTGGCATTGCCTCTCCCCCCGCGATCGGCCCGTCCTCACCGCTTTCGGCCGTAGCCCCCGATTGCCACCTGTTAAGGCGTGGACGGCTTCCCGGTGTAAGCCTACCACGACCGTTCCTTGGCCCTAGGTGCGGTGGTTCAGCCGACATAGTTTACGTGTCCGTGTCTCACACCCTATGTCGGTGACACCGATCCAAAGATTTAGTTAGGCGTGGTGGATCGGACATGGGCGGCTTTGCCTCTAGACCCGGCACCCCTATGGTCGCAGCAGAGCACGCGGTGCATGCTTACGCTCATTCTGGCGCCGACACCGAGAGCTCCTCGGGATTGTGAGCCGGTGTACCTTTTCGCCGACAGAGAGACAGCCGAGGCGGGACTTGTTTTCGTGATAGGCGACTTATGTATTGGACTGTGTGGTGATATTATTAGGACTAAGACCCTAAGCCGGCATCCGAGGCCCAAGTGTGGGCTAAGCTATGTGCTCTATTCTCGTGTTTATATTCATAGCTTGCATACGCTCATCGAGATGACCATGTATATCGATTGTAAATTCCTTGGGGATTCTTTATGAGTAATTCGTTACTCACCCCATCGTGGTTTTTCCACAGGTAACCAAGTTGCGAGACAGGATGGTGAAGGAGGAGTTGTGATCATGGGGCTCAATCATCAAACTCGATTTTGTGTTATGACTCTTTATGTTTTATTTTCCCCGAATGCATGCATGTGGCGCACTGAGCCCTAGGATGTTTTTCTCAATATGTTGTGGATTCCAAAGCATTATTATATTTAGACATGTTTTGAATGATTTTAAGAAATCTCTGATCGGAGTATACTTTGGAAATGTATTTATCTTGGAACAGTGCTTGGAAACAGGGGACAGTTCCAGGAAATTGTTTAGTTTTAAAGGGGTTATTTTGAATGTTTTGTTTAAATTGGAATCCGAAATCATGTCTGTTTAAATGTCCTTTATTTTGATTGCATGCATTGGGGTAAGGGCCCATTTAGTGCCCCATTCGGGTCGGTCCCTTACAGTTGGTATCAGAGCTCAGAGTCATAAATTTTGTAGTATGACCTGTTGTTGTAGGTCGTTTTCCCATGATCACTAGCACTCCGACAGTCATCAGGTACGCCTAAGTTTACTGTTTGTTGTTAAAAAAAAAAAGGGTTAAGAATTAACAATACCTGTCATCTAGTGTATGCCTTGTGTAGTGTTGTGGAGCGGAGACGAGCAGGTTCTGACTCGTTATTGGTTTGGGTTTAGAGCGCCATCATGCCAACTTCCCGCAGTGTGTGATGTATATTGTGGTTTGTTGTGGTATCCAGATAGATTCGGATGCCCTGGGACATCGTTCCAGAGGGAGGTAGAGATTGGACTCCCATAGGCCAACTGTGGCCCAGTTGATGGTTTTCCCCTAGTGAGAGGGTGGAGGTGCTTTGCCTTGGAATGCCACTCCAAGAAAGGAGTTAGCTGTGGTTGTGTTGATGTGGATGTTTGTGGAGCAGGTCCCCGTGTGGACTAGCCTGGGTAGCTCAAGTGTTGATCTTGAGCCTTGATAGATTATTCGGTTGCCCAGGGAGTGGTTGCAAGTTGGTAGCCTCGAGGAGGTTGATGAGGCATCTTAGTGCTTCTGTGAAGTGTTGTTGTTTGCAGCCAGTAAGCCGGAACCCTGTAGTTAAGGGTGCAGCAAGCAGTGTTCTCTACGGACTGGATCCGTTGGTGTTTTCCTCAGTGGTTTGATAGAAGTGAACACTCTTCTTTTGGTAAGCCCTAGAGTAGGGCTAGCTGCTGCATGTTGAGAGAGCCGGCCAGAGTTTGTTGAGCATCATGTAGAAATGCAAGAGTAGGCCGTGAGCCTTTAGCTTGATGAGATGCCTTAGGCATAGTTGTTGGAGTTGAGCCCTTGTATGCCGAGCCAGAGTTCGTGTCACTTGAGGTTGTGACCTTGTTGGCCCCGTTGTGGTAAGATGTGGATTTGGTAGTAGTGGCACTTGAGGTACATTGGTTGGTGTGTCGCTTTGGCACTAAATCTGGTTCAGGCCTGAGTTTGGCATGGGCATAGCAGATGGTTCTATGCCGTTCGGAGTTTAGCGTACTCCTTTAGCCTTGGATCTATTTATGGTAGTTGCACCTGTGTAGGTCGTGCAAAAGGGCTAGTTCAGTGGTGATCAAAAGATTTCAAGCGAAGGGATGTTCGAAAGGAGCCTTTTCCCAGTGTTACTGGAGGTTGAGTAAGTCAAGCTGGTTGTTGGTTGGTAAGTGTTAGTGCGCGTGCATCTCACGCTAGTGTTAAGGCCAAGAGATCTTTGTGGTTGGTAGTGCGGTCAACTACCTTCGAGTGCCTAAATCTCAGGAGAGTTGAGCATCGTAGAAGCAAGTTTGGGTCCAGTTGAGGGACCATGAGTTGGATGCCTATGAGGTGAGTAGGATGCCTTGTGAGAGGAGTTGGATGTCTTATGGGTAAGCACCCTTGGTAGAGGCTTGGTATAAAGTAAGTTTGGTTTGGCATGGTTATGCTTTGGTAGAGCAAGGTTGCCACAGCTTCGAGCATCGTGTGGAGATGGAACTTTGGGTGTTCCGTTGATTGGTTGTATCTCTGCCAGGAGCTAGTGTGGCTTTTGGGAAAAGCATTTGTTAGTCTTGGATCGCTAAATGAAGGTTGGGAGTTGTGCACACAAGTGTGTTTGTGTGGTTCGTTCTGTGGCGAGAGTTCAGATCCATGTAGGATTTGCTTTGGGGATCTGGTGCTCAGTTCTTGGAAAAAAAAAAAAAAAAAAAAATTGGACTCAAGGTGGAGGTTGTAAGGCTTTAGTGAGGAGGGTAAGGATACCATGCTCGTGGTATCAGGATGTTGCTTAGGTAAGATTTGTTAAGTGGACCTAAGCTTGGTTGGCGGATCTTCTTGTTGATCGTCATGACGGAGAGAGTTGTTCGGATCCTTCCTTGGGTAGAAGTTATGTTGTGGTTGATGTCTGAGTAGGAGGATGACGCATTCGGTAGCGTTTCGGGTCCTCTTGGTTCCCAAGGAGTTGGAATTGGCCAGCATGGTTGTGTTCCTGGAAAATGGAGTTGTTGTTTGTTCAGGCAGTTGGTTGTTAGTCCGTTAGTTGGCAGTGAGTGTCGAGGGTTGTCGGAGAACCCTAGGTTATGGAGAGCCTCTCTAGAGCTCAGTCAGGCCAAGTAGTGAGTTGCAAGTTGGCAAGCTGGAGCCATGTAGTTTGTAGCCTCGGGTGAGTTGCTGGCAGTCTTGGTAGCCTAGCAAGCTGGTATTTGTTTGGAGTGGAGTCCGGATTGGTTCCGGTATGGTGACAAGTTGATGCTTGGTGTTGACCAAGGTGTGGATTGAAATTGCTAGAAGTCGGGTTTGCTCGTGGGGCGAATGGTTCGTGCCCTGTTGGTTGTCTTCTGTTTCGGGAAAGTTGAGAGTTGCCCCGTTGGTATTTGGAAGTTCAGTTCGTGGTGGACCCCTGTTGCTACCCCGTAAGATTTTGATCTTCTGGCTTTAGTGGAGCAAGACAGTGAGTGTAAGTGGAACTCTCTGTTCTTCGGTGGTTTGCTCGTAGGAGCTGTTTTCTTTCTGGGTTTGGCAGGTTACTACCGTCGGTTTGTTAAGGACTTTTCCGCCATAACCTAGCCCCTCATTCGTCTGACGAGGAAGGGTGTCGAGTTTGTTTGGGACGGTAGGTGTGATGAGAGCTTTGCTAGGCTCAAGCGCAGTTTGACTTCAGCACCAGTGTTGGTAGTCCCGGAGGGGACAGGTGGTTTCGTGGTTTACAGCGATGCTTCCAAGTTCGGGTTGGGTTGTGTGTTGATGCAGCACGGGAAGGTCATTGCTTATGCTTCCCGTCAGCTGAAGCCATATGAGCAGAACTATCCGACTCATGATATGGAGTTGGCAGAAGTGGTGTTTGTAATCAAGAATTGTAGGCATTACTGTATGGTGAGCGGATTCGAGATGTTTTCCGATCACCAGAGCCTCAAGTATCTGTTTACTCAGAAGGAATTCAATATGAGGCAGAGGAGATGGTTAGAGTTGGTGAAAGATTATGACTGCGAGAGTTTGTACCATCCGGGTATAGCAAATGTTGTAGCTGGTGCTTTGAGTAGGAAGACGTCGCACTACGCGGTGTTGTTGAGTCCCCAGCCCAGAATGCAGCGAGAGTTTGAGCGGGGTGAGATTGCAGTGTTGTTGGGTGAGGTTACTGCCAGAGTGGCTCAGTTGACAGTCCAGCCATCGATTAGACAGCGGATTATTGATAGTCAGCTGAGTGACCCCGCAATTAAGAAATTGGGTGACAGAGTTAGTACTGATGAACATTTTGACTTTGTATATTCACCGCACGGTGGGGTGACGTGACGTCAGGAGGCGGTTGTGTGTTTCGGATGTTGCAGGATTGCGAGCGAGTTGCTCGTAAGCCCACAGTTCTCCGTTTGCTTGGCACCCCAGGGGTACCAAGATGTATCAGGATCTTAAGCAGACATTCTGGTGGATGGGTATGAAAAGAGATGTGGCGGAATTTGTCAATCGATGTCTCACTTGTCAATAAGTGAAGGCACCCAGGCAGAGACCAGCCGGTTTGTTGCAGCCGCTGAGTGTACCTCAGTGGAAATGGGAAGAGATCTCCATGGACTTTATTTCTGGCTTGCCGAGGACTCCGAGGAAGTTCTCTCAGATTTGGGTGATAGTCGATCGATTGACTAAGAGCGCACACTTCATTCCCGGTAGAGACACTTATACCGTGGAACAGTGGGCGCAGTTGTTTTTGGAACAGATTGTTCGTTATCACGGTGTGCCTGTGAGGATTGTGTCTGACCGTGATTCGAGGGCTTGTGTGTTGGATTTCCCGAGTAGTTGGGACAAGTACCTGTATCTGATGGAGCTTGCATATAACAACAGTTATCAGTCGACGATTCAGATGGCTCCATTTGAGGCTTTGTATGGTAAGCGTGGCCGATCTCCTGTGTACTGGGAAGAGGTTGGTGATAGGCAGGTTTTGGGTCCCGAGTTACTGCAGTTGACCGATGATGTCGTGCAGAAGATTAGAGCTCGTATGTTGACAGCTCAGAGCAGACAGAAGAGTTATGCCGATGTTCGGCGTCGGGATTTGGAGTTTGAGGTTGGTCAACATGCTTTCTTGAAGGTCGCACCGATGCGAGGTGTTTTGAGGTTTGGCAAGCGTGGAAAGCTGAGTCCTCGTTTTGTTGGCCCGTTTGAGATTCTGGAGAAGATCGGCAAGGTTGCTTATAGATTAGCCTTGCCTCCGTCATTGTCGACAGTGCACAGTGTTTTTCATGTTTCGATGTTGAGAAAGTACGTGCCGGACCCGTCGCACATTGTTGATTTTGAGCCTTTGCAGCTGAATGAGGATTTGAGCTTCGAGGAAAAGCCAGTGGGGATTCTTGCTTTTGAGACAAAGACACTGCGTAATCGTGAAATCCGGCAGGTAAAGGTTCAGTGGAGGAGTCAGAGTTCAGAGGAAGCCACTTGGGAGCGGGAGGATGAGATGAGATTGCAGTATCCCGAGCTGTTCCAATCTTAAGTGACTTTCGAGGACGAAAGTCTTGTAAGGGGGGAGTATTGTAACGGCCCGGAAATTTCATCCCGGTCTTCCCGGGAGGCCGAGGGGCATTTTGGTAATTTTGGCTCGGGCCGACAGGGCCAGTTTTAAAATTGAAAATTGCCGGAATAATTATGAGTCAATTTGAAAAGGATCGGCGAGAATCGAACCAGGGTCATGTGGTAAGCTAGGCGGGTGGCATTGCCACTTGAGCTATCAAACGCTCTTGTTGCTTTAGACGCGCCATCTTTTATTTATGTCTGATCGTCCCCTGTTTTGGTTAAAAGGCCAGCTCGCCCGAGTCTTCTCCCCATCTCTTCTTCTTCTTCCTCGCAAATTTCCCCCGACCGACAGCCATTCTCTCGCGATTTCTTCCTTCTCCAGCTTCTATTCAACCGAGTTCCCTTCCCCAAATTCGAAGGCGTTCCATCCTCAAGCAGTTGGTAAGTTCTTCTTCTTCTTCTCCTTCGTTTTTCCCCTGTTTTCGATTTCGTTCCTGCCGGCCGAGGGAGTGAGGAAAATCGTGTGGTTTCTGTTCAGCAGGTGTAGAGGAACTCATCCATCAACAAATCGTTCGTCGAATCCTCTCCAATCGCTCGAATTCGAGTTCGTTATTCTCCATCGCCTAGATCGCTCTGTTCGCCCCTGTTCGCCGTCGCGCCGCGCGCAGCAGCAGCGACCCACCGCCGAGCCACGCCACTCATCGACCGTGCGCTGCGCGCGCCCTGCCCAGCTCCGTGGACGCGTCGCATCGCCGCGGCGCCAGACGAGCCGCGCCTCTGTTCGCCAGATCATCGCGCGCAGTTAGCGCGCCGTCTCACAAGACGTCCGCGCCCAGCCGCCCAGCCAACTTCGTTCTTTGCCCGCTCGTGCAATCGGCTCGTTCGTGCGGCGTCGCGTGCCTCGTGAGTTGCTCCCGAGTGAGCCTCATTTATTTTATTATATTTAGGCCTATTGTGTGATTTTTGTTGTGATTGATAGGTTCTAGGTAGCTAGTTCGGGTTCGTTCGCACGCTTAGGATTTCGTGTCAAATTGTCCCCGCCAAGGTAAGGATTTCTTACCGGAGTTGTGTGGACCTGCGATATTATATGTGATTGCCGATTGATTGCTTGTTTGTGTTTATTGACATGTATAGCTAGGTACTCAATTTCGAATTCCCGATTAGAATGTTGTTCTGATTAATTCTCATGTTAATCCATGCTAGGTTGTTCCCTTCTAGCATGCTCGTATCACATTCCTTGCTTCATAGTATCATGCTAGGCTCGTTGTATTCTTATTGAGCACGTATTGGATTTTATGGAATTGTTTGTTGTTTGCTAGGCAAAGTTAGAATTGCGGGTAGATAGCATCATCCGGCCCGATGCATAAAGAACCTTGCATCCATGGCGGGGACGCCGAGCAAGTCATTCCGCCCCCGACCCCGTGAGGGATTAGCTAACCCAAGCGGTAGGCCCCGCAATCTTGGGTGAGGGTGGCGATTGTTAATGCCCCAACGGTCGGGATGATGACTTGGCATTGCCTCGCCCCCGCGATCGGCACGTCCTCGGCGTGTTCGGCCGTAGCCCCGATTGCCACCTGTTAAGGCGGGGACGGCTTCCTAGTGTAAGCCTACCACGACCGTTCCTGGCCCCAAAGTGCGGTGGTTCAGGTGACATAGTTTACGTGTCCGTGTCTCACACCCCTATGTCGGTGACACCGATCCAAAGATTTAGTTAGGCGTGGTGATCGGACATGGGCGGCTTGCCTCTAGACCCGGCACCCCATGGTTCGCAGAGCACGCGTGCATGCTTACGCTCATTACAGCGCACGACCGAGAGCTCCTCGGGATTGTGAGCCGTGTACCTTTCGTCGACGAGAGATGATAAAAGCCGAGGCCGGGACTTGTTTCTCGTATAGGGCGACTTATGTATTGGGTGTGTGGTGATATTATTCCGGACTAAGACCCTAAGTGGCATCCGAGGCCCAAGTGTGGGCTAAGCTATGTGCTCTATTCTCGTGTTTATATTCATAGCTTGCATACGCTCATCGAGATGACCATGTATATCGTATTGTACCCGGTTGGGGATTCTTAATGAGTAATTCGTTACTCACCCCATCGTGGTTTTTCCACAGGTAACCAAGTTGCGAGACAGGATGGCTGAAGGAGGAGTTGTGATCATGAGGCTCAATCATCAAACTCTGATTTTGTGTTATGACTCTTTATGTTTTATTTTCCCCTGAATGCATGTAGCCGGGCACGGAGCCCTAGGATGTTTTCTGAATATGTTGTGGATTCGAGCATTATTATATTTAGACATGTTTTGAATGATTTTAAGAAATCTCTGATCGGAGTATACTTTGGAAATGTATTTATCTTGGAACAGGTGCTTTGAAACAGGGACAGGTTCCAGGGAAATTGTTTAGTTTTTAAAGGGGTTATTTTGAATGTTTTGTTTAAATTGGAATCTGAAATCATGTCTGTTTAAATGTCCTTTATTTTGATTGCATGCATTGGGGTAAGGGCCCATTTAGTGCCCCATTCGGGTCGGTCCCTTACACCAAGAGTCTTTGTTTCACTAGGTTCTTCAATTCTGGAGTGACCACTTTCCATTTATTGAGAGTCGCAGGAAATGACCCTCTCATAAGCACCCCGATCTGCTTACTCAAGCTACTTGCAATTGGTCCAACAACCTTTTCGTACTTCTGACTGAATTTGACACTAAGAATGTCGTGATTAGTTACGTTCCTCTCCAACTCAGTGCCAGTCGAAATACCTCGACAGCGTCGAGATCTAAATGTACTATCTACATGTGATTAAATGTTAGAAACCAATGAAAAAAATTGTGAACGAATTAAACAAATAAAATCATACCTGATTCCTCAGTCTCCTCAGAAGGCAAAGTCTCAGGAACAACATCCTGATCATCAGCGGTCTCATCAAATAATGTGTTAGACATCCCCGACAAATTACCAGGCATGACTACACTGTAGAAAGTAGATAAATATTACTATATGAAATCAGAAAGCGAACTAGTGAAGTCCATAAGAACGTACTTAAGTATATATTAATTAGTCTGAAAAATAATCATCCAATGAGAGGCTCTCAGGAGATGTTTCTCGATCATCTTGGATCTCATGGTCGTCGATGAAATCGTCCAAATTATTTGACGATTGTCTCTTATTCAGTGTTAAATCAACTATGATTGGTTCGACATCAATCCTATCTAATATGTTTTCTTCTATACACTCATCGACAGTCGTTCGACCTTCTAGTTGTATTTCATCAAGTTCTTCATCCTCTTGCTCTTCCACTTCAGGCACATCCCATAGTTTTTTATTCGGTACTAATTGCACTACCTTCCAATTTCGACCGTACTTTGGATCACTTATATAAAACACTTGTTCTGCTTGTGTGGCTAGGATAAATGGCTCATCTTTGTTCCAAAATTGAGATGTGTTAATTGAACGCAAACCTAGCTAGAAATGAAATCTACCTTTTTTGTGTCAGTGTTGTACCAATCACATTTAAAAATCATAACTTGTCTCCTATTAACGTACACAAGATCAAACACTTCCCTTAGTACCCCGTAATAGTACAAGGGGTCATCTTTGGTTCCCCCTTCGCCTGGCACCCTAACACCACTATTTTGAGTTGTTCGACGCTCTTGAACCTCAATATTGTGAAACCTTACACCATTAACTATGCATTTTTCATATAATTGAACCAATCTACTGGGTCTCATTGCCATTGCATACAAATCATCACAATTATGTCCATTTTCTCGCATTTTGAGAACTTCTTTTTTAAACCAACCTGGAAATTGTTCTTCATGTTTTGCATATAAGTCGGCAACACTTATCACACCTGGTCGAAGAAGTTCTAAATGTTGAATAAGATAATTATTTATCTCATCACAGTTTTGGAGAATGTACCAATGTAATCTTCGCATGTCAATATGAGATAAAGTCTTTGGTATCATCTCTCCCATTGGTCGTGCATTCTGTTTGAATACTTCATATTCTCCAAGCCGTTCGTCATCAGTGTTGTGGTCATCATTGCGGTCTGCCCTATTGAGCCTCGTATCAATACCAGTGAGATATAATGAACATAAGTTCAAGCATTCGTTGTTCACATACCTTTCACCAATCGACCCTTCTGGCCGTGCTTTATTCAAAACAAATAGTTTGAATATTCTTAAACTTCTCTCGAAAGGATACATCCAGCTATAATTCACTGGTCCGACCAACTTACATTCATACAACAAATGGATAGTCAAGTGAATCATCACATCAAAGAACGCGAGTGGGAAGATTTTCTCCATTTTACAAAGAATTATAATAATGTCCTTTTGCAACTGATCCAAATCAGATACTCGTAATGTTTTAGAACACAAAGAACTAAAGAACTGACAAAATTCAACGACCGTAGTACACACTTCCTTAGGTAAAAAGGCTCGAACACCGATAGGAATTAGTCTCTGAAGCAGAACATGACAGTCGTGTGTCTTCAAACCCGTTAACTTTGAATCGTTAATGCACCGCCCTATGTTAGAAACAAAACCATCAGGATACTTGACTGCTTTTAAAAAGTTACAGAATTCAACTCTTTCGTCTTTACTGAGAGTATATGATGCGTGCGGTTTAAGCTCTTTATCTCATATGTTTTGTAGGTGCAATTCTATTCGTATTCCCATATCTTCGAGGTCTTTCCTAGCGTTCATCGTATCTTTGGTCTTCCCTTCAATATTCAATATAGTTCCTAACAAATTCTCACACACATTTTTTCCGATGTGCATTACGTCTAGCTTATGTCTTAACAGAAGTTTAGACCAATATGGGAGCTCGAAAAATATGCTCTTTTTTCTCCAATTATTTTCAGTTTGCTTCCTCTTCTTATCTTGTTTAGAATGATGCTTGCTAAGCAAATGAAATCTCATATGACTTACTTGATGCAGTATCTGCTCTTCATCCCATGTCATTGGAGGTTCACGAGATTCATTTTCTCCATTAAACAATTTACTTCTACGCCAAGTGTGATTATTAGGTAGATACAGTCGATGTCCAATGTATCCTCGCTTCCCTCTCAAACCAACAACGGGAGTTTCTTCTTTACAAATAGAACAAGCTTGGTAACCTTTCGTACTCCAACCAGACAAGTCACCATACGCCGGGAAATCATTTATGGTCCACATCAAGCAAGCGCGAAGTTAGAAGTACTCCTTCTTGAATGAGTCGAACGTGCGAACACCATTATTCCACAACTCTTTCAACTCCTCAATTAATGGTTGCAAGTACACATCAATCTCCTTTCCTGGTGATTTTGGACCGGGAATTAATAAGGATAATATGATATTTGTGTCTTTCATGCATTTCTAAGGTGGTAGATTGTACACCACTAATTGTACAGGCTACATACTGTACGTGGTACTCATAGGACCGTAAGGGTTGAATCCATCCGAAGACAATCCAAATCGTACATTTCGAGAATCTAATGCAAATTCAGGAAATTGAAGGTCCAAATGCTTCCAGGCTTCACCGTCTGATGGATGTCGCAAAACTCCTAGTTCCTCAACACATTTTTCCTTGTGCCATTTCATATCGGAAGCATAATGCTTAGAAGAGAATAATCTCTTTAGTCGAGGTATTAACGGGAAATATCTCAACACTTTGTGGGGAAGTTTCTTAGAATTATCCTTGTTCGTCTTATATCGAGGCTCTCCACATGTAGGGCATTGTTCAGCACCTTTGTATTCGTTCCTATACAACACGCAATCGTACTTGCATGGGTGAATTGATTCGTAAGTCAACCCCAACTCTCGAAACTTCTTATTAGCCTCGAAGAATGAACCAGGTATGCAAGCACCGTCAGGATGCGATTCTTTTAACAATTTCAACAAATAATCAAATGAGGTATTGGTCCAGTTATTCATAGTCTTTAGATGCATCAATTTTACCAAAACAAAGAAAGCGGAGAATCGAGTACATCCTGGATATAACTGAATAGATGCTTCTTTCATCAAGTCATCAAACGATGTTGATCGATCTTCTTGTCTACTGTAGTTGGGTGCAACATTTTCATAAGTATTATTATCTTCTTCTTCAACTATAATTGATTCCAAATTACGACGGTTAATGTCATTCAACATTGTCAGTATTTCATTCTCATCATTATGCCCACTAGACTCAACTAAATTGACCCTTTCGACGTGTATTGACCTCACTGTTTGACTTTCATACCTAGGTAAGTTAACAGGTTCTCCATGGTATATTCAGTCACGATAGGATTCCACAATTCCATATATGAACAAATGAGTTTCTACCCCTTGAATACTTTGGCACAACACGTTCATACATTTTTTGCAGGGACATCTCACTTTTCCAACACTATTGACATGAGACTTTGCCATTTTCAAAAATTGTTTAATGCCTTCAGCATATTCAACAGACAACCTATTTTTATTTTTTATCCAATCTTTGTTCATCTTCAATCTCTTTCAATAACCACTCTTAGATTCAAGCGTCGAACTATCCTACATGATTTAGGTGAATCATTAGAGAGTGGCATTGAAAACAATGAAGGGAAAGCAACAAAGATAGTGAAGAAGGTAATTGAATTTAAGAAGGTAAACCTATGTTTGATATATATTTCTTTTTATTAAGCAATATTTATAGGGAGAGGATTTATAGCCTCTAACAGTGTTTTAAAAAGCGCAAGGCGCAATGACCCTCTGGAGCCTGAGGCGCAAGGCGCACCAAAAGGCGAGGGCTTTTTTACCTAAGGCGCACTATATAAAAAAACACAAAAAATATATATATGTGTGTGTGTATACACAATAAAAACATTTCCATAGATATAAATGAAGTTTTAACTAAGAATAATATATAAAACATACATTACATTTAACTATTAACCTTAATTCATGAATAGAAATGAAGTTTAACAAAGAATCTATATAAAACATACATAAGATTCAACTATTAACCTTTCATTTTAAGCGAATGTTGTCTTTGTGAGTTAAAAAATTAAGTTATTTAAGGCATTAAAATGTCTTGAATCAGTTATGTCGCGCTTCGAATAACTCATTATGTTGGCACATATATATTTGTTAACTTTAACTATACACATATTACACTACTTACACATGTAAAACTCATGGTGCAAATTAACTTCTTTTTTTCTTCTTCTTATTTTGCAAATTATAATTAATGTATATACAAATGAATTGCTATTGGTTTTCCCTTTTTCTTTTTCTTTTTTAAGTTCAATAAGCTAGTATTGAGATTGAAATAGATGTTTGCGTAGAAGAAATAGAGAAATACGTACCGAGGAGCTGGGCTCTGTGCGGACGGGCGAACGATCGTTTAACTCTGTCGGTACGTATTTCTCGATGTTTAACTCTTAATGTTTGTCGATGTTGAATTGTATCACTGCAGGTGCCTTTGGTGAACAACGAGAAGCATATGCCATTCGACAGGCTATACATAAAAGTATGAATATTATTTTTTAATACATATATTTTATAGGAAATTATAATTGATGAACTATTCTAACAAAATAATAACAAATATAGTCAAATTTTAAAATATTTATATCCATAGTGTTTAATACGTTTCAATGTTATATTATTAATACTCATTAATATATATCATTATTTATCATTAATATATTATTATATATTATTAACACGGTATTATTATTTATACCTATGAATGTGTTTGTTAATTTTTTTTTAAAAGTGCCCATATTTATAATTATTTGCTTAATTTGACCAATCTTGTAAGTTTCCCATATTTTATTGAAAATTTATGAATATTTATTATTGAAAGCTAAGTATTGTTTTGATAAGGATTAAAGCTTAATTATTTGACCATTTATATAAAAGAACAGATTAAATTTAAATTTGAAAAAAAAATGACGAATAATTATCTGTGGGATACCCGATCTTTATAAATTTTCTGATGAAATCCTCACTCCCATCCCCGGGTACCGTAAAGTTATTTTCATCTCACCCGGCCGACATTTCTACTCACAAACACGTACTAGGACTAATAAATGGGGCAAATTCATTACCAAATGGATTAGATAGAGATCCAACATTGGATAACCAACCAAAAACATAATAATGAATGGAAAATGGTTGAAATCATTGTTCTAATTAAACTTCAATAAAAAGAAAATTAAATATTTGATTTATGGATCACCACCATTCTTCGAACTATTGTCTTTTTTTAAGTGTAGGATAAATTTTAGTCTCCTCAATTTGAGACAACGTTACAAAATTTCAGATATATGAATTCTAGATAGGGTGTTGTTTAATATTCCGTTAAACAATATAATATCTTTTAGTTTATTTTATACTCAAAGTTGTGTTCCCTTTTTCTTTTCTTTTCTTTTTTTAGAAATATCATTATTTCTTGATAGTGTAAAAAGCTAAAGGTTAACAATGAATTTATAAATAGTATACTATAGAGAATAGTACTAAGTTGATATTGTAATTTGTTTTGATTCCATTTCTAGTGGTCCAATATACCAATTATTCAATAAATATGTATAATTTTTCATTAAAAAATAGTATTATTGTATAGGGGACCACTTTGGTAAAGAACTTTTAAAATAAATAAATTATTTACTTACACCAATATCAATATCATTAAGAGTAAGATAGTCCCCTTAACTATTTCTCAAAAAAAAAAAAAAATAGTCCCATAACTTTTATTTCTTTTTTTTTTAAATTACCACATACGGTCCATGGACCACAACAGATAATAATAATAATAATAAAAATAAAGGAATATATAATAATTTTATTTCGTCAAAGAAAAAGGCTAAAGAATATAATCTTTTTTTTAATGTAGCTGTCAGATATTATAATTCGTGTACGATTTATTGTAAAATATTTAGCTTTTATTTTTATTATTATTCTTTTTTGGTGATTATTGGATTGATCTTTTTGAAATAGGACTGATTTTCCTTCATATTTTTAGCTTTTACCTTAACATGCATTATATAAACTTTTGATTTATTTGCTTTCTTTTAATCTATAAATTTTTTATATAATTTGGTAATTAAATTATTATTTGAGTCATTATGGCTAATGTTTTGTAATTAATTTAACATTACAATTAATTACATTTTTTAGTTGTTTGCATCATCTCTTATCTCTTACATGTATCAAAAAAAATTCCCCTACATATGTTTTTATCCATTGACTTGTTAGATTGTAAATGCTTTAGTAAATGTTCTTGAATATTGTCTCTTATATATGTTACTGTTTTACATTTTCAGACAGAAAAACAAATATGTATCTGGTAATTGTATTTTTTTTTTTTGAAGATGTATTTCTAAAATATGTTTAATGATGATTTCTTTTTACTTACTATTTCACATTTTAGTTTCGTAAAATCAAATCTGGAAACTTTATTTTCAAAAAATAATTTAAAGATGTATTTACTTTTAATAAAATAAATCAATACTTCTTATTACTTACAAAAACTTGTAAACAAGGAAATTTTATTGTTAGAAGGAAATTACAAAAAAGACAAACTTGAATTCAACAAATTGGTATTCAATTGCAATAAATATATTAAGGGCTCGTTTGATAACGTTTCTGTTTCCTGTTTCTTGTTTCTTAGTTCTTGTTTCTAGTTTCTTGTTTCTTATTTTTTGAGAATAAGAAACAATAATATGTTTGATAACCGTTTCTGATTCTTGTTTCTTAAAAAATATAAAAAACAGAAACAAACTTGTTTGATAACTATTTCTTGTTTCTTGTTTCTTATTTCTTGCTTTTGTTTATATATATATATATATATATATATATATATATATATATATATATATATATAGGCTTCTAACAAAATATAACATGCATTAAAATATGACCATTTGAAAGTTTACATTTTCTATTATAATTAAATCTTTTATAATTAAAAAAAAATCTTAATATAAAACTAACTATAAATTTAATATGCTATCTCTCACATAAATTATTTGTCACAAATGACGTGTTTAAAAAATGTTGTGAGTGTAAAATATTAAGGTAGTGCCAATTGTATATTTTAGTGAACAAATTTTTCATAATACCAAACTTTTTACCGATTTCGAGTGTATTATTAACTTAAATAATAAATAAATACACATATACAAAATTTTCAAATCAACCCATAAGTTAAAAATACATAATTCCATTAAAAATATAAACAATAAAAGATTACAAAATTTAAAACTAAAAAATAAAATGGTAAAAAACCATACAAAATTAAAAGAATTAAAAATTGCAAAATATAAATATTGCAAAAATGATTTGAAAAAAAATAAATACAAAGTTGGGATTTGAACCATGGACTTGGTCAAATTATGGAAAAAAGGGTTGACTTCACTACCATCACACTAAAGGTAAATATTGTTGATTTTTTGGAACGCAAAATATAAACCAAAACCAATACTGGGTTTAGGAAAAAAAAAAGAACGGAACAAGAGAAACAAGTTTTGAGAGTTTCTCATTTTTTCACATAATTTGAGAAACGTTTCTTGTATTTTTGGGAACAAGAAACGGGAACAGTTATCAAACAAGACTGTTTCCCAATAAATAAGAAACAGGAACAAGAAACAGGAAACGAGAACGTTATCAAACGAGCCCTAAATGAACCGATACTTTGTTCGGCAAGCGTTGATTTTTATTTATTTATTATTTTA
Source organism: Sicyos edulis (assembly GCA_036507275.1). Classification (NCBI taxonomy): domain Eukaryota; kingdom Viridiplantae; phylum Streptophyta; class Magnoliopsida; order Cucurbitales; family Cucurbitaceae; genus Sicyos; species Sicyos edulis. The sequence continues at coordinate 10,362,031 of CM071851.1, forward strand.
TTTTATTTTTTGATGGGATAGAAAAGGAGGATAGATCGGTAAATTTATCCATCTATATTAAGGATCTATATAATATAAAGGGTGTTCAATTAAAATTTTGACAAACCTAATGAATCATTGAATCTAACCTTTGATGGGTAGTGTTCAAATAAATAGAATGTTTATCTAAAAAGTCATGCATTAATCTAAAATTTGTTTGAGTTGACTTTACTAACTTGAATTTATTATTAATTTTTTTTAAAAAAGTTATAATGTAATTATATAATGTGTATACTAATTTTAATGTTATTATTATTATTTGAACGTTTCGTTCTCTATTATTTTTTTTAAATATTTTTTAAAATTTTAAAATGAATCTTTCATAATATAAATTAAAATTAAAAGTGATAATGTTGGTTAATTTGAAATTTTCATATAAATAATAAATATATATTGAATTTAAAACAAAAATAACAATTCAATAACTCAATTTAGCCAACCATGATTAAGTTGCTCTAACAAACACGATGTATTTGTGGATTTACCATCTTAAAAGTTTGGGTTAATCCAAAAACAAAAAACCCCAAAAACGGGTTAACCCCAAAAATTCTATCAACCTAATTCAGTCCTAAGTTCATCAATTGTTACTTTTGAGGGGGTTTATGGGTTTTTTTTTTCTTTTTGAATTTTTGAATCAATTATTGAAGTCCCGTTCGATTAAAATTTAACTACCCTTCACCTATATTTGTAAAAGAGAATTTACCATCAGCAGCATATTCTACCTATTCTACCTCTTGTATTATATTTGTAGCATAATTTTTAAAATAATTCATCTATAGCATATTTATTTCTATCACCCACCTAATGATAGTCTATCACTCAACTAATGATAGAACTCAATTTAGATTTCTATCACTGATAGAAAACTTAAGAAGTGATAGAATAAGTCTATCATTGATTGAATTCTATCACTAATAGAACTCAACAAGTGATAGAAATCAATTTGAATTTTCTATTATAAATGAAATTATTTTGGATTTTGTGTTATAGATGAAAATATTTTGCCATTTTTTGATATACATGCAAAATCCCCTTTGTAAAAACTAAACTAGTATTAAAAAAAAATTCCAAAAACTTATTTTTATTTATGAAATTTGAGTTGCATTCACATACCTCCCTAAGATAAAATGAATAGGTGAAATACATTTTTAAAAAAATTAGCTAAGAATAAGTTTAAATTTAAAAAACCAAAAACTAAATCAAACGATTATCATTTTCGCAGAATTCACGAAAATGCACCTCCATTATACTTTTTTTTACAAAATTACATCCCATTGTAATTTTCAAATGTAAGAGCTAGAAACTGATTTGAACTAATAAACTTAATAAACTTGAACACAGCAGGTTTTTTGTTTTCTTCTTCTAGAGCTCAACAAATACAGTAGGTTATAACTTATAATATTTGTTGGAATAAATTAATATATCTTAATTTATTTTTGGAATAATTTTTTCATTGAGGAATTAGTGGATAGACAATCAAAGAATAAATGTGTAATAATTTAGGAGACTAATTAAGAAATTAGTAGATTCTTGATTTAGCAATTAGTGGGAAATATTTATGGAAAGAACTTGGAGAAGAAGTTTGTAATAGGTTATAAATAGAGTGTTCATTTATTTGAATTGTTGAGAAAAAGCAAGAGAAAAAAGAGAGAGCAAAATAGAAAGTTCTTTTTGGATCTCATGATGCATGGGAAGTTGTCTAAGAAAGTTTTGTAGAACTAAAGGATACCGCAGATTATACGACGATTCAAACCAAAGAGTTGAAAGAGACGCATTCGAAGGATAAAACAACATTATACATGTTGTTCAATGGAGTTGATGAATCGGGTTTTGAGAAGATTGCAAGTGCAACTACTTCAATAGAAGCATGGGATACTTTAGAGAAATTGTTCAAAGGAGCCGATCGAGTGAAGCAAGTGCATCTCCAAACTCTTCGTGGCGAGTTAGAGAGCATAAAGATGAAGGAATTAGAAAGCGTATCTAACTACATCACACGTCCAGACGGTTGTGAATCAACTCAATTGGAAAGCGTATCTGACTATATCACACGTCCAGACGGTGGTGAATCAACTCAATTGCAATGGAGAAAAGCTGATTGATGCACCAACTGTGGAAAATATTTTGAGATCGTTGACGGATAATTTCGAGAATGTGGTGTGCGCGATAGAGGAGTCAAAGTACCTTGTGACACTCACTGTTGACTAGCTTGCTAGTTCTCTTGAGGCATACGAGCAGCGTAAGAACAAGAAGAAAGAAGAAACGTTGGAGCAAGCGTTTTAAGCCAAGACATCAATCAAAGATGAACAGGTACTTTATTCTAAATAACTTTAGGGTAGAAGTTGCAGCCGTGGAGGTCTTGGATATGATTGCAATAGTCAAAGCGACAGTTATGATGCTTAGAAAAGACATAGGAGTCAAGCGAATTGGCGCGAAAGAGGACTCGAACTAAGAAGAGGCGGTAGATCGAATCAGTCACTACAAGTGTCACAAGTATGGTCACTATGTGAGTGATTGTTATTTCAACAAATGCTACAATTGAGGCGAAGAAGAGCATTTTCCGAGAGATTGTTCTTGTAAAGACCCGACCCCAAAAGGGCTCTAAATGGGCCTTTACCCCAATGCATGCATTCAAATAGAAAAAATATACAAAGAAACTTTCGGATTCCAAGTAAAACCAAAACATTCAACCATCAAAACAATTTAATAAAACCTGTCCCTGTTTCCAAGCACCTGTTTCAGGGAAAGTACATTTCTATAAGTATACTCTGATCAGAGATTTATTTAAACCATTCAAAAACCTTCTCAGGTACGACTATGTTGGAATCCATAAAAACATGAGAAAACGTCCTAGGGCTCCGTGCCCGTCTACATGCATTCAGGGGAAATATAAAGTTAAGAGTCATAAAATGAATAAAAGTGTCAGAGTGACAACAGGTGCCCATGATCACAGCTCCTCCTTCAGCCATCCTGTCTCGCTCCTTGGTTACCTGTGGAAAACCACAAAATAAGGGTGAGTAACGAATTACTCAGTAAGAATCCCCAACCGGGGTACAATACGATGCACATGGTCATCAAGATGAGTGTATGCAAGCTATGATCATAAACACAGAATAGAGCACATAGCTGGAGTCCACACTTGGACCTCGGATGCTAACTCAGGGTCTTAGTCCGGAATTAACTACCATAACCACACAGATCGCTCTATACGAGAAACAAGTCCCGGCCTCAGCCTATCTACTGTCGATGAAAGGTGCACTAGCTCAAGATCCCGAGGAGCTCTCCGGTCGACGCTGTAATGAGCGTAAGCATGCACCACGTGCTTCTACAGACTATGGGGGGTGTCGGGTCTAGTGGCAAGCTGCCCATATCCGGATACCACGCCTAACTAAATCTCTGGATCAGTGTCACTGACATAGGGGTGTGAGACCTGGACACGTGAACTATGTCAGCCTGTACCACAGCACCTGAGGCTAAGGAACGGGTCATGGTAGGCTTACACCAGGAAGTCGTCCTTACCTTAACAGTGGCAATCAAGGCTCTTCGCCGAACACGCCGAGGAGTGCCGCCGGCTGCCGGGACTAGGCATTGCCAAGTCATCATCCCGACCGTTGGGGCATCGCTTAGACTACCACCCTCACCCAAGATTGCGGGGCCTACCGGTTGGGATAGCTAATCCCTCACGGGGTCCAAGGACGAATCTTGTCTCGAACGTCCTTGCCATGGATGCAAGGTACTTTATGCATCAGGCCCGGATGATGCTATCTACCTGAATTCTAACCTGCCTTAACAATCAGCAAACAATCCAATACGTGCTCGAAAGAATACAGCAGACCTAGCATGGTACTACAGAACAAGAATGAATATGAGCATGCCAGAACGGAACAACCTAGCATGGACTAACATGAAAGAACAACATACGAAGTCATGCGATCAGAATTGAGCAGAGCACCTAAACTATACATGCTGATAATCACAAACAAACATACAACATCAATCACATAGAACATCGCAGGGTCCACACAACCCCGGTAAGAAATCCTTACCTTGGTCGGAAGACTTCTACACACAAATTCCTAAGCTGCGAACACTTCCGAGCTAGCTATCGAGAACCTACAAACATAGTAACAATCACAACCATATCCCTAAAAATATAATAAAACAGCAGGCTCGGCTCGGGAGCACTCACACGGCACCGCGACACGAAGCAAAGGCGCACGTGGCGTAGCGGCACGGTGAGCTGGGCGCCGCTGCCGCTACTACTGCACGGCGCTACTGGCGGCGCTCTGCGCTTGGATGGGTTTCTACGGGGCGCGGCTGTGCGCACGGACAGACGGGACTCGGCAGGCGAGCGGCACGGCACGGGCGCACGGGCGCTGGCGTGCGATGCGGACACGGGGAGCTGCTCGGCAGGGACGCGCGCGCGGGCGAACGTCTGGGCGTGCGGGCGAGCGGCTCGGCAAGCGACACGGGGCGAAGGCGCGCGGGCGTCTGGCGTCTGCTGCTGCGCGCGATCTGGCGTGACGTCGGGCTGGCGATGGCCGAGCAGGGGCTGGGCCGGCTGCTGTGCGAGATCTGGGCGCGACGGGCTGTGACGGCAGGGGCGATCTGGTGCGACGGCAGGGGCGATCTGGTGCGACGGGGGCTGCCGGCGATGGAGCTGGCTGGTGCGACGGTGGGCTGCTGGCTGGGGCTTCTCTCGGCTGGCTGCAACCTAACACAAACACACACCTACTTCTAAACACTCGGCCAAATAGCACACCAAACGGATGAGAAGAAGAAGAAGAAGATCGATACCTACCCGGAATGATGATGAACGAACCAAAGAGCTGCAAAGGTGTTGGAAATCGGCAAAAAAGGGGAGGATAGCTTGGGCGGCCACAACACTTTTGGAGAAGAAGACACAACAAACCTAATTTCTTTTCATTTAACCAAATGCACCAAACACCAAAGATCCAAGGTTAACTAAGATGTGATGCAGAAAGAGCAACAAGAGCACCTAATGGCTCAATTGGCACACATCCCCACAAGCTTTCCAGGAGACCCGGGTTCAAACCCCAGCTGCAGCACAATTTTCCTTTCTTTTTACTTTTGCAACAAACCTTGCTCAAACCCTTCCACGAAGCCTCACAAACCTACATAAATCCATCCAATATTTTTAGCAACTAGAAAGGACATAAACGACCCTGACGGCCCGACAAATTACCAAAATACCCCTTGGGCATACCTGAAAGACTGGGATGAAAACCTGGGCCGTTACAGTTCTGCAAATAAAAGGGTTGAAGAAACAAGCAACTTAGCAGTAGAAAACAATGGGAATGAAGGTGTTCTTTTGATGGCGCATAAAGAAGGAAGCAACAACAATGATATTGTGTGGTATCTCGACTCAGGGGCAAGCAACCATATGTGCAGACACGAGCATCTGTTCAAAAAGATGTGGAAAATTGAAGATGGTCATGCTTCTTTTGAAGATGCATCAAAAGTAAAGGTAAAAGGAAAATGTACGATTTCCTTTGTGTTCAAGGATGGCTTGACAAGGTCAATCCAGGATGTTTATTATGTACCAGATCTCAAAACAAATTTTTTGAGTTTGGGGCAACTCATAGTGAAGAGTTATTCTATATTTTAAAAAGACCAGTTGTTGCATTTAAGGGACAAGAAAGAGCATTTAGTCGCTCGAGTTGAGATGGGAAGAAATTGCATGTTTAGACTAAATTTGAGAAGTCCACGAGAAATATGTTTGCGAATTGATGTAGAAGATAAAGTAACGTTGTGACATCTTCATTTTGGTCATCTACATCATGGTGGACTAAAAGCGTTAGCGAAGAAGAATATGGTGTACGGGTTACCAGAGATGAACTATGATGGAAAGTTTTGTGAAGCATTCATGCTCAACAAGCATGCTAGAACCTTGTTTTAGAAGAAAGCGAAATATCAAACGAAGCAACCACTCGAGATGATTCATTCGGATATATGCGGACCAATAACCCTTGCATCGTTCAGCGATAAAAGGTACTACATTACTTTTATTGATGATTTCTCATGAAAAACTTGGGTTTATTTTTTGAAAGAAAAATTAGAGGAAATCGAGGCGTTTAGAAGATTCAAAGTGATGGTGAAAAAGGAAACTGGTAGACGGATCAAAGCTGTGCGATTTGATGGAGGTGGAGAATATACTTCGACGACGTTTAGGAAGTATTTCGAGGAGTAAAGCATAAGGCAATTTCTAACCAAATCATACACTCCTCAACAGAATGGTGTGGCCGAGAGGAAGAACAGAACCATTCTTGATATGGTTCGAGCAATGTTAAAGAGCAAAAGGATGCCAAAGGAATTTTTGGCGAAAGTGGTGTAGTGCGTAGTTTATGTACAAAATCGATGTCCACATGCGAAGCTAGATGATAAAACAGTGCAAGAGGCATAGAGTAGACAAAAACCAATAGTTTTTCATCTCAAAGTGTTTGGTAGCATGACTTATGCACATGTGCCTAATCAGCGAAGAACGAAGCTCGAAGATAAGAGCAAGAAGTATGTGCTTATTGGCTATGATGAAAGAACAAAAGGATACAAGCTACTTAACCCAATAAGCAAGAAAGCGGTGGTGAGTCACGATGTGCAAGTAAATGAAGAAAGTGAATGAGACTGGAACAATTCGATGGAAATCAGCATCGAAGTTGGAGAATTACCAGTCATTGGATCAACAAGTATGCTAAGAGAGTCTGAAACAACTGAAGATGAAGATGAACCGCAATAATAAAAAATACAAAGTTTGCAAGAGTTGTACGATGTAAAAAATGAGGTACATCTTGTATGTCTTTTGGCAGATGCGGAAAGTATTAGCTTTGAGGAAGCAGTGTGAGATGATAAGTGGCAAAACACAATGGACGAGGAGATCAATGCAATTGAGCGCAATGATACATGGAAGCTGACAGAATTATCGAATGCAAGTCAGCCGATTGGTGTGAAGTGGGTTTTCAAGAAGAAAATGAATGCGCGAGGGAAAATAGTGCGATACAAGGCGAGACTTGTAGCAAAGGGACACAAGCAGAAAGCGGGAATTGACTATGATGAAGTATTTACTCATGTTGAGAGAATGGAGACAATTCGATTGCTAATTTCATAAGCAGCACAATTTAGATGGCTAATTTATCAAAAGGATGTCAATATGACATTCTTGAATGGTGTGCTTGAAGAAAAAGTGTATATTGAGCAACCACCTGGATATGTGAAAATTGGAGAAGAAAAGAAGGTGCTAAAATTGAAGAAAGTGTTTTATGGGTTGAAGCATGCACCGTGACCATGGAATATTCGCATTGATACGTATTTCAAGGCAATTGGATACAAACAGTGTCCTTACGAGCATGCGCTTTACACAAAGCAGAGTGGAGGTAATGTGATATTTGTCACCCTTTATGTTGATGATTTGATTTTTATGGTAATAGTAATGCGATAATAGAAGAGTTTAAGAACACGATGATGCGAGAGTTTGAGATGATAGATTTAGGCTTGCTGAAGTATTTCCTCGGTTTGGAGGTTAAATAAGAAGACAAGGGAATCTTTGTATTGCAAGAGTAGTACGCAAAAGAGATCTTGAAGAAGTTCAAGATGGAAAATTGCAATTCGGTTGCAACACCAATGGAACAAGGTACGAAACTTTCAAAGTTTGATGGAGGAGAACGTGTAGATGCGAGAAAATATCGAAGTTTGATGGGAAGCCTTCACTATCTCACATGCACAAGGCCAGATATCATATTAAGTATTGGCATTATGAGTCGATTCATAGAGGAGCCAGTTTATATCCATTGGAAAGCATTGAAGCCAATTTTGCAATACATCCAAGGAATAGTGTCACTTTGGATTTTTTTTAAAAGTGGAAGAGTGCAAGTTGAATGGTTATTCTGATAGCGATTGGTGTGGGGACATAGTCGATCAGAAAAGTACATAAGGATATGCATTTTTTATGGGCAATACTACATTCATTTGGCATTCAAAGAAACAACCGATCGTGACACTTTCAACATGCAAAGTTGAATATGTTGCAGCTTCTTGGTGCGTTTGTCATGCGATATGTCCGAGAAATTTTTTGAGCAAGATGGAGTTAAAGGAACTTGGTGGGCCATTGGATGCATGTAGCGAGTCAAGATCTAGTTGCAGATATTTTCACATAGTCGTTGCTGAAAGTATTGTTGGGGAAATTCAAGAAGATAATTGGCATGACAGATGGTAGGAGCATTTAAGTTTATGGAGGAGTTTTGTTGGAATAAAATTAAATATATTTTGATGTATTTGGAATAATTTTTAATTGAGAAATTAATGGGTAGACAATTAAGAAATAAATGTGTCATAATTGAGGAAACTAATTAAAGAATTAGTACATTCTTGATTTAGCAATTAGTGGGAAATATTTATGAAAAGAACTTGAAAAAGAAATTTGTAATAGACTATAAATAGAGTGTTTTTTTTAAGATATCAATAGAGTGATTCTTCATTGTGAATTGTAGGGAAAAAGCGAGAGGAAAAGAGTGAGCAAGTGCGGAAGTTGTAAGGAAATTGTAGAGTGAGTGTTTGAGAAATAAAGAGAAAGTCTTTGTAGAGAATATTTTGTGTTTTATTCGAATTTAGTTTCTACAATATTATGAATATATATATATATATATATATTTGTAATTATTATTTTCAAAATATTGATTGAATGCTATCATAAAAAATACGTAAATTTATAATAGGCTTCTAGTGTTTTATTACCCAATGGGTCAGTGGCGCAGTTGATTATCTTGTCTGGCATTCGTCCATTTCAACTCCACGGTCATGAGTTCAAACCCGAAAAGCATTATTTGGCTCTCATATTCTTTGAGAGCAATTGTGGCCTCTATGTTGGGCTTGTTGGTCCCTCCCCCCAATTTGTACTAAAAAAAAGGCGTCTAGTGATTTATTGGTTTTTGGACACTAAATTACAAACTAAATTCTTTAAAGTTGAATAGTTGGATCTAATTGTGAATGGTCGACTTTCGATTTTAATTTAATTCAATATTATTAATATTGTCGTATAAATGTTCCATATCTATTAGGGTTTTTCCATGAATAATAAAAAAAAAATTAAACAAATGTCAAATTTAAAAGAAATTGCACAAATAAATTGAAAATGGAAAGTCATGATATAATTACAAAAAAGCTCCAAACTTCAATCAACGACACTAATTGAAGTTAAATTGTGATACTAATTGAAACCAATAATTCATAATAAGATATTATAGATATGGAGACATTATAAATATTCCATATCTATTAGGGCTTTTCCATTAATAATAAAAAAAATTAAACAAATGTCAAAATTTAAAAGAAATTGCACAAATGGATTGAAAATGGAAAGTCATGATATAATTCAAAAAAGCTCCAAACTTCAATCAACGACACTAATTGAAGTTAATTTGTGACACTAATTGAAACCAATAATTCATAACATTGATCGAAGTCAATCGGCCACACTAGTTGAAATAAATTAGCATCACTTATTGAAATCCATTACAAAATTGACTTTTGCTCTTTTGACTTTCTCTTAAACTTATTGGGTAATTGGAACAGTTTGTTAGATTCTTATTTGACATTCCTATAGTCGTTAGAAAACAACTAAAGTGGGTGGATTTTCAAATGTTCATCTTCTGCAACCTTTAAAAGAGATATATTTGATTCCTATAATTATAACTAAGTATTTTGATTTATAAAAATTTTCGAGGTGCATCTCTTTTCTGGTAACCGATTGATGGATTGAAATTTCGGTGCTAATATATTGTACAGTAATTAATTCAAAGTCAGTTTATGCTATGTGTAACTCAGAATCACTTACTCGCAAGTATACGCGGTCGAGAATTGCAGCAAGTAACAAGTATATAAATTTATCGATCCCATAGAGATTGATGTCTAGAGCTAATACTATTAAGTAAGGGTCGTGCAGAAAAGTAAAGCATGAATGTATTAGTTGTTGTGGTTTTGTTGTAATTAAATAAATATGATGCTAAAAATAAATATGTTGTAGAAAATAAATATGATGCAATGAGTAATGCTAATTAACAATCCTAGAAAATTCTAAGCACGCGGACTAGCCAAAAAGCGTCTTGCTTTCCTAACATATAAGTACTCTCGCACTTAATGGTCTATGGTAGGGCCAATTTTCACTGTGAACGTCATTCTTAGCACAGGGTAACACAAGCATTAGTAAGGTTATTCCTAACACTCTAAGCGGTGAACAGACGTTCACACAACCTAATGTAGCATACTGGGTCAACATATGGTTCCTTCTTCCGAACTCACCACAAGGTACATGCGTGGGTAGCTAATCGACGCATATATATATATATATACATATATATATATATATACATATATATATACATATATATATATATATATATATATATATATATACATATATATATATACATATATATATACAACCATAGAGATAAACATCACATAGAAGTTAAACCAGACGATTTTATTACAACTACGAAATGTTTAAAACTACAAGCCACTCCTACTAAAATAGTAAAATGGAATTTGGCATGACTGAAGATGTGCAGTCCCCTTGTCATCGGCTCCTACAACAACACGATTTGCTTCTCTCCATGATAGGCTTCATGTTCAATCGACCAACTCACCTTTCTTGGCTCCATCTCTTGGTATTTATAGAACTGAATTACTTGGCCGACAAATCGAGGTGAACAGTGAAATCTTCATTAATGCAGGATTCCTTGATTTCCACTAGAATTTAATTGATCGACGCCGCCTTGATTACTTGATTGATTCTCAATTATTTCCTTTTTGGCATGTCTTTTCAAACGTGATTTCATTTTGAGTTTTGCCCCATTTTACGTTGTTGGTCATCATTCATGTCGATTGTCCTTCCCGTAGTGTAGCTTAATGTCTTACCATTAACATTGATTAGGCATAGTTTACTCAAAATTTATGCTAAAAACGTGAAGTTGTGCTTCCGATGCTACTTAATGAATGCATGTTGATTTTCTTAGTTATTTCATCGCATTTCTTCTATTAGCATTTGCTTTTCCCCTTTAATTCAAGAATAATGCAAAATAAGAAAGCCTAAAATACGCTCTATTTAAGGTCTATCACCTATTCACTTAGATACTTCAGATTTGTCTCTCTTTTTCTCTATCATTTTGGTTTCATTCACGCTCATTCCACAAAGGGTCCATCTACTACTCTCGATTCAATTTCACAATTGCCTTTAAAGCTTTGTGATGACTCTCAAATAGGGCACATTTTAGGTTATTCTATTCTGCATTATTCTAAGGTTCAAGGGAAATAATTGGGCTATAATATGTAAAATTGCAAGTAAAAACTTCTAGAAGTCGCATGCATTCATGAATTAGCATCAGAAACACAATTTCACGATTTTAGTATAAATATTGAATAAACTATGCTAAATTAACGCGAAATGCAGGATATGCGAAGCTTGAGAGCGGGAAGGACAAATCAGTGCGAACAGTGACAAGAATCGTAGGAAGGTGTCAAACCATAATGTAGACACGTACGCCGAACCACACCAACAAGGAAATAACACAGAATCAATAAGGAAATTAAGTTGGCGTCCATCAAATAAATTCCAGCAAAAATCAAGAGATCCTGCGTTAATGAAGATTTTAAAGTTCACCTAAACTTACTGACCAAGAAATTCATCTCTATAAATAGCAAGAGGGAATCTGAGATTCGGTGAGCTGGTTGGTTGGCCAAAATCCAATCTTAAGAAAAAACAATTGGTGTTATTCGTGGAAGATGATGACAAGGGGATTGCACATTTCACAACCGCACCAATTCTAACTTTTTATTGTTTTTCTTAAGAGTAGTTTATAGCTGTGAACATTTAGTATTAGTAATAAAATTGGCTGATTTAAGCTTTCTACTTGTGTTTATTGTTATGCTGCGTTATAGGAGTTTTGGATGGGAATTTATTGTAGAAGCTTGTTAGGAGTGTAGGTTATCATGTTTGACACAACTATGTTTTTATTTAATATACATGCATCGATTAGCTACCCACGCCTACTAACCTGTAGTGAATCGGATGAGGAACTGCAAAATGATCTAGTATGCTGCGATAGGTTAGATGTAGCATAGCTATATTATTTAGAGTGTTAAGAATAACCTTACTATGGCTTGCGTCACCCTAAGTTAGTATGAAGATTGCAGCGGAAGCTGGATCTGCCATAAATCATTAAGTGCAAAAGTTACTCTTTAGGTTAGGGAAGTAAGAAGCTTGATAACTAGTCCCGCATTTTTAACATCTTTTGCAACTGGTTTCTAAACTCTACTCATTGCATTCACATTTAATTCTTACTTGCATTAGCGTCCATATTTACTTACTATTAGCATTCAAAATCAACTACAAACCCAACTCCAATTCCATTTTTCACTTTACGCATAACTCTCAAGTTAAATGTACTACTTTTAGACATTAATCCCATTGGAGAACGATAAAGTATAAATACTTATCACTTGCTGCTTTCTGACCACGTATACTTATGCGTAACTGATTCCGAGTTACATTTAGAAATATGTTAACTCTGAGTTAATTATCGAACTTTTATATTAGCACTCGGAAAATTGCATACAATTTTGAGATAGGGATTTGAGGGGAACTTTATTTCTAAATCTTGAAAAATCCATCAATATTCGTTTATTAGTTTCAAGAACAATATCAACAGAATCTGAGATTGAAAGATTCGATGAAAGTCTTGTTGGTTCAATAAAGAGTCGTGAAAATTTTTGCTTTAAAAGTGAGTCTTCCTCTATTATTTCATATCAAGAGAAGAAGGAAATGTTATGGATTGCGTACAAGACATTCATACTTTACTTGGTAGATAACGTTCTTAAAAGAATCAGTCAAGTTCAAAATATTGCAGAACTTTGAAGTAAATTAGAAGAGACGTATGTTCAAAGTCACAGACTCACAACATTTATCTTAAAGAAAGGTACTTCATTTTTTTAGATGGATTCGTAAAGACATAGAGGAGAACATATATGAATTCACTAGAATTTGCACAAAATTGGTAAACTCATGAGAAAAATCGATCATAATATAATTAAGCAATATCTTGTTGAATTCTTTTTCAAAAAAATACAATTTTCGCTAAGCCCTCGTGTCCAAATCTCACCAAATTTTTCATTCCTTCATATTTTGAAAACCCTAATTGTAACGCCCAGGTTTTCATCCCGGTCTTCGAGGTATGCCCTGGGGGTATTTTGGTAATTTGGTCGGGCCGTCAGGGCCGTTTATGTCTTTTTCCATGTGCTAAAATTATTGGATGGATTTATGTAAGTTTTTGAGGCTTTGTGGATGGGTTTGAGCATGGATAGATGCAAAAGTAAAAATAAAGGAAATTATGTTGCAGCTGGGATTCGAACCCGGGTCTCCGGGAAAGACTGTGAGGATGCGTGCCAGTTGAGCTATGGAGAGGTCTTGTTGCTCTTTCTGCGTCATATTATGGTTATCCTTGGACCTTGGAGTTTGGTGCATTTGGTTAAATGAAAAGAAATTAGGTTTTGTTATGTCTTCTTCTCCAAATGCTCCATGGTCGCCCAACCCTTCCTCTCCCAAGCCCCAAGCCGATTTTCATTCCCTTTGCAGCCTCGTGGTTCGATCGTCTTTCCGGGTAAGTTTCTTCGTCTCTTCTTCTTCTCCGATTTGAGTTCTTGCTGGCCGAATGTAAATAGAAGAGTGTGGGTGTGTGTGTGTGTTTGTTTGCAGGCCGAGAGGAGCCCCACCCAGAGCCCCACCGTCGCGGCTCCCAGCCGATCGAGATCGCACAGCAGCAAGCCCGAATCACCCGGAGTCGCCCGGCTCCATCGCCCTGCGGTGCCATCAGCGGCTGCCTGTCGCTCAGCGGCCGAGAGCGACGCCCGAGACAGCCCCTGTCGCGGCCAATGACGCCCGAGCGGCCCCTATCGCGGCCAGATCTCGCCAGCCAGATGCTCCATGTCGCGCCCTGCAGCGGCGAAATCGCCGCGTCGAGCGCTCGTCAGCCCGCGCGCGCCGTCGTTATCACAGCGCGCGCGCTGTTGTCCGTCGCGTCAGCTTGTCGCGCGCGTGCGCCTGCGCCCGGCCGGCCGCGCGCGCGCGCGCGCGCCAGCAGCTGTCGCCCATCTGCGCGCCGTCAGCGCCAGCGCGCCCGACCGCCGCCCATCAGCGCCAAAGGCCAGCCTCGCCATCTTTGTCGCCCATCCGCGTGTCGGCCGCGCGCGCGTGAGTTGCTCGAGCCAAGCCTTGTTTATTTTATTATGTTTAGGCCTATGGATTGTGATTATTATTGTGTTTGTTAGGTTCTCGTTAGCTAGCTCGGGATCGATCGCGGCTTAGGATTTTTGTGTGTAGTTGCCTCCCGCCCGGTAAGGATTTCTTTGGGAGTTGTGTGGACCTGCGATGTTCTATGTGATTGATGTTGTATGTTTGTTTGTGATTATCAGCATGTATAGTTTAGGTGCTCGTTACGATTTCTGGTGGCATGACTTCGTATGTTGTTCTTTCATGTTAGTCCATGCTAGGTTGTTCCGTTACGGCATGCTCATATTCATTCTTGTTCCAGTAGTACCATGCTGCTAGGTGCTTTGTATTCTTTTGAGCACGTATTGGATTGTTGCTTGATTGTTAAGGCGAGGTTAGAATTCGGGTAGGTAGCATCATCGGGCACGATGCATAAAGTATCTTGCATCCATGGCGGGGGCGTCGAGAGACGATTCTCCGTCCACTGGACCCCGTTAGGGTTTAGCTAACCCGACCGGTAGGCCCCGCAATCTTGGGTGAGGGTGGCGGTGTTAAATGCCCCAGCGGTCGGGATGATGACTTGGCATTGCCTCGTCCCCGGCGATCGGCACGTCCTCGGCGTGTTCGGCCGTAGCCCTTGATTGCCACCGATAGGGCAAGGACCGCTTCTGGTGTAAGCCTACCACGATCGATTCCTTAGCCTCGGTGCGGTGGTTGGTGACATAGTTTCACGTGTCGAGTCTCACACCCCTATGTCGGTGACACCGATCCAGAGATTTAGTTAGGCGTGGTGACTGGACATGGGCAGCTTGCCACTATACCCGGCACCCCCCATAGTCTGCAGTAGCATGTGGTGCGCGCTTACGCTCATTACAGCGTCGACCGGAGAGCTCCTCGGGATCTTGAGCTAGTGCACCTTTCGTATCGACAGTAGACAGGCTGAGGCCGGCACTCGTTTCTCGTATAGGGTGTATTGTGTGGTGATTTATCTCCGGACTAAGACCCTGAGTTGGCATCCGAGGTCCAAGTGTGGACTTAAGCTATGTGCTCTATTCTGTGTTTATATTCATAGCTTGCATACACTCATCTAGATGACCATGTGCATCGTATTGTACCCCAGTTGGGGATTCTTACTGAGTAATTCGTTACTCACCCTTATTTTGTGGTTTTCCACAGGTAACCAAGGTGCGAGACAGGATGGCTGAAGGAGGAGCTGTGATCATGTGAACCTGCTGTCGTCTCTGACTTTTTATTTCTATAACTCTTGTCTTTTTATTTTCCCCTGAATGCATGTAGTCGGGCACGGAGCCCTAGGATGTTTTCTGAATGTTTTCGTGGATTCCTGCTTTATTGAATTTGAGGATGTTTCAAATGTTTTAAGAAATCTCTGATCAGAGTGTACGTTTTGGAAATGTATTTGCCTTGAAAGCAGTGCTTGGAGACGAGGGACGAGTTTAAACAAACTATCTTTATTTCTGATTGAACCTTGATTGTTTTGTTTTAATTGGGAATCCAAAAATTATTTGCATATTGTCCTTTACTTTGAATGCATGCATTGGGGTAAAGGCCTATTTAGAGCCCTTTTTGGGTCGGGTCTTTCTGATTGGTATCAGAGCTCGAGTCATAGACTTTGTAGAAGTGACCTTTTGTTGTAGGTCGTCTTTCCCATGATCACAAGCACTCGGCGGTCATCAGTACGCCTAAGTTTTTCATTTTTAGAAAAGGGTTAAGAATTTACAATACCTTTCATCTAGTGTATGCCTTGTTTTGTGTTGTGGAGCGAAGACGAGCGGAGTTACGACTCGTCGTTGGTTTGGGTTTAGAGCGCCATCATGCCAACTTCCCATGATGTGAGTTTTGTATGTTGTGGTTTGTTGAGATATCCGGATATATTCGGATACCGCTAGGACATCGTTCGGATGGAGGCGAGAGGTTAGACTCCGTAGGCCACGTGTGGCCCGGTATTAATTCCCCTAGTGAGAGGGTGGAGGTGTTTTGCCTGGAGTACCACTCCGGGAGAGGAGTTAGCTTTGGCTTTTGCTCATGTTGATGCTTGTAGAGCGAGTCCTAGTGTGGACTAGCACTGGGTAGTTCGGTGTTGATCTTGAACCTTAGCGGATGGTTGATTGCCCGGTGAGTAGCTGCGAGTTGGTAGCCTTCGAGGTGGTTCTTTGAGACATTCTTGTTCTCTGTAAGTGTTGTTGTTTTGCGGCTAGTAAGTCGGAACCACGTGGTTAAGGGTGCGTGGCGGTGTTCCCATCGGACGTGATCCATTGGTGGTTTCCCGGTTATGCAGTAGAGTTGAGCACTCTTCTTATGGTGAGCCCCTAGAGTAGGGCTAGCTGCTGCATGTTGAGAGAGCTGGCCAGAGTTTTGTTGAGCATCATGTGGAGATGCAAGAGTAGGCAGTGAGACTTCGGTTTGATGAGATGCCTTAGGCATGGTTGTTTGAGTTGAGCTCTTGTATGCCTCGCCATAGTTTTTGTCACTTGAGGTTGTGACCTTCTTGGCCCCATTGTAGTAAGATGTGGATTTGGTAGTAGTGGCACTTGAGGTGCAATGGTTGGTGTGCCGCTTTGGCTCTAAGTGCAGTTCGGACTGAGTGTGGCATGGGTATAAGCAGATGGTTCTATGACCCGTCCGGAGTTCAGCACACTTCTTTAGCCATTGGATCCATTTATGGAAAATGCACTTGTTTAGGTCGTGCAAGAGGGCTAGTTCAGTGGTAGTCGAAGGACTACAAGTGAAAGGATGTTCGAGAGGAGCTGGAGCCTCTTCCCAGTGTTACTGGGGGTTGAGTAAGTCAGCAGGTTGGCGGCTGGTAAGTGTTAGTGCGTGTGAGTCTCACGCTAGTGCTAAGGCCAAGAGATCTTTGTGGTTGGTAGTGCGGTCCACTACCTTCGGGTGCCTAAACCTGAGTTGAGTGAGCATTGTAGATGCGAGTTCGGTCCAGCAGAGGGACCGTGAGTTGGATGCTTATGAGATGAGTTTGGTGCTTATGAGATGAGTTGGATGCCTTATGAGATGAGCAGGTTGTCTTATGTGTAAAGCACACTTGGTAGAGTCTTGGTATAAAGTAAGTTCGGTTTGGCATCGTTATGTTTTAGCAGAGCAAGGTTGCCCTTTGCTTTCGAGTATCGTGTGGAGATGGAACTTTTGGTGTTCCTTGGGTTGATTGTATCTCTGCCAGAAGTTAGTGTTGCCTTTTGGAACAACACCTGTTAGTCTTGGATCTCTGAAGGAAGGTTGAGAGTTGTTCACACAAGTGTGTTTTGTGTAGTTCGTTCTGGTGGTGATAGTTTCAGAACCATGTAGGGTTTGCATTGGAGGACTGGTGCTCAGTTCTTGGAGAAGTTGGACTCCAGGTGGATGTTGTAAGGCTTTAGTTGAGGTTGTAAGGATACCGTGCTCGTAGTCGGGTTGTTGCTTAGGCAAGTTTGTTAAGTTGAACCTAAGCTTGGTTGGTGGAACCTCTTGTGTTCATGGTTGGAGTTCAGATGGTACTGAACAAATGGTGGTTGTGGTGAAGCCACGTAGTTCCTGGCCGTAGTTGCTAAGGGTGTTGCTCGGAATTCTTACCACAGGTGGAAGCTATGATGTGGCTGATGCTTTGAGTAGGAGGATAACACATTACGAAGCGTTTACGGTCTTTTTGGTTTCGAGGTTGGAGCGAGCCGGCATGGTTGAGATCTTTGGAAAAAGGAGTTGTTTGTTCGAGCGGTTGGTTGTTAGACCGTTTGACGACGGTGTGTGTCGAGGGTAGTGAAGAACCCTAGTTGTGGAGAGCCTCACGAGCTCGGTCGGACCTAGGTAGTGAGTTTTGATTGGCCCGGTCAGTCGAGTAGGTTGTAGGCCGGGTGAGTTCTTTGGCAGTTTTGGTAAGCTAGCAAGCAGAGCTTGTTTCAAGTAGAGTCGGATTGGTTCCGGTGTGGTGGCAAGTTGGTGCTTGATGTTGACCAAGGTGTGGTTTTTGAGTTGCTAGAAGTTAGCTTTGCTCGTGGGGCAAGTGGTTTTGCCCTGGTGGACGTCTTTCCTGCTTCTAGAGTTTGAGAGTTGCCCTTATTTGGTGTTTGGGGGTGAGTCTTCTCTTGCCCGTGGTTGGCGGTCCAGTCTGTGGTGGACCCCTTGTTGTTGCCTCTGGGAGAGTTGGATGTTGTGCTTAGCTGAGCAAGACAGCGAGCGGTTGTGAAGCTCTCTGTCCTTCGGATGTTTGCTTGTAAGGATCTGTTTCTCCTTGGAAGTTGTCAGGTTATTCCTTGGTCTTGGAATTAGTGGTAGTGGTGCTAGTAGGAGGAAAAGTTTGTTGGCTGCTTGGAAGCAGTTGTTTGTCCAAGTTAAGCGGACTCTTGAGTGGTGTTCTGGAAGTTGCGGTAAGGGTTGTTCTGCCTCCTATGAGTGTTTGGCCTAGTTGGTTAAGGTTTTGTGTGTTGGCATGGAAGTTGTTGCACCTTTGTAGTTGAAGAACTCATTTGTATCAGTTGTGGGTTGAGGTTGCACCATTGTGATTGGATTAGGGTCTTGACCTTTTGAGGGATCCTTGCTGGTTAGTGTGGCTTGTGCTCTGCCAGCCATTTTTGGTAATCTGGTTCTTGGTAGTTGGTGTTAACCGAGTAGTGGAGTTTCGTTTATGAAGTTTCGGTGGGAAGGTGCAATAAGCCTAAGCTAGAGGGTTAAGCCTGTATGTGTTATCGTTTGGACTTATGAGATGTGTTTCATTTTTTTAGGCAAGCTTCGTTCCGTTGCTTGCATGGAGGTAAGTTTGGTAAAGGGAGCCCTCTGGGGCCCGGTTGTTGGTAGGCTGACTTGTCCAGCCAGTGATTTGAGTCAAGCTAGAGTTGTGTGGATTGGCATAGCTATGCAGTTTGTAGTTGTTTGAGCTTTCGAGGCCGTAGCACTCAAGTTGTTGGATTGTAAGTTTTTAGTGTGGGAGGACATCGAGTTAGTTGAGGTTGTTGTGTGAGATTAGATTCTTGGAGGATTGGTTTTGATAGTGAGAGCTCGCACCTCGTTTCGTGTGCGAGATGCCATTTCTATGGAGTAGAGGCATGTCGGTTCAGTGGAGTTGTTGTCACGGTGTGGCAGCGAAGGTTTGTTCTAGGCGGTGCGTTGATGAAGCGTAGTTACGGAGAGCGTTGTTAAGAGGCTTATGAGCCGAGTGCGGTTTCTGTAGAGTTTTGACCCTCTGACCGATGGTCTTTTGGGAAGAGTGAGCCAGATCCTTCAGAACTTGTTGTGAGTTGGTGTTTCCGTGATTAGGCGTGGGGACTAGTGTGGTTTTATGAGGTTGCCTTGGGTTGCGGTTCTCGTGGTCAATTCTTGTTGTTCCATTGAGGCATTGCAAGGTAAGTATTGCATGATTCCAATGTTCAGGAAAAGGTTGGTGACCATCAATTTTGTTTTGGGTCTGAGTTCTGCATTTGACCGAGAGGTGATGTGCGAGGAGTTTAGAGCTAGTGTTGTCAACTCAGAGCGAGAGGCGAGAAAAGTTACGCCGATGTTGGCGTCGAGTTTTAGAGTTTGAGGTTGGACGGTGCGTAGTTTTAAGGTTGTCTTTGTTGTGAGTTGTGTTGAGGTTTGGTAAGCGGGAGAAGTGGAGTCTCTGTTGTTGGACCATTTGAGATTCTCGAGAGGATTGGCGAGAGTTGCATATTGGTTAGCTTTTTCTGTCATTGTCACCGTGTGCGGTGTTCTCATGTATCGGTGTGAGGCGGTATGTGTCGAACCCATCGCTCATTGTGGACTTTGAGCCTTTGCGGTGATTGAGGATTTGAGCTTCAAGGGAAGCTGTGAGTATTACGGTCTTTGAGACGAAGACGTTGCATAATCGTGGGATCCGTTTGGTAAAAGTTCGGTGGAGAGTCGGAGTTTAGAGGAGGCCGCTTGTGGCGGGAAGACAGGATGAGATTGCAGTATCTGTCTTTATTTGATCTTAAGGACTTTCGAGGACGAAAGTTATAAAAAAAGAGGAATATTATAACGGCCGAGTTTTCATCCCGGTCTTGAGGTATGCCCTGGGGGTATTTTGGTAATTTGGTCGGGCCGTCAGGCCGTTTATATCTTTCCAGTTGCTAAAATTATTGGATGGATTTATGTAAGTTTTGAGGCTTTGTGGATGGGTTTGAGCATGGATAGATGCAAAAGTAAAAATAAAGGAAATTATGTTGCAGCTGAGATTCGAACCCGGGTATCCGGAAAAGCCTGTGAGGATGCGTGCCAGTTGAGCTATGGAGAGCTCTTATTGCTCTTTCTGCGTCATATTATGGTTATCCTTGGACCTTGGAGTTTGGTGCATTTGGTTAAATGAAAAGAAATTAGGTTTTGTTATGTCTTCTTCTCCAAATGCTCCATGGCCGCCCAACCCTTCCTCTCCCAAGCCCCAAGCCGATTTTCATTCCCATTGCAGCCCCGTGGTTCGATCGTCTTTCCGGGTAAGTTTCTTCGTCTCTTCGTCTTCTCCGATTTGAGTTCTTGCTGGCCGAATGTAAATAGAAGAGTGTGGGTGTGTGTGTGTGTTTGTTTGCAGACTGCCGAGAGGAGCCCCAGCCAGCAGCCCCACCGTCGCAGCTCCCCAGCCGGCCAGATCGCACCAGCAGCAAGCCCAGATCGCCTGGAGTCGCCCAGCTCTATCGCCCCTGCAGTGCCATCGAGCAGCCTGTCGCTCAGCAGCCGAGCCAGACGCCCAGACAGCCCCTGTCGCAGCCCAGATCTCGCCCAGCAGATGCGCCCTGTCGCGCCTCTGCAGCAGCAGAATCGCACGTCCAGACGCTCGTCAGCCCGCACGCCCGTCGTCGTCCCAGAGCGCCCGCGCATGTCCGTCCGCGTCCAGCTTGTCCGCGCCCGTGCACCTGCGCCAGTCGGCCGTCCGCGCGCGCGCGTGCTCCCAGCTCTGCCGCCCATCTGCGCCCGTCAGCGCCAGCGCCGCCGACCCCGCCGCCCAGCGCGCGCCCGGCAGCCTCTCGCCATGCATGTCGCGCCCGTCCGCGTCTCAGCCGCGCCGCGTGAGTTGCTCCCAAGCCAAGCCTTGTTTATTTTATTATGTTTAGGCCTATGGATTGTGATTATTATTGTGTTTGTTAGGTTCTCGTTAGCTAGCTCGGGATCGATCGCAGCTTAGGATTTTTTTGTGTAGTTGCCTCCCGCCCTGGTAAGGATTTCTTACACAGAGTTGTGTGGACCTGCGATGTTCTATGTGATTGATGTTGTATGTTTGTTTGTGATTATCAGCATGTATAGTTTAGGTGCTCTGTTCTGATTTCCTGACTAGCATGACTTCGTATGTTGTTCTTTCATGTTAGTCCAAGCTAGGTTGTTCCGTTCTGGCATGCTCATATTCATTCTTGTTCCGTAGTACCATGCTAGGTCTGCTGTATTCTTTTGAGCACGTATTGGATTGTTGCTGATTGTTAAGGCAGGTTAGAATTCAGGTAGGTAGCATCATCCGGGCCTGATGCATAAAGTATCTTGCATCCATGGCAGGGACGTTGTAAAGACCCGACCCAAAAGGGCTCTAAATAGGCCTTTACCCCTATGCATGCATTCAAAGTAAAGGACAATATGCAAATAAATTTTTGGATTCCCAATTAAAACAAAACAATCAAGGTTCAATCAGAAATCAATATAGTTTGTTGAAACCTGTCCCTGTCTCCAAGCACCTGTTTCAAGGCAAATACATTTCCAAAACGAACACTCTGATCAGAGATTTATTAAAACATTTGAAACATCCTCAAATTCAATAAAGCGGGAATCCACAAAAACATTCAGAAAACATGTTAGGGCTCCGTGCCTTACATGCATTCAGGGGAAAATAGAAGACAAGAGTCATCGAAAGAAAAAGTCGAGAGGCGCAAAGAGTTCCCATGATCACGGCTTCTCCTTGACCATCTGTCTCGCCCCTTGGTTACCTGTGGAAAACCACAAAATAAGGGTGAGTAACGAATTACTCGATGAAGAATCTAGCAAGGGGGTACAATACGATGCACATGGTCATCTAGATGAGTGTATGCAAGCTATGAATATAAACACAGAATAGAGCACATAGCTTAAGTCCACACTTGGACCTCGGATGCCAACTCAGGGTCTTAGTCCAGAGATAAATCACCACACAATACGCCCTATACGAAAGCGAGTCCCGGCCTCGGCACATCTCTTTGTCGAATGAAAGGTGCACTAGCTCAAGATCCCGAGGAGCTCTCCGGTCGGTATTTGTAATGAGCGTAAGCATGCACCGCGTGCTTTTACGGACTA
Organism: Sicyos edulis; assembly: GCA_036507275.1. Taxonomy (NCBI): domain Eukaryota; kingdom Viridiplantae; phylum Streptophyta; class Magnoliopsida; order Cucurbitales; family Cucurbitaceae; genus Sicyos; species Sicyos edulis. The sequence continues at coordinate 10,384,583 of CM071851.1, forward strand.
TGGGGGTGCGAGTCTAGTCGCAAGCCGCCCATATCGAGGATACCACGCCTAACTAAATCTCGGATCGGTGTCAGCGACATAGGGGTGTGAGACACGGACACGTGAACTATGTCACTGTACCACCGCTTTGAGGCTAAGGGCGGGTCGTGGTAGGCTTACACCAGAAGTCGTCCTTACCTTAACAGTGGCAATCAGGACTCTTTAGAACACGCTGAGGACGTGCCGGCTGCCGGGGACTAGGCATTGCCAAGTCATCATCCCGACCGTTGGGGCATCGCTTAGACTACCACCCTCACCCAAGATTGCAGGGCCTACCGGTTGGGATAGCTAATCCCTCACGGGGTCCAAGGATGGAGAAGCGTCTCGAACGTCCTTGCCATGGATGCAAGATACTTTATGCATCGGGCGGATGATGCTATCTACACGATTTCTAACTCCGCCTTAACAATCAACAAACAATCCAATACAATCCAATACGTGCTCAAGAGGAAAACAACGAACCTAGCATGATACTACGAAGTAAGAATAAACACGAGCATGCTAGAACGGAACAACCTAGCATGGACTAACATGAAAGAACAATATGCGAAGTCATGCCAGTCAGGAATACATAACAGAGCACCTAAACTATACATGCCGATAATCACAAACAAACATACAACATCAATCACAAAGAACATCGTAGGGTCCACACAACTCCGGTAAGAAATCCTTACCTGGCCGGGGGCAACTACACAAAAAAACCTAAGATGCGATCGAACCCGAGCTAGCTACTGAGAACCTAACAAAAACAATGATAATCACAATCCATAAGCCTAAATATAATAAAATAAACAAGTCTCGGCTTGGAAGCAACTCACGCGGCTCAGTTGACACGCGGACGGGCAGGCAGCACGGCGGGGGGCTGGCTGGCGCTGGCATGCATGGTGGCGATGGGAGATGAGATGGGCGTCTTGCACGGCATTGGCGCCATGCAGCGTGATGACAGCGAGACACTGCAGGACACGCTGGCGACTGACTGGGACGACGAAGGGCGCGGGCGGACGAGCCCGGGCGAGCAACGCGAGCGGCGGGGCGCGCGATACCGCTGCGGCAACAGCGGCGCGCGGCTTTGAGTGCGTCGCGACGGCCTCTCTTTGGCGCTGGCTCGCTGCGACGGCACGGGCGCTGGGCTGCGTCTTTGTTAGGCGTCTGAAGCGTCTGGGCGGCCGCTTATGGGCGCTGGGGCTCTTTGGTGCGATCTGGTGAAATTTGCTCGGCCATTTGCTCGGTGGGTTTCTTTGGTGGCCGAGCGACACTCGAACGACTCTCGGGAGAAGACTCATGCAAGATGGCTAGAGAGAAGAGGGTTGGGCGGCCATAGGGGGGTTTGGAGAATAAAACACAAAAACCTAATTTCCTTTCATTTAATCAAATGCACCAAAACCCGAAGAACTCAAGGCTAACCAAGATATGTTCTTTGAGAGAGTAACAAAAAACACACAGTGGCTCAATTGGCCACACCACCCACCTGACTTCCCAGACCACCTGGGTTCGAAACCCACCAAACACACTTTTAACTCCTAATTTTCCTTTTGCATCTCCCCATGCCCAAACACATCCACAAAGCCTAAAAAACTTACATAAATCCATCCAATAATTTTATGGCTGGAAAAGACATAAACGGCCCGACGGCCCGACCAAATTACCAAAATACCCCTAGGGCATACGGAAGACCGGGATGAAAACACAGGCCGTTACAATATTCCCTTCTTTTTATGACTTTCGTCCTCGAAAGTCCTTAAGATCAAGCAGCTCAGGATCGCAATCTCATCCGTCTTCCCGCTCACAAGCGGCCTCCTCTGAACTCGACTCCTCCACCGAACTTTTACCAAACGAATCCACGATTATGCAACGTCTTCGTCTCAAAGACGAGAATACTCACGAGCTTCCCCTTGAAGCTCAAATCCTCAATCGGTGCAAAGGCTCAAAGTCCACAATGAGCGATGGGTTCGACACATCTTGCCTCTCACACCGATACATGAGAACACGCGCACACGGTGACAATGTGAGAAAAAGCTAACCAATATGCAACTCTGCCAATCCTCTCGAGAATCTCAAATGGTCCAACAACAGGAGACTCCACTTCTCCCGCTTACCAAACCTCAACACAACTCACAACGGCACAACCTTAAAACTACGCACTGTCCAACCTCAAACTCTAAAACTCGACGCCGAACATCGGCGTAACGTTTCTGCCTGCTCTGAGTTGACAACACTAGCTCTAAACTCCTGCACATCACCTCTGGTCAAATGCAGCAACTCAGGACCCAAAACAAAATTGATAGCCACCAACCTTTTCCCAGAACACTGGAAGCCTGCAACCTTGCAATGCCTCAATGGAACCACAAGAACTGACCGCTGAGAACTGCAACCAAAGGCAACCTCATAAAACCACTCTAGTCTTCCGCTGCCTAATCACGGAAACACCAACTCGCAACAAGCTTCAAAGGTTCTGGATCACTCCTCCCAAAAGACCATCGAACAGAGGGTGAAAACACTACAGAAACTGCACCCGGCTCATAAGCCTCTTAACCACGCTCTCCAGAGCCACAGCTCATCCACGTACTGCCTAGAACAAACTTTTGTTGCCACACCTGGTGACAACAACTCCACCTGGCCCGACATGCCTCTACTCCATAGAAATGGCATCTGCACACGAAACGAGGTGCGAGCTGTCACTACTGAAACCAATCTTCCAAAAATCTATTCTCGCACAACAACCTCAACTAACTGACAGCTCCCACACGGAAACTTACAATCCAACAACTTGAGTGCTACGAACTAGGAAGCTCAAAGAACTACAAACTGCATAGCTATGCCAATCCACTCAACTCTAGCTCGACTTAAATCATCGATCGGGCAAGACGACTGCAAGCAACAAGGCCCCAGGAGGGCTTCCTCCACTAAACTTACCTCCGTGCAAACAACGGAACCAAGCTCGTCCCCTTAAGAGACACATCTCACAAGTCCAAATCATAACACAACCAAGCTTATACCCTCTAGGTTAAGCTCATTGCTCCTACCCACCGAACTTCATAAACGGAACTCCACTACCTGGTCAACACCAACTACCAAGAACAAGAATACCAACAATGGCTGGCAGAGCGCAAGCTACACTAACCAGCAAGGATCCCTCAATAGGTCAAGACCCTAATTCAGACACAATGGTGTAACCTCATCCACAACTGATACAAAGGGGTCCTCAACTACAAAGGTGCAACAGCTCCCAAGCCAAAGACACACGAATCTTAACCGACTAGGCCAAACACTCATAGGAGGCAGCACCATCCTTACTGCAACTTCCAGAACACCACTCACGAGTCCGCTTAACTGAACAAACAACCGCTTTCAGTGGCCAATGACTTTCCACCACTAACACCACCACCACCAAGTCCAAGACCAAGGGATAATCCGACAACTCCAAAAAGCAAACAGATCCTTACAAGCGGACATCCAAAGAATAGAAAGCTCCACACACGCTCGCTGTCTTGGTTCGCTAAAGCATCAACATCTAAAACTCACGGGGCAACAACCGGGGTTCCACCACAGACTGAGCCGCCAACCACAAACTAGCCAAGACTCACCTCCAACAACCCAAGGAGGGCAACTCTCAACATCCACGGAAACAGAAAAAACCGACAGGAGGGCACGAACCACTATCCCCACGAGCAAAACTAACTTCTAGCAACTCCAATTCACACCTTGGTCAACACCAAGCACCAACTTGCCACCATACTTAAACCAAATCCGGACTCTACTCCAAACAAACTCCGGCTTGCTAGCCTACCAAAACTGCCAGCAACTCACCCAAGACTACAAACTACTCGACTCTGGCTTGCCAACTGAACTCACTACCTGGGTCTGACTGAGCTCTGGTGAGGCTCTCCACAACTAGGGTTCTTCGACAACCCTCGACACACACTGTCGTCTAACGGTCTAACAACCAACTGCCTGAACAAACAACTCCTTTTCTCAGCATCACAACCATGCTGGCCTACTCCGAACCTCGAAACCAAAAAGACCAAAAACGCTTTAGAATGTGTCATCCTCCTACTCAAAGCATCAGCCACAACGTAGCTTCCACTCAGGGTAAGGATTTCGAGCAACACTCTTAGCAACAACGATTAGGAACTACACGGCTTTGCTACAACCACCATTTGTTCAGTACCATCTGAACTCCAACCATGAACCACAAGAGGTTCCACCAACCAAGCTTAGGTCCAACCTAAACAAACATGCCTAAGCAACAACCCGACTACGACCACGATGTCCTTACAATCTCAACAAGCCTTACAACATGCACCTGGAGTCCACCTTCCCCAAGAACTGAGCACCAGTTCTCCAATGCAAACCCTTCATGCTTCAGAAACTCTCGCCACCAGAACGAACTACACAAAAGCACACTTGTGTTCACAACTCCCAACCTTTCTTTAGGGATCCAAGGCTAACAGGCGCTTTCTAAAAGAAAAGCAACAACTACCTTCCGGCAGGGATACAACCAATCAAAAGAACACCCAAGGGTTCCAACTCCACACGATACTCGAAGCAGTGGCAACCTTGCTCTGCTAAAACATAACGATGCCAAACCGAACTTACTTTATACCAAGACTCTACCAAGTGTGCTTTACACATAAGACAACCTGCTCATCTCATAAGGCATCCAACTCATCTCATAAGCACCAAACTCATCACATAAGCATCCAACTCACGGTCCCTCTGCTGGACCGAACTCGCATCTACAATGCTCACTCAACTCAGGTTTAGGCACCCGAAGGTAGTGGACCGCACTACCAACCACAAAGATCTCTTGGCCTTAGCACTAGCGTGAGACTCACACGCACTAACACTTACCACCGCCGCCAACCTCTGTGACTTACTCAACCCCCAGTAACACCGGGAAGAGGCTCAGCTCCTCTCGAACATCCTTTCACTTGTAGTCCTTCGACTACCACCGAACTAGCCCTCTTGCACGACCTAAACAAGTGCATTTTCCATAAATGAATCCAATGGCTAAAGAAGTGTCTTTGAACTCCGGACGGGTCATAGAACCATCTGCTTATACCCATGCCACACTCAGGTCTGAACCAGACTTAGAGCCAAAGCGGCACACCAACCATTGCACCTCAAGTGCCACTACTACCAAATCCACATCTTACTACAAATGGGGTCGTGCAAGGTCACAACCTCAAGTGACAAAAACTATGGCGAGGCATACAAGAGCTCAACTCAAACAACCATGCCAAAGGCATCTCATCAAACCAGAAGTCTCACCGCCTACTCTTGCATTTCCACATGATGCTCAACAAAACTACGGCCGCTCTCTCAACATGCAGCAGCCTAGCCCTACTCTGGGGGCTCACCATAAGAAGAGTGCTCAACTCTACCAGACAACTAGGGAAACCACCAACGGATCACGTCCGATGGGAACACTGCTCGCTGCACCCTTAACCACAGGGTTCCGACTTACTAGCTGCAAAACAACAACACTTACAGGAGAACAAGGATGTCTCAGCAACCACCTCGAAGGCTACCAACTGCAGGCTACTCAGCTGGCAATCAACCATCTGCTAAGGTTCAAGATCAACACCTGAACTACCCAGACTAGTCCACACTAGGACCTGCTCCACAAGCATCATCATAAGCAAAGCCGAAGCTAACTCCTCTCCTGGAGTGGTACTCCAAGGCAAAACAGCTCCACCCTCTCACTAGGGGAAAACTAACAGCTGGGCCACACCACAAGGGCCTACGGGAGTCTAATCTCTACTTCCCTCTGGGACGATATCCCAATGGTATCTGAATCTATCTAGATACCTTGACAAGCCGCAAACATACTCCTTGCTGGGAAGTTGGCATGATGGCGCTCTAAACCCAAACCAACGACAAGTCAGAACCTGCTCGTCTCCGCTCCACAACACAAAACAAGGCATACACTAGATGAAAGGTATAGTAAATTCTTAACCCTTTTCTAAAACAGAAAACTTAGGCGTACCTGATGACTGTCGGAGTGCTGGTGATCATGGGAAAGATGACCTACAACAAAAGGTCAGTCTACAGAATCTATGACTCTGAGCTCTGATACCAACTGTAAAGACCCGACCCAAAAGGGCTCTAAATAGGCCTTTACCCCTATGCATGCATTCAAAGTAAAGGACAATATGCAAATAAATTTTCGGATTCCCAATTAAAACAAAACAATCAAGGTTCAATCAGAAATCAATATAGTTTGTTGAAACTTGTCCCTGTCTCCAAACACCTGTTTCAAGGCAAATACCTTTCCAAAACGTACACTCTGATCAGAGATTTATTAAAACATTTGAAACATCCTCAAATTCAATAAAGCGGGAATCCACAAAAACATTCAGAAAACATCTTAGGGCTCCGTGCCCGACTACATGCATTCAGGGGAAAATAGAAGACAAGAGTCATAGAAATAAAAAGTCAGAGACGACAGCAGGTTCCCATGATCACAGCTTCTCCTTCAGCCATCCCGTCTCGCCCCTTGGTTACCTGTGGAAAACCACAAAATAAGGGTGAGTAACGAATTACTCAGTAAGAATCCCCAACCGGGGTACAATACGATGCACTTGGTCATCTAGATGAGTGTATGCAAGCTATGAATATAAACACAGAATAGAGCACATAGCTTAAGTCCACACTTGGACCTCGGATGCCAACTCAGGGTCTTAGTCCGGAGATAAATCACCACACAATACGCCCTATACGAGACACGAGTCCCGGCCTCGGCACATCTCTTTGTCGAATGAAAGGTGCACTAGCTCAAGAGCCCGAGGAGAGCTCCGGTCGTATTTGTAATGAGCGTAAGCATGCACCGCGTTCTTCTCTGGACTATGGAGGGTGTCGGGTCCAGTGGCAAGTCGCCCATATCCGGATACCACGCCTAACTAAATCTCGGATCGGTGTCAGCGACATAGGGTGTGAGACACGGACACGTGAACTATGTCACTGTACCACCGCTTTGAGGCTAAAGGCGGGTCGTGGTAGGCTTACACCGAAGCCGTCCTTACCTTAACGGTGGCAATCAGGGCTCTTGCGCCGAACACGCCGAGGGCGCGTGCGGTGCCGGGGACTAGGCATTGCCAAGTCAACATCCCGACCGTTGGGGCATCGCTTAGACTACCACCCTCACCCAAGATTGCGGGGCCTACCGGTTGGGATAGCTAATCCCTCACGGTGTCCAAGGGCGGAGAAGCGTCTCGAACGTCCTTGACATGGATGCAAGATACTTTATGCATCGGGCCGGATGATGCTATCTACGATTTCTAACTCGCCTTAACAATCAGCCAAACAATCCAATACAATCCAATACGTCTTTGAAGAGGAAAACAACGAACCTAGCATGATACTACGAAGCAAGAATAAACACGAGCATGCGAGCGGAACAACCTAGCATGGACTAACATGAAAGAACAATATGCGAAGTCATGCCATTCAGGAATACATAACAGAGCACCTAAACTATACATGCCGATAATCACAAACAAACATACAACATCAATCACAAAGAACATCGCAGGGTCCACACAACTCCGGTAAGAAATCCTTACCTGGCCGGGGGCAACTACACACAAAAACCTAAGATGCGATCGAACCCGAGCTAGCTACCGAGAACCTAACAAAAACAATGATAATCACAATCCATAAGCCTAAATATAATAAAATAAACAAGTCTCGGCTTGGAAGCAACTCACGCGGCTCGGTGACTCATGGTTGGGCAGCAAAGACGGCGAAATTTCTTCTTTGGCGCATGATGGGCGGCAGAGCTGGGCTCTGGGGCGCGATGGCGCGCGCTGGCACGCTGGCTGGCTGGGCGCAGCGCGACGCGCGCGACCGCGGGACACCTGCGCGGGCGCCAAACGACGACGGGGCGCGGCGAGGCCGCAGAGCGAGAGCGAGCGGCGCCGGGCTCGGCGGCGAGTAACGCGAGCGGCGGCGGCGCGCGCGCATACCGCGACGCAAACAGCGCGCTGGCTTTGGTGCGTCGCGATGGCCTCTCTTTGGCGCTGGCGGCGCTGCGCGGCGGCCCGGCGCTGGCGTCTGCAGCGACTCTTCTTTGGCGCTGAAATTTCTTTGGTGCGATCTGGGTGAAATTTGCTGCTCGGTGGGTTGTTTGGCTGGCCGGAACGACACTCGAATGACTCTCGGGAGAAGACTCATGCAAGATGGCTAGAGAGAAGAGGGTTGGGCGGCCATAGGGGGGTTTGGAGAATAAAACACAAAAACCTAATTTCCTTTCATTTAATCAAATGCACCAAAACCAGAAGAACTCAAGGCTAACCAAGATATGTTCTTTGAGAGAGTAACAAAAACACACTGGTGGCTCAACTGGCCACACCACCCACTGACTTCCTGGACCACCGGGTTGAAACCCACCAAACACACTTTTAACTCCTAATTTTCCTTTTGCATCTCCCCATGCCCAAACACATCCACAAAGCCTCAAAAACTTACATAAATCCATCCAATAATTTTAGCAACTGCAAAAGACATAAACGGCCCTGACGGCCCTACCAAATTACCAAAATACCCCTAGGGCATACACGAAAAGCGGGATGAAAACACAGGCGTTACGCACGCCGAGGCAGTTCTCCGTCCCTGGACCCCGTTTGGGTTTAGCTAACCCGACCGGTAGGCCCCGCAATCTTGGGTGAGGGTGGCGATCGTTAAATGCCCCAACGGTCGGGATGATGACTTGGCATTGCCTCGTCCCGGCGATCGGCACGTCCTCGGCGTGTTCGGCGTAGCCCTTGATTGCCACCGATAGGGCAAGGACCGCTTCACGGTGTAAGCCTACCACGACCGATTCCTTAGCCTCGGTGCGGTGGTTCAGGTGACATAGTTCACGTGTCGAGTCTCACACCCCAATGTCGGTGACACCGATCTAGAGATTTACTTAGGCGTGGTGATCGGACATGGGCGCTTGCCACTAGACCGGCACCCCCATAGTCTGCAGAGAGCACGCGGTGCGAGCTTACGCTCATTACACGCCGGCCAGGAGAGCTCCTCGGGATCTTGACCTAGTGCACCTTTCGTATCGGCGATGACAGCGGTGAGGTCGGGACTCGTTTCTCGTATAGGGCGTATTGTGTGGTGATTTATCTCTAGACTAAGACCCTGAGTTGGCATCCGAGGTCCAAGTGTGGACTTAAGCTATGTGCTCTATATACGTGTTTATATTCGTAGCTTGCATACACTCATCTAGATGACCATGTGCATCGTATTGTACCCGGTTTGGGATTCTTCTTGAGTAATTCGTTACTCACCCTTATTTTGTGGTTTTCCACAGGTAACCAAGGTGCGAGACCGGATGGTGAAGGAGGAGCTGTGATCATGGGAACTCTTTGTCGTCTCGACTTTTTATTTCTATGACTCTTGTCTTTTTATTTTCCCCGAATGCATGTAGTCGACACACGAGCCCTAGGATGTTTTCTGAATGTTTTCGTGGATTCTGCTTTATTGAATTTGAGGATGTTTCAAATGTTTTAAGAAATCTCTGATCGAGTGTACGTTTTGGAAATGTATTTGCCTTGAAACAGTGCTTGGAGACAGGGATGAGTTTGACAAACTATCTTTATTTCGATTGAACCTTGATTGTTTTGTTTTAATTGGGAATCCGAAAATTATTTGCATATTGTCCTTTACTTTGAATGCATGCATTGGGGTAAAGGCCTATTTAGAGCCCTTTTTGGGTCGGGTCTTTACACTAATTTTTCCAATGGTTCCAAAATCTCAATCGCCACTAAGAAAATAAATTACCATTACTTAAAAATTAAATGCTTCGATAACACCTCTTGTAAACCCTAAAGCCCTAGTTGAATCAGAGCAACTCAACATGAAGATCGTCTTCGAATCCTCAGACAAAGTGACAGTCGAGCCCATCGCCACCATGGTCAACACCTAACAACCTTCAATTTCTACACCCAAAGCAAGCACAGCGGAATATCCATACGTAGAAATGTCGCAAATTAGAAGAGCGACGGAGGAACTAGAGCCACACCAAGACAACGTGGAGCAACACATTGAGAATGACACTGCCCAAGAGGCAAAGTCACTAATAAATGAAGCATCGATAGCAGAAAACCCAAACAAAGTTGCTAAGTTGGACGCTCGAGCACTAGAAGTCGAGAGAGAACTTGAAGAAGAAGGGAGTTACAAAGGCTCGTGGAGAAAATCACAAGCGAGGGTAAAAGGAAGTTGATGCAATTAAGGCTGTGGTATAATTATTCTAAAAATAAATCCTAAGTTAATATAATATTGCTAAGGCCTATTATCTAGAATTGCATTTACGCAAATATATGTAGTCAAAATTTGTTGCAAGTGATAAGTATTTATTTTATATCGTTCTCTATAGGGAATTGGTTATAAGCTAAAATAACGAAATAATAAAAGTGATAAGATATACTAAATAAAATAAAATCAAGTTCATGATAAATGATGGTAAAAATAAAATCAAATTCCTAACTCTTACTCTTATGATGCGAAAGACTAAGCATCACCTAGAGATTACGGTTGGGCTAAGCCTTTGCTGCACCATTTCTCAGGGCGAGTGGAAAGCGAGCTACAGGTGAATTATCAATCGATCTTTGCTAATAAAAACAATCGCCGCAATTAATAATACATCTTCCTTTACCCTAAACCTAATTTAGTCATTATCATTTCATACTTCTCCTAATGTTGCTTCTTTGAATTCAAGTTAATCATGATAATGTGTACAAGAGATCAGTCTAAAAAACTCATGCATAAAATTAATTCAAATAAGCGTTATCACTACTCCTATGAATTACAGTAACAAACCAGGAGAAGTCTATCTATGAAAACAGAAAATTAACATCATAAGATGGGCTGTTGAATGTCGACGCCGCTGTCACTAGTGAGTTCTACATACCAACGGACACCTTGGTACTGGCCTTCTAGATTTTATAGATAACAGATATGGCCGAGGTCTCGTCGATACCTCGATGATCTTGCAATCCATTAGTACAAAAATCATAGTAAAACCACCACCCCTTGGTTATCGATCCTTCACTAATTTATAGGCATCTGTGGTTTCTTCCTGATCAAGTATAATCTCCGAGAGGATCTTCTGGATGATTTATTTGATTTATAGGGAATTGCAACGATATGCCCTTAATTTCACAATTATGACGAGAGTTCCCGAATTTGTATTTTCCATGGCGTATCTAATAACACATTCTTCTTCCTGATGTGACGCGAGAAGTTTCTATTCTTGCACAATGAAATGGTGCATTAGTGAGACTTGGTTTCATAATGTGTTTGTGCTTCAATGTGTGTATTTTTTTGTACTCAACTGCAATTTAATCCCATCTTTGACATGGGCATGTATTTTACCCTATATGCGGAACATATACGATTAACTCTAATTCTAGCAACTTTTCTCTTTTAAAATGCATTATTTCTATTTAAAGTTAAAAGACACAGTAGTGTGAAGGCTCAAATAACTCTATTATTTAGAGTTATTAAACCCCCAAACTTGAATATTTGAAAAGACCCGACCCCAAAAGGGCTCTAAATGGGCCTTTACCCCAATGCATGCATTCAAATAGAAAAATATACAAAGAAACTTTCGGATTCCAAGTAAAACTAAAACATTCAACCATCAAAACCATTTAATAAAACATGTCCCTGTTTCCAAGCACCTGTTACAGGGAAAATACATTTCTATAAGTATACTCTTATCAGAGATTTATTTAAACCATTCAAAAACCTTCTCAGGTACGACTATGCTGGAATCCATAAAAACATGAGAAAACGTCCTAGGGCTCCGTGCCCGTCTACATGCATTCAGGGGAAATATAAAGTTAAGAGTCATAAAATGAATAAAAGTGTCAGAGTGACAGCAGGTGCCCATGATCACAGCCCCTCCTTCAGCCATCCTGTCTCGCTCCTTGGTTACTTGTGGAAAACCACAAAATAAGGGTGAGTAACGAATTACTCAGTAAGAATCCCCAACCGGGGTACAATACGATGCACATGGTCATCAAGATGAGTGTATGCAAGCTATGAATATAAACACAGAAAAGAGCACATAGCTTGAGTCCACACTTGGACCTCGGATGCCAACTCAGGGTCTTAGTCTAGAATTAACTGCCATAACTACACAGATCGCCCTATACGAGAAACAAGTCCCGGCCTCAGCCTGTCTACTATCGAATGAAAGGTGCACTAGCTCAAGATCCCGAGGAGCTCTCCGGTCGCATTTGTAATGAACGTAGGCATGCACCGCGTGCTTCTACAGACTATAGGAGTGCCGGGTCTAGTGGCAAGTCGCCCATATCCGGATACAACGCCTAACTAAATCTACGGATCGGTGTCAGCGACGACATAGGGGTGTGAGACACGGACACGTGAACTATGTCACTGTACCCACCACAAAGACCGAGGCTAAGGCGGGTCGTGGTAGGCTTACACCAAGAAGTCGTCCTTACTTTAACAGGTGGCAATCAAGGGCTACTGCCGAACACGCTAAGGACGTGCCGGCTGCCGGGGACTAGGCATTGCCAAGTCATCATCCCGACCGTTGGGGCATCGCTTAGACTACCACCCTCACCCAAGATTGCGGGGCCTACCGGTTGGGATAGCTAATCCTTCACGGGGTCCAGGGCGGAGGCTGTCTCGAACGTCCTTGCCATGGATGCAAGGTACTTTATGCATCAGGCCCGGATGATGCTATCTACCTGAATTCTAACCTGCCTTAACAATCAGCAAACAATCCAATACGTGCTCGAAAGAATACAGCAGACCTAGCATGGTACTACAAAACAAGAATGAATATGAGCATGCGAGCGGAACAACCTAGCATGGACTAACATGAAAGAACAACATACGAAGTCATGCGATCGAGAATTGAGCAGAGCACCTAAACTATACATGCGATAATCACAAACAAACATACAACATCAATCACATAGAATATCGCAGGTCCACACAACCCCGGGTAAGAAATCCTTACCTTGGTGGAAGACTTCTACACACAAATTCCTAAGCTGCGAACACTTTAGAGCTAGCTATCGAGAACCTACAAACATAGTAACAATCACAACCATATCCATAAAAATATAATAAAATAGCAGGCTCGGCTCGGGAGCACTCACACGCACGCGACCACGAACGGCAGCGCGCATTGGCTGGCAGCGCGGGCACTGCAGAAGTGGGCTGGCTGCTTGTGCTACTGGCACGCGCGGATGGGCGCTTGCATGCGACGGACAAAGCGGACTCGGCGAGCGAGGCACGCGGCACGGCGGCGCTGGCGTCGCGATGCGGACACGGGAGGCGCTCGGCGAGGGCCGCGCGCGGCGAACGTCTGGGCGTGCGGGGCGGCGGCGGCGGCAAGCGACACGGGCGGCGCGCGGGCGGCGTCTTTGCGCGCGCGATCTAAGCGTGGACGTCGGTGGCGATGGCCGAGCGAGTAGGCCGGGCGGCTTTGTCTGCGAGATCTCGGGCGCGACCAAGCCGTGGTGCAGGAGGCGATATGGTGCGACGGTAGGGGCGATCTGGTGCGGCGGGGTTCTTTGGCGATGGGGGTGGCCGGGTGCGACGGTGGGAAATTTCTGGTGGGGCTTCTCTCGGCTGGCTGCAACCTAACACAAACACACACCTACTTCTAAACACTCGGCCAAACAGCACACCAAACGGATGAGAAGAAGAAGAAGATCGATACCTACCCGGAATGATGATGAACGAACCAAAGAGCTGCAAAGGTGTTGGAAATCGGCAAGGGCTAGGGAGGATAGCTTGGGCGGCCACAACTCTTTTGGAGAAGAAAACACAACAAACCTAATTCCTTTTCATTTAACCAAATGCACCAAACACCAAAGATCCAAGGTTAACTAAGATGTGATGCAGAAAGAGCAACAAGAGCACCTAATGGCTCAATTGGCACACATCCCCACAAGCTTTCTAGGAGACTCGGGTTAAACCCCAGCTGCAGCACAATTTCCTTTAATTTTACTTTTGCATCAAACCTTGCTCAAACCCTTCCACGAAGCCTCACAAACCTACATAAATCCATCCAATATTTTTAGCAATTAGAAAGGACATAAACGACCCTGACGGCCCGACAAATTACCAAAATACCCCTTGGGCATACCTGGAAGACTGGGGTGAAAACCTGGGCAGTTACAATATTGCTCGTTCCGAGTAATACTAAATGAGTTATTGCGCCTACAAGATGTTCTTATAGTTTCTATGTGCATGATAATGATGAATACAATGGTCTAACATGTCATATGCTTCACTGTCCATAAGTCAAAATTCTCTTATGCAATAAAATGCAAAGATAACTTATCGGCATTTAGTGTCTTAAAATCACTAGGTTACTTCCTTCATTCACACTAGCTTCTTCCCTTTTCAGCCGTTAAATTGAACACTCATGAAGCTAATGCCTACGACTCTAAAACAACTTGATTAGCCCCTCGATCATCCCAAGTTTGCCCAAAACATTTTGTCCATGCCTACTCTTTAGATTCCCAAATCCTTCAAGGAGTTTCTCTTTTACTTTACGCATTCCTACTCAAGTTGTACTAATACCCACCGTTCCGTAGTTCCTAGGATAGTCTGTTTGAGCATAAAATGTTCCGCCTAGGTAAATGGAACGTCTCAAGCTTGAAATTTTGGTAGACAGAGGAATACTTCAAGATAATCTATGGCTATTTGCTCTTTTATGCCTTTATCTTACCCAGAATGTTTTGATCTTTATTTTACAAAAATAAAATCATCTAGCATTGGGCTTGTCCTCACCCTCAGACTTAAATTCTTCATTGTCCTCAATGAAGGTTAGACTTAGTTCCCCCAAACTTAGTTTTTCTAAGACTTTACCTCATTGCTTGAAGCTTTCAGATTTAAATTTTATAGACATTCTATCTCTCTTCGTACTCACATTTTCTGCTATTGTTAATGCTTTCCACATTCTAGTAACTTCGTTCTCCTAAAGACTCCTAGGTTATCTAAGTTTTTATTTGGCTAAATCGAGTCTAACCGATGGAAAACGAAGCTATTGACATGCATAACTACTGTATTCATCAAGGTGAGTTCTCTACAGACTTAGTTTTAGGATGTGGTGTTTGAAATATATAATATCATTAAAGCTTATACACTTGTAGGAAATGCGAGAAAAGAAGAATAGACAGAGACTTCCTTTAGTTAGATTATGGAGTGCCTTTAGGATTGGGGTCTTCTTGTGGAGGCTCTTCTAATTTTGCTAGAGGCATCCATTCCTAATGCACTTTCGTAGGGAAAGGCAGGAACCAAAGTTACGGGTTCCTTCTTTTCAAATCTCTCCTTACGACTCTATACCAGTGTTCCATATAAGACCAAACCGTGTCGGTTTGACGCATGAAATGCAACATTTAGCTCTAAAAATCCTCATCTCTATTCAGGGCCTCGCTTCCAAACTGAGCGAGTGTTTGCGCCCTAGTGGTTGGCTCTTGAGGGATTAGCTGAGCTTAGGTAGGGGGACTTGACAGAATGATTGGGCTAGGCGGTAGCGGAAGTACTAGCAATGCTAGTTGTTGTGTTATTTGTGGTGGAAGCTCTTGTCGTTCTACTTCCATGGTTTTAGTCGGTTGTTCAACCCATGGACTAATGCTTGTAGTAGGAATGGGAGAGCTAGGTAGTGGCACTGACACTGGTAACGATGCTAAGCTTTTCGCTGTTTTAATTATTCCCGTACAAGCTTTCTCTTTCCTGGTACAAGTGTTTGCTGAACTTTTGGCTCGATATTCACAGTGGAGTCTGGCGGAGGTTTTACTAGATACGAACCTAGTGCGTTAATGGCCATTGCTGAAGCGGATGGTTTTGGTGTTGATGAAGATGTTGGCGAAGACTCCGACACTTTTTACTTAATTTGTGCCTTCTTATCTGCCCTTATCCTTGCTAGTAGAGATATTTTCGAGCCCAATGGGTCACTTCCTACGAGAGACAGGTTGAGCCGCACTATCTGTTCTTTAAGTGTGGCATGAGCCTTTCTACGCCTTTGTTGTAGACACCTAATATATCACCTTAACTAGCTGCGTGTGAGCCTCTTTCATAAATTTTAGACCTTGGTTTAGGCATAGTATAGTGATGGAATGCGGGAAGAACATCTTCCCTTGTTTCTTCTTCATTTGCCACCTAACTTCTTTTTCAAGATTGTGGCCAATATCTATGGTCAACCTTACATATATAGCATATATTAGCAACACCCATGTTCGCGGCAGAGTTGTGTCGTGCGCGGTGGGCATGATGCTGGTCTTCGTAAAATTGTTCCAATAATGTCCACTCAAGTTAAGCTTAAAGTGCTCCAACGACATGTTCTCGCACCAATTTGCGTCTGGTAATGTCATCATTAGCAAGCATGCTCTCACCACTTCCTTTATTGGAGACTTTACCAACTTGTCATACTGGGAATCTTTGTAATTCTTGGATCCAAACAAATGATTCCACGCTCCCGCATTCCAATATATTTTTCTTCCTTCCAATCTCGTCTCATATCGTTTTTCTCTGTTCTAGTTGCTCTAGAATTCCTACACACATCTTGGATTGACGTCAATGCTTGGCTGGCAGAACTGATCCTACCCTCTTTGTGTGATCATTTCTTGAATCAAGTCGATTAACATAGCATTGACTAATCCTTGCTCTTGCCAAAATTCTTTTCCAAGCAACGATACAAATGTGTCCATTGCATCCATTGACACAAATAACTCTACTCTCCCTATGTCAATTAATCGTCTCGTCTTTGCTAGTAGAACTTGCGTTCCACTAGCAATCTTATCGCGGGAGATCTTCTACTAATGCTTGGAAATTAAAGTCGATTCCATAGTCCCCAAGCATCTCAAAGCCTATAAATAGGAGAAGAACATAGAGAGAAAGTGTGCTTGTTTTTGGAGTTCTTCTCCCATACTTTGGATGAGGGTTCCAAAGCGAAGTCCGTGTTCCTATTGACAAAGAGTTCTATTCTTCAAGCATCCGCCACCATTTATCACTTTCTAGTTTATCTTTTTTCTGTTTATTTTATGCTTTATTCATTTCCAACACCATTGTTTCTCTTCGAACTGTTCTTGCATTTGAATTAATTCAGTTTTCTTTTGCTATGTCTTTTGCTTATCCCTTATTTATTCTTTTCTTTAATTTAATGCTAGCTAAGCATCTTAGGCAAAGGTTAAGGGTACAAGTTGTAGAAGAATGAACTAGGGTAATGGGAGTTTTTAATTGAAACATGCTGAATTAGGATCCTAATTAAATAGTAAATGTCGACCAATCGTTCATACGTACTAATAGGTTGTAAATCAGGAAAGGAAATAACCTAAGACTAGTTTGCATGTTCAGTAGGTTAGTACTAAGTCTTCCAAACTTTAAATTGAAGTTTAGAGATAAATTCTTAAGTACTGCATACACTACGCCAGCTGATAATTAAGTTAAGTCGCAACGAAATTTGGGCTTAATACGAACGAAAGCAAAAGTAGATGTTTGTAATATGAAGTATGACACTTACTACTTACCACAATTTACCTTAGGAAATACTAAATGCTTCCCATAACCCTAACCTAAGCCTTACTTTGTTAATTTCGCATTTTAGTTTTACATCGCATTTAGACATTTAGACTCTTAGATTAATTTCTTGAATACAGACATCAATTCCTGCGGAGAACGATAAAATATAAATATTTATCACTTGCGGCATACTCAACTATGTATACTTGTGTAAAGACCCGACCCAAAAGGGCTCTAAATAGGCCTTTACCCCAATGCATGCATTCAAAGTAAAGGACATTATGAAAATAAATTTCGGATTCCCAAGTGAAACAAAACAAAGTTCAATCTACAAACAATAAAGTTTGCTGAAACCTGTCCCTGTCTCCAAGCACCTATTTCAAAGCAAATACGTTTCCAAGCGTACACTCTGATCAGAGATTTCTTAAAACATTTGAAAACAATCCTCCATTCAATAAAAAAAACAGGAATCCACAAAACATTCATAAAAATATCCTAGGGCTCCGTGCCCGGCTACATGCATTCAGGGGAAAAATGAAAGACAAGAGTCATAGAAATAAAAGACAGCGACGACAGCAGGTTCCCATGATCTCAGCTCCTCCTTCAGCCATCCTGTCTTGCTCCTTGGTTACCTGTGGAAAACCACAAAATAAGGGTGAGTAACGAATTACCCAGTAAGAATCCCCAACCGGGGTACAATACGATGCACATGGTCATCAAGATGAGTGTATGCAAGCTATGAATATAAACACAGAAAAGAGCACATAGCTTGAGTCCACACTTGGACCTCGGATGCCAACTCAGGGTCTTAGTCCGGAAATAAATCCACCACACCATACGTCCTATACGAGAAACAAGTCTCGGCCTCAGCCTGTCTACTGTCGATACGAAAGGTACACTAGCTCAAGATCCCGAGAAGCTCTCCGGTCGGTGCTGTAATGAGCGTAAGCATGCACCGCGTGCTACTACAGACTATGGGGGGTGCCGGGTCTAGTGGCAAGCCGCCCATGTCCGATCCACCACGCCTAACTAAATCTCCGGATCGGTGTCAGCGACATAGGGTGTGAGACCTAGACACGTGAACTATGTCGGCTGAACCACCACACACGAGGCTAAGGAACCGGTCGTGGTAGGCTTACACCGAGAAGCGGTCCTTGCCCTAACGGTGGCAATCAAGGGCTACGGCCGAAACACGGCGAGGACGTGCCGACCGCTGCCGGGACGAGGCAATGCCAAGTCATCATCCCGACCGTTGGGGCATTTAACGATCGCCACCCTCACCAAGATTGCGGGGCCTACCGGTCGGGTTAGCTAAACCCTAAGCGGGGTTCGTGGACGGAGAAGCGTCTCGACGTCCCCGCCATGGATGCAAGATACTTTATGCATCGGGGCGGAAGATGCTACCTACGAATTCTAACTCGCCTTAACAATCGCAAACAATCCAATACGTGCTCAAAAGAATACAGTGAGACCTAGCATGGTACTACTGAGAACAAGAATGAATATGAGCATGCGAGCGGAACAACCTAGCATGGACTAACATGAAAGAACAACATACGAAGTCATGCCGATCAGAATTCGAGCAGAGCACCTAAACTATACATGCTTGATAATCACAAACAAACATACAACATCAATCACATAGAACATCGCAGGTCCACACAACCCCGGTAAGAAATCCTTACCTTGGTCGGAAGACTTCTACACACAAATTCCTAAGCTGCCAACACTTCCGAGCTAGCTATCGAGAACATACAAACATAGTAACAATCACAACCATAGCCCTAAAAATATAATAAAACAGCAGGCTCGGCTCGGGAGCACTCACTCGGCACGACGACACGAGGTTGGGCATCGCTGACGGTGATGCACTGGTGGGCGCTGGGCGCGCTACTGGGCTGGGCGGCGCTGGCACACGCGGCGCGCGCGGCGCTGGGCGTACTGATGCTGATACACGGCGAGCGACACGGCGGCGGGCGTAGGGCGCGCTGGCGCTGGGCGCGGCGAGGCGGACGCGGCGAGCCGCTCGACACTGGCGGCGCGCGGGCGCGATCTGGCGTCGGCTCGCGCGAGCGACACGGGCGACTGCTGCGATGGCGACCGGGCGATGGGGTGGCTCGGCTGCTTGGGCTTGCGACGTGCGATCGGGCGCGCGGGACAGGGTGATGGCGGCGAGCGACGAGCTGGCTTGGCTGGGCTTCCCTCGGTGGGCCGCACGCGATGGAGAAGGCGGGGCGGCCGGATGGCGTCGCGGCGAGGGTCGCGCGGCGGCGGCAGCGTTAGCGCGCTAGCGGAGGGCTGCGACGGCAGATCTGGCGCGCGACCGGGCGCGTCTGCTCGTCGCGAATCTGGGCCGATTTCTTTGCTCGGATCTGAGCGTTTGGCTCGGCAGCTGGGCAGACCTGGACAGCCTGCAACAACACACATACACACAAACTCTCCTTCTTACCTTCGGCCAGCAAGAACACCCAAACGAGAAGATGAAGAGGATGAAGACTTACCCAGAATGATGATTGAATCTCGAGCTGCAAAGGGGATGAAGAAATCGGCAAGGAGAGCTTGGGAGAAAGCTTGGGCGGCCACAAGATTTTGGAGAAGAAGATATGGCAAAACCTATTTTCTTTTCATTTATCCAAATGCACCAAAACTCTAAAATCCAAGGCTAACCATAAAATGATACGGACAGAGCAACAAGAGCACCTAATGGCTCAATTGGCACACATCCCCACAAGCTTTCCAAGAGACCCGGGTTCAAAACCCAGCTGTAGCACAATTTTCCTTTCTTTTTACTTTTGCATCAAACCTTGCTCAAACCCTTCCACGAAGCCTCACAAACCTACATAAATCCATCCAATATTTTTAGCAACTAGAAAGGACATAAACGACCCTGACGGCCCGACAAATTACCAAAATACCCCTTGGGCATACCTGAAAGACTGGGATGAAAACCTGGGCCGTTACAACTTGTGTAGAACGCGATTCCAAAGCTTGAGGCTTTAGCAATAAATTCTTACACTTAAATTTATCGTTAGTTTATTTATACTACACTAAATTATAGCATTAAGTTTTTGGCCTCATTGCTGGGGATTAATTTATTTATAATTAGTTGTATTAGTTTAAGAGTAGTTCTTAATTATCTAAAAGGCTAATTACTTCGTATTTTCAAGGTGTACTACAGAGCATTGTGAAGCATGAAGCATACTAACCTACCAAGAAGAAGTCCTCAATAAATTATCTACCACAAGCATCAAGTATAAAAAGATGGCTGGACAATACTCGGACATACAATATTGGAACCATGTTGCAACCTAATTCCATTATGGAAACCAAATGAATTAATATCAAGAGCCGTGGAAAACAGCTAAACCAACGGTTCAAATGAATGCGACAAACTTCGAACCAGATCACCATGAACCCAACTAGGGAATGAAATCACAACTTTATTGGGAAAGTCAAGAAAATCACTTCCAAATGCCACCAGAACCGATTTATGAGCATCAACAGATGGAGTATTGGAATTATAACACAACAATTAATATGCAGGATTAAGGGTATCCTGAGACCAGTTATTTAGTGTATAACTATGAGCCATCTTTGGAAGATGTATTCAGGGAAAGTATGGCCAAAAGTGATGCCGCAAGTCAAAGCAATCGAGCCATAATGAAGGAACTTTCTGATATGATGGAGCGGTTAACTGTGGAGTGGAAACCTTGGCAAGTAGAAGAAATCTTAGATTATGCACACGATTATGGATACCAGGAGCTCAACGCACCAATGCATAGTCCTAAACATCTCTAGAGGACTTTACGGCTAGAAATGACGATGTAATGCAAAGCAACCCTAGCCTTGATACAAGATCTAAATGTTCAGATAAAGAAGTTGGCAACATTATTAACAAATTTACATTTAGAAGTGCTTTCAGCAGCTTACGCATGCCTAGAAACCAATGACGAGTGGTATGAACCAGACCTTGAACCGAGGAAGTATGAGATTTTTTATGAACAGAGTAGAGCCGAAGAAAACCACATTGAGGAAGAAAATCCTCAGACAAATATTAGCTTTGTTGAGAAAGAGCCTACAACTGAGACCGAAAAAGAAAAGCATCAACCCCGTAAGGAAGAGGTGATGAAGCAAGCAGTCATGGAATTGAAGATAGTTTCAAAAGTGTTGAACCCCTTGAGATCACGCAAATTGGTTTAAACAACCATGCCCTCAAGAAATCAAGTGAGAGATCCTTCGAAAATCTGACGAGAGGCAATAATACATGGCCAAAGCAGAAAGCACATTTGCCTACTAAAAGAAATTTTGCTAGTAAGTTATCTCAAGAAGAAGGAGTTTGGAGTCATAGCAGAAAAGGTTATCAAAGATGGTGGCATAAAGAAGATCATTATATGGCCAAAGGCAAAGTGTGCATAATGCATTCCTAGAATGCGAGGCTCGAAGCAAGCATTGTCAGTACAAATTAATTTAGCTCTGAGCATTTACAAGCTTTTAATTTTCCATATTTTATTAGGTTAGATTTTATTTTAATATTTTTTTTAGGATAGTTTAATGTTTTTTTCTTTAGTTTTGAGTTTGAAGTGAGTAGGTATCCACGACGCGAAGTTGAATAAGCGATAAGCAAGATGAACAAACAGCAACCTAGACAGGAAGCGATAAAATCAATGCGATCACAGCAAATTCTAAAAGGAAAGCAAAAGGAAGTTTCTGTCTTATTTCTTACTACCCATATATCTTTGGTGAAATATGTTCAATTCTCTTGTTTACTATGGCGTAGGAAGTGAATTAGGATTAAATAGAAAATCTTTTTCTCATATTTATGCATCTTTAAAATCAAACAGTTAAATGCTATATAAATGTTATTCACTCTGCTCTCAAATGTTGTAGTCTAATATAGTCAAAATTTCTAAACAATCTAAGACCTTCACCTTTATCCTTAGGATTTTAGGAGAATGGACTAGCTAAAATATGGACCGATTTGATAATGCACTAATCCCTGATCTAAATAAAAAATGAGTTAACTCCCAAGGTTAAAACTGAAAGCTCGAAAAATGAAATTCAAACCTTAGAACAAACTAATTTTAGGGGAACTAATCCTCACCTTCATTGAGGACAATGAAGAAATTTAGTTTAGGGGTGAGGGAAAGCACGATGAGTGACTAGAAGAGAGAAAAGTGTCTACAAATGCAAATGCAAATACAAAAAAAAAAAGTGTGAAAAATAAAAATCAAAACATTTTGGCAAAAATGAAAGGCGTAGAAGTGCGAATAGCTGTGGGCATCCCAAGGTACTCTGATGGTAACCAGAAAGCGCAAGCATAAGATATTCCTTTGCTTAGCTGGAATGTTTGATGATGAAATAATTCATGCTAAGAGCTACAAAATTTTGACCATGAGTGCAACCCGATGAGCAATACAGAAAGAATAGAGAAAATCTTCGAAGGATTTGAGACCCAAATTGATATGCCTCGGACAGAATGTTTTGAAAAAAATTAGGATGATTAGGGCTTGAGTGAAGTGGTTCGACTCGAAGGCATTAATCTCTAGAAGGGACCAATTGTGATGAAATTCTTCTTAATTAGACTGCAATATTGAAGACATTGTTGAGAGCATTTACCTAGAAGCATTTATATTAAAATCTCCTTGCATGTTGATGATAGTAGCATTGCTTGGGAAGAGCAATGATTCAAGTTTGGGGATTTGATAACTCTCAAATAGAGCGTTTTTTAGGCTAATATATTAATATATTCTAATGGTATTGTGCATCAATTAAATGAATTTTAGAATTAGAATAACATTAATATGGGAAATTTATATAAACAAGATGAATGTATGATTTATGAGCTTTGATATAAAAGGCTAAGGAAACTAGAGCATTTCAGAGTAAAAATTGAATGTCGAATGCCTTTTGTACTTAAATGCCAAAGAACTCATGTTGTGTAAATGTATTGTTATATCTACAAGAATTAGAAACATTATTAGCATCATATTCAAGGGAATTAAGAATGGTAAGAGTGAACGAATTAGAACAATAAAGCAAATAATTGTAGAACCACGGGATCTTCTAAGCATATTCGCAAAAGGTAAACCTAGAAGATAAGAATTTAATGTGAAGCGATACAAAATTTTTATGGCATTAGTAGAAGATCTCCTCACGACAAGATTGTGAAATTAAAGGAAATGAAGATTACTTACAAAAATAAGAAGGATTTGTCGGAGCCTTATTCTCCAAGCAACAAATTCCTTATTCTCCAAGTACATAGTGCCTTGCCTTCTAAGTCGATTTATTAGTCCTCAAGCATCTCAAAGCCTATAAATAGAAGAAGAACATAGAGAGAAAGTGTGCCTTCTTTTTTAGTTCTTCTCCCACACTTGGGATGGGGGTTCCAAAGTGAAGTTCGTGTTCCTATTGACACGGAGTTCTGTTCTTCAAACAGCTGCCACCATTTATCGCTTTCTAGTTTATCTTTTCTTTGTTTATTTTACACTTTATTCATTTCCAACACCATCGTTTCCCTTCAAAATGTTCTTGCATTGGAATTAATTCAGTTTTCTTTTGCTTATTTCTCATTTATTCTTTTCTTTAATTTCATATCTAGCTAAGCATCTTAGGCAAAGGTTAAAGGTACGGGTTGTACAAGCATGAACTAAGGTAATGGGAGTTGTTAATTGAAGCATATTGAATTAGGATTTTAAGTAAATAGTAAATGTCGACCGATCTTCCACATGCACTAATAAGTTGTAAATCAGGAGAGGAAACAACCTATGGCTAGTTTGAATGTTCAGTAGTTTAGTATAAGTCTTTCGTACTTCAAATTGAAGTTTAGTGATAAATACGTAACTACTGAATACGCTGCATCGGCTGATAATTACGTTAATTCGCAACAGAAGTTGGGCTTAATGCGAATGGAAGTGATAGTAGACGTTTATCAGGCGAAGTTTGGCAATTATTACTTACTGCAATTTTAACTAGGAAATGCTAAATGCTGCCCATAATCTTAACCCGAGCCTTAGTTAATTTTGCATTTTAGTTTCTTTGCAATTAGACATTAAACAAAACCTAGATCTCAAACCCATCATTTTTACTTTCTTGCACGACCCTTAGATTAATTCAATGATTATAGACATCAATCCTTGCGGAGAGAGATAAAATATAAATACTTATCACTTGTTGCATACTCGACTGTGTATACTTACGTAGAATGCGATTCCAAAGCATGAGGCTTTAGAAATAAAGTCTTACACTTAGAATTTATCATTATTTTATTTATACTTCACCTACGACTTCCTTTTTCCAATTCCATTGTCACTTCTTTTGTTGGAGACACCTGTGCAACTGGGCACTCCTTAGCTATTATAATCACCTGCTCGCCTAATGCTTCCACCGTCAAGCCTTCTGCAACAATGGAGACCTACTCCTCTACTATTGTGCTACTAGTACTTCTTCAAGTATTTCTTCCCCTATTGTAACCACAATTACTTGCCCTATTTCTGCGATGTCTGACATTGACTGCATAATATCTGTATGAACCGTTTTGGTTCCTCACAAAGCAAGTTATACTGGAATTATTTGGCCGATGAGAGTTTTGGGAGGGGACTCATCATCAGATTTTGAATATTATTTTCTTGTTTATCCACTCCACTTAAATGACAAAGGTTCTTGACGACGAAGCTCACGGAATAGTTCTAACTTCCCTCGTAGCTTCAAAAACCTAGACTGCTAATTTCACAAATTTCTTGCTATCGGATGATGTAATGGCCTAGTTTTCCATTGTAGTTTTCCAGGTATATTGGTAGTTTATTCAGTTGTCTGGTGGGTCGTTAGGGAAGTTTGAGCCTTCAAGGGCATTTTGCTAATTTGGCCTTCAGGAGTAGTTTTGTAATTACCCAGGGTTTTTGAGTTATTTCCTGTCTTTTAATAAGTTGGTTTTGTGTTTTAGTTTTAGGTTCCCGGTTTGGGATTGCTTTCGAGAGGTTTGGAGGTCATTCGGTTTAAAGAATAAAATAAGAAAAATAAAGTGTTGCTGCTGAGACTCGAAGGGGGGTTCACTTTGGACACTTGGCATTTGGAGTTTTGTCAAGTATTTAATTAAAGAAAAGGAAGGGGAAATGTAATTCTTTTATCGATTCCAAAACCCTAGTCGCATCCTCCAAGCTCTTCTTCTTCTTCCTCCCTTGGCCGAGAACCCCATTATAAAACTCCATCGTAAAATCTTAGCCTCAGCACAGTCATTGTCGTCGAGCACTCGCACACGCTCGAGCCTCTTTACCACTCGCACCGCAGTAGCACCAACTCCTGGCCGCGATCCCACGCACAGCCGCTCTCGCCCGCTCGCTGTAGCTTGGTCGTGTCACAGGTGTTCAACCCCGCAGGAGCTCACTCGCCCAACCACAAGCCTCGCTGCCGCAGCCAACCCTCTCGCACGCACGCTACCGCAGCCCCTTGTGCCTTTTCCCACATTCGTGTCCTTGCCGCACACGCTTCCGAGGCTGCCGCACATTCTACCCGCAATCACAGTAGCCACACCGCCGAGCCACCCTGCACACTACCTTGTCGAGCCTATCGAGGGTCGACCTTGCCGAGAGCACCTATCATTTAGCTAGGGTAATCCCTATTTTCTAGCCTCGTGTGTTTGTTGTTGCTACTTAGTTGCTTTGAATTTAATTGTGGTTGTGTTATTTTCTTATAGGTATTTTGTGTTGGTTCTATAGCTATTAGGAGCAATTTCTTGTTGATTGTCCATCTCTGTTTTTCAGGTAAGGGTTCCTTACTTGGACCCTACGCTTGGCTTTGATAGCTCCTGGTTGCTTGTCCTATTTGTTATCGATTCTGGTCGGAATGTATGTTAGTTCATAGGTTCATGCAGGTTATCTGAATGATGTGTTGTTGAATATGACATATTCTTGAATGATTATTGTTAAGCATGCTAGTGGATAGGGAATGGGTGGACTGCCTGTTAGGACTAGGCATGTAGAATGTTGTACCCTGTTGGTTGCACTTTTCTGTTTTAACAGACTGCTCGTTATGATTGTGATACCCTGTCTT
Source organism: Sicyos edulis (assembly GCA_036507275.1). Taxonomy (NCBI): domain Eukaryota; kingdom Viridiplantae; phylum Streptophyta; class Magnoliopsida; order Cucurbitales; family Cucurbitaceae; genus Sicyos; species Sicyos edulis. The sequence continues at coordinate 10,411,175 of CM071851.1, forward strand.
GAATGTGCAATGTTAGATGTTGAACTCTGTTTGCTCTAGGGTACTCCATCTTTAATAGATCTTGTTAGGGTTGTCCCAGGTTGGCCCAGTGTGTGTTGACTCAGTTTTCTTAGGACTAGCCCAAAGACTAGCTCAGTGTGTGCGGTCTAAGATTAGCCAAATGTGAGTTGATCCAGGGTTAGCCCAGTGTGTACTACTCGAGCTTGTGTTCAAGACTAGCCCAATGTGTGCTGTCCAAGGTTACCTCAGTGTGTGTTGATCCAGGGCTAGACAAGTGTGTGTTGCCCAAGTTTGCTCCGGACTAGCCCAATGTGTGCAGTCCATGATTAGCCAGGTGTGAGCTGATCCAGGGTTAGCCCAGTATGTGCTGCCCAAGCATGTTCAGGACAAGCCAAGTGTGTGCTATCCAGGTTGGCCCAGTGTGTGCTGACCAAGTTTTTCTTAGAGCTAGAGACTCCCGAGTTCCCAAGGTCACTTAGTTAGTCCTCCTGTTTAGTCAGTCCAGTGTTTGATGACCCTACTTTAAGACTTTGTTGTCTGAACTTGTATGAGACAGACTTATTGAGATGTTTTTGTTGTGCTTGTATGCTAGGATACTAGATGATGTGTCTTGCGTATTGTACCCTGGTTGGGGAATCCTTACTGAGTTCTTTTGTACTCACCCCTTTTCTATGGGTTTTCCACCAGGTAACTTGGCACAAGATCGAGGTGGCTAGAGGAGGAGCTAGAGGATCATGGGATAGGCCATTGCATTGCTTTTTACATATATTCGTCTATGTTAGCATGTTGGAATGTTTTAATTAGGATTCATTTTTAAACTGTTTTGATATACTCTAGCCAGAGGCATTAAACTGGGTTTGGTTTTGAACAATGTTTGGAATTAATTGGATTTCCTGAATATTTAAATGTTGAATTTCCTAGTGAATGTTTTAATCTCAAATTTTATTAAGTGTGTTTACCCTCATGCATGCTAAGTAAGGACCTTTAGGACCATTTTAGAGTCGGGTTCTTACGGATGATGATTTATGAGCCATTGGAATTTTTAGGATTCTTCGAGAAATAATTTCTCACCCGAAGAACAAACGAATGTTAGGGTTTTTCAGAATTCAGAAAGCATAATGACAACGACATAAAGTTTTTATTTTTAGGAAGTGAATAAATCGCAATGGGTTGATGAATAGTCCTCATGACCGTATTGCGATTACAGCTGCGCAACGGTTCAATTGCTACCGTTGCGAGCCAAATGTTAAAATTCTTGATTTTACTCTGGCTGTGCCACATGGCATCTAAATGTGTTAGTCAATCAAATCATCCTACACATTCGGCTTATCTAGTAGCGTAATATAATAGAAACTAAATTCTACTAAAGTGATAAAATTCCTTAAAAAATTATTAAAGATAGAGACGTCTTTAAGTTAGGGATGTGACGTTTTAGCACTCACAATTTCTTATGAATTGAATTTTTGTGAATATCCACTTATTTTCTCAATAAAAAAACAATGTGTTCTTTGATCGATAAGGTGATATATGTTCATTACTAGGCATCCGCATTCATGGAATGCACTTCACTTCCTATGTCTCATGGTTAGCTTGGATTAGCTGTAGTATATATGCTCTTTACCTACTAGTGGATAATACAGGTTTTTAGCAAATAACACTTTCCTTGTTTCCTACTCACAATAAATTCTAATTATTCTAAAAATAAATTCCTTTATTCTAAAAATAAATTCTAAGCTAAGAAATTATTTTCAAGGCCTATGCTCTAGAATCGAATTTACGCAAGATACGCAGTCAGAATTTGTAGCAAGGGATAAGTATTTATTTTATATTGTTCTTTATAAGGAATTGATAATTAACTAATATTAACCTAAGAGTCGGTACAAAAATGTAGATAATTTTAGTTGGTTTGGGTTTTGGTTCTAAGCTTAAATAACGAAATAATAAAAAGTGATAAGATGTACTAAAGAAATTAAAATAAAGTTTATGATAATTGATGGTAAGAATATTAGCACGCTTTACTTTAGCTTAAAGCTCCCTTCCAGAATGCTTTAAAGCAACTCTTCTGTACATTTCCTGTAAGTTTGCAGTTCAATCAAATAATGATGCGAAAGACTAAGTATCACCTAGAGATCATGGTTGGGCTAAGCCCTTGCTGCACCCTTTCTCAAGGGAAGCAAAAAAGCTAGCTAGGTGGCTTGTTAGTTGACCTTGGCTAATAGAAACAACCGCCGCAATTACTAATGCATCTTCCTTTACTCTAAACCTAATTCAGTCATTATCATTCCATACTTCTCCTAATGGTTCTTCTTTGAATTAAGGTTAATCATGAGAATGAGTACAAAAGATCAGTCTGAAACAACTATGCGTAAAATTAATTCAAATAGGCATTATAATCTACTTCTACGAATTACTGTAACAATGCAGGAAATGTTTATCTATGAAAATAATAAATCAACATCGTAAAATGGGTTGTTGAACGCCAACGGTGCTTTCACTATCGAGTTACATACCAATAGACACCTTGGTATTGACCTTCTAGAGTTTACAGAGAACAGACACTCGAGACCTCGGCGATCTCGCAAAACCATCAGTAGAAAATACTAGCAGAACTAGCACCCCTTGGTCATCGATTCTTTACTTATTTATAGGTGTCTGTGGTTTCTTTATGATCAAGTATAATCTTCAAAAGGATCTTTCACATGATTTATTTGATTTATATGGAATTCCAACGATATGCCCTCAATTCCATGTTTATGATGAGAGTTCCCTAATTTGTATTTTCCTTAGCGTATCTAGTAGAGCATTCTATTTCTTGATATGACGCGATAAGTTTCTGTTCCTACACAATTAAATGGTGCATTAGTGAGACTTGGTTTCACAATATGTTTGTGCTTCAATGTGTGTATTTTGTTGTACTTAACAGCAATTTATTCCCATTTGTGACATGAGCATCTATTTTACCCTGTATGCGAAACATATGTGATTAACTCTCATTCCTAGTATTGTGTGAAAAAAAACTATCATTTCTAGCAACATTTCTCTTTTAAAGTTCATTTATTTCTATTTAAATATTGTAGTACGAAGGCTCAAATAACTATATTATTTAGAGTTATCAGAAGACGGTCGGGAAGAAGCCAAAGTGGGTACCTATAACAAAGAAATTTAGGAAAGAGACTAGGAGAGAAGGAATTACAATGCTCGAATCAGATGTAATGCAAGAAGAAAAAAGGTGAAGATGTAGAGTATGAGGTTCTGCTAAATTTGAGGAGGAAGAAGGAAGTAGTAAGCCATTCGACAAAGACTCCAAAAAAGAAGAGGGAAGGCAAGAAAACCGATAGCCCAGCAAGGGAGGAACCTAAGCAGACGAGGAAAGAAGTCTTTGTGATGTGTGCCAAAAAGATCCCTGCATGCAAAAAGCAAAAAGTGATTAGGGGGGAGTTCTCGGCTTAAATAGAGAAGTTTACTTCTACCCAAGCAAGGAAATGCTACATGCTTTATGAAGAGAAGGCCTTCTACCAAGAGTAAGGATTCTTAAAGCTTAGCCTGTCAAACTTCATGAATAGGATGATCAACGTTAGAGGTTGGGACTCATTTGTACGACCAAGCATAGCGGTGCACAATAAGTGGGTTTGGGACTTCTGCAGTTACATCAACATGGACGGTTGGTGCAGATAAATGGTTTGTGGAAGATGATCGACTAGAACTCCAAGGCTTGGAACATGACATTTAGATTTGAAGATAATCCAAATGTTGAGTATAACACAGTGGTTACAACTCTACCAACGAGGCATTGGAAGGCGTACTTAGATAAGATCGGGGTACCAGGTACTGTTGGGAAGATAAACACAGTGCTTCAATCTGTGTTCCTCAATGTTGAAGGGCACTGATGACTCTAAAAAAGATTCAATATTTAGGACACTTTAGAATCATTTTTTTTCTTTAATTCTAAAATTTAATGCAAAAAAAGGTGAATATAATTAATAAAAAGGTGGAAAAGGCTAATGCTTACGCATTAGTAATGCTAGCAAAGAAATATGAATTGTAATGCGGAAAATGCTTAGTTTTTACTCTAAATGCGTAATAAAGTACAGTCGTGCACTAATGAACAACTTTTGTAGGGAATTCGAAGCGATGCGAAGTAGTGCAAAAATGGGAAGAGCAATGCAGAATGGATCTGAAAACATTAACGCTAAAAGAGTAGATTGGATCAGATGCTACAACCTCAATAATTGAATAAGGAAAGAATCGGATACAAAGAGAACGTCAACTATTAGATCACTAGAGAGACAAACTACGATAATCATGAGATCAATCAGAGGAAATCTGTCGCGATAGTCAGCGGCCATTCAACATGGAAAGTTTTAACCGTTCGATGTTCAGCATGTTGTTTTTCATGTCGTCTGTTGTGTTCTCTACTTGCATTATGAACTAATTTAGATAAGACAACACTAAGGAAAAAAGGGATAACTTACATATATGTTATGGGGAACTAGTGGGGAAATAACCAGAGCATGTTAAGTTAGGGATTAATTTAATACTAATGTCGACCGGCCATCCACACGAGCTAATAGGTCATTGAATCGGGAGAGAATCTGATCTAAGGCTAATTTGCATGTTCAATAGGTTATTATAAACTCTTTTATGTTTCAAAACGAGTTTAGGAATAAACATTTAACTACTGCATAAGAACCACCGAGAAACTTATACTTTAAATCACAATGGAAGTTGAGTTTGCTGTGAACGAAGGTGGAAGCCAAAGTTTTTTTAGCACAATATGATAGGTACTCCTCACCGCATAAATTTCCCATATCATAGCGAATGCATTCCATGAGTACCTTAGTTGCGTCTCTTACCTTTATCATTACATCTTTCTCGCATTGTACTTTACCTTGCTCAAGTACAAAACAACTCAATCACAACCCCAATTGTCTAATTTCGCATTTAATTCTAAACTTCAATCATTGGTAAAACTACAGTCCTGGTGGAGAACAATACATATTTATTTATCACTTGCTGCAGACCGCGTACATTTGCATGACCCAAGAAATTCTAGGAACATGAATTAGCACGCCAGGCACTACTGGTTTAACATTGTTCATCATGAGGGTTAGGGCTCTATTTCTGTATGCCAACTGCATATACCTCAGCATCGAAGTGGAGATCAAGAAGTGCACAAAAAAGACGTAGGCAAAGATTTTCTTTTTCCCACTCAACTACACAACTGTGCATGTAGCAGTATATGCGACTGCTCTCGATAGACAAAATGTTGCAGCCACACCACAATTATCAAGCTTTAAAAGCAATTCTTAAGAACACACCAACCCGACAAGCCTAACTAGCCACACCAACCCAGTCAACCCAACCGAAGCGAGTTCAAACGCAATCTCAAAAAGGGATCCTATGCCAAGTGGAAGAGCATTAAAGCTAGACTTAGCACTTCTATCATCAAACTTGAGCCTATTGGTCTTATACTAAGAAGCAGGACGTGTGGATCAAAGAGGGGATGAAAGCAAGAGACCCCACGATTCAATTCACGTACTTCCCCATTAAAGTATAGTTGGATTGGCAGCCACCTTTGCCTTCCCGCGGAATTCCAGCTTCAAGCTCCAACCCTCCTAGGTAATGGAGCTCCAACCCCCTAGCTAATGGAAGTCCATGTCTAACCTCCTTTTATTTTCTTAATTGTACACTTAGTTTTATTTTAAGTTCTAGGATTGTACAAAGTAGGCTCTACAACATTAAATGAAATGCTTCATACTTAGATTGAAACTTTATATTCCAATTTTTAAGAATCTAAAAAACAAATAGAATAAAAACTTAATTTAGACTTGAAGTTTTTAGGAATTCAAATTTTCCAAAATGCTAATAGCATTGGCAATAAATTTGTCCTCGATAGGAAGAGAAATTGAGTATTTTCAAAAAATTTATTTGAAAGCTTGAAGCATTGCATTTAAACCTCAGACAAATTTAAGTTTGGGAGAACTAAACCTCACATTCATTGAGGACAATTAAGAATTTAAGTTTAGGGGATTAGTTCAAGCCCGTTTGAGACTAATATAAAATAGCCTTGTTGAAAATTTTCGTCAAACTAAAAATTAAAACATTATGGTTAGGCTAAAATTGTGATGCATTACACATAAAAAAATAATAAAAATAAAAAATTTTGGTTAGTAGGCTTAGTGTTTTGAAGTATTCTGTTGTTTACAAAAAGTGAATTTTTTTTTAATTACTCCATTTTTCCTAGGTGTGCCACATTATGCTCAAGTGAGCCGTTATAGGAACTTTGGAATATGAGCATTATAAACATGAGTGTAAACTCAGTAGGAATGTGAAAAGCAAAAAAATAGAAATCCTCGAGGGATTTGAGGGGAAATATAAGCTAAACATAATGTTTTGAAAGGTGAAAATGTAAGAAGATCTTGTGCGGTACAATCTTGGAAATATAGGAAGATCACAAGTAAACACACAAAAGATGAAAAAGTTACCAGATCCTTCAAAAAATGGATCCCTTGGGTCACAAGGAAACCTAGAAGCTTATAAATACATGGGGGATTGAAGAAACAAATGTGCTAGTTGTGGGGTAGCTAGTGCGGCTTGCGTCGGTTGGCCCGTCAACCATATCTAACATCTACAAAGTTAAAGACACTTAGTATGAGGTGTCTGTGTTGGGATCTTCCTTTCCTAAGCTAGTAGGGTTTCGTGAAATCTCGGGGGACACAAGTAACAACCGACTCAGTCCTTCAACAACTCACTTTATTACTTTTTACTGTTTTATTAGTTTATGGTTTATTTCAACACTTGCACTTTTAATTTGTTAGAAGTTGTAAAAACCCGACCCAAATTGTGGTCATAAACCTGGTTCTCACTTAGCATGCTTAGAATTTAAAATCATTTAAACTAACTTCGAAACTGCTTAACAAGAAAACTCATTGAATAAATCTGTAAAAAAACATCCTTTCAATAAAACATCATTAAACTAGTCCTAGCCAGTATTTAGAACTCAATAATTGAAAACAACTTCTTAAAACAGAACAGTTTCTCTAGCATGCTATCAAGGAAATTATGACTCAGAAAGACAAATAGAAAGACAGAGTGACACCGGCAGCTCCCATGATCAATCAGCTCCCTCCGCCACCCGTCCAGGTGTTGTCCCAAGTTACCTGGTGGAAAAACCACAGAAATAAGGGTGAGTACAAACATACTCATTAAGAATCCCCAACCGGGGTACAATACGATACATCAATCATCTAGCATCCTAGTATACATGCAAATAGTTACCAATATAGATCCTTGCTCAACGAGCTACAGGGAAAGTTCAGAATCCTCGGAAGTCTCCTACTTCCGGCCTGATGATTGGCTCTCCTAACCAATCCCAAATGGTGCTAACTCTGGGTGGGTCATAGAACCACCTGCACAACTGTTGCGAACTGGCCTGAACCTAGGCCTCCTCGCAAAGCTTAGTGCCAACAAGCGTTACATCTTTTACCACACAAAACAGCTACAAACGAGTTCTACGTCCTACTGTAGATAGGACCAGGAATGTCACTACTCGATATGACGAGAACACTAGCACTCCAAACAAGAGTTTCAACACTCTAGCAATCTAGTCTCTGACATCTCGTCTAAGAGATGTGCCACAGACTACTCTTGCAACTCCACAGGATGCTCAGCAAATACTCCCGTCAACTCTCGAAAGGCAGCAACTAACTCCGCTTTTGGAACATGCTAACAGAAGAGTGCTCCACTCTACTAACAAATTGGAAACCACAGACGAATTGAGTCCCGACAAGTAAACTTCACACTGCACCCTGGCTACGGGGTACTAATAGAACTGGATGTAAAACAACAACAGTCTTGTAAGTGGTCAAAGATGTCCCTGCATCTTCCTCAAAAGCTACTAACTCGGTCGCCACTCTCTAGGTAACTTGTCATTCGACCAAGTGGTTGGTGGAGACTCTACTGGTCTGCCTCTCTCGGTAGACTTCCACCATCAAACTGTTGTGTCAAACAGCACATGAGCGGCACGTCTCGGCCTCTGAACATCAGGACATCCCAAAACTAGGATGAAAAACTCCATCCTGACCAACCACTTCGCTGCTACCAACGGGTTCTTTGAAACAGAAAGCTCTCTAGGCTTCCACTTGCCACAGTCCTTGAGCCACTTGCTGTACTAGGCGGCTCCATCTACAACATCTGCCTCAACAATAGGCTCCTGCTCGCCTAGAGGGATCACGGAGGTTACTTGGCTGTCTGTTGAATTAACTGTGTCAGCTGGACTATCTGTGCCCGAGACTCCTCTCTCTTCGCTGCTAACTGCGCCTAGGTCTCCGCTATCTGATCAACTAGAAGACTTGCCATCATCTCTCTCATGCCTGGAGCAAATTCTGCTCCTAGAATCTCACTCGGAGGCATGGAGGCCTTTACCCCCTCTCTCGGCAACTCCATTACCGGGCCAAAGTTATCCTGCGGGTCGGGTCAACCCTGGACGTGGTCTCAACAACATGCTCACTCCAACTTCTCAGTTGGGAATACCAAACATCCTCGCCCCTCTATGTGTGACCAGCACACTAGCGATCTACACAAAACATGAAGAGCTAGTCCACTCTCAGACTCTCACTGCCAACAAAAGGTAACACATGTATACTAGATGCAGTACTGTAACAAAACCCATGATTAGTCATCAAGGAAATTATGACTTAACAACATTCTCTAGCATGCTATCAAGGAAATTATGACTCAACAAGACAAATAGAAAGAAAGAGTGACGCTGGCAACTCCCATGATCAGTCAGCTCCCTCCGCCAGCCGTCCCGGTGTTGTCCCAAGTTACCTGGTGGAAAAACCATAGAAATAAGGGTGAGTACAAACATACTCAGTAAGAATCCCCAACTGGGGTACAAAACAATACATCCATCATCTAGCATCCTAGTATACATGTAAATAGTTACCAACACAGATCCTTGCTCAACGTGCTATGGGGCAAGTCCGAAATCCTCGGAAGTCTCCTACTTCCGGCCTAATGATTGGCTCTCCTAACAAATCCCATATGACATCCTCGAGGGTCTTTCTCACTCGGCCAAATGAACAACTCAAAAGCTGATCCCAAATAGATGTCAGACACCCTCGAGGGTCTTTCTCCCTCTGCCAAATGACCAACTCAAAAGTTGATCCCAAAATAGGTGTCCTCGAGGCCCTCTTACCCTCGGCTAGCAATTATTTGACAAATGGGAGAGTACCCGAAGTCTGGCTCTAAACTGGAATGGAAGTGGCGTACTCACAAACATTAGCCCTGGGGAGCTCTCCGAACCGGCGATTAACGCGTGTGTGTGCACACTGCATGCTGTTGCAAACCAGCGTAAATGTGGGGGCCTAGGAACAAACTACGCGGTCCATGTACGCATGCCTAATGACTTGGAAGCGGTGTCACTGAATACAGTAGTGCGAGGCCCTCGACACTCAACTGTAGTAGCCTGTACCACCGACCTGAAGCTAAGAACCGGCCAAGGTAGGCTTACACCTTTGACTAGGCTCCGCTCTAGCAGGCTACAAATTAGGCTTATGCCGATGCGGGAGCTGATATGCATCGGCTGCTGGGGTGGAAGCAAACTACGTTATGCTTCGCATTGATTCCCGATCCGTGGGGACAAAGTACGTTATGTCCGCTCTCAGCCTCTAAATGATGAGAACCTGATAGTTATATCTAAGATTTCAGAGTAAACGACTCTTGACTAAACAAACATGTTCAACAGTACAAAAACATAACCAAGCATGATACTATGAACTTAAAGCAGGAATCTCATAACATGTTGGAAGAACAAACCTAGCATGGTACTAACATGTAAAAACGAGAGCAAACATGCTAGCAGGAATTCAATCAGCAAGCAGTCTTATCCACTACATGCTCATAACAATCACAGGCATACAAAGTACAATCATGATAATATCGCACGGTCCACACAACCCCGGTAAGAGATCCTTACCTGGAAACAAGCAGTAAAACAATAACAGAAACAAAGTGCTCGTTGAGCTACAGGATCAATACAACTCAAACCGAGAAGAACAGGCTCTACAGCAAGGCCTCGGCGAAGGCGTGAGCGGCAGCGAGCAAGCTGGCTACCAAGCATGGCGGGACGCCTCGGCAACGAGCGGCGCGGAGCGTGGAGGGTTTCAGCGAGGACGGGGCTTCGCTAGGCAAGGAGTGCTGCTGCAATTGGACGCGCGATCGCGAAGGGCGATTGGGCTAGCCAAGGCATACGAACGGAGGCAGATGCGTGCGTGCTCCCGGTGCTGCGACTACATTCACCACGCAATGGGGCCAGTGAAGGCTGCCGGCGAAGCGGCTGTGCTTGCTGATCTGGGGCTTGCGACGCGTGTGTGGCTTGCGATGGCGATATGGATGACAACGGTGAGGCTGAGCGAGCGTGTTCGTTGGGGGCGACGACATGCACAGAAAAAGAGTCTCGGTCAAGGGGTATGCAATAGATCCAACCAAAACAGCCTAGATACAAGGCTAGGGCTAGAAGAGCTCACCTAGGCATTAGGGTGCTCGACTAGGCTGCTTGCCGCAACAAGGGGACACACTTGGTGCTCTCGGCTGCTAGCGTTCTTCGGCTAGGGATGGTTTTAACGGCAAGACAAAGGGAAGAGCAAGGCTTGAGTGATGCCGATTACAAGGGGAAAAGGGTCATGGTTTTGGTAGCCACATCCAAGATCAAGATCAAGATTAAGATTAAAGTAAGGGGAAGGGGAAGGGTGTTCCCGGTCTAAGGAGAAGGAAAAATACGATTTAGTGGTTCCTAGATAGAAAGAATCGCAAAAGGGGAAGCTTTTATTTTTACATTCACGAATGGACAAAATCCAATTTCTATTCTCCCTCTTTTAGGTTTTTACAAATCCAACTCTTGGGCATCCCCCCTTCGAATCCCAGCTACATCACAATTTTCTTCTTATTTTAATCCCTTTAAAACAAGCCTCAAAACTCCCTTGCAAGTAACAGGTACAAGTCCTAGATGCCACACTAATAATTCTCAATTAAACAACAACCAAACTCCAACTCTTAGCCACCTGGGTTCGAGTCTTGGCTCAAACACTTTTCTTTTAAATTTTCCTTTTTCAATCCAAGCCACCAAAACACAAGAATCCAGTCCCAAGAACCTGATACTGAATAAAAACTCCGAGCTCGGCGAAAGTCTAAAACAACCCTAACGGCCCAACTAAACAACCAAAAAATGAACCGAACGCATCTGTGGAACGGGAATAGAAATCTGGGTCGTTACAATACTCCCACCTTTTAAGACTTTCGTCCCCGAAAGTCCTAAAACTAAAACAACTCCGGAAAAACTCTACTGAACCTTAACCAACTGAACTCTTGGTTAAACTACACCAGATCCTCCTCGAAATTCAAAACCTCCTTCGGTTCCAAAGGCTTAAAGCCACACTACCAACGAGTCTGCCAAAAACTACCTCAACAAAGACTAGATATACACAGAGCTCCGAAGAAAGAGATGTGACAGTGCTAATTGGTAAGCCACTACTCCGACTCGCTCCAATTCTCAAACGGTCCTACAACCCTAGGGCTCACCTATCCCCGCTTACCGAACTCAGAACGCCTCACTACGGCGCTACTTTCGACAAACCCGCTGACAGATCACAAGCACTAAAACACCACGACAGGCACCAGTCCTAGAAACCAGTCGGCCTCCACTCACTTCACAGAAAACCAGCGAACCCCAATGCTTGCCTACAAACCTCAACAGAACCATCTGAACCATCGACTGGAGACTGATCCTAAAGGCAAACTTCGCCAACTAGTAGTAGCCCAAAGCAACTAAGCCACTAACTTAAAAAGAAATCACCTTACCAAGGCCAAAGGGATGCACTCTTAGTTCATCGGACGGCTAACACAAATTGAGAACCCCTCTCAGGGTGCTAGCTACCCCAAGATGAATTCCCAACGATTTCCCTGCAACGTCCCTGAAACAAACTAGACAGCTTCCACCACTCAGTCGACTCCTGGACAACTCCTTCACATGCTAACCACACACACTAGCTGAAACTTCAGCCACGGCCACACTAAACAACAAGGTCAGGGCACATGCCCCAACACGGCCAAACCAACAACTTGGGGGAAACGAACTCAAAAGTTTAACCAACCAAGGGCACTGAACAACTATGCCAACCTACTCAACTCTGGCTCAGCTATAACACCAACAGAGAACACGCAACAACTAGAACAAGATCCGAGAAGGGCTTGCTCCACTAAAGCTCGAAACCAAGTATACAACGGGGTGGAGCTTGCCTCAAGGGTGACACAAAACTCACAAGTCCAACTGGTTACTCAAAAGAAATTCCTCCTTTTAACTTAAGCTTAGAGCACTTTCCAACCAGAAACCCCACGCACGGGACATCTCAATCGAAACAACACGGATCCCAAAGAACACGAACAACAACAACAACAACAATGGCTGACGGATCACTAGCAACACGAACCAGCAAAGCTACCTTAAGGGTCAAGACTCGGGGCTGGAAACCACGGTGCAACTCAACCACCACTGAAACTAGGGGTTTCCCAAACTCCAAAGTTCCACCAACTTTCCAGCAACAACACAAACTCTTGAACTGGACTGACCACTGCCCTCCCGTGGTCGAAAAACTTGCAATTTGCTAGCAACACAATGCAGGAATTCCTTAACGAGGCTGGTCGCTGCCCTCAAGCGGCCGAACAAGTTTACAGCTTGCTAGCGCCACTCCAACCGACTCCACAACACAGAAGCAAACCTGACTTCTCCTATGCAGAAACGGTTTCCTTACTAGAGGATTTCCAAAGGACAATGGACTCCACACCCTGCTCACTGTCTTTGCTCAAACAAAAGAGGCAACAACCAACTGGACCACCAACTCAAAACTAGTAGTACTTACCCAAACTTCGAAGGAGGGGTCAACTCCAGAAACTTCCCAAACAGGAACACGTCCTCAGGGCAACGCCCGCTTGCTTCAACCAAGCTAGCTTTTCAAACAACATGGAAGCCACACCTTGGTCAACACCAAGCACCACCTTGCTAACAACTCCAAAACCAAAGCGGAGGTTACTAAGAACAACTTTAACTTGTCAACCGACTACAAGATTCCAGTAACTCAACCGAGGTCCACTGCTTGGGTCTGACTGAGCTCTAGTGAGGTTCTCTAAAACCTAGGGTTCCTCCGACAACCCTCGGACACACTCTGTTGTCAAACGGTCTACTGCCAACTGACAACACGGGCAATAACTCCCTCCAACATCTCAACTATGCTAGCCAGATTTAACTCCTCGAAAAATAATGAGGACCAGAAATGCTACAGAATGTGTCATCCTCCTACTCAAAGCATCAGCCACATCATAACTTCTACCCAGGGTAAGGATCCGAACAACACTCTTAGCAACGACGGTCAGAAACTGCTCGATTTAGCTACAATCGCTCTTGCTCAGTACCATCTGAACTCCAACCGTCAAACAACAAGAAGTTTCTCTAACCAGGTCGAGGTCCAACTAACGAAACATGCTTAAGCGACAACCTGCCTACGAGCACGGTATCCTTACAACCTAAGCTAGGGCACTTTGCCATTGAACTGAAGCCCTAACACCTAAAGGACTAAGCACCGGCTCCCCAACACGAACCACACGTGGTTCCCAAAACTTACACCACGGAACGAGCTACACAAAAGTACACCGACATGTATAACTTACTCTTGTTTACTTAAGATCCAAGTCCAACAAGTACTCTCACACAAGGTAACATTCGCCTCCTAGTAGAGCCACAACTAGCAAAAAAGCATCAAGAGTCCAAACCCCACACGAGGTCAACTCACAAAGAAACACAACATTGGCCAACTTACACTACAAAAGTATAACCATACCAAACTAAGATACCTCGTACCAATGTGTCCACTAGATGTGCTCTGCACACACCAACCAACTCATGCCTCTTCCGCTGGATCACACTAGCATCCTCGATGCTAACTCTGCTCATACTAAGGTAACTCAAGGGTAATTGAATCGCACTACCAATAAACTAGCTCACAAGTCCTCAATACAAGCGCGAGAACTCAGACGCACTAGCCCTTAACAACCTTCAACATCCTTCGTACCCAACTCTCGGTAACCCTAGAAAAGCTCTTGTTTTCCCTCGTACATCCCTACACTTGTAGTCATCTGACTACCACCGAGCTAGATCTCACAAGCAACCCAAATAAGTGCAATCACAGTAAACGGGTACAACATCTAGTGGGGATGTTGAACTCCGGGTGGGTCATAGAACCACCTGCACAACTGGTGCGAACTAGTCTGAACTAGGCCTCCTCGCAAAGCTTGGTGCCAACAAACGCTACATCCTTTACCACACAAAACAGCTACAAACTAGCTCTACATCCTACTATAGATAGGACTACGAAGGTCATTATTCTAGATGATGGGAAAACTGGCACTCCAAACAAGAGTCTCGACACTCGAGCAATCTAGTCTCTGGCATCTCGTCTATCAGACGTGCCACGGACTACTCTTGCAACTCCACACGATGCTCAGCAAATACTCCCGCCAACTCTCGGAAGATAGCAACTAACTCCGCTTTTGGAACATGCTAACAGAAGAGTGCTCCACTCTACTAACCAACTGGAAGCCACGGACGGATTAAGTCCCGACAAGTAAACTTCACACTGCACTCTGGCTACAGGGTACTAATAGAACTAGCTGCAAAACAATAACAAGCTTGCAAGTGGTCAAAGATGTCTCTATATCTTCCTCAAAAGCTACTAACTCGGTTGTCACTCTCTAGGTAACTTGTCATTCTACCAAGTGGCTGAGGAGACTCTGTTGGTCTGCCTCTCTTGGTGGAATTTCACCATTAAATAGCACATGAGTGGCACGTCTCGGCCTCTGAACATCAAGACATCCCAACACTCGAATGGCAAACTCCATCCTGACCAACCACTTGAGCCACTTGTCGTACTCGACGGCTCCATCTACAACATCTGCCTCAATAGGCTCCTGCTCGCCCGGAGGGATCACCGGGGTTTTTGGGTGTCTGCTGAATCAACTGTGTCAGCTAGGCTATCTGTGCCCGAGACTCCTCTCTCTGCGCTGCTAACTACGCCTTGGTCTCTGCTATCTGATCTGCTAGAAGACTTGCCATCATCTCTCTCATGGCTGGAGCAAACTCTACTCCTAAAGTCTCACTCTAAGGCATGGTGGCCTCTACCCCCTCTCTCGACAACTCAACTGTCTGGGCCAAAGGTGTCCTGCGGGTCGGGTCAACCCTGGACGTGGTCTCAACGATATGCTCACTTCAACTTCTCGGTTGGGAATACCAAACGTCCCCGCTCCTCTATGTGTGACCGGCACACTGGCAATCTACACAAAACATAAAGAGCTAGTCCACTCTCAGACTCTCACTGCCAACAAAAGGTAACACATGTATACTATATGTAGTACTGTAACAAAACCCTTAAATAATGAACTTAGACAAACCTGACGGCCGTGGACTGCTGATGATCATGGGGACAAACAACCTACAAAGCAGGTTAGTCTACAGAATCTATTACTTTATGCTCTGATACCAACTATAAAAACCCGACCCAAACAGTGGTCCTAAACCCAGTTCTCACTTATCATGCTTAGAATTTAAAATCATTTAAATAAACTTCGAAACTGCTTAACAAGAAAACTCATTTAGTAAATCTGTAGAAAAGCATCCATTCAATAAAACATCATTAAACTAGTCCTGACCAGTATTTAAAACTCAATAATTGAAAACAACTTCTTAAAACAGAACAGTTTCTCTAGCATGCTATCAAGGAAATTATGACTCAGAAAGACAAATAGAAAGACAGAGTGATGTCGCCATCTCCAATGATCAGTCAGCTCCCTCCGCCAGTCGTCTCGGTGCTGTCCCAAGTTACTTAGTGAAAAAACCATAGAAATAAGGGTGAGTACAAACATACTCAGTAAGATTCCCCAACTAGGGTACAATACGATACATCAATCATCTAGCATCCTAGTATACATGCAAATAGTTACCAACACAAATCCTTGCTTAACGAGCTACGGAGCAAGTCTGGAATCCTCGAAAGTCTCCTACTTCCGGCCTAATGATTGGCTCTCCTAATCAATCCCAAATGACATCCTTGAGGGTCTTTCTCCCTCGGCCAAATGACCAACACAAAAGTTGATCCCAAATAGATGTCAGACACCTTCGAGGGTCTTTCTCCCTCGGCCAAATGACCGACTCAAAAGCTGATCCAAAAATAGGTGTCCTCGAGGGCCTTTTACCCTAGGCTAGCAATTACTCGACAAACAGGAGAGTGCCCAAAGTCTGGCTCTAAACTGGAATGGAAGTGGTGTAGTCACGAACATTAGCCTAGGGGAGCTCTTCGAACCGGCGACTAATGCGTGTGCGCGCACACCGCATGCTACTACAAATCGGCATAAATGTGGGGGCCTAGGGAAAAACTACGCAATCCAGGTACGCATGCCTAATGACTTGGAAGCGGTGTCACTGAATACAGTAGTGCGAGGCCCTCGGCACTCAACTGTAGCAGCCTGTACCACCTACCTGAAGCTAAGAACCGGCCAAGGTAGACTTACATCGTTGGCTAGGCTTCTCTCTAGCAGGCTACAAACTAGGCCTATGCCGATGCGAGAGCTAATCCGCATCGGCTGCTGTGGTGGAAGCAAAGTACGTTATGCTTCGCACTGATTCCCGACCGGTGGGGACAAAGTACGTTATGTCGGCTCTCAGCCTCTCAATAATGACAACCTGACAGTTCTATCTAAGATTTCAGAGTAAACGATTCCTGACTAAACAAACATGCTCAACAGTACAAAAACATAACCTAGCATGATACTACGAACTTAAAGCAGGAATCTCAGAACATGCTTGAAGAACAAACCTAGCATGGCACTAACATGTAAAAACGGGAGCAAATATGCTAGCAAGAATTCAATCATCAAGTAGTCTTATCCACTAACATGCTCATAGAAATCACAAGAATACAAGGTACAATCATGATAATATCGTAGGGTCCACACAACCCCGGTAAGAGATCCTTACCAGGAAACAAGCAGTAAAACAATAACGGAAACTAAGTGCTTCTTGAGCTGCAGGATCAACACAATCTAAATCGAGAAGAACAGATTCTACAGTAAGGCCTCAGCGAAGGGTGAAGGCGAAGCTCTCGGTAAGGCTTCGCGAAAGCGAGAGCGGCAGCGAGCAAGCAGGCGGCCAAGCGCAGCTGGAGGCCTCTGCAGCGAGAGGCGAGGAGCGTGCAGGGCTACTGCGCCGACGGGGCTTCGCTAGCCAAGGCGCGCAGCTGGTGCTGGACGCATGATCACAAAGGGTGATCGGGCTGGGTGAGGCATTGCGGATGGAGGTAGACGCGGCATGCTCCTGGTGCTGCAACTGCATTCGTCGCACGATTGGGCCAGCGAAGGTTGCCGGCGACACTGCTGTGCTCGCTGATCTGGGGCTTGCGACGCGCGTGTCTCTTGCAATGGCAATACGGATGACAACGGTGAGTCTGAGCGAGCGTGTTAGCTAGGGGCGACGACATGCACAGCAAAAGAGTCTCGGTCAAGGGGTAAGCAATGAATCCAACCAAAATAGCCTTGATACATGGCTAGGGCTATAAGAGCTCACCTCGGCAATAGGGTGCTTGGCTAGGCTACTTGCGACAATAAGGGGACGCACTTGGTGTTCTCGGCTGCTAGCGCTCCTCGGCCAGGATGGTTTTTAATGCAAGACAAGGGGAAGAGCAAGGCTTGAGTGATGCCGATTGCAAGGGGAAAATGGTGATGGTTTCGGCAGCCACATCCAAGATCAAGATCAAACTTAAGATTAGAGCAAGGGGAAGGGGAAGGGTAGTCTCGGTCAAAGGAGAAGAAGAGAGGAGAAGGAAAAATACGATTTACTGGTTCTTGGACAGAAAGAATCGCAAAAGGGAATGCTTTTGTTTTTACGTTCACGAATGGACAAAATGCGATTTCTATTCTCCCTCTTTTAGGTTTTTACGAATCTAACTCCTGGGCATCCCCTTTCGAGTCTCA
Organism: Sicyos edulis; assembly: GCA_036507275.1. Taxonomy (NCBI): domain Eukaryota; kingdom Viridiplantae; phylum Streptophyta; class Magnoliopsida; order Cucurbitales; family Cucurbitaceae; genus Sicyos; species Sicyos edulis. The sequence continues at coordinate 10,429,247 of CM071851.1, forward strand.
ACTGTAGCACAATTTTCTTCTTATTTTAATCCCTTTAAAACAAGCCACCAAACTCTTTTAGGTCAAAGGTTCAAGCCCTAATAGCCACACTAATTAATTCTCAATTAAACAACAACCAAACTTCAACTCTTAGCCACCTGGGTTCGGGTCCTGGCTCGAACACTTTTTTTTAAATTTTTTCAATCCAAGCCACCAAAACACAAGAATAGACTCAGTCCCAAGAACCTGATACTGAATAAAAACTCCAAGCTCAGCGAAAGTCTAAAACAGCCCTAACGGGCCCAACTAAACAACCAAAAAATGAACCGAAAGCACCTACGGAACTGGAATAGAAATCTGGGCCGTTACAAAAGTAGCTTGTATTGAGAACATTGTCAATTTATATGCATGATCATTAAATTATGATATTACTTAATGTTTGTTGCTTTGCATGCATTATTTCCTTAATATAGATGCATCCTAGGTAGACGTTAAAAGAACGAGTAGTAAGTAGTGTCATTACAACAATTGTTTGAGCATAGATGTCGGACCAAATAAATAAATTTAAAAAATATGGAGGTATAGATTTTGGGGTATCTTAATTTTAAAAATACGAAAGAATGGATGTCAAGCAACTTTCATTACAAGTAATGCCCAACATCTTAATTTTATATAGTTTAACTAGCTAGGAAATAAACCACTTGTTTGTTGAAGTTATTAGGATTTTTAATCACTTTTTCGTATTTTACAAATATGTAGGTAGTTTATTTAATTAGTTGGATATGGATAAGTCGTGGATGTATAAGGACCAAATGTCACTCGAATACGATTAAGGAGTTCAACGTTGATATTGAAAAGTTCAGCAATTTTTGAAAAATCATACTGAATGAACAGTAGAAGAACATAATAATGAAGCAATTGATATTGGCCAAGATTGTGGCTACGGGGTTATAGAAAAGTTGTCTGATATTGTCGATGATGACTCATCCACATACATTAGACATGATTGTGAGGGTGCATGGGTTAATAAATAGGTTTATGTCTGACATCGGGAGTTTAGTTTAGTGACATTCATTTTTTTTATCTAGAGAAACAAAGGTTATGATGGATGTGTGAATGTGTACGCACGTGCGTGCGTTTGTGTGTATGTGTGACAAAGTTGTGGGGGTTTTCCTAATCATAGTGGGTAGATATCCTGCTACATAAATTTCATCTCGGTCAGAAATAAATCTCAGCAACGGCGCCAAAAACTTGGTCTGTCAATTATGGTTGCTAATAAAAATGTACAGTAACTCAGAATCACTTACGCGCAAGTATATGCGGTCAGAATGTAGTAAGTGATAAGTATATTTCATCGTCTTTACATGGAATTTGTAACAAGTAGATGTATATTAAGAGTTAGTAAGAGTAAACTAGAGAAGCATGAGATTTGAGGTTTGTGTAATTGATGAGAAAATAACTAAGGACTACGAACTAAGGCATGAAAACTAAGAACTAGGATACCAAGTTAGGTTAAGGATAGAAACATAACAAAGATGCAACATTAGTGAATTAGAAATCATACTTCCCATACTGACTAATTGTAAAGACCCGACCCAAAAAGGGCTCTAAATAGGCCTTTACCCCAATGCATGCATTCAAAGTAAAGGACAATATGCAGATAATTTTCGGATTCCCAATTAAAACAAAACAATCAAGGTTCAATCAGAAATAAAGATAGTTTGCTGAAACCTGTCCCTGACTCCAAGCACTTGTTTCAACGCAAATACATTTCCAAAACGTACACTCTGATCAGAGATTTCTTAAAACATTTGAAACATCCTCAAATTCAATAAAGCAGGAATCCACGAAAACATTCAGAAAACATCCTAGGGCTCCGTGCCCGACTACATGCATTCAGGGGAAAATAAAAAGACAAGAGTCATAGAAATAAAAAGTCAAAGACGACAGCAGGTTCCCATGATCACAGCTCCTCCTTCAGCCATCCTGTCTCGCACCTTAGTTACCTGTGGAAAACCACAAAATAAAGGTGAGTAACGAATTACTCAGTAAGAATCCCCAACCGGGGTACAATACGATGCACATGGTCATCTAGATGAGTGTATGCAAGCTATGAATATAAACACACGATAGAGCACATAGCTTAAGTCCACACTTGGACCTCGGATGCCAACTCAGGGTCTTAGTCCGGAGATAAATCACCACACAATACGCCCTATACGAGAAACGAGTCCGGCCTCGGCTTGTCTCATCGTCGTCACGAAAGGTGCACTAGCTCAAGATCCCGAGGAGCTCTCCGGTCGCTGTGGCCAGTAATGAGCGTAAGCGCGCACCGCGTGCTACTGCAGACTATGGGGGGTGTCGGGTCTCGTGGCAAGCTGCCCATGTCCAGTTGTAATGGCCCAGTTTTCTATTTCGGTTACCCAGGTGATTTCGGGTCATTATTCGGATGTTCGGATGGGCCGTTAGAGCTATTTTAACCCTTAGGGGTATTTTGGTCTTTTGCCCCGGTCGTGGTTTTGAGGATTTTCAAGATTTGAGGCCATTCCCGCCTTTGTCGAAGCTTAATGGTTGTTGGTTGCAAGACCCAGAGGTTTGGGCAAGTTGTTTGGAAGTTTGGAGGTGTTTTAGAAAATGGCAAAATTAATTGTAATTTTGGTGCTTCCATTGGGTTTTGAGCCCTTGCCCTAAATGGTCTTGGGGAGTTCGTAGGAAAAGAGAGTTTTATTTTTAAAATAAGTTTGCTTCGGCCGGGTTTGGAAAGAGGAAGCTTTGGGAAGGGATTTTAGACCTATTTAATTAGGGAAAAGGAAAGAAAATCAAGAAAATCCTTTTTCCCCTTGTTTTGCATCTCTCTCTCTCTCTCTCTCTCTCTCTCTCTCTCTCTCTCTCTCTCTCTCTCTCTCAAGAAACCCAGCCCAAGAAGACCTAGCCGCCCTAGCCGCACCCACCTTTCACCTGCTCAAATTGGTCAGAAAGGCGAGCAAGTCCACCAGCGCACTAAACAGCCCGGCCGCTCCGCACGGCTGCCCAGACGCGCGCGCACCGACCGACCGCATCGAGTCGCCCAGACGCGACGCACCGACCAGATCGGTCGCCCAGACGCGCGCCGCGCCCCCCGCACCAGCCGCCGCGCGACCGCCGCAGACGCTGCCGCTTCTTGCGCGCGCGCGCGCTTCGCGCCCGTCGCGTCTGCGCGTGCGTGCCGCTTCGTCGCGTCCGCCCGCCGCCGGTAGCGTTTGCGCGCAAATCGCGATCGCGCTGAAGCCAGCGCCAGCTGCGCCGTCCCTGCCGCGCCAAGGCCACGGCCTAACAACAGCCAAAATCGCCCTTTGCTGCGAGACCCGTGCCTTCTCGGTTGGTAATTCCCGAACCTATCACTTTTAGATTTTTAAGCTTTCTTTGTCTTTGTATATTTATTTTGGATGCTTTTAAAATGCTTAGGTTGCTCGGTTTCGCTTTAAAGCTCGAGGGTCACTATTTGATTGTGAAAGTTATTCCTACTCGTTTCGTGTAAGGATTTCTTACCGTGGTTGTGTGGACCTGCGATGCTATCATGATTGTGCCTTGTATGCTTGGTTGTTGTTATGAGTATGTTAGCTATTGAACAACTTGTGTTTGAAATCTTGCTAGCATGTTGCTTGTTGTTCATGTTAGTGCCATGCTAGGTTTGTTCTTCCAAAGATGCCATGTCTTGTGATTGTATGAAATTTCCAGTGGGTAGGTTACATGTTTTCTCTTGCTTCCATATCGTGTTGCTCTTGTGTCCCCGATATATTCGTTAGTTCCATGCAAGGGGTTTAATTATCTTGGCATACCTTGTTCTATTTTATCCTCGTTAGTTTCGTGCCGAGGCATAGGCGGTGATGTATATAGTGTAGAAGATGTAGGGGTAACTAGTTTAGGTCCGCGCGGGTAAGACCCCGATGGACATCCGGAGGTGTAAGACCACGATGGGCATCCTAGGTGTGTAAGTCTCCGATGGGCATCACCGAGTTGGAGGTGTAAGACACGATGGGCATCCTAGGTGTGTAAGTCCCGATGGGCATCACCGAGTTGGAGAGGTAAGACTCGATGGGCATCCTAGGTGTGTAAGACCCCACTGGGCATCACTGAGTCCTAGGTTGTGTAAGGCCCGAAGGGCATCCATGTGTAGAACCTAGGATAGGCAGTAGATGAAAGCCCTTGAATAGGCTCGCTCTAGAAGTAGCTCATAGCCTAATTCAACCGTTTTGCTCTAAGTCATTGTTTTATTTGCATGTATACTAGGGTGCTAGATGACTGATGTATCGTATTGTACCCGGTTGGGGATTCTTACTTGAGTATGTTTATACTCACCCTTATTTCTCGTGGTTTTTCCACGTGTAACTTGGGACAACACCGGGATGGCTAGCGGAGGAGCTGTTTGATCATGGGGGCCCACCAAACTCTGTCGTTTATTGTTTGCATTTATTTATTCAAAGATGTAGATGGACATGAGTCCTAAGGGAATGATGTTAAAGTTGTTTCAACTGTTTTGAATGTTCTTTTATAAATACTGGCCAGGCTTATTTTACCTTGATTGGATTTGCTTATGAAAATTGTTGGTTATGTTTTAAGTGTTCCCCGTTTCCAAATGTTTTGAAAAAGTTTTAAATATGAGCACTAAACCGCTTGTTGAAATATTTAACTTGCATCTTTGAGTGAGGACCTAGGTTTAGGACCGTATTCCGTGTCGGGTCTTTACAGCTTGGTATCGAGCTCGAGTCATAGATTCAGTAGACTAACCGCTTTGTAGGTTGTTGTCCCCATGATCATCGCACTCATGGTTTTTCCAGTTTGTCCGAGTTCATTAAGCTAAGGGTTTTATTTTACAATATCGCATCTAGTATACATGTGTTACCCTTGTTTGGCGGTGAGAGCCCAGCGTGGGCTAGCTTTTATGCTTTGTGTGGATCGCTAGTAGGTTGATTGCACTTAGAGGAGCAGGACGTTTGGTATTTCCAACCGAGAAGTTGGATCGCGCATGTTGATGATGAGATCACGTCCAGGGTTGTCTAGACCCGCAGCCACCTTTGGCCCTGGCGGTTGAGTTGCCAACAGAAGAGGTTAGAGGCTAGCATGCCTTAGAGTGAGACTCCTTGAGCAGGGTGTGCTCCAGCCATGAGAGAATTGATGGCAGGTCTTTTTGCTATTAGAGAGCGGAGACCCAGGCGCAGTTTGTAGCGCATAGTGAGGAGTCCGGAGCACAGATAGCCCAGCTAACAGAGTTTGTTTAGGAGACACCCCCCTAGTAGCTTCGGTAGCCCCGAAGGTTTCCGGAAGGGCTTGATCAGCAGGTTTATGTTGATGAGTTAGTTAGCATTGATGGAGCCGCCGAGTTTGGCAAGTGGAAGCCTGAGGAGCTTGATGTTTTAAAGAACTTGCTGGTAGCGGCAAGGTGGTTGACCAGGTTCGAGTTTATCATTCAAGTGTTGGGATGACCTGGTGTTCAGAGACCGATGACCTGATGTTCAGAGGTCGAGGCGTGCTGCTCTGGTGCTTCATTTGATGCAAGATGTGGTGGTGGAAGTCCCCGTGAGAGGCGGACAAAGGGAGTCTCCACCACCACCCGCGAATTGGCCACCGCCAAGTTAGTAGCTTTTGAGAAAGATGTAGAGACATCTTGTCCTCCCGCAAGTCTGCAGATCGTTTTGCGGCCCAGATTCTTTTAGTACCCTCGTAGCTGTGGGGTATTGTGGAGTTTGCTTGTCGAGGACCTAATCCGTCCGTGGTTTCCAGCTGGATATTAGTGAGAAGCACCTTCTGTTAGCATGTTCCAGGTGTGAAGCTAGGTGCTGCCACCCGAGGGTTGGCCTGAGTATTCGTTGAGCATCGAGTGGGATGCAGGAGTGGGCCTTGGCTTGTCTGTTAGACGTGATGTCAGAGAGTAGTCTACTCGAGTGTTGAGACTCTTGTGTTGAGCGCCATTTCCCTGTCACCTGGAGTGTGACCTTCCCTACCCCCAGAGGGGCTTAAAGCTCGTAAAGGGATGTTTGTGTTGTAAAGGATGTAGTGCTGCTGGCACCAAGCTTTGGAAGGAGGCCTAGTTTTGTGCCGGTTGGCACTTTTGGTGCAGGTGGTTCCATGCCCGCCCGGAGTATAGCATCCCCACTATCCTTGTACCCATTTTTCTGAGGTTGCACCTGTTTGGGTTGCATAAGAGATCTAGCTCGGTGGTAGTCGGAGGACTACAAGTGTGAGGTCGTTCGAGGGAAAGCAAGAGCTTTCAAGGTCACCAAGAGTTGGGTACAAAGGATGTTGTAGGTTGTTAAGGGCTAGCGCATTCGAGTTCTCGCGCTTGTGTTGTGGCCTTGTGAGCCAGTTTGTTGTTAGGGTGATTCGACTACCCTTGAGTTTCCTTGGTACGAGTAGAGTTGGCATCGATGATGCGTGGTTGGTCCAGCGTGGGAGCCATGTGATGGATGGATTGTGCGGAGCACATTTGGTGGACACATTGGTATGTGGTTGTTAGCTTGGTGTGGTTATGCTCTTGTAGAGTGAGTTGGCCAATGGGGCGTTTTCGTGGTGAGTTGACCCGAGTGGGTTTGAACTCTTGTTGCTCCCTTGCTAGTTGTGGCTCTTTTTGGAGGCAAAGGTTACCTTGTGTTAGAGTTCGTGTTGGATCTTAAGGAATCAAGTTGGAGCTGTGCACGCCAGTGTACTCTTGTGTAGCTCGTTCCTTGGGGTATGTTTTGGGAACCACGAAAGGTTCGTGTTGAGAAACCAGTGCTCAGTCCTTTTGGTGTTAGGGCTTTAGTTCTTGGCAAGTGCCCTAATTTTGATCGTAAGGATACCGTGCTTGTAGCCGGGTTGTTGCTTAGGCAAGTTATGCTAGTTGGCCTTTGACCTGGGTAGAGGAATTTCTTGTTGATCGATGGTTGGAGTTCAGTTGGAACTAATCAAGGCGGTGGTAGCAAAGCCGCGTAGTTTTTTTGTCCGTCATTGCTAAGAGTGTTGACCGGATCCCTACCCAGGTAGAAGCTATGATGTGGTCGATGCTTGAGTTGGAGGTCGACACATTATGTAGTATTTCCGGTCTTCTTGGTCTTTCGAGGAGTTGGAGCACGCCAAAGATAGTCGAGATCTTTGGAGAGAGAGTTGTGCGTGTAGCCGTTGTCTGTTAGACCGTTTGACGGGTGTGTGTGTCGGAGGGTGATCGGAGGAACCCTAGGTTGTGGAGAGCCTCACCAGAGCTCGGCCTGCACCAGTGCAAAGTGTTCCTCGGTTGAGTTCTTTGAAAGCTTGTAGTCGGTTCACGAGCTAGTGTTGTTTTAGTACCTCCGCGTTGGCTTCAAACATTATCCGTTGGTGCTTGTAGTTGGCCAAGGGTTGGTTCCCATGTTGTTGTAAGAGCTAGCTTGGTTGGAGCAAGCGGGCGTGGCCCCGAGGACTTGCTCTTGTTTGGAAGGTTTCAAAAGTTGGCACCTCCATCGGTGTTTGGATAGATAATTGCTAGTTCTAAGTTGGTGGTTCAATCGATTGTGGAGTTTCAGGTTGGAAGATGAGTTAGGCCTAAGCTAAAAGGAGGAAGTCATTCGTTTAGCCAGTTGGACTTGAGAGTTGCATGTCCTCGGAGGCGAGCTTCGCTAGTTGTAAGCTTGAGTTGAGTTCTGCAGAGCAAGCCTTTCTCAGGCTTTGCTTCTAGTTGTTGCGCGTTCGTGGTTGGCATTTAGTTGAGCCAAAGTTGAGGGGGTTGGCATAGACGTGTCGTGGCATTGGTTGGTTAAACCTTTGAGTTGTTATCCTCGAGGTGTTGTGTTGCAAGTAGCCGCGTGTTATTTTATTCTTTGCTGCTCGAGATTTCCGAGAGAGGTATGTTATTTGTTTTCCTGTCTGGCGATAATCTCTTAGGCCAGTGGCTGATCGATTGCATTGGAAAGTTGTTGTCGGTCGATGAGGGGCCCCAATATATTAGTTTGGCTGAGTGGAGCCTGTGCCTGGACCTTGTCTTCTAAAGGTGGCCGTAGCTGAAGTTTCAGCTGGTGTGTTGGTGGTAGCTGTTTGGTGAACCAGAAAAGTGCCCCTTGGCTTTGGTGCTTCGATTTCTCGTAAGATGGTTGCTTTAGTGTTGTGGACGCATTCTAGTTGGAGAAGGTTGCCTAGGGATCAGTCACCAGTTGGTGGTTCGAATTGGATTTCGTTAGGGATTGTAGGCAACCAGTGGGGTTCGCAGGTCTCTTGCGAAGTAAGAGTAGACCGTTTTGTTTCTGAAACCTGGGAGGTTCAGTTGTTTGGTCAGCATGGTGAAGGGTCGAGGCTGTTTGATAACAAATATGAGCATTCAGAGAAGTTATCTTGGAGCGCGTGGCGTAGAGTTTTAGAGAGCTCGTGACCCGCCCACGAGTTTTCTTGTGATGAGCGCCACAGAGAGGCGCTCGAGTTGGGTTAGCAGGATAAGTGAGCCCTAGAGTCGTGAGACCGTTTGAGAGTTGGTGCGAGTCGAGGGTGTGACTCACCGACTAGCTATCGCATGATTTCTTCAAGCTCGGTGTTAGTTGATTTTGGTTGAGATAGTTTGTATGCACTCGGTGTCTTTTGGGCTTGGAGACTTTGGGAAACCAAGAGGGTTCGGTTTCGAAGAAGGATTTGTGTTGTCTTAACCGGGAGCTTGGTTGGTTAAGAATCAGTGGAGTTTTCCTAGAGTTGTTTTCGTCTTAGGACTTTCGAGGACGAAAGTCTTAAAAGGAGGGAGTATTGTAACGACCCAGTTTTCTATTTCAGTTACCCAGGTGATTTCGGGTCATTATTCGGATGTTCGGATGGGCCGTTAGAGCTATTTTAACCCTTAGGGGTATTTTGGTCTTTTGCCCCCTGGCCGTGGTTTTGAGGATTTTCAAGATTTCAGGGCCATTCCTGCCTTTGTCGAAGCTTAATGGTTGTTGGTTGCAAGACCCGAGAGGTTTGGGCAAGTTGTTTGGAAGTTTGGAGGTGTTTTAGAAAATGGCAAAATTAATTGTAATTTTGGTGCTTCCATTGGGTTTTGAGCCCTTGCCCTAAATGGTCTTGGGAGTTCCGTAGGAAAAGAGAGTTTTATTTTTAAAATAAGTTTGCTTAGTAGGGTTTGGAAAGAGGAAGCTTTGGTAAGGGATTTTAGACCTATTTAATTAGGGAAAAGGAAAGAAAATCAAGAAAATCCTTTTTCCCTTGTTTTGCAATCTCTCTCTCTCTCTCTCTCTCTCTCTCTCTCTCTCTAAGAAACCTCACCAAGAAACCCTAGCCGCCCTAGCCGCACCCGCTCGCTCGGCCTCGAGCGCACTGCAGCAGCGACCTGGCCAAACCAGCCAGGCCCTCAGCGCACGGCAGCCGCCGCTCCGCACCAGAGCAGCCGCAGCGCGCGCCGCGACCGACCAGACGGTCGCCCAGACGCGCCGCGCCCAAAGACCGTCTCGCGTCTGCGTGCCGTGTTGCCGCTCGTCGCGTCTCGCCGCCGCCAAGCGCTGCGCCGCTGTCGCGATCCGCGCTGCAGCCCAGCGCCAGCGCCGTCCCTCGCCGCGCAGCCACGCGCCCAAGCAGCTAAAATCGCTTCTGCTGCGAGACCCGTGCCTTCTCGGTTGGTAATTCCCGAACCTATCACTTTTAGATTTTTAAGCCTGCTGGCTGCTGATATTTATTTAGGATGCTTTTAAAATGCTTAGGTTGCTCGGTTTCGCTTTAAAGCTCGAGGGTCACTATTTGATTGTGAAAGTTATTCCTACTCGTTTCCAAGTAAGGATTTCTTACCGTGGTTGTGTGGACCCTGCGATGCTATCATGATTGTGCCTTGTATGCTTGGTTGTTGTTATGAGTATGTTAGCTATTGAACAGCTTGTGTTTGAAATCTTGCTAGCATGTTGCTTGTTGTTCATGTTAGTGCCATGCAAGGTTTGTTCTTCCAGCATGCCATGTCTTGTGATTGTATGAAATTTCCAGTGGGTAGGTTACATGTTTTCTCTTGCTTCCATATCGTGTTGCTCTTGTGTCCCCCCGATATATTACGTTAGTTCCATGCAAGGGGTTTAATTATCTTGGCATACCTTGTTTTATTTTATCCTGTTAGTTTCGTGCGGGCATAGGCGTGGTGATGTATAGTGTAGAAGACTCGTAGGGGTAACTAGTTTAGGTCCCGCTCGGGTAAGACCCCGATGGACATCCAGGAGGTGTAAGACCGATGGGCATCCTAGGTGTGTAAGTCCCGATGGGCATCACCGAGTTGGAGGTGTAAGACCGATGGGCATCCTAGGTGTGTAAGTCCTCGATGGGCATCACCGAGTTGGAGGTGTAAGACCCGATGGGCATCCTAGGTGTGTAAGTCCCGATGGGCATCACCGAGTTGGAGGTGTTAGACCCCGATGGGCATCCTAGGTGTGTAAGTCCTCGATGGGCATCACCGAGTTGGAGGTGTAAGACCTCGATGGGCATCCTAGGTGTGTAAGTCCCGATGGGCATCACCGAGTTAGAGGTGTAAGACCCGATGGGCATCCTAGGTGTGTAAGTCCTCGATGGGCATCACCGAGTTGGAGGTTTAAGACCACGATGGGCATCCTAGGTGTGTAAGTCTCGGATGGGCATCACTGAGTTGGAGGTGTAAGACCCCGATGGGCATCCTAGGTGTGTAAGACCCCACTGGGCATCACTGAGTCCTAGGTTGTGTAAGGCCCGAAGGGCATCCATGTGTAGAACCTAGGATAGGCAGTAGATGAAAGCCCTTGAATAGGCTCGCTCTAGAAGTAGCTCATAGCCTAATTCAACCGTTTTGCTCTAAGTCATTGTTTTATTTGCATGTATACTAGGGTGCTAGATGACTGATGTATCGTATTGTACCCCGGTTGGGGATTCTTACTGAGTATGTTTATACTCACCCTTATTTCTGTGGTTTTTCCACCAGGTAACTTGGGACAACACCAGGATGGCTAGCGGAGGGAGCTGTTTGATCATGGGGGGCCACCAGCACTCTGTCGTTTATTGTTTGCATTTATTTATTCAGCATGTAGATGGACATGAGTCCTAAGGGAATGATGTTAAAGTTGTTTCAACTGTTTTGAATGTTCTTTTATAAATACTGGCCAGGCTTATTTTACCTTGATTGGATTTGCTTATGAAAATTGTTGGTTATGTTTTAAGTGTTCCCCGTTTCCAAATGTTTTGAAAAAGTTTTAAATATGAGCACTAAACCGCTTGTTGAAATATTTAACTTGCATGCTGAGTGAGGACCTAGGTTTAGGACCGTATTCCAGGTCGGGTCTTTACACCAGTCACCACTCCTAACTAAATCACTGGATCGGTGTCACTGACATAGGGGTGTGAGACCTGGACACGTGAACTATGTCAGCCTGAACCACCGCACCTGAGGCTAAGGAACCGGTCGTGGTAGGCTTACACCGAAGCGGTCCTTTCCCTAACAGTGGCAATCAGGGCTACGGCCGAACACGCCGAGACGTGCCGATCGTCGGGGACGAGGCGATGCCAAGTCATCATCCCGACCGTTGGGGCATTTCTGATACCGCCACCCTCACCCAAGATTGCGGGGCCTCACGGTCGGGTTAGCTAAACCCTAACGGGGTCCAGGGGACGGAGAAGCGTCTCGACGTCCCCGCCATGGATGCAAGATACTTTATGCATCGGGCCGGATGATGCTACCTACGAATTCTAACTCGCCTTAACAATCAAGCAAACAATCCAATACGTGCTCAAAAGAATACAAAGCAGACCTAGCATGGTACTACGGAACAAGAATGAATATGAGCATGCCAGAACGGAACAACCTAGCATGGACTAACATGAAAGAACAACATACGAAGTCATGCCATCAAGCAATTGAGCAGAGCACCTAAACTACACATGCTGATAATCACAAACAAACATACAACATCAATCACATAGAACATCGCAGGGTCCACACAACTCCGGTAAGAAATCCTTACCTTGGTCGGAAAACTTCTACACACAAATTCCTAAGCTGCGAACACTCTCGAGCTAGCTATCGAGAACCTACAAACATAGTAATGATACACAACCATAGCCCTAAAAATATAATAATAAAGCAAAGAGCTCGGCTCGGGGAGCACTCACACGCACGCACGACGACACGAGGCCGGGCACACTCTGGCGGCCGATGCACTGGATGGGGGCGCTGGGCGAAGCGCTGGCGCGGCGCGCGAAGCGCAGACTGCTACTGGGCACGCCACGCGCGGCGTCGGCGGCGTTGGGCGAGCCGCTCTGAGCGAAGACGCGCGGCGGGCCGGGCGAAGCAGCGCGCGACACGGCGATCGGCCGCCGCCCGCGAGCTGGCGTCGGGCTCGGCTCGCCGACCCGGGCGACGACGCGGGTGGGGCGCAACGCAGCGTCGAGATCGGGCGCGGCGACAGTGCAGGGACGCGCGACGGCGAGCGAGGGCGCTTCTCGGTGGCGCGACGAGCCGCGCGCGGCAGGCTGGGGCTGCGACAGCGGATCCGCGGCTCGGGGCGTCTTTGCTCGGGCGGTGGTGCGACGGTGATGGCGGGCTCGGGCGGATCGGATCCGGCGGTGGTGGCAAATCGGCTTCATTTCTTGCACCAAACACAAACACACACACACTTCCTTACCTTCGGCCAGGAAAACAACGAATCGAGAAGAGGAAGAGGATGAAGACTTACTCGGAATAATGATCGAACAACGGAGCAGCGAAGGGGATGAAGAAATCGGCAAGGAGGCTAGGGAGAACTTGGCTTGGATGGCTAGGAGATGTGTTGGAGAAGAAGACATGGCAAACCTATTTTCTTTTCATTTACCAAATGCACCAAAACTCCAAACTCCAAGGCTAACCATAAAATGACCCGGAAAGAGCAACAAGAGCTCTCACTAGCTCATTTGGCACGCATCCCCATAAGCTTCCCTTGAGACCCGGGTTCAAAACCCAGTTGCAGTATAATTTCTTTTCTTTTTACTTTTGCATCAAACCTTGCTCAAACCCTTCCACGAAGCCTCACAAACCTACATAAATTCATCCAATATTTTTAGCAACTAGAAAGGACATAAACGACCCTGACCGCCCGACAAATTACCAAAATACCCCTTGGCCATACCTGGAAAACCGGGATGAAAACCTGGGCCGTTACAATATTCCCTCCTTTTTATGACTTTCGTCCTCGAAAGTCCTTAAGACTGAAACAACACAGGATACTGCATTCTCATCCTGTCCTTCCCGCCGACGAGCAGCCTCCTCCGAACTAAGACTCTTCCACTAAACTTTTACCAACGGATCTCAGTGCTACGCAACGTCTTCGACTCAAGACCAGAATACTCATAGGCTTCTCCTCGAAGCCCAAACCCTCAATCAGCTGCCAAGGCTCAAAGTCCACAATGAGCAATGGGTCCGGCACATACTGCCCCAACATCGATACATAAAAACATGCGTGCACACTGTATCAATGACAGGATAAGCTAACCGATAAGCAACTCTGCCAATCTTCTCGAGAATCTCAAAACGGACCAACAACCGGGGACTCAACTTCCCCCGCTTACAAAACCCCAACACTACTTACAACCTCAACGCACCTAGCATCGATGCAAACTAAAAACATGAGTTGTCCAACCTCGAACTCTAAAACTCGACGCCAAACATCGGCGTACTTTTTTCTCGCCGCTCCGAGCTATCCACAAACGAGCTCAAACTCCTGCACAACACTCTGCGGTCAGCTGCAGCAACTCGGGACCCAAAACAAAACCGATGGCCACCAACCTTTTCCTGAACATTGGGAACTCCGCAACACTTACCATACTACGCTTCAACGAAACCAAAAGAACTAGCCGCCGGGAACTACTATCCGAGGCAATCTCATAAAATCCAACACCGGTTTCCGCTGCCTAACCACGGAAACACCAACTCATAACAAGCTCCAACGGATCTGGCTCACTCCTCCCAAAAGACCATCAGTCAGAGGGTGAAAACACTACAGAAACTGCACTCGGCTCATAAGCCTCTTAACCACGCTCTCCAGAACCACAGTTCATCCACGCACTGCCTAGAACAAACCTTTGTTGCCACACCCTGGTGACAACAACTCCAGCCTGAAACCGACATGCTTCTACTCCATAGAAATGGCATCTGCACACGAGACGAGGTGCGAGCTCTAGCTACTGAAATCAATCCTCCAAAAATCCAAACTCACACAACAACCTCAACTAGCTGACAGCTCCCACACGGAAACTTACAATCCAACAACCTGAGTGCTACGAACTAGGAAGCTCAAACAACTACAAACTGCATAGCTATGCCAATCCACTCATCTCTAGCTCGACTCAAATCACTAGCTGGGCAAGACAACCCGCAAACAACCAGGCCCCAGAGGGCTCCATCCACTAAACTTACCTCCATGCAAACAACGGAACAAAGCTCGCCTCAAATATGAAACACATCTCACAAGTCCAAACGATAACACATACAGGCGTAACCCTCAAGCTTAGGCTTAAAGCACCTTCCCACCGAAACTTCATAAATGGAACTCCACTACCTGGTCAACACCAACTACCAAGAACAAGAATACCAACAATGGCTGGCAGAGTGCAAGCTACACAGCCAGCAAGGATCCCTCAATAGGTTCAGATCCTAAACCAGCCACAAAGGTGCAACCTTATCCACAACTGAAACAAAGGGGCCTTCAACTACAAAGCTGCAACAGCTTCCAAGCCAACACACAAACCTTAGCCAACTAGGCCAAACACTCATAGGAGGCAGAACAACTCTTACTGCAACTTCCAGAACACCACTCAAGAGTCCGCTTAACTGGACAAACAACTGCTTTCAAGTGGCCAACAGACTTTCCACCTACTAACACCACTACCGCCAAGTCCAAGACCAAGGGATAATCCGACAACTCCAAAAAGGAAACAGATCCTTACAAGCAGACATCCGAAGAATAGGGAGCTCCACAAACGCTCGCTAACTTGCTCAGCTAAGCACAACATCCAACTCTCTCATCGAGCAACAACAGGCGGTCCACCACATGATGGACCGCCGACCACGAACAAGCAAAGACTCGCCCTCCAACACCAAATGAGGGCACTCTCAAACTCTGGGAACAGGAGAGACATCCTACAGGGCAAACCACTTACACACGAACAAGGCTAACTCCTTGGAAACTCGAAAACCACACCTTGGCCAACATCAAGCACCAACTTGCCACCACACCGGAACCAAATCCGGACTCTACTCCAAACAAACTCTGGCTTGCTAGCCTACCAAAACTGCCAGCAACTCACCCGAGGCTACAAACTACTCGACTCTGGCTTGCCAACTAAACTCACTACTGGTCCGACCGAGCTCGGTGAGGCTCTCCACAACTAGGGTTCTTCGACAACCCTCGACACACACTGTCGTCTAACGGTCTAACAACCAACTGCCTGAACAAACAACTCCTTTTCCCAGCATCACAACCACGCTGGCCTGCTCCGAACCTCGAAACCAAAAAGACCAGAAACGCTTCAGAATGTGTCATCCTCCTACTCAAAGCATCAGCCACAACGTAGCTTCCACCCAGGGTAAGGATTCCGAGCAACACTCTTAGCAACTACGATCAGGAACTACGCGGCTTCACTACAACCACCATTTGTTCAGTACCATCTGAACTCCAACCATGAACAACAAGAGGTTCCACCTTCTCCAAGAACTGAGCACCAGTTCTCCAATGCAAACCCTTCATGCTTCAGAAACTCTCGCCACCAGAACGAACTACACAAAAGCACACTTGTGTGCACAACTCCCAACCTTTCTTTAGGGATCCAAGGCTAACAGGCGCTTTCTAAAAGAAAAGCAACAACTACCTTCCGGCAGGGATACAACCAATCAAAGGAACACCCAAGGGTTCCAACCCCCCCCCCCCCCCTCACAATACTCGAAGCTGTGGCAACCCTGCTCTACTAAAGCATAACAATGCCAAACCGAACTTACCTCATACCAAAGGGGCTTACACACAAGGCAGCCCACTCATCTCATAAGCATCCAACTCACCTCATGAGCGTCCAACTCACCTCATGAGCATCCAACACACCTCCTGGACATCCAGCTCATCTCATGAGCATCCAACTCACCTCATGAACAACCAACTCATCTCGTGAGCATCCAACTCATGGTCCATCTGCTGGACCGAACTCGCAT
The DNA here is from genome assembly GCA_036507275.1 of Sicyos edulis. Taxonomy (NCBI): domain Eukaryota; kingdom Viridiplantae; phylum Streptophyta; class Magnoliopsida; order Cucurbitales; family Cucurbitaceae; genus Sicyos; species Sicyos edulis. Next base: position 10,445,358 of record CM071851.1, read on the forward strand.
CTACAATGCTCACTCAACTCAGGTTTAGGCACTCGAAGGTAGTGGACCGCACTACCAACCACAAAGATCTCTTGGCCTTAACACTAGCGTGAGACTCACACACACTAACACTGATCAACCTTCAACCTGTTGACAAACTCATCCCCTGGTAACACCAGGAAGAGGCTCCGGCTCCTCTCGAACATCCTTTCGCTTGTAGTCCTACGACTACCCCTGAACTAGCTCTCTTGCACGACCTAAACAGGTGCAACTGCCACAACCGAAACCAAAGGCTAAAGGAGTGTGCTGAACTCCGGATGGGTCATAGAACCATCTGCTTATACCCATGCCAAACTCAGGTCTGAACCAGACTTAGAGCCAAAGCGGCACACCAACCATTGCACCTCAAGTGCCACTACTACCAAATCCACATCTTACTACAAATAGGGCCAGCAAGGTCACAACCTCAAGTGACAAAACCTATGGCGAGGCATACAAGAGCTCAACTCAAACAACCATGCCTAAGGCATCTCATCAAACCGAAGTCTCACTGCCTACTCTTGCATCTCTACATGATGCTCAACAAAACTCTGGCCAGCTCTCTCAACATGCAGCAGCTAGCCCTACTCTAGGGGCTCACCAAAAGAAGAGTGCTCAACTCTACAAAACAACTGAGGAAACTGCCAACGAATCAAGTCCGATGGGAACACTGCTCGCTGCACCCTTAACTACAGGGTTCCGGCTTACTGGCTGCAAACAACAACGCTTATAAGAGAACAAAGATGTCTCAGCAACCTCCTCGAAGGCTACCAACTCTGCAGCTACTCATTGGGCAAACAAACAATCTGCTAAGGCTCAAGATCAACACTTGAGCTACCCAGGCTAGTCCACACGGAGACCTGCTCCACAAGCATCCACATAAGCAAAGCCATAGCTAACTCCTCTCCTTGAGTGGTACTCCATGGCAAATCACCTCCACCCTCTCACTAGGGGAAAACCAACAACTGGGCCACACGTGGCCTACGGGAGTCTAACCTCTGCCTCCCTCTAGAACGATGTCCCAGCGGTATCCGAATCTATCTGGAAGTTGGCATACAGCTCACACTGCGGGAAGTTGGCATGATGGCGCTCTAAACCCAAACCAACGACGAGTCAGAACCTGCTCGTCTCCGCTCCACAACACAAAACAAGGCATACACTAGATGAAAGGTATTGTAAATTCTTAACCATTTTAAAAAAATAGTAAACTTAGGCGTACCTGATGACTGTCGAAGTGCTGGTGATCATGGGGAAAATGACCGACAACAAAAAGTCAGTCTACAGAATCTATGACTCGAGCTCGATACCAATCAGTAAAGACCCGACCCAAAAAAGGGTTTCTAAATAGGCCTTTACCCCAATGCATGCATTCAAAGTAAAGGACAATATGCAAATAATTTTCGGATTCCCAATTAAAACAAAACAATCAAGGTTCAATCGAAATAAAGATAGTTTCTTTGAAACACGCCCCCGACTCCAAGCACCTGTTTCAAGGCAAATACATTTCCAAAACGTACACTCTGATCAGAGATTTCTTAAAACATTTGAAACATCCTCAAATTCAATAAAGCAGGAATCCACGAAAACATTCAGAAAACATCCTAGGGCTCCGTGCCCGACTACATGCATTCAGGGGAAAATAAAAAGACAAGAGTCATAGAAATAAAAAGTCGAGACGACAAAGCAGGTTCCCATGATCACAGCTCCTCCTTCAGCCATCCTGTCTCGCACCTTGGTTACCTGTGGAAAACCACAAAATAAGAGTGAGTAACGAATTACTCAGTAAGAATCCCCAACCGGGGTACAATACGATGCACATGGTCATCTAGATGAGTGTATGCAAGCTATGAATATAAACACAGGATAGAGCACATAGCTTAAGTCCACACTTGGACCTCGGATGCCAACTCAGGGTCTTAGTCCGAAGATAAATCACCACACAATACGCCCTATACGAGAAACGAGTCCCGGCCTCAGCCTGTCTACTGTCGATACGAAAGGTGCACTAGCTCAAGATCCCGAGGAGCTCTCCGGTCGGCGCTGTAATGAGCGTAAGCGCGCACCGCGTGCTACTGCAGACTATGGGGGGTGCCGGGTCTAGTGGCAAGCTACCCATGTCCAGTCACCACGCCTAACTAAATCTCTAGATCGGTGTCACTAACATAGGGGTGTGAGACCTGGACACGTGAACTATGTCAGCCTGAACCACCGCACCTGAGGCTAAGGAACCGGTCGTGGTAGGCTTACACCAGGAAGCGGTCCTTGCCCTAACAGGTGGCAATCAAGGGCTACGGCCGAACACGCCGAGCGACGCGTCTTCGTTGTCGAGACGAGGCGATGCCAAGTCATCATCCCGACCGTTGGGGCATTTAACAGTCTGCCACCCTCACCCAAGATTGCGGGGCCTACCGGTAGGGTTAGCTAAACCCTAACGGGGTCCAGGGACGGAGAACTGTCTCGACGTCCCTGCCATTAATGCAAGATACTTTATGCATCAGGCCCGGATGATGCTACCTACCTGAATTCTAACCTGCCTTAAAAATCAGCAAACAATCCAATACGTGCTCAAAAGAATACAGCAGACCTAGCATGGTACTACGGAACAAGAATGAATATGAGCATGCCAGAACGGAACAACCTAGCATGGACTAACATGAAAGAACAACATACGAAGTCATGCCAGTCAGGAATTCAGAACAGAGCACCTAAACTACACATGCTGATAATCACAAACAAACATACAACATCAATCACATAGAACATCGCAGGGTCCACACAACTCCGGTAAGAAATCCTTACCTTGGTGGAAGACTTCTACACACAAATTCCTAAGCCGCGAACACTCCCCGAGCTAGCTATCGAGAACCTACAAACATAGTAATGATCCACAACCATAGCCCTAAAAATATAATAAACAAAGCAGGCTCGGCGGGGGAGCACTCACACACGCACGCACGACACGAGGCCGGGCATCGTTGGCGGCCGACATACCGGATCTGGGCGCGGGCAAGCGCTGGGCGCGGGCTGCGCTGTGTGACACGCTACCTGGGCACGCCACGGGCGGCGCGCGGCGGCGCTGGGCGAGCTGCTCTGAGCGAAGACGCGCGGAGCTGGGCGAGCGGCGCGAACACGGCGATCGGCTGCTGCACGCGAGCTGGGCGTCTGGCTCGGCCGACCCAGTGCGACGACGAGGCTGGGCGTGCGACGAGCGTCTCGCTCGGCCGATCCGTGCGACGACGAGGTCGGGCGCGGCGACGAGCGCCGATCTAGGCGTCGCGCGATGTGGGACGGGTGACGGGCAAGCGAGGGTCGCTTCGGTTGCGGCGCGACGAGCTGCGGCGGCAGGTCGGGCGGCGACAGCGGATCCGGCGGCGCTGGGCGTGCTGCTCGGGCGGCTGGTGCGACGGTGGTTGGCGAGCTCGGGCGGATCTGGCCGGCTGGTGGCAGATCTGGCTTCGGCTGCTGCACCAAACACAAACACACACAAACTTCCTTACCTTCGGTCAGCAAAACAACCAATCGAGAAGAGGAAGAGGATGAATACTTACTCGGAATGATGATCGAACAACGGAGCAGCGAAGGGGATGAAGAAATCGGCAAGGAGGCTAGGGAGAACTTGGCTTGGATGGCTAGGAGATGTGTTGGAGAAGAAGACATGGCAAACCTATTTTCTTTTCATTTACCAAATGCACCATAACTCCAAACTCCAAGGCTAACCATAAAATGACCCGGAAAGAGCAACAAGAGCTCTCACTAGCTTATCTGGCATGCATCCCCACAAGCTTCCCTTGAGACTCGGGTTCAAAACCCAGTTGCAGCACAATTTCTTTTCTTTTGACTTTTGCATCAAACCTTGCTCAAACCCTTCCACGAAGCCTCACAAACCTACATAAATCCATCCAATATTTTTAGCAACTAGAAAGGACATAAACGACCCTGACCGCCCGACAAATTACCAAAATACCCCTTGGCCATACCTGGAAAACCGGGATGAAAACCTGGGCCGTTACACTAATGCTTCCGCATTAATTGGTGCACAACCCAACTTCCATTGCGATTTAGCACAGGTTAAGCCTAGGGCATCATATTCGCTAGTAGGGTTAACTCTAACTCCAATTAGTGGTGCGAAATACTCCACACCAGACTAAATGTAAACTTCTGGGTCTTCCATCAGTTTTCCTTTCTATGTCCACTGGAGGTGAACACGCGTGGATAACTAGTCAACACGTGCTAAATATTAAAAAATCAATCATTATAAGATCTTTTTCACCCGCATTCTTATTAACATTCTAACCCAAAGTCTAACAAGAAATTCCTATATGCAAAGCTAAATAACTAATGAGGAGATCCTCGTAATGCAAACTAGATTGATTAAACATAAGTTGTCATAAGAAAAATAGCACATATTGAACTTTTCTTCAAGCCCCCGTCCAGGCACCTGACTGCAACCTATCGGTACATTGCCCTTAGATTTACTTGTAAGAACAAGTTTTACATTTGCAGCTAGTGAGTTGGTTATTCCTAACTCCCCTCCAAAATGCCTAAGACTAAGCATTGCCTAATGACTACGGTTAAGTTAAGCGCTTAACATCCCCTTTCCCAAGGAAAATGCTAAGCACTCGTAGGTGGATTGTCAATCGACCCTCGAGAAACAAATACAACCGCTGTTCTTACTATTTTACCCTCTCATCGCTAATCAATTTCATTATGAGTATTACAAAGTTCTCCCTAAGGTTGCTTTTTTAATATTAATCCTAATCAACAATTTGTTAACAAGGGATCAAGTATGAAACAAAAGATGCATAATATTAACTTCATGAAGACATTACAATCTATTCCTAGAACTGTAATTTAACTATAATGCATACTAAAAGAAAAATACTACGATATGCTAGACTATATTATCCTATGAAGTTGGTGGAATCATCATCATTGTTACCGTTGATGCCTTCATTTCTAAACATCACATGGTACTGAGTTCTGCTAGGGCTACAGATGAACAAAGTTCACCGAGATCTCCCAAAAGACCTCGACGTCTTCGTTGCCCATCAATGGTATTGTCCTCTCCGAACCAGCACACTAAAATCTTTCGATTATTTTTCTATTGATAGCATCCAAGGTTTCTTTTTTATCACATTCAATCTTCACGCAGATCTTTGCCCTAGATTATTCGATTGTTGATTCTTTGAATCTTTATTCTAGTGATTCTGTAATTTGATTTTCGTCCAGTGTTTCCTTTTCTGTTCTGTTGACTCGGCTGCTCGATTGGCATTTAGTTTTTATGTTTTTGTTAGCTTGTTCGCTCTAGCCTTTAAACGCATCACAATGTGTTTCTTGCGTATTTTAGTAATGTTAGTGCGTTGCGAGTATATGATAGGGTTTAATGCATAAATTTATGTAAAATAGCATCCTTAACCGCATTATCGCCTTTTTTCTATTATGCGCATATCTCTAACTAGAATGCTGAATAAATGCGATATAGGGTGGCTAAATACTCTATTTCTACTATTTGCTTACTCCTTTCCGAGTGTAATGCGAGGGTTTAGTTACTCCAATAATGCTACTATTTAGCTCTATCAGATGTCCATAAAATAAATTGTAACAATACATTATTGTTGTATTCCATATTAGTTAATTGAGTGTAAACATATTCATAATATACATTCAATGGTTATTAAAAGACAAGACATTTTGAATAATTTAATTACATGGAATATTATATTGATACCAAACTTTGTACGTCTAGTATCAACGGTGAATAAGTTTTTTTTTTTTAGGGTGAGAATGACCTATTGGAACAGAAAATGAGTGAATGGGGCTATAGAATATCGATACTCTGACACTCAAGCCAACAGCTGACTGAGAATGAATAAGTTGAATGAATATTGTGGAATCTTCATAATTTCTTAACTCTTGTTTTGATGTCAGCCGCGTATATATGCTCTTCCATTATGTAACAGTTGTGACCTAATTTATGTCGATGTTTGTAACTGTCGCCTTTATATTAATATCTCATTTTAACTAGTAACATTATTGTAACAACAAGTACAGTCAACTGTTTGATGTCTTTTTTTTTTTTTTTTGCTTGAGGAAGAGCACTCAAATCCTCTAAAGATTTTCTTCATAGAACGACTACCTCGCTCGACCTATAAACTAGATGAGTGTCATCTTCATAAGGGACTAGTGGCAGCTTGCTCAATGTAGGGGTCGGCTTCGATCCTCAAGGGATCATGGCGCCGCTCGCTCAACACTAGGGTGGACGAGGATCACAAGATGAGATCAATTATGTCCCCTGCCCGAAGATAGGGTGCTGATCCACAAAGGGATCGCTATCCCATGAAGGGATCAACGATGTTGTCCACCCCGCGGAGGGCCTGACAATGGCATTCCTTTCTTCGGAAGGGTAGTGTTATTTTCCTTTTTCTGGTCAAAATGGGTGTCATTTTCTTGCATTGGGATTTAAATTTGTGAACTTTATTTTTTACCTATAACAGTTGCCCCCACTCTTAGTTTTTTTTAATTCACAAAAGAGTACTATTTCTTACAACATTTACTGAAATCTATATCTATCGCTTGTTTTAGATATTTGTGAACTTTTTAACACAAAATAGGGAACTATTATCCTAAAAATTTATTAGTAGTACAACTTCAAATGTTCGACGTACCAGGAATATGGTGTAGCCTTTCCATTTAAATCTTCTAAACCATAAATACCGGATGGAATTACCTTAATAATCTTATATGGCCCTTTACATGATAGATTTGTTAGGGGTTGTGCCCTAAATACCTAGTAGTTTGTAATTAAAGAACATTTATTATATTCAGTTGTAATTGATAAAGAGATTCTTTATTATTTATTTTTATTTAATTTTCATATAATCTTAACCAAACGTATTTATTGAACTAACGGCGTTGAACCTGAGGTCATCATTATGAACACTTGGACAAGATTATGGGACATACAAATGGATCTATGTCCCAAGTGCAAAACCTGAACTCGTCTTCAGTATATGGACTAAGGTTGGGCACCTTCACCTAATTCTACTCTTGGTACGACCTGCTTTGCAATAGTAGGAAACAACCTGATCCTGGTTGTTCATATGGAGACCTATTAGTGGGGTGCCTATGTAAAAGAGTTCTGCATAAGATCAGACCATAAATATTATATGTTAAAGTAATGTCATGATAGACGTATTGATTTCACTAGCTAGAATTCATATGCTGGTATGATCTCAATCTTGAGATGCTAGTATGATCTCAATCTTGCTTGAGTTGTGAACTTTTTTTGTGAAAGTGTCATTTGATGTGCATGGGTGAGAGTAGCCAACAACGCTATTCAACATGTGACCCACGTTGGTGGTTGTCATAGTAAGTAGCTAGGAACACAACGACACAAGATAAATTCACTCATTCCCTATTCTTATGGAAGTAGAGGAGTTCTCTTAAAAACTAGATTTAGGACTTGAACAAAGGGTACCGCCTCTTATTGGCCCGAAAGGATACTAGTCCATTGTTAGACCATTGGCATCTTGTTGATTAGAGGAGTTAGTGGCAGTTAAGGAGAAAGTTGTAATTACAAGGGTAAAAGGGTTTTACCCAACTGTAAATTACAAACTCGTGAATGATCATATAGTAGATGATCGATTATATCTATGGACATAACTTATCTTATAGTGCGAGAGAAATTAGCACATGCCTTTAGTGGAATAAGTCTATTGTTAAATAGTAGGGATTGGATCCCAGTTCGTTGAGATTCCAATCTGTAGGTCCATAGTCCCCAAGCTAGCCATGTCTACCGTTACACTTATAAGTATGGAGAATTAGTCTGAATGATTCAAATTATTTAATTAACTTTTTGGACATATTAATTAAGAGGTTTAGTTTAACTTATTAAACTAATTATTAATATATTGGATATATAATAAATAATTATTTATTGTCTAAATGTACCTTTCCAGTTGGAATGAGTGCCGTTTTAATCCTAAGTTCAAGACCCCTCTTCCTTTATTGAATATAATCTTTCTTCAACGATCTTCTCTCTCTTTGGTAGATTCACATACCTCATGAGTAGCATCGTTGTTGAATTAACCCTAAAAAAAAATTCAATTTCATTGCTAAGTGCGTTAATTAGTATTTGTGGATTCGTCTCTTCGTATAAAAGGGCTTTCCCACAATATAGCTCCTATCCAATTAAAGTTTTCTTTATCTCAGTGGTGCATCAAGGTTATGTTGGTTGCGGCTCGAGTGGTGGATCGAGACCGAAGTGGTGGTCAAGGTTTTACTCTCGTGTTTGGTATGATATTGTTACAACTCTTTTTTACTTAATGGATTTAATGTTTTGAAATAAATAAATAAAATAACATATTCTTTTAAATCAAAGATATATAAAGCCTCCTCAAATCATCAGCTCAAAAATACAAATTTTGAAGCAGCCATGAACAAGTAAATTAGGAAGAAAGATTTTGATAGGGATATAAGGTGTAAGCATGGCGCCGTCACATGAACCAAACAAACAAAAACACAAACTCAGAAATGGCCTTCCCTCTTTAGGCCCCCACCCCAAACACACACAAAATAAAACTCTCAAAACTTTCTCTATTATAAATTTTGCTGACAACAAATTTCAGACATTAACTACTCTTTCCTGTCCCTCCAATCATATATCGACAACTCAAAGTGTTCTATTCAAACACACCCTTTTCTCTCTCTCCTTCTAAAAAAAAAATATATATTTATTCTTTCCTTTTTTCCCTCATTAGCAACAAACTTTCCTCCTTTCAAACTCCAACTATTTCACTTCCCTCACCAACAATTATAGCAACAACAATAATTCCCTAAAAAAAACACCCACTTCCCACTTCCCACTTCCTCTTCTCCATCAATTCATGTTTTTCTATTTTTAGGGTTTTTGTATTGTCTTGTTTTTTTTGGTGAGATTAAGAATCTTTCACCATGGGAAGAGGGAGAGTTCAGCTGAAGAGAATAGAGAACAAAATCAGTCGCCAAGTCACCTTCTCTAAGCGTAGAGCTGGTTTGCTCAAAAAGGCTCACGAGATCTCTGTTCTTTGTGAAGCTGATGTTGCTTTGATTGTCTTCTCCACCAAAGGAAAGCTCTTCGAGTTCTCCTCCCATTCAAGGTTCGTGCTCGATTAAATTTATCCTAACCCATCAATTTAGTTACCTTCTTACTCTCAATTAACATTGTGTGTACTAGTTAAAAGATTAAATCTTTATCTTTACTCTCTTTTTTACTAATAAATAGGAATAATTGTTTAAATTTCTTAGGGTTATTCATTTGTAATTTTAACCTAATATTGGAGGAAAAGGTTAAATCTCTCTACTGTTTTTAGTGCTTTTGATTCTTAACCTATCAGTTTATTTCGCTATTAATTTAACATGGTATCGAATAAGTACATAAATAAATGGTGAACTCTTAGAAAAACATGTTTATCTCACCAAGCTCATTCTAAAAATTTCATATGGGTTGAGTTGGGTTTTGTCTGTTTTTTTTATATTCACTATTTTGGATGTATAGTTTTGCTTCCCTTTCACATGGCATGAAGAAAATGACTAGTACTACAACATGTGACCAAAAAATCATTTTTTATTTTATTATTATTTTTTTTAATCTTTGGCAAACTCAAAAGGAACCACCAAGAAAAAAATAATCTAGATAATTCCTTTTTCTTCATTCTCTCTCTCTTTTTTGTTTGATGGGTATGTTTTTAATGATTATTTAAATTGTAATATGTTTGTCTCTTGGCATTTCTTTTTTTTTTTTCCTTCCAATTTACAGTCAATTATATAAGCATGTTTTTTTATGTTATTTTAATTTTAATTTGTTTGTCTCTTGGCATTTTTTTCCCTTGCAATTTACAGTAAATTATATATAAGAGTGTAATAGACAAAACGAAGACAACATACAGTACATGTTTAATTTATTGGATGGAGAAAAACATGGAGTGTTGTAGGAGAATTTCGAAATGGGTGTGAAAATTGTGTATCAATTTTTTGTATGATGAATGAGTGGTCCTTTTCTTTATTTAATTTTCAGAAAAATAAGAATTTGAATTGGCTTTGGACATTGGTGAAAAACCTAGAGCCACGTGTCGGGGGACCATGATGTTTTTTTTTTCCTTGCTTCGTAGCTCTAACCTAGTATTTGAATCCTTCTTTGTTTTTGTTAGTGTCCTCGAATGGAGAGATTTAGCTCTCTGGAATCATATAATTTCATGAAAAGAGCTGCACTGAAAAAGGAGCCAAATTTCTTCATCAATAATGAAAAATTCTACATAAAGAGAACTTATAATTTGTATGTTGTGTTCTTGGTTTATGTGTGCATGTAATTCATATTTCCTATCCATTGCGATGAATTTAAATGTATGTATGTGTTTATAGATGCATTTGATTGAAATTCTTAGTCACATTTATGTCCGCTTGGGTGGGTCCAAACTATCCGCATAGGTTGTTATCCGCTTAGGTCGGATCGGAATTTGAGACTAATAACCCACATGGAGCTTTGATACCATATTAAAGAATATGGGGTTCCACCTCAAAATCAATTGGTGATGAGGAGAGTAAATCATATTTCTTTTACATTGATGTTAGACTCTCACACTTTCCAATGTGGGACATTTTGTAAGATTCTAACATACCCTCTCAAGATGGTGCCTCTTTTGAGCTTACCAAGACTCACCAATCTTGAATCGGATCTCAATTTAATTTTTATTGAACCAGTACCCGTTTGGATTTTATAGGCTCTGATTCCATATTTGAAAATATGGGGTTCCACCTCAAAACCAACTGGGGAAATAACTCATATCCTTTATAAAGGTATTGTAGAATCCTCACTTTTCTAATGAGACAATTGCCACAAGGTGGGTATCTCTAACATAATTGAATTCAAAATTACGAAATAGATAAGAGAAGCCCCAAATTTACGAGGCGAATAAGGATAAATCCATTAAGTTAAGAATTACTCATATATATATTAACCTATTTTCTTAATTCTACATCCAACGGTATATTTGGCAACAATCTTGAATTGACTTTGTAACTTTCGTACTCCTTGATATAGCTTAGATCATTAAGGTAAAAAGGAACTTGTATGTGTAGTAGGTAAACTGTGCATAAGTTTGGCCTTTGCATAATGTGCAAAAGCTTTCCATTAAATCAGCTGTGCTTCATGCTTTTGAAAGACCATCTTGGCCTGAATTCAAGGAACTGTAGGCTGACAATATCAACAATACAATAAACATGAATTTTTTTTGTACACTTGGTTTGAGTAATAGAGTCATGATTATGATATCAGTATTTTAACCCTTCTTAGATATATACATTGATAATTTCATTTAGGGAAGTTTGACAAATGGCTCTTGAACTATGAAGATGGTAATAGTTAACGCGAATCTAGATTTTTAATTTGATCAGATTCCCTTAAACTTTGATAAGTGTTGTAATTAGCTCTTTTAAGTAAAATTGAGTGAGATCGGTGCCATTTAGAAAGAACAAAACGAAAATGTCAATTCCTCATCTTCTTCCTTTTTCCTTCGTGTCGAGTTTGGAATTTTACTGGAGAATTATGAATCTACTGTTTATCTGGATTTTTTTTCCCTTTTTATTTCTTAGCTTCTAGTGCATTTGTTGCACCTTTTTTCCTTTAATAGAGCCAAGTAGTGCTATTCATCTGTGCCAAGTTTAATGTGGGGAAGTAGGGGTGATATCGGTTTGGTTTTGGTTGATTTTGGCTCAAACCAATGTTCGAATCAAAGCTAATGTCCAATAAAGGATAAAAACGTATACTTGGTTTTCATTAGATTTGGCTCAGTTTTCAACTTTATATTATTTTTTGTTTCTATCTATTTGATTTTAGAATAATTAGTGTTCAACTTTCAGTTCAGTTTTTTTTTTGGTTATCGGTTTGTTTTCAGTTAAGATAGTGCTTAGACTTCTAATCTTCTATGTTTCAAAAAAAAACAAAAAGAATTCTAATTTTCTAAGACAACAATGTGAGAAAAATGATTTTTTTAGGTATATTGATTCGATTTGTCCTCGTTTTTTAAAATGGAAACTAAACCGAATGGTTATCTTTCAGTTTTTCAAAATTCAAACGGACCTATCCAAATTTGTTCTAAAAAATGATTTTACACTTAGGTTTAACAAACAAAATCACTATCTTTGAGAGCATTGTTTCATAAACCTTTTTTTGGGGTTTATATGAATTGATAAATTCTTAAACTATAGGTTGTTTGCTGATATTTTGCCTAAACAGTTGTTTTTTTTAAAACTTTGTTCTTTAACATATACTATTACCTGCTCATATATTATTGTACTTTCAATTTATAAACTCTATTTTATCCAATGTTATATATATTTATCTTTTTACATCGTTAAAGTTGGACGATTTTCAAAGATGATGAAAACATTTTATCTTTTAACTAAATGTAACTCTTTTAGTTTTTCTAAGCTTCATTAAGAATATATTTTTTAATTAATTGTGAGTGTTCGGACCAGCTTATTCACACTTCGATTTTTCTTATGGAACATACCGTTTAACCTTACAATAACTTGATATCAAGAAAACTCGTAGGAAATTCATTCCTACGTAGTGATTACCATATACTCGTAAGAAATTCATTCCTACGTAGGTGCTTACCATATACTGAACTCATCACCTAGCTCCTAATTCTCCAAAACCCTTTTGAAAGTTCATCAAGAATATTTTATTCAATTTATATATGATTAAACATATTGATTAAGGATTATTTGATTTGGTTCTTTCAAAAAAAAAAAGGATTAATTGATTTGGTTTCAATAAACAGCATGGAGAAGATCTTAGAAAAGTATGAGAGATATTCTTTTGCAGAGAAGCCATTGGCCACAAATGCAGAGTCTGAATCACAGGTAAACCAACATACCTTATTTTCATATTCCTTATTACAATTTTTATGTCTTTTGTCCTTTTTTATGGAAAAAAAAATGTCTTATGTCCTATTGACTAACTTTTGCTAATTTAATATTTTGGAACAGTGTTACTGTTCACAATAATGTTCTACACCAAAAGAGAACAACTAAAATGTCCCTAGTAGTTCTAGGATCTGGAATGTCAAAGTCTTAGATTTAGAAACAGTGATCTTGCTAGTGGACTAGTTGTTGTCTTGTCTTGTGTCCTTTTATTGGTTGGAGGGCACATTAAAAGTCTCATTCAATATTTGTTCAAAATTGAGATGCTTTTAAGCAAAGATGACTAAACATTTTCATCAAACTAGTTTTTATTTTGTTAAGTTTAGTTATTGTATTCTTTTTGGAGTTTGAGTTAGATTTGAGATGAACTTAACCAACTTGAGTTACCTACTGATTTGAAAAAAAATACTTTCTTTATGTTTATGTCATTTGCATCTATAATCATTAATATATTTCAATATTGCGGTATTAATATTCATTAATACAGTATTATTATTAATATCTTTGACTATGGTTACTAAATTTTTTTAAACGTCATTATATTTATAATTATTTTCTAAATTTTATTAATCTAGTATGTTTTCCTATTAATTTTGATTTGTTCAAATAACACTTTTGAATGTAATTTTCCATAAAATAAAAGACATGTACTTATTTTAGACTTTTTAAGTAGAATCCAAAATCATATATAAATGGACATTAAAGCTTGAATTAGACCCATCATATATAAATTCAAAGATAGGGATTATCTCATTGTTCATTCCTACTCGGGTAGAGGACGCAGTTTTTTGTTGGGTAGATGGTGTGAACCACTAAATAACTTTCCCCTTTTTTTTTTAAAGAAAATTAATTTATCTTTTACTTTATTATCATTATTAGGTTAAAATATCATTTAGTTTAGAAATTGAGGGGTTTTTTTTTTCATTTTGATCCATGTACTTTCTTTCAACTATCTATTTAATATTGGATACTTTCACTACAGTTTAAAATTGCTCCATACGATCAATTTATTGTTAATTTTAATCACAATTGATTTAATAATAACAAACTCAAAAAATTAAAAAAAAATCCATAAAAAAAAAACTTTATATCATAAACATATTATGAACCTAGCTAATCGAATGAGTTAGTGACGCAATAATTTTATCACTTGGTTGTAAACCAGTTTAACACCAATATCACACATTTCATCTCTAAAATCCGTATTTGTCCTCTCGCTCCCATATATACTCATAAAAACATAGGACATTTTTTTTTATGGAAATTGACAAAAAAAAAATCTTTATAAAGATGAATCTTAAGTTTTATTTGTATATAATTTAAACATATTTAAAATAGTAGATTCGAATTTATAACCTCTTAACTATTAAGTCATACATACCACGGTAACTCTACTTTTTTTTGCATATGATTTTTAAGTTTTATGGTAAGTAAAACTTGCCCTTTGCTGTCTTGCTGTTGCTTGCTAGCCTTGCAAGTCATTTTTCAATAAAGTATCCTTTTCTAAAAGAGTTTTATGGTAAGTACCAGCACTAAATGCAAAACCAAAATGATATTCAACCCTATCATCATTATTTTCTTTCATTTGTTTAGCTTTTATTTGAAATTTTTATCTTTTGAATGGTCATCAAAATATGTCTGGGCAGGTAAGTTGGTGTCAGGAGTACCCAAGACTTGCAGCCAGATCGGAAATTGTAGAGAAGAATATAAGGTATTTGAACAGTTCCTATATTATATGCTCTATTGCTAACTATTTGATAGTCAGGTTTCTTTGTCATTTTATATTCAGAAGGAACTAAATAAAACAAGAAGTCATGTTCAAACTCAGATTTTTCTATTGAAAATGAATCAAATTATTAATTTTCATTTTAACCCTTAAAAGTTAATAGTTCATGCATTCCATGATCACTCAACTCCAAAGAATGAAGGGTGATAATGTGATTTTTAAGTGAAATAATATCTTGTCGTACAGATTTTCTCCATCTTATATACTTTTATTTCCCTCTTTATTAATTTTCATTATCATGGTAAACGACATAGATTAATACGTGTGGGAGATGAGGAATATGAAAATAATGTGTATCCACCTAGCCTAATATGGACTTCATTCTATTTCCATTTTTTTATCTCTTAGCTTTTAAATCAAGTGGTCCATATTATCCCACATAGGTGGACATTACTTTATAGGTCATGTCCAAGCATAACTTAAATATTTCTCGTGGGAGATACTAATCTTTTAACAATTGTCTCACGTTAGAAAAGTGAAGATTCTTCAACATATTTATAAAATATATGAGTTACTTTCTTCATTATGTATCTATTTCCAAAAAAGAGTTACTTTCTTCTTTGTTAATTGATTTTGAAGTATAATCTCATACTATCTAACCCAAAAATGAGAGAAAACATTAATTTTTATGTTACCATATCATAAGTTAGACTATAAGTAAAAAAAAGATTTGAAAAGTTAAAAGAAAATGAATTCAATTTATCTTCCAACCGCTTAAAAATTAACTTGACAATCAATATTTGTATTGTCAAATTAGTTGAGGTGCGTCAAACATTCATACATTGGAAATATATATATATATATATGGAAAAATATAAAAACACTTATATGTATTCATATTAGTCTAAAATCTTAGACAATGAACTAAGTTTGTTTCCCTCAATGCCATTGATATTTTAATTTTTTATCTGAGCAAAATAGTGTATAATACATAAAAAAAAAAAAAAAAAAAAGCAATTCTACTCATGATAATGGCATGTCATTAAGTTTAATAATTTTGACATGAGAAGTGGTATGTAAATTCTTTTCAGGTTCTTCAAGTATTATGGTCAGATAAATAAATATTAATGAAAATTAAAGTTCATATTGTTATTGGTTTAGGCATTATTTGGGAGAAGAACTTGAACCTTTGAATTTGAGAGAACTTCAAAGCTTGGAGCAACAACTTGATTCATCACTCAAGCGCATAAGAGCTAAAAAGGTCTGCCCATTTACATTGAATACTTTCATTGAGTTTTTTTTTCTTAATTCACCTATTACCTTCTTATTATCAAGTCGCACTTAATACAAGTTAAACTTTTTTTTATACAATAATATTAAAGAAAGGGGATTCGAACACTTAACTTCATAATTACTAGGTCATACAAGATGTCAGTAGAATTGAACTCGAGTTGGGCTTTCACTTATGTGTTAAATACTAATTAGTAAGAAATAGAGCAAATTATTATAATAATTTGCTCTATTTCTCCAAATTGTTTTCAACCATTTCTTACTGGTGTTTGTGCCATTATGTCAATTTCATCTAAGCATTCCTCCCTTTATATTGGGTATATTTTTTTTTTATTATGTTGATATTCTTATCAACATTTTCATGAATTGAGAAACATTCTAGTTTAGAAGGAAATAGCTTTTAAGTTTATGTAATTGATAAGAAGTTTGAAATGATAACTTATAATACTACATGAATCTTTATCTTTTTTAAGGAAAACTTACCAGTTTAGTCGAATCTAGAAGATAATTATAAATATAGTCATTTCATATTTGTTTTGGGGAATTTATCCTCAACAACGCATTCGACCTCTTGTATAGCACAATTTTTGAAATAATTCATCTATAGCACATAATTTTCTAGCATTGATAAAACTCAACCAGTGATAGAACATAATTTTTTATTAGTGAAAGAACTCAACCAGTGATAGAATATAAATTTCTATCAGTGATAGAACTCAACCAGCGATAGAATGAGTTTACCACTAATTGAATTCTATCACTGATAGAACTCAACCAATGATAGAACTCAATTTGGATTTTTTCTGCTATAAATGAATTAGTTTTGATTTCGTGTTATAGATAAAAATATTTTGTCCCTTTTTGTAATTCATGCAAAAAATCCCTTTTTTCAAAGGTAATCATTAGTATTAATGAGTATTGTCATGACTATACAATATACTATATAATACAATATTAAAACATATTAATCATTATGGAATGCAAATATTTTAAAATTTGTCTACATTTATAATTACTATATGATAAAAGACCATCTAATACAATTTCCGTTTTTTAAAAATACCTACCCACATCAAATACTTTTTTGTCATTTCTACATATTTGAGAGTCCATATCATTTAATCAGATGAAATAAGGAAGTTTATTTTGTTGCAGAACCAACTAATGCAAGAATCCATTTCAATGCAACACAAAAAGGTGAACAAATTTTTAGCAATATATTTTGTATCATTACTAATGCATATATGATAACTCTAATTGCTTTCATTTATGTGTGAATTTTGGTTTGAAATGGTTGAAGGAAAGGGATTTGCAAGAGGAGAACAGGCAACTAGCAAATAAGGTATAAATTAAAGTTGAAGATGCTATCAATATTATCTCAGTTGGTACTGCAAATTAAAGTAATTTCTTGTTTGATCTCTGAATATATATGTACTTTTTTTAATTTTGATTTGAAAATAGATAAAGGAGAATGAGAAAGTTTTGGTTGAACGTGGGCACTGTGAGCTCCCAAACGTGGTTCATAATAAGCCAATTTTTACAATGCAGCCATCAATTCCTTCTTTATCCATTGGGTATGCCTTCCTTCTCAGATTTTTTTTAGCATTTAAATTTTTATTCGCTTTTGATTGTTTAATTTTTCTTAGCTAAACAATGTTTTGGTGAGAGTACACAAAATTTGAGTTCTAAGACAAATTAATAATGTTCACCCATCAATTTAACTGATTTTATTTTGAGTTCAACAATAATTGGATAGGGACCAACAAGAACAATTGTTCAGCGGTATCAGTGTGTATTCAATGATCAAGAGATCATGAATTCGAATCCCTCCATTCTGTAGAATTAAAAAAAAAATGGATAGGGGATTCCATCCCATGACCTTTTAGACATAGATACAAACTTATGTCAATTGAATTATTGTTATTATTGGATAGTTTGATTGATATGTTGATTTTTTATTGATGTTGGATTAATCTGAGCTAAACCGACCCACGTAGTTTAGAGTCGAAATTAGGGTTCCTAAGACTATCTAATAGAGTTTAGGGAGAGATTATTGAACTGTCTTATCTTAAACTAGATGAGAAAAAATCCTATTTGACACCAACCCTTCCACAAGTCAAGATAACAATATTGATAACTACATATTTTGATGTAGAGTAAACTTGCATGATGGGAGAGGATCAGATGAAGATGAAACAAGGCCAACAAGCACCAACATCCAAATACCAACTTGGATGCTTAACCATGTGACTGAAAATCCTCCCAGTTAATACGGCAACAGCACCGTCGTCTTCTCTGTTGCGGCCGGCGGGAGATCGAGCAGCTACCATTACCACCACCACCATTCCCATAATGAAAATGGCCATGGGTAGGGGAGAAAAAGAGAGAAGACAAAATTTCAAACTCCCCTAACATTTTAACCCAAATGCCTACCCTAACTACAAGGCCTTATTGTATTATGTAGAATTGATCATTTCTCAAGACCTCACCTGATTCCAAAATTAACTTGAAACTCTTGGAAGCAAATGAAATGTGGATATTTCCATTTCACTTTTCTATAGCTTTTGAACTTGTGGGTGTTTTGGTTAATGTGTTTACAAAGGCAATGTATTGGCTTACCATTCTTGTGTGTGAGGTTCAAACTTTTAGAAGCCCAAGTTGATTCTTATAACCCTCCCCCACTTTTAGGACAAAATTGAGTGGATAAATCTCAGAACCCACCAAATTTCTCAAATCTCTACCAAAATAATGTCATTGAGTTGCCAAAATAAAGGTAAAAATCAAAGTAAACAATTTTGAAAAATATAAAATTTCACTCACCATGTGTGCATATGTACTTCATCACTTTTACAAGCTACTGAAACATTTAATCATAGATAAAGACACAAATACATTCAATTGATTCCTAGAAAATATAGATTCATAGCATAGTACAATACAAGTGCTCTCAATCATGGCACTGTCATAGCATGGTAATTAAAAATCCTATTCATCATTGCATAGCATGGCATAACATGACATAACAAAGCATGGAACATAACAAACCATTTTAATCATGACATAGCATAACATGATATGCATGGAGAATGGCTAACATTTAAATTACACCACATTTCCTTGTTTACTAACAAGATACTTTTATTTTCTATTGAGGGTGGAGCACACACCTTCGATTTAACTCTTTACCAAAATCAATAATAAATCACATTCAAAATTTACCCAACCATCATAGGGATGATATGGTTTGGTTTTCTTCTACTTTAGGTTAAACTAAGAAACAAACAGATCTAATCAATTTAACAAAAAGAGGAATCAAACTAATGTCCATAAAAGGAAAAACCATTAGTGCGGATTTCCTTAGATTTTAAGCCAAACCAAGAACTGATCCAATCCAATTAATTTGACAAAAAGAGGAATTGAACCAATGTCCAATAAAGAAAAAAATCATTGTCTCGATTTTCTTCGATTCGTTTCCCCTATGGTTTAATTCTTTTTTATTATTTTCCTTACAACTCCTATTTGAATGTTTTTTCTTAAATTTTTTGTAAAATTTATAATTAAATTAAAAAATATAATTATAAAGAAAAATGAAAGTAAATTAATCAATAGTGGCTCGGTTTGGTTTTTTTTAGTTTTTACAAACAGAAACTAAACCGATCTAAATAACTTTAGCAGTAGAAATAGCTACAAGGGTAAAACAAGAGGCTACGAAGGAAGAACTCTAAGTTAGAATTGGTAGGCCCCTCTTCCACCAGAAATGGGAGCCAAAACTTCAGCCTCTTCACATGAAAAACATTCCTTTATGGGTGCAGCTTCGAAATATAGATTTTTTCCAAATAAAAACCAATATGCCTATTGTTGAATAAAATTGGAATATGCTAGATCATTCAACTTGATTCTAGATGACCAAGGAAGGTTCTAGATCATACACATATGTTCTAGAATGATGACGAGAATTCTAGAACACCATTTGTCTAAAAATGGTGAAGAGAATTCTAAAACACCATTGGTCTAAGATTGGTGAAGAGAATTCTAGAAACACACTTTATCCAAGATTGATGAAGAAAATTCTATAGCACCATTTGTCTAAGATTAGTGGAGATAATTCTAGAACACATTTTGGCTAAGATTGTTGAAGAAAGATCTAGATATGCACATTATCCAAAGTGAAGTTGTGGCAAAGTTGAGACCACATGATTTACTTGATCACCAAAGTGAGATGTGGCCAATTTATGACCATAGGATTTACTTGGAGCCCAAGTTTATGTGCACTATAATAGGTGATGTCATTAGTTGGCAAACTATCCCAAAATCTCCCATGAGATCCCATATCTAAGTGAGTGAGGGTGTGAGATAAAAATAGAGAGAGTTTCTTCTTATAAGAGAGTTGTTGCTAATTTGTAAGAGAGAAAGTTTATAACTCCTATTTTTATAGTGAAGTTCTTCTATCCTTGCCCGTAATTTTTACCCTAATTTGTTTAGGGGTTTTCCACGTAAAATCATTGTGTCGTTATTTCTCTTCTTCCTCTTCATTATTATTGTTATTCTCAAATTTCTTTTAGCTGCAACCCTGCTTTATTCGTGTAAACAATTATAACATCTATATTATGTGAAAGATCCGAACCAATCCAATGGAATGGTTTAATTCGATTCGGTTATGTCAATTTTCGGCTATACCCCTAAACTACGAAACATAAATGAACAAACTAAAATCGATCATCGTTTATGCACTTTTTTTTGTTAGTTTGGATGGTTTTATGTTTGTTTTATGCCTCTTTTTCATAATTATGTGCAAGTATGGTGCTAAGAATCACGATGCATGAGAAGCTTCGGTACACTAAGGAAAGAAGCACAGAAAAATCAAGAACATTTGCAACACGAACGCTCAATGTCACAGGTCGTTGATCTTTGAGATTTAGTGTAGCGGCATTACCTTAGATGATATACAATAGATCTTCTCATTTTTAAGGTATTGAGTGCTACGAAGCTTGGATTCGAGCAATTTTTTTCAATACATTCATCTTTTCCTACAATTTTTTCACAACTGCTTAGGTTTTTTTTATTTGATCTTCATTCTCAAATGATTAGCGGTGGACTAGTATTTTGTGAAAACCTACTTTGGCAGGATGGTCTGAATTTGGTAAGAGCATAAGTGTGAATCTAAACCTGCATGAGTCCCAAGTTGGCAGAGCATGAGTGTAACCATGCTTTGGCATTGTCTTTGGAGTTTGCTCAAACAGATGTCTGCACCTTTAAGTGTTAGGATGGTACGACCTTGCTCATAAACCATGGGGAACCTTATGTGTTCTCGTTTGCCCAACCGTGCGAAGGAATCTGGGATAACTTAGGTGACTCCAGTAGTTTAAATCCAAGTATCATGGCGCTCTTCCTTACTCATAAGAGTCTAAGTAGAGGCATTTCGAGTCTCAGAACCTCCATCGATGTGACTTCTTCTCGAGTACTGTCAAGGGTCATTAGGTGCCTATCAACAAGTTTTCGTTTTCGTTTGTTATACTGCATGTTATTTGTCTATATTAATGTTTACCTCTAACCTCCTGATGCAATATCAATATACCCCATGACAATTAATTTATTTTTTAAACAGAAATTCCTTAAAATTCAGTTTTTTTTCATTTTTAAAAATATTTTTTTATGATTTGAATTTTATCTTATATATATATATATTCTTTTTTCACATTCACCTATGTATCTTGTCTGATGATAATCCATTTCAACTCCACGATCATGAGTTCGAGCCAGAAATCAGTATTTGGCTCTTTATTTGAGAGTAGTTGTGCCCTTTAAGTAGGGTTTGTTGGTCCCTCGTCCCCCACTTTATACTAAAAAAAGATATATCACATTTTAAAATATATATTACACAATTTCAAATTAGCCTGAACATTAGTTTCAAAAAATCAATTTTATTTTTTGTTTTATAATTTTTATTTATACTTTTTATGTGCGAATATTCTTTAATTTTCAACTTATTAATTGAAAATAGTTCTGGTTCACACGCTAACTTTTTTTTTTTAAATTCATTTTTTTGTAATTTGAAAAGTAACTACAATTTCATAATCAATTTTGTTTTGTTTAAAATAATTAATTGAAAGTTGTTCTCACTTGCATAATATCATATTTTAAAATATGTTTTATAATTTATAATTTATAATTAATCTTAGTTTCATAATCAATTTTATTTTTT
Organism: Sicyos edulis; assembly: GCA_036507275.1. NCBI lineage: Eukaryota > Viridiplantae > Streptophyta > Magnoliopsida > Cucurbitales > Cucurbitaceae > Sicyos > Sicyos edulis. The sequence goes on from CM071851.1 coordinate 10,467,557, forward strand.
ATTTTAAAAATAATTTTTTAAATAAATTTTCATCTACTTAATATCATTAATTTATGATTAATTAATTAGAAATTGTTCTTATTCGCGTGCTATTGTGTTTCATAATTTTATATTTTCAAACCACTAATCTTATCTTTACTAATACATCAAGATATACATGAGTTATTATTGTTTTTGTCCGATTTCATCACACATATTTTAACACAATCATAGTTGAAAAGTATTTTCGAAAACTTTTCAAAAAAAGAAAATTATTTTTGTTACAATATACAGGGTGAGGAATCGAACCTCTAACCAAGAGGTCGTTAATATATGATGTCAGTTTAGTTTTTTTTTTCTTTTTTGATATAAGGTAACTACGCCCGTCCCTAGGCCAGGCACCCGAGACATCGAAGACTCGAACTCGTGACCTTAAGGAGAGATGTCAGTTTAGTTGAACTAGGCTCACTTGAAGTATATTTTCTATAATTTAGCATTTATGTTAGTCAGTTTAATTTAATCCGGGCTAAATTATCAAACAAGGTGTTTGATTACATGTGAGATGAGAGGAGATGTTAGCACCAGAAAAACTTTGTTGGGGGTGTAGGGAGAAGAAAAACGTTGTTATGGGTGGAGGGAGATGAGATAATAGGAAAAACATTGTTTGAGGTGAATGGGGAAGAGATGAAATGTTAAGGTATCTAATACTATTTTTTTTAATAATGAAATTATCATCAAATCTTTAGCTATTAACATAAGTATGAAAATATAACCACTATCATAAATAAATTGTAAGTAATATAAAATCAATATCATACCACCTTTGATTATATAATATTCATATTCAAAAGAAATAGAGTTTCAATGTTATTATTACAAGACTTAATAACCATGAGATCAATGTTTTGAATCTCTCACACCTAAATATTCTTGAATTAAAAAATAATAATGAGCAAAAACTTCAATTAACATTTGATGTTAAAAAAAAAAACTTTACACAACAAAAATGAAGTTGGACTAATCTAAAATATTTGTTAACTAATATTTTTTTTTCAAGATTTGTTAGACTTAAATAATAATAAAAAATTAAAAAAATACTAAGATTCTATTTATTAAAAATAAAGATAAAATCATTTGGTTAAACTAATCAGCATAAAATCTTGATAACAATTTTTATTTTTATTTTTATTTATTAAAAAGATTAGGAATATTTATCTTATTAGTCATTAACTATAACACTCTAGTCTATAACTAGGTGTAAACGGAGGTTACTAACATGCATGAAGATCAATAAAAAATCTGGCATAGTTTCCCCTAAACTATTGGAAACTCACACCTGAAAAGTAGAAACCTGGACATTTAGAAATCTGTTTCAAATAAAAGCCATCACATTCAAATAAAAGAAATAGTTATCCAGGCAGTTAAAACATATGGATCTCGAAATCTCGATTTAAACCTAAAACAGTTTAAAGTCCTAACAATTATAAATAGTTTATGTTGAACAACATGCAACACAACTAAATGCAAGTAAAACTATTAGAAATCATATGCATTCATCATTTAGCGCGCTAGAGGCTTAACATCACATTTTAGAGTAAAAAGTGAATAAAACTGTGTTTAATGCAATACATTTACAGGAAATGTTGAACTTCAATGTTGCGGAACAAAACAATGCGAACAGTAAAACACATCACGATGTCGTCACAAAGCAGTTGCAGAACTACGCTAATAAGGAAAGAACAGAAAAATCAATCAAGCAATAAATTTCGCTACAATCAAGAAGTCCTAGCAGAAATCAAAGAATCTTGTATTGATAAAGATCTTCTAGCTCACCTAAACTTGTTAGCCAAGCAAATCAACTCTATAAATAGCAAGAAAGATGTTGTAATCGGAGAGCTGGTGGGGGTGGCTAAAACTTGTAGGTTGGCTAAAAGCCAATTTACGTGAACCAGAATTGGTGGTGTTCATAGAAGTCCATGATAAGGAGTCTGCACACTTCACAACTACGTCAAATCCTATATGTTTTTTTAGTGTTTATTTAGTTAGGAGAAGATTATAGAACTGTTCGACTTTTAGTAATGAAATATCTTAATTTCTCTTATTATCTGTTGTTCATTTGTGTAACGGCCCGGAAAATTTCATCTCGGTCTTCCCGGGAGGCCCAGGGTCATTTTGGTAATTTTGGGTCGGGCCGACAGGGCCGGTTTTGAAATTAAATTTGCCGGAATAATTATGAGTCAATTTGAAAAGAATCGGGATTTTTGGTGAAGGCGTTTGGGCTTGGGAAGGAGCAAAAATAAATAGGGAATTAAATAGCGTAGAGAGCAGAATCTAACCAGGCCGTGTCGCATGCTAGGCGAGAGGGCACAACAAATGAGCCACCGCGCGCGTTTGTTAATCTAAACGCGCATTCTATTATATGTATGCTTGTCGGTCCCCTGTTTTGGTTTAAAGGCCAATTCGGCCGAGACTTCTTCCATTTCCTTCTTCTTCCTTCGCGATTTCTCCCTCGACCGACCGAGCTCTTCTTGCGATTTCTCCCTCGCCGACCACGAAATCGTCAGCTCTTCATCCCCAAGTTTGAAGTCGTGCCATCCTCAAGCAGCCGGTAAGTCTTCTTCTTCCCTTCTCCTTCTCTTCTCCGTCGGCTATCCCCTGTTTCCGATTTCAAGTTTCCCGGCCGTGGTGAAGTGATTTGAGGTATGGGTTTTGTGCAGCTAGTGTAGGGGAGTTCGCCATCAGCAAATCGCCCGTCGAATCCTCTCCGATTGCTCGAATTCGAGCTCGTTCTCCTCCGTCGCGCCAGTTCGTGTTCGCCCCTGTTCGCGCGCGGAAGCTCGCCCAGCTCGCCCTTCGTCGCGCGCAGAAGCGCCCCAGACGCTTGTCGCGTGCCCTGCCGTCGAGCCACGCCGCGCTCTCGCCAGCCCCGTGTCGCCGTCCCTGTACCGAGCCGTCTCGCCAGCGCCCCTGTTCGCCCCTGCACCGCCCACGCGCCCAGCAAGCCCTATTCACGCCTCGTCGTCTGCAATCGGCTGCGTTCGTGCGTTAAATCGTGCCTCGTGAGTTGCTCCCGAGCTGAGCCTTGTTTGTTTTATTATATTTAGGCCTATTGTGTGATTTTTGTGTTGATTGATAGGTTCCCGGTAGCTAGATCGAGATTGTTCGCGACTTAGGATTTCGTGCCAAACCGTCCCCGACCAAGGTAAGGATTTCTTACCGGGGTTGTGTGGACCCTGCGATATTATATGTGATTGTTGATTGATTGCTTGTTTGTGATTATTGACATGTGTAGCTAGGTGCTTCAAATCGAATTCGGTTAGCATGATTTCTTGGTTAATTCTCATGTTAATCCATGCTAGGTTATTCCTTTCGGCATGCTCAGATTCGTTCCTTGCTTCGTAGTATCATGCTAGGCTCGTTGTATTCTTATTGAGCACGTATTGGATTTTATGGAATTGTTTGTCGTTTGCTAGAGGCGAGTTAGAATTGCGGGTAGATAGCATCATCGGGCCCGATGCATAAAGAACCTTGCATCCATGGCGGGGACGTCGAGCAAGTCATTCCGCCCCTGGACCCCGTGAGGGATTAGCTAACCCCGAGCGGTAGGCCCCGCAATCTTGGGTGAGGGTGACAGATCGTTAAATGCCCCAACGGTCGGGATGATGACTTGGCATTGCCTCGCCCCGGCGGCCGGCATGTCTCTCAGCATGTTTGGCAAGAGCCCCCGATTGCCACTGTTAAGGCAAGGGCGGCTTCGGTGTAAGCCTACCACGACCGTTCCTTGGCCCCAGTGCGGTGGTTCAGCCGACATAGTTTACGTGTCGTGTCTCACACCCCTATGTCGGTGACACCGATCCAAAGATTTAGTTAGGCGTGGTGACTGGATATGGGCGCTTGCCTCGCACTCCGGCAACCCCCATAGTTCGCAGTAGCACGCGGTGCATGCTTACGCTCATTACTGCGCCGATCGAGAGCTCCTCGGGATTGTGAGCGAGTGTACCTTTCGTCGACGATGAGAGCAGCCGAGGCCGAGACTTGTTTTCGTATATAGGCGACTTACGTATTGAACTGCGTGTGATGATTTTATTCCGGACTAAGCCACCGAGTTGGCATCCGAGGCCCAAGTGTGGGCTAAGCTATGTGCTCTATTCTCGTGTTATATTCATAGCTTGCATACGCTCATCGAGATGACCATGTATATCGTATTGTACCCCGGTTGGGGATTCTTCTGAGCGATTCGTTGCTCACCCTTATTATTGTGGTTTTTCCACAGTAACCGAAGTTGCGAGACAGGATGGTCAAGGAGGAGCTGTGATCATGGGGCCCAGCTCTTCCAACTCTGTCTTTTTGTATTATGACTCTCGTGTGTTTTTGTTTTCCCCTGAATGCATGTAGCCGGGCACGGAGCCCTAGGATGTTTGTAAATATTTGTGGATTCCAGCATGTTGTATCTGAACAGGTTTTTGAATGGCTTTTAGTAAATCTCTGATCAGAGTAAACTTTGGAAATGTATTTATCTTGGAACAGGTGCTTGGAAACAGGGACAGGTTTCAGGGAAAATGTCTAGTTTTAAAGGGATTATTTTGAATGTTTTGTTTTAATTGGAATCCGAAATCATGTCTGTTTTAAATATCCTTTACTTTGAATGCATGCATTGGGGTAAGGGCCCATTTAGTGCCCCATTCGGGTCGGTCGCTTACAATTTGTATGTCTTGTTAGATAGGAGCTATGGTGATAATTTGTATGTAGAATGCATGTTGTTGTTGTAGGTTCTTAGTTTTTATATTGCTACAATTTAATTTCTAAGTATGTATCGACTAACTACCCACGTATATTAACTTTCAATAAACTCGGAAGAGGAAGAGGAAGACATGTCTAGTATGTTACAATAGGTTCATCGTGAGATCTCTTACATGATTTAAGGAGTTAGGAATAACCTTACTGACGCACACGTCGCCCAGGTTTAGTATGAGTAACTGATCATGAAGCAGAGTTAGTTGTAAATCATTAAGTGCGGAAAACATTTATTAAGATGGGGAAGTATGGGATTTATTTACCATTATTACATATTCATCATCTTCTACATTTGTGATTTGGCTGCTCACTACCTAGCAAGTTCTCACTCCAACTATTGTAGTAGGGAACAACCAGCCTTTGCCAGATTTCCACTACCACACCCTACACACCCAAGCAACTCCTCTAGGTGACAGAATGGGTTGTGGGAGACCCGACTGCGGTCGGCAACCCATCAACGTCTATAAGACCTCTATGGTCAGACCTGATAGTCAACGTGCCGTCCTCAGAATGGTTCCAATCCATCCTTCTATGAACAAAACCTCTTATATATGACTACCTCTATCTGTTAGAGAACGTTGTCGTGTCCGGCTACCCCTATGGGTCGTCCTTCGATGTGTCATGCAAGCAAACAAATCCTATGATCTAATGCAACCACCCTATGGCAGAAAAGAAACCCCGATGGGTAAAACAAGCATGTAGATCCTGTGATTTAAAGCAAGTCATCTCAAGATAGAACAAGGCAAGTCTAGTCATTCCAAACTACATATTTTCACTAATAAAACGATGCACATGTGCAAAGAAATATAAAACATGCTAACAGGTATAATCCTATATGACCCATTCAAAATATCCAGTATTCAATATACATTGGAGAACATGAATTTTTGCATACATTTCTACATGCTCGGCTTATTCCCTAACAGTTCATCATAGCAACAAATCAGTAGTGATTCCAGCATCCATGCAAGTCATTCATACATGCTTTCAGTGAGTATTATATAAGAAAGCACGTGTAGCCAAATCCAAACTAAACAACACCATATAAGTATACAATCGACTCCAAGTAACTTACACGTGCCTAACACAAGCAATACTAACAAGAACTATACATAAGAATAAATAAGATCGATACCTAACATGCATAAACTTTACCGTGGGCTTACAACTCACATAAAAAACATTTTAACATACTTCAAACATGCTGACATTCAACATACTAACAAGTTATAACATATGCAACCATACAAATAGAAATCCTTTAGTTCAGACATTTTTAGAGTCAAGCATACAACAAACAAGCAAGCTGGTTAGAGTCCCTTACACATCTTTAAGTTTTAGCCTGACAACTCTAGAATTCAATACGACCTCCTCAACCACATATTAGAACTCAAATAACAACTACAACAAGGAAATCTGATGATGCGATTATTCGGTGCAGTATAAATAAACGAATGATAAATTCTAAGTATAAGACTTTATTGCTAAAGCCTCACACTTTGGAATCGCATTCACGTAAGTATACGTGATCGAAAATGCAGCAAGTGATAAGTATGTATATTTTATCGTTCATCACAGGAATTGATGTCTATAATTAGTGAATTAATCTAAGAGTCGTGTAAGAAAGGTAAAAACAATGGTGTTGGGAATTTGATTATTTTAATTCCAAAATGAAAAAAATAAATATAGAATGCCAAATTAACTAAGTGAGGCTCGGGTTAAGGTCATGGACGCGTCTAACAATTCCTAGAGTAAATTCTGCTAAGTAGTAATTGTCATACTTCGCCTAACAAACGTCTACTTCCGCTTTCGTTCGCATTAAGCCCAAATTCTGTTACGACTCAATGTAATTCTTATTTGACACAGTGAATGCAATAGTTATGCATTTATTCCTAAACTCCAATTTAAAGTACAAAAGACTTAATACTGACCTACTGAATGATCGGTAGACATTTACTATTTAATTAAGATCCTAATTCAACGTGCTTCAATTAACAACTCCCTTTACCCTAGTACATTCTTTCTACAACCTGTACTCTTAACCTTTATCTAAGATGTTTAGCCAGGCATAGTTAAAAATAGAATAAGCACGACAATGAAATATAAGTAATATTGCATTGAAGAAATAATTTCTGTGTGAAACAACAATAAAAACAAAGTAGAAAAGATAAACTAGAAATCGTTAAGATAAAGTGATAAATGGCAGCTACTTAAAGAACAGAATTCCGTGTCAATAGGAACACAAACTTTTCATCGAAACCCTACTCCCAAGTGTGGGAGAAAAACTTCTAAAACAGGCACATTTTCTCTCTCTGTTCTTCTTCTTTTTATAGGCTTTGAAATGCTTAGGGACTATGGAATTGACTTGGAAGGTAAGAACTTGATTTGGAAAAATCTTTTATTGGCTTTTATCTTTGGTAGCTTATCCCTTGATTCTCGCGTAAGATTTCCTCTTATTGATTTTGGCAATCACGTCTTTACTGTTTAAGGTATGAATCTCATGATTATTGCAGTTTGTCTATTCTGAAATGTGATAATTGGCATTAGCTCGGCATCCGATTCTTTCCTTATTGAGGTTTTTGCATCTGATTAGATCTACGGGTTTTGCATCAACATTTCCGACTCTGCATTACTCTTCTCATCTCCGCACTGCTTTAATTTCTGCATTGCTTCACATTAATTCTTGCTTTATTTTTGCAATGAATGTTTGTCCTTTGCAAATATTTTTTGGAAGACTCCGCATTCTACAACCTCCAAAGCATCCTGATGTGCATTTTGACCTTCTGCTTCTCCTTTGAATGCGATGCTAACCATGTTTCCAATTCCTGTAAATATAGCAAAAAATTGGCGCAACGTGGGTTCTTGGCATTTATGTATAAAAGGCATTCCACATTCATATTTTACTGTTTTTTTTTAACTGGGAAATCGGAGCTTCGCTCCCCTATACCCGGGGCACCACTGGCCCGTCCCTAGACTGTGGCACCGGGACATTCATATATTTACTCTAAAATGTGCTACTTTCCCTAGCTCATAAATCATGCATGCATCTCATTTATTTAAATTTCTCATCTTAATGTTATTCTAACTCTAAATTCATTCGATTAATGCACAAATTCCTTTAGAATATATCAAGATATTAGCCTTAATAATGTTATATTTGAGAGCTATCATCTGAAAAGGTACCTTATGCAACAACAAGCATCTAATGGTCGAACTACTACTTGAGTATGCTACTCTCCACGAACTCCTTAGCTTCAGATCTCGAAGACACGCTTGATTACAAACCAAGGCAAAAGGATTTCTCAAAGCTTCATCTTCCCATTCGAATTAACAACCCTTAAACTATCCAACGATACTCAAGAAGCTATAACTCTCAAACTAACTTTTTAAACCTTGTTTCTAGGGCAAGAACTGTACCCAAAAGCCAAACTCCAACAACCGCTCTCATAAATATACTCCCATAGACTAAATATCATCCAACTTCACAATTTTGGGTTGTTCCCATTAAAGTAGACGAAACCCATAAGAACTTAACCCACCATGTCGCTTTCATCATCACTTAACTTTTCTAGCAGCAATAGAACAATCTCAGCAACCAATCCAAACAGCCAATACAAAACTTTAAGTCAATATTAATAGCCGAAGAGAACCACTAGCAATTTAAGTTCAATAAAAAAATATGCTTAAATACAAACCAATCGACGCTCGCTTCTTCTTGTCTGTTTGAGTCCCAAATTCCACAACGCCAACAAGAATGAGCATCAAACATAAATCATGAACTAGAAGCTTAAAGATAGCACATACTCATACAAAAACTCTTTAACAACATTTTCATTTCCCTAAATAGTGGAAATGCCTTTCCAAGACAACTCACCCCAACAAGACTAAGTTTTAAAATATTATTCATGCTTATATAATTTACTACACATTCTATTGAACACTTTATAGGCAGTCTATTTTCTAAGGAACTCAAACAAACTTAGGCTCATTGAAATTATGAATTTCCATAGCAAAATAATATCCCATAGAAAAATCAAGGTTGAAATTTCTCATCCAACCATAGAAGAAAACCTCGTCCATAAAGGGGAGAAAATGGAACCAACCTCAAATAACAACCTTGCCCATCACAGTTGCCTTAAACTTCAACACATGCAATCAATCGTCCATGAGGATAAACCAACGAAGATGGAGAAAACCCTCATAATCTTACAATAGAAACATTTGGCTGCAAGAATGAGAGGAAGGAATTGACACCCAGGTGAAGAAGGAGAATTCATGTTGAAGTTGAAAGTCACTGGAAATGGGTTGCTCAGAGAGGACAACTTTGCAATAAGGGATGGTTTTCCAAGAGAATCGATGGGGAGGGTGAAATCGCACATTGAGATAGAAAAAAGTTGATACATTTGGGGAAGGGATTGATTGAGGTTTGGAAATATAAAATAGGGTTTTAAGTTTGGGGTATTTGCAAAATGGCCCCTCAATTAAAAATTAATCCATCAATTTACCCCATGTTTCCATTACTTATCTTGAAAGAGATCTAGGCTCAAGTCCTAGGTGTGGTAGAAACTAAAACTATTTTTATTTTATTTTATCTTAATTCTTTTAAGACCCCATGCCTTCAATCCTCTAATTTTTACTTATGATCTTTACAAGAATCTGGTTTTCGTAGATCTTTTATAGGAATATTTCAAGACTCGACATAAGGAATTTAATAATCGATTCTTTTTAAACTTCGTTAGGGCGCTTTGTTACATTACTCCCCCCCCTTAAAAAGTTTTCGTCCTCGAAAGCTAATTAAATCTCAAACAACTTCTCGTTTGTAAAAAAAATTTCGACCAGATTCAAGAATTTGCACAGCTTTTCTTACCAAGCTCAAGCCTTCACCCAAATACAACAATTGGTAAGCAACCACGTGTTACGTATCATGAACAATGACTCAAAATCTCTTTTTTATCAGAACCACATAACTTCTTGCATCGGAGTGACATTTAGAAACTCGAGAGTTCCAACCTCACATAATAAAATTCTTTAGGAACCTCAAATCTTAAAGTTTAGCAAGAAGATCCAATCAGCAGTATAAATACAACACTCTTTGAGTGACAACCAAAACTATTTGATTCAAATAATATGCATGAAACTTGTAGTTTCAAAAACTGGCTACTTAATCCATAATCCTTAAAGTGGTTCGGTCTCACCATTAAATGTGAGTGAATTCCTAAATTAACTCCAATCTCCACGTGACTCCACTTAGTGGATCCAACTTTAACGGTGCACAACTTTAAGGAAAACATCTGAATACCGTGACATAAAATTGTTAGAGAAAATTTTAAAACTCATGAAAATCTAAAATAAATGAGATTTTTCATTAGACTAAACAAGCCGAAGACGAACTTGAGCTTTGAGTTGAGGGAAACATATTCTCAAAGCTCAAGTCTTCAACCACTGTGCCACCTCTTGGGGACAATAATTTAATTAATTAAAACATTAATATTAACATAAAAATAAGTCATAAGTTGAGGATATATAGGAAAACATCTGAATACCGTGACATAAAATTGTTAGAGAAAATTTTAAAACTCATGAAAATCTAAAATAAATGAGATTTTTCATTAGACTAAACAAGCCGAAGACGAACTTGAGCTTTGAGTTGAGGGAAACATATTCTCAAAGCTCAAGTCTTCAACCACTGTGCCACCTCTTGGGGACAATAATTTAATTAATTAAAACATTAATATTAACATAAAAATAAGTCATAAGTTGAGGATATATAGGTAAAAAATTGCTCAAAAAAAAAAAAAAAAAAAAATATATATATATATATATATAGGTAAAAAATAAAATGTACATATTATTTGACAGAACTTTAACCCTTTTTTTTGTTAAACAGTAAACAATAAGATATCTTTTAGGCCAAAGATGTTTTGTTTGTTTTTTTTTTAAGTTTAGGGATATTTTTGAAGATTTTCAAAGTTTAATATATTTTTGAAACAAAATTTTAATGGTTTCGATCTAAATTTAGTGGTAAAGGCATTTTACCGAGGGTCAGTGACGCAGTTTGTTATCTTGTCTGGTGTTAATTCATTTCAACTCCACGGTCAAGAGTTCAACCCCAAAAATCGATATTTGGCTCTCATATTATTTGAGAGTAGGAATGGTAAAGACATTTTTGACAGGTTTATTAAAGTTGAGAGTTATTTTTGAATATTTTCAAAGTCTAAAAGGTGTTTGGATAATGTTTTAGATGATGAATTATTTTGAGCAGTTAGAAATTGAGATTTTTGTAAATGTTCGTTTGGATGCAGATTTTTATGGAGAAGTTGCAACCAAAAACTCGTTTGGATGTGATATTTTTTGTAGAGGAGGTAGTGACAATAACTTGTTTGGACGTAGATTTAAAATGTGGAGTTATTTTGAATAAATAGAAATGAGTGGTTAAAAAGAGTTATTTTGAGTAATTAGAAATGAGTAGTTAGAAATGAAAAGTTTTTTTGAGTAGTTAAAAAGACATTATTAGAAATGAGATGTTATTTTGAGTTACAATAACTTATTTATTTATTTTTTTAGTACAAATTGGGAGAAGAGAATAAACAAAGAATCAAACTCGTGACTATGATATAACTCGTTTAAAATTTCCTTAAACAAACACCCCTAGGTGTTGTTACATAAAACCTCATAGTTGATAGTTATTTGGATAATTTAAAAAGTCTCGTTTGATAATCATTTAGTTTTTGAAATTTAAGATTATTTATACTCAAATTTACATAAAACCTCATAGGTGAATGCTAATCAAATTTCAAAAACAAAAACAAGCTTTTGAAAGTTTTTTTTCTTTTTTTCAAATTGTTGTTTGGTTTCTATAAATATAAATAAGGGGCTTTTGCATCTATATTACAAAATGGTTAAAATATTATATGAATAGCACAATAATGAAAATATTTGCACATATAGCAAAAAATGTAAATTGATAGATTTCTATATTGATAGATTCTATCAATAGAGACTGATATAATTATTTACTAATAAATAAAGTAAATTGATAGACTTTCATTAAATTTTATCAATAAGGGTCGATAGAATCAATTACTAATAAAATGGATAGGCTTCCATCACTAGAGAATGATAGATTCTATCAAAGTTTTGATAAAAAAAAGGTAAATAGAGATTTTGTTTAAAAAATAGGTAGAATTTACTATAAAAAAATCATTTTTTAAAAGTTGATATAATTGTTAACTAGATAAAAAAGTTATTATAAATGCAAATTCCCTATAAATAAGTTATAATATCCAAATAAGAAAATTATATAATAAAATAATTGTGATAAACTTAAATTTAAAAAAACAAAAACTAAAAATAAAATAATTATAAAACTAGAGGTTTTATCCTTTTTATCTATTTTCTAAAAGCAAGAAGGAGGGATTATTTTTGAAAGAGAAGATCTGAAAGTTAAACAGAGGATCGTTCAGCCCCCCCACCCTGATCTTCCTCGTAATTTCGGACTTCGTTGCTCAGGTGACTGTCAGCTCTGAGACTGGGTTTCCCTGCAAATAGGAATTTCTGGGAGTTTTCCGCCATTGCAGGACCTTCTTCTCTGAATTGTCGACTTAAAGATTCTCAGTCCGACCGCGAAAGGCCCGATCTGGTTTAGGTATTTCTCTTCAATCCCCCAAAAGGGCCAAACTCTCCTGTGAAATCTATGAACGTTACAGAGCTCAATTTCTGTTAGTTGTCTCTCACATTGGGGGCTTTTTGTTAGAATCGATCCTTTCTCCATTTCCTCATATGGGTTTAACTCATTGGGGATTTTGAAGGCCAGGAGAATGGCGATTTAGTCTGCTAAAGTCTATTTGGAACCCTAGAAAGTGCTGTAATATGCAGGGTATATCTAGCTCCACGGCCCAGCCGGAGGCCATTCTCGAATGGCTTCAGAAGGAAATGGGGTACCGGCCTTTAGGTTCATATAGTACATCGAGCAAATCCCAGTTGCCATCGATCGATGCCTTTCGCAAGGTTTGTCGAGGAAATATGATACCCATTTGGAATTTCTTAACGACTCGTGTGAAATCAGAGAAGACGGTGGAGAATATTAGGAGGAACATAATGGTACATGGTGGAGTAGCTGAGAGCAGCAGCAGTGGAGGGTCATCTAACTCCGGGAAAGACGAAGGCGGTCGGGTTAAAGGGAGGAGGAAGGATAAAGCGGCTGCTGAGAGCTCAAGTGTGGTGGAGACTCGAGAGTTGGCATTGCAGGAGAGAGAATTGGCAGCCAAGGAGGTGGAGAGATTGAGGAATGCTGTTAAAAGGCAAAGGAAGGATTTGAAGGCCAGAATGTTGGAAGTATCTAGAGAAGAGGCTGAACGCAAAAGAATGCTAGATGAGCGAGCAAATTACAGGTTTAGTTATTGCTTTTCTTTCTTTCTGAGTTAGGAACCATGGGATATTTCTTAGTTCTTGTTTGTTGACTCATGTTGTTTCTGAGTTTCTGGCCATGTCCATTTTGAATTCCATGCAGTCCTATTGAAAACAACTTATGTTTCATTTCTTTACTTTTTTGTGTAGACTGTGGTTTAATGTACTAAGTTGATATATGATTTTCTATTGCATGAATTTGCACGAATGATTCCTTCTTTTCATCTCAAGTGATTACTGTTGTTAAGTAGTCTGGTGGCGTGGCCACAGTACTGTTTTTGTTTGACTTTTGTTGGCACATTGACCTTGTGGGTAGCTCTTTATGCCATCTTTTTGGATTGGCTTCATTATGTTGAATTGCCTAGTCTTTAGAAATTCATGAGCGAATTGGTCAGAGAGGATTTGTTCACGTCGTAGATGTAGAGGTCCTAGAAGGATTTATGAACTTTTTGGTCGATCATTTGCCTTGGCTTCATGAACAGTTTGGTTGGTTTAAAAACTCATTCTTGCAACAGAATATGTGGTGGTTATGTACAACTATAGGACTGTCCTTTTCACTACTCTCAGTCTTGTATTTCAACTCTTTTCTAAAAGATGACAGTGTTTTTTTTTGGAAACTGGAAAATTGGAGCTTCTATACTCGGGGAACCCTTGACTCGTCCTTAGTTTGTGGCATTGGAATACATCAATGGGTTTTCTATTAAGCGCTTTCTAGCCATCTTGAACCAAGAACATCTGAGAGAGCATACCTCGAAGTTCGTAACCTCAATCAACCTAGCTGTCTCTTGATGAAAAAGATGGCACATTATAAGAATGCTCATACATCATGTATGGGAAACTTTTTCAGTGTTTCCTTGAATGAATTTCACCCCCTTATCTTCTCATCTTTTCTTTGCGAGGACTTTTCTAGAAATAGTGCCCTATCACGATAGGGTTAAATAAAGGCTAACTGCCCCCTCACACTAGAGGAGACCAGGAGGGTAGTTTTTAGCTTAGAAAACATTTATATCCTTCGGTCCTCAAAGTTCCAAATTAACTTTCTTTCAAGAAAACTGGGGCTTGATCTAGGGCGATTTGGGTAATGGTTTCTACGACACATTATTATCTTTCCATGAACATGTTCATTATTTTTCTAATTACGAGAAGGAGAGTTGTAAGAGAGTGATAGAGTCTTGCTCTAACAAAGGTCCCTCCCTCAATGATTTTAGTCAAATGAATATTCAAGTTCTATTGATTAATGAGTAGCATTACACTTATATAGCCCTTTAAAAGCCAACCAAACTAACTACCCTAACTAACCTCCAGCAACTAAAGAACCGTATCACTACACGGCCGCAAAAAATCATCTTGTCCTCAAGATGTTTACAAACTAAATCCAAGAAAAAAAATACTAAATTGGAATACAAACTATTAAAATTGAATACAAAAGAAAAAAACAAACGAAAAATTTTCCGGTGGCCAGAGTTGGTGGCGGCGGCAACAGTTGGTGAGCGGAGACGGTCGTCAAAGGCAGCAGCCAAGAAACCCAACCAGTTGAGAGTGAGAGTTTTTTTTTTGTTGCTTTCATATAGGTCAAGAAGTGTTTTTGGCCCCTAATTAAAGTTGCAAATAATGCATTTGAAACCCATTTTAAGTGACCTAATTGAGCCCAAATTCTTAATTCAACCACTTTTTACAGAAATTTTGAATTGGGCTGAATCAAATTTAAATTGGACCCATTTTTATTCAACTTATGGAACAATTTTGGCCCATCAGGCCCAGCTTTGTAAGCCAACTTAAACCCAATCTTATCAGAAGACTCATTGAATCCAAACCGATGGACCGAACCAATTTGGAACTATTGAACCGGGCCAAAAATTGAACCAAACCTAAAACTTGAACCGGTCAACACCCATTCTTCCAAGAAACCCTCAATCAATTCTTGCTGTGAAAGCCCAAAATCCTCTGCTATTTTTAGGCGAATATCTGAACAAAATTGGCCAAGATTGAAATCCTACACGAAGAAATTCCTCGAAATTGGCCAAGATTGTCGTCCCCAAACAGCCACCGAGATTTGTTTGATACGGTTCTTTAGTTGTTGGAGGTTAGTTAGGGTAGTTAGTTTGGTTGGCTCTTAAAGGGCTATATAAGTGTAATGCTACCCATTAATCAATAGAACTTGAATATTCATTTGACTAAAGTCATTGAGGGAGGGACCTTTGTTAGAGCAAGACTCTATCATTTGGTATCAGAGCATTCGATCTATGGATATCGAAGGGATTATCAACCAGATGCGTAAGGAGGGCGTTTTTGATGCAATAGCAAGAAAAGTGGCAGATAATGTAGTGAAATCAATAGATTCAAGAATTTGTTCTCCGCTCCAAACTCGCCAAGAGAAGTGGGCAAGAATGAGAATGGAATGGGAAGAACATTTTGCCGAAATCAAAAGAGAAAAAAGCATTACATTGCAAAATTTGAGAGAGACAAAGAAGAGAAGAAATCAATCCAAGAAACCACTTTGTTGGAGGAAAAAGATCAAGAAATATTGGCTAACTTCAACAAAGAAAAGGAGTTTGAGTTTGAAGAAACTATTCTTGGGGATCTTGAAAACGAGAATCAAACAAAGAAGAAGGTGATTACAGATGAACTTAGGAAAGAAAATAATCTTCTTATTCCAGTGAAGAAGGATTTAAACTACAAGTTAATCGGAAGGCAGAGGCAGAAGTTCAATCCATTTGTAATTACCAAATCCTTACCAGAAGCCTTGCCACGTAAAGATAAAAACAATGTTAGGCCCTTCTTGGCTGAGTTTGAAATTGAGAAAATTGAGGAACCGAGAAATTCGACCATCATCATCTCTACAATATTTCAGATGATACAACGCAAGGAGAGAACCAAATTACTGGTGAAAATCTGGTCAAAATTGAGATACAATCAACGACCTACCAAGAAAATGAATTTGGATCCAAGAGAGAGAAGGCTAACAAAGAAAAAAGGCGTAGTCCATTGTCGACATTTTCGTTGCTCCGAACGGTGGCTGATAAGTTGGTTGCAGAGAAGTAAGGTTAAGAACCGTATCAGAGAGTGTATGACTTCAGACCTATTAGTCATCGGTGGATATAAGGTTATTGCTAAGGTTCTAGCAAAAAGATATATTAAAGCACTATTTCAGAGTATTAAGGAGCCTTTACTTCAGAGAGAAATTCTAGACGATACTTTTTTAATTCAACAACATTTGGGGTGGTGATGATTTGAACCTGTGACCTCTTGGTCACAAGTCCATTCCATACTATATATATGAGCTAGGCTCTTGTTGGCAATCCTAGATGATATTCTTAATGCAATGAGGCAAACAAAAATTAAACTTTGCTAGTTGGGAGGTTTTATGATTAAGATTAATTTTAGAAGGCATGTTCATGTGGATTAGAGGTTCTTGGATAAAGTTGTGGGTGTTAGGTTTAAATGAACAGGTCATGGCTAAAGTTTGGGCATTCCTTTCTGTGGATCTCTAAACAATTTGAGCAACTATCTTTTCTCTTTGATTCTTTTGGACTTGAATATTTCAGTAATTTCTTAATTCCTGTCAGGAGCTTTCTATTTTGTATCATTCCTTTTTCTTAACACATCGATTTTCTTCCATAAAAAGTAGATTATTTGGGTGTATTAAGTCTGTTTTGCGGCATTAGAAATTTAATTAGGTGTAGCAGACGGTGAAATCAAAGCCAACCTGCTTTGAAAAATTGTCACAAATTTTGTAGTCTCATCTTCATTATATGCATTCAATGTCCAGACCTCAGAGTTTTCCCGGAGAGAAAGAATAGTTAGATGAGATGGTGTCATAAACTATCGTAAAAATTTAGATGGCATTGACAAAATACCCGATTTTCAAAATTCTGACAAATTTGTTTTTGTTTTTGTTTTGGGAATTGTGATTCATTGATTTAACCTATTGATTGTGCAGGCATAAACAGGTGATGTTGGAAGCTTATGACCAACAGTGTGATGAAGCAGAAAAAATATTTGAAGAATACCATAAACGTTTACGGTTTTATGTGAATCAAGCAAGAGAGGCTCAAAGGTTAAGTGTGGACTCTTCCACTGAAGTGATTAATAACTTTAGTGCAAATATTGAGAGGGAAGCTGTTTATTCAACTGTGAAAGGTAGCAAGTCAGCAGATGACGTGATTCTTATTGAGACTACTCGAGAAAGAAATATCAGAAAGGCTTGTGAATCTCTTACAACCCTCATGATTGAAAAAATACGATTTTCTTTTCCTGCTTATGAGGGCAATGATATTCATTTCAACTCACAATTAGAAGCAGCAAAACTAGGTATTGATTTTGACGGGGAAATACCTGATGAGATTAGAACTGTTATTGTCAGTTGCCTGAAGCATCCTCCCCAACTGCTTCAGGCAATTACATCATACACATTACGGCTTAAAAATCTAGTTTCTAAAGAGGTAGAGAAATTTGATGTTCGAGCTGATGCAGAAACCTTGAGGTAAATATTTTCTTGTTGGATCAATCTTCTTTATTTTAGTTTGAGTTGTGGCAGGTTAGTCATTTTTGCACTCTACAGTCGAAGAACCCTTCCTTCTTTTTTTGAAAAAAAGGGAGGTTTGGATTCACAATTCTTCCTGGAAGAGTAGTCAGAGTAACTATTGAGTGAATGGCCTGTCTAATTTCAAATTTACTTGAAATGACTATGATAACTTTTTTTGGATTGGATTAGGCTCTTCGGTTTTTTTTGGGATAAGAAACAATGTCATTGATTAGTGAAATTACAATGAGAAAGAAGAGTCTCCTATAGAGATAGAGTTATGAAAGACCACTCCAAAAAAATTGGAGGGTATCAAAATTATAGCGAGTGAACAAGGGGGAAAGTTTGCACCAACTCAAGACCAAAATAAGTAAATTCTCATAAAAAAGACAATAAGATGATTCCTTATCCTTGAGGACTCTTATGTTCCTTTCAATCCATATGCTCCAACAAAAAGCCCGAATGAAGTTCTCCCATAGCAATTTATTTTCCTTGGTGTATATAGATGGTCCTTGTGAGACTAATGGATAGATCGTCCTGGATGCTGTATGGCATAAGCAGTGTTTTAAAAAGCGCAAGGCGCACTAAGGCGCAATGGCCCTTTGGAGCCTGAGGTGCAAGACGCACCAAAAGGCGTGGGTTTTTTTTTACTTAAGGCACACTATATAAAAAAACACAAAAAATTTATATATATATGTGTGTGTATACACAATAAAAACACTTTTCATGGACATAAATGAAGTTTTAACCAAGAATAATATATAAAACATACATAATATTCAACTATCAATCTTCACGCGTTTCGAATGACCTAGTACGGGGATCAAAAACACAAAAAGCGCAAAAAAAAAAAAAAATCCTACATGGCGCGTGCCTTTTGGCGCCCAGGACTTCACGTAAGGCGTCGTAGGGCGCGTGCCTTATTACACACGCCTCACCTGGGACAAGCAAGGCGCTAGAGGTGGGACTTGAGTCCAGGCGGGCCTAGGCGCTCGCCTAAGTGCGCCTTTTAAAACACTGGGCATAAGGCATTTCCATCTTAAGGACCTGTCGACGAAGCTCCAGAATCTGTTGGCAAATGGGCAGTGAAGCATGAGGTGTGAGGGGTCTTCTGAGTTACATTTGCAAAGAGTGCACCAGTTTGGAGACATAGCAACGTAGGCCATTCTTCTCTGCATCTTTCCTTGAGTGTTGACAGCTCCATGAACCACTTCCCATAAGAAGGACTTTGTCTTATTGAGAATTTTATCCATCCAAGTGACATTGAAGAGGAAAGGGGAGTCACTCAACCTAGGGGATGCAAGTTTCTGTAATAGGGATTTTACAGTGAAGGACACATGAGGCCTTAAGGTTCTAAACTATCTTATCTTCTTCAGTGTTGAGGATGATGAAACTCTGTTCATGAGAAAGCATACTTAATTTAGCAATTTCTTCTTCTTTCAAGTGCCTTATTAGATTCAAATTCCAGAATTGTCTAGAAACATCCCAAACTTCTCTGACTCACTTATTTTTTGTTATTGAGACCATATATCTGGGGATAGCACTTGAAGAGGGGTTCGTGATTAAGCCATGGGTCCTTCCAGAAGGATGTATTGGACCCATTGTTCACAAAAAATCTTGAGTTCTAAAACGTGGGCAGAATGTTTCATAATAGCTTTCCATGGTTCTTTCTTTCTGGATGTTTCATAATAGCTTTCCATGGTTCTTTCTTTCTGGCATTGTTTATATGCCCCACCTTTGTGTGTATTGGGAGGTGTACCATATTTGGTTTTCCTAACTTTCCTCCATAGAGTGTTCATGTCAGTGCAATATCTCCAGATCCATTTTGCTAGGAGAGTCGAGTTCTTGTGTTATAGGCTCTTTGGGTTTATTTTATATTTTTTTATGTATAAAGAACCAAACTTTCATCCAGAAGAAATAAAAGTGTTGAAACATATTAAATCATCAATCAACTCAAAAGAGCTGATGAGTTGGAGTAAATTTAATTATATCAACCAACAAAAAGATTATAAAGACATCTAAAAAACATCAAGTCTACAAAAGGAATCCAACTAATTAAAGCAGTTCGAAATCACCTCAGTAGGGTCAGGACTCGAACATCCCTTTTGTTTATTCTCTGCATTGGGGGTCATTTTTGTAGGGTGCCTCCCTTTTTTTTTTGTGGGGTCATTTTTTTGTATGCTCTTATATTCTTTCATGTTACTCAATGAACTTATATACGCATGATTTATTATCCAAAAAAAAGAAATTAAAACTTTTAATACTACACGTTTATATGCAAATAAAAAATTATAGGGATGAAAGGTATAGGTTAGTCTAAACCATAATATTTAAGCATGTGCTACTGTGACATTATGTATGATGTACATGTTCCTTTATACTGTTGAATTAATGTTTCTGTTTGATTAATTTGATTAGATACAAGTATGAGAACAATAGAGTTACGGATGTCTCATCCTCCGATGTCAACTCACCACTGCACTATGGATTGTATGGTAATGGAAATATAGGAGTTGACGTACCATCTAAAGGAACTCAGAATCAACTTCTTGAAAGACAGGTCCTATTCTTTATCAGTTAGAGCTTCCGTACTACACAAGTGTATTTTATAGAACTATCTGGATCACGTTTATTCATCAATTTTTTTGCTTACTTTGATTTGGACCTTGGTTTATTCTTATTGAATTTGATTTTGCGTGCTTGATGTTAGAGTTTGTCTTTCACCTATACGTCTGAAGTTTATTGATATCTGCAAACAAATTTTCCATAGAAAGCACACGTACAGCAATTTTTGGCCACTGAAGATGCACTGAACAAAGCTGCAGAAGCTAGGGATATGTGTCAAAAGCTTTTAAGTCGGCTACATGGTAGTGCTGATGTAATTTCTTCTCAATCCCTTAGTGTTGGAGGGACATCACAAAATGTTGGAGGTCTTAGAGAATTTGAGGTAATTTTACTCTCTGCTGGAAATAATTCAGAAAATGTCTTCTGTGTACCACAAATAAAAGTTTGACTGTAATACTTTCTAGCTATTACATGGCCTGCCAACAGAAGTTCTGGTTCCTTACATAGTTACATTTTTCTACTTTGAATTAATTTTTTGTCAATGTTTATTTCTTAAAACTGTATAAACCTTGAAATTCTTGTTCTTTAAGAAAGAAAGTAACAATTCTTCTCAAGGCTGGTTTTTCTTGTTGCAGTTGGAAGTTTGGGCTAAAGAGAGAGAACTTGCTGGCTTGCGGGCTAGCTTGAATACACTTATGTCAGAAGTACAACGCTTGAATAAGTTATGTGCAGAAAGGAAAGAAGCTGAAGATTCTTTGAGAAAAAAGTGGAAGAAGATAGAGGAGTTTGATGCACGCAGATCTGAACTTGAAACCATATATACTGCTCTTCTTAAGGCTAATACAGTAAGGATCCTTAAATTCGTTGTAAAATTGCATGCGCCTAACAATTTTTTATTGTTAAGGAAAATACCTTTTTTATAATTGAAAACCACAAGTCTTGGAACTTGGAAGCTATTAGGCAACATTTTGGCGGTTTTATCTGTTTCTCAACAACTATTTTCAGTTCTGGATCCAAAGGCCCCTTTGGTACATTTGAAGCAGTTAACTCAGTCTGTCCTGATCCTTTAAAGGAAGCTAATACCATTGTTGCTGAAGTGAATAATTATACTGATTCATTTGAGGTTCTTTGTTATGTTGATATTTTGGGTACTATTCGCAACCAAAGCCAAGATTTATAAAGGATTTCTCTCTTCATTATAATCAGAGAAAAAGTACTTCCTCTTTCTTTGAACATTCTTAGACAAATTCTAATGCATTGGAGATATCTTGTTGTCCTCTTTTGATCCATCGTAGTGTCCCCCACTAAAAGATCTTTACTCTTGTGTTTTTTAGTTTATTCAGTTTACTCTTTCTGGTTCGAACATACAATTCACGAAAGGTGTTTTCTGACACTCAACTCCTAGGAAGAATCTTTGTGTTACTGACTCCGATGACTATTTAGTTGTTGGTTTGAGTAGTGAGGAATGTGCTTTTCCTTTGGAGTTGGAGCAGCATGATGAGTTTTTCTTTTGTAGAATCTTTCAAAAATCTATTTTCAACTGAGATTCTTAGCATGTTATCTTTGTGTCTGGGGAAGCCGTTTCTTCTAAGGAGTCTTCTGAAATTCTAGCAGAATTCTCCTCTCTTATTAAGACCTGTTGGTTGCTGTTGTGGGAAATTCCTTGTCACTCGCAAACCATTAAAGCTTTTTAGAGTTCTTCTGATCTGAACACTATTGCAACTTTCTTCTTTGTGATTTCTTCTAATTTGTCAGATGGGCTTTGTCTTTTGTTAGT
The DNA here is from genome assembly GCA_036507275.1 of Sicyos edulis. NCBI lineage: Eukaryota > Viridiplantae > Streptophyta > Magnoliopsida > Cucurbitales > Cucurbitaceae > Sicyos > Sicyos edulis. The sequence goes on from CM071851.1 coordinate 10,489,600, forward strand.
CTTCTTGGTTTGGTTTCTGGTTTTCAAAGACTGGTGGTTACCAACTTTTAAGTATTTCAGTTTTTGTAGCTAATAGTCTCTCTGATGGAGTTCTCCTTCATAACCTCATGCTGGATTCTATCTTTTAGTTTTTTTATTTTCGCGGTTTCTTCGTGGGTTGTTCTTGTTTTCTGAGTTAGCTTTATTTGTTGTTGTCTTTGAGGTTGGCTTGCTCTTTATTTCAATCCCTCATGTAGGTTATTTTCTTTGAACATTAGTCTATTTCCATTTTTTCATTGAAAAGTTGTTTCTTGTTCGATTTTCTTTTGAGAAAGGAAACCTGAAAATCTCACTAAGGTTGAGTATATAATAAAAGGAGTTTAGGTTCCATTTGATAGCCACTTGATTTTAGTTTTTTTAAAATTTTGACATATTTCTGCGACCAAGGAGTGTTGTAGAATATAAATGTGTATTATTTACATTTGTCCTTTTTGGTAATTGTATATCTTAAGTTAGGGTTTCCTTGTATCTTTAGGCTTACTTTTATTCCTATCTATGTGTGTTAAGTCTTATGAATAAAATATGATGACTATTTTGTCTCATTAAAAGTTTACAATTTGGAGCGTGTAACTCGTTTTATTTCATTTCTCAATGAAATTATATTCATTCTCTAAAAAAACCAAATGGCCTTAATTTTCTACTTTTTATGTACATTCTCCATTACCGTCTCTCACCCCGGTCGATTCCTCCATCTTGTAGGATGCTGCTATATTTTGGAATCAGCAACCTTTAGCTGCAAGAGAGTTTGCTTCAAACACCATCATCCCTGCATGTATCATTGTTTCAGATATTTCAAATAGTGCAAGAGAGCTTATTGAAAACGAGGTTTCAGCCTTTTATCGAAGTCCTGATAATACCCTTTTCATGCTCCCATCAACTCCACAGGTTCATTGGCTAATTTAACTAACTTTATGATACACTCAGTTTTTTTATATCAAAGTAATATGCAGATTCTATTCATGAAATTTTATCATGCATCGACCTCTTTGATTATGTCGTATCAGGCACTGCTGGAATCCATGGGCGTAAATGTATCTTTAGGACCTGATGCCGTTGCCGCTGCAGAGAAGAATGCTGCCATATTGACTGCAAAAGCTGGTGCTAGAGATCCATCAGCGATACCTTCTATATGTCGTGTTTCTACTTGCCTTCAATATCCAGCTGGTGAGTGTCTATTTTAAGAAATAGAGTATTATAATCTAGTTTTAACACGAAAGGGCTACTTTCCTCTTGCAATATTTGTAAGTGTTGTCAAATGAATTTAGATTGTGTTTCTAATGATGCCTGCTAGTGTATGACCTTAATCCGTGCATATTGAATTGGCATTTACTTGGAGAACAGATAAAGGGAACATCACGTCCCAAAATGTATTGGGATGCCTGAGCTTTGTCACTATCATGCTTGGTTATCATTAAAGATGATGTTACTTTACATTTTTTCGTGACGTTCCCTTTTATCTGTTCTCCAAGCTTTCACTGGGAATAAATGGAAGTAAATACAAGAACAACAAAGAGCATACAAAAAATAGGAAAGCGTACTAGGGGCATACAAGAACAGAATTTACTTTATAGGATATGCTTTCTAACTGCTTGGATGGTGTGATGCATTTGGTGTATCATACATATTTTCTTTGCTCGAACTGAACTATTTGTAATTAGGTTTGGAGGGCATGGATTCTAGTTTAGCATCGGTTTTGGAGTCTCTGGAATTCTGCTTGAAACTTCGAGGTTCTGAGGCCAGTGTGTTGGAGGAGTTGGCTAAAGCAATCAACTTGGTCCATATAAGGCAGGATCTAGTTGAAAGTGGCCACACACTGCTAAAACACGCTCATCGAGCTCAGACAGATTATGAAAGGTAACTAAAATAAGCTTCCTATTTGGGAAGATTGACATAATAGTAAGGGTGTAAGGGTGTGCTCCTCTCAAGGTCCCAAGTTCTAGTTGGCCGTGGACATTAATTTTCCAGGCGACTTCCAATTTTACTTTCGGTCCTACGATTATCTTGATGCTACAGTTTAGGGACGGACCGATGGTGCTTCCAGGTTTAGAGAAACAAAGCTCCAAGTTCCTGGTCATCAGAAAAAAAAAAAAATGAATACAAGATTCCATCAAATAAAATCAAGTTTCAATAAATTTGAAATCTAAGTTGAACATGAACTCAAGTGGAACTATGACATGACCTTACTTGAACATGATCTTTGTTGATAGGCTGTACACCTGTCTTTGAGTTCTAAAATGAACTCAAGTGCAATTCACGATTAATTAAGCAAGTCAAGCTTTCATTTGAGTTCTAAAATGAAGTCAAGTGAAATTCACGATTAATTTTTTGAAACAAGGGTAATCACGCCCGTCCCTAGGTCAGGCACCGGAAATACCGAATGAGCAATGTCAACAATTCACGATTAATTAAGACAAGTCAAGCTTTCATTTTGAAGCCGTTCTTGGATATCATGGTAGAATATTCATATCATTTATTTAACCAAAATGGGGAAATTCTCTGTAATACTGCTTGATTCCAAAGCCATTAAATAATGATCAAAAGGTGATGCTAGACAGTCTCCTCTCCAAGATCATCGATTCTGAAAGCAGCCAAACCATTCCATTAAAACTAAAATTTATCCAGCAAGGATTGATTGGGAATATCACGCATGCTTGAGAACGCTGTACACTTCATTAGCTAGAGGAATTTAATGGGCACACAAATTTAGCAATAAAGCAATTAAATAAACATCATGCCATGAGTACTTCCTACACGATGAACCCCTCACAATATTAAAATCAACTTCTACATCAAGAACTTTTGCGATAAATTAAAATTTGACATTGTAGTCGCCATCAACTCATTTAACTTTCCTATAGTTTAACAATTTTTTCATTACCTTGGATTATTTAGTTTGCCTCACAATATTAAATATTTAGTTTGCTATCTTTTATATCAGGACGACAAAATATTGCCTAAATTTGGCCACGGAGCAAGAGAAATCTGTCACAGAGAAGTGGCTGCCTGAACTAAGAACTGCAATCATGAGCGCTCAGAAGAGCTTGGAAGATTGTAAATATGTCAGGGGATTGGTAAGTGACTCGAATGGTTACTATTATTATTTTTTTATATCCGTGAGTTTTTTTATATCCGTGAGTTTAGGCCAACTTACAGACACTTCGACTATTATCATGGTCACGAAACATACTGCTTAACTCTATAATATTTGGATGCGAAGGAAACTTATATGAAATTAATTCTTAAATTGGTAGCCATCATGGATTGAATTCATCCCTTCTTATTTACTTAAGGCCCTCTTGATCACTCTAGGCCATTTCATGATGGTTGATTCAAATGGTTATTTAAATCTGCACTTTTACGATTACTTGTCCCTACTGGTTTGTGCAGTATAATCTTCCTCTTATTCTCTACTTCCAGCTTGAATTGCCTAACTTTCACTATATACTATGTTCTCATAGTAGTTTTGAGTTAGTTTCATCAACTTGGCCCTTTGTGCATCTATTTATCTGTTTGGAATTGCTTTGAAGCAACTTGCTACAAAATCACTTAGCCTTACCCTTACGTAAGTTATTGTACCTGAACTATGTGACCTGTATTCATGAGTCTACTCGGTATTTGCTTCCACTGCATGTTAGTTGATTAGTTTTACTAACAATCCTGAAGATGGAATCTTAGCAAAAAGAAAAGCAAGCCTGCCAAATGATTTTCTGTTTTAATAATTGACTAGTATAGTAGTTTTCCAAGCCTAAAATTTACCAGCTGTATGTCTGTGATTAGAATGGACATTGTACAGTAGGAGTCCATTTTTGCTGTCGACTTTATTTATTCATTATTATAAAAACATTTTAATATTTTCTTATTTTTAAATCTTGAAACATGACGTGGGGCTGCAGCTTGATCAGTGGTGGGAACAACCAGCATCAACTGTTGTTGATTGGGTCACTGTTGATGGGCAAAATGTTGCTGCTTGGCATAATCATGTTAAACAACTTCTTGCCTTTTATGACAAGGAGCTCTTGTAGTAGAAAAAGCGTCAAATTCTCAGTTCAGTTGAGAAGCTGAATTGGTAAGATTGCCCTATTTGCTTGTATTTCTTTGTACCACTCGTGTTGAGATTCATAGCCACGTAAACTGCAAGCGGGGCGTCGGGGAACGGCAGAGAGAAATCTTGTGTGATTTTAGTCTAGGGTAAGGCAGATGGCACAAGGGTGAAGAATGCAACGGCCCCATACCTCTGTGTTTCACGGTTGATGTACAGCTAAAAGTCCTTCCTTCCCTTATAGAATCTGTATGTCTTGTTTCTTCCGATATTATGTCTCACGAGTCACTTGCAGGCGGCGTATGGCTTGAATTTTCGCTGTTTGTGTTGTTTTCCCAGGCTGCTTCAGTCCCTTATTCTGTATCTAAGGTAGAGTGATCTTTCACCGTAGCTATTGTGGTTGTAATTCTACTCATTGTGTGTGATTAATGGTCATATTTTAGAGCTGGTTGGAGGTAGAAAGTAGAAACCTTAATCTAAGGGGCCTTTCATTCAAGTTTTTAACAGGTTTTAGTTTTGGAGTTTCTCCACTGTGTATCACTGACATCAAATACAAACTCTTGCAAAACACCCCTTTACCAAAGAGATCTGATTACTTGTGCAATTCTGTTGTGTTTGGGATGTTGCCATATCATGATGCATGTAAGCAACTTTGCATTATGGGTACCTTGAGTGATAGATGCTTGGTAACAATAGTTCTTAGAAGCATAGCCCATGATGAGTTTGGCACTGAATTGCTTCTCATTTATAAGAGGCATGGTCTTGCTATTTGCAATACATGAACAATTCAAATCTTTAAAAAAACTGTCTTTTTTTAGTCGAATGGAATACTATTTATTTAATTTTGGAAATGGGGCTTTTGCATGTATATCATAAAATGACGAAAATATTCCATAAATAGCACAATAATGAAAATATTTATACATATAGTAGAAAATGTAAATTGATTGACTTCTATATTGATAGATTCTATCAGTAGAGGCTGATAGAATCAATTACTAATAAATAAAGTAAATTGATAGACTTTCATTAGATTTTATCAATAAGGGCTGATAGAATCAATCACCGATAAAATTGATAGACTTCCATCACTAGATATTGATAGATTCTATCAAAGTCTTCAATAAAAAAAAGGGTAAATAGAGTTTTTTTAAAAAATAGGCAGAATTTGTTATAAACGAATTATTATTTTTAAAAAGTTGTTATAATTGTAAATTACGGTAAAAAAGTTGCTATACAGTGCAAATTCTTTTTGGAAAATGGTACAAATTAATTTAGTTGGTAACAATTATATTTCTAAATTATAATTTGAATGATCATCTCATTAATTTATGTGAGATGCGAAAATGACAAAATTAACAGTTAGAAAGTATAAAAGAATTCTCTTTTTCATTTTCTTTGAAGGTGATTGGATTTAGAGATTGGGAGAGAAGAGGAGAGAAAGACATCTCAACCTTTGTTTTTTTTTAACATCATAACCTCTCTCAATTCTTCTTCAACTTCTCTTCACATCTCATCATATAAATTTAATTTTATCAAACTTCAAATCTCATTACAATAAAGAATTAATATAAAATAAAAATCTTCTCTCTTAAATATTAATCCCGAGAAATAATTTATAACATTTCATATCCAAAATACAAATCTCAAAAAAGTTTTTTTAATATCTTCTCTCCAAAATATCAGTTCTCAAACAAATACTATATCATTCTAAATCACTTCACGTTCTCTCTACTCTCGCTTTCACTTCTAGTTTCTCTTTCACTTCCTCTCCTCTCGTTACTCCAAAATCCAATCATGTCTTTTTCAACCTTCATTTTTTCTCAACCTAGGTTAAATTTAAATTTCGTATTGCTTTAAGTTAGTTTTCGAAGTTCGCACGATTCTACCATTATCATCCAAGTCTTAAATTATTGCTATAAACTTCCACATGATTTTAAAACTTAATTTTGTTTTCAACTATTACAAAATTGGATTAATTGTTAGATCTATTGTCTACTTTAGATATAAATTTGTGTGTTTTTTTCTTTTACTCAAAATGTCTCTCTTGTTGTACTAGATCATTTTTTTGTCCTGGTACAATCCACAATGACAAGAAAAGTTACCACAAAGATCAAGGTAGGTGATAACTCTCAAGAATTGAGGGTTAAAGTAGCTTAAAAGAATATATTTTTATAAGAATTTGCTAATATTTAATTAATTTAATATTGAATTTCGCTCCATCATACCTAAATGTCGCTTAAACAAAACATCCTTTAGTTTTCTGATTATGATACATTTTATGGGTTCGCTGTAGCGAAATGTGCTTGAATGTGTGCGAAGTTATATGTTTTTAAAAAAATTGATATTTTCTAGTTTGTCTGCATCATTCATGATGAAGCGAAGCGAAATTCACACAAGAAGAAGTTCGCTAAAACGAACAATCAGCCAACCAAACATGCCTTGAAGATTCCCAACACGCAGCAGAGCTTGAAGTATTGTCAAAGCTTCGCCACAGCGAAGGTATCCTGCGAAAGAACTCGCTCGTGAACATAGCGAAGCCAAGATGCTCTGACAACCGATAATGTGGATCGTGGAGTAGAAATGTCAGATAAAACAGTCATTCGTCTGAAAAGCAATCGAAGAACAATCCAAAATTTTCAGGATCGTGAAGCAGGCTTTGTCGCTTGGCGTTGGAGTATAAATAGATGCATTCTGCTTCAGAAGAGGAATCGACCAGTTTTAGGTCACCCATTGTCGCTTGGCTTTGTCGCTTGGCGTGAGTTGGCCATTTTAGGTAGCCCATTGGGGCGTCCATCCTTCAGAGCATTCCGAGCAATTTCCGATCACCATTTCCTTAGTTCCTAGCTTAGCTTAGTCGTAGTTTAGTTGTTTTGATTTCATTTACTTCTGTCTTAGTGTTGTTTTAACGAACCTTGTTGTTTGTTGTTTTTAATGAAGATAACTTGTTGCTTCTACTTTATTTCGCTTTTATTTATCGTTATGAGTAGCTAAATTCATCATTGGAAGGAAATAGACAAATAGGAGTAGTTCGCCTAAGCAAAGCTTTAGCGAGATGATAAATCATTATGCATGTTGTGTTAATTCAAAATACATTCCATTTGATCCACTGTGTGTATTGTCTTTATTTCGCTTCGAGAGAATAGAAATAGAGCGATCTTGCATGTATAACATTAGGTTCGCTAAGTTTGCTTAGAGATGAGTTTACTTGCATCTAAATTGAACACTTAGAGATAAGGTTCACCTAATGCTATGTTGCTTTGCTTTAGCGGTGTTTGAGTTCGAGAGAACCAAACCAGGAGCTCGAGAGAGCCAGCCTCTAAGACTCGAGAGAGTAAAAGAGAAAGCTATCAGTTGTTTCTTCTTAGCTTTAAATAGTTTCGCCTAAGCGAAGCTCTCCGAAAATGTCTTATTCCCTTCCGGTGTATTTTGTCAGTTCGATTTATCTTACATTTACTTAGCTTAGATTAATTTCGCCACAACAATTTCCCCCGTTACCCTGACTCTCGATTTCTCTTAAGCATGACACTAATAACTATTCCATGTGGAGATGACCTTTACTTACTTTAAAACTTGCTGCAACAAAGACTGTGCATACTTGCACAACCTTTGGGGATCACACACACACATTTCGCTTAATCAGAAGTAGAGACTTCGCTCTGGCGAAGTCTTGAACAAGCCACGTCATCATTCTCCAATTATTAATTTCATTAAATTGTGTGTTTGCATTTCTTTCCAACAGTAGGGTTATACTTCATAGATTTTTATCATGGTATCATCACAAACATTTATTATTAAGGCAGGATTTTTGGAATCAACTATTTTCGAGAGTAGTCTTTTGTTTTTGAGTTCAATGGAAATGAGAGATTTCGAACTTATAATCTCTTGGTTATTAGGTCGTACAAGATGTTACTAAAACTCTGCTATTTTTGTTTATTTAGAATAGTGCCAAATTTGATGAAGGAGAGTGAGAGTGAGAGTGAGAGAGGGAGAAACGAAGTTTAAGGAAGAACACAAAGGAAGGAAAATGAGAAAATTATTTTTTCTTTCTTAGAAAAAATTAAAAATAATTTTGTCCTTTTCCTCCCTCACTTAAATATAACATACCGGCTGATTTTTGACACTTATCAAACTTGAGAATTTAATTAATTAAATAAGTTCAAAAGTGAAATATTTATAAACATTACACTTTAGAGGTAGTTTGTTCAAATTAATTTTGGTTTGAAAAGATTTGAATCTTTAACTCTTTAGTATTGATGTATATATTTAAATTCTTAGGAAGAGTTGCACATATGAATTTAATTATCTGAAATTAATGTTAAGTGGTTCTCAATTGTTTGGTCATTAGCTTGCCAAAAACCTTGAAGGCTCCATTTCAAAAAAAAAAAAAAAAAAAAAGAGGGAAAAAAAAAAACCTTGAGGCTACCATTGAAATGTTGTAATTAGAAAATAGTAGCATAGATGAACCAAAGTTTTGGATGGAAATGATATTTAACCCGTTTTTGTAAAATAAGGTTTTATAACATTTACTCGACAAATTGCTCTTTAGCATAAAACTAAAGAAATTTCTCTGCTTACAAAAAAAAAAAAAAAAACTGTCCTCTTTCCATTTTTTTTATAATTATTATTGTTGATGCCGAATTTTGGTTCTCCGTATCAACGGTGAATTTGTTTAGGGACGGGGACGTTGTGCCTGCAAAACGGAAGAATAAACTGGGCACTAGTGTGGTACAGGCCACGTAGACTATGATGCCTAAGTTAGTACGGTATATGTCGGGTTCAAAGCTCGAGATCGAAGGTTCCTTACCTTTGACATCGTGCCAGGGGCTTTTGTAGGGGTTGACGTAACTACCTTACTCGATATCTTCTCCACGTCTAGAAGATCGTGTGGTGGGTGCCCAATCATCCTGTTCGTGAAGCGAGTCCTCATAATGCGTAACCGAACTACGTGGACCAAGTAAAGCGCATTACAAACCGAATGGAGCTTAAGACAAACTGACAAATGTTAGTCCCACACTTGCACACGTGCACCACCTGGGGTCGAACACGTGTCTGACCTTGGATGGAGAGGGTCGGACACATGTTCGACCCTTGCATGGGGGGGTCGAACACGTGTCCGACCCTTGCATGTGGGGGTCAGACACGTGTCTGACCCTCCTGGATTCAGTCCCGTGCCTCGTTCCGTACCCTTTCGTGGTTATCTAGGTCTTAGTGTGCCACCTTTTTGGGCCCTCCTAGGCTCATCCAGACCTTTCCTGGTCTTTTCCTACAACAGGTCTGGGATTAAGCGAAAATCTACCTACAACAGTTGCTCCCACTCTTGTCTATTTTTAAAGCATTTATTTGAAATGACAAGAGTAGGTGTTGGTTCGTGTTATGTAGCTTTTGCAAGGGTGAGCTAACTAGATGCTCATGAGGGTCACTTCGAGGTCCTATCATGTTGAGGTACCGTCACTTTGACGTAGGGTCACTTTAAGGTCTCGTCATGTTGAGGTGCCATCACTTTGACGTAGGTCCTCTTGAGGTCCCATCGTCATTTTATCACCTTGAGGTCCAGTCATGTTGAGGTACCTTCATATTAACGTAGGGTCACCGTGAGGTCCGATCGTCATTTTGACGTAAGGACACTTTGAGGTCGCGTCATGTTGAGGTACTGTCACTTTGTCGTAGGGTCAACTTGAGGTTCCGTCATGTTGAGGTACCGTCACTTTGACGTAGGTCCCCTTGAGGTCCCGTCGTCATTTTGATGTAGGGTCACTTTGAGGTCCAGTCATGTTGAGGTACCGTCATATTGACGTAGGGTCACCTTGAGGTCCCGTCATGTTGAGGTACTGTCATTTAGACATAGGGTCCTCTTTTTGGCCTAGGGTTCCCCATTTTGGCCTAGGGTCCCTCATTTTGGCATAAGGTCCCCCATTTTACCGCAGGGTCCCTTTTTTACATAGGATCTTCTTTTTTTGCCTAGGGTCCCTCCTAGGGTGCCCCATTTTCACATAGGGCCTCTTTTTGGCCTAGGGTCCCCCATTTTGGCATAAGGTTCTCTTTTTGGCTTAGGGTCCCCCATTTTCGCATAAGGTTCCCCATTTTGGCTAGGGTTTTCAATTTGGCATAGGGTCCCCCATTTTAACATAGGGTCCCCCTTTTTGACATGGATCAATGGTTTAACCACATGTTGCCCCTTATTCAAGTACTACTTTGGATGCACATAGGAAGAGTATGCTTGAATTGTCTTTATTAACTGATGCACTTATTACATTAGTCTGGAATCAGTAAAAATCGAAATGAACTCAACATCCTAGTTGCAAAATAAAACAAATTGTGACTGGGGTTGCATAAGTTTTACTGATAGTATCGTTTTAGGTGCTCGACATGCCATGGGTGTTGGAGCTTTGCACCATCGAGTGTCTCTAAGTGATAGGTCTCGCGGCATATGACTCGAGTTACCATGTAAGACCCCTCCCAATTTGGTCATAACGAACCATTACTGGTGTTCTAGAGGAACACAATAAGGTTCACCTAATGCTCGGGGCTTAAGCTGGTCTCTATCTACACCACACGAATTTATGATAGTAGATGCACTCCCTCCAACCATTTAGCGGGCTCTCCTTGGTGGTTGACCTTTGAGCCATCGCTGGTGTGGCTGATACCTGGTCGTGGTTCTGTGCAACATCCTTCCTCGGGTGCCACTCTCGATTGGTGGGGAGTGGCCTTTCCCAAGGAGATACTTTGCGGGTCAGTCTCTACCATCTAAATATCCTGCCAGCTTGTTACACCTCGGAGATATGTTGTTCTCCCCGTATGCACCCTACTCTCGTTGAAGTTGGAAACTTTGACATTTGGTGGTATGTTAACTATACTGCGCGGAGCTGGTGAATGGTTGGCCTCCCGATGATAGTGTTGTATGCCGAACTTTCTGGAACCACTAAAAAGGTGACAAAGGTAATCATCGAATGGTCACCTTCGCCGAAGGTTACATGAAGCTCAATACTCTCTTCAAGGTATATGGTGCTGCCTCCGAACCCCACCAGTAGGGTGGTACTTGGAGACAACTTCTCGCGCCCTAGTTGTATGGCGTCGTAAACTTGTAGTGACAGAATGTCTGCTGAACTTCCTCCGTCGATTAATATCCTTCGAACCTTAATGTTGGCCACTATTAGAGCAACTACCAGCGCATCATTGTGAGGTTGATGCAGCTTACATGCGTCCGTTGGTAAGAAATTGATGGCGTCATCTACAGCCACCATGATTCAAACTTTCTCAGAGTTTGGCGTTTCCCGAGCCTCTCGAGCACATGCTTTTCTCTTTTGGTTCGAGGCACCTCCTGCTGGTCCGCCTAAGATGGTGCAGATTTCTTGCGGAGGTGGGGAGTCCTCTACATTCTGCTTCTTGCTCGAGAGTTCGACGGATTTTGCTTATTCTCAACATATTCTCTCAACCGCTCCTTTTGGATTAGGGTCTAAATCGTCTCTTTCAAGTCATAGCAATTGGAGGTGGCGTGCCTGTGATCCCAATGACATAGACAATATTTGTTCTTGCTACGTTGATGAGATCCTACTTTCAATCTAGCCGGCCATTTTAGCGATTCTTTATCTTGGATCTCCATCAGAATTTGGTGGGAGTATATTTTTCTAACTTACTCGGGGGTAGCCCCTTACGAGCAGGTGCTTCTCGATCATTGGGTCGGTCGTCCAAGTGCCTTTTTCGAAACTCTACCCTAGTTGGTTCTTCTTTGTCCGACCTTTATTCTCAGTCCATCTGTGCACGCTTGTCCTCTAGGGTACGCCTGGACTTGAGAAGCTCTCCCACACTCAAATACTTCTGCGCTAGAGTAAGCAACTCTACGAAGGTTGTGGGGGCCTTTTTTCCTAGGGACCATAAGAATTTTTCGACTTTCAATCTGGTGACAATAGTTGTAAGGGCTGCACCATCAGTGTACCCTTCCACCTGTAATGCTTCGTTGTTAAAGCGAGCCACATATTCTCTCAGACTTTCGTGACTCCCTTGCCTTACTGTTAGTAGATGAGTAGCTGGTTTTTTATGATCTCGTCCTCCTAGGAACTGTGTGATGAAACCCGGGCCAACTCTCGGAAGGACTTAATTGATTTCCTTTTTCGTTGCAGAAACCACCGACGTGTTGGTCTTGTAAGAGTGAAGGAAAATGCTAGGCACTTGATAGTATCCCAGACTCCATGGAGCTCCATCCACGACCGGAAGTATCGAAATGAACGACTGGATCTTTTGACCTGCCATAGGCTTTCATAGTTGGTAGTTTAAATTTGGGAGGCACTTCTTCAGCCATAATTTGGTCGGTGAAGGGTGGGTCAACTTGGTCTACGAGATTGTCCAAGTCGAGGTCGTCTTAGTGTTGTGCTCTCCGCATGTCTCCCAGTTGGTTTTGGAGTTGTCGCAGCTCGGCAGCCCAAGGCTGGCTTTAGACCTCCTGGTCTCGCAGATCCTTCCTTCGGAGATTTATCAGGGCCCAGAGGTTGGTCTCCATGTCTGACTCCTCAGCCCTTACCAACGTAGGTCAGGGCATGTGCTCAAATTTTTTCATTTGCGGGGCTAACCTAGAAGCAAGGTACCTACTGGATACGGGCTTGGTACGGGAAAGGGAGTCTTCCACTCGCGACGCAGTCCGGTTAGGTTTAGGGTGCCCCCTTCTTCTATCATTGCCCTCAAGAACTAATCGCTCCATGGGTCTTTGGTGAGGTGTCGTAGTCTCGATAGGTTCTCCTACCGCCAGTGCCTTTCCCCTAGCAGGATCGCGTACAAGCGATGGGGCTTCTGAGCGAGGTTCTAGGTCTTGGCTTGCACGTTGACGTGTTGTATTCGGCCTCACAGCGATCGATCTCCCAATAGCTGAGCGTTTCTCTCTAGCAGCGGGCTCTTCCTTGGGAGGGGGTCGTGCCTTGTTCGTGGTTCGCCCCTAGCTTGAGGGTCCGTCTCGTTTCTAGGAGGGATACTTATCGGGGGTGTATCTTCGCCTACTGTACCTACAACTAAAGGTTGGTTAATTAAATTTTGTAGTTGATTGATGGTTTCGGCCATCTCTTGCACTTTTCGCTCAAACACAGCCACATTCATGTCCTCCAAGTTTTCCTTCGCCGGTCTCTATTCCACCTCAACCACAGGTTGGGTCTCTGGGATTTCCATCGCATCGTGCCGAGTTGGTGCCCTTCTCGGGACTCTCTCGTTATCAGATTCCCTATCGTTAACGTGATTACTATAACTTGCGCTATTCATCCTTCAGTCCGAACTTTGACGTTTCGCAGCTTACCCTTGGGTAGAACACGTATCGCTCCCCACAGAAGGTGCCAACTGTTGATACTGGATTTAGGTTCTCCGTATCAACGGTGAATTTGTTTATGGACGGGGACGTCGTGCCTACAAAACAGAGGAATAAAATTGGGCACCGGTATGGTACAGGCCACGTAGACTTCGATGCCTAAGTTAGTACAGTATGTGTCAGGTTCAAAGTTTGAGATTGAAGGTCCCTTACCTTTGGCATCGTGTTCGGGGCTTTTGTAGGGGTTGACATAACTACCCTACTCAATATCTTTTCCACGTCTGGATGATCGTGTGGTGGGTGCTTAGTCATCCTGTCCGTGAAGCGGGCCCTCATAATGCGTAACCAAATTACGTGGGCCGAGTAAAGCTTGTTCCAAACTCAATGAAGCTTAAGACGGACAGACAAATGTTCGTTCACACTTGCACACGTTCACCACTGGGGGTCGAACATGTGTCTGACCTTGAATGGAGAGGGTCGGACACATGTCCGACCCTTGCATGTGGCGGTCGTACATGTGTCCGACCCTTGCCTGTGGAGGTCGGACACGTGTCTGGCCGTTCTGGGTTCAGTGCTGTGCCTCGTTCCATACCCTTTCATGGTTATTTAGGTCCGAGTGGGCCACCCTTTTGAGCCTTCTTAGGCTCGTCCAAACCTTTCCTGGTCTTTTCCAGGCCTATCTTTGGGCCTTTCGCATCAAGGTAACAGGCCTGGGATTAAGGGAAAATCTACCTACAACAATTATTATTTTTAAAAATCCGACATACTCTTATTCACGGGTTCTCGCTGGATTTGATGTCGAAATCTTGTTGGATCATTCACTTGTTCTCACTATTACATAATTGTTTGAGAACATACTATATTTATTAATGGATGACAATCCAAGACGGATGTCAATATGGATTTGATATTATTTATTTTTGACATAAATTCTCGTGACTTTATTTTGGTTTCACTTAATAGATCTTATACTGATAAATTATGGCTAAAACCAATTACCTTTCCATTGTATTTCAAAACTATATATAGTTCTCAAAATAATAAACCTTGGAAAATATTTACAACATTCAAAATAGAATAAATCTAGAAATAGAAAATCTATGAATAAAATAACATCTAGAAAACTAGGAATTATAAAGAAAACTAATATAATTCCTAAACTAGGAATTATAAAATATAATTCCTTTTATAATTCCTAACACTCCCCCTTAGGTTGGAGCGCATATAAATTACAAATGTCTAACTTGTCAGGTAAAAATCTAAATCTGTTGTCTCTCAAGTGCTTTTGTCAAAATATCTGCCAATTGATGTTCGGTGGGAACATAATAAGTAGCAAGATTTTTAGATAACAACTCTTCTCGAAAAAAATGACAATATGTTTCAATGTGCTTAGTACTATCATGAAATACATGATTCTTTGCAATATGAAGAGCATATTGACTATCACAAAAAAGTTTCATAGGTTGAGGATTCTAAACACCAAGAAAAACTAATAATGATTTCATCCTCTTTAACTCACAAGTAACAACTGCCATTGCTCGATACCCAGCTTCAATGGACGAATGAGACACAATCACTTGTTTCTTATTTTTTTATGATATAGGAGAAGAACCAAGAAAGACCATATATCCTGACAACAACTGACAAGTCAATGGACAAGTAGCCCAATCATTATTACAAAAAGGGATCAAATTCATTTCGCTCTTAAAACGTAACAAAATACCTTAGCCTGAAGCACCATTCAAGTAGCGTAATACCTTTATAGTCGCATCCCAATATTAAACTTGTGAAACACTCAAGAATTGTGCAAGAGTATACACTAAATAACTCAACTTCAAAAGAGTGACAGATAAATAAACAAGATGTCTAACTAAACAATGATATTGGTCTAGGTGTGCACACGGCTTGCCTTCAACATGAGCTAGTCGATGATTCTACTCCATAGGTGTGTCAATAGGCTTACAACCTAACATGTCAGTTTCGGTCAATATATCTAAATAGTATTTTCGTTAACAAAGAAATATACCTTCCTCACTTCAAACTACCTCAATGCCCAAAAAGTACTTCAAAATGCCTAAATCTTTCATATCGAAACACAAACAAAAATAATCTTTAAATCTCAAAACTACATCATGTGATGAACCTGCTCAACATATACAAGTACATGGAGAGCGACATTACCTCTAATATAACTAAAAAGAAAATAGTTAGCATAAGATTGCATAAAACCATAAACTTTTAAATCATTAGAAAACTTAGCAAACCACTTTCGAGGTGCTTGTTATAAACCATACAAAGATTTACGCAACCTGGAAACCTTCCTGGAGTAGAAGCAATGTACCTCCAAGGAAGTCACATATACACTTCCTCTTCCAAATCACCATGAAGAAACGTATTATGAACATCCATCCGATGAAATTTCCAATTCAAGCTTGCAGCAATAGCAAGAAAAAGACGAACAGTTCCTGTTTTTGCCACAGGGGCAAACATTTTATTAAAATCAATACCTGGAACTTGACAATTGCCAAACGCAACAAAACGTCCTTTAAGATGTAACACTTCACTAGACGATGCATACTTGATCTTATGCACCCAACCACTACTAATAAATTTCTTACCAGGAGACAAGTCTTCCAAAGTCCATGTACCACTGCATTCAAGAGCATAAATCTCAACTTGCATTGCCTTACACCAACCAGGATGTTTCATAGCTTCTTGAAAAGAAGTTAGCTCTATTCCCTTTAAAGTTGTCGTTTTAAAACATATATGTTTCATAGAAATTTTTTTACAATAAACATAACAAGCTATATTAAAAGGTTTCGAGGAATTGGATTGAGAGGGGAAAGTAGTGAGTGTATGAGAGTTTATATGCTGTTTCACGGCTGTATTTGTAACATAATCACGAATCTTTATTGAGGGAAATTTTGCATACTGTCCACGACTTAATATCTCAACACCACTAGGTTGAGCTTCATCATTTGAGCATATACCAATGCATTCCGTATCCACACTACGACTTTCAATAGTACCCTAAACAGGGATCACTTTGGTTAAAACATCATTAATATATTCATAATCATTATCATCCCATAATGTTTTCTGAGTTAATTATATTTCTCATTGCAATCTCGTACGATCGGGAAGAGTCTCAATAAAAGGAAAATTTTCCTAAGAAAATTGCACATCACGACTAATAAAAAACTCATGTTTGTTTAGATCATAAAGGCGCCAACCTTTCTTGCCAAAAGGATATCTAACAAAAATACACCTCCTAGACTTTGAATCAAACTTGTCCTTTAACCGAGGCCTATTTGCAACATAACTTAGACAACCAAAAGTACGTAAACTTACCGATGATTGGGATTCCAATGCTAATATACTAAAAAGAATTAATTCTAAGTAGACTTATGCTAAGTACACTAAGAATCACTTACACACAAGTATACGCGGTCGGGAATTACAGTAAGTAGCAAGTATATAAATTTATCGATCCCACAGAGAATTTGTAGCACAATAATATACATTAAAGGTAAAAAATGTAAAATGACACGAATAGGGTTGATAGAGTTGATTTTGGTTAACGCAGGAATTAAATTACCAATGCAAATACTAATGCTGACACTTATGATAATGCAGATGCTGATACTATTGTAAAACTAAATTACTTTATTTAATTAGCAATTAGACAGTCACACTGTGTTGCTTGGTGATGTAGAAATCATGCTATCCAATAGCACAAATGCTTCCGCATTTATGAGTGTAGAACTCAGCTTCCGCTGCAGCACTACAAGGTTAAGTTTAGGGTTTCGCATGCGTTAGCGAGGTTACACTGTAGCTCCCATTTCATAGCATGAAGAGTCTTCGTGTAATACTAATGTAACCTACTAGATCATCCGTCAGGTTCCTCTTCCGAGTAAGCTGGAGGCTAGCATACGTGTGTAGCGAGCCGATGCACACTTATTTAAATTGTAACATTATAAATTCGATCATGCACATGTGAGTTTGTGTTAATTTCCAATTAAACATGTTTCTTAATTTTACTTGAATGCAAACTTGTGGAAAAAGATATGCTGACGATTAATCTAAGCTAGATGAGTTATCACGAGAAAATGAATATATGCTGGACTATATTTCAAGACCTCTTTCAGAGCACTTTATTGCAACCTGCCGATAAAATGCCCGTAGGTTTGTTGCTAAACTACAGTCTTACGCATGCAGCTAGTGAAATAGTTATTCTTCACTCCCTTCTAAAAAGTGCTCAGTGTAAGCACAAACTTACCAAGTGAGAACGGTGGGGTTAATTCTTTACCATCCCCTTTTCTAAGGCTGATGCAAAGCACCTTTAAGTGGATTGTCAATCGACTTCAAGTATACAAAGCAACCGTCATTCTTATTCTTTATCCCTTTAATCTTGGTTATAGACTCATAGTTAGAATACCTTATCTTCCCTACCTTCTTTTAATGAACCCACACAAAACAAGTTACATGAGATCAATCCTGAACAAAATACTTGTAGATTTATTTCAAGAAAGCGACAGTGATATCATGAACAGTAACTAGACGTAGAAATGAAATGAAACAACGATTAAACTATCTATCTATCTATCTATCTATGGTGTACGAAATCAATTGTCATTGTTTCCAATGACGTCTTCATCCATGGCACCGCATTAGTACGCAATTCTTCAAGGTCTATAGATGAATAGAAGCCACCGGGATCTCCAGTGAGACCCCGACGTCAAAAAACGCTCATCAGTCGTTAGCTTCATCTCCAAATTGGCACACCTTTCTCCTTCGATTCTTCTTCCTTTTATAGCCGTTCAGGGTTCCTTGTCGACCACATCTTTCTCGAATATTCTCCCTTAAGAGTTTCCCTCTTGGTTCCGTTTATTCCTCGATTCGATTGCCAATCATCTTTTTTTTTCCTTTTCAGTTCTCAATCATCCCTTCTGTGCGACAGCTTGATTGCCTATTATTTCCTTCCTTTTCTGTTTTTAGCCATTCCTTTGTGCAACGACTTCTTGCAAAAATAGGATACGTCAACAGTTTCTACTTAATCACCTTATTTCCATGCTTATATGCACATTTTATAGCTAAAGTAACAATTTTTCGGAAAGGTGACGTCATACGATGCTGATAGCATGTATGACTAAATAAATGGCTGTTTGCGCTTTCTTTCCGCATTATATTATTCATTTGCTTTGCTTTTCTTTCTTTAGCGCGCAGTTTTAAGGACTAAATAGTGCTATTATTTAGCGTTATCATAAACCTTCATATGAAGGAGTATGACCAAATAAGCACTCATGAGGCGTTTACCATCCAACACAGGGATAAAAGTTTTATTTATAAGATGCACGACAATTAAAACACATTCACCCCAAAAATACTTTGGAAATTTTGCTAAAAAACGTAAGGCACGTGCAATATTAAGAATATGTCTATGCTTATATTCAACTCTATCGTCTGTTGTGCAGTACCAACACAAGAAGTTTGATGCAGAATTCCCTTATTCGCAAAGAATGACTTCAAACTCAAAAAATCTCGACCATTGTCACTTCTAATAACTTTAATCTTTTTATCAAATTGAGTTTCAACCATAGCATAAAAATCTTGAATTAATTTTGCAGCTTCAAACTTTCCATTCATCAAATACACCCAAGTAGCATGAGAGTAGTCATCAGCAATAGTGAGGAAAAAATGTGCACCACAACTAGACAAAACAGTATTTGGACCCCAAATATCGCAATGAACTAAATATAAAAAAAAAAAATTAGATGCTTTATTCATACATAAGGGAAATGAGTTACGAGGTTGTTTACCCATAAAACAGATTTGATAATCAATATCACAATTCTTGCTACTAATGGCTACTCCAGTTAACGAAGATACTACTTTCATCGAAAGATGACCCTTACGTTTATGCCATAACATATTTATATCTGGAACTATCATTTTATCTGCAAGGAAACTATGAGCACGCACCGGCCTAAAAGAATAGACTCCATTACACTGCATCCCTGCTCCAATCAAGTTCCTCAAACAGTGGTCCTGTATAAAACATAACTTTCTCGTGAAAAGAACAATATATTTTTATTGTTCTAAAAGTTGAGACACATAAAACAATTAAAGGTTAAAGCAGGTACATATAACACATTTCGAAGAATTAAACCATCACTTAATAAAATATTTCCTTCTTTTGTAGCTTTAGTGCTCTTACCATTAGGCAATCTAATGGGTGAAGATATGTCACATAAATTAAAAAACAATGAAATATTACCAGACATATGGTTTGATGTGCTAGTATGAATAATCCACTCACTAGAACTATTCATTCCACACAATATTTCAGTTGAGGAGGTTGATGGTTGTGCACCTCTTATTGCATCCATAATCTGTCCCGATTGATCATCTATTAGAGTTGGTGCACTTGCTCTGTCTTCCTTTCCAATAACATTTGGACTACTAAAATGCGAATTGTGCATATTGCCAACAAAGAAATACTGAAGCATTTTACTTTATTGATGATTATAAAAAACACGACCAGCCATAATTTCTTATGAAAAAAGAATCTAAAAATTGAAATTTACGAATTAAAATCACTAACCTTTCAACTTACTAGATACAAATTGAAAATACCTAGATTTCATTAGAAAAAAAAAATGCAAGAGATTGCTCTACTGACGCAAACTATTTTACTGATTTAAAATTGAGTACTTTCCATTTCCAATTTCAATTGCAATTGCAATTTTAATTTCAAATCCAAATCCAATTTCAATGTTAATTCCAAATCAAATTCTAATACTGTTCTTGACTGCAATTTCAATTGTGATTCCAAATCCATTTCCAATACTATGCTTGGCGCAATCCAATTCCAATACTGTGTTGATGCAATCCAATTCGAATTGTAAATTTAAGTTCTGATCTAATTTTAATACTGACGCAAGCAACACAATTGGGTAGAAATGTAGAAGTAATTTTCAATTCCAACTCCAATAAACAATCTGCCTACCACAATGATTCTTTTTATCCTTTCAAATTTCAATTACACTTGTATGTCGCACCGATAAGAAGAAATACCTTCACCTATTGTACCACCAATGGAACTACATCGAATAACTCATAGCAACACTGCGCACTAATTTAAGATTTCTAAAAAAACAAGAATTTAGAGAGACTCGGATACCATGATAAATTATGATTAAAACTATTTGCCTTTTCTATTGTATTTCAAGACTATATACAGTTCACAAAATAATAAACCCTACAAAATATTTACAACATTCAAAATAGAATAAATCTAGAAATAGAAAATCTATGAATTAAGATAACATCTAGGAAACTAGGAATTATATAATTCCCGAAAACGTTTCAAAAGGATGGAAAAATATATTCTATATTTGATAATTGATCTGTACACAACTCATCCCTTTATATAGGGGAATGACCAAATATAAATAGCACAATAAATACATAGATCTCAATAACAAGAAGATCTTAACAACAAGAACTCTCTAGAACAAATATCCTAATATTAACAATATAATAATAACAAATAAGATAATAATAACAGGATGTAGACTATATCTTAACATCCCCCGCAAATGAGGGGGGAGTGCAACGACACCAAGTTTGGACCGAAGATAGGCAAATTGTGTATGAGAGAGAGACTTAGTCAGACAATCAGCTGGCTGATCAGTCGAAGGAATGTACCGAACCTCTATTGAAGAATATGAACCTGAATGAAGTGGACATCAATCTCAATATGCTTGGTGAGAGCATGAAACACAGGATTTGTGGCTAAAGAGCCAACACTAATGTTATCACACCAGAGGATAGGAGGAGATGAGAGCAAGATACCTAACTCAGATAACAACTGTCAAAGCCAGAGTATCTCTGCAGTAGCATGAGCAAGGGCGCGATACTCAGACTCTATACTGGATCGAGCAACGGCAGTTTGTTTCTTGGACGACCAGGAGACAAGGGAATTTCCAAAGTAGACATAGTAAGCGGCAACAAACTTCCGATTATCAAGATTGGCTCCCCAGCCAGCATCAGAGAAAGCAGACAACGTCCAAGCATCAAGGGGTTGAATAAGAAGTCCGAGATGCTTAGTACCAGATAGATAATGCAACACCCGTTTGACATCCTGTCAGTGACTATCAGTAGGAAATTTCAGAAACTGACTCAAGTGATTCACAACATAGGCAATGTCTGGTCGAGTACTAGTGCGATATCGCAAGGTGCCGACAGTGCTGCGATACACAAACGGGTCATCGAGCGGCTGACCCTTAGATAAGGACAATGATCGACTTGTGACAGAGGGTGATGGAGCCGGTTTAGCATTGGACATACCCATCTTGAGTAATAAGTCATTAACATATTTCGTCTGCGTAAGGAGTATGCCCGACTGTAGATTGGACACCTCAATCCACAGAAAATAACTAAGAGATCCAAGATCTTTGAGAGCAAACTGCTGATGTAACGAGGAAATCAAAGTGGAGAAGAAACCAGGGTGATTACCAATAAGAATAACGTCATCCACATACACGAGGAAGAGGATCATAACCATGCCCCGATTGTAGATGAAGAGGGACGAATCAGATCGACTGTGAACAAAGCCATAGGAAAGGAGAACAGTCTTCAGCGTATTATTCCACGCTCGTGGGGCCGGTTTGAGACCATACAATGCTTTCTTGAGTTTACAAACATACCCGGGAAACAAAGAATCACCATATCCCGGAGGTTGTGCCATATAGACATCTTCATCAAGAGTCCCATTCAAAAAGGCATTGTTAAAGTCTAGCTGCTTGATAGGCCAACCCTTGGTTAAGGCAAGAGTGAGCACAATAAAAATGGTGGAAGGCTTGATCACTGGGCTAAAAGTATCAAAATAATCAATACCAGGGTTCTGATGAAAACCCTTGGCAACAAGACGTGCTTTATGTCGTTGGATGGAACCATCAGGATGTCGTTTGATCTTAAAAACCCATTTACACCCAATAACGTTCTGGGACGGCACATGCGAAACCAAGCACCATGTGTCATTCTGAAGGAGAGCCTGAAAATCCTGATCCATCACTTCTTTCCACACAGGTGTTTTGAGAGCATCAGCAACTCGAGTGGATTCCTTATCAACCCAGGAAGAGACACTAGGTTCAACAGTAGAGACCCACACCTTGGGTTTAAAGATCCCATTCTTAGAGCGAGTAACCATCGGATGAGTGGAAGCAGCAGGAGGAGGCGGAGAAGAGGACACACTTAACACATCATCAGCATCGTGTATAGGCAAACAAGAATCTTGGGCGGACACCGGGGAAGGCGGTGAAGAGAACTGTCGTACTGGGGACAGATGGAGTGAGGAAGTACGAATGCCGGCGGGTGTAGCATCACAAATAGACACATGCGGAGCAGGGAGCTCACCTGGTGAAGCAGGATCAGGAAAAGGAGCACTGGCCGGGATAGTCAGCCACACAACAGGAGGAATGGACCCAAGCCACTGAGTGACAGGTGGACCAACAGGTACTTCAGAGAACTCCTTTACCAATGAGAAACCTGTTGCAAAAGAAAAAAGGCTTTCATTAAAGGAAACATGGCGAGATATAATTACTTTTCCAGACGAACTCAGACATTTATGACCCTTGTGAGCAGGACTAGGTCTTAAGTACACACATCTTTCTGTGTGAAGTTGAAACTTTTGAGAATGAAAAGGTCTGAGATACGAGTAGCACGCACACCAAAAAACGCGAAGTGCTTGATAGTTCAACTGCTTCCTAGTGACCAACTCAACCGGAGATTTTCCATCGAGTACAGGGGTAGGCATGCCATTAATTAGAAAAGCAGCACTGAGGAAGGCTTCCCACCAGAAGCAAAGAGGCATGGACGCCTGTGCTAGAAGAGTCAACCCAATTTCAACAATATGACGATGCTTGCGCTCAGCTCTACCATTCTGAGCAGAAGTGTAGGGACATGAAAACCGAGAGCGGATCCCCTCCTCTGCACACATCGCATGAACCCGTTGATACTCACCACCGTTATCAGACTGAAGGGTTTTGATAGAACATCCAAATTGATTTTTAACCATAGATAAAAAATGTTGGAAAGTATTGAATGTGTCGCTTTTAAGTTTCAGAGGATAAATCCAGACAAACCGACTATAATCATAAAAAAAGTGTACGTAATAACGATAACCATCAGAGGACACAACCGGAGCTGGTCCCTATAAATCAGTGTGTACTAAATCAAACATTCGACATGAATGGGAATCAGATAAAGGAGAAGGTTGAGCATGCATCTTTCCAAACTTACACGCCTTACAAAAACTACTGTAATCATTTATTGAAACTGGTAAACCAAAGGTTTGAACTAGACATTGCAAAGTGGTGTAGGACGGATGCCCTAAACGTTGATGCCAAACATTTTTTGAAATAACAACATTTATTGAACTAGTAGTAGGAAAAATAGAAGCAGAACAAATTAAAAGACTATTTGCTAACTTAACTGACGGTACAGACTCATCACGCAGCAACCTACTAGTGTTTCCCGATGCAACTCTATATAAGCCATATTTAAGCTCCCCTTTCAACAGTATGCTGGCCGTACGAGGATCCTTCACAAAGCAACAATCTCCATAAAATTCCAAGACAACATTATTATCATAAGCAAGTTTAGACACACTGATTAGATTCTTAGCAATTCTTGGTACACACAAATCATTTTCAAGTTTCAATACTCCAACAGAAGAGGACCCAATATGTGTTATTAACAACTTCTCACCATTACCAACAGTTACAGTTTCATTACCTCCATATTCATAGGGACAAACCATGCTATTGTAGTCTGACGTAACATGGTTTGACGCGCCACTATCCATATACCAATTTAGGTCAACAACAGTGTCAGGATGTGCAACAAATGGATTGAAAGTGTGTTGAACCTGGAAAACTTGTGGGTATGTAAAGACCCGACCCAAAAAGGGCTCTAAATAGGCCTTTACCCCCAATGCATGCATTCAAAGTAAAGGACAATATGCAAATAAATTTTCGGATTCCCAATTAAAACAAAACAATCAAGGTTCAATCAGAAATCAATATAGTTTGTTGAAACCTGTCCCTGTCTCCAAGCACCTGTTTCAAGGCAAATACATTTCCAAAACGTACACTCTGATCAGAGATTTATTAAAACATTTGAAACATCCTCAAATTCAATAAAGCGGGAATCCACAAAAACATTCAGAAAACATCCTAGGGCTCCGTGCCCGACTACATGCATTCAGGGGAAAATAGAAGACAAGAGTCATAGAAATAAAAAGTCGAGACGACAAAGAGTTCCCATGATCACAGCTCCTCCTTGACCATCCTGTCTCGCCCCTTGGTTACTGTGGAAAACCACAAAATAAGGGTGAGTAACGAATTACTCAAGAAGAATCCCCAACCAGGGGTACAATACGATGCACATGGTCATCTAGATGAGTGTATGCAAGCTATGAATATAAAACAGAATAGAGCACATAGCTTAAGTCCACACTTGGACCTCGGATGCCAACTCGGGGTCTTAGTCCGGAGATAAATCACCACACAATACGCCCTATACGAGAAACGAGTCCCGGCCTCAGCTTGTCTACTGTTGAATGAAAGGTGCACTAGTTCAAGATCTCGAGGAGCTCTCCGGTCGACGCTGTAATGAGCGTAAGCATGCACCGCGTGCTTCTACTGGACTATGGGGGTGCGGGGTCCAGTGGCAAGTGCCCATATCCGGATACCACGCCTAACTAAATCTCCGGATCGGTGTCACTTACATAGGGGTGTGAGACTGGACACGTGAACTATGTCGGCTGTACCACCGCACTTGAGGCTGAGGCGGGTCGTGGTAGGCTTACACCAGAAGCCGTCCTTACCTTAACAGTGGCAATCAGGGCTCCGCCGAACACGCCGAGGACGTGCCGGCTGCCGGGGACTAGGCATTGCCAAGTCATCATCCCGACCGTTGGGGCATCGCTTAGACTACCACCCTCACCCAAGATTGCAGGGCCTACCGGTTGGGATAGCTAATCCCTCACGGGGTCCAAGGACGGAGAACTGTCTCGAACGTCCTTGCCATGGATGCAAGATACTTTATGCATCAGGCCCGGATGATGCTATATAATCCAACACGTGCTCAAAGAGTACAGCGAACCTAGCATGGTACTACGGAGCAAGAATAAACACGAGCATGCCAGAACGGAACAACCTAGCATGGACTAACATGAAAGAACAATATGCGAAGTCATGCCAGTCAAGAATACATAACAGAGCACCTAAACTATACATGCCGATAATCACAAACAAACATACAACATCAATCACAAAGAACATCGCAGGGTCCATACAACTCCGGTAAGAAATCCTTACCTGGCCGGGGGCAACTACACACAAAAACCTAAGATGCGATCGAACCCGAGCTAGCTACCGAGAACCTAACAAAAACAATGATAATCACAATCCATAAGCCTAAATATAATAAAATAAACAAGTCTCGGCTCGGAAGCAACTCACGCGGCTCAGCTAACACGCGGACGGGCGGCAAAGAGCGGGGCTGCTGCTTGGGCATGAGATGGCGCGAGCAGGCTGGCGCACGCACGGCTGGCACACGGATGGGCGTTGGCTGCTTGTGGCATTGGGCGCGGATGGGGCGCCTGGCGCGGCGTTAAGCGCAGAATGCGCACACCCATGGACAGCGAGACACGCGCGGCGCGCACAGGACGACGACGACGGGCGCGTGGGCGCGGCGCGCAGACTAGGAGCGGGCGCTCGGGTGCGGGCGCTGGCGGACGAGCGCGGGCGAGCAACGCGAGCGGCGGCCAGCGGCTTTGGTGCGTCGCGACGGCCGCTGGGCGCTGGCGCTGCGGCTGCGACGGCACTGGGTGCACAGGCGTTTAGGCGCTTCTTCTTTGGGGGCACTGGGGCGCTTTGGTGCGATCTGGCTGGGCTGCTCGACCGGGCTGCTCGGCTGGGTTGCTTGGCTGGCCGGAACGACACTCGAACGACTCTCGGGAGAAGACTCATGCAAGATGGCTAGAGAGAAGAGGGTTGGGCGGCCATAGGGGGGTTTGGAGAATAAAACACAAAAACCTAATTTCCTTTCATTTAATCAAATGCACCAAAACCCGAAGAACTCAAGGCTAACCAAGATATGCTGCGGAGAGAGTAACAAAAACACCTGGTGGCTCAACTGGCCACACCACCCACTTGACTTCCCAGACCACCTGGGTTCGAAACCCACCAAACACACTTTTAACTCCTAATTTTCCTTTTGCATCTCCCCATGCCCAAACACATCCACAAAGCCTAAAAAACTTACATAAATCCATCCAATAATTTTAGCAACTGGAAAAGACATAAACGGCCCTTACGGCCCGACCAAATTACCAAAATACCCCTAGGGCATACCTGGAAGACCGGGATGAAAACCTGGGCCGTTACAGGGTAGGATGCTCCTCCTCCACTAGGAAGATATGACGGACCAGATTGACTATTATAGACGCGTGGTGGACGTGACTGATACTGTCCATCATACTGTGGAGCACCCGTTGTTGGTTCGGGAGATACCTGTCACGACAAACATTAGCAATGTGGCCTAAGCGGCCACAAACATAGCACATAGTATTAGTGTGGTTAGAACCATTTCTACGACCACGACCAAGTCCACCCCTACTAGACTGTTGACCACGATATGAAGTTTGTGGTTTGGACGACTGAGGCACATTTCCGTTTACATTTACCATATTTGCCAAAGCTTTCTAATTAAACGAGATCGTTTTCTGAGAATTTTGTTGCTCTAACCGTTTCTCAAACATGAGGAGTTCAGTCTGCAATCCATACCAAGTGAGATCAATTCGTCCCTATGCGTTTGCTACTACAACATTATACTCTTCATCAAGTCCCAACAATACTTGGGAGATTAATGACCAAAAAGTAATCGGACTCCCAGCAAGCTCTAGGTTGTCAGCATGTGTCTTCATGATCCTCAAATAATCAGCCATCTTTTGAGAACCTTTTCTGTATTGTTGAAAAGTTTGACGAAGATAATCCTCCTTAGCTCGAGATTGTTGGCTTTTTGGTCATCTCAAATTAATTAATTTTAACTAATTAATTAATTAATGTTTTGATGATAACAAACTTGAAATTTATTTACTAACAAATATAGTGTTTTGAAATATACATTTTGTAGAGCTTGAAATAATAATTCAAACCCATTTTGAATTACTCAAATCAAAGTTAAGATGAAAAATTTATGGCCTAAAAGATTTTGAATGGTAAATCTCGACGTGATGACGTAGCAAAAATTGGTCAATCCAAGAGCGACATGTGGAGCCTTGGATGTTTGACATTTGAGATTTCTTTTTGTGTTATAAAAAGTCAAGGTAAAAGCAAAATAGAAAAGAAAAATAAAGGTATCCATTATTATATTATTATTTGAGGATGTGTCTAACGGTAACTTTCTTGAAAGGGAAAGAAAGTTATATATTGTTATACTACTTTTATGTGTTTGTCCAAATGCATCTTTTTGAATATTATAATATTATTATGCCTTGTGTCTAACGGTAACTTTTTGAATATTATAATATTATTATGCCTTGTGTCTAACGGTAACTTTTTTAATATTATAACATTATTGTATTTTGTGTCTAACGGTAACTTTGCCTCTTCATGTGTATTTAAACTTCATCTTCTCCACCAAATGAAGACACCAAGTTTCATATTTCTCAAATCCTCCAAAAATAAAAGAAGTCTTCATTGTTGCTCTCCTCAAGCTTTCAATTTTCATCTTATTCTTGAGAGAGAAATTATTGTATTGTGAGGATTTGATTTGTGAGAGTTAAAATTTGTAAATCCACTCTTGGAGAGAGTTTGTTCATCTTGATCTTACATTTCCAAATCATTGTACGGTTTTCTCTTGATCCATAAAAAGAGAAGTTGTAACGGTTTGATCTTGAGCCGTGGAAAAGATCGGGTTTGTTCTTGCTCCCGCAAAAGGAACGTTGTAACGGTTTGACTCTAAGCCGTGGAAAGAGTCTTCATTATTTTAGTGGAATACCCAAGAGGAGCTTGGGGAGTGGAGTAGGTGCGCCGAACCACTATAAATTCACGGTGTCAATTTCTCTATCCTTAACTTCTTTTACTTTTGCAATTAATTTATTGTTATATTATATTAATTGCTCTTATATGTTTTGTTTGGTTGTTATAATTTTATCTTGACATATTCTTTACCAATCTTTATATTATAATTAAATAGGGTGCTTGAAATCGGTCTTTGATAATTTCTTATTTAATTTACATGGTATTCTTGGTTAAATTGATTGTTTAGTAAAAAGTAAATTCATTTGTTTAATTGGGCCCACATTAGGAAAAAGTTTCATAAAGTTTAAAGAAACTCTATTCACCCCCCTCTAGGGTTGTCATACCGATCCTAGAATTAGTATCAGAGCGGTTGCTCTTTGGATAAAAATATTTTTCAAATATTATTTTGATACTTTTAGTATCTTATTAATATTTTGAAGAAATTATTTTAAAAGCTTAATTGCTAAGAGCTATGACAACTTTAAATTTTGAAAGTGATTCTAATGATAGACCTCCTTTCTTTAATGGTTTAAATTATAATGTTTGGAAAAATAGAATAAAGTCTTTTATGCTTGGTATGGATTTTAATATTTTATATGTTTGTGAGCATGATTTGTCCAAATTGGAATTGAATATTGAGTCGCCCACTTTTAATGCTAAAGTTTTAAATATTATATATTGTGCATTAGATAAAAAAAAATTTGATATAATTTCACATTTTGAATATGCATATGATGTTTGGAATTGTAAAGACCCGACCCAAAAGGGGCTCTAAATAGGTCTTTACCCCAATGCATGCATTCAAAGTAAAGGACAATATGCAATTAAGTTTTTGGATTCCCAATTAAAACAAAACAAAAGAGATTCAATCAGAAGTCAAATAGATTGCTGAAACCTGTCCCTGTTTCCAAGCACCTGTTTCAAGGCAAATACATTTCTAAACGCATACTCTGATCAGAGATTTATTAAAACATTTGAAACATCCTCAAATACAAAAAAGCTGGAATCCACAAAAACGTTCAGAAAACATCCTAGGGCTCCGTGCCCGACTACATGCATTCAGGGGAAAATAAAAAAAAAGACAAGAGTCATAGAAATAAAAGTCAGAGACGACAGCAGGATCCCATGATCACAGCTCCTCCTTCAGCCATCCTGTCTCGCACCTTGGTTACCTGTGGAAAACCACAAAATAAGGGTGAGTAACGAATTACTCAGTAAGAATCCCCAACCGGGGTACAATACGATGCACATGGTCATCTAGATGAGTGTATGCAAGCTATGAATATAAACACAGAATAGAGCACATAGCTTAAGTCCACACTTGGACCTCGGATGCCAACTCAGGGTCTTAGTCCGGAATAAACCACACTACACAATACGCCCTATACGAGAAACAAGTCTCGGCCTCGGCTGCTCATCTCATCGATACTAAAGTGTGCACGGCTCACAATCCCGAGGAGCTCTCGATCGGTATTTGTAATGAGCGTATGAGCGCACCGCATGCTCATCGCAACTCACGGGGGTTGCGGGTCTAGTGGCAAGTCGCCCGAGTCGATCCACCATGCCTAACTAAATCTCCGGATCGGTGTCACCGACATAGGGTGTGAGAGACTGGACACGTGAACTATGTCACTGAACCACCGCACCGAGGCTAAGGAATCGGTCGTGGTAGGCTTACACCGAGAAGCCGCCCTTGCCCTAACAGTGGCAATCGGGCTCTCTGCCGAACACGCCGAGGACGCGGCGGCTGCCGCCGGACGAGGAATGCCAAGTTATCATCCCGACCGTTGGGGCATCGCGCAGACTACCACCCTCACCCAAGATTGCAGGGCCTACCGGTCGGGTTAGCTAAACCCTCACGGGGTCCAGGGACGGAGTATTACCTCGTACGTCCCTGCCATGGATGCAAGATACTTTGTGCATCAGGCCCGGATGATGCTACCTACCTACACTCTAACCTATCATAACAATAACATACAATCCAATACAATCCAAAACGTGCTCAACAGATACAACAAACCTAGCATGGTACTATGAAGCAAGAACAGATATGAGCAAGCCAGAACGGAACAACCTAGCATGGACTAACATGAGAGAACAACATACAAAGTCATGCTAGTCAGGAATTTAGAACAGAGCACCTAAACTATACATGCTGATAATCACAAACAAACATACAAACAACAATCACATAGAACATCGCAGGGTCCACACAACTCCGGTAAGAAATCCTTACCTTGGTCGGGAGGCTTCTACACACAAATCCTAAGCTGTGGACAATCCCGAGCTAGCTAACGGAACCTAGCAAACACAATAACAATCAATATCTATAAGCCTAAAAATAATAAAACAGCAGGCTCGGCTCGGGAGCACTCACATGACACGGCGACACGAGGCTAGCGGCGCTGGCTGCAGCCGATCTTGGTGAAATTTGCAATTTGGGCGCATTTGCCGCGCGCGAGGACGGGCAGGACACGGCAGGCGAGCGGCACGGCAAGGCGCTGAGCGTGCGGCACGGACACGGGCGAGCGTCTAGGAGTGCGGGCGAGCGGCTCGGAGCGAAGGCCCGCGGGCGCTGGGCGTGCGACGCGGACACGGCGAGCGGCTCGGAGTGAAGGCGCGCGGCGCTGAGCGTGCGATGCGGCGCGGCGCGACTTGTGAACGGCGAATCGCGATCTGGCGCTGGTGTCTTTGCGGCAACGATCCGGGCGGCTTTGAGGCTGCGATGGGGGCTCTGGGCGTCTTTCTTTGGCCGCGACAGTGTGCTCAGGCGGTGCGGGCGGCTGCAACAAACACACACACACACAACACTTCTTCTTACCTTCGGCCAGCAAGAACACCCAAATGAGAAGATGAAGAAGACGAAGTCTTACCCGGAATGGTGATGATCGAACCAAGGAGATGCAAAGAGAATGAAGGATCGGCAAGAGAGCTTGGGAGAAAGCTTGGGCGGCCACAAGATTTTGGAGAAGAAGATATGGCAAAACCTATTTTCTTTTCATTTAACCAAATGCACCAAAACTCCAAAATCCAAGGCTAACCATAAAATGATACGGACAGAGCAACAAGAGCTCTCAATAGCTCATCTGGCACGCATCCCCATAAGCTTTCCTGGAGACCCGGGTTCAAAACCCAGCTACAACAAAATTTCCCTTATTTTTACTTTTGCATCAAACCTTGCTCAAACCCTTCCACAAAGCCTCAAAAACCTACATAAATCCATCCAATAATCTTAGCAACTAGAAAAAGACACAAACGGCCCTGAAGACCTGACCAAATTACCAAAATACCCTTAGGGAAAACCTGGAAGACCGGGATGAAAACCTGGGCCGTTACAGGAATTTTCTTGAAAACATGTATAATGTAGAAAATTCTCCTTGTATTTCTAATTATTTATTTGATGTGAAGGAGAATTATAATTCTCAAAATCAAGAAATTATTCATGAAATTGAAAAAGAGAAATGTGATAAAGCTTCTTTATGTTTGATGGCTAATTCAACTAACGATTTCAATGAGGAAAGCGACGAAGATGAGGTAACTCGAGAACCTCTTTCTTACAATGAGTTATTTGATGCATTTGAAAGCATACAACAAGATTTCGAAAAACTTGCATCTAAATATGCTAAATTATCAAAGAAGTATAAATTTTTATCTCTTGAAAATAAATTTTTGATAGATGAAAATGTTTGATTGAAAAATGGTGCAAATACTTTATTGTTGCATAGTGAGATTGATAGTTGTTTTGATGAGAAAAATCTCTTAGATGATAAAATTAAATTCCTTGAAAAAGAGAATGATGAACTCAAATGTTTATCTTGTGATTTGAAAATGGAATTAGATGATTTGAAAAATAAAAATGAGGAAATTGATTTTTGTTCATTGAAATTAAAAGAAGAAATTGCTAGCTTAAATGATAAAATTATTGATTTGGAAAGTAGCAATACATCTTTAGAAAGTGATAAATTTTCTTTGATTGACAAAATTAAATTTCTTGAATGTGATAGTCTTGGTAAAAATGATCTTTTGCATATGCTTAAAGAAAAAGAAATGATGGCTACTAAAGAACTTGAAATTGCAAAAGAATCCATTAGAAGATTGACTATTGATGCTCAACAATTAGATAAAACCATTGACATGGATAAAGCTTTAAATGTGAAAAAGAGTTTAGGTTATAGGATTGAAAATCCTTCATCTAGCTCTAAGAATATTTTTGTTAAGGGTACTCCTTGTTTGTCTAAAAGTGTTTTACCCCATGCATCTAATTTGGTTAGTTCTAGTTTTGTGTCAAAGTATGAGAAAGTTAGAAAAATTAATGAGAATCAACTTTTGTGCCTAGACAATTTCATACTAGATCTAAATGTGTTCATAATGAAAAATGTAATCATAAGTATGAAAAAGATAGAGATTTACATGAAAAATCAAAATTTGTGCATAATTTTAGAAATACTAGACATATGCATTTAAAATTTAAGTTTCTACCTATATGTCATTATTGTGGAGTTAAAGGTCATATTAGACCAAATTGCTTTAAATTGAAAACTACTCCAAGAAAGAATTTCTTTGTGAAAAATCATTTTGTTAAAAAGAAATTCATGTTAAATGTTGTTTGTTATTCTTGTGGCAAAATTGGTCATAAATTCAATACTTGTTATTTGCCAAAATTGAATTTTAAATATGTTGGATCTAAAATGAAATGGATTCCAAAATCTACATTTACTAACAATGAAGGACCCATAAGATGGGTACCAAAATCCTTTGATTGAACTTTCTTTGTTGGTGTAATTTTGAAGAAGCAATTGGTTGCTTGAACTTCAAATTTGAATTTAATTCAAATGGAGCAACAATTTTGGCTTGCTTGAAACCAATAAAGAAAAAGTTGCTTAGTTTGGTAACTTATTTTTGAACTTTGGAGATAAGTATTCTTGTTGGTATCTATTATGGAAACTATATCTCATAAATGATTTAAATGTTTGAAATTAATTTCATTCTTTTTATTGATTATTGGGTTAAATGTCTTTAGATAAATTGAAGATATTTTTTATTGTTTTATTTTCCATAAATTAGGTTATTTATTCTTTAACTGTTGTGGCCAATTATTTCCAAACTTATTCAAAATTTCTAATACCTTATTATTTTAATTATTGATACCATGGAAATATATTGAATATCTGTTTATGGTATTATTGTGATTTTTGGTTGATTGAACATATAATTCTTGAGAAATATTATATTATGATAGTTATTGAAATGTGCTATTATTTTGATTGAAAGTGCTAATAGTTTTATTATAATTATAGTTCAATACTATTGTTGTTTTTTGAACATGAGCTATGTTTTGTGTCTTGATGATATTTGCTCTCTATAAATTTTTGTTGCCTTAGAAAATATTGAATATTTATTTGGCTTTTGTCTCATTATATGAAACATGTTATTAATCAAAGTTTAATTTTATATATTGCTTGTCTCATTTGAATAAAATGTTCCAAAAAAAAAAAAAAAGTTTCAAAAGAGTTGTATAATTCTTTTTCATAGGGGGAGTATTTTATGAAATTGATCTATATTCTTGAATCCCGTAAGCATTTTATTCAAAATTATTTTTTTCTTGAAAGAGATTTTTAATGAAAAATTTATAAATGGTTTATTTTGTGATAGTTTGAAGTTCAAAATTTTACTTTTATTTTGTGTAAATTATTATTCTTGAATTTACTCAAATTGTCTTATCTTCTCAGTACTTATTATTAGAAGAAGATTATTTGTTTTAGGGGGAGTAATACTTTATATGATAACTTTGATTCTCCTCATAACACTCATTTGGTGATTACCCTTCTTATGCATATTGCTTATCTTTTTAGGGGAAAAAGTTGTTATTGTCTTTGAAGAAATTTCATGAAAATATTTATTTTATTGATTAATATCTTTATACTCATCTATAATTGATTTATGTGTTAAATGTCTTTTTGTCCTTTATTAAGATAGAGTATTAAATTGATTTCAAAAGGGGGAGAAATTAGCGATTATTTAAAAATGGGAAAATATTTAGCTAAAATCATCGTTGTATTAATTTTCTTATTTTTTCTTTTTGATTGATTCCAAAAGGGGGAGAGATGATAAGAAAAATGAAAGTATATTGATATTTTGTATGTTTGTTGATTGTGCATCTAGTCAATATCATATATCATACACCACTTTGAATTCATTTTTCTTGTATAGTTTGTCATCATAAAAAATGGAGAGATTGTTGGCTTTTTGGTCATCTCAAATTAATTAATTTTAACTAATTAATTAATTAATGTTTTGATGATAACAAACTTGAAATTTATTTACTGACAAATATAGTGTTTTGAAATATACATTTTGTAGAGCTTGAAATAATAATTCAAACCCATTTTGAATTACTCAAATCAAAGTTAAGATGAAAAATTTATGGCCTAAAAGATTTTGAATGGTAAATCGCGACGTGATGACGTAGCAAAAATTGGCCAATCCAAGAGCGACATGTGGAGCCTTGGATGTTTGACATTTGAGATTTCTTTTTGTGTTATAAAAAGTCAAGGTAAAAGCAAAATAGAAAAGAAAAACAAAGGTATCCATTATTATATTATTATTTGAGGATGTGTCTAACGGTAACTTTCTTAAAAGGGAAAAAAAGTTATATATTGTTATACTACTTTTATGTGTTTGTCCAAATGCATCTTTTTGAATATTATAATATTATTATGTCTTGTGTCTAATGGTAACTTTTTGAATATTATAATATTATTATGCCTTATGTCTAACGGTAACTTTTTTAATACTATAATATTATTGTATTTTGTGTCTAACGGTAACTTTGCCTCTTCATGTCTATTTAAGCTTCATCTTCTCCACCAAATGAAGACACCAAGTTTCATATTTCTCAAATCCTCCAAAAATAAAAGAAGTCTTCATTGTTGCTCTCCTCAAGCTTTCAATTTTCATCTTATTCTTGAGAGAGAAATTATTGTATTGTGAGGATTTGATTTGTGAGAGTTAAAATTTGTAAATCCACTCTTGGAGAGAGTTTGTTCATCTTGATCTTACATTTCCAAATCATTGTACGGTTTTCTCTTGATCCATAAAAAGAGAGGTTGTAATGGTTTGATCTTGAGCCGTGGAAAAGATCGGGTTTGTTCTTGCTCCCGCAAAAGGAACGTTGTAACGGTTTGACTCTAAGCCGTGGAAAGAGTCTTCATTATTTTAGTGGAATACTCAAGAGGAGCTTGGGGAGTGGAGTAGGTGCGCCGAACCACTATAAATTCACGGTGTCAATTTCTCTATCCTTAACTTCTTTTATTTTTGCAATTAATTTATTGTTATATTATATTAATTGCTCTTATATGTTTTGTTTGGTTGTTATAATTTTATCTTGACATATTCTTTACCAATCTTTATATTATAATTAAATAGGGTGCTTGAAATCGGTCTTTGATAATTTCTTATTTAATTTACATGGTATTCTTGGTTAAATTGATTGTTTAGTAAAAAGTAAATTCATTTGTTTAATTGGGCCCACATTAGGAAAAAGTTTCATAAAGTTTAAAGAAACTCTATTCACCCCCCTCTAGGGTTGTCATACCGATCCTACAGAGATTGTGCACCAAAGAGAGTTTGAATTGCAGTCCAAAGTTCATGAGCAGTTTTGCATCCCATCACTTGTGTGGCAGCTTCCTGAGTCATGGAATTATAACGCCAACCTAGCAACAATTGGTCTACAACAACCCAAGCATCATGTGCATCATAGAGAATAGGAGAAAGATTGACATCTAATCCTTCATGCATGAGTATAAGAGTTGCTGGAAAAATACCTTGACTTCCAAGGACATTTTGGGCCCCTGTTGCTGCACCAAACCTAACCACAAGCCAGTCCCTGCGGCACTGACGAGGCCTGCTGCGCTGACGCCACCTGCTGCATTTGCACCACCTCCGTCTACAACAGTTATACCTGCACTTTCTTTGTTGTGTCGTCTGCGATGATTGCTGCTTCCATTTCATTTGCTCTTGTGCAGCGCGCCACCTGGCCGTGTTACTCCCGCCGAGGAGGCTGTGGTCGCCTCCGATGACGCAACTCCCTCTCCTGACGCGATTCTGCGCGTCAGACCTGACGCTGGCATCAACCCACCTGCAGCTGTGGGTTCATTTGGACCTATGGCTGTGGGTAAAAATTTCGGAGGGCATTGATCCTCCCCACACAAATGGCCTATTAACCTATAGGCTCTCAAAAAAGGTAGGGCTAAATTTTTCCATAACAGAAAATTAGAACGATCTAATTTAATGGTGGTTATTTGAGTGAGGAGTTGATTTAATGGTGGTGTATTGAACTTAGGGTTTGAATAGGCGTTGGCCATGTTTTTGCTCTGATACCAGGAAAACGTTTCAAAAGGATGGAAAAATATATTCTATATTTGATCTGTACATAACTCATCCCTTTATATAGGGGAATGACCAAATATAAATAGCACAATAAATACATAGATCTCAACAACAAGAAGATCTTAATAACAAGAACTCTCTAGAACAAATATCCTAATATTAACAATATAATAATAACAAATAAGATAATAATAACTGGATGCAGACTATATCTCAACAATTCCTAACTCATACTAATGAAGAGCTGATTTGTTCTCCCCTATACATCTACTCCTTATTTAACCCACATGATTCTAGACTTTTTTTTCTATCACAAAACATTCTCCATTCGAATAAAGTGTATTTATTATATCAAGTCTCTCTCATTGAATAGGAATTTTTCAAATTATCCTTAAGCATATCTTAGCTCAAACCATAAATCATTTCAATTTATACTTGAGTACACCATACCTTAATCATAGATTCATCCGAATACATTTGAGCACACTACAACTACCCATTATCAAGGGAACATTTCAGAAGCACTTTTCACTGAAGCACACATATGCTTAATCACCAACATATTTAAGTACTCTACAAACGAGAGCTTATACAACAACTACCCCTCACCACAGAAACATTTCAAAAGCACTCCACATGGAGTGCACATTGGGGGCGGCTCAACTACAGTTTTTCATTATGACTGTCATACATTTGGCACTCACAAATTCTTTTGTTCCATACCAAGAATTGTACAGACATGGCTAAGTTAGAAGAGCTTCTCTAGTGCCACTTGTTAAGGAACAACAACCAAACCTTCAAAGGATCTCCACATTGGGTATGATTATTGTTCACTTTCACTACTACAAAACTAGGGTATGATGATCCTAAAAAAGTATCATAAACGATTTAGATGATACTTTTTTTTCAATCATTGTATCGCACATCATCTATTCTCTTTAAATGACACTTCTTAAGAAGTATCATCAAAACTCTATAGATGATACGTTTTTTCAATCATTGTAACGCACATCATCTATTCTCTTTAGATGACACTTTTTAAGAAGTATCATTAAAGCTTTTTTAATGATATTTTTCTACAATCAGTTATTCTTTTTTTATGACATATAAAATAGATCATCAATATTTTATCCATGATACCCTAAAGTTATCAATAAAAATTTTATATTGATACTTCTTTATAATCACTAAATACTTCTTTAATAATTACGCAATATATATTTTTTTCCTCTTCATACTGATGATTGTGCATACGATAATGAAAGCTAAATGGTCTCCCAATCTAATAAAATATAGAAACTTTTATACATTTTATCAAAATCAACAAGTATTCATCTCAGTACTTTTTACATATGATCGTATATAAAACCACCATAACACTTGATAGAAAATGTACATAATTTTTGCCACTAACCTATACAAAAAGAATAATATATTAATGCTCATCTATGAAGATCCATCATTTGGTTGAGTTTATGCAAAACCTAACAAAGCAAACAATATTAAGTAAGAGTCACATCTATAAATAAATAATGTCAACATTTAGAACAATTCTATACATATATGAATGTCAACAATTCTCCTGAAAATTATTTGGTTGTCAAGGAAGGAGGACAAACGTAAGATACCTCCAATTTCACAAACAAGTATGCTAATAACTTGAAGAATGCAATAGATTAACTATCAAAATAAGAATTGTGGAAAGTTTCTCCAAGAACCTTTAAGCGGTATTGGACTTTGTTAGATCCCAAACGACTACTATAAAAAAGGAACTTTGTCCCATGGGTTTTGATTGATAATGAAGGGCACATACACATCCAGGAAGTTGTTGGACAAAATATTTTCTAGCATCTAAGATAATAATTATTCTTAAAAAGTCTAACATATAAAAGAGACTTACCCTTCGTGATATCGATGCTAGCAAATAACAACCCAACTATAAAAACCATTTCACAACTAACAAAATAAAATAAAGATGACAAGATCATCCTATCACACCTTACATAACATAAACTATCCTTTAAACTTCAATCATTCAACTCACATCCTTCAAAAATGTATGGAAAAACTTGTCTTCAGTCAGAAAAAGGGAAAAACCTTTTTTTCTTTTAAAAAAAATTGAAATCCTTTTTCTTTCAGGAAGAAATCCTCACTTCACTTGCATCCAAACCCCATTCTTAGTGCTTTCAAAAAAAAAAAAAAAAGAAAGAAGAAAAACTCAGTCTTAGTATCAATCATCATTCTATTTCTATCCAAGTATAAAAGATTTTGGTGGTTGCAATTCTATATGATCAATTTATCAAGAGTTCAATTCAATATAAAGTTAACTTCAACAAATACTATCTAATCTCCAAAATTTAAACAAAAAGCTTTAAGAATTACCTCAACCATTAGAAAAGCATGCATGATGGATCTCTCTAAGAATTGCCCTAAAAAAAGTAATCATTTAGTTATTATGTTTTTTATAGCAACAACGGAAACCAAGTATTGAATTCAATCATTCTATCTAATAAAAGAAATGAGAATTTAGAGGAGAATAAGTCACAATAACACATAAGAAAGAAATACATAAATCCTCAAAACCATAAGCACTTAAAAAGGCCCAATTTTTTTTTAACAAATACGTAAATTATAATCAAGAGAAGTGGGCACGACAAAAAACTTTCGAGGGGGATAAATCTTTCTTCAGAGTCGCATCATCCACCATGAAGCTGAAGACAACAAAAACTCAAATATAAATATCTCTAGCCAAAATACAAAGAAATAAATTATACGAATTATCCTTAATTATAAAGTTTATTTCATGAAATGTTACCTTTTCAATGAAGAAGTAGCAAAGGTGTCGTCAACTGAAATTGTTCCACAAAGGTCATTGTTTGAGACATCGCTGAAAGAAAAGTCAAGAATAGTTAATTTTCCATAAAACGCAAGGAGATAGAGAGGGCAAGAGTAGAGAACAAAGTCGTTTATTAACCAAAACTTACAAAAATTTTAGTTTAGAGATTGATGCGAGCTCCCTCAAGATCGATCATGTCAACTTGTTGTTAATATACAAGTTGAACCAAATAAAATACATACTTCATCCTAAATGATGTTGAACTCAAAAAAATAAACCAAAAAGAAAAATTACTAGTATTTTTTTTCTCCAGTTGCTTATATCACGTTAGAATAAAAGGTGGTGGATAAAATGGTTACAAAAATTACCTGTTGGAAGATTAACTCGAGCATAAGTTTGGCTGGAGGTTCAAAACATTCAACACAATTAAAATAACAAATTAGTACCATTTAAAACAACAAAAAAAAGTTTAGAACCACTCTTCTAATTGAGAAATGTTTTTACCATATATATTGAAGACTTACAGCATCGTCGGGTGCATGACAAGTAGCTTTAATTGAATCTTGACAATACTAAAAAAGACAAAAAAAAGACAAGTAACTTTAATTGCAACTTGACAATACTACTATTTTTTTTTTGCCAGGGGCGGCATGTTACATCACATCCCCGGCTATCGGGCGCGAGATTAAAATCCTCAACGACACCGACCCAATGAGACCACAATATGTCGTGTCTCTACAGCCTCTAGATGATGACAACTAAGAGTTCTACTACAAATGCTTAACAAATCAGTCCCTAGAGATCACCAAACATGCTCGATTATTCTCATTCAATCATCTTAACATGATACTATTCTTTACATGATCAAGACTAGCTATATACCACACACGTCATCACCAATTCACATACATACCGAGAGGAACGTAAAACAAGCGACAGAGGTAGCAACACACTAGGACCCCATAATCCTAGCATGTTTACAAAAAATATAATGATAGAAAAGTACATACACAATAGCACCTCGGGACCCCATAATCCTTAAGCACACATTGTAAAGACCCGACCCAAAAGGGGCTCTAAATAGGTCTTTACCCCAATGCATGCATTCAAAGTAAAGAACAATATGCAATTAAGTTTTTGGATTCCCAATTAAAACAAAACAAAAGAGATTCAATCAGAAATCAAATAGATTGCTGAAACCTGTCCCTGTTTCCAAGCACCTGTTCAAGGCAAATACATTTCTAAACGCATACTCTGATCAGAGATTTATTAAAACATTTGAAACATCCTCAAATACAACAAAGCTGGAATCCACAAAAACGTTCAGAAAACATCCTAGGGCTCCGTGCCCGACTACATGCATTCAGGGGAAAATAAAAAGAGACAAGAGTCATAGAAATAAAAGTCGAGACGCGACAAAGAGTTCCCATGATCACAGCTCCTCCTTCACCATCCTGTCTCGCACCTTGGTTTACTGTGGAAAACCACAAAATAAGGGTGAGTAACGAATTACTCAAGAAGAATCCCCAACCAGGGGTACAATACGATGCACATGGTCATCTAGATGAGTGTATGCAAGCTATGAATATAAACACAGAAAAGAGCACATAGCTTAAGTCCACACTTGGACCTCGGATGCCAACTCAGGGTCTTAGTCCGGAATAAACCACACGACACAATACGCCCTATACGAGAAACAAGTCTCGGCCTCGGCTCTCATTGTCGATAGGAAAGGTGCACCGCTCACAATCCCGAGGAGCTCTCTCGATGGCGCATTTGTAATGAGCGTATCGCGCGCACCGCATGCTACTACAACTCTGGGGTTGCGGGTTTAGTGGCAAGCTGCCCGAGTCCGAGCCACCATGCCTAACTAAATCTCCGGATCGGTGTGTCACCGACATAGGGGTGTGAGACACGGACACGTGAACTATGTCAGCCTGAACCACCGCACCTGAGGCTAAGGAATCGGTCGTGGTAGGCTTACACCAGGAAGCCGTTCTTGTCCTAACAGGTGGCAATCAAGGGCTACTACCGAACACGCTGAGGACGTGCCGGCTACCGGGGACGAGGCAATGCCAAGTCATCATCCCGACCGTTGGTGCATCGCGCAGACTACCACCCTCACCCAAGATCGCAGGGTCCACACAACTCCGGTAAGAAATCCTTACCTTGGTCGGGAGGCTTCTACACACAAATCCTAAGTTGTGGACAATCCCGAGCTAGCTAACGGAACCTAGCAAACACAATAACAATCAATATCTATAAGCCTAAAAATAATAAAACAGCAGGCTCGGCTCGGGAGCACTCACACGACACGGCGACACGAGGCTAGGGCGCTGGCTGGGCTGATGCTTGGTTGGGTTGGGCGCGCTGGCGCGCTACATGTGACGCGTGTGAGACACGGCAGCGTAGCGCAGCGGCACGGCTACTGAGCGTGCGGCGCGGACACGGGCGAGCGTCTATGTAAAGACCCGACCCAAAAGGGCTTTAAATAGGCCTTTACCCCAATGCATGCATTCAAAGTAAAGGACATTATGAAAATAAATTTCGGATTCCCAAGTGAAACAAAACAAAGTTCAATCTACAAACAATAAAGTTTGCTGAAACCTGTCCCTGTCTCTAAGCACCTGTTTCAAAGCAAATACGTTTCCAAGCGTACACTCTGATCAGAGATTTCTTAAAACATTTGAAAACAATCCTTCATTCAATAAAAAAACAGGAATCCACAAAACATTCATAAAAATATCCTAGGGCTCCGTGCCCGGCTACATGCATTCGGGGAAAAATGAAAGACAAGAGTCATAGAAATAAAAGACAAATGACGACAAAGAGTTCCTATGATCTCAGCTCCTTCTTCAGCCATCCTGTCTCGCTCCTTGGTTACCTGTGGAAAACCACAAAATAAGGGTGAGTAACGAATTACCCAGTAAGAATCCCCAACCGGGGTACAATACGATGCACATGGTCATCAAGATGAGTGTATGCAAGCTATGAATATAAACACAGAAAAGAGCACATAGCTTGAGTCCACACTTGGACCTCGGATGCCAACTCAGGGTCTTAGTCCGGAAATAAATCCACCACACCATACGTCCTATACGAGAAACAAGTCTCGGCCTCACGGCTGTCTCTGTCGAGCACGAAAGTACACACTAGCTCAAGATCCCGAGGAACTCTTCAGTAGGCGCGTAATGAGCGTAAGCATGCACCGCGTGCTACTGCGAGACTATGAAGTGCGGGTCTAGTGGCAAGCTGCCCATGTCGATCACCACACCTAACTAAATCTCCGGATCGGTGTCACCGACATAGGGGTGTGAGACCTAGACACGTGAACTATGTCGGCTGAACCACCGCACACGAGGCTAAGGAACCGGTCGTGGTAGGCTTACACCAGAAGCGGTCCTTGCCCTAACAGTGGCAATCAAGGGCTACGCCGAACACGCCGAGGACGTGCGGATCGCCAGGGACGAGGCAATGCCAAGTCATCATCCCGACCGTTGGGGCATTTAACGATCCGCCACCCTCACCCAAGATTGCCGGGCCTACCGGTCGGGTTAGCTAAACCCTAACGGGGTTCGGGGGCGAGAAGCTGTCTCGACGTCCCTGCCATGGATGCAAGATACTTTATGCATCAGGCCCGGAAGATGCTACCTACCTGAATTCTAACCTGCCTTAACAATCAGCAAACAATCCAATACGTGCTCAAAAGAATACAGCAGACCTAGCATGGTACTACAGAACAAGAATGAATATGAGCATGCCAGAACGGAACAACCTAGCATGGACTAACATGAAAGAACAACATACGAAGTCATGCCAGTCAGGAATTCAGAACAGAGCACCTAAACTATACATGCTGATAATCACAAACAAACATACAACATCAATCACATAGAACATCGCAGGGTCCACACAACCCCGATAAGAAATCCTTACCTTGGTCGGAAGACTTCTACACACAAATTCCTAAGCTGCGTACACTTCCGAGCTAGCTATCGAGAACCTACAAACATAGTAACAATCACAACCATAGCCCTAAAAATATAATAAAGCAATGAGCTCGGCTGGGATCACTCACACGGCACGCACGACGACACGAGGCCGGGCATCGGCTGGTGGGTCGATGCAGTGGACTAGGCGCTGGGCGCGCGCTGGGCGCGTAGCGCTAGGCTGGCAGCGCTGGGCACGACACGCGCGCGCTGGCGCCGGGCGTGGCGATGCGCGACACGGCGAAGCGACACGGCCGGCGTAGGGCGGCGCAGGGCGCTGGACGTGCGAGGCGGACGCGGGCGAGCTACTCGACACGGCCAAAGGGGCGCGGGCGCGATCTGGCGTCTGGCTCGCGAGCGACCTGGGCGACCTGCTGCGATGGCGATCCGCGGTGGCTCGTTTCGGCGCTGGGCTTGCGACGTGCGATCTGGTCATGACAGGAGCTGGCTGATGCGACGAGCTTGGCTGCTGGGCTTCCCTCGGC
Organism: Sicyos edulis; assembly: GCA_036507275.1. NCBI lineage: Eukaryota > Viridiplantae > Streptophyta > Magnoliopsida > Cucurbitales > Cucurbitaceae > Sicyos > Sicyos edulis. The sequence continues at coordinate 10,533,757 of CM071851.1, forward strand.
TGGCTGCACGCGATGGAGAGGCTGGGAGACCGGACTGGCGTGCGGCAGGGGCTGCGACGGCGACGAGCGTTGGCGCGCGGGAGGGCTGCGATGGCAGATCTGGCGCGACCTGGGCGTCTGCTCGTGCGGATCTGGACGGCCGCCGCTTTCGGATCTGGGCGTCTCGCTCGGAGCTTGGGCGGACTGGGACGACACCGCAACCAACACACACACACACAAACTCTCCTTCTTACCTTCGGCCACAAGAACACCCAAACGAGAAGATGAAGAGGATGAAGACTTACCGGAATGATAGCGGAATCTCGAGCCGCAAAGGGGATGAAGAAATCGGCAAGGAGAGCTTGGGAGAAAGCTTGGGCGGCCACAAGATTTTGGAGAAGAAGATATGGCAAAACCTATTTTCTTTTCATTTAACCAAATGCACCAAAACTCCAAAATCCAAGGCTAACCATAAAATGATACGGACAGAGCAACAAGAGCACTTAATGGCTCAATTGGCACACATCCCCACAAGCTTTCCAGGAGACCCGGGTTCAAAACCCAGCTGCAGCATAATTTTCCTTTCTTTTTACTTTTGCATCAAACCTTGCTCAAACCCTTCCACGAAGCCTCACAAACCTACATAAATCCATCCAATATTTTTAGCAACTAGAAAGGACATAAACGACCCTGACGGCCCGACAAATTACGAAAATACCCCTTGGGCATACTCGAAGATCGGGATGAAAACACAGGCCGTTATGATGCGGGCGTGCGGGCGAAGCGGCTCGGGCGGCGGCGGCGCGGCGGGGGCGCGGCGACGCGGACACGGCGAGCGTCTGGGCGTGCGGGCGAGCTGCTCGGAGCAAAGACGCGCGGGCGCTGGACGTGCGACGGGCGATCTGGGCGCGATCTGGGAGCGACCTGGGCGCGATCCGGGCTGTCGACGACAGTCTGCAGAGGCTGGACTCTTCTTTGTGCGGCGACGGTGGCGACCGGGCGGCTGCAACGGCAACTGGGCGCGATCCGCCATTTGTTGGGCGTGCGAATCTGCTGGCTGGGAGGCTTCTCTCGGTTGGCTGCAATCAAACACAACACACACTCACTTCTATTCACTCGGCCAAACAGCACACCAATCGGAGGAGGAGAAGAAGAAGAACAAGACGAAACTTACCCGGAACGACGATTGATCCTCGGGGCTGCAAAGAGGGGATGGAACTCGGCTTGGAGAGCTAGGGAGAAGAGCTTGGACGGCCACAAGGCTTTTTGGAGAAGAAGACATACAAAACCTAATTCTTTTTCATTTAACCAAATGCACCAAAACTCCACGAATTCAAGGCTAACATAGATGTGATGCAGAAAGGCAACAAGAGCTCTCAATAGCTCATCTGGCACGCATCCCCATAAGCTTTCCTAGAGACTCGGGTTCAAAACCCAGCTGCAACAAAATTTCCTTTATTTTTACTTTTGCATCAAACCTTGCTCAAACCCTTCCACAAAGCCTAAAAACCTACATAAATCCATCCAATAATCTTAGCAACTGGAAAAAGACATAAACGACCCTGAAGGCCCGACCAAATTACCAAAATACCCCTAGGGCAAGCCTGGAAGACCGGGATGAAAACCTGGGACGTTACAATATTCCCTCCTTTTTATGACTTTCGTCCTCGAAAGTCCTTAAGACTGGAACAACTCAGGGTAATGCAATCTCATCTCGTCTTCCCGCTCCCAAGTGGCTTCCTCAGAATTCTGACTCCTCCACTGAACCTTGACCAAACGGATCTCACGATTACGAAATGTCTTGGTCTCAATGGCAAGGATCCCCACTGGCTTCTCCTCGAAGCTCAAATCCTCATTCAGCTGCAACGGCTCAAAGTCCACAATGTGCGACGGGTCCGGCACATACTGCCTCAACATCGATACATGAAATACACTGTGCACCGCTGACAATGACGGAGGTAGAGCTAACCGGTAAGCGACTCTACCAATCCTTTCCAGAATCTCAAATGGACCAACAAAACGGGGACTCAACTTTCCACGCTTACCAAACCTCAAAACACCTCGCATCAGAGCAACCTTTAGGAACACATGTTGTCCAACCTCAAACTCCAAATCTCGACGCGAACATCGGCGTAACTCTTCGCACGCTGCTCGAGCGGTCAACATACGAGCTCTAATCTTCGTGACCGCTCCATTAGTCAAGCTGCAGCAACTCGGGACCCAAAACTCGCCTATCACCAACCTCTTCCTGAGAACACGGGGACCGATAACGCTTACCATACAAAGCCTCGAATTGAGCCATCCGAATCGTCGATCGATAACTATTGTTATAGGAAAACTCCATCGACATGAGATACTAGTCCCAACTGCCCGGGAAGTCCAACACACAAGCCCTCAACATATCCTCGAGAACTGGTTCACCCTCTCGGTCGCCCATCCATCTCGAGGGGTGAAAAGTTATCTTTGAAATCGCACTCGGTGCCTAAACCTTCTGGAGCGCCCTCAGAATCGAGAAGTGAACCGCGAATCACGATCGACACAATCCTCACAGGCACACCATGGTAACGAATGATCCGCTCCAAAAACAATCGCGCGCCCTTTGTTCCACGGTATAAGTGTCTCTACCGGGAATGAAGTGTGCGCTCTTGGTCAACCGATCGACTATCACCCAGATCTGAGAGAACTTCCTCGGAGTCCTTGGCAAACCAGCAATAAAGTCCATGGAGATCTCTTCCCATTTCCACTGAGGCACACTCAGCGGCTGCAACAAACTAGTTGGCCTCTGCTGGGTGCCTTCACTTGCTCGACAAGTGAGACACCGCGGTGACAAACTCGCCACATCTCTCTTCATTCCCATCCACCGTAAGGTCCGCTTGAGGTCTCGATACATCTTGGTACCCGGGTGCCAAGCAAATGGGGAACTGTGGGCCTCGAGAGCAACTCGCTAGCAATCCCGCAATGTCCGGAACACACAACCGCCTCTATAAGTCAACCCACGATGGTGAATATACGAAGTCAAAGTCTCCGTCAACACTAACTCTGTCAACCAATCTCTTAAGTGCGGGTCACTCAAGCGGCTATCAATAATCCTTTGTCTAATCGATGGTTGAATCATCAATCGAGCTACCTGGCGGTAACCTCACCCAACAACACGGCAACCTCGCCCGCTCGAACTCTTTCCGCAATCCAGCCGGGAACTCAACAACGTCGCGGAGTGCGACGTCTTCCTACTCAAAGCATCAGCCACTACATTGGCTTTACCGGATGGTACAAAATCTCGATCATAATCCTTTACCAACTCTAACCATCTCTCTCGCCTCATATTCAACTCTTCTCGAGTAAATGAGATACTTGAGGCTTTGGTGGTCGGTAAACATCCGAATCCGCTCACCATCTGTGTAATGCCTCCAAATCTTGATTGCAAACACCATCTGCCGCTAACTCCATATCATGAGTCGGGTAGTTCTGCTCATACGACTTCAACCGACGGGAAGCATAGGCAATGACCTTCCCGTCTTTGCATCAACACACAACCCAACCCAAACTTGGAAGCATCATCAGAAACTACAAATCGCGCTGTCCCCTCCGGATCGCCAACATCGTGTGTGAAGTCAAAGCGCGCGCTGAGCTCGCAAAGCTCTCATCACACCTATTGTCCCAAACAAACTTGACACCCTTCCCGCCGACGACGAGTGAGGCGAGGCTATAGCGGAAAAGTCCTTAACGAACCGACGCGGTAGTAAACTCGCCAAACCTGTAAAGCTGCGTATCTCAAAGAATCAAGTCGGCTTGGCCCACGAACTCAAGGCCTCAATCTTCGCGGGGTCCACGGCTATACCATCTTTCGAAACCACGTGACCTAGGAAGGCCACTGCTCCAACCAAAACTCACACTTGGAAAACTTCGCATAAAGTGGTTTTCCTCAAAGCCGCCAATACTCACCTCAAATGCTCGCATGGTCTTCCTTAGACCTCGAATAAATTAGAATATCGTCAATGAACACGATGAAGAAGTGTCCCAAAATGATTTGAACACCCTATCAATCATGTCCATAAACGCGCGGTGGGGCATTAGTCAATCCAAACGACATGACCACAAACTCATAGTGACCATATCTAGACACGAAAAAAGCTGTCTTAGGAATGTCGGCATCCCCGATCCGCAATTGATGGTAACCGGATCTCGAGATCTATCTTGGAGAACACTAAGCTCCCCGAAGCCGATCGAACAAATCATCAATACGGGCAACGGATACTTATTCTTCATCGTCACCTTATTAAGCTCGCGATAATCAATACATAAGCGCATCGAACCATCCTTCTTCTTCACAAACAGAATCGTGTGCTCCCACGGGACACACTCGGACGGATGAACCCTCGATCTAACATCTCTTGCAATCGAACTTCGAGTTCCTTTCCAACTCGGTGGCGCCATACGATATGGAGCCTTCGAGATAGGGAGGGTCCCTGGTTCGAGCTCAATTGTGAAGTCAACCTCTCTCTTCGGGGCAACCCCGGTAACTCCTCAGAAACACGCCCGCAAACTCCTCGCGCACGACGGCACTGATCATCAGCAGAATGAGGAGGCGGCTCTCCCGCACAACTTGGCTAGATAGCCCCAAGCTCCATGAGCTAGCAAACGACGAGCTTTCACAATCGACACCATCGGCGGGCAAACTCCACCACTGGACTCCACGAAACTTAAAGTCGGGCCGACACGGGGCACGAACACTACTTCTTTCCGGTGGCGCTCAATCAACGCGTGGTTAGCGAGCTAACCACTCCATACCAAGAATCACATCAAAACCGCTCATAGGCAGAACTATGAGCGTAGCCACAAGCAACTCTTCGGATATCTCGATCCGACCATCCTTAATCTTATCTCTAGCTAACATATTAACTCCCGAAGGAGTTGCAACAGTCAACTCAAAACCTAGAGGCTCTAATCTTAACTTAGCATGCTCAGCAAACAACACAGATACAAATGAATGCGTAGAACCAGAATCAAACAAGGCAAATGCGCAGTGATCTAAAACAAGAAGCGTACCTGCCACAGCGGCATCCGTACGCTCAGCCTCCTGACGGGTCGTAGCAAAAACTCGACCCTGCTGCTGCGCTGACTGAGCTACCATAGCTGGCTGAGTACAAGAACGGATCATATGACCCTCCTTACCACAGCGAAAACACACCGTGGGCCCTATCTGACAAGCTCCAGTATGGGTCCTCCCACAAGAAGCACAAGCGGGAAACTGCCTGGGACCGCCCTGCTAACGAGGCTGGAAACGGATCGGGGCTCTATGCGATCCTGCTTCAGCCCGACCGACTGGACGGCGCCGCCGCCGGAAATCAAACTTCCTCTTCTGCCCCACTGCAGCTGGGACAGGACGCTGAACCGGAGTGGCAACAACCCGCTCAAGGGGATACTTCCCGTTATAAATAGTGGCTAACTGATTAGCTCTAGCATAAGTGTCAGGAGCCTGAGCCCTGACATCCTAAGAGACACCCTGCCTCAAACCAGATATGAACTTCCGAATCTTCAACTTAGGGGTGGCTATCAACTGCGGAGCAAAATATCCATACTCCGAGAACTTTCTCTCATATTCCTCAATAGAATCAGAACCCTGCTTCAGGTTTTGGAAGAGCTCCACCATCTTCTCTTGTGCCTCATCACTGATGTACTTGACCTTGAATTCCGACTTGAAGAACTCCCAAGTAGCAGGTGGTGACCCAGCTGGTCTCTCACTCAAGGTGGACTCCCACCACCATCTCGCTGTGCCTCCTAGCACATGAGCCGCACACCTCGGCCTCTGAACATCGGGGCACACCATAATCAGGAAGGTGTACTCCAAATGGGCAATCCATCTAGCTGCCGCTAAAACATCTCCTGTGGCATCAAACTTCTCAGGCTTCCACTTCACGAAGTCTTTCAACCATCTACCCAACTCCTCGGCACCCTCTGCAATATCTGCCTCTGGGGCTACTTGCTCCTGTGGAGTTGGAGGTGCTGCTGCGCCCTGCTGAAACATGCGGGTCAACTGCTCAATCTGAGCTCGGGACTCTTCCCGCTGCGCCGCCAACAAGGCCTGGGTCTCTGACCTCTGGTCACTCAACAGGCTAACCATCATAGCCCTCATAGAATCAGCAAATTCTGCTCTAGGAGCCGTCTCACGACGCTCAGTCGCCTCAACGCCTCCTCTAGGCGCAACATGGGGAGCTACTGGTGGAATGCCATCAGTCTCAGCTTGGGACGATGTCTCTGCAGAATCAGATCCGATCCTGACACCTCGGCCTCCTCTCGGGCGTCCTCTTCCGGCGCGGGTAGCTGGCATGCTGGCGATCTACACCCAAACCAATAACGAGTCAGAACCTGCTCGTCTCCGCTCTACAACACTACACAAGGCATACACTAGATGACAGGTATTGTAAATTCTTAACCCTTTTTTTTTTACAACAAATAGTAAACTAAGGCGCACTGATGATCTGTTGAGTGTTTGGTGATCATGGGAAAACGACCTACAACAAAAGGTCAATCCACATAATCTATGACTCTGAGCTCTGATACCAACTGTAAAGACCCGACCCAAAAGGGGCTCTAAATAAGTCTTTACCCCAATGCATGCATTCAAAGCAAAGAACAATATGCAATTAAGTTTTTGGATTCCCAATTAAAACAAAACAAAAGAGATTCAATCAGAAATCAAATAGATTGCTGAAACCTGTCCCTATTTCCAAGCACCTATTCAAGGCAAATACATTTCTAAACGCATACTCTGATCAGAGATTTATTAAAACATTTGAAACATCCTCAAATACAACAAAGCTGGAATCCACAAAAACGTTCAGAAAACATCCTAGGGCTCCGTGCCCGACTACAAGCATTCAGGGGAAAATAAAAAGAGACAAGAGTCATAGAAATAAAAGTCAGAGACGACAGCAGGTTCCCATGATCACAGCTCCTCCTTCAGCCATCTTGTCTCGCACCTTGGTTACCTGTGGAAAACCACAAAATAAGGGTGAGTAACGAATTACTCAGTAAGAATCCCCAACCGGGGTACAATACGATGCACATGGTCATCTAGATGAGTGTATGCAAGCTATGAATATAAACACAGAAAAGAGCACATAGCTTAAGTCCACACTTGAACCTCGGATGCCAACTCAGGGTCTTAGTCCGGAATAAACCACACGACACAATACGCCCTATACGAGAAACAAGTCTCGGCCTCAGCCTGTCTACTGTCGATAGGAAAGGTGCACTGGCTCACAATCCCGAGGAGCTCTCGCCGGGCGCCGTAATGAGCGTATGCGCGCACCGCATGCTACCGCAACTCGGGGGTTGCCGAGGGTCTAGTGGCAAGTCGCCCGTGTCTAGTCACCATGCCTAACTAAATCTCTCGGATCGGTGTCACCGACATAGGGGTGTGAGACACGGGCACGTGAACTATGTCGGCCTAAAAACCACCACACCGAGGCTAAGGAATCGGTCGTGGTAGGCTTACACCGTGAAGTCGCCTTGCCCTAACAGTGGCAATCGTGGCTATTGCCGAACACGCCGAGGACGTGCCAGTGCCGGGACGCAGGCAATGCCAAGTCATCATCCCGACCGTTGGGGCATCGCGCAGACTACCATCCTCACCCAAGATCGCAGGGTCCACACAACTCCGGTAAGAAATCCTTACCTTGGTCGGGAGGCTTCTACACACAAATCCTAAGCTGTGGACAATCCCGAGCTAGCTAACGGAACCTAGCAAACACAATAACAATCAATATCTATAAGCCTAAAAATAATAAAGCAAGAGAGCTCGGCTAGGAGCACTCACACGACACGGCGACACGAGGGCTAAGCGCCGCAGGCAGTCGATCTGGCTGGCTGGTGGCTTTGGCTGCAAGGCGGACGGGCAGAGGACGGCAGCGAGCGCGCACGACGCAGATCGCTGGCTGAAGCGGCGGCGCGCGGAGCAGCGTCGGGCGAGAAGGCTCGGGCGTGCTCGGGGGCGAGCGGGCGTTAAGCGGCGGCGGACGTTGGGGGCGGCGACGCGGCGACACGGCGAGCGCTCGGGCGCGGGCGAAGCCGCCGGAGCGGCGACGCGGGCGCTGACGGCGACGGCGATCGGGCGCGACCGGGAGCGACACTGGCGCGATCCGTGTCGGCGACGATCGCAGGTGGCTGGACTCTTCTTTGTGCGGCGGTGGCGATCGTCTGGGGCTGCAACGCGCGACTGGCGCGACGGCGTATTCTTCTTTGGGCGTGCGAATCTGCTGGCTGGGAGGCTTCTCTCGATTGGCTGCAATCAAACACAACACACACTCACTTCTATTCATTCGGCCAAACAACACACCAATTGGAGGAGGAGAAGAAGAAGAACAAGACGAAACTTACCCGGAACGACGATTGATCCTCGGGGCTGCAAAGAGGGGATGGAACTCGGCTTGGAGAGCTAGGGAGAAGAGCTTGGACGGCCACAAGGCTTTTTGGAGAAGAAGACATACAAAACCTAATTCTTTTTCATTTAACCAAATGCACCAAAACTCCACGAATTCAAGGCTAACATAGATGTGATGCAGAAAGGTCAACAAGAGCTCTCAATAGCTCATCTGGCACGCATCCCCATAAGCTTTCCTGGAGACCCGGGTTCAAAACCCAGCTGCAACAAAATTTCCTTTATTTTTACTTTTGCATCAAACCTTGCTCAAACCCTTCCACAAAGCCTAAAAACCTACATAAATCCATCCAATAATCTTAGCAACTGGAAAAAGACATAAACGGCCCTGAAGGCCCGACCAAATTACCAAAATACCCCTAGGGCAAGCCTGGAAGACCGGGATGAAAATCTGGGCCGTTACACACATACAGTTATAACATGAAAGATACATACAAAAAAAGTGCCTCGGGACCCCATAATCCTGAAGCACAAGGTGTACAGAACAAGCAAGTAACAACAGGACATACACTAAACACTACACATGTCAACAACAATTCATAATCAACAATCTATCATCATCCCACATCCATATTTAAAAATATTACATATTGCAGTACGATAAATTTCGCCCTGTGCAGGGTCTACACAACCTGTGTAAAGAATCCTTACTTGTTTCAAGATACAGCACAATCCAACAACCTCCAACGAGCAAGGACTCAAACCACAACAACCTATCAATTAACATCCATAAGAATCAGCCACTAGAAACCAATCCTAATAATAGTAATATCAAACTTCAAACTAACAAGATCGACTTTGAAATTTTCCCAAACACGATATCAACGCGGCTGTCCAAATCTTGACGAAGCACAACACCAACATAAACTTCAACACATCTTAAGATTTCATAAGAGAAAACGCCTAGCAAAGCAAAAAACCATTTATCATAGTCATAGAACAACCCAAAACAATCAATCGATTGACCACGAAATCGGAATAGAAAACTAACTTAAAACTCGACCAAATCGAGCGTGACACCAACAGAACCCGTGGCTGGCTGCGTGTCGCAGGGTGGACGTCTTCGGCATGGCTACTTGCGGCGCAGGTGAGCGGCGCAGGTGAATGATAGCTGATCGGCTGAACAGAGGCGCAGCAGGGTCATCACGGACGGCATCGAGGCGCTGAGGTCGTGCGCACGTCTTCGCAGGGCAGGCTTGCACGCACGAGAGGTTGGGACTTCGAGAGCGCAAGTTGCGATAGTTAGTACGAGGCATGGGCTATGCGACGACGTGGGTGGTACAGGACAGAGATGTAGCGAGCTCGCGAGACGAGTTTGCTGCAGTGACGAAAATGTGAGGGCTGGAAGGAGAGGGCGACGACGGTGCGTTCTGAGCAGGTCGACGACGATGGAAGTGCAGAACGGCGGCAGCGGCTGTTAAGGTTGGGGGCTAGGGTTAGAGGACAAGAATGGAGAAGAAGAAGAAGAAGACTTTGGGTTTGTGTAAAGACCCGACCCAAAAGGGGCTCTAAATGGGCCTTTACCCCAATGCATGTATTCAAAATAAAAGACAATATGCAACATGGTTTCGGATTCCAAGTAAAAACAGAAACGTTCAACAATCAAAACAATTTACTCTAAAACCTATCCCTGTTTCCAAGCACCTGTTTCAGGAGAAATACATTTCTAAAAGCATACTCTGATCAGAGATTTATTTAAACCATTCAAACCTTCCACAAGTACAACTATGCTGGAATCCATAAAACATAAGAAAACATCCTAGGGCTCCGTGCCCGTCTACATGCATTCAGGGGAAATAACAAAAGTCAAGAGTCATGATATAATAAAATGGTCAGAGATGACAGCAGGACCCATGATCATAGCTCCTCCTTCAGCCATCCTGTCTCGCTCCTTGGTTACCTGTGGAAACCACAAAATAAGGGTGAGTAACGAGTTACTCAGTAAGAATCCCCAACCGGGGTACAATACCATGCACATGGTCATCAAGATGAGTGTATGCAAGCTGTGAATATAAACACAGAATAGAGCACATAGCTTAGCCCACACTTGGGCCTCGGATGCCAACTCAGGGTCTTAGTCCGGAAACAAACCTCCACAAAAATCGTCCTATACGAGAAACAAATCCGGCCTCGGCACACCGCTTCATCGTCGAATGAAAGGTACACTAGCTCAAGATCCCGAGGAGCTCTCCCGGCGGGCGCTATAATGAGCGTAAGCATGCACCGCGTGCACTGCAGACTATGGGGTGCCGGGTCTAGTGGCAAGCCGCCCATGTCCAGCCACCACGCCTAACTAAATCTACGGATCGGTGTCACCGACATAAGGGTGTGAGACACGGACACGTGAACTATGTCGCCCGTAACCACCGCACTTTGAGGCTAAGGAACCTGGCCGTGGTAGGCTTACACCAGAAGCGGTCCTTGCCCCTAACAGTGGCAATCAAGGGCTACGGCCGAACAAGCCGAGGACGTGTCGATCGCCGGGGGCGAGGCAATGCCAAGTCATCATCCGACCGTTGGGGCATTTAACGATCGCCACCCTCACCCGAGATTGCGGTGGCCTACCGGTCGAGTTAGCTAAACCCTAACGGGGTCTAGGGACGGAGAATCGTCTCGGCGACGCCCCCGCCATGGATGCAAGATACTTTATGCATCGGGCCGGATGATGCTACCTACCAATTCTAACTTCGCCTTAACAATCAAAGAAACAATCCAATACGTGCTCAAAAGAATACAAGCAGACCTAGCATGGTACTACGGAACAAGAATGATTATGAGCATGCCAGGACGGAACAACCTAGCATAGACTAACATGAAAGAACAACATACGAAGTCATGCCATCAGAATTGCAACAGAGCACCTAAACTATACATGCCGATAATCACAAACAAACATACAACATCAATCACATAGAACATCGCAGGTCCACACAACCCCGGTGAAGAAATCCTTACCTTGGTCGGAAGACTTCTACACACAAATTCCTAAGCTGCGAACACTCCCGAGCTAGCTATCGAGAACCTATAAACATAGTAACAATCACAACCATAGCCCTAAAAATATAATAAAACAAAGAGGCTCGGCTCGGGAGCACTCACACGGCACGACGACGACGCAGGCCGGGCATCGCTGGGCGGCCGATGCGTACTGGATCGGGCGCTGGGCACGCCATGTGCGAACGCGCGCGCGCCGGGCGAAGCCGCTCGAAGCGAAGACACGCGGCGCTGGGTGAGCGACGCGGACACGGCGATCGGCTGCTGTGGCGCGAAGCCGGGCGTCGCTCGGCCCGATCCGGCGCGACAGACGAGGTGGGCGGCGACGAAGCGTCTCGCTAGGCCGACCGTACGACGACGAGGCCTGGGCGCGGCGAGCGTTAGATCTGGGCGTCGGCGACAAGCGGATCCGCGGCACTGGGCGTCTTTGCTCGGCGGCAGTGCAATGGTGGTCAAGCGGGCTCGGGCGGATCTGGCCGGCTGCTCGGCTGGGAGTGAGGCTAGGTCGGGGGAGAGAGAGAGAGAGAGAGAGAGAGAGAGACAGAGAGAGAGAAAGAGAGAGAAAGTGAATTTGGGGAAAAAAAATAAAAGAAAATAAAAGAAAAGAAAATGAATTTGGAAAAGAAAAGGAAAATGGGAAATAAAAGGAAAAATAAGGATTTTTATCCAAAATCCATCCTTATCCACTTTTATCCTTAAAAATCCCATTTCCCGGCTTCCTCCTTCGAGACCCAACTGAAGCAACTTCTCCCAATAAATAAAACCCACTAAAATCCAACTCCCAAATCAACACCAAGGGCCCGGGCTCGAATCCCAAAGGAAGCACACAACCAACCAACACTTTGCCCAAAGACCCAAATCACAACCGAACTCCCAAACGACTAGCCCAAACATCTCGGTACTCGCAAGCAATAGCAAACCAGCCTCGACAAAGGCAGAAGCTACCTAGAGGCCTGAAAATCCACAAATCCTGCACGGAGAGCCAAAAGACCAAAATACCCCTAAGGGTCAAAAGCGACTCTAACGGCCCAACCGAACCATGAACCAACCAGAAGCACCTCGAGAACCGGAATAGAAAATCGGGCGTTACAATACTTCCCCCTTTTAAGACTTTCGTCCTCGAAAGTCCTAAGACGAAACGGCTCCAGAAACTCCACTAAAACCTAACCAATGAACTTCTCGGCTAATACAACGCCAACCTTCTCCGAAAACCAAACCTCTTGGGTTCTAAAAACTCAAAGGCACTATGCCATCCAGCCGCCACAAACAACTCAACCAAGACTGGGCATATATGAACTCCAGAAGGGAAATAGACGGCAATCCACATCCTCAACTCGCACCAACTTTTAAACGGTGCTACTCTCAGAAACTCGAGGATGGCCACAAGCTCAAACTCTACACCACGTGCCTTGGCAAAACTCCTAAGGAAACTCACGGTGACAACAAACAAACTCAACCCTACAACAAATCAAGCAAACAAATGAACCTTCCAGATTCCAAAACTAAACGGCCTACTCTTACTTCACAAGAGACCAACAAACCTCAAACCTTGACTCTGACCTTAACGAGATACAAACGAACCACCAATGGCGCGATCGATCCAAAAGACAAACTTCTCCAACTAGAACACGACCACAACACTTAAGCAACCATCTTAAGGAGAAATCGTCGAACCAAAGGCAGGGGCACCATCCCGGCACACCGCATGACTAACAACACTCACACCTGCTGAAACTTCAGCCACGGCCACCTCTAAAAGACAAAGGCCAAGCATGGACTCCACTCGGCCAAACCAACAAACTAGAACTCCTCATCGGCCGAACGCAAACTTCCAAAGAAAACCTACCAAAGAATCGCCAAGGAGAACACCGCCAGCAAGGAACAACCAACATTCCTCTCAAGGAAAACTCGGGAAGCAAGGACTAAACCATCACGCAGCTATCTCTGCGACACAACACCTTGAGGAAAGCGGCTCAACAAATTTTACCAACCAATTCCACGGCACCTCTGTGCCAACTAACTCAACGCGGCTCGCTAACGCCTAATCGCGAACGCACAACAACTAGGAACAAAGCCCGAGAAGGGCTTGCTCGTCGCCAGAACTCAACCCAAACTTATAACGAGCAACGCCGCCTCCAAGCTACCACTCAACTCTTAAATACCAAGCGGCTACTCAAAAGACTTCTCCTTTTCGCTTAGGCCAAACTCATCTTCCAAACGTAAGCTCCACTCCCGAAGCCTAACAAGGAAAACGGATAACGACAACCTCAAAGCTTACGGATCCACGAGCCACACTAATCCGCAAGACTACCTCGCAAGCTAACACTCGAGGTGGCATCCAAGGAGCAACTCAATCACCACAGAGGCTAGGGGAAAGGAAATCTTCAATCCCCAAAGAACCAACAACTTGCCGAACAACTCAACTCTTCTATGGTGGCCACCGCCTTGCGCAGGACAAACAACTCTTGGCGGCTAACAACACAAAGCAGAGGACCTCACATTGGGTGATCGCTGCGCTACTCGATCAACTACACAACTCGGGAGCTAAGTCGACTCACGCCAAACGGGAAACGACTTCCAAAGCAAGCAAACTCGGAAGGGCGACCAACTTCACACACGCACGACTAGCTCAAACCCAAGGGCAACAACAACCAACTCTCTTGGAAGCAACACCCAAGGAAAACTCAACCAATCGGATCACTAACCCAAAACTAACAGAACTTGCTCAACTGCCGAGGGAGGGGTCAACTCCCAAAACTTTCTCGACCAGAACAAGACCTCGAGGCAACGCCTCCCGGCTAGAACCGAACTAGCTCTTGAAACAACAAGAGAACCAAATCTTGGCCAAACACTCACAAGAGGCAGAACAACCTTTACTGCAGCCTCTAGAACACCATCCAAGAATCCGCTTAACTGAACAAACGACTGCTTCCAAGCAGCCAACAAACTTTTCCTTCTTGCTAGCACCTCTACCATCGACTCATGGCTACGGGAGAAACCTGACAACTTCCAGAAGGAAAACGGCTCTTACAAGCAGACAACCGAAGGACAGAGGCTCCACATATGCTCATTGTCTTGCTCCACTAGAGCAACAACATCTAAATCTCACGGGGCAACAACAAGGGCCCATCTCAGACTGAACCTCTAAAAGCCAAACGGGGCAACTCAACATCTTGCAACAGGAAAACAACCAACAGGGCACAAACCACTCGCCCCACGAGCAAAACTAATCTCAAGCAACTCCAATCCACACCTTGGTCGACACCAAGCATCAACTTGCCACCACACCGGAACAAATCCGGATTTTACTCCAAACAAACACTAGTTTGCTAGTCTACCAAGACTGCTAGCAACTCAACCGAGGCTACAACCCACACGCCTCCAGCTGGCCAACTGAAACTCACTACCTGGGCCTGACTGAGCTCTGGAGAGGCTCTCCACAACCTAGGGTTCTCCGACAACCCTCGACACACACACCGCCAAGCAAACGATCTAATGACAACCGCTGAACAAACAACTCCAATTTCCAGCATCCCAACCATGCTGGCCAACTCCAACCCCTTGGGAACCTAGAGGACCCGAAATGCTACAGAATGCGTCATCCTGCTACTCAAAGCATCGGCCACGACATAACTTCTACCCAAGGAAAGATCCAAACAACTCTCTTAGCCATGACGCTCAGAAACCACGCGGCTTACCTACCACCGCTCTTGTTCAGTTTCCAACTGAACTCCAACCAACGATCAACAATAAGATCCGCCAACCAAGCTTAGGTCCAACTTAACAAATCTTGCCTAAGCAACAACCTGATACCACGAGCACGGTATCCTTACCACCTCGACTAAAGCCTTGCAACAACCACCTGGAGTTCAACTTCTCCAGGAACTGAGCACTAGATCTCCAAAGCAAACCCTACATGGATCTGAAACTCTCGCCGCCACTTAACGAACCACACAAAACACACTTGTGTGCACAACTCTCAACCTTCCTTTAGAGATCCAAGACTAACAAGCGCTTTTCCAAAAGCAACGCTAACTCTGGCGGAGAGATACAAACAATCCAAGGAACACCAAAAGTTCCATCTCCACACGATACACGAAGCTGAGGCAAGCTTGCTCTACCAAAGCATAACAATGCCAAACCGAACTTACTTTATACCAAGCCTCTATCAAGGGTGCTTACCCAAAAAGGCATCCGAAACCTCTCCCAAGGCATCCAACTCGCCTCATCGACATCCAACTCATGGTCCCTCAGCTGGACCAAACTCGCATCTACAACGCTCAACTCTCCTCGATTTAGGCACTCGAAGGTAGTGACCGCACTACCAACCACAAAGAAAATCTCTTGGCTTAACACTAGCGCGAGAATCACGCCCACAAACAATTACCAACCGCCAACTCTTTGACTTACTCAACCTCCAAGAACACAGGAAAAAGGCTCCGGCCCGGCTCCTCTCGAGCATCCTCTCGCTTGAAGTCCACCGACTACCATCGAACTAGCCCTCCGCACGACCTAAACAGTGCAAGCGCCATAAACGGATCCAAGGCTAAAGGAGTGCGCTAAACTCGGACGACATAGAACCATCCGCTATGCCCATGCCAAACTCAAGCTCGAACCAGACTTAGTGCCAAACGGCACACCAACCAATGCACCTCAAGTGCCACTACTACCAAATCCACATCTTACTACAAACGGGGCCAACAAGGTCACAACCTCAAGTGACAAGAACTCGGCTAGGCATACAAGGGCTCAACTCCAACAACCATGCCTAAGGCATCTCATCAAGTCAAGGCTCACGGCCTACTCTTGCATCTCCACATGATGCTCAACAAACTCGCCGGCTCTCTCAACATGCGCAGAGCTAGCCCTACATCTAGGGGCTCACCAAAAGAAGAGTGCTCAACTCTACCAAACATCCGAGGAAAACACCAATGGATCCAATCCAAGGGAACATGCTCATTGCACTCCCTAACAACAGTGGTTCGCCATCGGGCCGCAAACAACAACGCTTTACAGGAGCACAAAGATGCCTCAACAATCTCCTCAAGGCCGCCAACTCTGCATCTACTCACCGGGCAATCGGACAACCGCTAAGGCTCAAGATCAACACTTGAGCTACCCAGCCGGGTCCACACGGGGACTCGCTCCGCAAACATCCACATAAGCACAACCATAGCTAACTCCTCTCTGGAGTGGCACTCCAAGGCAAAGCACCTCCACCCTCTCACTAGGGGAAAACCAACAAGCCCGGGCCACAATTGGCCTCACGGAGTCCAAGCTCGCTTCCCCCGGGGACGATGTCCTGGGGCATCCGAATCTATCTGGATACCTCAACAAGCCACAACATACATCACACACTGCGGGAAGTTGGCATGATGGCGCTCTAAACCCCAAACCAACAACGAGTGAGAACTCGCTGCTGCTCTCCGCTCCACAACACTACACGAGGCATACACTAGATGATGATGGTTGTAAATTATTAACCCTTTTTCAACAACAAATAGTAAACTTAGGCGCACTGATGATCCGCTTGAGTCTTTGGTGATCATGGGAAAAATGACCTACAATAAAAGGTCGTCTCACAGAATCTATGACTCGAGCTCGATACCAATCAGAAAGACCCGACCCAAAAGGGGCTCTAAATGGGCCTTTACCCCAATGCATGTATTCAAAATAAAAGACAATATGCAACATGGTTTCGGATTCCAAGTAAAAACAGAAACGTTCAACAATCAAAACAATTTACTCTAAAACTCGCCCCCTGTTTTTCAAGCACTGTTTTAGGATAAATACATTTCTAAAAGCATACTCGATCGAGATTTATTTAAACCATTCAAACCTTCCACAAGTACAACTATGCTTGGAATCCATAAAACATAAGAAAACATCCTAGGGCTCGTGCCCGTCTACATGCATTCAGGGGAAATAACAAAAGTCAAGAGTCATGATATAATAAAATGGTCAGAGATGACAGCAGGGCCCATGATCATAGCTCCTCCTTCAGCCATCCTGTCTCGCTCCTTGGTTACCTGTGGAAACCACAAAATAAGGGTGAGTAACGACTTACTCAGTAAGAATCCCCAACCGGGGTACAATACGATGCACATGGTCATCAAGATGAGTGTATGCAAGTCGTGAATATAAACACAGAATAGAGCACATAGCTTAGCCCACACTTGGGCCTCGGATGCCAACTCAGGGTCTTAGTCTGGAAACAAACCTCCACAAAAATCGTCCTATACGAGAAACAAATCCCAGCCTCAGCCTGTCTACTGTCGAATGAAAGGTACACTAGCTCAAGATCCCAAGGAGCTCTCCGGTCGTTGCGCTGTAATGAGCGTAAGCATGCACCGCGTGCTATCGCAGATCTATGGGTGCCGGGTCCAGTGGCAAGTCGCCCATGTCCATCACCACGCCTAACTAAATCTCTAGATCGGTGTCACCGACATAGGGGTGTGAGACCTGAGACACGTGAACTATGTCGCCCGTAACCACCGCACTGAGGCTAAAGGAACCGGCCGTGGTAGGCTTACACTCAGAAGCGGTCCTTGCCCTAACATGTGGCAATCAAGGGCTACGCCAACACGCCGAGGACGTGCCGATCGCCGGGACGAGGCAATGCCAAGTCATCATCCCGACCGTTGGGGCATTTAACGACCGCCACCCTCACCCGAGATTGCGGGGCCTACCGGTCGGGTTAGCTAAACCCTAACGGGTCTAGGGACGGAGAATCGTCTCGACGCCCCCGCCATGGATGCAAGATACTTTATGCATCAGCCCGGATGATGCTACCTACCGAATTCTAACTCGCCTTAACAATCAAAGCAACAATCCAATACGTGCTCAAAAGAATACTGAAGACCTAGCATGGTACTACGGAACAAGAATGATTATGAGCATGCCAGGACAGAACAACCTAGCATGGACTAACATGAAAGAACAACATACGAAGTCATGCCAGTCAGGAATTCATAACAGAGCACCTAAACTACACATGCCGATAATCACAAACAAACATACAACATCAATCACATAGAACATCGCAGGTCCACACAACCCCTGGTAAGAAATCCTTACCTTGGTCGGAAGACTTCTACACACAAATTCCTAAAGTGCGAACACTCCCGAGCTAGCTATCGAGAACCTACAAACATAGTAACAATCACAACCATAGCCCTAAAAATATAATAAAGCAAAGAGCTCGGCTCGGAGCACTCACACGCACGACGACGACACGAGGCGGGCGCACGCTGGCGGGCTAATGCACGTACTGGGTGGCTGGGGCGCTGCTGGGCGTGGTTGCAGGCGAGGACACGCTACTGGGCACGCCACGGCGCGGCGAAGCGTCTGGCAGATGAGCCGCTCTGCGAAGACGCGCGCGCTGGGCGAAGCGAGCGGCGAGACACGGCGACGGCCTATCGCGCGTAGTGGCAAGGCGTCTCGCTGGCCGATCCGGCACGGACGACGAGGTCGGGCGCGGCGACGAGCGTCGATCTCGGGCGCGCGACAAAGCGGATCCGCGGCTCGGAAGTCTTTGCCGGGCGGTGGTGGTGACGGCGGTCATTGGCCGGCTCAGACGGATCGGCCGCCGCTTCTACCGGGAGTGAGGCTAGGTCGGGGGAGAGAGAGAGAGAGAAAGTGAATTTGGGGAAAAAAAATAAAATAAAATAAAAGAAAATGAATTTGGAAAAGAAAAGGAAAATGGGAAATAAAAGGAAAAATAAGGATTTTATCCAAAATCCATCCTTATCCACTTTTATCCTTAAAAATCCAATTTCCCGGCTTCCTCCTTCGAGACCCGGCTGAAGCAATCTCTCCCAATAAATAAAACCCACTAAAATCCAACTCCCAAATCAACACCAAGGGCACGAGCTCGAATCCCAATGGAAGCACACAACCAACCAACACTTTGCCCAAAGACCCAAATCACAACCGAACTCCCAAACGACTAGCCCAAGCATCTCGGGACTCGCAAGCAATAGCAAACCAGCCTCGACAAAGGCAGAAGCTACCTCGAGGCCTGAAAAACCACAAATCCTGCACGGAGAGCCAAAAGACCAAAATACCCCTAAGGGTCAAAACAGCTCTAACGGCCCAACCGAACCACTGAATCTGAACCGAAAGCACCTCGAGAATCGGAATAGAAAACTGGGCCGTTACAGTTTGACTCTTTTTCTTTTCTTTTTTTTTTTAATTTCAACACAACCTAAAAATATGTTTTTTTTTATTGGGTCTTTTATTCCCTTTTATTTATTTTAAATCAGGGCACAACTCTTCACCATTTTATTTTCAACTCCAAATAAACCATTTTTTTTTCCATAAAATGAACCTTTACTCTTTAATCACACCAAAATAAAACTCAATCCTTATTGTTCACTTATATATATATATACCTATATATATTTATGTATGTATATACCTATATATATTTATGTATTTATTTATTTAATCTTTTAATGTGCCCTTCTTTTCTTTACAAAACAAGCCAACCCATTTCCACCAATGCCCCCAAGTTCCCAAAATTTACCAAAATGCCCAACATTAAACTATAATTGCAAAAATGTCCTTAGGAGTAAAATCACCAAAGTACCCCTATGACCAAATAACTATAATTTAACCCGAAAAATGTGGGGGCATTAAATTGGCCCTGTGCAGGGTCCACACAACCCGGGTAGAGAATCCTTACCTGTTTAAAAAAATACAAAACAATCCAAGAAAATTCTCCTTGAGCTACAGCCAAACAATCAATCAAACTCAGCTGAACAACCTAACAATTAACCTTAATCAGTAATTATCAAACTCAAACTACTTTTGAACTTCGAACAAACGATATTGACTTTGAAAACTCACTCGAAACTGGAACCCAGCTGGCTTTCCAACACTTGGTGAAGCACAAACTAATAGAAACTTCAACATCCTTGAGATCTCACATGAACCAATGCCTAACAAAGCAACCCAACAATTTACCACATTTTTAATAATAATAAAAATTACTCTTTAGTCATAACAATCTAAAGCTAGTCAATCCAACCAAAAATCCAGCAAGGTTTTGAAACAGCTTACCTATTACACGAGTAGGACGAAACGACATGAGCGAAAAGTTGTTGCTGCTATGGTTCACGAGCCGTTGACCGCCAACGAGGCGTTGGACGCACGGTTGAGACATGAGCTACGGCTTTGGACGGCTGAGTCGGGACAGGCGTAGGTGGAGACGACACGACTTGGGCGAGGCTATCTAGCGAAGTGTTGACTGACGGCTGAGACAATGCGGAATGACGAGCCCGGGCTACGATTTGGATTGGGTGTGTCTGCGGCGACGCTGGGGCGAGAAGCTTGCTGGCTGCAAGCTACGATGACACACGGATCATGCGCGATGAGGGGGCTAGTCGTGGGTGTTGCGCGCGCGTAAGGGGAGCGGGAAGCGGATTAGCGTGCGGTTGGGCTTGATCCATTTCAGTGAGGTGCGGAGCGAGCAAGCAAGGTTGTGGCTGAGTCTTCGAAGGCAGCAAGGGCGGCGGCTAGGGTTGGTGGAGATTGTAGATGAAGAAGAAGAAAGCTTTAGGGTTTTGTTTTTTTTTATTAAATGTTTTCTTTTTTCCTTTTCTTTTAAAATGCTTATCTCCTTTACTTTACTCTTTTAAAACTCAAATGGGCTTTACATCTGTTTCAATATACAGGCCCAAAATGAATTTTAAAACAAAACTTCATTTATACTTTAGCTTTACCAGCCCAAACTTGCATGATCCAAGTCTTTTTTAGCTTACACGTGTATGGATGGATTGAGAATCAAAAGACAACTCAGAGGTGAGCTAAACAAAAACCTAATATTGTGTTTTCATTTTCTCATTCTTTTGCCGAGAGCTCCAGCTTCTAGCAAAGCTCTGTCAAAAATTTGATCTCTACTGCTAGGGTTTCAAAAACATGCTTTCTTCTTCTATGAATTGAAGGATGGTAGATTTGAAACAAGGTAAGTTTTAAGTACTATCTTCTTTGTTTTCTTCCTTTCTTTCTAGATTTGATTTCCTAATTCACTCTTCTCTTCAATGATGAGTGCAAGAACCAGCATGGTGAAACAAGATAGTATGAAGAGAAGATGGATTCTAGAGACACTTACCTGGAAGTTCAAAAGAGGAGATAAGTTCTTGCTTCCTTTTAAATCTGCTTGTATGAAGAACTTCTTCTGATTTCTCTTTGTTTGATTTTCTTTTAACAGAGATTTGAACAACATGAAGGTAAACACAGAACAAAGAAGAAAAGAGAGGTAAAAAGGAAGAAGATGAACAACACAAGGAATTTATAGTGGTTCGACAATGTGTCTACTCCACTTTTAAGAGGTAAGCCTTTCAAATTCATTCTTCAACTGCACTTACAAACATTCAAACACACACACCTCTTACAAACTTTCACCATAGCTCTCATAACACTTCTCACAAGCATATACTCAAAAACCACTTTAGATCTTTCTAATTTTTTTTTCTCTATCTCACTTAATCTTAGATACAAAGAGATCTATATATATAGTAGCTAAAACTGAGATAGAGCTTTAACAAGTTGCACATCTTTTTGAAAACTATTGAGTTGTTGAGGCTGTTAGGAAGTTTGGCTTGTTAGACAACTGTCTAGGCTGTTTAACTTGTTATAACTGTCAAACTGAATGTCTGCTTGTTCTGTTGAGTTGCTATGCTGTTGGAGAAGTTTGTTAATTTGTTGTGAATATAACTAAGAAAACTGCTTGCTGTTGCCTGTTAGAATTGAGCTGGAGCAATGCTTGAATTGAATGTCTTAGGAACAAATTACCAGCATGTAGAATGTCTGTTTGCTGACTATTTTTATTCTTTAGCTAAGTGTTTATTCAATTTCATAACAACATCAAATGCCAATTCTCCATTTATTTCTTTATTTCAAAATTTCTTTTACAATTCAACTAAATCAATTTTACACCAATTCTCCAAAAAGTTCTTAAAATTACAAAATTACTCAACCTTAGTTAATATTTGTAAAAATGGTCCTTAGGGCAAAATTACCAAAATACCTCTTGAAGTTCAAACTAAACAAAATTACAACAAAAAAATCCATTTATAATTTATTTCTCTTTTTTAACAAAACAAAAATTAAACCATTTTAATCATTTAATTTCTTTTCACAATTCCAAAAACCAATTTCCACAAATGCCCTAAAATTCTTGAAATTAAAAAATTAACCCAAAGTCAATTATCATTTACAAAATGGTCCCTAAGAGTAAAATCACCAAAATACCCCTACGGTCAAAACTAACCAGCAATTACTCCGTAAATCTAAAAGAACAAATAAATGAACCTAAAAGGTCTAACAGAAAATACGAGGCGTTACACCTTATTTAGGTGGTTTGTTACAGGCCAAATTGAAAATAAAATCGTGAACTACAGGTGTGATTTGTTGAAGTTTTCGAGCGACTACCAAATGGAAGAAGAAAATGGTATGCACGCTTGGAGTGAAAGGATTTTCGGCAATGAAGTGGATAATGGGAGGATTCTAGGGCTCCAATTTTGATATGTTTTCAAAATGTTCCCTCAATTTTAAAACAATCACCTAAAAGGTTGTATGCTTCTAAAACAAGAATTGGTGATTCATAGCTAATTTCCCTTATAAAAATGTTTAAAATAGTTATATATATATATATCAAATTAGTGCGTTAAGTTCTACAAAACTATAGTTTAGAAGTAGTTAAAAAGAAAAATAAATAATATTTAAAAATACCAAAATTATACTTATTTTTCTAAATCTTAATATGACTAAAAATTAATTTTATAAATTTATGATTCTAAAAAAGTGTCATAAACGGCGCATTTTTATATTTATGACATTTTTTTGTGATGATAATTTTATTTTAATTACTGATTACTAGATGATTCTAATAAAGTGTCATAAAACGCGTGTTTTTGTTTATGACACTTTAATTGCTTCTCCCTCATAAATTTTACTTATCACAGGTGTCATCTAAACCCTTTTTTCTAGTAGTGTTTAGACATAAATTCTCATAATTTTTTTTTTGGTCGTCACCCAAATTGCTTTATATCAATAGAGAGATATTTGCCCTCCCTTAACAACTAAAGACATTCCTTCTAATTAACTAATATGAAACTAGTATTTTATTTGTATTCCTAACAATTTTAATTAAGACCAGCAAAAGATCATGAGAGCACAAAAGAGAGGGATGAACAAGAGTGCGAGAATTGAGAATGAAATGACAAAAAAGAGCGAGAAACAAAAGAATGAGATCAAAAAACGATAACATAATTTCATATCATTGGTGACAACAACAAACATTATTAATTTTTATGCCCAAGTTAGTCTCAACTATATTCTTATCGAACATACTTATGAATGTCAAAAAATCTGTATGAAATAAATTTCTAAGTAAATGAATATCATAGATTAAATCAATCATTGATTTTGAACTTACTAAACTACCAATAATTGTTCAACAAAAAGTTAAAAATCATTAATTTTAGGCATGGACCAGTTATTTGAGCCCTAATATTTAGGGCAACTATAAATTATTTTCGTGAGATAAAAAAAAAATCTCTCCATCATTTCTTGAAGTAATCTGACTGTTCACCTAAAAATACAAAAAAAAAAAAAAAAAAAAAGAAAAGAAAAGAAAAACCATAAGCAGGAAATGTGAATACACTGTCATATTACACAACAAAATCACAATAAAACATAAGAGATAGACTCGGAAAGTCTGAAAATAGAAAATTGGATGGTCATGATTTGGTAACATCTGTCATTTGAAATTCAACAAAAAACACTGAATGGAAAAAAGAATTATTAAATGAAACGACATAAAATATTGTATCCCGTGATCATCAGACAATGACTATTTCGTTTTATCATTTTGGTATTGCTACCCGTGATTTGAATACTTTTATTCTCTTCTATTCTGTTCTTTCTGCTTCTTTTATGGCTTTAAATTAATCAATGCTAACATATTCGTCTTTTCTTAAAAAAAATCATTTATGTGTAGTTCTTATGCAAGTGTGATTGTCTACTTTTGATTCTTTTCATTCTTGTTGCCATTTATATTATATATATATATATATATATATATATATATATATATATATATATATATATATTTTTATTGGTTTATAGCGGCAATCAACAATCAATACAAAGATATGAAAACATATAATGATAAACACAAAAAAAAGAAGAAATAAAAATAAACACAGATCTACGTGGTTCACTAACGTAGTGTTAGCTATCCACGAACAGAGAGAGAACAATATTTTATTAAGGAGAGGCGAATTACAAAGTTATAGAATGAATGTCATAATACGACTAGAGTTTAATTCGAGTTTATACATGCACTCTCATTAAATCCTATTACAAAATGCGTAAGCATTAAATAGAAAGAAGATGCGGACCTCAAAGGAAGTAATTTTCATTAAGTATATCTCAATAATTTATTTATTTAGGAGAAACTTATTAGATTTGTCAAATTCAAAAACAATAAATAATTACAATCATTTAAAAAAAAATTAGCATACATAGTAATAAATATTAATAATAATATTGTATTAATGACGATAAATATAAATATTTTAAAATTTGACTATATTTTTAATTATTTTGTGAAATGAGCTGATCCATTACCATTTTCCTTTATTTATGGATTTATTTATTTATACTTATTATTATTAAACACAAAGAGTGGGGGAGAAATGGTGTTGTTGATTCAAGTTTCTTAAGTTGCGTTTCTATGAGTTGGATAAATTCTGTTGATTAAAATTAATAGTAAAGTTGCTACAGTATTTCATTTCTATTTTTAGTCATTTTATTGTGTTTACTGTTTTTGGCGAAGTAGTTTATCGACAATCAAAACCATTTTATTTACTTCCTTGCATTTTATTTCGTTTTCACTAATTGGAATATCACAAAAACAAGATTAAAAAAAACCAATTCCTGTAGAATGATTTGTATCATTTGCTGTTCTAATACCAACCAACCTTCTCTACATATTCTTGATAAACTAGGGGTAAATCTAGAAAGGATAATTTCGAGTTAACTCGATCTTAAAAATGTCAGCCTTTACAAAACTACTTTTTTATAATGGAAAAAAAGATAAATATGACCATCGTCACTGTTCACACGAGATTTTCGGAGAAATTTGGTTTCGTGGAGTTGAACTTGAACTTGAGATGAGTTTGTGCGAAAATGGTCCAACCTCTATGCTTGATCCTCTGATTCTTTCTCTCTGAATGTATGTTCTTGATTTGAAGAACATGATGAGCGTTCTTCGTATTTGGTTGCTTTTGAAGTGGACTTCAAAGGCAGTTTGATCCTTGGAAATTTGGAGAGTCTTCGATTTGGTGGAATTCTCTCTGGAGCTTCAAATTTCTGACCCCCTCAAATGAAAGAGAGCTCCTCTATTTATAGAGCTCCTATGACCATGGGCTTGGGCCCTGGGCCTGGCCCAGGCCTAGGCCCAAGCCCTTGGGTTCGGTCTTTTGGATTTGGATTTCTTGGTTCGGTTCACTAAATGAACTTTGGTCTGGTTTAATTTTGACCCAAATTCGAGGTAAACCAAATTTTGGTCCAAATCAATTTTGAGAAATATTGTCTCAAAATTTTATTTTATTTCGCCATTAAATTTAGGATAATGACGTGGCGATCTATGACTGATCGAAATTTCTCTGTCAACAAATGCCCCCTTTTCGAGGTTTATCCACGAACATGTGTGGATAAATCTCGAAAACTATAATCTTGAGTTGAAATATAAGCTTGTCTTTGGACTTTTAATTTTGACTATATGAAACGTCAATTTAATCAGGAATGTATGAATTTAGGTCATAATTCTGATTGTTTTTCCTTGACGAGTTTTTTCCATGCCAATCAATCAAATTCTGAAATTTGGTCAAAATTATGATTTTCTTTTATTCGGCTTGAAAAGATTGAAATATAAGTAGAATTTATGTACTACTTAATTTCGTATCGGCTTTATGGCAACGTCAAAGTCTCAATCCAATTTTATATTTGAATGAGTGAACTTTGGAACATACTTATATTATGAATAAAATTTAAATTCTATAATATAGATAGAATTAATTTTATCAAATTGAAATTGGAGTGAAAGACTTGAGTTACACTTAAAATTCGGGAAAAATTTAGTTGCCCCACGATTTTGAATCAACAAAAATTCCACTTTAATTTGACAATTCTCGAACAACAACTTGAAACTTTAGAAGTTGAATGAATACTAAAATTTTCATAAAATGCATGAATGCAAGCTCATTTGAACCTTGAATTTAAGTTTATTTGAATGAGGTTTCTTCTTTTTTCTTTTTAAAGAAGAAAGAATTTTTTTAAATAGAAGCAGAATCTTTTTTTTCTCTAATAAACCTGCTCCAATTTGGGCTCTTAGCTGGTTGTAATCTTCAAATTAGCAGCTGAATAACACAAGATTTTATTGAAGATCAAAGATTTGGATTCCAAAATCTAGTATATTTTTTAGTTACGCCCCTTTTTTTAGTTTTTTTAAATGAAGATAAAAGATCTTGTTTCCGGATTCTGTTTTGACTACGAATCTTGAAGGACTAAACCCTCCTATAAATATCTACTAACAAGAACTCATCCAGCATCAATCCTATTCGCATACCCGAGCCTCTACGCCATAATTCGCCATCTACCCACCCAATATTTTATGTGAACATATTTGGAGTTCATTCATCGGAGGTTTCTAATGTGGGCTTGGCCGGATTTACCATACACCATCATTGATCGAGCGTACTGATATTTGCTTCCCTATTCACTATGTGTATGGGTGGCTCGCACATTACTTTGGCACCCATTTTGATTTACACACCCCAGTTAACGGCCCTTTGATGGCCCAATTTTCCGGTGAAGGTGGTGCAAAGCTTTTTGACAATGTTGCTGCTCGCCAACTGATCCACCAAGGTACCTCGATAGCCTGGCATGCAAGTCTTTCTGTTAGGGGTAAAGCCAAAACCATAAAAGATGACAGGGGTCTGCCCTACCCATCATCATCATTTTTTTTAAGTTTGCGATCATGCTATTTAGCAACTCGTCATGGTAAGGTAATGAATCTTGAAGCCTATAGCCCTCATCGCTTTGGACGACAATTAGGGTTTTACCAAGATATACCAGATGACCTTCATGAAAAATCTCCAAAAAAAACTTTAAGCAATATTTTTCATCATTGGAGGATTTCTAGCGAAACCTTGACCTTGACCACAGTCTTTTAGGAATTGGTGGGGCAACAAACATGGGAGCTACTTAGAAGACAATCTTCACCATCTTACAAGTTGTTTTACTCCTTCCTCATCCAAATCTAAGACCCCAATAGATGTGCCTGCAGATGAAATAGTCTTGGATGCTTGCATACCTATGCCTGAAACTAAGACTCCTGCAAAAGAAACCATTGGAGACAATGATAGAAGCTGTAGTACTAGCGAGGATCGCCACTGGAAAAGAAAAAGAATTCAGAAATCCCATGGCATGAGTGACACCCTGTTTGAAGATCTCTTAAAAGATGTAGAGCAAACCTGTGCCAATTTCGAACGTCCAAGACTGACTTCGTCTATAGTGAGCATCCCTTTTTTTTTTCTTATATATCATCATTTTTTTTACATGATATTTTTCAAGGATATAATTTCTCTCTTTTTTCGTTGTAGCCTTCTCATTTGGTTGCAAGTTCTGATCGTCCTAAGCCTACAGAGCAAGTACATGTGCTAATTGATGAAGTTACTCAACCCACTGCTATTATGAAGATCATGAGCAAGGCGATGCAGACACTATTTATGCCGGACCTTCAAACCTTAGTGCTGCCGAAATTGTTTCTGCAGCAAATCGTCGAGCCGCTATCCGTATGTGGTCACAAGCCAAAGACCTGTTAAAAAGTACACCCTTTGAGAATGCATGCGCTCTTGAGTCTGACATGGAAATAATCTTTCAAGGCATCTCGACAAATTCTACAACTGATTTAACCCCTATTAGAAAATCTGTAAAGGAATATCTTGATACCATTCGTGCATATAATGACTTGAAGCAGACAACCAACCTTCAACCTGACTCTGCCAGTGAGGACCAAGATTTATTAAAACTTAAAGAAGACATGGAGAGCGCAATCTCAGATGTACGGATCTCAAATGAAAAGAAAGATAGCCTTTGCAAGCAATCTAAAGATATATCCAGTCAAATAAAGAAGTTGAAGGTTGATTATAAGAAAATTTCTGAACTTCTTACTACAGAAGAAGAATTTGCAAGCCAGAGACAACAGAAGGCTTCTGAACTCGAAGAAGAAGTGCGTAAAGCTGAGCAACTACATGCCACCCGTAATGATAGTAGAGATGCACCCTAGCAACGTTGGAAGAAGCTATTGTGAGTGCACGACAAATGCTGCAGGATTCGAACTGGACATTTTAGTTTTCTTGATCTTTAATCGCATCATAACAGATTGCTACTTTTTTTATTGTTTTCCGCATTATAGGAGCTTGCTACTTTATTTATTCATTTAGCTTACCCATTGTATTGGTCCGTTTGTCTTCTCCGTCATAAATAAAATCAGAGCTTTCATTATGATTTTCTCTCTCTCTATTTTTATTGTGACTGAACTTAAAATTCATGCTTGGTAACACTATAATGCTTGCAGACTTTTTTTTTAATTGTGACTGAACTTAAAATTCATTAAGCTGCCTACGTACCCTTTTATAAGGAAGGGATCAAGTCATAACGTAGTTCAATTACATAGCTTGCAGTTTATACTCATACGCCAAGTAGTGTTACACCATTAAGCATAGAACTTCTTAAGAAACTTTCCGTTGATCGGGCCAATTCTTAGTCCGTCATTATCCACAATCTTGTAAGCTCCGTTAGTGTAGACTTCCTAAACAACATAGGGTCCGTCCCATTTAGGTGTGAACTTATTTCCTGTATGTCGCGTCGTGATGATAGGTCTTCTAACGGCAAGCACCAGGTCTCCGACTTGAAACGAGCGGGGCTTGATATTTTTGTCAAAAGCTTTAACCATTCGTGCTTGATAACATTGCAATGCTTGCTGAGCTTCAAGTCTTCTTTCATCCAATGCTTCTAACTCTTGGAGGCAGAGTGTTGCATTTTCTTCAACTGTCAACCCTTCTTGTACGACCATTCGAAGTGATGGAATTTCTCTCTCCAATGGAAGTACGACTTCTACTCCATAGACCAAAGAATATGGTGTTACTCCTGTAGGTGTGCGATGCGTGGTTTGATAGGCCCATAATGCTTCACCGATTCTTTCATGCCATTCCCTCTTTGCCTTGGAGACTATCTTCTTCAATAGGTTGCACAAGGTTTTGTTAAACGCCTCGGCCAAGCCATTTGCTGCTGCATAGTATATAGATGACTTGTGTTGTTTGAAATGGAATTTTTCACATAACTTATCTATCAAACTATTGGAGAATTGTCTTCCATTATCTGTTACAATGCGATGGGGAATGCCATAACGGTAGATTATATGCGTTCGGATGAAATTTGCAACATTTTATTTCTTTGCTTCCCGCAAAGGAATCGCTTCAGCCCACCTTGAAAAGTAATCGGTCGCAGCCAAAACGTAAGAGTGACCTGCTGATGACTTTGGAGTTATAGGGCTTACAAGATCAAGTCCCCAAGGCTCAAATGGCCATGAAGCAATGGTCGGATTAAGAGGCTCTGGCGGTTGGTGTATAAAATTTGCATGGACTTGACAAGCTTCACATTTCTTTGCGTACTTCATCGAATCTTGGACCATAGTAGGCCAATAGTAACCCATCCTTTTTAGCTGAAAATGAAGCTTTGGACTGGATTGATGAGCACCGCAAATTCATGAGTGTGCTTCCTTTAATGCTGTATCCGGCTCATGTTTTCCCAAGCATCGAAGAAGGAGTATTTCGTAGGAGCGACGATAAAGAGTCTCTTTGTAATAGATAAATTGAGTAAATCTTCTTCGTACGTCTACCCTGCTTCGAGGCTCTGTAGGGAGCCTCCCATGTTGAAGGTAGTCAATGATGGGTTGACGCCAGTCCTCCTCCTCAATCTCATAAACAGATATTGCATTAGTCTCATGATATTCATAATCGGTTGGTGGTATGACCCATTTTCTGACAGAGTGTAATGCTCATATTTTCCTCATCAGAGATTGTCAGCGTAGTAGCCAAGTTAGCCAATGCATCAGCCCTATTATTTCCCGACCTTGGAACATGTTCTATGATGAAGCTATCGAACTTCTCCAATAATTGTCTAGCATATATAAAGTACGGTTTCAAGTCTTCATGCTTGGTATCATATTGGAGTAGGACTTGGCTTATCACTAATTTCGAATCGCCAAATATCTCTATATACTTTACGCCGATATCGATAGCCATTTGAAGACCGATTATCAAGGCCTGATACTCTGCTACATTATTAGAGCATAATTCTCCGAGTGTGAAGCTGTAAGGTAACATGTCATTTTTGGGTGAAACAAAGACAACACCTGCACCTACACCACTTTTTCTTGCTGCACCATCAAAATACATTGTCCACGGGTTTATGACTCCAAAAATGAATACTTCTTCATCAGGGAAGTCTTCACACAACTTCCAGTCTAAGGGAACGGGATGGTCTGCTAAGAAGTCTGCCAATGCTTGTCCCTTCATAGCTTTTTGAAGGACGTAAACAATGTCGTATTGTTGAAGAAGAACTGCCCATTTAGCCAGACGTCCTGAAATTATCGGTCGGGACAAAATATATTTGATTGGGTCTGCTTTTGCAACTAAACGTACGGTGAACGCCTGCATGTAATGCCTCAGCTTATAGATGGAGAAGAAAAGAGCCAAACACATCTTCTCAATAGGAGAGTAGTTTAGTTCTGCTCCTGTAAGAGTTCGGCGTAGGTAGTATAGTGCTCGCTCTTTTCCACCTTCTCCTTCTTGGGAAAATAATGCCCCCAATGATCGTTCTTGCACGGTGATGTACAAAAATAATGGTTTTCCAGCTATAGGGGCGCCCAAGACAGGAGGGTTAAGCAAATATTTCTTTATGCTTTCGAAGGCATTTTGACATGCCTCATCCCACTCAAAGATTTCTCCTTTCTTCATCAATCTTTGAAAAGGATGGCATCTACCAGCTAGGTTTGAAATGAACCTTCTAATGTAAGCTAGGCGCCCTTGAAGACTTCTAAGCTCGTGTAAATTCTTTGGCGGCTGCATCTTTTGTATCGCATCAATCTTGAACTGATCTATCTCAATTCCTCTATGTCTCACAATAAACCCTAGAAATTTTCCCGAAGTAACTCCAAATGCACATTTGAGAGGATTCATCTTCAGCTGATACTTTCTTAGTCGATCGAAGACTACCTTAAGCTCTTCTAAGTGATCTCGTCGCTTTACAGATTTAACGACGATGTCGTCAACATAGTATTCAACAATTTTATGCAGCATATCATCAAAAATCTTCCGCATTGCTCGCTGATAGGTTGCACCGGCAATCTTTAGTTCGAACGGCATGACCTTGTAACAGTATATTCCCTTTAGAGTTCGAAAGGCAGTCATTTCTTCATCTTCAAGAGCCATCCTTATCTGATTGTAGCCTGATGATCCATCCATGAAAGATAAAGCTTCATGTTCAGTAGTGGCATCAACCATGATTTCTGTAATAGGCAATGGAAAATCATCCTTCGGACATGCATTGTTCAGATCGCGAAAATCAATACAGACACGAAGTTGTCCATTCTTCTTTCTTACTGGAACAATGTTGGCGATCCATGTTGGGTATTTTACTTCACGGATAAACCCAGCTTCAATCAACTTATTTACTTCGACCTCTATTTGTGGGATAAATTCTGGTCTAAATCGCCATTGAGTTTGCTTGATCGGTCGAGATCCAGGTTTAACATCTAGATGATGGACTGCAATTTTTGGATCAAGTCCCGACATTTTCTTGTATGACTAGGCAAAGATGTCCTTGTATGTGGTAAGTAGACTTAGATACTCGGTCTCTCCCTTGGGCGTAAGCAACGTGCTTATGAAAGTTGGGCGCAGATCGTCTTCTGTGCCAAGATTTATTTCTTTAAGCTCATCTACCGTGGATTGAATGTCAACTTCTAATGGGAGTGGTGCTTCATCAACATCTTGTTCACCTACCTCAACCTCTGTCTCTTTTAGGACGGTGATGTGGTGACATA
The DNA here is from genome assembly GCA_036507275.1 of Sicyos edulis. NCBI lineage: Eukaryota > Viridiplantae > Streptophyta > Magnoliopsida > Cucurbitales > Cucurbitaceae > Sicyos > Sicyos edulis. The sequence continues at coordinate 10,566,351 of CM071851.1, forward strand.
AAGTCTTGTTTTCTTCTTGTTTTATTTTCTCTTTTCTCGGATTAGTGAAGACAACATCACGCCGCTTTACTCTCAACAAAACTTTAGTTTCAATGGTAACAAACATCTTTCTCTTCATGCGAGACGGAACAACGCTGCAGATATCTTTGTTGCTCCTTATCTTGCTCGGTAAGTTATCTTTGACAATTCTCCCTAAGCTTTAATGAGAGATTCGGTCAAACACAGACTTGGGATACCCCTGGTCTTTTGCTGTGTTTAAGTTTAATCTTTGAAGAACTGATTGTCTGGACATATCTATAGTTGAGCTTGTATCTTCCTCTCCCTTTGATTGTCTACTTAACCTTTGAAAGATGGGTGGTCGCATTCCACCCCAAGATAGAGTTTGTTTTTCCTCTATTGGGCTTCATCTTATTGGTGATAACAGATGTTTCTTTATTTTTTCCTGTTACCGTACCCAACCTTTGAAGTGCAGAAACGCGAGAAGTTGATGATCCAATGCGTTTAAGGGCGGGTACTTTGCGACCAAAAATCTTTTCTTTCTTTGATTCTTCAACCTCTTGAATTGTTATATGGTTGGCATCTTCCATCTTTTCTTTATCTCTTCTTGTTATGCGAATTGGTTTAGGTGACTTATATCCAAGTCTTTTTTTTTTTATGTTGGTAGAGTGTAACCTTTCTTCAGCAGCCTCTTTTGTGTCGAAGAAAGCTCGGCTTGGTCATCAAATATACTTTGGCATTTGAACTCGCTATGCGTCGTGAAATCATATCCTGCATTAACCAGAAGTTTGTACGCATTGGGGTCAAATCCATCGCTTGTGCGTTTCTCAAGCAAAACCACCTCCTTATCATCTTCTTCGTTCCTCTGACTCCATTGCTTTTTCATCTTTGTCAAAGGAGTGGTGAAACTTTCCTTCAATACTTCGATATCACCTACTTTCAAATTTTTAGAACATTCGGTGAAAGGTGCTTCACCCTTTTTCCGTAGGGATACAGGGACATAGCGTAAGATGGGTGAGGTTGGAAGTTTCTCATCTCTTGGAACCTTAGGAGCTACTAGACTCGTTGAATCCTCTATCTTTGCAGGGCATGACTTTTCTTCTCTCACTACCCCTTTCTTTTTTATGTCGACCTCTGGCTTTAGCTTAGCTTTTTCATTCTCTTTTATCGCAGGGACCTTTTGTGGTACTATTTTTCCCACATTCTCATTTTTCATGTAGAACTTTGCGTCAGCAAAATGAGATTCGGCTTCTAAGAACGGATTTGTGTCAGCTTCTACTTTCTTGACACCGTCTTGGTAAAACTTAAAGCATTGATGCAACGAGGAAGTGACAACTCGGTTTTCATGAATCCAGGGTCGTCTCAATAGTAGTCGATATGTTGTTTTACAATCTATAACATGGAACAAAGCATCTGCACTCAATTCGCCAATGATGACTTCAAGTCGTATCATACCAATTGCCCGTTGTTCGCCTTGATTAAAGCCTTGGATCAACAACTTTCTATCGGAGAGGTCTTCCATGGAGATGCCTAGCTACTTCAAGGTTACCTTTGGCATTATGTTGACGGCCGAACCATTATCAATGAGAATTTGCCCGACTCTTTGCTCTCGTATATAGCCCGAGACATACAAAGGACGATTATGAGGCTTTGATCCTAACAATAGATCCTTGTCCGTAAAACTTATGGACATGCATGTCGAACCGTGTGCCCGAGTTACAGGTATTTTGACGTCTTCGCTACTTGAGTCTAATAGTGCCTCGATAAGAGAGCTTTTGTCTGCTTGAGGGAGTGCTGTCAAATCCTCTATGTTGAAGGAAGACGTAGCTTTAGGCTCAATAACAACCTTTGAAGAGCTCGCTGAGTCATTACTTGTGCAAACTGCATGACATGTAGCAATGTCTATCACTTCATCTTTTCCTTCACGCAAAAATTCCTTCGGGATGAAATCAGCCAACGTTATAGCATGACGTGCTCGTAGAAAATCTTCGTTCTCCTTTATGATGGGCTTAGATTTCCTTACACATCTTTTACCTTGTTTCTTAGGTAATCTCTTCCTCTTCGGCTCTTGAAATAAGCGTGATTCTTTCTGAGCATAAGTTTGTTTTTGTTTCCTACGACGGGTTACAACAGTCCAACCTTCATTCTCATCTACGGTTGGCTCTAAAATACATCTTTCTTGGATGGAAGCTTGTCGATTTTCCCTTTGAAGGCTGTGGTCCGAGGATCTCTTTTGACATTGAACAATAACTGGCTCAAAGGAGACGAATTGAATCAAGCATTGAGACCAACACCGTGCTGCACCCTTGGGTGGTTGTACTTTAGGCTGAAGAACCACAGTGGCATGATTCGCTTGAGCTACTTCCTCTAAGTCCAGCTTAATTTTCTTTTCTCTAGCCAATCTCATAATCAACTCTTTTAGGACGAAGCATTTCTCTATGGGATAGCTGATGACGCGATGATATTTGCAGTAGTTAGGATCATTTACCTTGCGTAACTCCTCAGGACGCTTCAGTGAGGCGGTCTTTGCAGTCCAGACTTAGAGCTCGCCAACGGTTAATATAGTCGACGACAGGCTCGCCCTTCCGCTGCTTCACATTTGTTAATTCTATCATGCTGACAGTCCGTCTCGTGCTATAGAATCGGTTAAGGAACTCTCTCTCGAACTCTTCCCAACTATCTATCGTTTCAGCTTCAAGATCAGTATACCAGTCAAACGCATTCCCCTTTAACGTTCGGACAAACTGCCTGACGAGATGATCTCCTCGAGTTCCAGCGGTTTCACAAGTCTCTACGAAATGAGCAACATGCTGTTTGGGGTTGCCTTTTCCATCAAACTGTGGAATTAAGGCAGTTGGTATCCTACGGGCATTCTTAAGTTGTCTATTCTCTTTGTGTATGGCTTGGAGTACAAAAGAGAACTTTGAACAGGGCCACCACCTTAGGCTCTAATAGTATTCGTGATCAGGTAGTGTAGCTGTTGGACAGATAAGGAAGCGACTGAGGTTGAGTGCAGTTGTGGTTGTGCCTCAAAGAGAGGGTTCTTTCCTTTATCATTAACTCTCTCATGTGGACTCTGGCTTGATTCAGCCGTCTCTCGGTTCTGCATTTGATTTTTGAGGTAAGCGATCTCTAAGTCTCTTTCCTCAATTATTTTCATCATGTGCTCGAGCTTTCTTTTAAACTCTACCATTCGATCATCGCCTCCATCACCAGTCATCATAACAGACATCACATCAGGATTAGATGTCTCCTTTAGTTGATCAACGCTATGACTGACTTGGTCAAACAATGGGTTATCTTTGACGACGATTTCATCAGAGGTCCCATCTAGTAGTCCTGCGATTCTTTTTGTGATCGCATCTGGTGTTACTTGAGGTTCATTGCTCTCGACTGACTTGGAACGACTACGCGTGATAGGTCCAGCGTAGTTTCTTGGAGCAAGCACCTTCGAGGTAGTGTTTCTTCCTTTGATCATGCCTTCTGGAGCAGCGGTCTTTGATGTGGCTTTTCCAGACATGGTGGCTTGATTTATGTGAGAGATTGAGATGAGAGGTAGAAAGGTTCCACTGGGCGTGCCAATTTGTTCACACGAGATTTCTGGAGAAATTTGGTTTCGTGGAGTTGAACTTGAACTTGAGATGAGTTTGTGCGAAAGTGGTTCAACCTCTATGCTTGATCCTCTGATTCTTCCTCTCTGAATGTATGTTCTTGATTTGAATAATAGGATGAGCGTTCTTCGTATTTGGTTGCTTTTGAAGTGGAGTTCAAAGGCTGTTTGATCCTTGAAAATTTGGAGAGTCTTCGATTTGGTGGAATTCTCTCTAGAGCTTCAAATTTTTTACCCCCTCAAATGAAAGAGAGCTCCTATGACCATAGGCTTGGGCCTCGATGGGCCCTAGGCCTGGCCCAGGCCCAAGCCCTTGGGTTCGGTCTTTTGGATTTGGATTTCTTGGTTCGGTTCACTAAACGAACTTTAGTCTGGTTTAATTTTGACCCAATTTCGAGATAAACCAAATTTTGGTTCAAATCAATTTTGAGAAATATTGTCTCAAAATTTAATTTTATTTCGCCATTAAATTTGGGATAATGACATGGCGATCTATGACTGGTCGAAATTTCTCTGTCAACAGTAACAAATTTAAGGTGGTTATTGTGATAAAAGAAAGAGTATTTATCCTAGGTAGCAGATTTTGTTACATGTATTACATTTGTAGCATTTTTTTAAAAATATTTGCGTATATAGCATAATTTTGGGCATTACTTTTTATTTTCAAAATTGCCCTTTTTGTCGTCTTCTATTGTTCGGTATTCTTCAATTTTCCACAGCTTCAACCTCCAATTTGTTTCGACAGCTCAATCGACATATTCTTTCCAAATTCACTTCAGATTTCACAAAATTTCTTTCTAATTTTGCTTCAGATTTCACAAAACTCTGCCCCAATTTGTTTCCGATTTTGCTTCAGCTTCAGTCGATTCCACATAACTCCGGCGATTTTGGCTTCGGGTTGATTGTGCCGATAATTCTATTTCCACTTTTGGCTTCAGATTCCATCGCGTTTTTTGCAACTTCAATCGATTTCACTTGGCGAATTTCATAGCCAATTTCTGATCTCCGACAACTTCGACAAATTCGAATTTCACAACCAATTTCTGATCTCCAGAAAATTTGAAATTCAATCACAAACTTGAGCAAAGTTCACTCGACAAATTGAATCGATTTCCCAGACTAGAGCATAGTTCCAAAGAAAGTTCATCAGAAATTCACCGGAAATCTATCTCTTCTCCTTTGAAATTCTTCTTTCACTCTGTTTTGAAGGTATTGATTGAATCTCTTCTTCTTTCACTCTGCTTTGAAATTCTTCTTTTACTCTGTTTTGAAGGTATTCTATCACTTAAGCACAAGACTTCTATCACTTAAGCATAAAGCTTCTATCACTTAGGCATAAGCTGTCTATCACCAATACATAGATATTCTATCACTTAGGCATAAAACTTCTATCACTTAGGCATAAGCTATCTATCACCTATACCTAAGCTTTCTATCACCAATACATAGGTCTTCTATCACTTAAGCATAAGGCTTCTATCACTTAGGCATAAGCTGTCTATCACCAATACATAGATATTCTATCACTTAGGCATAAGACTTCTATTACTTAGGCATAAGCTGTCTATCAACTATACCTAAGACTTCTATCACCAATACATAGGCCTTCTATCACTTAAGCATAAGGCTTCTATTACTTAGGCATAAGCTGTGTATCACCAATACATAGACATTTTATCACTTAGGCATAAGGCTTCTATCACTTAGGCATAAGCTGTCTATCACCTATACCTAAGCCTTCTATCACCAATACATAGGCCTTCTATCACTTAAGCATTAGGCTTCTATCACTTAGGCATAAGCTGTCTATCACCAATACATACACATTCTATCACTTAGGCATTAGGCTTCTATCACTTAGGCATAAGCCTTCTATCACTTAAGCATAAGACTTCTATCTCCTATGAATAAGCTTTCTATCACCTTTATTGAATGAAATTGTTATAATTGCTATTGATTGAATCAATTGGTACTGCTTGACTATGTGATAGAATGTTTCTGCATAACTGATAGAATGTCTATATATGATATGACAAGCTTTAGTTATGTTTGAAGTCAATATTGAGTAACATATTTCATTTTTCTTTCAGATTTTTTCAACATATGGATAAGATTCCTATTGTTGTCTTCCATGGTGGGCAATGGAATGTTAATGGTTTCTTATGAGAAGTATAAGATTAGTGGAGTTTTGGTGGATGAAGTAATGAGTTTTGAAGCTTTTGGTTTGCTGATTTTAAGAGAATTAAAATTGGATGTACATCGATCTTCTTCAGAATTATCTGTTTTATTGGATTATGGCCAAAGTACCCCACCTTTTGAAATTTTGGAAGATAAAGACGTAGACTGGTTCTTAACATTAGTTAAGAATAATGGTACGAGACATCCATTAGTGGTTGATGTTAAGGACTTTTATTTCGAGGGGACATCTAGTAGTGTTGTTAGCAATTCAACTTTGTTGGTGTCTTCCTCAACTGTAGATGATAACGATGGTGATGGTGTCCTTTTTCATGTCATTAAAGATATTCGGTTGGATTGTGTCTTTAATGTAAAAGATACATTTGCAAGCAAAGAAGTGTTGTGTAGTTGTTTTAAATACTTGGCTGTGAAAAATAATTTCGAGTTTAGGACTCCTAGATCCAGCCATCAAGCAGTTGAGTTTCAATATTGCAAAATTGATTATTTATGGAATGTTAAGGCATCTCGTTTCAAGGATAGTGACCTATGGATCCTTAGGAAGTACATTTCTATTCATAATTGTCCTTTGAATAGTATTCAAACATCTCATAGGCAAGCATCATCTATTTTAATCGGGGATTCTTTAGAAGAAGAATTTAGGTTTGGTTCCTTTAAAAGTTGACACCGAAATAAATTAAGCTTAAAGCGTGTTCAAAGCTTGGTGTTAGTGTTAGTTATGCAAAAGCATATAGGGTAAAAGAACACATCATGAAGGTGTTGAAGGGCAATGCAGCTGAATCTTATTCCTTGATTCCAAAGTTTTTCAAGTAGTTAGAAGAAATGAATCTAGGTTAGTTTAACTTATTGGTTTCTATCACCCGCTTCTGTCTCTTTGAATTCTTTTTAAGTTGATTTTTTGTATGTAGAGACCTTCTATCACTTATGCAGAAACCTTTTATCACCTCGGCCGAAACCTTTTATCACCTATGCATAAACCTTCTATCACTTATGCATAAACCTTCTATCACCTATGTATAAACCTTCTATCACCTTTGCAGAAACCTTCTATCACTTATGCAAAAACCTTCTATCAACTATGCAAAAATCTTCTATCACTTATGCAGAAACCTATCACTCACTTCTGAATGAGCACTATCAATCAAACATTGAAGTCTATCACTCACTCACTCTTAAAATTTATTTTTGCAGGAACATACACAGCATTTGAAACCAATGATGATGGACATTTCAAATATTGTTTTATGGCCATGAGTGCTTCTATTGAAGGTTGGTTGTTTTGTAGGCCTAATATATCTATAGATGGGACTTTCTTGAAGGAAAAATTTGGAGGTATTTTGCTAACAGCCTCAACTATGGATGATAATAATCAAATATTTCCACTTGCTTTTAGTATTGTTGATTCAGAGAATGATGCTTCTTGACTTTGGTTTTTTGAGAATATGAAGAAATGTTTTGGACATCCAGAAAATTTGGTTTTCATGTCAGATAGGCATTTGAGCATTCCTAAAGGTTTTTTGACTGTTTATCCAAATGTTGAATACTATATTTGTATGCAACATTTGTTGATGAACATTAAGTTACACTTTAAAGGATCTATGACAGATAAGATTTTTAAAACATGTGCAAAGGCTTATACAGTTGAAGATTTCGAATATAATATGAGATTGTTGGAGTCCATACACCCTACAATTCGTCAGTATTTGTTTAATATTGGTTATGCAAAGTCGGCGCGTGCATATTCTAGGAAAAGAAGATACAAAATGATGACGTCAAATAGTGCTAAAAGCATAAATTCACTTCTCAAAGAGCCTAGAAATTATCCTGTGGCAATGCTTCTCGATTCTACTAGAGACACATTGCAATCATGGTTTTTTTACCGAAGGAAAGCTGCAACTTCTATGACTTCAATTTTGTCTTCTTGGGCGGAAAAGGTTTTACAAAAAAGTCATGATCCATCTAGAACTTTCAAAGTAAGGTTTCAATTTGCATTTCTTTCAATTAGGTAGAAATATTCTATCAGCTATGCAAAAACTTTCTATCACCTATGCAAAAACCTTCTATCACCTCTGCAGAAACCTTCTATCACTTAGGCAAAAATATTCTATAAGCCTTCTATTGTATATATATATTGTCTATACATAAATATTTTATCAGCAATGCATACTCCTTCTATCACCTATGCATAAACTTATTCAAATCTATTTGTACTGTGTTTTATCTTAAATCGTGATTAGTTTAACTTTTTGTAGGTTAATTCTATCAGCAATGCAGAGCATAAAGTAATTGATGAGACTAATCATTTTTTGGTTAATTTGGATACTCGGTCATGTACATGCCGTGTTTGGGATCTTGATGAAATTCCATGCTCTCATGCGCTTGCTGCTATACGTGCACTAGATTTGAATCCTTATACTATTATTCAAATGTTTTGACATCATCTTATAGAGGTTTAGTTCGCCCAGTTGGAAATCATACTAGTTGGAGCTCTATTGATGTTGATGTTAGTGCATTACCTCCAATTATGAAACGACAAGCTGGAAGGCCTCGTAAAGAAAGAATACCATCTATCGGTGAAGCAAGAAGTTATATAAGATGTAGTCGTTGTCATTGAAGTGGTCATAATTGTAGAACTTGTAAATTTGTTTCTGCTTTAAAATGACAGCTTGTTGAATTTCATTACTTATAGTTTGTTGAACTTGTATTTGAACCTAATGAAAATTACTACGTGATAGTTTTTACATGAGTTGAAATGATATGACCTTTTTTTTTTCTTTTAATTCTACAATATGCTTCAATTTCCTTACTGTTTGTCTAATCTAATGATTGAATATCAATCTGGCTTTTCATAAAACTTGTATCACCTAGGCATAAGCCTTCTATCATCTATGCATAAACCTTCTATCAGCTATGCATAAACCTTCTATCACATATGCATAAGCCTTCTATCACTTAGGCATAAACCTTCTATCACATATGCATAAGCATTCTATCAGTTAGGCATAAACCTTCTATCACCTATGCATAAACTTACTATCACCTATGCATAAGCCTTCTATCACTTAGACATAAACTTTCTATCACCTATGGATAAACCTTCTATCACCTATGCATAAGCCCTCTATCACTTATGCATAAGTCTTTTATCACCTCTGCATAAACTTTCTATCACCTATGGATAAACCTTCTATCACCTATGCATAAGCCTTCTATCACTTAGGCATAACAGAGCAAAATTAAACTGATAGAACAAAAGCTTTCATTTAATTCAATTTGAAGTAATTGTTCAAATACAACCAAAACTATACAAGAATTGTTCAAATACAACCAAAACTATTCAAGAACTGTTCAAAACTAATTGTTCAAAAGTAAATTGACTAATTGTTCAAACAATACAAAGCTAACAGATTTTCAATCATTATTCATTTGAGTGATCTTTAAATCGAAAGATGGAGCTTCCACATGCAATCTTGGTGAATGCCTAACTATTGGAGACTAGAGCGATAACTCTTGAGACTTTTTCGTTGGTGAATTTTTCTCTAGATAGTCTATATCTTGAATTGCAGCTTGAATTGCCTCTCTCTTGCCCTTTCCTTTCTTATTTTCCTTTTTAATTTTGTCCATCCTCTCTGTAGATGCATTATCCAATGTTTTCTTAGTAGGCTTAGTTTGCCTCTTTATCCTTTCATCAGCAACCTTTGGTTTATATTTTTGAATAGCCTGCAAGCATTAGAGAAACACACAAAAGTTAACTTCATTTGAGTTGATAACTCAATCATTATATACATAATTCAATCAGTTGAAGAATTTAATAAAGAAAAAGTCATTCTTACCTCCTTTTTCCCTTTCCCTTTTTTGTCATTGATTTTTTGGTTCTATTTTCCCTTTGAAATTCTTCTCTCTCTTCATCTTCTTTCTCTTCATCTTCTCTTTGTTCATCTTCTTTCTGTTCAGCTTCTTTCTCTTCATCTTTCTCTTCATCTTCTTCTTCTGCTTTGTCATCTTTTTCTTTTTTCTTCAATTAATAGAAGTCAATTTCAATCAATAGCATCTCAAGTTGTATAACATGGACAGAAACCAGTGAAAATGATTGAATTCTATCATTACTTGCATTCTATCACTAATAGAACTTAACTAATGTTGATAGAATAGAAATCAACTAGTGATAGAACTCTATCACTGCTTGTATTCTATCACTAATAAGAATCAACTAGTGATAGAACTAAACTCAACCAGTTGATAGAACTCTATAACTGCTTGCATTATATTATTAATAGAAATCAAGCATTGATTAACTCATTTTCTATTAATACCTTTGAAGCTTCCTCTCTTTGATCTTCATCTTCATCCGCACCACCCACTTCAATATCCTCCTCATTTTTCTAGAATAAAAAGTAAACATGTTATTTGTTGAACATATAAATAGAAGTCAATAGAAATCAATAGAAATCTATTTCAATCAATATCATAGTCAACCAGTTATACAACATAAAAAGAAACCAGTGAATATGATTGAATTCTATCACTGCTTGCATTCTATCACTAATAAAACTTAACTAGTGATAGAGCTGAATCAACTAGTGATAGAACTGAACTCAACTAGTGATAGAAGTCTATCACTACTTGCATTCTATCACTGATAAAAAACAATGCATTGATAGACTCATTTTCTATTGATACCTTTGAAGCCTCCTCTCTTTGATTTCCATCAGCACCACCCACTTCAATATCTTCCCCATTTGTCTACAATCAAAAGTAAACATGTTACTGTTAAGCAAATAGATTGCTTGATAAAAAAATATATAAAGATAAGAAAATGAGAATTTACCTTTGTAGCATAGTTAGTTGCAAAGTCAACTATTCTATCCACATCAATCATAGTGTCTATTCTTTCTAGACTGATAGTTGGGGGGATATTTTTAATATGAGATTGTTGTTCTTGGGATGATTTGGCAATATTTTCTTCAACCAACAGATTCAAAGTCTTCAAAAAAATTTCTTGACCAGCCTTAAATTCTTCCATATCTTTTCTTAATGCTTCAACATTTTTCTTCTTGACTCTTTATTAAATTTTCTATAGCTTCTTCTTGACTCTTTCTTAATTTTTCTATAGCTTCCCATATTGAAGTTGTCTTCTCATTGAAGGCATCACCATCATTCACCTTCATTTTCTTCTTCCTTCTTTCTTCATTTTCTTCTTTATCCTTTGCTTCATTCTCCAAAATAACTTCTTTTTCCTTTTTGTCTTCTTCAATCAAACGTTGAATGGTTTCAAAATGGAAGTCTTCTTCAAATGTAATCATTCTTGCACTGAAAACTATATTACAAAAAAAAAAACAGTTTTTTATTCTGTCTTCAATAAGATTTAAATTGATTGAAGCTAATGAAGTGAAATAGTTACCTTTGAAGAGTCGAAGACATTTTCTTTCAGTGATTGCCAATCCTCTGAATAGTTAATCTCCCAGTTTGTTATTCGAGGTCCACTTCTTTCAATTCTTTTGGTTATCACTATGTCAACCAATATGGGTATAATTTCTAAGGCCCAAAAAATTAGAATGTAAGGAAATCCTTGGAGTGAGAGGGAAGAAGAATTGGTTCTAGTACATTTCCGAAAATATTCTATGGTTAAATTGAAACACTCTCTTCCCCAAGGAAAACTCTTAAATTTTTCCTCATCATCAACCATTTTCAAATGATATGGATTTATTTTGTTGTGAGGCTGTTTTGGAAGAAGCTAACATTCTAATAGGCACAAATTAAATTGGCAAATTTGACCTTCAAGTTTAGATTAGGAAGATTGACTTGTGATAGAACGTTGAAGGAAGCAACTAATCTATTTCTATCAATTGAATCCACATTCTTAAAGAAAGTCCTTCTAATTTCACACTCAACATCTTCATCTGTTTCTTGAATTGGGAGCTCTTCACACTCAACATCTTCTCCTCGAAACATTCTGAAGTCGAAGAAACCGACTCAGAAGATCCGGAGATTGAATTTGTTTACAATTTGAGCGAACCGTAATGGTTCCCTTCTACATTATACAAGAGACCGAAATTGTCGTTAAACTACTGACCGACCGCGAAGTCGTTAAACTAGGACACGACCGCGAAGTCGTTAAATTAAGACATTTCATAGAGCGCAACCCTCATTAAACTATCAATAGACCGTAACGTCACTAAACTATCAAAGACTGCAATTGTCATTAAAATACGAGGATTCAATTATATTAAAAATCAAACCGGACCACAATAGGTCCATAAAAAAAAAGAGCCGTTCGCGGTTCACCAAAAAAAAAAAAAAAAAAAAAAAAAAACACAAAAAAATGTTTTTATTTCTTCCTGTATATACATGTTTCTTTAATGTTTTTGTACATTCCTGTAAATAAAAAGAGAAAAAAGCCATTCAATACGAGGAGCAAATTTGCAAGGTTCAACCAGCCCGGAGCCTAACCTGGCTCGGAAAATACTTGTTTTTCACACACCCGAGGATTAGTTTTCTAAAAGCAGCAACTCAAGACTACAGAGTCCGGTGCGAAGTACCAGAGGTTGTAAGTCGCGTTAAAGGCAAGGAAGCCGCGAAGCGCAGTAATCCGCCCATTGGTCGCCGGCGTAGGATACGGTTGAAGTGTACGTAGAAAATTTGAATCCGTTCGAAGTCTACTTCAGATGTGCATCCGAAGTGGAAGGGGGTAGGTTGGATAATGCAGATGGAAAGATTCGCCAATAAATTTGGTCATCTCAAATATTTACAGCTGTCAACTTTTTAATTTTGGAATTTTGTAATAATTAGATTCACTGTTTGTTTTTGTCTTTTACTATTTGTCAGTTTGTAATAATGTAGTTACTGTAGACTTTTTACTGTTTACTTTTATTATTTGCTTTTTAAAAGTTTGTCATTTTGCAATTATTTGTTCAATTTGTCAAGAGTGGTTGAGTGCGAGGGTCCTGTCTTGCCTCCCGCTTTCTATCTTTTAATTTTCCGCATTTAATTTGTGATTCAAGTCCGCAGCCTTTAAAAGGACTGCAAGTCTGTATTTTCAATTCATTCGAAGTTTCACACTTCTACCTCTAAACATCAAGATTACTCAAGCTGGTTGTAAAGATCCTCTTCCTCATTGGTATCGAGCCTTTACAAGAGTACTAACCTCGAATCAAAGTTTTCTCATGATCCTTGTAACCTTTTATTCATAAATAAAAGAAAGGAAAGATTGTTATCTTTCTTGTTTCTCCATTTCTCTATTCTGCTCTTATCATTTACCATTTCCATTTCACGAGAAACCCTTTGATTGCCAGCCTGGTGTCTCCCCCCGGTAGTAAGTCGCAGAATGACGATAATTCCTTTTAGCGGCGGTGGAATAGGATATCGTGATTTCTATTTGGTAATTTAAGAAATTTTTATTGAAAGAAGAGAACCCTGGAAGACTATAATCATGTCCGGACTTCTATCTAGGATTAAGAAGTTCAAGGGAAAAGAGAAAGCTGATTCAAATGAAGAAGGTTCCAAAACCTCATCTTCCTCTTTCAAAGAAGGTGATGACCTTCACCTATCAAGCTTGAATCAAAATGAACTTCAAATCGCCAAGGTTGAAGAAGCCCTTAAAAATTGGTCGATTCCAAAATTGATTCAAAAATGGTTTACAAAAACCCCACTTCGCTGTTCTTCCAGAAGAACTGCATCAAACTTTCTGAGCACGTCGTACCTATCGATCAAGATAGTACAACGCTCAACCTCTTCTTAAAGGACATGATTCTTCGACATCGCGAAGAATTCAAGTTCATTCATATTGGTATGGTCAAGTGGCCATCAAACCATTGTTCGGACTCGGTGCGGACATCCCGATCCTTGTCTCCCTCGGGACAAGAGACACAACACCTACACCAACTCCTCCTCGGGATGGTTGAATCCAAACGGAAAATGGTCCGATCTTCTTCAATTGTTTTCCAAACGACGACTCTCATTACGGACCCCAACATTACATGCGCTCTAATGTTAGATGTCAATACAAAGAATCTCAATATCCAAGTGAAACTCACTCGGTGTGGTAATTTTTCATATCGCTACATGGTGATGCATACAAACGTTGCTCTGGAGCCCTCCAAAAATCGGTAAGCGGATCCACGATGCTCATAGAAGCTAACATGGGCCGAGCAACCATCAACGTCCCCAAGACACTTACTTGGGATCAAATCACTAGGAATTCCTCCGGGATTTGAAGCAAGTCTGCCTCATGTCATCGAGAGCCGACTCAACTCAAATAATTGAACACGGCGACGGAAGAGTCGAAGTGAAGTTCGAGGATGCTTCACAAGCCTTCCCAAGGACAAAAGAGTTCTTGAGATCCGTGCCTAGCACCTCCGAAGCACATAGGCCCCGGTATCAATCGAATCGCGAGATCCTTGAATCCTTCAGAGTTCACGGCTGACTACGACCGTGCCTATGCTACGATTCATTATCTTTAGTCGAGCCACTTCCCCAACTCATTCAGACATGGAGAATCGATGCGTGGCGGGCACACCAGATCAACGTCATCCTCTCCTTCTCTATAAACAAAGAACTCCTAAAGGAGATTTCCTCTCAAGGGAAAACAAAGAGAAGAGAGAAAAGTTCTTCAAAGACTACTCAGAAGAAGAGCGGGGTAACCTACGCCCGAGTGGTATTCATACATGGAGAACGTCCGACAAGATATTCCATTCTTTACTTGGATGGAGGTTGGAATTAATGTTCTCGAGTGGATCAGTTGGAAGACCACCAAACGCGATACGATCCACAGTACTCATCCACCTCTTGAAGAAGTGGAAATCGAAGCGATCTATGGAGACAAGGTTATTGCTTCTCCTTTCAAGACAATAACAAGAGAGCGAAGGAGCCACCTTCTCTAAGAGATATCAAGAATATCCAACATCAAAACAACTTCTCCAACAAAATTCTATCAACGATTGCGGGCAAGTCGACAAGATAGAAGGAAGATGCAAAAGGAATCAAAAAGCGATTCCAAACCCATCAGCTTGATTCCCCATTCGGAGCAAAACCTTGGCGAGAACAAAACCCTTGTTCCGACCATCAATTCTCGATCCAGAGATCACTCTCGATGATAACACGGACACTCTCAATAGCATTCAAAAGATCTTTGAAAAAATTGACCCTCGGAGAAGCTTCTCCTTCAACAAGTCAAGGGATCAATGTCATATTTGAACCCTCGGATTATGATATCAAAGAATTGAGAAGACAATATCCGAATAAACCAGATTCATCAAAACCCGGCACTTCAAGAGCTATTTCCGCCATCTCGAAAAGGATCCTCAAATCTGTTTTATAGCAGACCATCCTTCGCTGACATAGCCTATGAAGAGAAGGGCATGATGACCAACACTTCATTCAGTGGTTCGGACATTTATGAATGGAATCTAGATGGCCTATCAGACCATCTAATTCTGAATTTAGCCAACACAATGATGATGGCTTCAAACGCCTAAAAAGCCAAAGGCAAAACCGATCGGCAAATCGCTGAGATCCTTGTCAGTGGTTTTACCGGTATACTCAAAGACTGGTGGCACAACTACACGACTCCGGAAAAGAGACATGCCATCCTTATTCATGTCACCCAAACTACCAGAGAAGTTCCTCCAAAAATTGATGGTACGCCGTCAGAACCGGAAGTCTTCGAAAAATAAGATGCTGTATACACTCTAGTGTATACCATGTCAAAGTTTTTCATTGGCGACCCTCATACGTTTGAGGAAAGGTCTGCCACTATCTTACTCAAAATGAAATGCAAAACTCTAGGAGAGTTTCGCTGGTACAAAGACATGTTCCTCACCAAAGTGATGCTGAGATCAGATTCAAACTCTGATATTTGGAAACAAAAATTCGTAGAAGGCTTGCCTAATCACTTCGCCCAACGAGTAAACAAGGCCCTCGCCGATCTATGGGATGGTCATACTATTGATTGGAATGACCTAACGTATGGCGATATCAGTTCCATAATCGTAAAAGAAGGTCTCAAGCTCTGCGATGAACACAAGCTCCGTCGCAAGGTTGACAACCCAAAAATTGGGAAAGCAATTCTTGGCGAGTTCTGCTATCAGTATGGTGTTCAAAATGAACTACCATCATCCACGACAAGGAGGAAAGGTCGTAATGAGCCCTTCCAATATGCCAAATTCAAAGGAAAGAAAATCTTCAACGACAAACGTCGTAAAGATTCCTATCAAAAACCCAGATATCAAAAACGATATCAGGGACCAAACAAGTATACTCGTTACACCCCGAAAAGAGGGAAGGAAGTATGCTACAAATGCAAACGACCTGGACACTATGCAAATCGGTGCCCCATTCGTACTAAGATCAATGAGCTTGACATTGATGTAGAGATCAGAAACAAAATATTAAGCATGGTTCTTTCTGACTCCGAATCAGAAAGTACAAGCGAATACGAGCAGGAGATTGGACATATCCTCGATGATCATGAGGATACAGATACCTCCTCCTCCTCCTCAAGCGAACATGATTCCATCAACCACGTTGGCATACGTGCATGCGGTGGTTGCATCAATGTCTTAACAATGGATCAGCGCGCTCTATTCGACATAGCCGCTAGAGTTAATGATCCAGAATTACAAAAGAAGATCATTTCCGATCTCAAGGTATCTCTTGAATCAACTTCAACGGTCGAACAAGAGAAACCAAAAAAGGCAGATGAATCGGAACCATATGTTATAACAGAAGTTATGAAACGGTTCCCTGTCACAAGCAAAGCAATCTCGACTAAGGAACTTCAAGCCGAGATCAAGAACCTCAAGCAGGAGGTCCAACAGATGAAATTGGACATGGTCAATCACGTGTCCAAGCTATGGGTCGAAGTTGCGACTCTCAAGAATGCCCCACTCATAATTGCTGATCAAGAGGACGATATTCCTGACGAACAGCAATCCTTCATTGGCGAAATCACCAAAATACCATATCAGAAATGGCATACTCTTATTACTTTAAGGGTAGGGGATTTCGAAGAGCAATTAGTTGCCCTACTCGATTCCGGAGCAGATCAAAATTGCATTCGCGAAGGCAAGATACCCTCGATTTATTTCGAGAAAACACTGATCACGCTTACGGGAGCCAACCAAAAGTGCCTCAGTGTCCGGTACAAGCTTTCAAATGCGCACATATGCAAGGACGGTATTTGCCTCGTCAATACCTTCATTCTCGTCAAGGACCTCAATGTGGAAATCATATTAGGTACTCCATTCTTGACTCAATTGTACCCATTTCAAATAACCGAAAGCGGTTTAGAATCTACTGCGCTAGAGTCTAAACTCATTTTTGAATTCATTCAACCCGTGAAAACTCACGTAGTTGACATGATTCAAACAAAAAACCACCAAATCGATTTTCTAAAGGATGAAATATCCTACAAGAAAATTGAGGAACAGTTAGTTAATCCAAGAATAAACCTTCGGATTAAACAATTCCAAAAGAAGCTTGAACAGGATCTCTGTTCCGACTTCCCTAATGCATTTTGGGAAAGAAAACGACATGTCGTTTCCCTTCCTTATGTCAAGGACTTTTCGGAAGAAGCTATTCCGACCAAGTCAAGACCAATTCAAATGAATGCTAACCTTCTTGCCATATGCAAGAAAGAAATTGATTCCTTGTTGCAGAAAAGGTTAATCCGACCATCAAAGAGCCCATGGTCACATGCGGCATTCTCGTCAACAACCAAGCCGAGAAGGAACGCGGTGTCCCCCGGCTGGTAATCAACTATAAACCCTTAAACAAGGTTTTGGAATGGATAAGATATCCAATTCCCAACAAAAACGATTTAATCAAGCGCATTTCTAGCGCAAAAGTTTTTTCAAAATTCGATCTAAAATCGGGATTTTGGCAAATTCAGATTGCCGAAAAAGATCGATATAAAACCGCATTCAACGTCCCTTTCGGACAATACGAGTGGAACATTATGCCTTTCGGGTTAAAAAACGCTCCATCTGAATTTCAAAAAATCATGAATGATATTTTCAATGCTTTTCAAGAATTTTCAATTGTTTATATTGATGCCGTTTTGATTTTCTCCCAAAACATTGAACAACATTTTAAACATTTACAAACGTTTTACAATGTTGTGAAAAGAAATGGCCTTGTTATCTCGGCCCAGAAAATCAAACTTTTTCAAACCCAGATCCGTTTTCTTGGATTTGAAATAAATTTGGGCCTAATAAAGCCCATCCACAGGTCCATTGAATTCGCCTCAAAATTCCCGGAGTAAATTACAGACAAAACCCAAATACAACGGTTTTTGGGCTGTTTAAATTATGTGGCCGAATTTCTACAGGATATTAGGCCCATTTGCAAGCCTCTTTTTGAGCGCCTAAAAAAGAATCCTAAGCCTTGGACCGACAAGCACACTGCTGCAGTCCAAAAAATCAAGGCTTTAGTCATTTCAATTCCCTGTTTGAGTTTGCTTAATAATGAAGCAAATCTCATAGTGGAGACTGACGCATCCGATATCGGATACGGGGGAATCCTCAAACAGGACGTGGATAAGAAGGAATCCATAGTGCGATTCCACTCTGGCGTCTGGAACAACGCGCAGAAAAATTACTCCACGGTTAAAAAGGAAATCTTTGCAATAGTACTTTGCGTACAAAAATTCCAAGGAGAACTCGTCAACAAACGTTTTCTCATCAAAACAGATTCCAGAGCATCGAAATTCATTTTAGAAAAAGATGTTAAAAATCTGGTTTCGAAACAAATTTTTGCCCGTTGGCAAGCAATTTTATCATGCTTCAACTTTGAGATTTTGCCTATAAAAGGGACTGAAAACGCCCTGGCAGATTATCTCTCAAGAGAGTTTCTCTCTCAAACAACTCTCTCTCTCTCTCTCTCTCCCCCAATGGAAAGAAGAGCGAAAGGTAGAGGTCGAGGAGCCTCCTCCTCATCTTCAAGGTAGCCTCTCACGTCTGCTGCACAGCAGCCTTCTGCGCTGCTTCTTCAAAGAAGTCCACAGGAGCCTTGATGTCTCTCGACTCATATGCCGATGACTCACGATTACACAATCGTAACCAGAGGCAAAGGTAAGTCAAAAAGTCGGGTCATCAACCTGCATTCCTTCACGCACACCTGTGCGGCGAGACTCAAAATACGTCGCCAACAAGCGTTTGCTACGGCCGTTGTTCGACCGATTCATTCCTCGACCGAATTAAAGGGTTACTTAAAAAAACCTTCTCCTACGGGAGAAATAATCATAGAACCCGAATTTGACGATCCGAATCCTTCAAAGATCGCGAAGCCGTGTTTCTTACCGCTTCTTCTTCATGCCAGAACTTCATCACAAAACCCGTCGGTTTTATGAATTCATTTTAGTAGACACAAAGTCTGTTGAAATCATTCATAACCCCGATCCAAAAGATCCCCAACGGATCGCCTACTCCAAACTCAAAATCTTCAAAGTTCTCAACCCAACAGCATGGAACCAAGGTCTCCATACTGAAAAATCATTCACGAGGAACTTCCATCCTCAGACTTACTCATACCTCGACTACGTTCGTGCCTGGTATAACGTACTGTTCTACCAAAATTTTAAGCACTCGTGGTTCATCCATTTTTTCCCGAACGCACAGAAGGTTCATTTCCCTATGTGGTTCGTAAATTGGTGGACAATATTTGGTCTTACTACCAATATTTTCCCCGCCCCATTCAAGAATCATTTTACTATTTTTCGAAGAACATCTTCAAAAATAGTTTCCCTATTTCAATGACATTCGCCATGTACTTCCAAATTCCATACATCCTTTCCTGGAATTTCGAAATACGGGCTTCAACTCTCACCAAAAGCTTGGTGAAAATCATTTCAATCAAATGGTGGGATAAGTTTGCAACTTCCCACTCCGATCTCAAATTTGTGAAATCTTGGTTCGCAAAGAACGGTCATCTTCAAGATCTTTCTTCAAGACGAAACCAAGAATTCCTGAACAAAAAAGCGCAGCTTGTCGCTGCCCTGGCTCAAACTTCCTCCGAATCTGATTTGCAGAAACGGTGGAGCGAGCTAGCTTCATTGGCCGACGATTCGGTCTCCTCGAAACATTCTGAAGTCGAAGAAACCGACTCAGAAGATCCGGAGATTGAATTTGTTTACGATTTGAGCGAACCGTAATGGTTCCCTTCTACATTATATAAGAGACCGAAATTGTCGTTAAACTACTGACCGACCGCGAAGTCGTTAAACTAGGACACGACCGCGAAGTCGTTAAACTAAGACATTTCATAGAGCGCAACCCTCATTAAACTATCAATAGACCGTAACGTCACTAAACTATCAAAGACTGCAATTGTCATTAAAATACGAGGATTCAATTATAGTAAAAATCAAACCGGACCACAATAGGTCCATAAAAAAAAGAGCCGTTCGCGGTTCACCAAAAAAAAAAAAAAAAAAAAAAAAAAAAAAACACAAAAAATGTTTTTATTTCTTCCTGTATATACATGTTTCTTTAATGTTTTTGTACATTCCTGTAAATAAAAAGAGAAAAAAGCCATTCAAGACGAGGAGCAAATTTGCAAGGTTCAACCAGCCCGGAGCCTAACCTGGCTCGGAAAATACTTGTTTTTCACACACCCGAGGATTAGTTTTCTAAAAGCAGCAACTCAAGACTACAGAGTCCGGTGCGAAGTACCAGAGGTTGTAAGTCGCGTTAAAGGCAAGGAAGCCGCGAAGCGCAGTAATCCGCCCATTGGTCGCCGGCGTAGGATACGGTTGAAGTGTACGTAGAAAATTTGAATCCGTTCGAAGTCTACTTCAGATGTGCATCCGAAGTGGAAGGGGGTAGGTTGGATAATGCAGATGGAAAGATTCACAATAAATTTGGTCATCTCAAATATTTACAGCTGTCAACTTTTTAATTTTGGAATTTTGTAATAATTAGATTCACTGTTTGTTTTTGTCTTTTACTATTTGTCAGTTTGTAATAATGTAGTTACTGTAGACTTTTTACTGTTTACTTTTATTATTTGCTTTTTAAAAGTTTGTCATTTTGCAATTATTTGTTCAATTTGTCAAGAGTGGTTGAGTGCGAGGGTCCTGTCTTGCCTCCCGCTTTCTATCTTTTAATTTTCCGCATTTAATTTCTGATTCAAGTCCGCAGCCTTTAAAAGGACTGCAAGTCTGTATTTTCAATTCATTCGAAGTTTCACACTTCTACCTCTAAACATCAGTACTCAACTGGTTGTAAAGATCCTCTTCCCTCATTGGTATCAGAGCCTTTACAAGAGTACTAACCTCGAATCAAAGTTTTCTCATGATCCTTGTAACCTTTTATTCATAAATAAAAGAAAGGAAAGATTGTTATCTTTCTTGTTTCTCCATTTCTCTATTCTGCTCTTATCATTTACCATTTCCATTTCACGAGAAACCCTTTGATTGCCAGCCTGGTGTCTCCCCCCGGTAGTAAGTCGCAATGTATGATAATTCCTTTTTTAGCGGCGGTGGAATAGGATATCGTGATTTCTATTTGGTAATTTAAGAAATTTTTATTGAAAGAAGAGAACCACGGAAGACTATAATCATGTCAGGACTTCTATCTAGGATTAAGAAGTTCAAGGAAAAGAGAAAGTTGATTCAAATGAAGAAGGTTCCAAAACCTCATCTTCCTCTTTCAAAGAAGGTGATGACCTTCACCTATCAAGCTTGAATCAAAATGAACTTCAAATCGCCAAGGTTGAAGAAGCCCTTAAAAATTGGTCGATTCCAAAAATTGATTCAAAAATGGTTTACAAAAACCCCACTTCGCTGTTCTTCCAGAAGAACTGCATCAAACTTTCTGAGCACGTCGTACCTATCGATCAAGATAGTACAACGCTCAACCTCTTCTTAAAGGACATGATTCTTCGACATCACGAAGAATTCAAGTTCATTCATATTGGTATGGTCCAAGTGGCCATCAAACCATTGTTCAGACTCGGTCTGGACATCCCAGTCCTTGTCTCCCTCCGGGACAAGAGACACAACACCTACACCAACTCCCTCCTCGGGATGGTTGAATCCAATCTGGAAAATGGTCCGATCTTCTTCAACTGTTTTCCAAACCTGACTCTCTCATTACGGACCCCAATATATGCATGCGCTCTAATGTTAGATGTCAATACAAAGAATCTCAATATCAAGTGAAACTCACTCGGTGTGGTAATTTTCGCATCTGCTATGCTGGTGATGCATACAAACGTTGCTCCTAGAGCCCTCCGAAATCGGTAAGCGGATCCACGATGCTCATAGAAGCTAACATGGGCCGAGCAACCATCAACGTCCCCAAGACACTTACTTGGGATCAAATCACTAGGAATTCCTCCTGGGATTTGAAGCAAGTCTGCCCTCCTGTCATCAGAGAGCCGACTCCAACACAAATAATTGAACACGACGACGGAAGAGTCGAAGTGAAGTTCGAGGATGCTCCACAAGCCTTCCCATGGACAAAAGAGTTCTTGAGATCCAGGCCTAGCACCTCCAAAACACATAGGCCCCCAGTATCAATCGCGAGATCTAAATCCTTCAGAGTCCAGTCGGTTGACTACGACCGTGCCTATGCTACGATTCATTATGCTGGTCAGGCCACTTCTCCAACTCATTCAGACATGGAGAATCGATGCGTGTGACGGCCAGATCAACGTCATCCTCTCCTTCTCTATAAACAAAGAACTCCTAAAGGGAGATTTCCTCTCAAGGGAAAACAAAGAGAAGAGAGAAAAGTTCTTCAAAGACTACTCCGAAGAAAAGCGGGGTAACCTACGCTCTGAGTGGTATTCATACATGGAGAACGTCCAACAAGATATTCCATTCTTTACTTGGATGGAGGTTGGAATTAATGTTCTCAGTGGATCAGATTGGAAGACCACCAAACGCGCGATGCGATCCACAAAGACTCATCCACCTCTTGAAGAAGTGGAAATCAAAAGCGATCTATGGAGACAAGGTTATTGCTTCTCCTTTCAAGACAATAACAAGAGACGAGAAGGAGCCACCTTCTCTAAGAGATATCAAGAATATCCAACATCAAAACAACTTCTCCAACAAAATTCTATCAACGATTGCCAGGCAAGTCGACAAGATAGAAGGGAAGATGCAAAAGGAATCAAAAACTGATTCCAAACCCATCAAAGCCAGTTCCCCATTCGGAGCAAAACCTTCAGCAGGAACAAAACCCTTGTTCCAGCCATCAATTCTCAGTCCAGAGATCACTCTCGATGATAACACGGACACTCTCAATAGCATTCAAAAGATGCTGAAAAAATTGACCCTCGGAGAAGCTTCTCCTTCAACAAGTCAAGGGATCAATGTCATATTTGAACCCTCGGATTATGATATCAAAGAATTCAGAAGACAATATCTGAATAAACCAGATTCATCAAAACCCGGCACTTCAAGAGCTATTTCCGCCATCTCGGAAAAGGATCCTCGTCTGTTTTATAGCAGACCATCCTTCCCTGACATAGCCTATGAAGAGAAGGGCATGATGACCAACACTTCATTCAGTGGTTCGGACATTTATGAATGGAATCTAGATGGCCTATCAGACCATCTAATTCTGAATTTAGCCAACACAATGATGATGGCTTCAAACGCCTATAAAGCCAAAGGCAAAACCGATCGGCAAATCGCTGAGATCCTTGTCAGTGGTTTTACCGGTATACTCAAAGACTGGTGGCACAACTACATGACTCCGGAAAAGAGACATGCCATCCTTATTCATGTCACCCAAACTACCAGAGAAGTTCCTCCAAAAATTGATGGTACGCCGTCAGAACCGGAAGTCTTCGAAAAACAAGATGATGTATACACGCTAGTGTATACCATGTCAAACTTTCTGAGCACGTCGTACCTATCAATCAAGATAGTACAACGCTCAACCTCTTCTTAAAGGACATGATTCTTCGACATCGCGAAGAATTCAAGTTCATTCATATTGGTATGGTCCAAGTGGCCATCAAACCATTGTTCAGACTCGGTCTGGACATCCCAGTCCTTGTCTCCCTCCGGGACAAGAGACACAACACCTACACCAACTCCCTCCTCGGGATGGTTGAATCCAATCTGGAAAATGGTCCGATCTTCTTCAACTGTTTTCCAAACCTGACTCTCTCATTACCAGACCCCAACATTCTGTCTGCTCTAATGTTAGATGTCAATACAAAGAATCTCAATATCCAAGCTGAAACTCACTCAGCTGTGGTAATTTTCCGCATCTGCTACAAGCTGATGCATACAAACGTTGCTCCTAGAGCCCTCCGAAAATCGGTAAGCGGATCCACGATGCTCATAGAAGCTAACATGGGTCGAGCAACCATCAACGTCCCCAAGTCACTTACTTGGGATCAAATCACTAGGAATTCCTCCTGGGATTTGAAGCAAGTCTGCCCTCCTGTCATCAGAGAGCCGACTCCAACTCAAATAATTGAACACGACGACGGAAGAGTCGAAGTGAAGTTCGAGGGTGCTCCACAAGCCTTCCCAAGGACAAAAGAGTTCTTGAGATCCAGGCCTAGCACCTCCGAAGCACATAGGCCCCCAGTATCAATCGCGAGATCTCGAATCCTTGAGTCGGTCGGTTGACTACGGCCGTGCCTATGCTACGATTCATTATCTTTGGTCGGCCACTTCTCCAACTCATTCGGACATGGAGAATCGATGCGTGGCGGAACAAACGAGATCAACGTCATCCTCTCCTTCTCTATAAACAAAGAACTCCTAAAGGGAGATTTCCTCTCAAGGGAAAACAAAGAGAAGAGAGAAAACTTCTTCAAAGACTACTCCGAAGAAAAGCGGGGTAACCTACGCTCTGAGTGGTATTCATACATGGAGAACGTCCAACAAGATATTCCATTCTTTACTTGGATGGAGGTTGGAATTAATGTTCTCAGTGGATCAGATTGGAAGACCACCAAACGCGGTACGATCCACAGCACTCATCCACCTCTTGAAGAAGTGGAAATCGAAACAGTCTATGGAGACAAGGTTATTGCTTCTCCTTTCAAGACAATAACAAGAGACGAGAAGGAGCCACCTTCTCTAAGAGATATCAAGAATATCCAACATCAAAACAACTTCTCCAACAAAATTCTATCAACGATTGCCAGGCAAGTCGACAAGATAGAAGGGAAGATGCAAAAGGAATAAAAAACTGATTCCAAACCCATCAAAGCCAGTTTCCCATTCGGAGCAAAACCTTCAGCAGGAACAAAACCCTTGTTCCAGCCATCAATTCTCAGTCCGGAGATCACTTTCGATGATAACACGGACAATCTCAATAGCATTCAAAAGATGCTGAAAAAATTGACCCTCGGAGAAGCTTCTCCTTCAACAAGTCAAGGGATCAATGTCATATTTGAACCCTCGGATTATGATATCAAAGAATTCAGAAAACAATATCTGAATAAACCAGATTCATCAAAACCCGGCACTTCAAGAGCTATTTCCGCCATCTCGGAAAAGGATCCTCGTCTGTTTTATAGCAGACCATCCTTCCCTAACATAGCCTATGAAGAGAAGGGCATGATGACCAACACTTCATTCAGTGGTTCGGACATTTATGAATGGAATCTAGATGGCCTATCAGACCATCTAATTCTGAATTTAGCCAACACAATGATGATGGCTTCAAACGCCTATAAAGCCAAAGGCAAAACCGATCGGCAAATCGTTTGAGATCCTTTGTCGGTGGTTTTACCGGTATACTCAACTGGTGGCACAACTACATGACTCGGAAAAGAGACATGCCATCCTTATTCATGTCACCCAAACTACCGAGAGAAGTTCCTCAAAAATTGATGGTACGCCGTCGAGGCAGGAAGTCTTGAAAAACAAGAGATTTGTATACACTCTAGTGTATACCATGTCAAAGTTTTTCATTGGCGACCTCCTCACGTTTGAGAAAGGTGCGCCACTATCTTACTCAAAATGAAATGCAAAACTCTAGGAGAGTTTTATTTGGTACAAAGACATGTTCCTCACCAAAGTGATGCTGAGATCAGATTCAAACTCCGATATTTGGAAACAAAAATTCGTAGAAGGCTTGCCTAATCACTTCGCCCAACGAGTAAACAAGGCCCTCGCCGATCTATGGGATGGTCATACTATTGATTGGAATGACCTAACGTATGGCGATATCAGTTCCATAATCGTCAAAGAAGGTCTCAAGCTCTGCGATGCACACAAGCTCCGTCGCAAGGTTGACAACCCAAAAATTGGGAATGCAATTCTTGGCGAGTTCTGCTATCAGTATGGTGTTCAAAATGAACTACCATCATTCACGACAAGGAGGAAAGGTCGTAATGAGCCCTTCCAATATGCCAAATTCAAAGGAAAGAAAATCTTCAACGACAAACGTCGTAAAGATTCCTATCAAAAACCCAGATATCAAAAACGATATCAGGGACCAAACAAGTATACTCGTTACACCCCGAAAAGAGGGAAGGAAGTATGCTACAAATGCAAACGACCTGGACACTATGCAAATCGGTGCCCCATTCGTACTAAGATCAATGAGCTTGACATTGATGTAGAGATCATAAACAAAATATTAAGCATGGTTCTTTCTGACTCCGAATCAGAAAGTACAAGCGAATACGAGTAGGAGATTGGACATATCCTCGATGATCATGAGGATACAGATACCTCCTCCTCCTCCTCAAGCGAACATGATTCCATCAACCACGTTGGCATACGTGCATGCGGTGGTTGCATCAATGTCTTAACAATGGATCAGCGCGCTCTATTCGACATAGCCGCTAGAGTTAATGATCCAGAATTACAAAAGAAGATCATTTCCGATCTCAAGGTATCTCTTGAATCAACTTCAACGGTCGAACAAGAGAAACCAAAAAAGGCAGATGAATCGGAACCATATGTTATAACAGAAGTTATGAAACGGTTCCCTGTCACAAGCAAAGCAATCTCGACTAACGAACTTCAAGCCGAGATCAAGAACCTCAAGCAGGAGGTTCAACAGATGAAATTGGACATGGTCAATCACGTGTCCAAGCTATGGGTCGAAGTTGCGACTCTCAAGAATGCCCCACTCATAATTGCTGATCAAGAGGACGATATTTCTGACGAACAGCAATCCTTCATTGGCGAAATCACCAAAATACCATATCAGAAATGGCATACTCTTATTACTTTAAGGGTAGGGGATTTCGAAGAGCAATTAGTTGCCCTGCTCGATTCAGGAGCAGATCAAAATTGCATTCGCGAAGGCAAGATACCCTCGATTTATTTCGAGAAAACACTGATCACGCTTACGGGAGCCAACCAAAAGTGCCTCAGTGTCCGGTACAAGCTTTCAAATGCGCACATATGCAAGGACAGTATTTGCCTCGTCAATACCTTCATTCTCGTCAAGGACCTCAATGTGGAAATCATATTAGGTACTCCATTCTTGACTCAATTGTACCCATTTCAAATAACCGAAAGCGGTTTAGAATCTACTGCGCTAGAGTCTAAACTCATTTTTGAATTCATTCAACCCGTGAAAACTCATTTTCTCCCAAAACATTGAACAACATTTTAAACATTTACAAACGTTTTACAATGTTGTGAAAAGAAATGGCCTTGTTATCTCGGCCCAGAAAATCAAACTTTTTCAAACCCAGATCCGTTTTCTTGGATTTGAAATAAATTTGGGCCTTATAAAGCCCATCCACAGGTCCATTGAATTCGCCTCAAAATTCCCGGAGTAAATTACAGACAAAACCCAAATCTGGTTTTGGGTTTGTTTAAATTATGTGGCCGAATTTCTACAGGATATTAGGCCCATTTGCAAGCCTCTTTTTGAGCGCCTAAAAAAGAATCCTAAGCCTTGGACCGACAAGCACACTGCTGCAGTCCAAAAAATCAAGGCTTTAGTCATTTCAATTCCCTGTTTGAGTTTGCTTAATAATGAAGCAAATCTCATAGTGGAGACTGACGCATCCGATATCGGATACGGGGGAATCCTCAAACAGGACGTGGATAAGAAGGAATCCATAGTGCGATTCCACTCTGGCGTCTGGAACAACGCGCAGAAAAATTACTCCACGGTTAAAAAGGAAATCTTTGCAATAGTACTTTGCGTACAAAAATTCCAAGGAGAACTCGTCAACAAACGTTTTCTCATCAAAACAGATTCCAGAGCATCGAAATTCATTTTAGAAAAAGATGTTAAAAATCTGGTTTCGAAACAAATTTTTGCCCGTTGGCAAGCAATTTTATCATGCTTCAACTTTGAGATTTTGCCTATAAAAGGGACTGAAAACGCCCTGGCAGATTATCTCTCAAGAGAGTTTCTCTCTCAAACAACTCTCTCTCTCTCTCTCTCTCCCCCAATGGAAAGAAGAGCGAAAGGTAGAGGTCGAGGAGCCTCCTCCTCATCTTCAAGGTAGCCTCCTGCTGCACAGCAGCCTTCTGCTGCTTCTTCAAAGAAGTCCACAGGAGCCTTGATGTCTCCTGACTCATATGCCGATGACTCTGATTACACAATCGTAACCAGAGGCAAAGGTAAGTCCAAAGCTGGGTCATCAACCCAGATTCCTTCTGCACACCCTGTGCAGCCGACTCAAAATACGTCGCCAACAACGTTTGCTACGGCCGTTGTTCCCGACCGATTCATTCCTCGACCCGAATTAAAGGGTTACTTAAAAAAACCTTCTCCTACAGGAGAAATAATCATAGAACCCGAATTTGACGATCCGAATCCTTCAAAGATCGCCGAAGCCGTGTTCCCTTCTGGCTTCTTCTTCATGCCAGAACTTCATCACAAAACCCGTCGGTTTTATGAATTCATTTTAGTAGACACAAAGTCTGTTGAAATCATTCATAACCCCGATCCAAAAGATCCCCAACGGATCGCCTACTCCAAACTCAAAATCTTCAAAGTTCTCAACCCAACAGCATGGAACCAAGGTCTCCATACTGAAAAATCATTCACGAGGAACTTCCATCCTCAGACTTACTCATACCGCGACTACGTTCGTGCCTGGTATAACGTACTGTTCTACCAAAATTTTAAGCACTCGTGGTTCATCCATTTTTTCCCGAACGCACAGAAGGTTCATTTCCTATGTGGTTCAGAATTGGTGGACAATATTTGGTCTTACTACCAATATTTTCCCCGCCCCATTCAAGAATCATTTTACTATTTTTCGAAGAACATCTTCAAAAATAGTTTCCCTATTTCAATGACATTCGCCATGTACTTCCAAATTCCATACATCCTTTCCTGGAATTTCGAAATACGGGCTTCAACTCTCACCAAAAGCTTGGTGAAAATCATTTCAATCAAATGGTGGGATAAGTTTGCAACTTCCCACTCCGATCTCAAATTTGTGAAATCTTGGTTCGCAAAGAACGGTCATCTTCAAGATCTTTCTTCAAGACGAAACCAAGAATTCCTGAACAAAAAAGCGCAGCTTGTCGCTGCCCTGGCTCAAACTTCCTCCGAATCTGATTTGCAGAAACGGTGGAGCGAGCTAGCTTCATTGGCCGACGATTCGGTCTCCTCGAAACATTCTGAAGTCGAAGAAACCGACTCAGAAGATCCGGAGATTGAATTTGTTTACGATTTGAGCGAACCGTAATGGTTCCCTTCTACATTATACAAGAGACCGAAATTGTCGTTAAACTACTGACCGACCGCGAAGTCGTTAAACTAGGACACGACCGCGAAGTCGTTAAACTAAGACATTTCATAGAGCGCAACCCTCATTAAACTATCAATAGACCGTAACGTCACTAAACTATCAAAGACTGCAATTGTCATTAAAATACGAGGATTCAATTATAGTAAAAATCAAACCGGACCACAATAGGTCCATAAAAAAAAAAGAGTTCGCGGTTCACGGTTCAAAAAAAAAAAAAAAAAAAAAAAAAAAACACAAAAAAATGTTTTTATTTCTTCCTGTATATACATGTTTCTTTAATGTTTTTGTACATTCCTGTAAATAAAAAGAGAAAAAAGCCATTCAAGACGAGGAGCAAATTTGCAAGGTTCAACCAGCCCGGAGCCTAACCTGGCTCGGAAAATACTTGTTTTTCACACACCCGAGGATTAGTTTTCTAAAAGCAGCAACTCAAGACTACAGAGTCCGGTGCGAAGTATCAGAGGTTGTAAGTCGCGTTAAAGGCAAGGAAGCCGCGAAGCATGAGAATCCGCCCATTGGTCGGCGTAGGATACGGTTGAAGTGTACGTAGAAAATTTGAATCCGTTCGAAGTCTACTTCAGATGTGCATCCGAAGTGGAAGGGGGTAGGTTGGATAATGCAGATGGAAAGATTCGCCCTGTCGGCTGGTCATCTCAAATATTTACAGCTGTCAACTTTTTAATTTTGGAATTTTGTAATAATTAGATTCACTGTTTGTTTTTGTCTTTTACTATTTGTCAGTTTGTAATAATGTAGTTACTGTAGACTTTTTACTGTTTACTTTTATTATTTGCTTTTTAAAAGTTTGTCATTTTGCAATTATTTGTTCAATTTGTCAAGAGTGGTTGAGTGCGAGGGTCCTGTCTTGCCTCCCGCTTTCTATCTTTTAATTTTCCGCATTTAATTTCTGATTCAAGTCCGCAGCCTTTAAAAGGACTGCAAGTCTGTATTTTCAATTCATTCGAAGTTTCACACTTCTACCTCTAAACATCAGTACTCAACTGGTTGTAAAGATCCTCTTCCCTCATTGGTATCAGAGCCTTTACAAGAGTACTAACCTCGAAT
Organism: Sicyos edulis; assembly: GCA_036507275.1. Classification (NCBI taxonomy): domain Eukaryota; kingdom Viridiplantae; phylum Streptophyta; class Magnoliopsida; order Cucurbitales; family Cucurbitaceae; genus Sicyos; species Sicyos edulis. Next base: position 10,596,871 of record CM071851.1, read on the forward strand.
CAAAGTTTTCTCATGATCCTTGTAACCTTTTATTCATAAATAAAAGAAAGGAAAGATTGTTATCTTTCTTGTTTCTCCATTTCTCTATTCTGCTCTTATCATTTACCATTTCCATTTCACGAGAAACCCTTTGATTGCCAGCCTGGTGTCTCCCCCCGGTAGTAAGTCGCAGCGACGCAGTAATTCCTTTTGGCGAGCAGCTGGAATAGGATATCGTGATTTCTATTTGGTAATTTAAGAAATTTTTATTGAAAGAAGAGAACCCTGGAAGACTATAATCATGTCCGGACTTCTATCTAGGATTAAGAAGTTCAAGGGAAAAGAGAAAGTTGATTCAAATGAAGAAGGTTCCAAAACCTCATCTTCCTCTTTCAAAGAAGGTGATGACCTTCACCTATCAAGCTTGAATCAAAATGAACTTCAAATCGCCAAGGTTGAAGAAGCCCTTAAAAATTGGTCGATTCCAAAAATTGATTCAAAAATGGTTTACAAAAACCCCACTTCGCTGTTCTTCCAGAAGAACTGCATCAAACTTTCTGAGCACGTCGTACCTATCGATCAAGATAGTACAACGCTCAACCTCTTCTTAAAGGACATGATTCTTCGACATCGCGAAGAATTCAAGTTCATTCATATTGGTATGGTCCAAGTGGCCATCAAACCATTGTTCAGACTCGGTCTGGACATCCCAGTCCTTGTCTCCCTCCGGGACAAGAGACACAACACCTACACCAACTCCCTCCTCGGGATGGTTGAATCCAATCTGGAAAATGGTCCGATCTTCTTCAACTGTTTTCCAAACCTGACTCTCTCATTACCAGACCCCAACATTCTGTCTGCTCTAATGTTAGATGTCAATACAAAGAATCTCAATATCCAAGCTGAAACTCACTCAGCTGTGGTAATTTTCCGCATCTGCTACAAGCTGATGCATACAAACGTTGCTCCTGGAGCCCTCCAAAAATCGGTAAGCGGATCCACGATGCTCATAGAAGCTAACATGGGCCGAGCAACCATCAACGTCCCCAAGACACTTACTTGGGATCAAATCACTAGGAATTCCTCCTGGGATTTGAAGCAAGTCTGCCCTCTGTCATCAGAGAGCCGACTCCAACTCAAATAATTGAACACGGCGACGGAAGAGTCGAAGTGAAGTTCGAGGATGCTTCACAAGCCTTCCCAAGGACAAAAGAGTTCTTGAGATCCAGGCCTAGCACCTCCGAAGCACATAGGCCCCCAGTATCAATCGCGAGATCTGAATCCTTCAGAGTTCAGTCGGTTGACTACGACCGTGCCTATGCTACGATTCATTATCTTTGGTGAGGCCACTTCCCAACTCATTCGGACATGGAGAATCGATGCATGGTGACATACCAGATCAACGTCATCCTCTCCTTCTCTATAAACAAAGAACTCCTAAAGGGAGATTTCCTCTCAAGGGAAAACAAAGAGAAGAGAGAAAAGTTCTTCAAAGACTACTCCGAAGAAGAGCGGGGTAACCTACGCTCTGAGTGGTATTCATACATGGAGAACGTCCGACAAGATATTCCATTCTTTACTTGGATGGAGGTTGGAATTAATGTTCTCAGTGGATCAGATTGGAAGACCACCAAACGCGGTACGATCCACAGTACTCATCCACCTCTTGAAGAAGTGGAAATCGAAACAGTCTATGGAGACAAGGTTATTGCTTCTCCTTTCAAGACAATAACAAGAGACGAGAAGGAGCCACCTTCTCTAAGAGATATCAAGAATATCCAACATCAAAACAACTTCTCCAACAAAATTCTATCAACGATTGCCAGGCAAGTCGACAAGATAGAAGGGAAGATGCAAAAGGAATCAAAAACTGATTCCAAACCCATCAAAGCCAGTTCCCCATTCGGAGCAAAACCTTCAGCAGGAACAAAACCCTTGTTCCAGCCATCAATTCTCAGTCCAGAGATCACTCTCGATGATAACACGGACACTCTCAATAGCATTCAAAAGATGCTGAAAAAATTGACCCTCGGAGAAGCTTCTCCTTCAACAAGTCAAGGGATCAATGTCATATTTGAACCCTCGGATTATGATATCAAAGAATTCAGAAGACAATATCTGAATAAACCAGATTCATCAAAACCCGGCACTTCAAGAGCTATTTCCGCCATCTCGGAAAAGGATCCTCGTCTGTTTTATAGCAGACCATCCTTCGCTGACATAGCCTATGAAGAGAAGGGCATGATGACCAACACTTCATTCAGTGGTTCGGACATTTATGAATGGAATCTAGATGGCCTATCAGACCATCTAATTCTGAATTTAGCCAACACAATGATGATGGCTTCAAACGCCTAAAAAGCCAAAGGCAAAACCGATCGGCAAATCGCTGAGATCCTTGTCAGTGGTTTTACCGGTATACTCAAAGACTGGTGGCACAACTACACGACTCCGGAAAAGAGACATGCCATCCTTATTCATGTCACCCAAACTACCAGAGAAGTTCCTCCAAAAATTGATGGTACGCCGTCAGAACCGGAAGTCTTCGAAAAATAAGATGCTGTATACACTCTAGTGTATACCATGTCAAAGTTTTTCATTGGCGACCCTCATACGTTTGAGGAAAGGTCTGCCACTATCTTACTCAAAATGAAATGCAAAACTCTAGGAGAGTTTCATTTGGTACAAAGACATGTTCCTCACCAAAGTGATCTTTGAGATCGATTCAAACTCTGATATTTGGAAACAAAAATTCGTAGAAGGCTTGCCTAATCACTTCGCCCAACGAGTAAACAAGGCCCTCGCCGATCTATGGGATGGTCATACTATTGATTGGAATGACCTAACGTATGGCGATATCAGTTCCATAATCGTCAAAGAAGGTCTCAAGCTCTGCGATGAACACAAGCTCCGTCGCAAGGTTGACAACCCAAAAATTGGGAAAGCAATTCTTGGCGAGTTTCACGCTATCGATGGTGTTCAAAATGAACTACCATCATCCACGACAAGGAGGAAAGGTCGTAATGAGCCCTTCCAATATGCCAAATTCAAAGGAAAGAAAATCTTCAACGACAAGCGTCGTAAAGATTCCTATCAAAACCCGGATATCAAAAAGCGATATCGGGGACCAAACAAGTATACTCGTTACACCCCGAAAAGAGGGAAGGAAGTATGCTACAAATGCAAACGACCTGGACACTATGCAAATCGGTGCCCCATTCGTACTAAGATCAATGAGCTTGACATTGATGTAGAGATCGAAACAAAATATTAAGCATGGTTCTTTTTCGACTCGAATCGAAGAAAGTACAATACGAATCTGGCGGGAGATTGGACATATCCTCGATGATCATGAGTATACAGATACCTCCTCCTCCTCCTCAAGCGAACATGATTCCATCAACCACGTTGGCATACGTGCATGCGGTGGTTGCATCAATGTCTTAACAATGGATCAGCGCGCTCTATTCGACATAGCCGCTAGAGTTAATGATCCAGAATTACAAAAGAAGATCATTTCCGATCTCAAGGTATCTCTTGAATCAACTTCAACGGTCGAACAAGAGAAACCAAAAAAGGCAGATGAATCGGAACCATATGTTATAACAGAAGTTATGAAACGGTTCCCTGTCACAAGCAAAGCAATCTCGACTAACGAACTTCAAGCCGAGATCAAGAACCTCAAGCAGGAGGTTCAACAGATGAAATTGGACATGGTCAATCACGTGTCCAAGCTATGGGTCGAAGTTGCGACTCTCAAGAATGCCCCACTCATAATTGCTGATCAAGAGGACGATATTCCTGACGAACATCAATCCTTCATTGGCGAAATCACCAAAATACCATATCAGAAATGGCATACTCTTATTACTTTAAGGGTAGGGGATTTCGAAGAGCAATTAGTTGCCCTGCTCGATTCAGGAGCAGATCAAAATTGCATTCGCGAAGGCAAGATACCCTCGATTTATTTCGAGAAAACACTGATCACGCTTACGGGAGCCAACCAAAAGTGCCTCAGTGTCCGGTACAAGCTTTCAAATGCGCACATATGCAAGGACGGTATTTGCCTCGTCAATACCTTCATTCTCGTCAAGGACCTCAATGTGGAAATCATATTAGGTACTCCATTCTTGACTCAATTGTACCCATTTCAAATAACCGAAAGAGGTTTAGAATCTACTGCGCTAGAGTCTAAACTCATTTTTGAATTCATTCAACCCGTGAAAACTCACGTAGTTGACATGATTCAAACAAAAAACCACCAAATTGATTTTCTAAAGGATGAAATATCCTACAAGAAAATTGAGGAACAGTTAGTTAATCCAAGAATAAACCTTCGGATTAAACAATTCCAAAAGAAGCTTGAACAGGATCTCTGTTCCGACTTCCCTAATGCATTTTGGGAAAGAAAACGACATGTCGTTTCCCTTCCTTATGTCAAGGACTTTTCGGAAGAAGCTATTCCGACCAAGTCAAGACCAATTCAAATGAATGCTAACCTTCTTGCCATATGCAAGAAAGAAATTGATTCCTTGTTGCAGAAAAGGTTAATCCGACCATCAAAGAGCCCATGGTCTCGCATGCGGCATTCTCGTCAACAACCAAGCCGAGAAGGAACGCGGTGTCCCCCGGCTGGTAATCAACTATAAACCCTTAAACAAGGTTTTGGAATGGATAAGATATCCAATTCCCAACAAAAACGATTTAATCAAGCGCATTTCTAGCGCAAAAGTTTTTTCAAAATTCGATCTAAAATCGGGATTTTGGCAAATTCAGATTGCCGAAAAAGATCGATATAAAACCGCATTCAACGTCCCTTTCGGACAATACGAGTGGAACGTTATGCCTTTCGGGTTAAAAAACGCTCCATCTGAATTTCAAAAAATCATGAATGATATTTTCAATGCTTTTCAAGAATTTTCAATTGTTTATATTGATGACGTTTTGATTTTCTCCCAAAACATTGATCAACATTTTAAACATTTACAAACGTTTTACAATGTTGTGAAAAGAAATGGCCTTGTTATCTCGGACCAAAAAATCAAACTTTTTCAAACCCAAATCCGTTTTCTTGGATTTGAAATAAATTTGGGCCTTATAAAGCCCATCCACAGGTCCATTGAATTCGCCTCAAAATTCCCGGACCAAATTACAGACAAAACCCAATTCAAATACAACCAAAACTATACAAGAATTGTTCAAATACAACCAAAACTATTCAAGAACTGTTCAAAACTAATTGTTCAAAAGTAAATTGACTAATTGTTCAAACAATACAAAGCTAACAGATTTTCAATCATTATTCATTTGAGTGATCTTTAAATCGAAAGATGGAGCTTCCACATGCAATCTTGGTGAATGCCTAACTATTGGAGACTAGAGCGTTAACTCTTGAGACTTTTTCGTTGGTGAATTTTTCTCTAGATAGTCTATATCTTGAATTGCAGCTTGAATTGCCTCTCTCTTGCCCTTTCCTTTCTTATTTTCCTTTTTAATTTTGTCCATCCTCTCTGTAGATGCATTATCCAATGTTTTCTTAGTAGGCTTAGTTTGCCTCTTTATCCTTTCATCAGCAACCTTTGGTTTATATTTTTGAATAGCCTGCAAGCATTAGAGAAACACACAAAAGTTAACTTCATTTGAGTTGATAACTCAATCATTATATACATAATTCAATCAGTTGAAGAATTTAATAAAGAAAAAGTCATTCTTACCTCCTTTTTCCCTTACCCTTTTTTGTCATTGATTTTTTGGTTCTATTTTCCCTTTGAAATTCTTCTCTCTCTTCATCTTCTTTCTCTTCATCTTCTCTTTGTTCATCTTCTTTCTGTTCAGCTTCTTTCTCTTCATCTTTCTCTTCATCTTCTTCTTACTCGCTTTGTCATCTTTTTCTTTTTCTTCAATTAATAGAAGTCAATTTCAATCAATAGCATCTCAAGTTGTATAACATGGACAGAAACCAGTGAAAATGATTGAATTCTATCATTACTTGCATTCTATCACTAATAGAACTTAACTAATGTTGATAGAATAGAAATCAACTAGTGATAGAACTCTATCACTGCTTGTATTCTATCACTAATAGGAATCAACTAGTGATAGAACTAAACTCAACCAGTTGATAGAACTCTATAACTGCTTGCATTATATTATTAATAGAAATCAAGCATTGATTAACTCATTTTCTATTAATACCTTTGAAGCTTCCTCTCTTTGATCTTCATCTTCATCCGCACCACCCACTTCAATATCCTCCTCATTTTTCTAGAATAAAAAGTAAACATGTTATTTGTTGAACATATAAATAGAAGTCAATAGAAATCAATAGAAATCTATTTCAATCAATATCATAGTCAACCAGTTATACAACATAAAAAGAAACCAGTGAATATGATTGAATTCTATCACTGCTTGCATTCTATCACTAATAAAACTTAACTAGTGATAGAGCTGAATCAACTAGTGATAGAACTGAACTCAACTAGTGATAGAAGTCTATCACTACTTGCATTCTATCACTGATAAAAAACAATGTATTGATAGACTCATTTTCTATTAATACCTTTGAAGCCTCCTCTCTTTGATTTCCATCAGCACCACCCACTTCAATATCTTCCCCATTTGTCTACAATCAAAAGTAAACATGTTACTGTTAAGCAAATAGATTGCTTGATAAAAATATATAAAGATAAGAAAATGAGAATTTACCTTTGTAGCATAGTTAGTTGCAAAGTCAACTATTCTATCCACATCAATCATAGTGTCTATTCTTTCTAGACTGATAGTTGGGGGGATATTTTTAATATGAGATTGTTGTTCTTGGGATGATTTGGCAATATTTTCTTCAACCAACAGATTCAAAGTCTTCAAAAAAAATTCTTGACCAGCCTTAAATTCTTCCATATCTTTTCTTAATGCTTCAACATTTTTCTTCTTGACTCTTTATTAAATTTTCTATAGCTTCTTCTTGACTCTTTCTTAATTTTTCTATAGCTTCCCATATTGAAGTTGTCTTCTCATTGAAGGCATCACCATCATTCACCTTCATTTTCTTCTTCCTTCTTTCTTCATTTTCTTCTTTATCCTTTGCTTCATTCTCCAAAATAACTTCTTTTTCCTTTTTGTCTTCTTCAATCAAACGTTGAATGGTTTCAAAATGGAAGTCTTCTTCAAATGTAATCATTCTTGCACTGAAAACTATATTACAAAAAAAAAAAAACAGTTTTTAATTCTGTCTTCAATAAGATTTAAATTGATTGAAGCTAATGAAGTGAAATAGTTACCTTTGAAGAGTCGAAGACATTTTCTTTCAGTGATTGCCAATCCTCTGAATAGTTAATCTCCCAGTTTGTTATTCGAGGTCCACTTCTTTCAATTCTTTTGGTTATCACTATGTCAGCCAATATGGGTATAATTTCTAAGGCCCAAAAAATTAGAATGTAAGGAAATCCTTGGAGTGAGAGGGAAGAAGAATTGGTTCTAGTACATTTCCGAAAATATTCTATGGTTAAATTGAAACACTCTCTCCCCCAAGGAAAACTCTTAAATTTTTCCTCATCATCAACCATTTTCAAATGATATGGATTTATTTTGTTGTGAGGCTGTTTTGGAAGAAGCTAACATTCTAATAGGTACAAATTAAATTGGCAAATTTGACCTTCAAGTTTAGATTAGGAAGATTGACTTGTGATAAAACGTTGAAGGAAGCAACTAATCTATTTCTATCAATTGAATCCACATTCTTAAAGAAAGTCCTTTTAATTTCACACTCAACATCTTCATCTGTTTCTTGAATTGGGAGCTCTTCACATTTTAGTCTCGTTAACATGCAAAATTCCTTTAATCCAAATTCTACGTAGTTACCTTTAAGATTAAAAGCTAGAATATCCTTCCTTTTTGTTTCACATTGTCTTAAGGCCAGGTGTGAAAGCATTTAGATGGGAACTTTTTGAGCTTTAATGTCTAGGAAATGCCCAACTGGCCCCATTCTAAATAGTCCTATCTCTCTCTCATCTAGTGTATTTTTTATGTTATCAATAACATCAAATCTATTGTATACGTTAATTTTTTATGGTTTTTTCCAATCTTTCTTTTGAACGATGAACTTCATCTTTTCCTGTTGAAACAATATCAATCATTTAGTATTCTATCATTTTAAAGAATTATAAAATTGATTGAAGTTATTTAGTACTTACTTTTGTATGTTTCAACTTCTTAGAAGAAGATTCTTCACCCTTCACCAATTTTCTTTTTTCCATCTGTTTGAAAAATAAGCACATGAATAACAATATCAAGTGAAAAGTACAGAACATGTAGCTAAGTGATAGACAACTAATGCATTAATGATACCTAAGTGATAGAAGGCTTAGGTATAGGTGATAGACAACTTATGCCTAAGTAATAGAAACCTTATGCTTAAGTGATAGAGGCCTAAGTATTAATGATAGACAGCTTATGCATAAGTGATAGAAGCCTAATGCTTAAGTGATAAGACAGAATTCATCATGAAACCAGAAGAATCGATAAAGAAAAGTACAAACAATCCAAACAAAAAAAAAAAAGAAATCACAAACGAAACACATAGAAATCAAGTGAAAAGTACAGAACATGTAGCCAAGTGATAGACAACTTATGCATTAATGATACCTAAGTGATAGAAGGCTTAGGTATAGGTGATAGACAGCTTATTCCTAAGTGATAGAAACCTTATGCTTAAGTGATAGAAGGCCTAAGTATTGGTGATAGACAAATGATGCATAAGTGGTAGAAGCTTAATGCTTAAGTGATAAGACAGAATTCATCATGAAACCAGAAGAATCAATAAAGAAAAGTACAGAAAAACCAAACAAAAAAAAAGAAATCACAAACGAAACACACAGAAATCAAGTGAAAAGTACAGAACATGTAGCTAAGTGATAGACAACTTATGCATTAATGATATCTAAGTGATAGACAGCTTATGCCTAAGTGATAGAAACCTTATGCTTAAGTGATAGAAGTCCTAAGTATTGGTGATAGACAAATGATGCATAAGTGGTAGAAGCCTAATGCTTACGTGATAAGACAGAATTCATCATGAAACTAGAAGAATCAATAAAGAAAAGTACAGACAAACCAAATAAAAAAGAAAAAGAAATCACAAACGAAACGCACAGAAATCAAGTGAAAAGTACAGAACATGTAGCTAAGTGATAGACAACTTATGCATTAATGATATCTAAGTGATAGACAGCTTATGCCTAAGTGATAGAAGGCTTAGGTATAGGTGATAAATAGCTTATGCCTAAGTGATAGAAACCTTATGCTTAAGTGATAGAAGGCCTAAGTATTGGTGATAGACAGCTTATGCATAAGTGATAGAAGCCTAATGCTTAAGTGATAAGACAGAATTCATCATGAAACTAGAAGAATCAATAAAGAATAGTACAGACAAAAAAAAAATCACAAACGAAACGCACAGAAATGAAGTGAAAAGTACAGAATATTCATCAATTCACAAACGAAACGTAGCTAAGAGATAGACAACTTATGCATTAATGATATCTAAGTGATAGACAGCTTATGCCTAAGTGATAAAAGGCTTAGGTATAGGTGATAGAAGCCTTATTCCTAAACGATCCATAAACATTCATCAATTCACAATTTCATATTATCTAAGTACAGATTACCTAAGTGATATTATAGTTTGAGTGAACAGTGAAGTAAAAAACACCAAAGATAAAATAGAACATACCGAGAAAGTTGTAAAAGGAGATTGAAGATGCTTGATAGAGAGAGTTGAAGACGAAAGACGAAAACCCCAAATGTTGTAGTGTTGAACCCTAAGTGATAAAAAATCACTTATAGTGATTGAATTTAGCAGAGATGAAAAGGAAGAGAAGGTGATTGAAATGAGTAGAGATGAGCAGATATCGTGAGAAGATGGTGATTTTCAAAGGTGATTGAACGAAGAAGAGCTGAAAGAACCAGATATCGGAAACCAGAGATCGGAAAGAAGCAGAGATAGTGATGATTGAAATCTCGAATGAAGAATAGCTGAAAGAAACAGAGATCGGAAAGAAGCAGAGATGGTGATGATTGAAATTGAGAACGAAGAAGAGCTGAAAGAACCGACAATCGGCAAGAAGGTGTGGCTTATCAACATGGGCCTTTTTCTTTATTTCAGTGTGGGTTGTTTGGTCATTTCACTTGGGCTGTTTGTAGAATATGCTACAAAAGAATTATTTTTCAAAATTTGCTATACATGGAATTATTACCAGAGATCGAAAAGAAGCAGAGATGGTGATGATTGAAATCTCGAATGAAGAATAGCTGAAAGAAACAGAGATCGAAAAGAAACAGAGATGGTGATGATTGAAATTGAGAACGAAGAAGAGCTGAAAGAACCGGCAATCGGCAAGAAGGTGTGGCTTATCAACATGGGCCTTTTCCTTTATTTCAGTGTGGGCTTTTTTGTCATTTCACTTGGGCTGTTTGTAGAATCTGCTACAAAAGAATTATTTTTCAAAATCTGGTATACATGGAATTATTACCAGAGATCGGAAAGAAGCAGAGATGGTGATGATTGAAATTGAGAACGAAGAAGAGTTGAAAGAACCGGAAATCGGCAAGAAGGTGTGGCTTATCAACATGGGCCTTTTCCTTTATTTCAGTGTGGGCTTTTTGTCATTTCACTTGAAATTTGTTTGTAGAATCTGCTACAAAAGAATTATTTTTCAAAATCTGTTATACATGGAATTATTACCAGAGATCGGAAAGAAGCAGAGATGGTGATGATTGAAATCTCGAATGAAGAATAGCTGAAAGAAACAGAGATCGGAAAGAAGCAGAGATGGTGATGATTGAAATTGAGAACGAAGAAGAGTTGAAAGAACCGGCAATCGGCAAGAAGGTGTGGCTTATCAACATGGGCCTTTTCCTTTATTTCAGTGTGGGCTTTTTTGTCATTTCACTTGGGCTGTTTGTAGAATCTGCTACAAAAGAATTATTTTTCAAAATCTGCTATACATGGAATTATTTTACCCTATTTTACTATACATGAAAAAGCCCCTAAAATAAAAGTGTCATTTTCTTATGCTAAGTTTTTTTAGCATTTTAAATGGAAGTTTTTTTTTCTTCTCACTAAATCGAACCTTAACTAAGTGACCTTTCGTACGGGCCCATCTGTCCGATAGGTCACTTATCAAGTGGCCACACATGCCAACTCCTACTACTTGTTGTTACAAATATGTAAGTAAAATAGTGTAAAAGAATAATCAAAACTTGTATGAAATAATAATAGTCTTACCTCCTATCTCTCCTTTTGAATCAGCTGTAGCAGGAACAACGTCTATATAAGTGTCAATGTTACCCTATTTCTCAATAAGCCAGCTACAATATTGACTACCCAAATTAATTCTAAAAAAATTGATTGAAAAAGTAACGAGGAAAAGAGATTTCGTGATTGAGTTGTCTACCTAGACTTAAACAACTCATTAAGATGTTAATGAATGATTGTATCGAATGTACCAAGAGTTGCAATTAGTGGTTGTGGTCGTGTATGGGTTATGGAAGTTCTTGAAGGAAAATCTCTATGTAGAGAAGTAGAGATGTGTGTATGTAGATGGGTAATGCGTAGTTGAAATTGAATAATTGTAAAGGTGTGAATTATTCTTAAGACCTTGAGAAACTAAAATTTTTATATCTTTATTAAGGAATGCTAATGGACACTTAAACTGGTAGCAAGTGTATATAATAATTGACTTAGTGTACAAGGATGCATGGAGGATTCTTATTGTCATCGTATTTGAGTTGCACATGAGAGGTGCATATCTTAAGCGTGGTTATTTGCAAGAAAAAAAAAATGAAGTCAATCATTCCTTGAGATGGTGCATATTTGATGCATTGGTGAAGGACCAATAAAGAGAAGGTGAGTTGTTCTAATAAGAGTGATTTGTGAGGGATTGTTGGGATGAAATCTGATAACTCTCAAAGAAAGCAGATTTTAGGCTATTTAGGATGCATTATTTTAATATTTAGGTAAAGAATATCTGCGTGCTTAGAAAAAATACGAAGAATTAACTTAGGAAAGCAGCATGCATTCATAACATCGCATCAAAAGCATGAATCTTTGCTTTAGCGCAATTCGCAAAACAACTGTGCCTAATTTACGCTTTTTAGCAGGATTTCACGTAGCATCGAGTAAAAAATAATGATGCGAACGTTGATCGGAGCACGCAATTACGTTGAACCGAAGAAGGAATTACGATCGACAAAGATTCATCTACAAGGAAAGAATCAGAAGAATCAATTATGCAATCAAGACAATGACAATCGAATAAATCCTGACGGAAATCATGGAATATGCATTGATGACGATTTGTACAGCTCACCTCTACTTGTGGATCACGAAATTCAATCCTATAAATACCAAAGCAAGGAGCAGAATCTATTGAGCTAGTCGGTTGGCCATAAGCCGATCGAGGGACGTGAGTCTACTGCAGAGAAGCTGATGGTGGTGCTGTGGGAACTGATGACAAGGAGACTACTCACCTTCAACCGTGCCAATTCCATTTATTGTTTTCTTAGGAGTAGTTGTAGTGTTTAAACATTATTTTAGTCGTAATAAAATTGTCTGGTTTAAACTTCTATTTGGTGTTTATTTACTATGATTGCGTTATAGGAGTTTATGATGATTAAGTATGAATAGAGCATGTTATTAGTGTAGGTCTTTGAATGTTACACTGCTGAATATTTATTGATTATATATATGCGTCGATTAGCTACCCACGCATGTACCTTGCGAAGAATCGGAAGAAGAATCGCATGTTGACCCAGTACGCTACACTTTAGGATTGACAGAACAGTTGTTCATCATTTAGAGAGTTAGGAATAACCCTACTATTGCTTACGTCGCCCTGTGCTTAGTATGGTGTTCGCAGTAGAAGCTGGTTCACCCATAAATCATGAGTCATGGAAGTGATAATTGTTAGGGAAGTAAGGCATACACTGGCTAGTCTGCACTCTTAGCATTTTCTAGGACTACGTAGTTAGCATTACTTATTGCATGCATTTTATTTCATTACTGCATTTTATTTTATCTTATCAAACAAAACAAAAACAACTCCACATAATCACTTGTTTACTTTTTTGCACGACTCTGAGTCAAGTGTATTTGCTCTAGACATCAATCTCTGTGGGATCAATAAAATTTATATACTTATTACTTGCTGCAATTTTCGACCGTGTATACTTGCGCATAAGTGATTCCAATTGCGTTTTACATATAAATTAGTTACTGTTCAATATATTAGCAGTGGAATCGTCCAGACAAAATCTTTCACGTATTAGTTGCAGCTTGGTGAGATGGATGGTAAATGTTATCTTAGTTGGTGATCTATATGTCTTGCAGGGATTTTGAGCTATTTGTACTTTCAGTTGCAAGTATTAAAGGTTGTGTCTCTAAAAGGTATATGTGGTGACGTTTTTGTGGGCATTGTGTTATTTGGATTCTATGATGAACTCTAAACATTTATGAGGGTGAGGGTATTTATGTGTGATTTATTCTTGTTTTAGGGAAACATTTTATTTACTTATTTATCATATGTAATGGTTGTGATGTTTTTCCCTATACTATATTGAAGTAGGCACCCCTCAAGGAGTATCAACGAAACAATTAAAAGGTTCAACATGTTAAGCCATATTATTTTTGGGATCAAGAACTAAGGAAGTGCACATGGCTATGTTAAATTCTTTATGAGATTCTAGTCTTAATGTATAGGTTGGGACTTGTTCAAGTCATGCATACGTTTGTCGGGGTCTTGGCTATATTTCCTACTTAGATCATAAATAGTGTTCGGTGTTCTATTTAACTAGGTGGAGATATTTAGGGTGTTGTAATTTTGAAACCTACATGTTGTCCCCAATCCATCCATAATACATGCAAAACATACAAACCTATCAAGGAAAACAAGCTACTAGAAAGCACAAGTTAAAGTCTTAATTGTGCATCATTCTTCTACATGTTTGCCACACCATAATAAAGGTAAAGTTCTTACATTGTTCGAAGTCTTGATCAATCACCACTCCAAGCAATAAAGTTTCAACCTAACAGCTAATAACCTAAACAGACTAAGCACATAAAAATAAACAAGTTAATAACAAAAGTTAAAGAGTTTAAAAAGAAGCCAAGAGAGTAACAATCTGTCCTAACATATGCAAAACAAGAATGGGTGATAAACGAATAGATGAGTTGATGGGTTGTTGGAAGTAGGTTCGATTCAAGAGAGACATGTAATTGGGTTAGTATGAACCTGTTGGTTTATGTTAATTTTAGTAAAATTGTATTTTATCTTTTTAATTATTATTTTTTCTTTTAAGATTAGATTAAATATTATTTTCTATCTTTTCCTTTTATAACTAGGTAGAATATTTTCTCTTTATGATTAGGTTTATCTTTTCCTTTTTTATGATTCAATATTATACTTTCCTTTTATAATTAGGTCATCTCTTATACTGTATTTAAACTCTTGTACTCTATTTAAACATGGTATCAGAGTCTCAAATTCTTCCTTTTGATCTGGGTAAACTGTAAACTCTTTTTCTTCTCCACTTCCACTTTCTTTTCCATCACCTTCCTCCTCTTTTTCTAAAAACTTTTTTCTTTTTCATCATCTTCCTCTTTTTCCCCTATTAAAAAAAAACCCTCAAATCTCCAATTTATTTTCCTCATCTTAAAATCTAGAAAAAAAAAGTCATCCTTTCTAAACCTTCTCTCTTGCCCTCCTAAACTTCTTCTTCATAATCTTCTTCGTTTTATTTTTCAAAAAAAAAAAATATATATATATATATATCCAAAATCATAGATTTCTTCTATGTATTTTTTCTTCCCAACTTTTCTCCCAAATCTCCTTTTTCCAGCTGGCCCTGACATCTTCTTTCCCAGTTGGCCCTAACATCTCCTTTCCCTGGTGACCCTACCATCTCCTTTCCGAGTTGGCCGTGACATCTCCTTTCTGAGTTGGCTCTGCCATCTCCTTTCCCCAGGCCCTCACATCTCCTTTCCCGAATTGGCCTTGACAACACTCATCCAATTGGCCAATTGGTCTTGACAACAATCATCACAATTGGCGCATCATCATTACAATACCCAACTCTGATAAGTTTAACTCCAAGCTTGGCTTGTATTTCATATACAATCTAGCTTAAGGGGGAGTGTTGGTTTATATTAATTTTAGTAAAATTTATTTTCATCTTTTTAATTATTTTTTTTCCTTTTAGGATTAGATTAAATATTATTTTCTATCTTTTCCTTTTATAACTAGGTAGAATATTTTTCCTTTATGATTAGGTTATCTTTTACTTTTTATGATTCGATATTATATTTTCTTTTTATAATTAGATCATCTCTTTTACTCTATTTAAATTTATTGTGTTGGGTTCATTATTAAATGAAAAATTTAGAGATTGAATTTACATTTTTCAACAGAACCGATTAGAAGTCAACAGGTTGAGTCGGACCTACTAGAATTTGACGAGAAGGAAGAAAACTCAAATCTACTAGAACCAATATTGTCAGATGATAACACAACATTTTCTAGCGCATTTGGACGTAAGAAAAAAAGCCATAGAGACCGAAATTCGTGTTCAATGAGCAATAAAAATCTAGCGTTTCTCAATGGTTGTTGCTTTTGACGTGCAAAGTCTAAGATGGAAGAGGTCGTGGTTCTTCATCAGTGGCTTCTCGATAGTGGGTTTGGTGAAACTGAAGATTCTCGATCGAAAAATGACTTCCAGATGAGCTCTTTCACGGACAGTTTGGGAGACAAAAATATGAAGTTGTAGGGGAAGGACCACATATATCTCGATGTTGTTTGATGAGAAAAAGTGTTTGAAAATTGAATGGGTGGAATTGATCTAGGGAATTATTGCATTTGTTCTAAAAGATAGTTGGGCTTAAATATATCCTAAGGTTTTAGTTAATATGGAAAATATTTAGTTAGAAATTAGCGGCTTCTTTTTGTGAAAAAATGAACCTTTTAAGGAATAAAAAGATTGATTTTATTTAATCCAAATATTATATTTAAGTTTCTTTGTGTTTAAACCAAAACCACTAAGGAGAAAACTAACTATCTTGCCATAAATTAGAAAATTGTGGGAGTTACAACAAAGATATCTCATAGACTTTAGATAAAACATTTGTATATTTACCACATAACATAGACTCCAAAAATTGTGCATATTATCTTACGAATGAGTTTAACCAAATAAGTACTTATGAGGTGCTTTTTCATCCAACACAGGATAGAAGTTCTATTTAAAAGATGCACAACAATTCAAATACATTCACCTCAAAAGTATTTAGGTAGTTTTACTTACAAGCAACATTAAAAATATGTTTAGGCTTATAATCAACTTTACCGTTGTGTTGCGTTATATCAACACAAAAGAGACAGAATTTACTTTTTTTTTTTTTTAAATCTTTTTGAGAATTTTAATCTTTTTACAAATTTGATTTTCAACCATAATATAAAATCTTGAATTAATTTTGCACCTTCAAATTTTCTAATCATAAAATACACCTAAGTAGCAAGAGTAATTATCAATAATGGTGAGAAACAAATGTCCTGTAAGTGGACAAAATATTTTTTGGACCTTAAATTTTTTCATGAATTAAATACAAAGCATCAAATGCTTTATTCATATTTGAAGGAAAAAATAACAACATTTTTAACCCATAAAACAAATTTGATAATTATTGTCGTCACAATTTTTATTTAATGTATTACCATAATCTATCCTAAATAAAAAAGACACTGATGTCTTTAAAGGATGTCATAACATACTTGCATGTGTAACTTTTCACTTTATTTGCTAGAAAATTGCGAGCATAAAGCGGCACGAAGAAATAGATTTCATTACACTCCATATTCATTCTAATCAGATTCCTTAAACAATAGTCATTTATATAACATAACTTATTTGTGAAAAGAACAATTTTTTTTTTATTCGAAAAGTTGACACATACAACAAATTACAGGTTAGAGCATAAACATTTAGCTCACAAAATTTCAAACTCTAGGGAATAATTACAATATTCAATTTCATTAAAAAGGATGAGATTGTTGAGAGTTTTTTATACGTTGGGACTCTTTTTTATTCAAGAATATTTAGAGTGAAAAGATTTGGATCAAATACCTCTCAATTATAGGTCATACATCTTAGCCAATTGGACTTTGTTTTTATTGGTCGTAAGAACTTTTAAAAAACTTAAATTTAAACTGCTACTTAGTTAATCTTATTAAATGCATTTAAGTCCAACCATTCTAGCTTTTATTAGTTGCTGCTTAAAACTATACATACCACCTTAGCGTATAAGGTAGTTAGGTTGCAATTTAAACCCTTTTGTTGAAATTTAAACCTACTTCAACCTTTTTATCATAGCAACTACTCCAAAAATTTGAAATTTGAGAAATAAGAGTGGCTAATTTCTTAAAATACTCTTCAACTTTAGATCTTGAATCAATACTACCAAAGATACCATTGTCAAGCACCCACACGAAAATTGGGATGAATAGTCCAAATTATAGATCTAAGCAAATTTTGAAAATATTTGTATCCATAGTCAAATATATCGTATAATTAATATTTATATAATTTAGGACATTAATACAATATTTTGTAGTATAATATTTTTTGTGTATGGTATGATTATGCTTCTTTTTTTTTTTTTTTTTTTTTTTTTTTTGCTTAATATTGTAAATATTTTTACAATTTTACCTGCCCCTAAAAATACCCCTTATTAAAAAGTATAAATATTACAAATGCAAGAAACAAAACTATTTAATCGGATTTGACCCAAAAACTTATGCATTCACTTTTCCTAGTTTTCATTTATCACCCTAACTTTTGGCATGAAAGTCATAAATAAATAATAACTCAAGGCTGTGCATTTTAGTGCTTTTAATATAATTTGAGAGTTTCAAGAAGACTAAAATAAGGGCATTTAGATAAGGAAAGAGAACAGAGGGTGTTGTCTTGTTGGTATAAAAGGAGAAGAAGGGGTTGAAGTTTTTATGAGTAAATTATTGTTGTTGTTGTTGGATGAGGATGGCTTGGCTTTTGTTTGTGTTGGTTTTGTTTGTGAACCTCTGTTTTCATGGCTTCTCTGAGCCTCTCAACAACAACATTCCTCCTTCTGCTGTTGTTGTTGGCACTGTCTTCTGTGACACTTGTGTTCACCAACATCTCTCTAAATCTCCCCATTTCATCCCAGGTTCTCTTTTCCTTTCACTTTTCATTTCATTTCAACTCTTTTTCAATCTTTATTGGAGTTTTAAGTATTAGAAAGATAACAAATTCTCACTACGTTTATTCTATACATGACTTACTAAATTTATTTAAAGATAAATCTTTGTTTTTTATATCCGTAACTATCCAGACTGGTTTGTACGCACCTCGACTAATGTTACAACACATACCGCATGACCCTATAACATTTGGATGTCAAAGAAATTCATAAAGAAATTAATTTCTAGATAAATGACTATCATGGATTGAATTCATCACTTGGGGTGAAATATAATAAAGTATACAACAATAAATTTTGAAGAAGCAGTGTTTTGAAAGGATCTTATCAAAAAAAGAAGAATCAATTAGAATTAGTTTTAATTCACTATATGGTGACAGCTTGGTTGGTTGACAACACATATTGAAATATGCTACTTTAACTTCTTTAATTTGAAATTGTTAAAAAATGTTTAAACTAAAAATCCCTTCCATATATTTTGATATCATCATACCCCTAGGAAGAGATTAGTGAATGTAAAATTCCCACCTTGGTTGTCAAGAAAGAAAAATACATATCGCCCTTTTTTTTTATTTAGAAAAAGAAAATGTTTCAAGAATATCAATTTTGAGTCGGTTGGTTTTGCATTTATAACATTTTACCGACCTATTTCATTCTTTCATGAAGAGTACTATTAAATCTTTACGCATAAGGATCCAAATCCTCTCTATCTTCGACCTGACATTTTCATGGCTACACATTTAACGTGCGTTTGGGGCAAGGAAAATGGTATTAATTAATGGGAGAATGGTAATGAAGAGAAGAATGATTATGAGAATAATTATTATTTATATATATGAGATGAAGGTAATGATTATGAGAAATATAAAATAATGAAAATGATGTGATGTATGAAAAGTTGTTGGAGAGAGAATAAAAAGTAGTTAGGAAAGAACAAAAAAAATAATTTTTCGAAAGCGTGATTATGAGTAGAATGATTACTATGGCCCAAAGACAATGAATCATTCTCATCCTCATTCTCATCCTCATTCTCATCTCCTCTCTTATTCTTGGTGCTCGAAACACCTTTTTAACAAAATTTGAAAAGGAAAATAATAATAAATAATTAAAGTGTGGTCAATCATGTACCATAGAAAAGGTTATGAGGAATTATTGGTTTTTTAATTTTTTTGAGAATATCGAAATATTACTCTTTCTTTCCTTAAACTTTTTTTAATTTTGAGATGAAATCTTCATTTTAAAAATGATCCAACCAGCACTAAACACAAGTACATTAATTTTTTTGCTGAGCTTAACTCATTAAGAGAAAAAATAAGATCAATGATATGTTGTGGTTTTACTTGTTGATTACAGGTGCCATTGTTGAAGTAGAATGAAAAGACCAAAAAACCTCCAAAACCAGCTTGAAACAGCAACTCAAAACCAACAAACATGGGAATTTCAAAGCAATTTTGCCATTCTCAGTTGCAAAGCATATCAAAACAATCGAAAGCTGCTCTGTTAAACTGATCAAAAGCAGTGAAGCCTTATGCTCTGTTCCCGCCTCTGCAACTTCCTCTGCTTTTCTCAAATTCAAAAACTCAAACAACGAAAATGGCGTCCCAGTTTTCTCAGCTGGTTTCCTCTCTTTCAAGCCCGCTTTTTGCGCCCAACAGACCCGCCCCCAATTTCTTTTCCCGCCCATTATTCCGCCGGTTATTCAGCCGCCGCCGTCGCTTCTGCCGCCGAACCCCCTGACGCCGGCGCCGCTCGTCCCCAATCCCTTCCAGCCGCCCACGCCGCTCATTCCCAACCCATTTCAGCCGCCGGCTCCGGTCATTCCGAACCCCTTCCAGCCGCCGTCTGGCCCGATTCTTCCTCTGCCGCTGTTTCCGTTTTTCACTCCGCCATCACCTCCGCCTTCGTTGTTGCCGCCGTCCTTTGTCCCGCCGTTTCTGCCGCCGTTGATTCCAATCCCTGGAATTCCGTCTGGTCCACCTACACAGGAAACTTCTTTACCGATCAAACAGAGTCCATGATGGATGATTTTTCGTTATAATTATGCTTATAGATACCACTTTGTTTTTGTTGTGTTTTATCATTGATCTGTTATAAGTTTTATATTTTTTTGCCATATCCTTTTTATTACACAATTTTTATAGATGTACTCAATGCATTAGATGTACCATACTTATCGATCCTTCTTCCATCTACCTTATATGCTCTCGAAAGACAACAACCCAAAACATTTAGACATCCATTGGGCCATGTTTAGTATTTGGGTTGGATATTAAAAAAATTGGAAAATCATATAAAATGTCTAATTCTCACAAATTATTTGGAAAAATGTCTAAATTGAAAAATATTAAAATGCATGTCTATTTTCTATTTTATTGTAGGAGAGATAAAACTTTTATTTCATTTGTACCCTTTCTAATTTAATACGATTTATAGAAATTAAAAATCAATATTCTACCCACCATTTTAGGATCATGCAAAATTGAGTAAACAAAATTGACTCCTCCCCTCATTTTTTTAGGATGTATTTTTTCCCCAACCAATTGTGCAACCACATTTCTTCATTTTCGTCTGTATCAAATTACAGATCAACCAATTGCCTCCACCTCCATCTCTGATAGGCTGACAAATTCCAGGTCCATTTTTTACCATTTTCCAAATTTTTCATCCACATTTTTTTTTTCCATTTTACCCTATCACTATATTTGTTCATACTCACATCATCAATTTCCGATCTCTATTTTCTCTATCAATTTTCAAGGGTTAGTAAGCTTCCATTTTTTCCAATTTCGAATGGATGTTACATTGGTCATGTTCGTCTTTAATGACAAATGGGATGAGGGAGATATTTACTCGAACTACACAACATTCGTGGTTGGTATCACGCACAACACTTCTGTATCCCTACTAATATCGACTATCGAGGAAAAGTTGGTTTTGGACGAAAATTCAAAAGTCACATCACTATATAAAGACGGGGCACACAAGGAAACGTCAAAGATATTGAAGGATGACAGGGACGTACAATGGATGTACAACAGAATTGTTGGCGGCATGTACAACAACTGCTGCCTCTTGGCGGACATCGTCTAAACACGTACGGAGATGTACATCCTATACTTAACTGGGGGTATCACTGTGTTAATGGCAGGTGCAATGTTCCTGAATAAAGATGAATTGAAGAAGTAGAGTTTTCAGTACAAGACGGTGAAGTCTAATCCCAAACAATTTACGATATGTTGCATTCACGAGACATGTAATTGGTATATTCACGCATCGGTGTACATGAATGACAACTTATTGGGTAATTAGGAAGTTTGTCGATTGGAAGCTCAAAGTAAGAGGGAGAAGTGGAGGTAAATTTTCTTTGGTACGGCAAAACTTTTCAGATGGATGGAAGTGAAAATGAAGAGATGACCGAGCTTCCCATGGGTATGCGTTTCGACCGTTCGGCTCCAATATTAAAATTGATGAAAAAAAAATTAAGTATTGCAGCGGCGACAGGTACATTTTTTACTGTTTTGTGATTTACATTATATTTTAGGAAACCTGGGGCCGTAAATGGATGTACTGACATGGACATGGTATGTACCCGTGTTCAGCTCGGTGGGAGGAATT
This sequence comes from Sicyos edulis, assembly GCA_036507275.1. NCBI lineage: Eukaryota > Viridiplantae > Streptophyta > Magnoliopsida > Cucurbitales > Cucurbitaceae > Sicyos > Sicyos edulis. The sequence goes on from CM071851.1 coordinate 10,618,751, forward strand.
TTTTTTTTCAAAATTTAATATATTTTTAGAAAATAATTCAAAATCTAATATCTTTTTAAAAAATCAAACATAATTGTTTGTTTAAATTTTCAAAATTTGAAATCAAGATCTTTAATTATTTTTAAATTTAGTTGGTTGTTAACAAATATATCTCCCATGTTCGTTAGAATATAATATTATTTGAAAAAGTTGGAAAAAAAAATGAGTAACAAAATAAGATGGGTATTTTAGACTTTTACATTTACACATGAATTAATTTTATATTTAAATAAATTAAAAGTAGACATGCATTTTAATAGTTTCTAATTTATACATTTTCTTAAATAGTTTCTTAAATATAGATATTTACCTAGTTTGCCCAAAAATAATTATATAAAATTAATTTTTAGGTTGATAATCAACATAAATTAAATTTATCACCTTAATTGTTTTTATCACTCCAATCATTCTATGAATTTTTCATTATTATTCGTTAATACCTTTTCTTATAATTTATTTATTTTTACATTAATAAAACATTTTTTTTAAATAGCGTCAAAGATTAATAAAAAAAAAAAGATATTAGATAAATTTATAAGAAAATATAAACAAAAACATATAATTATGGGTGAAGATCAATCTCGTTTTTAATTAGTTATTTAATTATTTTTTCTCTATGCAATATTTATTTTAAACTATCTTAACGAATGTGTTTGGAATTATGTTAATTTAAATGTAACATGCTATTAACCAAGAAATAATAATTATTATTATTAGGGCTTTGTGTAGAACTAAGCTAAATTTAGAAAATAATTGCAAACATAGTCAAAAGTAAAAAAAAACTACCGAAGGTAAAAAACAAAATTTAATAATAAAAGACAAACGTACCTCTTTCACCAAATCCCTCTTCTCTTTCATTGTGCATAAGAAAGAAATTCATCTGCCACGTCATCGGCTTCTTCACCAAATTCTTCCCCCTTCCTTCGTTGTGGGCAAGAAACACACTGTAACGACCCGACCCGAATGGGGTTCTAAATAGGCCGTCACCTCAATGCAAGCATTCAAATCTACAGAAAATTTGCAAGATGGTGTTTGGATTCTAAGTAAAAACTAAAACATGAAAACATCCATTTAAAAATCAACATAAATTCCTGAAACCTGTCCCTGTTTCCAAGCACCTGTTCCAAGACAAATACATTTCCAAACATACTCTGATCAGAGATTTATTTAAAACATACAAACTTTACAACAATGCTAGAATCCGGAAATACATTCAGAAAACACCCTAGGGCTCCGTGCCCAACTACATGCATTCAGAGGACATTTAAATCATAAACATAAATCTCAGAGTTGAACAACGGGTTTCCATGATCACAGCTCCTCCTCCACCATCATCCGCCTCGCGCCATGGTTTCTGAAAGATAAGTAAGGGTGAGTAACGAATTACTCAAGAAGAATCCCCAACCGGGTACAATACGATATACATGGTCATCTCGAGAAAGATATGCAAGCTATGAATATAAACACGAGATAGAGCACATAGCTTAGCCCACACTTGGGCCTCGGATGCCAACTCAGGGTCTTAGTCCGGAAAATAACTCACCACACAACACATCACACAAGTCGCCCTATACGAGAAACAAGTCCCGGCCTCAGCCTGTCTACTGTCGACGAAAGGTACACTGGCTCACAATCCCGAGGAGCTCTCGGTCGGCGGCCAGAATGAGCGTAAGCATGCACCGCGTGCTCACTGCGAACTATGGGGGTTGCGAGTGCGAAGGCAAGCGCCCATATCCAGTCACCACGCCTAACTAAATCTTTGGATCGGTGTCACTGACATAGGGGTGTGAGACCTGGACACGTAAACTATGTCAGCCTGAACCACCGCACCTGGGGCCAAGGAACGGTCGTGGTAGGCTTACACCAGGAAGCCATCCTTGCCTTAACAGTGGCAATCGGGGCTACCGCCAAACATGCCGAGGACATGCGGCCGCCGGGACGAGGCAATGCCAAGTCATCATCCCGACCATTGGGGCATTAACAACCGCCTCCCTCACCCTAGATTGCAGGGCCTACCGCTTGGGTTAGCTAATCCCTCACGGGGTCCAGGGACGGAATGACTTGCTCTACGTCCCTGCCATGGATGCAAGGTTCTTTATGCATCAGGCCCGGATGATGCTATCTACCGCACTTCTAACTTCGCCCTAGCAAGCGACAAACAATTCCATAAAATCCAATACGTGCTCAATAAGAATACAACGAGCCTAGCATGATACTACGAAGCAAAAAAATGATACGAGCATGCGAGAAAGGAACAACCTAGCATGGATTAACATGAGAATTAACCGGGAAAGTCATGCTAATCGGGAATTCAGATTAAAGCACTTATCACCAAACATGTCAATAAACACAAACAAGCATACAATCGGCAATCGCATAATATATCGCAGGTCCACACAACTCCGGTAAGAAATCCTTACCGGCGGAAGACCTCTAAACACAAGAAACCTAAGCTGCGATCGAACCCGAGCTAGCTAGCGAGAACCTAACAAAAACAACAATAATTACAATCAAAAGGCCCAAATATAATAAAACAAACAGGGCTCAGCTCGGGAGCAACTCACGAGGCACGGCTGACACGCGAACGGGCGGCCAGACGGGCTAGGCATTCTTGGCGCTGGGCGCTACGCTGACACGGCATTTGGGGCGCTGGCTCGTGCATTGGGCGCGGCTGTGCATGCTGTGGACATACTGCTACTGGCACGCCACGGGCGAAGGCGCGCGGTGTGGCGAAGCGGCAGGAAGCGTGGAGCGTCTTGTGCGCGCGACGAGCGAGCGGCTCGACGACGGCGCGAAGGGGGCAGCTCGGGCTGGGGGGTGCTCGGGGAAGAGAGAGAGAGAGAGAGAGAGAAGAGAAGGAGAGAGAAAGTGATTTTGAAAAGAAAAGGGAAAAATGGGAAAAATAAAAGGAAAAATAGGGATTTTAATCCTAATTTCCAACCTTATCCAAAACAAACCTTAAAATCCCATTTCCCGGCTTCCTCCTTCGAAACCCGACTGAAGCAACCTCCTCCAATAAATAAATCTCACTGAAATCAACCTCCCAAACCAATACTGAAGGCCCGGCTCGAATCCCGAAGGAAACACCCAAACAACCATCATTTTGCCCAAAACCCAAATGACAACCGAACTCCCAAACGAAAAGCCCAAACATCTCGGGACTCGCAGCCCACAACAAACAAGCCTCAACAAAGGCAGGAGCCACCTCGAAGCCCTGAAAATCCACAAATCCTGCCCGAAGAGCCAACGGACCAAAATACCCCCAAGGGTCAAAACCGCTCTAACGACCCAACCAACAACCGAAACTTGACCCGAAGGCACCTCGAAAACTGGGATAGAAAACTGGGCTGTTACACACACCTATGCCACATTTTCTCCAGAAAAGTTTGAAGCAGACCCACCAGATTCTTGCCGGAATTCCATTTGTGCCACTATCGAGCTTATCCGTTGGATCTTTGCTGGAACTTCATATGCGCCATCGTCGAGCTTAACCCGTTGGATTTTTGCCGAAACTCTATTTGCGTCGCCGTCGAGCTTAACCCGTTGGATTTTTGCCAAAACTCTATTTGCGTCACTGTCATTTTCAACTCAAACCCTAAAATGAAGATGAATGTATATACAAAAATACCCTCAAATTCACTTTAAATAATATCGTATTAATGATTAATGCAGTATTAATGATTAATATATTATTAATACGTCTTAAAATTACTGTATTTATTATTATTAACAATATTAATACTGAGATTTAACATTAAATGTTCTTTAATAAGATATTAATACAATATTTATTTATTAATACAGTATTTATTTAAAATTTTAAAGATGAAAGGGAACTGTAGTCTTGACGGTTGCGATTTTCAAAGAGGGAAAAACAACTAAAAAAATCGTCAAATCTAAATTGATTTCGACTCGCCATCTCCCAAAATCGTCAAATCTTAATCTATTTTTACTCCCATCTACAGAAAAACACTTCCCTTCTAAAATTATCCATTGCTAGAGTTGAAATCGATTTGGACAAATGTGACAAAAATGGAGGCGAAGAAACAACGAAAATTAAAGAAATCGTTTGGATAGATGCGACAAAAATGGAGGCGAAAAATAACGATGATCGGTGATGGAGACGAAGTCGCCTGAATTTCTTGATGACTGGTGATGAGAGGTGCTGGGTGTTGATGGCAAACAGAAAACAAAACAAAAATGGTCTGAAGAAAAAAGGGCAAACATAAAACGTAAGGAAGAAGAAGGGTAGGATTGGAATATTAAGATATATTATTAATAAAATTAAGAACAAAAAATAGATTTGCAAATACTTTCCCATATGACTAACTTTGTAATTATTTTCCAAAAAGTGGTTATTCACTACAATTTACCTAATTATTATTATAATCATAATTATAAACTAAAAAATAATATTTATTATTATTATTGGGTAGGCATAGCTATATTAATATTATTTATTAATTTATAATAACAATATAATAATAATAATAATAAACAAAAGAATTTCATAAAAAATAAATGATATGATTGTTATTATTTATAATAATTTATTGGAATTCCATTCCGAAAATATAATAGAGCGAACCAAACACAATATTGTAGGCGTAGTATGATAGAGTCCTTTACCGTATGTTTCTTGTTACTTCATTGCTGCTGAAATTCATGAGTTTCTTAGTCTAGTCTTATTTTATCAAATCAACTTTATTTCTTTATTTACATACTTTTATGCTGCAATCACAACCAACTCAACATATTTGTGCAATTTACATTTCAATTCTAAACATCACCTCGGGTAGTTTCAAGTTCATGTAGAGATCGATAATTTACTTATTACTTGTTGCAGATTGCGTATACTTGCGTAAAGTGAGATCTAATCTGTAAGAACCCGACTCTAAAATAGTCCTAAAGCTAGTTCTTACTCAGCATGCATGGATTTAAAACACTTAAATTCCGAGAATTAAAACATTCAACTTTTATTAGCAAAGTGACAAACCAAATAAAACATTATTTAAAACCAATACAATTTGAACCTCTAGCCAGAGTACAATAAAACAATTCTAAAACAAGTTCCTTAAAGATAGTTTAACATGATGAATGTGCAATTAAAAGAAATAACACTATGTAGCGGACATCCCATGATCCATCAACTCCTCCTCTAGTCGCCCTGGTGCTGTCCCAAGTTACCTGGTGGAAAAAACCAAAAAAGGGTGAGTACAAAAGCACTTAGTAAGAATCCCCAACCGTGGTACAGTATGCAAGTCATATCATCTAGCATCCTAGCATACAAGCAAGCCAAACAACAAACATGCATTCTCAAGATAAGTCCAATCAACTGCATGCTCAAACCTTAAGAGTCTCTAACTCTCGACTATAAGATCTACTGCGGATCTCCAAATGGGCTATCAATATAACCCCCAGAATCTCGAGAGTCTCTAACTCTCAGCTAACATGATCAACTCACTATGCTGATCCTGGACACTTGGGAGAGTACCCAAGTGTCGGGCTCTAGACGGAACGGAAAGGTGTACTATTACATTAGCCCAAAGGAGCTCTCCTCCCGACATCTAATGCACATATGCGCACACCACATGCAGGGCTACGCAAACTATGCCGGTCTAGGTTCACATGCCTAAGACTCGGAATGGTGTCCACTAATCCACAACAGGCGGGAGGCCTTTGGCACCATACTATGGCAGCCTGCCTCACACCAACTCCTGAAGCTAAGGTCGTCCTAAGGCAGGCTTGCACTAAGGAAAGAACCCCGCTCTAGCTAGCCATAGACTAGGCTTATGCCGGGGTGGTAGCTACTCCACACCCGGCTGTCGAGGGTAAGAAATGTGTCCTCATAGCCCGACCGGTAGGGACTCGTACGTTGGTCCATTCTCATCCTCTAGATGATGATAACCTAACGGGATCTAGCTAAGATGAAGCACACTAGAGCTAATAAAGTTCAACAACAACATTGCACAATGAATATTCAAAATATCAATAGTCACCAATTGCATAACGATCACTGAAAACATAATAGCGTAATCCAAGGTACAACAATCTACATGCCAGGTCCTAATAGACAAGTCATTGCAACCCTATCCACTAACACATCCGTATAAATCAATATACCTGCAAGAGCCCATCCACTAACATATCTGTAAATAGTACAACATTCAGAAGCCAATCCACTAACATGTTCAGCAAACAGAAACAAATGTCCATTTAACCTATCCACTAACAAGTTAATAAATCAGTAACAAACAGCTAAGACACCATCAATGGCAAGTGTAGGATCCACACAATCCGAGTAAGGAACCCTGACCTAAAAATCGGAGATAGACAAATAACACATATACACCTCGAGCTACAAAACCAATGTGGAAAAATAACCTAGACATAATAAATAACAAGCAAACAATCAATATCTAAACAACCAAACAAACTAGGTTTCCAAACGCTCAAGGCTCGAGAGAAAGAGTCACCTAAAACTGAGAAGGAAACGAGCCCTCAGTCACAAGGTAGCTCGGCTGTTTGAGGGACTGCGACAGCAAGGCTGCTGCGCGGGCGAGCAGGGGTGTGAGTGTGTTGCAGGCAGTGAGCGAGAAAGAACGGCGTGTAAAGTAGGTTGCGGAATGGTGTGGGCTATGTGCGTGCGACTGGCAGCGATGCGGCACGGCGTGCAGGGCGAAGCGGGCGTAAGCGTTGGCTGCGGCACGGGGTGGACGAATGATGTGTGCGCAAGGGTTGAGCGACGCAAGGAGTGTGTTGCAGCAATGAAGGCAGGCGATGGCTTAGGCAGGCTGGGTGGTTGGGATTGTTGATAGTTGTGCGTGCTGATAGTGGCTGCAAAGTGCTGCATGCGGGCTGGCTTGTCGTTGCGATCGACGAGGCTAAAAAATGTGCTGCTCTACAAAGGAATGGACAGCGATGGCAATGCTCGGCGAGTGGGTCTAGGCTAAGGGGTGATTAGCAATGGTTGATCGGCAAAAGAGAGAAAGACGAAGAAAGGGGAAGAAGTCGATGGAACTCCTTGCGGGGCCAAGCGAATTCAATTACTCGATCGACTACCAAAATCCATTTCCCCTAATTAACACTTTTAATTACACACAAAAGCCACTTTCAAAAACAGCCTCCAAATCTTTCCCAAACTGCAGAACTAACCCTGATGCCTTATAAATCACATAAACAGCCTTGGTTACAACAAAACATAAGAACGACCCTAAAGACCATCAAATCACTAAACTAGCCCTAGGGGGAAAATGACCAAAATACCCCTAAAGGTTAGAAGTGCCCTAACGGCCCAACAAAACAACTGAATTAGAAGAGCAACATACCTAGGGAATCAGGATGAAAATGTAGGTCGTTACAATACTTCCCCTATTTTAAGACTTTCGTCCTCGAAAGTCCCTAAGATTGAAACAACTCCGGATAATGCGTCCGCATCTCATCTTCCAACTCCCAAGTTGCTTCTTCTGCTTTCTGGCACCTCCACTGAACCTTAACTAAACTCATCTCCCAGTTACGCAATGTCTTGCGCTCTCGGGCTAGAATCCGCACATGCTTCTCCTCAAAGCTCAAATCCTTGTTCAGATCTAACGGTTCAAAATCCACAATGTGAGACGGATCTGCCACATATTGACGCAACATCGACACGTGAAAAACGTTATGCACTGCTAAGAAGGATGGAGGCAAAGCCAAGCGGTAAGCCACTGAACCTGGGACTCAAATTTCCACGCTTACCAAACCTCGGACTCAACTTCCCACCCTTACCAAACCTCAAGACTCCACGCATCGGTGTCACTTTCAGAAACGGGAAGTGAGTGGGAATCTCGATCAGACATAATCTTTGTCGGTGCCCTATGGTACCGAACAATCTACTCCAAAAACAACTATGCCCACTGTTCCCCAGTATAGATGACTCTATCGGGAATGAAGTGTGCACTCTTGGTCAAACGATCGATAATCACCCAGATCTGAGTAAACCCTCTCGGTGTCCTTGGCAATCCAGAGATGAAATCCAGGAGATCTCCTCCCACTTCCATTAAGGCACACTCAGTGGCTATAACAAACATGATGGTTTTTGTCTGGGAGCCTTCACTTGGTGACAAGTGAGACACCGGCTAACAAAGCTGCGGAGTGCAAAGTCTTTCTACTCAATGCATTAGCCACAACATTGGCCTTACCCGGATGGTACAAGATCTCATAATCATAGTCCTTTACTAACTCAAGCCATCTCCTCTGCCTCATGTTTAACTTCTTCTGAGTGAAAAAGTACTTAAGGCTCTAGTGGTCCATAAACATTTGTGTCTTTTCGCTGTACAAGTAATGCCTCAAGAGCTTCAAGGCAAACACAACTGCTGCTAGCTTCATGTCCTGGGTCGGATAGTTTTTCTCATAGAGCTTTAGCTGTCGGGAAGCATATGCAATCACCTTACCATGCTACATCAAAACACAACCCAAACCAAACTTGGAAGCGTCACTATACACTACAAACCACCTATTCCCTCCGAAACTAACAACACAGGAGCAGACGTCAAACTATGCTTCAACACCTTTCCTTGTCAACCGAGTAAGGGGCGCTGCTTTAGCGGAAAAGTCCTTGATGAATCATCGGTAGTTGCCTTCCAAACCCAAAAAGCTATGAATCTTTGTGATCATAGTCAGTCTGGCCCAAGAACTCACTGCATCAATCTTAGTGGGGCCCACTACAACACCATCCCTAGAAACATCGTGTCCAAGGAAAGCCACCTACTCCAACCAGAAATCACACTTGGAGAACTTGACATACAACTGGTTTTTTCTTAATGCTATCAACACCTGTCTCAGATGCGAGGCATGGTCCTCTCTGGTTTAGAATATATCAAAATGTCGTCTATGAACACAATGACGAAGTTGTCCAAGAATGCCTTGAACACCCTATCCATTATGTCCATAAACGCTACTAGGGCATTGAACAACCTGAAAGACATAAGAACAAACTCATAATGGCCATACCTCGACCCGAAAGCTGTCTTGAGAATGTCTGCATCCCTGATCCTCAATTGGTGGTAACTGGACCTAAAATCCATCTTGGAGAACACAAAAACTCCCTAAAGTTGATCAAACAGATCGTCAATGCGAGGCAACAGGTACTTGTTCTTCACCTTGACTTTGTTCAGCTCTCTGTAATCTATGCAAAGGGCATCGAACCATCTTTCTTTTTCACAAACAAAATAGGTTCTGCCTATGGGGACACACTGAGATGAATGAACTGTCGGTCTAACATCTCCTGCAACTGTACTTTTAACTCTTTTAATTCTTCTTGTGCCATACGGTACGGAGTCTTCAAGATAGGGAGAGTCCCTAGCTCGAGCTCGATGGTGAAGTCAACCTCTATCCGCGGCGGCAAACTAGGTAGCTCTTCTAGGAACACATCTGTAAACTCCTGCACCACCGGTACCTGATCAATGGTCAGCGAAGGATGACCTTCTCCAGACAATTCTGCCAAATAGCCCAAGCTTCTCGAGCTAGCAAAAGACAAGCTTTCACTGCAGAAATTAACAGCGGACACACTCTGCTCTAGACACTGTGAAACATGAAACTCTGCTTCTTGAGCGGCCTGAACACAACTTCTTTCTGGTGGCAGTTAATCAACGTGTGGTTCTCAGCTAACCACTCCATAACAAGGATCACATCAAACCCGCTCATAGGCAGAACTATGAGGGTAGCTGCTAATAGCTCTTTGGATACTAGGATTTGGTCGTCTCTAACCTTCTCACTAGCAAGCATACTAACTCTCGAAGGAGTGGCAACACACAACTCGAACCCTAGAGGTTCTAGTTCCAAACAGGTTTGACTAACAAACAATGGAGAGATAAATGAGTGGGTCGAGCTTGAGTCAAACAGTAAGAAACCATAGTGGTCCAAGACAAGTAATGTACCTCGACAGCTGCATCTGTCTTCTCGGCCTCCAACTGATTTTTGGCAAATACGCAGCCGTGCTACTGAGCCATTCTGACATCCATTCCAACTTGCTGGCACACTCTAGCTATGTGCCCCTCTTTGCCACACTTGTAACACGCTTTAGTGGAAACTCCACATATGCCATAGTGAGATTTCTCATAGGTCCTGTTAGGGATTGTGCCCTAAATGCCTAGTAGTTTGTAATTAAAGAACAAGCCTTTAATGTTAGACGTTTAATGTTATTTTTCAGTTATTAATAAAGGTTATTATTTTCATTAATTGTGCATTTAATATACAACGTCATTTAGCTTTATCGCATTAATTGGATTAATAGTGATATTCTCATGGTTATTTGGATGTAAACTTGGACAAGTATGTGAGACATATAAGTGGATCTAGTCTTGGTGACACTGTTGGTACGGCCTGCTTTGCAAAGGTTGCTAACAATCTGATTCTGGTTGTTCATGTGGAGACATGTGAGTGAGGGCCTATGCAAAAGGGTGTTTTTGCATAAGATGAGACCAAAAGTTTTATGATCGATATAGTAATTCCATTATAGAATCGTATCAACTACTTCACTAAGGATGATCGTATGTCGATGTAATCTTAATCCTGAGTGGGTTGTGAACTCCTGCTTTATGAAAGCGTCCTTTGATGTGCATGGGTGAAACTAGCCAAACAGCGCTGGGTCAATAAGCCTCCCACGTTGGGGATTGTTGTAGTGAGTGGCTGGGAACACAACATCACATGAAAGAATTCACGCCTTCCAGAATTTTGAGGAAGATGTAGAGTTGTTCCCTTAAGAACTGATTCTGGGGCTTTGATAAAGGGATCTTGCCTCTCATTGGCCCGAGAGGACATTGATTTATAGTTGGACTATAAATACTTGTTCATTAGAGGAATCAATGGCGCTTAAGGAGAAAGATGTAATCATAGGGGAAGAACAGATTTCTTGTCCCAGCTATGAATTACGAACAGCTCTTAAAGGATCATATGACAGATGATCGATTATATCTATGAACGTTAACTTGTCATATAGTGCGAAAGAGTTTAGCACAGACATTTAGTGGAATAAGTCTTATGTTAACGAATAGGGATTAGATCCCAGGTCGTTGTAGCTGTCAATCTATAAGTCCAACGGTCCCCGGGCCAGCTCATACTTACTGGTATATTATTTTATTATAAAGTGAGTTTGAAGAGTTCAAATTCACATATTAATTATGTGAGACATAATTAATAGGAGCATAAAGTTTAAATTATTAAACTTGCAAATTAATATATTGGATATATTAATTTAATATTTATTGAATAAATATTAATAAGGAGAAATTAATTTATTTGATAAATTAATTATAAAATAACTATTTAATTAAGAGATCACAATAAATTAATATGTTGGACATATAAATTGGTTTAATAATTATTAAATGGAGAATATTGATTAATATGTTGAACATATTAATTGGATTAATAATTATTGGATAGTTATTAAAGTAGATAATTAATATATTGGATATATTAATTAGATATTTATTTATTTATAATATATTGGATATATTATGAAATTGAAATTTATTCGATAAATATCAATTAAAATAAAATAAAATATGGATTTTTCGAAAATTTAATAGGAAAAATGCATAATGTTTTGTCCCACATCGGAAAGTTCTTACTTGGAGCCTCCATCACTCCACTATAAATAGGGAATCCTTGAAGGTTTTCATTTTTCATCTCACTCACTTTAGAGTAACCTTTCTCATAAGTTGAAAAACCTCTCTGAAAGCTGAGATCTCTTTTCTCCTCCATAGTCAAACTATTCTGACAAAGTTTTTTAACTCCTTTCTCTAAAGGCTTCCCACCAAGCACTTAGTGGTAGCCAATAAGTCATAGTCTGGAAGAGCGGAGGAGATAGTTCAAGTTTTTCCACGGGGAATAGTTGATCCAGCTGAACATAAAAACTCGTCATATTAGATTAGAGGCGACAGTTAATGTAAGTATTCTTTTTCTAATAACATGTCAATCACCTAGGGTATTGCATTTAGATTAATTAGATTAATCAAAGATAATTAATTAGATTAATTATTGTAAAAAATTTATTATTCACACGCTTCCACCGCGTTAAATGCATGTTCCTACCCCATTCTTCCCAATAGGTCCGACACTAGGATGGCGATTTAACTACACCCTACTGATGACCCTGATATCGTTTCAAATCTCTGCCCTGGAACTGGCCCTGATGGCGCTGATGTTGACTTTCCCGGAAGAACTAGAGGGCTCAAACTTTCTCTTCTGCCCTGAACCAATTGTCACACTCTGAATTGCTACTGTCAGGGTTTTAACTAAGGGGTACTTTCTGTTATAAATCTTGGCCAAAGCCATAGTCCTGGTGTATGTCTCTGGAGCGAGTGCCCTAACATCTTGAGTAACCTCCAACATGATTCCTCCAATGAACTTCTTTATTTTTAACTCCTCAATAGCAATAAGTTCTGAAGCAAAATAAATGTGATCTAAAAATATTTTCTCGTAACCAGCAATGGTGTCATCACCCTATTTCAAATTGGCAAAGGCCTCAACCATCTCTTGTTGAGCCTCCTCACTAATGTACTGCGCCTTGAACTCTGTCTGGAAGAACTCCCATGTGGCTGGCGAGGACAATTCAGGTCTGCCCCCGTAAGTGGACTGCCACCACTAAATAGCCATCTAAGTCAACACGTGAGCTACACATCTAGGTCTTTGTACATCTGGACAGAACATAACTCAAAAAATGTACTCCATGTGTGCCATCCATTTGGCTACTATCAAAGGATCCTCAGAAGCATAAAACTCACTGGGCTTCCACTTTATTAAGTCCTTGAGCCATTTGCCAGCCTTGGTGGCACCCTTAGGGATAGCTGGCTCAACTACAGGCTCTGGGTGAGCTGGCGTAGCTGGAGGCACTCTTTAGCCCACTAGAGGAACTGCTGCACCAACAGGTGGTGCCTGCTGAAATAGTTGTGCAAACTAGGCCAATTGCGCCAGGATATCTACCTGCTGCGTTGTTAAAAGGGTCTGCGTCTTCACTCTCTGTTCAGCAAACATGCCTGAAACCATCTCGCGCATGGCCACGGAAAACTCCGCTCTAGGAGCCGCACTCTGAGGTAGAACCGACTCTACTTCTCCTCTCAGCAGGACAATAGTCGGGCCAAAGGTGGCCTGACCAACGGAACAGCACTAGACGTGGTCTCCTCAACATCCGATAGGGTGCCACTCCTCTATTGGTGGTAGCTGACGTCCTAGCTCCACTACATGTGACCAACATCTCTCATGATCTACACCCAAACCACGTTGAGTTAGTCCATGCTCGGACCAACACTGCCAACAATAAACTAAAACATGTATGATAGATGCAAGTACTGTAAACTAAACCCTTTCATTTCTGGCGGCTGTTGGAGTGCTAATGATCATGGGAACAACAACCTAACTTAGTAAGTCAATCTATAGAATCTATCACTCTGAGATCTGATACCAAGTTTAAGAACCTGACTCTAAAACAGTCCTAAAGCTAGTTCTTACTCAGCATGCGTGGATTTAAGACACCTATATTTTGAGAATTAAAACATTCAACTGGATATCAACATTTATTATTATAGTGACAAACCAAATCAAACATTATTTAAAACCAATACAATTTGAGCCTCTAGCCAGAGTACAATAAAATATTTCTAAAACAAGTTCCTTAAAGACAGTCTAACATGCTGAATCTACAATTAAAAGAAAGAAGACTATACAACGGACATCCAACGATCCATCAGCTACTCCTCTACCCGCCCGGATGATGTCCCAAGTTACCTGGTGGAAAAAAACTACTCAGTAAGAATCCTCAACCGAGGTACAGTACGCAAGTCACATCATCTACCATCCTAGCACAAGCAAGCCAAACAACAAACAGGCATTCTCAACACAAGTCCTATCAATTGCATGCTCAAACCACGAGAGCTCTAACTCTTGGCTATAGAATCCACTGCAGTTCTCTAAATGTCTATCAATATAAACCCTAGAATCTCGAGAGTCTCTAACTCTCGGCTAACATGATAAGCTCAGTATATTGATCCTGGTCACTTGGGAGAGTACCCAAGTGTCAAGCTCTAGATAGAACTAAAAGATGTACTGATACATTAGCCCAAGGAAGCTCTCCTCCCGGCATCTAATGTACATACGCGCACACCACATGCTGGTGTAAACCGACTAAATTTAGGCATACGCAAACTATGTCGGTCCAGATACGCATGCCTAAGACTCAAAATGGAGGCCCTCGGCACCATACTGTGGCAGCCTGACTGTAAGGACCAGACACTAAACAGCCCTAGTGGCCCTTACTCAACATGTAAAATTTAGTGAAAATCATTCAAGGGCTGGAAAAGAACACTTTATTAAAACATTGGAAACATAAAATCTGTTTGGAAATTCTTCAAAGTTAAACAATAAACACTCTCTGGCCAGAGATTACAAAACATTACAAATAACAAAACGTAATTCCAAGTTCAACAGTACAAAGTTCTCAAAACACTTTCAAGATGCATTATAAAGACTCAGACTATGCAGCGGCCTACCCATGATCCATCAGCTCCCTCCTCTAGCCACCTCGATGTTGTGCCAAGTTACCTGGTGGAGAAAACCACAGAAAGGGTGAGTACAAATTGCACTCAGTAAGGATTCCCCAACCGAGGTACAATACGCACAACAAATCACCTAACACCCTAGCATACAAATAATAGAACATAACATGGCAGTTTTAAACAGCACAGCAGGATAATCATCAACATGGTCTAAGATCACAACCAGACCAGGTTAGCACACACTTGGCTAACTAATAGGAGTACAATTCAAGTAATTCTCAAGCTATGCCATCACAGTAAACAAGATTAGCACACCATGGGCTAACTAAGGACAACAACACACTGGGCTAGTCATGGCTGCAACACACTGGGCAGCCCAGAACTGCAACACACTGGGCAGTTCGGCTCTACCTGATTAGCAACACCCTGGGCTAATAGGGACATCACACTCTGGGCCGGTCCTAGAGCAACATGGGTAGCAACACACGGGGCTATCCCGGGATCAGCAACACACTGGGCCAATCCTAGCAACTGGTCAGCACTCCCTGGGCCAATAAGGGACAGCTCACACTGGCTAGTCCTAGACTGCAACACACTGGGCAGTCCTAAACAAACCGAGCCAGCACACAACCCGACTGACACTCGGGACTCCCTAATGACTCTAACACACTATTACAGTCATGGTATAATAATTACTATGTTCAGGATATAAGAATGTAAAACGGACAGATAAACAGTCAATAGGTAGAGAAGCACATAAATAGGATATATTCTACATGCCAACCCTAACAATAATCCCAGAAGACCTAGCTACATTCATGCTAAAGCATACATCACCACAGAGCATATACAACATACATTTCCATTTTACACACAAGAGAGAATAAACAGAGCTAAGCATCTACAAGCACAAACTCTTCCAGGGTACCTGCAAAAGCCTATCCACTAACAGTTTATATTTTCTAGACAACCTACATAGGAGCCTAATCCACTAACAGTTTATATTTTCCAGACAACCTGCATAGAAGCCTAATTCACTGACAGTTATAAAGTCCAGACAACCTGTATAAAAGCCTATCCACTAACAGTTCATATAAACACACAACTAGGAGTTATCAATGAGGTGCGCAGGGCCCACACAACCCTGGCAAGGAACCCTTACCTGACAACAGCAGAATCCCAAATCCCGGAATGAATCCACAAGTTGAGGAACACCACACAGTTACCCTAACAACAAAACAATCGATTACAAATTAGCTTGCAACAAACTACACAACCAAACACGCAGGAATTAGGGCTTTACCGAAACCCGAGCAAGACCTCAACCTCCAAGGGTAGTCTCGGGCAAGCTAGGTCAATCCACACCCAAGAGAACTTCCACCTTCTTCCAATTCACTCTCGGCTAGGGCAACCACACAAGAACCAAAACAAGTTAGATTTGCTTGCTACAAAACCCAACACCCCCTTGATCCTCATAAGGGTGCTCTCTGCCAAACAACACCAAACACAAGGCAACAACAACCAACTCACCTATTCACCAAGGAGGATTCGGCAAGGCCTCCAAATGCACCCAAGAAGTCTCGGCCAAAGAGGAGCACTCCCAAGAGAAGAATCGACTAGGGATAAATGCACAAACAAGAAAAGATCTTGGTGTTAGAAACCAAACCACTCAACCAAGGTGTCCTCGGCTAGATCTACAAGCATACCACCAAGAGCACAACAACACTTACCCTTGGAGATCTCGGCAACACAAGCTAGAGAGGAGGCCCTTCGGATCTTTCACAACAAGAACAAGAGCAAGCAAAAACTTCAACTCCCAAGGCAAAGAGATTCAGATCTACAAGGAGAAGAGGAAAACGAAACCCCTTTGAGTTGGAGTTAGATCTCGGCCAAGACAAGGAAAAGAGAAGAAGGGATTTGCGAACACTTACCTTGAAGAGGGATGAAGGAGAGAAGCTATGAAGATGCACACAAAAGCTTGGAGATTGGAGAGCTATGGAGGAATGGGAGAGCTCGGCCAAGAAGAGGAAGAGAGGGAGAGGGGTGGTTCGGCCAAGGGAGGAATGAGGAGAATGAGATGAAACCCTAGCATTTCTCATATTTTTAATTAATTAAAATCCCCCAAAAATCCCCCATTCGAGCCCCACCAACAGCACTTTTTAAAAACGAATTATTTTCCTCTCTACAAGCTTCAAATTTCGACAACCACACACCAAGGATCAAATCCTAGCTCAAACACAAATTATTTTAATTTTCTCATTTACTCGGGAGACCACCAAACTTTCCTAAAATGGAGCTCTTGCCCTGGAAACCAAAACCGGAGGAAAACTGAAGTCCAAAACCAACACAGACATTCCTGAAACCCTGAGTAACTGTGAGAACAACTCAGAGGGTAAAAATGACCACAATACCCCTCGTGGGTAAAATGACGAGAATACCCCTAGAAGCATAAAAAGGCTCTAACAGCCCAACAACTCACTGGAAGAACAACCTGTCAGGCTCGGAGAACCGGAAGGAAAACTTGGGCTGTTACACTGACTCACAGCAATGCCTGAAGCTAAAGTCGTCTCATAAAACATGCTTCCACTAAGGAAAGGACCGCGTTCTAGCAGGCCACAAACTAGGCTTATGCCGGGATGGTAGCTACTCTACACCCGGCTGTTGGGGGTAAGGAATCTATTTTTACAGCCCGACCGGTGGGGACTCGTACGTTGGTCCACTCTCAGCCTCTGATGACACCCTAATAGGATCTAGCTAAGATGAAGCACCCTAGAGCTAACAGAGTTCAACAACAACATTTCACAATGAACATTCAGAATATTAGCAATCACCAATTGCATAACAATCATTGCAAACAAAATAGAGCAATACAGGGTACAACAATCTACATGCCAGGTCCTAACAGACAAGTCATAGCAGCCCTATCCACTAACACATGCTTATAAATCAATTACCTGCAAAAGCCTATCCTCAAACATGTTCAGTAAACAGTACAACATTTAGAAGCCTATCCACTAACATGCTCAGCAAACAGAAATAAACGTCCATTCAACCTATTCGCTAACAAGTTAATAAAAAAGTAACAAACAGCTAAAAAACCATCAATGGCAAGTGCATGGTTCACACAACCATGGCAAGGAACCCTTACCTGAAAATCGGAGATAGACAAATAACATATATACTCCTCGAGCTGTAGAACCAACATGGAAAAACAACCTATGCATAATAAATAACAAGCAAACAATCAATATATAAACAACCAAACAAACTAGGTTTCCAAATGCTCAAAGCTCGGGAGAAAGAGTTACCCCAAATCGAGAAGGAATTGAGCCCTCAGTCACAAGGCAGCTTGGCTGTGAGTATGGTGCAGGCAGCGAGTGGGAAGGCACTACGTGTGCGAAAGGCTACAACATGGTGCGTGGTGTGTGCATGCGGCTGGCAGCGATGTGGCAGGGCGTGTAGAGTAAAGCGGGCGTGAGCGTTGGTTGTGGCACGAGGCGCACGAATGGTGCATGCGTAAGGGCTGGGCGACGCAAGGCATGTGCTTTAGGTGGTGGCACAGGCAGGCGACGGGAGGGATCGTCGATGGCTGTGCGTGCTGGTTGTGGCTGCAAAGCGCTGCGTGCAGGCTCGCTGGTCGCTGCAATCGATGAGGCTCAACGATGAGCTACTCGACAAGGACTACTCGACAAAGGAATGGGCAACGATGGCGATGCTCGGCGATGGGGTCTCAGCTTGAGGGTTATCGGTAATGGTTAATCGGCAAAGGCGAGAAAGACGAAGGAAGAGGAAGAAGTCAATGGAACTCCCTGCAGGGCCAAGTGAATGAAATTACTCGATCGACTACCAAAATCCCTTTTTTCCCTAATTAACTCTTTTATTTACACACAAAAGCCTCTTTCAAAAATAGCCTTCAAAACTTTTCGAAGCTACACAACTAACCCTGGTGTCCTGTAAATCACATAAACAGCTCTGGTGTTACAACAAAACGTAAGAACGACCTTGAAGACCATCAAATCACTAAACAAGCCATATAGGCAAAATCACCAAAATACCTCTGAAGGTTAGAACTGCCCTAACGGCCCAACGAAACAACCTAATCAGAAGAGCAACATACTTGGGGAACCAGGATGAAAACCTGTGCCGTTACATAATCACATTGAGAGTATTTGGCTATTCGCTACTGATGATCTGCATACCAAGTTTTTGGTGCCGTTGCCGAGGACTGTGTAAAATTATCTTGAGACAAGAGTGTTTTTAATATAATAATAAAAAAAAAATTACAGTTTCATTTGTTTCCCATTCATTTTGATTGGTGCATGAGCACTACTCTTGTGTTTGATCTAGAACCTGAACGAACTCTTCGAAGGAAGGTACGTGAACAGAGAAGGAGAAACCACAAAGGAACGGATCCCATGGCACAACATCGTCCTGGAGTGATGGACCTACTAGTAGCAGTAGCAGCAGGTGTGGAACATGGAGCAAATGCAAACCCAAATCCTAATCTGCGGCCAGAAAAAGAGATAGATGAAAGAGACAGAGTCATGCGATCTCAACAAGGAGAATTCAATCATATAACATATCCAGGTATGGTTAGACCTAACGGTGAATGTAGACGCCCTGTATTGAATAGTAATATGTATAACATGCCTAAAGTCAATGAACCTTTTAAAGGACTTCCTCCAGAAGATTCGCATCAACACCTGCGTAACTTCTTAGCTGTTAGTGACGTTAACTAGGAAGTCGGTATTTCTTTGGAAGATACTCAACTGTTTTTGTTTCCATATTTCTTACGGGATAAGGCCAGATACTGCATAAACACATTGCCAAGTAATTATACTTGGAGGCAAATGGTTGAAAGCTTTTTTAGCAAAATACTATCCTAGTGCACGAAGCATGAATCTAGGAACGAAATCATTAGCTTTAGACAAGAAGATGATGAAACTATAGGAGGAGCTTGGGAACGGTATAAAGAGCTTATAGCAAAATGTCCATACCATGGTTTGTCTTATACGCTTCAAATCAAACATTTTTACAGTGGTTTATCGGAATCGGACAAGGCTGTTCTTAATGCAACAGCAGGAGGATGTCTGATGGATAAAACATACAATCAGGCTTACAAAACCATTGAAACAAAAACTAAAAATCACACTCCTAAAATGAGCCAAGGTCATACCCAAGATAAAACACAAGGTAGATTCGAGCTAAGTGAAATGACCACCATAAAAACACAATTAGCTATGCTGACTAACACTCTGAAAAATGTCCAAATGTAAGAATCCAGCCCTAAAACACTTCTTACTTAGCATGCATGGATTTAAAACCATTCAAAATAGTGAAAACATGGAAACATCTCAAACATTTATAAGAAAAGATAATACCATTCAGAAAACATAAGAGTAAACCAATACATTTTGTGCCTCTGAACAGAGTTTATTAAAACAATTCTAAAATAAAATCAAATATAGTTATCATGCTGAACAAAAACCTCTAAGTATAAATAAATAAAGTAATTCTGGTGGACTCCCATGATCTATCAGCTCCTCCTCTAGCTGCCCCAATGCTGTCCTAAGAATCTCTAGCTGGAGTATAGTACACAAGTCACATCATCTAGCAACATAGCATATAAGCAAGCCAAACAACCAAACAGGCATTCTCACATCAAGTCCAATCAACAGTATGCTAAAACCTCGAGAATCTCTAACTCTCACCTAAAGGATCCACTGGGGATCTTAGAATGGGATATCAATATAACTCCGAGAATCTCGAGAGTCTCTAACTCTCGGCTAAAGTGATCAGCTCACTATGCTGACCAAGGACACTTCGTAGAGTACCCAACTGTTTGGCTCTACACGAAATGGAAAGTTGTACTTATACACTAGCTCGATGAAGCTCTTCTCCTGGCATCTAATGCACATATGCGCACACTGCATGTTGCTGCAAACCGAATAAATGTAGGTCTGCACAAACTATGCAAATCCAGGTGCGTATGCCTAATACTCGGAAAAGTGACAACTGATCCACAGTAGACGGGAGAAGCTCAGCACCATACTGTGGCAGCTTGTTCACACCAACGCCTAAAGCTAAAGGTCCTCCCAAGGCAAGCTTGCACCAAGGAAAGAACCTCGCTCTAGCAGGCCACATACTAGGCTTATGCCGAGGTGGTAGCTACTCCACACCTGGCTACCGAGGGTAAGGAATGTGTCCTCACAAAACCCAATCGGTGGGGTCTCGTACGTTGGTCCACTCTCAGCCTCTGGATGATGACAACCTAACAGGATCTAGCTAAGAAGAATGCATCATAGAGCTAACAGAGTTCAACAACGACATTGCACAATAAAACATTCAGAATACCAACAGTCATAAATACATAGCAGTCACTGCAAACAGAATAATGCAATCCAGGGTACAACAATCTATATGTTAAGTCCTATCCGACAAGTCACATCAATCCTATCTATTAGCACATGTTCATACAACAATAAAACTGTAAGAACCTATCCACTAACATGTTCAAAAAATAGAAGCAATCAACCAATCAAAAGCTATCCACTAGCATATTCAGTAAATAGGAGCAAACGACCAATCAAAACTTACCCACTAGCATGTTTAATAAACAATAACAAACAACCAAGATGCAATCAGTGGCAAGCGCAGGGTCCGCACAACCCCGACAAGGAATCCTTACTTAAATAAATGGAAACTGACAATTAATAGATAAGCTCCTCGAGCTAGAGAACCAATACAGAACTTAACCTAGGCATAGTAACAGCAACACATAATTAATATCTAAATAGATAAAATAAACTAGGCAATCCAACGCACAAGGCTCAGGAAACAAGAAATACCCAAAATTGAGTAGATAAGACCTTGCCACCAACGGCAGCCTCGGCAGCAAAGGCAGCAAGGCATGTGTGGCTGGAGCAAGCACACCTCCACACTCTGAATTTGGAAGTCACCAGCAGCAAGCTCTACAACTAGATTCAACACTGAAGGATTACATAGTGAAGAACAACATGGTTATGATGGAGCATCAAACCCTATTGAAGACTCAACAAGCAACTCTTTGGGCGTTAGAACTACAACTAGGCCAAATCGTAGCAGATTTAAAAACTAGACTGCTAAGACAATTACTGTCAGACACGGAAGGATCTAGGTGAAATGGCAAGGAGCAAGTAAATGCGATTGAATTACAAAGTTGGAAAACTTTGATGGATAGTTAGGAAATTAAGAATTATCAGGGAACAAAAGCCCCAACTAAACAATCTACAGGGAAGCAACCATTAAAAGGCGTTGATGAAGAACCAACCACAACATTAGAAGCAGCAATTGTGATGAAACCATTACCTATTTACCAACCACCACCACCATCATACCCTAAAAGGATCAAACGCAAGGGAAGCGAGTCGCAACTAGAAAAATTCATGGACATTTTGAAACAAATTTACATCAACATTCCTTTAGTTGATGCGCTTTGGCAAATGTCCAACTATATGAAATTCTTGAAAGATGCGCTTAAGGAAAAGTGCAAATTCGAGGAATTCAAGGTAGTAGAATTGAATGAGGAATGTAGCACAATTATTCGAAATAAAATCCCAAGAAAGAGGTCGATCTTGGGCAGTTTACCATTTCGGTAAAATTTGGTATTAATCATATTGGGCGAGCACTCTGTGATCTAGGTGCTAGCATCAATTTAATGCCACTATCAATTTACAAATATTTCGGAATAGGTGAAGCAAGACCCACCATGGTAACAATTCAGCTAGTTGATAGGTGGATAACTCGTCCTATCTGAAAGATTGAAGATATACTGGTTCAGGTCGAAAAGTTCATTTTCCAGCAAACTTCATCATTCTTGACTACGAAGCCGATCTAGAAGTTTCAATCATTCTAGGATGACCATTTTTTAGAACTAGATGGACATTGGTAGATGTTTATAAAGGAAAAATCACATTAAGGATGAACGACCAGCAGATTCAGTTCAACATATTTGACTCGATGAAGCAGCCTAACAAGAAGGATAGCTTCAATATCAGTCAATTGGAAGTGTTGTTGGATGAAGCTATCATGACTCAACAACAGTAGGAGATGTTGAACATTGTCGATAATACAGAGGAAGTAAAGGATCTGAATAATTATGCACTAGAGGATGCGATAAACGAAGTATATTACTATGAAGCGCTCGATGTGGGAACAAAAGGCAACTTACCGCAGTGCCCATCAACTAATGAACCTCCTATGCTAGAGTTAAAACCTCTCCCTGAACATTTAAAGTACGCCTACCTTGGAGAGAACTAGACACTACCAGTTGTCATATCTTCATAACTAACATTGGAGCATGAGCAGCTACTAGTAGAACTCCTAATGCAGCACACAGAGGCAATTGGGTGCACTCTGGCAGATATAACAAACATTAGTCCCACACTATGTATGCACAAGATCATTGTAGAGGATAATGCAGGGACTTCACTGGAACATCAAAGACGATTGAACCCCACCATGAAGAAGGTAGAAAAGAAGGAAATTTTAAAATGGCTCGACGCTGGGATCATCTACCCCATATCAAACAGCCAGTGGGTCAGTCCAATTCAATGCGTGCTCAAGAAAGGAGTCATCACCGTCGTCCGCAAAGAGAAAAATGAGCTAATTTCAACATGAACAGTTATAGGATGGTGAGTGTGCATGGACTACCAAAAATTAAACAAAGCCACAAGGAAGGATCATTTTCCCTTACCTTACATAGACCAAATGTTGGGTATGCATCACTATGCAAAGACATGTGATGAGTACCAAAGGAAAGGAAATATAGGAAAAAGGGATGAAATGTCGTTGACTTCAATCTTGGAGGTTGAATTATTTGACGTCTGGGGAATTGATTTTATGGGCCCATTTCCTCCTTCACACAGAAATATTTATATATTGGTAATGGTTGATTATGTGTTAAAATGGATTGAAGTGGTTGCAACACCTTCGAATGATGCTAAAATTGTCATTAGATTGCTTCATAGGACATTTTCACAAGGTTTGGAACTCTGCGAGCACTAATAAGTGATGAGGGCATGCATATCATAAACAAAGCAATGTCTCAGGTGCTGCAAAAGTATAACATCAAGCATCGTATTGCCACGCCTTATCATCCGCAAACCAATGGACAAGCTGAAATCTCAAACTACGAGATTAAGAGTATCCTTGAAAAAGTTGTGGAACCTAACCAGAAGGATTGGTCCATGCGACTAGATTATTCACTCTGGGCCTACCGAACTGTGTTGAAAACACAATTAAACATGTCACCCTACAGTATAATATATGGGGAAAGCATACCATTTACCAATCAAATTAGAACATAAGGCTTTCTGGGCACTAAAGAAATTAAATCTTGATCTCCAGAGAGCAGGAACGGTTAGAATGATGCAATTACTTGATCTAGAAAACCATAGACACTTTTCATATGAAATGAAAAACTATACAAGGAAAAGATTAAAAAATGGCATGCTCGAAGGCTGACCCCTCGAACTTTCGAGGTTGGGTAGCAAGTCTTGTTATTTAATTCTCGACATCGTTTGTTTCCAGGAAAGCTCAGATCCAAGTGGTTTGGACCATTTCATATTACACAGGTAGAAGCAGGAGGAGCAATCTGGATCAAGAACGAAGCAAACGAGAATGAGTTTACAGTCAATGGGCATAGACTTAAGCATTACTGGAATGAGGATGTGCAGCACGAAATATCTTCATTCGCAATTAGTGAAGATTAAGCGCGCAAGTATGTGATTGGTGCCAGAGCATATCGGTACCCTTTAAAATTCCGCTCCACGCATGCTACGTTTAAATATTTCATATTTACTTATGCAAGAAGATTATCCGAATTTACTGCTTATTTTTAATTTTCAATTTCCATTATTTTCTTTGCAATTTTAAAATTCAATAAGTTCAGCAAATCTCTATTACAATCATCTCAACCATTAATTACGAACGGTTAACGAGCAGTAGGATTACAGAATTAAGATCCAACTGTGTGTAGAAAGTCCATGACTGCCAAAAACCCAATCGTCGCCCTGATGCATGCGACGCTTGTGTTTTTCGATCGTCACACCCTTTCGTTTCAACTGTTAAATACCCTTCAAAAAATCTTATTTACCCATTCTCATTGAACCGGAAAACTCCTACCTTGCAAATTTACACAAGGCTACACCATGGTGCGAAGACTTGCAACCACTTACAAGAGAGGGTGGCATATTAGATTGGAACAGGAAGGAGAAGTAGAGCCCAACCAGGAGCCTGAGCCATTAGCTCCTGCAACTGTGCACAATGAAGACGGACAGTCACAAACCCAACCACCCATGCGAAGGTGTTGGGTATGGATCGACACACTCAAATTAATTAAAATTATAAATAAGAAGACTGATGACGTGGCTTGTTCAGGACTTCGCCGCAGCGAAGTCTCTACTTCTGATTAAGCGAAATGTGTGTGTGCGATCCCCAAAGGTTGTGCAAGTATACACAGTCTTTATTGTAGCAAGTTTTAAAGTAAGTAAATCTCCACAGAGAATAGTTATTAGCGTCATGTTCAAGCGAAATCGAGAGTCAGGGTGATGGGGGAGTTTGTTGTGGCGAAGTAAATCTAAACTAAGTAAATTAAAGATAAATCGAACTGATAAAATACATCGGAAGGGAATAAGACATTTCAGAGAGTTTCGCTTCAGCGAAACCATTAATAGCAAAGAAGCAACAACCGTTAGCTTTCTCTTTGGCTCTTTTGAGCTCTTGGCTTGGTTCTCTCGAACACAAACACTGCTAAGGTGAAGCGACACGGCATTAGGCGAACGTTATCTCTAAGCATTCAATTTAGATGCAAGTAAACTCATCTCTAAGTAAATTTGCGAACCTAATGTTTTACATGCAAGATCGTTCTATTTCTATTCTCTTGAAGCTAAATAAAGACATACACATAGTGGATCAAACAGAGTGCATTTCGAATTAACACAGCATGCATAATAGTTTATCATTTTGCTCAGGCTTTGCTTAGGCAAAATACTCCTATTTACCTATTTTCTTCCAATGATAGATTTAGCTGCTCATGTCGATAAATAAAAACAAAGCGAAGTAAAAGCAATAGAAAATCTTCATTAAAAACAACAAGACAAAGGTTCGTCGAAACTACACTAGAACAGAAGTAGAAGAAAGCAATAAAACGAAACTACGGCTAAGCTACAACGAAACACTAAGCAAATGGTGGTCGGAAATGCTCGTCAGAATAGTGATCGGCCCCAAAATGGGTGATCGACCCTAAAATTGGGTGATGATTTGCTCTGAAGGTGGACAGCTCTATTTATACTCCAGCTCCAAGAGACAAAGCCTGCTACACGATCCTGACAATGTTGGACTGCTCTGCGATCGCATTTCAGGCGAAGGACTGCTTTATCTGCATTTCTGCTCCATGATCCACATTGCCAGTTGTCAAAGCATCTTGGCTTCGCTAAGTTTACATCATCTTCTTTCGTTGGTAGCTTCGTTGTGGCGAAGCAATTGGTAACTTCTTTAAGCTCTGCTGCTGCGTTGAATCTCATCAAGGCGTGCTTGGCTGGGCTAATGTTCGCTTTGGCGAACACCTTCTTGTTGGAATTTCGCTTCGCTTCATCATGAATGCTGCAGACAAACTAGAAAGTATCAATTCTTTTTACAACCTAAACTTGGCACACATACAAGCATATTTCGCTGCAGTGAACCCAGAAAATGCATCCTAATCATAAAACTAAAGGATGTTTCTTTTAAGCGAAAGTTAAGCATGATGGGGCGAAATTCATTATTAAATTCATTAAATATTAGCAAATTCTTATAAAAATATATTCTCTTAAGCTACTTTAACTCTCAATTCTTGAGAGTTATCAGAAGGCAAGCGACTGTCCCAACCGAAAGAATGGAAGAACGTACTGCAACAATGGATGAGTCATCGATGATTTCTAGAGAGGAAAAGGTTGTTACTTCAGCACCACATCAAATGATATATTTTGAAGGATTGGTGCCTTCAACGAAGGAGAGTAACCTGGAGGAGTTTGACAAGAAAATACAGAAAGAAGAAGAAGTGAGGACGCATCAGGAAGGAAAAGCACTGATGCTAGATGATCAGCAAGGTATTGGAAGAATATGAATTCTTACACCAGAGGACCTGTTTCGATGTAGAAGCAGAGAAGAAGCAGATGAAGTTGAGGCAAGCATCACCAAACGG
Organism: Sicyos edulis; assembly: GCA_036507275.1. Taxonomy (NCBI): domain Eukaryota; kingdom Viridiplantae; phylum Streptophyta; class Magnoliopsida; order Cucurbitales; family Cucurbitaceae; genus Sicyos; species Sicyos edulis. The sequence continues at coordinate 10,645,544 of CM071851.1, forward strand.
CAGCGAGTTTGACTCACACCAATAGGGAATCAACCTAATGAAGTGGATAGCACTATCCAGCACCTCATGGCCGAATTCGCATCTAAACGAGCGACTTTGGAAGATGAAGCAAGACCTTCTACACATCTCCATGTGTCTAATCGTTCATCAAAGATGAATAAGATAATGCGATAAAAAGTTGGGCGCAGCCTCTGATTTTTGGACAACAATATGAAGAAGCTTGTGGACTACATGGCGAAATGAGACACCATAGTCTTTGACATACTGACTCGTTTGGAAGCACAACTCCGCAAACCTATCTTCCATGATATCTAAGACATGGTCTCTTCTACCGACTCTGATAACTCTGATTCAGAAGATGAAGAGGGAAAAAGGAAATCATTGTCCTTGTTGATCCTGTCTTTCAATTCTTTTTTCTATCTGCTCACTAATTAATATAATCAGTATTTCATTTTACTCACAGCTTAAGTTTATGTTTTGACCAATGTTGAGTTAGAATCTTTCTTTTTAATTCTGCACTTTCAAAACATTGCCTTAGATACGCTGATATTTAATCTCCCCCAAGACATCATTTACTAGTCAATAACGAAATCATCTTGGAACTGACACTTGTGAACTTAGGACATAGATCAATTCCGTGGGAGGAGACCGATAAGCTTAAAGTAATGATATTCATAACCATAGATTCATTTAAGTTTGGGGGAAATAAAACTCACCTTCATTGAGGACAATGTAGCCTTAAGTTTGGGGGTGAGAATTGCGAATGGAATATGCGAATGCGTAATGTTTTCCATAAAAAGAAGATATATGTATATATATAAACCCTCAAGACATTCTAGGTAAAAATGAAACGGCAAGAAGAGCGAATAGTCGTTGGTTATCTAAGTATTCTACTAGCATTGCTCCCTCGAACTAATGTCGTCAGTACACCATTCCATTCCTGTTTAGAGCCATATACTTGGGTACTCTCCCAAGTGACTAAGATCAGTTAGAGAGTTGATCACCTAGCCGAGAGTTAGAGACTCTCGAGGATCGGGAGTTATGTTGATAACTCAAAGTTCTACAACTGGTTGGTAGTTGTATTGCATGTATGTTAGGATTCTAAATGATGTGTTGTTTATGTACTGTACCCTAACTGGGAATTCTTACTGAGTGCTTTTGTACTCACTCTTATTTATGTCACTTGGGATGGCACTAGGATGGCTTAAAGGAGGAGCTAATGGATCATGAAAGTCTGTCAGCGTTTTTACTCTGTTATTATTATTATTTGGTCTTTTGTTCAGCATGTAGTTAGGAACGAGTTCCTGTTAGAGGATTATGTTTTTTTAAAAATAAATCTCTGGCCAGAGGCTTAAACTGTATTTGGATACTATATATGTTTGAACTATTTTCTCTTTTGAAAATGTTAAAGTTCCTTCCAGTTTTTACATTAATTTGAATAGTTTAAAATTCATGCATGTTGAGTAAGAACTGCTTTTATGACTGATTTATACCATGCCATCGAAGATTGTTTCTGATCGAGATTCTTGATTCACTTCTCATTTCTAGAAGGCACTCCAAAAAGACTTAGGCACCGAGTACAATTTCAGTATAGCGTTTCATCCTTAGACAGATGGCTAGTCAGAGAGGGTGAACCAGATTTTAGGGGATATGTTACGAACTTGTGTGAGATTTTTCGAGCAATTGGGACCATTACCTATATCTGATGGAGTTTTCTTATATCAATAGTCATCAGTAGACGATTCAGATGGCTTCATTTGAGGCATTGTATGGTAAGCGTTGCAAATCTCTAGTGTTTTGGAAAAATGTTGGTGAGAGACAGGTTTTGGGTCCCGAGTTGTTATAATTGACTAATGACGTAGTTTAGAAGATCAGGTCTCGTATGTTGACAGCGCAGAGTAGACAGAAAAGCAATGCTAATGTTAGGCGTAGAGACTTAGAGTTTGAGGTGGGTCAGCATGTGTTTCTGAAAGTGGCACCGATGCGTGGAGTTTTGAGGTTTGGTAAGCGTGAAAAGTTAAGTCCCATGTTTGTAGGCCCCTTCGAGATTCTTGAGCGGGTTGGTTCAGTTGTTTACCGTTCGGCTTTTCCCCGTCTTTGGCAGCGGTGTACAGTGTGTTTCACGTTTCGATGTTACGTCAGTATGTGGCAGACCCTTCCCATATTGTTGCCTTTGAGCCGTTAGAGCTGAACAAAGACTTGAGCTTTGAAGAGAATCCTGTGCGGATTTTAGCCCTAAAGGTTTAATGGAGATGTCAGAAAATAAAGGAAGCAACCTTGGAGTTGAAAGATGAGATGAGGGTTGACTACCTAGAGTTGTTTCAGTCTTAGGGACTTTCGGGGACGTAGTCATAAAAGGAGGGAGTATTGTAACAACCTAGGTATTCGTCCCTGTTCCCCAGGTATGTTTCCTAGTTAATTTGATTGTTTGGTTGGGTTGTTCGGGCAGTTTTAGCTTTAAGGGGCATTTTGGTCATTGCAGCTTAGAGGCTAGTTTGACAATTCAGTGAGCTTCAGGGTCGTTTTTGCATTTTACTCAGTCATGGGTTATTTTTGTGGTTTTAAGTACTTGGGGTTTGTTTTGTATTTCGAAGGAAAAAGGCTTGTTTTGGTTAAGGAAATTAAAAAGAAAAATTAAAAGAAAAAAATGAAAAAGGGTTGTGTTTTGATAAATCAGGCCAGGGAGAAAGAAACCATCGATCTTTTCTTCTCCATCTTCTCTTTCCCTTCTCCATCGCCGCCGAGAGCGCACCAGCCCCTTCGCCGAGCCCTTACCACCGAGACTAGCAGCCTCGTCGATCACAGCCCATGCCCAGCTGAACCACCTCGCCGAGCAGCCCAAGTCGATCGCGAGTGCAGCTACACCTTACCTTGCCGCCCGCTGCCGCACGCCCACGCTCAAATAAGCATCGCCATCACCGCCCAGACACTCTGCAAGCCTCGCTTAGTCTGCACGCACCTACCGATCTTCCATCGTCGTCACAACAACTTTTGCTTGATCGGTCTCGCATCTCGCTCTGACCGCGTCGCGCGTGCGGACCCGACAACAGTAGCGACCACGCTTGTGTCCCATCTCTGCGCCAAACACGCCCGCACACGCACAACCGCTTCGCCTCGCCTATGTCGTGTCGCATCCTCATGTCATCGAGCCCCTGCACAAACGCCTAGCCGCATCGTGTCGTGTCCTTGCCACAACAAGGCCTTGTGCTACCAAGCCTACCGTTCGGTTTGGGTAACCTCTATTCCCGAGCCTTGTTGCTTTTGGATAGCCTAGTTAAATAGTTTTCTGTTTAGTTATTAATGACCTAATATTGATGTTTAGGTTATGTTTTGTACGTGTTGGTATCTACAGCTCAAGGAGCATTTATTAACTGTTCTGTAATTGTTTCAAGTAAGGATTCCTTGTCGTGGTTGTGTGTACCCTACATGAATATACATTCATAGTGTTGTATGCTGCTTTTTTTACAGTTTGACTAGCATGTCTTAGTGGATAGGTTGATGTGATATGTTGATTGTTTGAGAGCATGCATTGACTTCTTGTGACATATCTGTTAGTACCATGCTAGGGTTTCTTGTCTTTACTGTTAAGAATGTTGCGATATGTTATGAACTGAGTGAGTCAAACTCTTAGCATAGCTTCGGTTAGGTTGTCATCATCTTGAGGCTGAGAGCGGACACGACGTACGTTGTCCCCACCAAGTCAAGACTAGTAAGGACAGATTCTCGCCCTCGATAGTCAGTTATGGAGTAGCTACCACTCCGACATAAGCCTATCTTGTAGCCTGCTAGAGGGAGGTTCTTTCCTTGGTGTAAGTCTACCTTGGGACGACCTTTAGCTTCAGGCGTTAGTGTGAACAGGCTGCCACAGTTGGGTGCTGAGGGCCTCCCGCCGGCTGTGAATTAGTGGACACCATTCCGAGTCTAGTTAGGCATGCGTACCTGGATCGGTGTAGTTTGTGCAGGCCTACATTTACCCGATTTGCAGTAGCATGCAATGTGCGTGAACATGCATTAGATGCTGAGAGGACAACTCCCTCAGGCTAATGTCATCAGTACACCCTTCCGTTCCTACTTAGAGCCAGATACTTTGGTACTCTCCCAAGTGTCCAGGATCAGTAGAAAGCTAATCACCTGGCCGAAAGTTAGAGACTCTCAAAGATTGGGAGTTATGTTTATGACTCAAACTTCTGCAATTGGTTGGTAAGCTTTATTGCATGTATGATAGGATTCTAGATGATTTGTTGTTTACGTATTGTACCCCGGCTGAGGATTCTTATTGAGTTCTTTTGTACACACCCTTATTTTTGTGGTTTTCCACCTGGTAACTTTGGGACGGCTAGAAGAGGAGTTGATGAATCATGGGAGTCCGCCGGCGTTTTTACTCTGTTATTATTATTATTTGGTCTTTTGTTCAGCATGTAGTTGGGAATGGAGTTCCTGTTAGGAGGATTATGTTTTGTTTTTTTTAAATAAATCTCTGGCCATAGGCTTAAACTGTATTTGGATACTATGTATGTTTGAACTGTTTTCTCTTTTGGAAATGTTAAACTTCCTTCCAATTTTTACATTGATTTGAATGGTTATAAATTCATGCATGCTGAATAAGAACTGCTTTTAGAACTGTTTTAGAGTCACGTCCTTATAGGAATAAACATATAGAGATTGATGTTTACTTTGTTAGTGATCATGTTCTTCGTGGTCAGTTGAAGTTTAGAATGTTCCCTCACTCGATTAACTTACAGATTTTCTAACAAAGTCCCTTTTCTCACATTTAGTACGCCTATCTTCATTCCAAACTTGGTATCATTGAACTCCCCTCTTGTTTGAGGTGGGATGTGAAGATATAATAGAATAATATCTTAAAGGTGTCGAGATCTTCTTTCGTAGAATCTTTTCCTAATTGTATCTCACGTTAAAATATATGTTGGTTATTATTTACCAAATGTTGTATTTACTATTTTTATTTTATTTCCACACTCCACCCAGGGTGTATCTTGTGTACAATTGACTCACTCATATTTTCCCAACGTTATTTATAATTTCTCCTATGGCTTTGTGGTAGGCATAGACAAAATTCATGTTCCCTCTCGAAATTTGCAGACGGCACGCTCCTATCTTACAACGATGATGATAACCTGCTAGAAATCTATGTGCATATTATTAAGCTCTTTGATAGGTGTTCTCGCCGCTCAGTCTCTTTAGTTGTGACAAAATGCAAAATTTGAGAACTATAATCCATCAATGTTTTTGTCCAAAAAGAAATAATTATCAATGATCATGAAGAGTTGAACTCCCAAATGCTGCAGAAAGTTTCCAAAATTGAGAATGAAAAGGTGCGTATATCTGATATAGGTGGTTACAATCCTTCACAACTTGAAGCCAGTTTTATTTTATTTTATAATTCTATTTTATTTTTCGTTGAAATATGTTAAATAACCCATCAACCTAAAAAGCTTAAGTTATCAATACTCCTTGTTGGCTTGAATGACTACTTTCATAACAAGAAACTTTAACTGAAAAAAAAAATCAGAGATTGTGTAGCAATCATAAAGATATATATTTAAAGAAGTTAAGCTATCAAAAAAAGGCTTAGACATAATCCTGTAAGATGGTGAGTCCATTTTGTATTGCAATGTACTCGCATGTCTTTCTTGTTATGACCGCTGTAATTCTTACAGAATTCATTTTACAATGTAGGTAATACATGATTAAGAGATTTGTACTTGATCAAAGATTCAAAAGTTCAGAAGTGAGAAAAAGAATGGAAAAGAATGCAGATAATTTTCCTAGATTTCTATTTTTATCCTCCTTGTTGCATTATAGAAGCTCTAAATTAATTTAGGATTTGTAATCTATGTTCGTGATCATTGTATCTTTTAATAATAATTGATGGCAGTTGTGATTTCAAGAAAATCAGTTGTCATATGAAGCAGATTTAAGTATGGTAAAATTAAGTGGGTATTAACCTAATAATCTCCCTAACCTTCTCACCGACCTACCTTTTCTCTAAATATTCTATCACTCCTCTCAGATACAAATTCCCTACAACATTTAACCTCTCCCCCTTGTGCGAGAATGGCAAACCTTTTTAACTGATCATCTGTGTTGCACCCTACTGACCTCGAATAAGCTCCCTCCAACAATCCTACAAATTATTTGCAAACACACTTCCAACCCAACAAAGCAAATGAGGAAGATCGGTGAATGCTGGCCTTATTTTCTTTTAAACTTATACTATAACTATTTACATCTATTACAGATCCAATTTGATCTAGTTCAATTGTATGAGAATTTCTCAAGTTGCTACTCATACTTCTTGCAAGATTATAAGCCAAATATGAGATCCATAACATGCCCTTTCAAGAAGATACCTCCCTTTGGACTCACTATTCTTGTCTGGCTCACAACTAAACAACTAAATACTCATTCGAGTCTAATGGACTCAAATACTTTACTAAATAGAATCTAAATACTCATTCGAGACTAATGGACTCAAATACTTTACTAAATAGAATGAAATTCTATCCCAAAACCAATTATCAATAATGAGAATAGTAATCTATACTTCTTGAAAAAGTTGTCTTAATTTTCCAAATGTGGGTCTCAAGGTGTCTTGTAAAAGTTTGAAATATAGTAAAATTCATGATATATTTGAAACTTTAATCCATTGAGCATTCGCTACACACATAAAATACCTAAATAGAACTGAACTTGCCACTACAGTTCCCAAATGGGGCGGCATCATGTATGACTTAATTACATGTTCTAATTCATCACCCCAATTGTTGTTGAATTAAAAATTTTATACATATATTCATGTATTTATATATATCACTAGAAAATAATGGAATCTCTTCTGTTATGGTTCCCTACAATAAAACACCTCTAAACTCTACTACCCAACTTCATAAACAAGAAATAAGAATATGAAACTTAATATGATATAGAGTTGTCAGCATGGTTCACCATACATTCCATTTGTCGGCCAAAACTTTGCAAATGTCAGCAATACAGCAACCAGCACTGAGAGGATAATTAGAAACTGCAAAAATATAACAGGAAATATTGTCACTCGCAGAATATATGATTTCACAGCTAGCTAATGCATTCAAAAGTATATACTGCCCGAAAAGATAATTGTTTGAAAGAACTTTTTATATACCAATGCACCTCTGCTTAAATTTAACTCGAAGGTCCAATCATACTAGATTTGTTAAAAATGAAATAGGTAGTCATATAAATTAAACATATATTATATTCTTTTGAACAAATAAATAAAACATATTAACCCAAGCTACTTTAATTGAAGGGTTAAAACTAGGGTGTACATGGGTTTGGGTTGGGTTGAGGAAATTAACCCGGATTGATCACTTTTCCAACCCAACCCAACTTTTATATTTTTGGGTTGGGTTGGGTTGATTTGGGTCATCAATACATTGCAAATATAAATATCTTTCATCAAAAAACAAAATACAATCTTCAACTATTAGCATATCAATGTACTAAAATAACACGGAAACACTGTTCAAAGAAGTACAAGAAGCATTGATACTTCTGCACACTTTCTCTCTAAACTTCCCTCTACCTCTACGCTAGCTTTTCTCACCAATATCTGATCCCACCCATTTCCTCCATAGAGATTTCTATCACATACTACAACAGAATCAGTACGCTACGCTGAGCTAAAACAACTAACATCTATGTCCTCAAATGAAAGAAAAGTTAAGATAGGCACAGGAACACTTAAAATTTATATTATTTTAATAAAAAAGACAACACAGAAAAACAAACTTACTGGATAAAAGATCATCTGCGTAATCAATATCAATTTTCCCATGAGCCATAGCACCTACCTAAAACATTGCAGTAAAGGGAAGTAGATCGTATGCAATATAAATGTAGCGTAGAAAAGTGGAATTTTCAGTTCTGAGTTTTAAAGGTACCACAAAAACAAGGTCTACATCATCTTTGACCGCATCCAGATAATTCTGCATCTTGACCAACTTGTTTGAACTGTGTGAGAAGCCTGAAATGCAAGAAAACAATATGCAAAGTTCCTACCTAAACACAAAACTCACATAGAGTAGGGTTTAAGCTTACCCATCTTACGAGAATTGGCAGGTAAATATTGAGTTACAGGATTTTTGATCAGGCGTAAAAGTTTATCACGCTGGCCAACAGCTGTGATGCTTAACTTTTGTAGCAATTCCACTGCAAAGAATTTGGAATTTGGAAAAGGGTCAATCTGAAATCTCCATGTATCAAAACGGGCCCAGCAAGTAGAACTAAAGAGATGTTCAGCAAAAGTAGAACAAGAAAATACACTTACACATAAGTCCATAAAAGCGCTTTTGCGTCCTTGGCAGACGAACATATGGTTTAATTTCAATCAATAAGCCTTTCTCAGTTTTCACATAAACGGCTTTCAACCTCCCAGCCTTTGCAATGCGGCTATCGAAAATATTCAACAGAGCCTGAATGAATGACATTTAACATCAATTCTATACACAAATATAGACATACCAGCTCCCTTTCTCCTTTCCCTAAAGGTAATTCATTTTTAAAATTAACACCACTTCTGATACTTATACATACAAAGCTCCCACTCTCCTCTACCTAGAAAATCTCTATCCAAATGCAAAATAGCAGTACTTACTTGATGGCAGATATCTGGTCTGTAATCTCCAGGATTTCTGTTGTATCTCCGAATAATTTTGGAATGGTCATCGGAATTTAACAGCTCATAATTCTATACGCAGGAAACATTGAAATCCGATTATTTTTCATCCATCTATCCCTCCACTGAAATTGGAGTGGTCATCGGAATTTAACAGCTGATAATTCTATAAACAGATAATGGAATATGAATAACTAGGTTAAGTAAACAGCTATCCCCCACTGAAATTCAAATACAAAATTTGTCATCCATCTAGCCCCGAAAAAAACAAACTGTACATCTAGAAGAGACGTACCCCCTTAACTTTGGCGACCTCCAGAGAAGCTCTCTCGAGAACGAAGATGACACCAGCACTTTTGGGGTCACTTGGAACAATTGGAATACTTCCAAGCTCGTGGAAGTCTTCTTTTGCTGCTCCATTCAGTGGTTCTTCTTCATCAGGCTCCTCCGCCCCCAAAGACTTCTTCTCCGGTGCGGTCGATTCTCTGTCGTATACCTCCCTATTCTTTCTCTTCTTCCCCTTCGCATCAAAAGGTCGACCCATTGTGAACAGGAGTGAAGCTAATGCTTCTGGATTGTCGTCGAAAGATCGCGGCAAGCATAAACCCTAGAAATTGAATTGGATATATACACTATCGTTGAAACCTAGCGGCAACCACCACAGCGCTTGGGTTATGGGCTGGGCTGCAAAACTTGTTCTACTAGGCTTGCAACACATAGGCCTTTTTATGGTAATTTGCAATTTATCCTAGAGATTTTTTTTTGGGAAATAGTAGAAAATGGCTAAATTTAGAGAACAAATAGGAGACATGGCTACTTTGTCCTTACCTTTAAATCGATGGCTAAAAAAAATGAGGAGGAAAGATGAATATTTCTTTTCTCAAAGTACCCTTTTGTTCCTGTTTGGTTTAGGTGTTTAACGAAATTAAAAAAAAACAAGAAATAAAACTAAATTTTCCCTAAATCTAAGCATAATCAACCTATTTTATTTTATAATATTTAATTTCTCCTAAATTTAAGCATAACTAACTACTTGTTATTTTATAATATTTTAAAATTAAAATACTAATAATATTTAATTAAAAACAGATCCTTAAGATTTAGGGAGGTGGCTAAAAAAATGAAAATCGTCATCACCAGAAAAATAAAAAAGAACTAAATATCACGTTCAATCAAAGTTGTCGATCACGATATACCGTGGATGTATAAACCGCATACTGATAAATTGCAGGGACTACATATGCAGTGCATAATTCGAAAAATAGAAGAAGGGTCACGAGTGATAGGGGGGCAATGAACATATTCAGGGGGTAAGTGAACAATGTATTATAATGAATCAATTCATATTTATAACGCCTTCCAAACAAGATTAATAGATATAACACAACAATAACAGATAAATAAACACATAGCATAAATTAGGTCTCAGTTTTACTTATATATATGTAGACAATTCATTAGGCCAAAACTAATGTTGTACACCTCCAAAAAAATGCACTAGGGTAAAGTTAGAGAAACTAAGTAGTCACAAATGATGACTAGGAAAATTTTATATGTTTCGTGCATTACGTGACTGATCTATCACATATTCTTAAATCATTATGTACAATGGACTTGGACGTACAAACAAAGCGCATACTAATAAGTTGTAGGGTCTACATATGCGTTGCATAATTTCGAATTTGTCGCATGTGCTTAATTTTGAGTCACTTGAACTCAATTCTAATCTTAATTTTGAAGAGAAGTTTGAGCCAACCGTGTCGAAAATATGCACAAACAAAAAAAATAAAAAATAAAGAAAACAACGTTATTCACAAAATATATAAATAGACAATTGCCTATTTATATGTAATGTCTAATTTATGCAAAAAAAAAACAAACAAACAAAACAAAGAAACAACTTTATTCAAAAAATATACACAAGTCACAACACTAATGTAACTAAAATATGAGTCAATACCATGTACATAATAGGCGTCAATAGTAACTAACATAGAATATGTACATAATGAATGCAACTAATGTCTAACATATGTGACATAAAATAAATAAAATAAAAGAAAATATAATCCCTACAAAGTAGGGATTTTATTAGGTATAAAATGTGTGCTCTAACATATTAAATAAAACAAAAAAAAAACAAAAATCTCAATAAAATAGGAATTCAATTTTAGATATTAATATCTTTAAAAACCACGGACATTTGAAAGATTTGGAAGCTTATACGATAAAAAATGTAGGAGCACCAAAAATGATTTATAAGCTTATATCAGAAACGTTTATATCTTTAGAAACTTTGCTTCAATGCTGATCCCTTTCAAACTTTCGAGTATCGTAGCCCAACAAAATGCATGCATTTCTTTTGTGGCCGAATTTTTCAACGCGGCACTAACATTAATCGCAAATACATGGGTGGAGGGTTTTCGAGGGGTTGTTCAGCGGGAAGAAAGAATCAAAATGAATTTTCCATCTTCTTCAAAAACGGATATTTAAGGCACTCATAAAACTCAAGCTCAGGTACTATTCTCAACCACTTTTTAATTTATATTTTAACAAAACTTACAATAATCACACCAACCAACGAGAGTATGTACGACTTATGGAAAGGAGATGTATAGTTATATTTGTGAATGTTAAGAACAAAATTTCTAAATTACGTATAATTTTTTTAAATTTTCTAAATAACTGATTTTATGGTATTTTATAATTATTAATTTAATTATGTTTGACTAACTTTTTTTTTTTTTTAATTAGTTAGATTAGTTTAGATTTTTTTTCTAGATTCAAAAAGGTAGTTACAAATAATCTATTTAAAATTGACTAAAAAGAAATTATATGAAATGTAGGAGGGGTACAATTGTAAACTACTTTCCATATTAAAAATTAATTAAAATTTAAAAATAAAAAAGACACAAAATTTAAAGTCTAAATATCGTTAGCCACAACCTTAATTAATTTCTAAATTCTAGTCATTTCCCTAATTGTCCCTTTTTTTTATGGCTTCACCTTTTCAAGAAACTAATCAATTAAATAAATGCCTATCTTTTAAACTATTTGCAATACTACCCCCACAATTAAAAATCATAAAATTAAATTAATTATAAAATAACAAGACTTATTTTTAGGAGGATAAAAAAATTTAAAAAATTGACAAAATCTAACTTACAACGAACAAGATAATGGTAGTTCCGTTAGATAATAGATAAATTGACATCATAGGGTGTAATTTGCAAGAAAGCATGTTTCTCATTGATGACTCATAAATAGAGTCAGAATTCTTGCAAAAACGGTAAGTATAATGAGAAAAGCGTAATTGGTTAATGCTTATGCATTAGAGGAATAAAACTTGAAGAAATGAATTTAAGAACAGACAATGTCAGAATTAGCATACTTAGCACATATTTAGCAAAGCTTATGCAGATAAACTATTTTGCAGGAAAATGTGATGCGGAGTTGAGAAGCAAGGCGCATGATTGCACTCATAGTAACATTCGGAGAAAAGCCAAGGCGCCGTAAAAAAAATAAGGAAAGAATCAAATGATGACAAGATGTTGACTAACCATACACTAGAGAGACAAATTGCAGAAATCACGAGATTCTTCCCTTAACCACACAAACATAATTGACGTATTCGTGCAAGGAAAGAGATCATACATATATAATTGGCATGTGCAAGGAAGTATATCGTGTCGACTGATCTGTGCTTATTCTGGAATATTCAAAGGATGCTTATAAAATCAGACCCTTTGTAATAGGAGAGAGGAATTTCTACAAAAAAATTTCATATTGTTTTCTCTGTAAAAAAACTCATGTCAATTCAGTAATACTATTTAAGCATGATTTCTATGTCGTTATCTGTATTTCTTATTTGTATGAGAAACTAATTTCGTTAAGGCAACGCTAGGGAAAGCAGTTAGTTTTAGTATGTGTTAAAGAAGAAATAGGAAGAGCGTAAGTAGGGTATGTTAACTAGGAGCAAATCATCAATTGTAAGTGCCGACCAGCCATCCACACACACTACTAGGCTGTAAAATCGGAAGAGGAAATAACCTAAGTTTAGTTTTCATATTCAATAGGTTAGTATTAAGTCTTTAATACTTTAAATCGGAGTTTAGGGATAAACGCGTAACTACTGTATACATAGCACTAGCGTAGCATTATATCAAGTCGCGGCGAGAGTCGGGTTTGATGTAAACGGAAGCGGAAGCAGAAGTTTGTGAGGCGTAGTATGATAATTACCTCTTACTGCATGTTTCTTTGATAACACATTGCTAGTACTTTCCATGAGTATCCTAGTCTAGCTTTATTCTCTCATTATCTGTGTTACGGCTAATTTTGTCTCTATTATGCTTTCAACCCAATCAATCACAACTACCATTCGTTTATTTCTATTCAATTCTAAACATCAACTTAGATAAATCGCAGTCTCTGTGGAGATCGATAATTTACTTATTACTTACTGAAGTCCGCGTAATTTGTGCGAGTGTTGCACATGACGCAATTAGAAATCAGCAGTCAAGTTTTTTGCGCCGTTGCTGGGGACTATGTCAATTTGTCTTAAGTCGAGATTGTTTAGAAAAAAAATATATAATCAAGTTCTTTTTATTACATATACTTCAAGATCTAAGTGTGATTTCTGCATAAGCACAACGTTTTCAACCAAGCAGGATTATTCAACCACGTAGCATATCCAGGTATGGTTAGACCTATTGGTGAAGGTAGGCAACCTGTTTTGACTAATAATATGTATAATATGCTTAGAGTCAATAAACCATTTAGTGGTAAACCTTCAGAAGATCCACATCAACATTTGCGTACCTTCCTAGTTGTTAACGATGCTAACCAAGAGGTTGGTATCTCTTTAGAAGATACTCGTCTGTTTATGTTTCCTTATTCATTAAAGGAAAAGGCCAGACATTGGGTAAACACGTTGCCATGTGATTATACTTAGGCACAAGTGGTCGAAAGGTTTTTGGCAACATACTTCCCTACTTCGAGAAGTATGAACTCTAGGCTTAAAATCACTAATTTTAGACAAGAGAATGGAACTTTAGAAGGAGCATGGAACTGTACAAGGAGCTTATAGCGAGATGTTCGTACCATGGTTTGTCTTATACCCTTCAAATAGAACATTTTTACAATGGGTTGTCCGATCAGGACAAGGCAATCCTCAACGCCATTGTAGGAGGATGTCTGATGGAGAAAACGTACAATGAAGCTCATAAAATTATTGAAAAGACCACTAAAACTACTGGGCCTAAGTTAAGTCAGGGAAGAAACCAAAACAAGTTGTTCGATAAATTCGAGTTTGGTACTATGGCTGCTATGCAAGCCCACCTTGCTACGCTTACCAATTTTGTAAAGAATATACAAATGACTACACCATAGAATATCCAGAATGCATCGACTATTGATCACTCAACTCCAGACTTCTGCACATTGTATGGAGGCGATCACTTGTATGAGCTATGAGCGAAAACATTGATTCAGTCATGTACGTTAGTCACACAAATTTGCAAGAGACTTAAGTTGTTTCTTCTCTAGAAGTAAACAACCAATAAGCTCATGTGGATGGACACTTAATATAGATTAATACCCTAATTCAACATGCTTGAGACTTAATGCATGTCTCTACAATCCCATTTTTCCTTAACTTTTGCCTAATGGATTTAGCTCATATTCGTAATAAGTAAAGTAGAAATGAATATAGATAGGTAGAAAGGCATAGTGAACTAAATAAGATAATTTTGTTGAAAGTGTTCTCCAAATAAAATTCAAACTATAAAGCATAAAATCTAACTATGAAAACAGTAAGAACTAAATGACAGTAGCGAATAGTCAAACGCGGCAAAATAATCGATACTTTTCATTCTTTTCCAAGTTGTCCTTTTATAGGCTGAATTAGGTTTTTTGTTTGCATTCAAGTAAAGAATTAAGGTTCGAACTTGGGCTTCAAGTTTCTCTATGAGAATCTTTCGTGTTTAAATGTCTTTTGCAAATCCTGGTTTTATTGCAATTTGGTTTTAGATCCTTTTTCCGATTATTGCTTCTAGATGCATACCATTGTGCTTTGCCTTTTCATTCTGAGTCATTTTTTACTACTATGCTTTTGGTTGTGCAAAATAAACAATGTTAGCGAGCAGTTATTCTTAGTTCACAATTATCCCTAGCTTTTATACTTATTTTTCGTTTTTTCTTTCTGGTTTCTCCTTTAGTTCCCTAATGCATAAGTGATAACTCTCAACTAGAGAGTTATTCAGTCCTCTTTTAGGGTGTATTTATTGAATAAATTATGCATTATTATCACACTTTAATGCATAGAACAACCTTAAGATAGAGAATTATATTGAAAATACAATGCATGTAGGATAAGAGGCAAGAATTAGAAAGTTAGGATTGTTCTACGAGATTTTCGGAGAAATGTGATTCGTTTGATGAACTTGAGAATTTATATTGATTTGTATGGAATATAGTGGATTATAACTCTATTCTATGTTCCTTTGATTCTTCTCTCACAAATACAAGGATTTTCATAGCTTCAGATTTCAGGCAATTCTAGCAGCTTCAAACTTGGAATCGTTTCCACACTTCAATCTTCAAGATTAATAGAAGCTTCAAGTCTTCGAGAAATGTTGTATGGTTTCAGTTTTTAGAAATTCTTGTGTAACAACCCAAGATTTTCCTCCCGGTTCTCCAGGTTTGTTCAGTTGTTCCTCAGTGAGTTGGTTAGGCTGTTAGGGCTGTTTGTGTTTTCAGGGGTATTTTGGTCATTTTTCCTTCCAGGGGTATTTGGGTCATTTTGCCCTTCCGAAACATTTTTACAGTAAGTCAGGGTTTCAGGGTTGTTTCTGTCATTGTGGGCTCCAGTTATTCTTCGGTTTCAAGTTCCAAGTCAAGAGTTCCATTTTTGGAAAGTTTGGAGACCTTCTGGTTAAAGAAGAAAAAACTAAAAATAAAGTGTTGGAGCTAGGATTCGAACCATGGTGGTTTGGGAGTTGAGTTTGAGCCATTTGTAGAGAAATTAAAATGAATTTTAAAAGTGCACTTTGTGGGATTTGAAGGTGGGATTTTTTTAGGCATTTATCTTTTAAAAAAATAAGGGAAAATACACAAGGGTTGCATCTTATTCTTTCCCCTTCCTCTTGGCCGACCACCATAGCTCTCCCATTCCTTCTCCTTGGCCGAAACTCCATCTTCTCCAACCTCCTTTGCTTACTCTCAAGTGTAGCTCCATAGTTCAACTCCTCCATTGTTTCTCCAAGGTAAATATTTGCAACTCTCTCTTTTCTCCTTCCCCTTGCCATGGCCGAACCTAGATCTAACCAAATGAGCTTCTTCTGCTCTTCTCCATGGTAGATCCGAGAAGCTCTCTTCTATTGGGTTCGAGATCTCCTTGTGCTTATGAAAAGTTCTTGCTCTTGTTGTTGAGATCTGAGAGCATCCTTCTTCCAAGCTCCTTGGCTGAGATCCTTTAATAAGTAAATGGTGTTTTGTTGTGTTTTGAGTTGTGGTTTGGATAGATCTAACTTGTTCCTCTTCCATTGTGCAAGACAAGCCCTAGCCAATTGCTTCTTGGTTGTGCATCCTTCTTGGCCGAGACCACCTTGCTCCTTGGAAGTCCTTGCTGAATCTACATAGGTGAGTTGGTAAGCTTGTGGTTTTATGTGCTTGTTGTATTTGTGTGGCCGAGAGCTCCAATTGATGTTGGAGTGGCCGAGAGCTTCATTGGTATGGAGGAGCCCGATAGCTCCAAGTGTGTGTGTGTGTTGTGTGTGTGTTGCTTGCTCCTAGCCAAGACCTAACATTGGTTGTTGTGTGGTTTTGTCCCGAGACACCTTGTTGCAAGGAGTAGCCGAGCCTAGGGTTTCTTCAAGTGCTTGGCCGTGAGCACTATTTACTTGTTGGGGTAGCTTCTTGTTTCCCTTGCTTTTGTTTAATGTTAGTTAAGTGAAGAGCTAGCTAAGTTTAGTTGTATGCTTTTAGGTTGTGAGAGACACTGTAGCTCAAGGAGTAATTTACTTTTTTTATTTTTGCTTGTCCAGGTAAGGATCTCTTACCAGGGTTGTGTAGACTCTGCGATATGTTTTGATTGCATCTTGTATGTATGTTGTTTGTTATGAGCATGTTAGTGGATAGGACTGTTTCACTGTTTTTCTCTACTAGCATGTTTGCTCTGTTTCTACATGTTAGTGTCATGCTAGGTTTGTTCTTCCAGCATGTTCTGAGTTCCCTGTTTACATTCGTAGTACCATGCTAGGTTGTACTTGTATTCTTGATGAGCATGTTCAATTACTAGGAATGTCTACTGTGTGATGTTAGATAGTTAGATAGACTTGTCTTCTTCTAGAAGCTAAGAGCGGACATAACGTACCTTGTCTCCACAGGTCGGGATCAGTGAGTAGCATAACGTACTTTGCTTCCGCCCCTGGCAGCAGGTGCAGATTAGCTCCTGCATCGGTATAAGCCTAGTTTGTAGCCTGCAAGAGCGGAACCCATCATGGGTGCAAGCCTGCCCGGAGACAGTTCTTAGCTTCAGATCGGTGGTACAGGCTGCTACAGTTGAGTGCCCAGGGCTCTGCACTACTGTAGTTCAGTGACACAGCTTCCATTCTTGTTTAGAGCCTGACTTCGGGTACTCTCCTGTTGTCTTAGGGTTTAGCTTGGCCGGGGGTAAGAGGCCTTGAGGACACCTATTTGGGATCAGCTTTTGAGTTGATCATTTGGCCGAGGGAGAAAAACCCTTGAGGATGTCTTTGGGATTGGTTAGGAGAACCAATCATTAGGCCGGAAGTAGGAAACTTTCGAAGTTCCCGGACTTGTCTAGTTAGCTCGTTGAGCAATTTCTGTGCTGGTGACTGATTCATGTATACTAGGATGCTAGAGGATGGATGTATCGTATTGTACCCCGGTTGGAGATTCTTACTGAGTGCTTTCATAATCACCCTTACTTATCTTTCAGGTAATTTGGGACAGCACCGGGATGGCTAGTGGAGGGAGCTGTGTAATCATGGGAGCTGCCAACGTACTTTGTCCTCATTTTATGTTTGAGTCTTTATTCTGTAGTAGCATGCTAGGAAAACTCTGTTTACTTTAAGAGTTGTTTAAACTATTGTTTGAAATACTGGCCAGGAATTATTTATGGAAACTTATTTATGAAATGAATATGTTACTTATGTTGGTTTAATCAAGTTTTATTTTTAAGTGGTTTTTCTTATTGTTTAAATGTTTTTAAATTGTAAGCATGCTAGTAAGAACTGGGTTTAGGACCACTGTTTGGGTCGGGTTCTTACATCTTGTGTAGCTTCAATCTGCAGGAGTTATGAAAACTTCAATCTTCAAGAATGTAGTAAAGCGTTGAGTCTCTTCTTCAATAAGCTTCAATACCTTTCTCAATCCTAAAGCCCCTCAAATGAAGAAGGAAGTCTCTATTTATAGATTTTTCCATGGGCTTCAAATGGGCTTAGGCCAAAGAATGGGCTTGGAGCCTAAATGTCTTCATGGGTTGGGTTTGGACCAATAGGTGATTTTGGATCGCAACGTCTTCATGGGCCGGGGTGTTTGGGGCCCAATTTGATTCCATAAAGAAAATGGGCTTCGGGCCCAAATCGTCATTTGACCGAGCTCGGTCATCCATATTTTCGGTTATGCTATCAGTACAATCAAACATTGACACGTGGCACATTTGGGTTTGCCATAGTTCAATTTAGGGGACAATCTATCATTTTATAATTGGTCCCTAAACAAAAATATTTTCCTTGTCATTAATTCTAAATAATGACGTGGCAAGTTTTTATTCGTCGAAATTTCTATTCCAACAAGGATAATTTAGAGTTTTTGTGCTGAAAAGTGAATTGTGGAAGCATTTTCTATAGCATTTCAAGAATCCTTGTTCTCGCTAAGTTGTTTTTATTATTTCAGGATCTAAAAATGCAGAAAGCTTTGGACTCATGCCTTAATCATAGGAGTCAAATTGAAGAAAAGAAGAGTCATTCGAAAGCACGTCAATGTCTACAGCATTTGACCAGAAGCAGAAAAATCCATAATTGCAGAATTCCTACACGTGGGGAAATTGTTGGAAGGCTCATTAAATGAGCTAGCACCCCTTGGACACGTGTCAAAAGGGCATATTTTGATGCGAAAACATGTACTTTTCATCTTTTAATCTTGACCCTTGATTATATTTAACCTAGACCTTTAAATGGGTGATGAAAAACAGGAATTAGAGTTAGCTAGTTTTATTGTAATAGAGTAGTGAGCTTTCACAAGGAGCTTGGAGGAGCACCATTGGAGATCATTTTGGCATTCTTTGGAGATTTTCCTAAGCTTTCTTATTCTTTTTTTCTCTTTATTTTCAGTTGCAATAGCTTTAGTTTTGTAAGACTTGATTTCATCGCTTAATACATACTTAGTTGGCAGTTTTCTTTCATTGTTTATAACATTTTGTTTTGTCTGGTAATCTGCTGTGAAATGCTTCGACATTATACTCTGTTTCCGTTCTTTCCATTATGAGAATGAGCTAAACGCATATAGGTGAAGGTTGAGGGAAGAGTGTGTGATGCATGTATCTTGGATGAGCAGAGGGATGTTGGACTAGGACATAATAGGCGTATTAACTAAAAACATGTTTCAAATGATCATCCATTCATGTTTTCTTTTCATTTCATCTCGAAAGAGAGAAGGATTAGAGATATACTATTCATGTCCATTAGTTTCAATGTTAGAAACTCCTACTTGTTAAAGAGGGAGGCTAGAAATAGTCGCCTCGCTAGTGCACATTTCATCGTTCATAGCTTCAAGTTTAGATGCGAAAGCTCAAGCTTGGAGAGAATGAGTGCATCTTGAAAGAGAACATTAGATCACATGTTGTGCGAAGTTCGCTTCTCACCATAACCTTGCTTTTGATGCATGTTAATCACACTCAAAATACCCTTAACTTGAACATATTTTCGTATTGAAGTGTTTTCTCTGTTTTTCCTGCTTTCAGCATTTATGTTTTAGTATCTTCATATCGAACATTTATAGCATTGTGACAGTTTGCTATCTGGTTCTGTGAAGTTGTTAGCATTGCACGTGTTACTATTTATTTTCCAATGTTTATGATATTTGTTTCATTATTGTAGTTTATAGTCTTTAGTCAGTTAGTTAGTATAATCGCCCACCAAATTTTCCTTTACTTTTTGTACTTGACTTTTCGATTAACACTTATTTAGAATTAAACCGGTCCCTGTGGAGAATGACTTTTATCATATCACTTGACTACTATTGACTGCGTATACTTGCGTATTAATTTGTTGAAAGCATGTACCATTGTGTGTTTATTATGTAAAATGACTAGATTATTACTTAGTTAATTAGGCAGCATCAACACGATCAGTAAGACATTTGCATTTACACCAAAAACCTCATATTTAGTGATATCTTAACTTTATAATTTATCAATTATTTCAGAGAATGATAAAAAAAAAAAAAAAGTATGCTAAATATCTACTATGATTGAGAGTTATGTATAAATACCCGACTTAAAATAAAGCCTATAATGGGTATCTACCAACATGCATGATAAAAATCTCAACAAGTCTCAAAATATTTAAAAACCAAGACATGTTCTTTTATTAAATTGAGATAAATCTTGAAGATAGAAAAATAATAAAATGTTCTCTTGGCAAGAATAATTCGAAATATAAATACAAGCTTTTTTAATTAAAACAAACATTTATTAAATAGTTCATTCGGAATAAAAAATAGTAGATAAATAACATGACACATGTCCCCCCTGATTCAACTACCATGTCCAGCTCATCCTTCTTGATGTTCAGCACCTGGAGGGGGAAAAATGATAAGGGTGAGTATTGGGAAATACTCAGTAAGAACCTCTAACTAGGGTACAAAATACATACATTGGCCAAGCATTTATCAAGTAATCACATACGTCATCTACAATCCAACACTCGGGACCATAATTTCGAGCATAAGCCAGCCCTGGTGATGGACCTTTGTCAAGTGACCAGGAAAGCTTAGAGACTTATGTCTCAGCTCAAAATGCAACATGGAGCTTGAGCTCAATGACTCTAAGCTTGGGAACCTTCAAGGTTCAACTCATAGAAAACACAACTGGTTCGAACTAAGTAGGAACACAACTGGTCCTAACTCTAAAAAATTTTCATAGAACATAACTGGCCCTGAGTGAAAATAGGAACACAACTAGTCTTATCATCAAGAACACAACTGGTCCCGACATCGGGAATGTAACTAGTCTTGTCATCAAGAACGCAACTAGTGTCGACATCAAGAACGCAATTGGTATCGGCATCGAGAATGCAATTGGTCTAGACAATGAGAATGCAACTCGTCCCGACATCGAGAATGTAACTCGTCCCGACATCAGGAACGCAACTGGTGCCAATATCGAGAATGCAACTCGTCCCGGCATCAGGATCATAAATGGTATTGGCTCTAAGACAATTAAGCAAAGTATGCTTCAACAAGATAATTGTGAAGATAATACATGTTCAATGTCCCATACCACCGAATAGTAAACCAAGATAGACAAACATATTAACATCCTAACAACATGTTTAGCATCCCGTAATACTAAACAGTAATCAGCACGTGAAACAATTCACAAATACATACAACAGATATTCAAATAGTATACAACTCATAAAATCAATAAGCAAATACCAATATGATAAACAACTCATAATATCAATCAACAGATCAATATGATAAGCAATTCATAATATCAACCAACAGGTATCAATGCGATAAACAACTCATAATAAGTAACTGACTATATGTTGAAGTGTTTTTGACATTCAACATGCTTGATCAAGTATCAACAGATAATTTTAACAATTATAATGTAGATACTAAGCTAACATAGCAAATTCTGGACCACACAACCCTAAGTAAGAATCCTTACCTTTGACGATACATAACTCCTCAATAAATGTAAGAGTTTGTTTAGTAAAGTTTTTATTAGTGTTATTAACAGATTTTTATTTGTTGGTTGTCTGTTTAAAACCCATGTGTTTTCCCTTTTAATAGCAAAATGCATTTTACTCCCATCTAACTATTTTGGGGTAGGTGTTTTAGGGTTTGGTGACTTTTGGTGGATTTTCCTAAGTTGGGAGGTGTTTAGTTTTATTATTTTCTTATTGTTTGTGCTGTCTCCTTCCCCAAAAACCTCCCAGCTGTCAAACTCACCCCCTCCCCTTAAGATCCACACCAAAAGAAAAAACCTAGCAGCCAAGAGAAACCCATCTGTCAATCCTAGCCGTCAATCTCCAGCGCAGCTGCCCATCTGCCCCGCCACGTGTTGCCGCTCCACCTGCCAGGGACAGTGAGTTGTCGCAGCCGCACAAGCCGACGTCCCCTCCCACCTCGCGCGAACCCAGCTCGCTGGCTCGCCGTGACGCTTGCCCACGCGTTCCCAGCCGCGTTCGAGCCGCATATAGAGCATCCTCTCGCGAGTCCACGACGCCGACCACACCCGAGCTGCCTTCTGCACCACCAATCCCGCCGCCGACGAGCCTCGGCCGTTGCTCGCACGCACGCTTCAAGCAAGCCCGAGCTGTCTTCTCCACGCTAGTTTGCACGGTGAGTCTCCATCCAAGTAAGCCGAGCTTGATCCCCGCCTTGTTCTCTTAGCATTCTGACCTCTTCCTGTGCACATAAGTTCCCCTAACGTCTTCCATTAAAAAACCCCCCTGTTTCACCATGGATTCCGGCGAAACCTTCCAAGCCAAATCACCTTTTTCTTTTGCAGATTGCCGAGGCTAGAGAGATCTGTTTGGTAATCCGAGGCCAGATCTATGATCTAGAGACTGAGGCCTTCTAAACAAGGTATCACCCGCCTAGTCTCGCGAGGGTCTCGGGACAGTTTCTTCGCTCCGATTCCGTGATCCTAGTCCTCTTTGTAGTTTGTTTAACGTTCCCCTAACGAACTCTCGGAGTGGGTTTCATATTTAGGTGACCCGGGCTTCATTTGTATCTAGCAGAGCTGGTTCGGAGTTCGGCCGAGCCATTAGAGAGGTAAGGGTTCTCACTATGAGCTGGGTGTGGCAATCTCATAGCAAGTAGTGGCATGACTAGGGTTCTCCGGGCTTCGGCAAGATAAATAATTCATGTTTTCCGTGTTTGGATCTTATGTTTTGGTTGCTTGGTTGTGTGAAGTATGATATGAAAGGCTTTTACCCGTTCTATTTCCTGATGTGTGTTTATGATCTTAACCTCATTCTTAATTTCGTATTTTACTGTGGAACATATGCTTGTTGAGCTTGCTTTACTTCCAACTCATGCGGTACATCGTATCTCGAATGTCAGTTAGGGACTCGCATATACTTCTTAATTTCATTCCTATTCGTTTCCACTAGTGCGGATCATTTATGCCCTGTTTACTTTACTTCCTTACCGTTGCGTACGTGGGAAGGAGGGCGGGGCATGAATCGCCTGACCCTGACACTTATGACAACGGCTCGGTACGTGGGTAGGAGGGCAGACATGACCTGCCTGACCTCGACACCTACTGGAAGAGGCCACTGGGACAGATGACAGTGTGGAGGAATGCCTGTGGGTGCGCCTGTTGCCCGGGACTCAGGGATGTTGTGTGTTCCCCTCTCTCATGGCGGGGTCTTGACAGTGGTCAGGCTACCCCGAGACATTCGTGTATGTCTCCTTGAGCACGATTCGGGACGTGTTCCGACTCGAGGTCAGGGATGGTGTGTTCCCCTAACTCGCCGTCCCTTCTTGACAGAGGTCAAAAGACTTGTTGGCTCCCTTGCGAGCCCCTGTTTGTCACGGTACGGGTACCGTTGACCTGGGTATCGAGCAGTGGATCGACCCTGCTCCGAGTGGTAGTGTGCTCTTAGCTCGATTATTCGAGTCCTGTTAGTACTTGCATGATTTCCCCCATAGTGAACTTTTTACTAAGTATATATATTTATATATGTACTCACCCCTTATATCTTTCAGGTATGGGAGTGCACCGAGGTGGCTGACTGCGGAGCTGCTTAATCATGGGTACGGCGTCTGTCTTCTCTTCCGCATTACTTTTCGTATTCAGTTATCTTAGGCATGTTTTGACTGTATTTGTTTTATGACTATTTTGGGGATCCCAAAACCTTGACTTTGGATGTTTTCCTTGTTTCCAAAACTATCTACTTTATTTCCACTAAATGAGAATGCATACCGTGTTGATTTTATCTAAATGTTTTCTGAAACTCATGCATGCGTAGCGTCCCACTAGAGTCGTTAGGGAGTCGGGTCGTTACAATAAACAAACCTAGCTAGCCTTGAATGAGTAAAAAAAAAAAAAGATCCTAAGGGTTAAAAGAGTGACATTAGGACCTAGAGTTAACCTTGGGTTTCAAAGTCAAAACCCAAAACCGTCATCGAGAGGTAGTATAGTAGTTGAAGACTTGAGCTTTGAGGGTATGCTCTCCTTGAAGTACGAAGTTCAAGACTCACATTTTTAAACATCAATAAGACAACGGTAAACTTACGGCCCAATGTAATCCCCATTTTAAAAGAACGGTCAAATATTCTTTTCTTTTTTTTAAACAACAGCAAAGTCTACGGTAAATTCATTGCCCAACTCCAATAGTGAAATAGCAGCCATAAACATTTTAAAATCCCAACCTTTTATTAAAATTAATCCTATAAGAAAAATAGAAAACGTTGAACAACTTATAATCGGTCGGGTCTACAGGTTTAAGGTGCGATCCAATGATTTGGAGCTTGGTTCGAGTTTAGGATCTTGCGAACAAAGCCCGAGATGGAAATCGAGCTCGAACGACAACAACAATGGAGGAATCCGGCGAAGAACGAAGTTTCCGATTAAGGAAAATAACTCCGGCTGTGGGTTTCTTTTTCGAAGAAAGAGACAAATTGAAGGTGGGGTGTTTGATTTCACAAGCAAAAATGAAGGAAAATGGACAAATTAGGGCTGGTTTAACAACATTCCTATTTCATGGTTCTTATTTATGTTTCTCATTTTTTTAAGAAACGGATTTATTTGTTAATTGTTTCCATTTCTAATTTCTAATAATTTAAGAAATATTTCTAAATTAATTTCATATTTTGAAAAACTCTAGAGGTGTTTGTTTGAGGTATTATTTTGAGGGATTATTTTAATGAGGTGTTTGGATGCAAGTTGTGGAGGAATTAATAGATAAGTTATAATAAGAACTCGTTTAGATGTGTTTATTTTTAGAAGGATTATAATAAGAGCTCGTTTGGATGTTTGTAGTTGAGTTGTAAAAAAAGTTTTATTATTTATGAATGATTTAGCATTTCTGAATTTTTTTAATAAAAATAATTTCTCTAAATTGTTTATTATTTCAAAATATTATATTTATGTTCAAAACTTTGTTGACTAATATTATTTCATTATTTTTTTTAATCTGGTGTTTACCATAATTTTTTTTTATGATATGAATTTTATTTTAAATAATCACATAAAATGTTTAGAAATTAACAAGTTTGATATTTTTAAAATGTTATGTAATGGACAATAAATTCCAATTAATTAACTAAAACTTAATAATATTAAGTATACAAAAAATTATAATAAAAATTTTCTTAAAAAATTGATTAGGAAACAATAGTAAATTACAAAAATTTATTTTTGACATATGAAATTGAATATAAAACTATAGTTGATTTTTAAATTTCAAAAAATACTTTTAAGAATACTTTATTAGGTAGCGAAAACTATTTTTAATTAATAAGTTGAAAAAATATTAGGTAGATAAAAAATATATAAATAAAATGATAGAAAAAAATTTAAATTAATTATAAATATATCACTACTTTAAAATTACAAAATATAACTAAAAACCAAAATGGTGAATTTATGAAAAAAACAAGAAAAAAAAACATACTTTTAGTTATAATGGTTTAATTAGACGGTGAATTCACAATCTAATTAAACCATTATAACTAATTGTAAAATAATTGATTTGATAATAATTAGTGAATTAGTGATGAATCATTCACATTATGTTAGATGAATACAAATTAAAAAAAATGTTTAGAATAAAAAAATTAATATAAAATTATCGTTAATTTCAAATTATAAAACATATTTTGATAATAAGATATTATTTAAATAAGAAAAAGATATAATTAATTAGTTCAAACTTAATGATAGTAAATAAATATATAAATATTAATTAAAATTTTTAAACAAAAAATAAAATTGATTGTGAAACTATAATTAATTTTAAATAACAAAATATAATTTAAAATACGAAATTGGTTATAAAATTATTGTTAATTTTAAATCCAAAAAATATGTTTTTACAATATTAAATAAAAAAAATTCAATATTTAATTTAAAAAATACCAGATAGTTCAAATAAATAAATAAATAACAAAATTTATTTTGAAAACATTACTAATTTAAAATTACAAAACATATTTAATTACAAAATTGTTGAAAAATGAATTTAAGAAATGAAAAAAGAAAATGAAGTTTTATTTTGAACTCCCATTTTGGTGGAGAGATTATTTTTAAACTCTCATTTTGGTGGGGAGGTTATTTTACACCCTCCACCAAAATGATGGTTTAAAATAATCATAGATTTTAATCCCAACTTTCAAAAAGAGTAGTAGCTCAAGCAGCAACATTGTACATCTAATCACCTAGAGGTTTTAGGTTCAAGTTCTCTATGTCAACTCCTTTCTTATTTATAATACTTCATTCTCAGACGGGTACATAATTGAAAAATGAATTAATGGTTTTCATAATGTTTATTTGTTTGATTCTATCTTAATAGAATTTATCAATCCCTACGGCTGGAAATATATCAATTTACTATTATATAGATAAAGGGAAAACTCAATATGGACCATGTCATGGGCTTTTTAATAGGTCGTTTCCATTTTTTGCTATGCGTGCAAATATTTTCATTATTGCAACTGGACCATGTCATGGGCATTTTGGTCTTTTTAATAGGCACGAGATAATTTTTTAAATAATAAATTATATAGATATATATTTATATTTATAATTATAAATGGTTTCCTACATTTTTACACCTAATTTAAATAATCAAATAATAATTTCAATCTAATATTAAATTTTATAAACATTTTTCACGTTAGTTAAATTTATTAAAATTCATATTTATGTTAA
The DNA here is from genome assembly GCA_036507275.1 of Sicyos edulis. Taxonomy (NCBI): domain Eukaryota; kingdom Viridiplantae; phylum Streptophyta; class Magnoliopsida; order Cucurbitales; family Cucurbitaceae; genus Sicyos; species Sicyos edulis. The sequence goes on from CM071851.1 coordinate 10,672,360, forward strand.
AAAAAATAGTTAATATTTTATTTAAGCTTAAAAAGTAATAGGTGTTATTATTTTAAAAAAAACTTAATAAAATTTATCGCATTAAAATTAAATTTTATCTTTGATTTTTAAAAATCGACGCTTTTTAGTTTTTTCTTAATTTATCTATTCATAGACCAATTACTCTTAAATTATAAAATTTATAAGAGTTATATCATTATTATAATTATAAATATAAATAAGCTAAATATATTTATTAGTATACATCTATGAACTTATCTTTAACGTCAAATGATAATTTTATCATTCTTCAAAAAAAAATTTCCACGTCTCCACGTCAACAATTAAGCAGCAAAACATCCCTACAAAAATTATTGCAACAAAATAAAAGTTAGATGAAAATTAAGGTAAATAATTCAACAAAAATAAGATAACTAAATTTTTTATTATAAAACAAAAAAAATCCAAAAAAGGTAAACCCCAAGCAAAAAGAAAGTTTCACATGTGTTTGTAAATATATAATAATAATAATAATAATAGGAAATCATTGTTACCAAACTTTTAAAACTGAAGAATTCATGCACTTTAATCTCGTATGATAATCTTATTATTCTTCAAACTTTCTTCAAGTATTTTTTTGAAAGACAACAATTATGAAAAAAAAGATCCCTACAAAAATTATTGCAACAAAAAAAGTTAAGGTAAATAATCCAACAAAAATAAGAGAACTTATTATAAAACAAAAAACAAAAAGAAATAAAGAAAGGTAAATCAAAGCAAACCGAAAAGTGTTCTTGTAAACAAAATGTAGAGAACTATTTATAGGATTGGAAAATTCAATTTATTATTTTAATTAGAATATAAAATGTCAAATAAAATTTATGAGATTTGGTAAATATATCTTATTTTCTACGTTATAAAGATGATGAAAATTTAAATGATATTGTAAATATTTCATTTGATTGTTGAAATCTCCTATCTTCTAACTTAGTCATAAAATCTATGAGATTTGATAAAAATATTTAATCTTATGTTGATGAAAATCTCGTTATTTGCATTTAATTTTTTTTATATTCCAATAAATGATAATTTAGAGTATGAAAGGGTTAAAATTGTCAAAAAATGATTTTCCCCTTAAATGCTACACTTTAAGGTAGTATGATATGCATAATATGATATGATACATGCAAAAATCTCTATTATTTGTACTTTACCGTTAATTTTTATTTTTAATTTTATATATATTTATAAAATTTATAAAATTTTAATTTTATGGATGTAAAAAAAATTAATTTTAATTTTTAAAAATATTTTATATTGGAATCAATTTGAATATATATATATTTTGTACACAAACATGCACATTTAACTTCACCCAAATAGACTTTTCAAAAAAAAAAACCAAAATATTTTAGTACACTTGGGGGCTGTTTGGATGGGGATTTATAGGAGTGTTTCAATGAGGATTTATAGGAGTGATTAAAAATTGGGATTTGTGCAATAGCGTTTGGATGGAGTTTTTTGTAGAGGAGTTATAGGGAAAAACTCTGATTGAATGGAGATTTTGGAAGAGGAATTACAAGACTAACTCGTTTGGATGAAGATTTTGGAGGGATTATATATTGATTTTTATTTAATATTTTATTTGTATAGACAATTTATATCAATTTTTTTTGTTCATTTATACAAAATCTCTCATTTTTATTAATATTTGTCAATTTGTCTCTTCCAATTATCTTGCTTTGAAAATTATATAAATTTCTAAATTATTGAAATAATATTAAAAAAATATATTTTGCATGTTTAATTTTAGGCTCAAATATAAATATATCCATCAATTATGAAGTTTATATTAAACATACCCCTAAACTTTAAAATTTTTTAAAAGTACCCATGAACTTTAAAAAATGTTTCAAAAATACGCTTGCGGTTAATTTTGGATGGAAAAAGTTTTGTTTCAAAAATACCCCTCAACTTTAAAAAATATCCTTAATTTTCAAAATATCAACAAAAAATATTTAACATTTTATTATAAAACAATAATAATTATTATAGGAAAAATTGTTTTCAACATTTTTTTCGGTTAAGAAAGTTTTTGAAACTTTTTTAAAATTGATGATTAAAAAAAAAAACTTTAACAGTAAGACATTGACATTTTTCGAAATTCAAGGATACTTTTGAAACTTTTCAAAGTTTTGGGGCATGTTTGACACGAATTCTATAATTCAATGATATGTTTTATAATTTAGCCTTAATTTTAATTAAATTTTATAAAAAAATAGAAATTTTTTAAATAAAAATAAATAATACTCAATCTTTTTAGAATAATTATATTTTATTTTTTAAATAAAATATATAGAATGTCAACGAAAAAATAATTATTGTTTTAATCTGAAAACCTCATTGAAAACTTGGTTTTGAAAATCTCTTATCTGGAGTGATTAGAATAACTCGTTTGGATGTAGTTTTTTTAAAAGTGATTGACAAACTTATTTTGAAAACCAAATTGAAAACCTTCATCCAAACACCCCCTTAGAGTCGACTAGAAATTTTGAACGTATAAATTTTACGTACTATAAAAGTTTACAACCACTACATGCAAAACAATATATTTAGTTTGATTACAGTCATTTTATAAGAATAATTGTGAATGATTCTAGAAAAATGATTGTGAAATTTGTTGTTAATTTAACATTGTACTCTATATATTCTAAAAAAACATTGTGCTCTCTCTCTATATATATATATTTAGATAAAAGAATTTATTTATAAGATTACTTAAACTTTTCATAAACTTTTTTGAATGTTTGAATACATCTTATATATTTTTATACTATTTAACTTAATTCATTTCAAAATCTAGAAAAAAGAAACTCTAAAGTTTTTAAAAAAGAAATAAGAATAAAGTTTTGTGTATCAAACACATTCTTATTTTTTATTCTAATAGAGAAACAAGAAATGAAAAGGAAAAAATAACTTTATCAAATGGACCATAAATATTTCCTTATAGAAAAAACCAATAGGCATGCATGTAAAGAGAAATAGAAAAGAAAGATAGGCTAGGTGTATGTAAGGCACCTAGAACCTCCTACATCTACTGAACGTGATTTGGTTCAAAACTCGGGAGTTTCCGTTGTCGAGAAGAGACTTGGCTCGAACATGCATGAGACCTGAGGATTCTCTATATATGGAGAGTATCTGCTTGACGTCCTTGGTATTCAAATTGTATAGAACTACGCTGCCTTCATCATTTTCCATCAACAACTCATTGTTGGTAAAAAATACAAGTGGATATGGCATATCTAAAATTGGATCAATAGTGAACAATAGAGACCATAATCCTATATGATCATTGTCCATCTTCCAAACTTCAAAAGCTGTACCATCTCCAGCTCCACAATATTCGGTTGGGTAATGAAGCTGCCATTAAGAACGCCAGTTCTTATGCAGGTGCTATCGTGTATCATGCCACTTAAACTCACAGGTAAGGGTATTCGCCCAAAGACCTCTTCAGTAAAGGAAAATGACAGTAAAAACAAAGGACGTGGTTCCTCCACCACAACAACAAATTCCGTGGCCAACCAATAGTATTTTCCCTTGTGATGCATCTCCACGCATGGCCTCGGTAATACTTTTTCAAAACCCAAGCAACTAATTTCTCTCCAGGCCTGGTTGCGCAATTCGAAAACCTCTGCCCTATAAGAGTCGCTTAGATAGTTTCTCAGCACTCTCACAGCCTTCAAATCTTTAGATATTTTGTCGTATCCAAAACCCATGGCCTTGATTGTCGCATCTTCCAGAAGACATGAGGGTGGGAGTTTTCTAACTTCCGTGGTAATGGGATTCCACACATACATGCCATCTTCCTCATCAGTTAGACAAATTATTCCGTGGGAATGGCCATAGATCATCATGTCAAACTCTAAATCGTGATCCTCCTCCTCCGGATTAATATCCGGAAACTCTATATCCAAGGGCGGTATAGAGAGGAGGTCAAGGGGGTTGGTATAAAAGGTTAATGTACCATCCCCCTTTAACAAAATAGAACTGTGACTAGAGTTCCAAAAATGAGGAAGTGGAAAGTTAGGGCAAGAGACTGTATTGTACCAAAATTTAGAGACGCTTTTCAACTGGATTAGAAATTCCGCGGGGATCTTGAGCATACAACTTCCCTTATCTCCATTTTATCCCTGTGAAGTTGGCAGTGGAACTGGACAAAAACAGTTATTCTTTTTTTTACTGCACTCAAAAGCATATTATTGGTTTGAATTTTGCTAATAACATTTGTAATTTTTTGACATATTTTTTTTGAAAACACAATTCTATGACTTTTTATCCGTCTTTTCATTCCAGTTTCTTTTTCGATCGAAGAAAAATTAGAAAGTTAATTATTTTATCTTTTTTTATGTTGAAGTTACGAAGTATAACTATTTTCTACATTTTTCATAAGCCGAGTTTAGTTTTATCTTTGACGAATGTATTTTTTGGTATTCTATTTTTTTTTCAATCATATTTATATGTTTTTAATATTAATAATACATATATACAATTTATGAATCAATAATAATTGAATATGCTAATTGTTTTTAGTACATATTATTTAGGATTTGTTAGTCCCCTCGCCCGAATATGCTATGTCTTTATCATATACAAGTATTATTATATCCTATATATTTATTTTTATATTTAATAACAGTACATTTATTGAATACTTGAATATATTCAATCTTAAGCCGATAAATATTGTATTTATTTATTGAGTTAAATATAAATACTGTATTTATTTATTGAGTTAAATATAAATACTGTATTTATTTATCGAGTTAAATATAAATAAAGTATTTATTTATCGATTTAAATATAAATGTTGTATTTATGTATCGATTTAAATATAAATACGATATTTATTTATCCATTTGAATAATACAATTATTAATACTGTATTTAGATATTAGACTGCAATGTTTTTTAATATTAAATCATTAATATTTTCACTCATATATTTTAGTTTTTAATAAAAAAAAATTGGAAAATTCATTACATGTCGAAACATATTATGTGTGTTGATCTAAAAAAGCTATTTTTTTTAGAAGAGATCTAAAAAAGCTATTGAATAATGGAATCTTGAACATTTCCTTAATATTATACCATTCCTACTTTGCTTTTCTTTTCTAGAATTGTTCTTCGAGTTTTTCAGTTTCTTCGCAATAAAATTAGATCTACTTGTATTTATAGTAAAATCATTGTCAAATAATAAATAAAAAATACAAAATAAATATAAAGCATGATGAATTAATACTCACCTACGAGATAAATACGCATAAATATACAAGACATCTTATGCAAAAAAAATGATATTAATAAGGTATTTATGCGTACCTATGTTAAAAAAATACAGTATTAATATAATAGAACAATTGCTCAGCGACATTAGTGTACTTAATGACAAAATATTGTTATAATCTAAAAAAACAACAACAACAACCCTCTAAAATCATATTTATTTATTAATACGTTTGATTTTTTTTTTTTGACAAAATCAAAATAATTATCAACAACAAAAATTGTTTATCTAACATAAAATTGTTAAAAAAAGAAAAAAAACTTTTGTTATACCCCACTATTTAGGGAGATTTTTAAGGACATAATTTTAAGATAAATGCAAGTTGAAAAGTGCCACGATTTGGAAGAGATAAAAAAGAGAAAATTTGTACCTTTTTATTTTAATATATATTTACGCAATAATGGAGGGTATTTGCGTAACTTCATTCCGAAGCAAATTTCCTTTTTTACAGTATTAACTACTTTTGCAAAATTTTCTAAATGTGAACAAGGTTGTAATTTTTTTTTTTTCCATTTAGCCTAATAATGCAAAAAGCTCTTCTTTTTTTTCTTTTTTTTTTTTTGTCTCTATACCTTTGAAATTCTAATTCTAGTCTACATTTTCAAATTTGTTCGATTATGGATTTCTAAACTTTGAAATTTGTTTCACTTCCCTTCCTAAATTTTTAAATATTTAATATTAGGTATTAGACTTTCAAAAAAATATATATTCTTTGTTGAAAAAATGTTGTTAATTTTTCATTAAAAAAATTCACATCTTTCTCTATAAATTTTAAAAACATGTGTACATATTTTTACTTATATTAAAAATATTAATTTTATTCAACCAATTTCAATTAATATTAAGTTTAAATTTATTACGTGAATCGATTTAATTTGTTTTGCTTAAAAAATATTTATGGACTAAAATTGGAGAAGTTCATGCTGCCGGTCATAGAAGACAGGCTAGAAAGGGTGCTGGAGTTCTTCACCATTCTCAACGAGGAAAAAACTCTTATTCTTAAGGGTAAAAGAAACTCATATTGACTTCAGGACAAAAGCGTTGAATTAGGCACTTCGGTTCCCCAATATTCCCAACGCATAATACAACAAGATGGTGGCGGCTTCTACACAAGAATAGCTGAAAGCGTTCCCACCATGTATGTAAGGGTATAATCGGTGATTTGACAACAAAAGCAATAAGAAATTAGATATATAATAATATTTCTAGTGTTATAGGATACGATTGATTAGTTAATGTTTCAAATTTTAAAGTTAATTCATTCGAACCATATAAACCGATCCCCATAACTCCCATTAATAAAAAAAAAAAAATAGAACCTCTCGTAGTGTACAAAATAAACTTTGTAGTGAATACAATCGTTTCTTTCCTCCCCACATCAATAGAAGTAGATAAACGAGAATTAATTCTAACTCCCACAGAATAAAAAATAGTAAGAGGACTCGAGAAGAAAATGATCCTATTTGACCGTTATACATTACTTACATTAGAAAATGGAATAATTGGGAATCTCGAGTAACTGGCCAAGGTGCTAAAGTAGCTAAAGTGGTAATAAAGCTCGTGAGTAAAATGGGTCCTATGGGAAGTCCATCGATTCCCAATATCCACTAAAATCCAAAAAAGGGATCCATTTATAATACTATGTCAGTTGGACTAATGGATCGTCTAATTCTAAATTATCAACAAAATGTATAGGTTGTTAGAAGGAGCTTGAGTACACAGATACATATAGTATATCATCTTATTATTTTATTTTCTCTATGAAGGAAAAAGAAAAGTAACATACTTGAAAATATTGAAAAAAACTACAACTATTGTTAACCAAGGAAAATAATCTGCAATAAAAACAAGATACATTTGGACTGATAATTATCAAATTAATAACAAACTCATTGGTTCGCATTAGTTGGATATAAAAAACCAACCAAGCAAGATATGTTATATTGGTCGCATCATTGTAACAACTTGAGTTTTTTTTTTTTTTTTCATAAAAAACAATCCGATTATGAGTTGTGAAACAATAAAAGTATGCAGATAAATGGAAGGGTGAAAGAAAGATAGAAAAAGAATATGAATATGATATATAATTCCTATATGTAATATGTAAGATCTGTAGGTCATCTCATAAAATGTAATGTAATAAAGCATTAAGACAGATGGATTCATAATTAGATGAATTTTTTCATAGAACAAAAAAGCCAAGAGTCGCAAGACAAAAAGACTGAGAAGATTGAGTGAAGAAATTTTTTTATTCAGGGTTCTATTGTACAATTAAAACCTAAACATTAATCAAGAGGGGATGGAAATGAGGGAACACCTGAATACATAATATTCTATTGAAAATGAATCCTAATAATTCATTGGGTAAAATGGTGGAAGGAACCCAAGAGCAATCCGTTTATTATGAGAGGTGGGTTCATGGGCTAATTAACCTGCAAACCCAAACACATATAAAAAGAGTAAATATCCCATGAATAAATTTGGGTCGTATAATCAAATAATAAAGTAAAAAAAAGGCAAAACAAAACAAAGATTTCTCATAACTTGTATAATAAAAGAAAAAAAACAAAATGAGCTATATATCTATAATTTTTAAAAAAATTATAATAAAAAAATTATTCTAAGACAAAAAAATGAGTTCCGTTTTTTAACAATTTGGGGAATAGAAGCTAAATTTTCTTTTGGTTCTCCCCAAACCCAACATGAACCTGTTTTTCTTTAATAAAAAAAAAGCAGTTCATAATTCTAAAAATTTTAAAAGAAAGAACAAACTTGTTTAGAAATAACTCATCAAAAATATTTTTTTATAAAAAAAATAATAAAATAAATTTCACAAAGAAACCCAATTCTATTATTTGAATTCAAAAAGAAATATATAAGTTGAATCAAGCTAAAAACAAAAATAATTCAATAATAAGTAATCGAATGATCCAAGGCTGGTCGAGTATAAATTGATCTACATATTGGACAAATTTTTCATTAAAAGAAAAAAAAAATATCTGATTGATAGAATAAACACCTTACTAAAAAATTGATAAAATTAGAAAATACTCTAAAAAAGAGTTTATAAATCCAAAAAACAAAGGTTATTCCTAGCAAGTAAGTTATGATGATAAAGTATTAGAATCTCATAAAAAGATTTTAAAGATTAAAAAAATGTCCGATTAATTCATAAATCACATCATTTTCTAAAAATTTTAGTAGAAAATATATACATATATCTCTTTCAACGCATGATTAATATTTCAAGGATGAATGTGACACTTTTTCTTAATTCAATAAAAAAGTAAGTTACTAAATTGATTTTCAATAATGAAGCAAATCAAGAAAAAATTGATAAAACAAATCAAGCATAATTCAGTTTATTTATATATAAAAAAAAGTCACTTTTCAATATTAAGAATGGAAAGATCTTTTATACTTATCATACTTGTCACAAGCATATTTATTTTATAAATTATCATAAACATAAATTATTAACTTATTTGAGTTAAGACTTCTTTCAATATTGGGGAATATCTCTTTTTCTTAAGAAGAAAATAGAAGATTATTTTGTTGAAGTTGTTGGAGCACAAGAAATATTACATTAAAAAAAAAGAATCTTCCAAATTTTTGAATGAATCAATGGAAAAAATGGTTTAGGGTCATTATAACTATCTCATGGGCAAAATTACTACCACAAAAAATGGCGAAATAGAGTCCATCAAGATTGTAAAAATAAAGATTTTAAACGATATTATTCATATGAACAAAACCAATTAATTAATTATAATTAATAAAATTATTTTGAAAGAGACTACCCATTAGCCAATAAAAAAGATAATAGAAGGATAATATATATATATATATATATATTTATCAAATGCTAGTACAAGTAAAAAAGAATCCAGAAAAGTCTTATAAGTACAACACAAATAAATGAATTTTTTTTTTATATATTGACACATATGTTAGGGATAATAAACTTCCAATAAACATCCACAAACCTCCACATTGATATGATATTGTCAATTTGGAAATCATCCCTCGTGACTTGGTTTTGGGCATCTCCCAAAAAGCTTGTGGAGGTACTGTCCCCTCTTTATATACACAAGATCTTTCCCTTATCTTAGTGATATGGGACAACTTTTTTTGTCCAACAATCCTCCCCTAAAAAAAAGTACACTTTAAATCATTCGAATCTTATCGACTTTGTCTATATATCGGGGAGACCTCCCTTTGAACAAAGTACATCGAGCAATACGAGCTTGCCCTCCTTTGTTCTATATCGGGAGTCTTCACCCACATCGCTAATTCAAGAGCCTTGGCTCTGATACCACTTGTTAGATATTTCTAACACAAAAATCAAAATGTGATTAATTAAAACCACCTACAGCAGAAACGTAATTAATAAATTAGCATATACCTCTAGCCATTGGTTTTGGTAACCGAGATGAAAACCCAATGTTCACCAAAACTACAACACGAACACAACAGCAATAACGAACATCAGCAGTGAAGTTCTTGGTTCTTCTACACCTCACACTTCCTAACTAAAATGGTGTAGTGTAGGGAAGAGTAGGCATGGGGGACAAAAAAGTAAGAGTAGAAATTTCAAGAAAGTTCTTTGTAAAACTCTCTCTATATTTCTCTATAATGAGTTGTCCACAAAAAATCTATCGATAATCTCTATCATTAAGAGAAATAATAGATTAGATGAAGCTGAAAAAGTGGGAGGTTACTAAATCATGGGAAGTGAGCGGTTACCTCAAAACATGGACCACTTAACAAATAATTATAATTTAAATAATAAATTAATTATAATTTTTCCAACATTCTTGATGACTTTCAAATAGAGTCAGAATTCGATAATTTTGGATCAAGTGTGTGTGGTTGTTATATAAGATTCAATGGAAACAAGATAAAAATAAAGAGAAAAAGGTGTGTTTTGCTAATGCTTAAGCATTATGGGACTAAATTGCGAGATATGAATTATAACGCTTAAATTGAAAGAATTAGCACACTTAACGCATATTTAGCAACGCTTATGCTGATTAATTGTTTTCGCAAGAAATTGCGTTTGCAAAACGGTGCAGAGTTAAGATTTGAGACGCGTAGTTGCGATCAAGTCATGCTTGGGAGAGAGAATGCCAAAGCACTACAAGCACAATAAGGAAAGAATCAATTAGAAGCAAGAAGTTGACTAACTAGACACTACGAGACAAATTGCAGAAATTAGGAGATTCTTACCTTAGACAAATAAAAACATAATTGGAAAGTTTAAACAAGGAAAAATGCCGCGTTGATTGATTCATGCCTATTCTGGAATATTTCGAGAGTTGACAAGAAGCTTATAAAAGACGATCTCTAAAATAGAAAGAGAGGGGCAGAAGATTAGAAATCGAGAATTTATTTTTTTTCTTTATTTTTCAGTAATATCGATTTCAGTATGTTTTTCATTTCACATTCTATGTTCTTTGTTTGTATGATGAACTAATTTCCTTAAGGCAACGCTAGGAAAAAAGTGGAGTAGTCGTAGCATGTATTAAGAAGAAATAGAAAGGTTAAAATGATGCATGTTAACTACGAGAAAATCTCAACAGTAAGTGTCGACCGGTCATTCACACAAACTAATAGGTTGCAAGTCGGAAGAGGAAAATAATCTAAGTCTAGTTGCATGTTCAGTAGGTTAGAATTAAGTCTTTAATTCTTTGAATCGGAATTTAGGAATAAACGCGTAACTATTGCATACCTAGCGCCAGGTTATCATTACATTAAGTTGCGGCAGAAGTCGGACTTGATGCGAACAGACGCGAAAGTGGAAGTTTATAAGGCGTAATATGTCAGTTATTCCTTACCACATGTTTCTTCGTAGCACATTGTTATTGCTTTCCATGAGTGTCTTAGTTTAGCCTTATCTTTCTCAATCCATTTTACTACTGTTTAATTTTCTTCTTGCTATTCAAACCAAAACTATCACAACATCTATGCTTTTATTTCTATTCAATTATAAACATCTCCTTTGATAAATCACAGTCCCTGTGAGTTCGATAATTTACTTATTACTTACTGCAGAATGTGTATACTTGCACGAGTGTGTAACTATTGCACACGAGGCAACTTAGCAATCAGCAATCAATTTCCCACTTGGTTCATGAACACCTCACCAATTCATAATGAGAAATAAAACACATGGATTATGGCGACAAGTCCTCTTAGTGCGAGTATTATCTTCTATATATCACAATGTATAGTGTCTCACAATACAACCCATATACTTTAATGAACAAACCCTATGTTTATTTGAGGTCTATACTAAAGTATATTTTCTCAAGGATAAATATGTATGTGCACAAATTAATGAGAAAATATAAACTGAATAAGAGTTTCCATAAAATACTGAATGTATTCACATAGAGGAACCAAGTTCTATTATGATTGCATGATCCTTGAAAAGTTATTTAGTTGCATGCCTTTAGACAATGGATCAACGATCATCAACTCAGTGTTAATGTGTTAAATGACACACTTATCTTTAATACATTCTAAAAATAACACATGAGTTGTCACAGTACATTCTTAAGAGCTTACAAATAGAATCAACAATTCTAAGCTCATAAATAAAACTCTTCAACCATACATCATTTAAGGTAGCTTCAAAACATGATACGAACTCAACCTCCATAATGGAAGTAGCAATCACTTCCAAATTGTTAGTTGGTTTGAACATGAGCATATAACCTTTTGTTCCTTGAAGGAATCTCATAAACTTTATTGTAGCCCTCCAATGGTCAATACTTAGGTTACTCCGAAAACTTTATAACATGTCAACAACCAATGTTGATAAAATATTCTTCATTTTTTCCCGTTCGAGCTCATTTTTAGGAAAAGACTAAATTTAATGCCTCCCACTGGCCTTCTGGTATATACAATTATTCATAATGTTCTCTTTGAAACCAAATGAAGAGATGACATCATGAAATGTCAAATACCATTGGTGGATAGATTGTCATTCTTATAGGACTGATTCTTCAACACGCATTTGAACTTATGGCGCATTGTTAACAATAATGATCAGTCCATCATTTGAAGTGGCACACTGAGCATCTGAATGATTTTTCTCATGATCAATATCTTGAGATCAATTGCTCCCACCAATTAAGTCATTCTCAAGAAATTTTACATTTCTTGATTCCACAAACCTAATCCTCCACCCTAGATGAAAAACGTCTCCTTCTAACCATTAATGTTACATCCCGTCATAAAATTTACAAACCTGTAGCTGATTACCAAACTTAGTTAAAATTCAAAAGAATACTTACAACCTAAGATCTGTAGTAGTTTCCTCCTAGATGTTCTCTTATACACACCGTAGACTTACGAAATAAAGTAAACACAAGCCTTTATGCAACATATCAAAAGGGATGCATATCATTCAAGGAAAAATAAGCACGAATCTTACTAACAACTAGTTGGCTACCAACAACGAAAACCTCACATTGAATCAAGCCACAAACGTGCGAATTAATTGACGTACAATGTCATCCTAACTTTAGATTTGTGTATAAACCCAAGAATTCAATCCAACACATTCCTACACACCAACTATTCGTATATAACAAATCACACCCTTGTTCAACACTTCAGAACACTCTTACCATCTTGTCTAGTCTCAACAACTCTAACATCACCTAGATAAAACATTTTTCCTACACAAATAGAATTTAGCTTATTTTCTCGCCACTTTTCGAGCACTTTAATCCAACTTCCTTTGCCTTTTACCTGTTGTTCACACATGGTTTCAGTAAATAAAATTCCATAAGATTTAACCTCCTTCTCACTTGTGAGTATGAGGTCTCTCCGAGCTTTGGTCCACTCTGAGTTGCTCCCAAACTACCTGCATAACCAAGGAAACACCCAAAGTTGAACTCACACTAAAATTAAACCTCAGCGAACCAATTCACAATAAAACTTCAAGAGAAAATTAACAGCAACCCACCATTAAATTTGGTTGCCGTCTTACCCTCCCCTCAACTTAAACCGCAAGCCACACACATAAATAAACTTTTTACCTTTCACTTCCAATTTGTACCTCTTAGAATCGTCCGCTCCTAACCAATCTGCATCCTCTTATCGTATGATTTGGTTCCAACAAACCTTGCAGAAAGAAAAACCCCTTGATCAAAATTCCTAAATCCTCTATTCTTTCACTTACCAAAAGACAGAAATCAACACATACCTACTGATAACATTCTCATTCTGAATCACACCAACATTAACGCGAGATTCCTCCCTCGATCATAGAGAATCAGCCACGCTTCTCCCTTTCTTGACGTCGTCACAAAATTTCCCTCCTTCTACGTGTTTCTTCTAAAAAGGAGAAATTCGTTTTCCTCTAACCTTAGAACGACGTCGCAATCCTTACTCTTCCCATCACCTTCCAAGTCACCCTTTCCCATTCTTTTTTTTTATTGCACACATGACTCCTCACCTTTTCTCTTATATTCTTTTCCTTTTCTCCTTTTATTTTTATTTTTAAAGAAACACAACTTAATAAATAACAATATATAATATAGTGCTTTATACACTTTAATTACGACTGAGTTTTACAATTCTTCCCCTCTAAATAGATCTTTCGTCCTCGAAAGATTCTAGTTCGTAGAATAATTATGGGTGGGTTCACTTCATATATTTCTCAATCTCCCATGTCCCCTCCTCGGGCTATGGTTTTGTCACGTGACCCTAACTAGTGGTATGCTTCAATCCTAGAGGACTTGCCCCTTCTCACTACAATTGTGTAGGTCTAGCTCGGGTGCCACCTATTATGTGTCTTGTAACCTGTCCACCACACGCGCCCCAACTCGTGAACTTCACTCGAGCCCTCCCCTATTTTTGGGTTTTTTAATTACAATAGTTCACTCTGAGTTTCTTCTTACACACTCTTAATTTCACACACAATTTAACCCATCAGATTATCTATGGTCCCCAACTTATCACATCAACACCCTAATGAATTCTCCATTCTAACTTCGCCTTCATCCTTTGATTCACCTCTAGATCCACTTTGTTTACGCACAAAATTTAAACCCACATTCCCTATGAGTTTATTATTCGTTTCTCCATGCTTACTTGCCCAAATAATCCTAAAAAAATACACTTCCTGTCTCCACAGAATGATGGTTCCTTCTAACCAGTCAATGCAAAACCGCGCATACATGTACGTCAGCTATCATCCAATTACTTGCAACAACCACCATACAACAGGAAAAACACATTACCATCTTGTACACCTAACTCCGTCATCCTAGCTTAGTTAGAAAGCAGAACAAACTCTCCACTCATTACCTACTTTCACCAGTTGACATACATTCCGCACTTATTTGGAGTCTATGGAATAATGTATATATATAATACATAAATACGCTTTATCATTTCTCACAAGAAGTTATCAGTAGACGATCCGACTAGTAGGAATTCATAAATAAATAAATAAAATCCAATCCAATATCTTCGAGATTAAAACTTCTCTTTAAGTCGACCAATGGTCAAGCACACCATCACTCGAGATACCACACAACTTATCCTTGTCACTCCTTCACACATTTTGCTACATCAACAGGGTTGAGCCTAAACATACACCACACTATCGTACACATACTTTCAATCTCAAGGTATTTACATACTCACAACATAAGTGTACACCAGACCTATATTAAGCACTAAGGTGTTACCATTTATTCACCATTAAACCATACACCAAACTTAATATTGAAATCCCTTAATATTTCATATATTATCATCCATAACGTACACTACGTTACATTAAAAACACCAAGGTACCACATCCCTCACTCAAGAACAAAATACATAATGTACATAAGAAAGTTCCCCAAAAGAACTAAAAAAAACATCTCTCTAAAATCTTAACATCTTATGTGATCTCTAATTACAATTGAACATCATCAAGAGCCAATAATTTATATCTCACCACTTGTACACATACATAAATTCCCCACAACCATTCTTATTTCATTTGAAGAAACCTTTTTTTTTTTTTTTTTTGGATTCAATTAAGCTCCTCCTTTACACCTACACACAAATATAAACTTTCTGCAACATTTTATACTTCCACTGCAATATATCCATAAAAAATAAGTAAGCTTAACATTCCCAAGTTGCAAACCTAAACTCTTGATATTAACTACACCAACGTCTATTTTCTCTTGCAAGAATATTATCTAAATTCAAATAATCACGTCATTCACAAATGGCACACAAAAGCTGGTTACATCTTTTCTTATTTAAACTAACAAACATCTTCACCATTCAATCAAGCCTAAAGCTCCAGAGTAATGATAATATATTAAGAAGAAGGTGGGGGTTGTTCTTAACATCTCACATGTTAATTAAATAACTTACACCAAAGTTGGCCAGACCTGGAAGCACCTATACCACCAATTCCCTTCACAAAATTAGCCTAAACTTGCATCGCCAACCATCTTTGCGAGACTCTTAAACGAATGTGGAAATCCAACCCTTCCAACCTCAAAGATTGCTCCCTGAGAAGCCGAAGCTCCAATCTTTTGAGAGAAATAGCAAACAATATGATCCAAGACTCATCGGATCCTCCATAAACAAATCATGCGATCCACACCCGATGAACGTCTGCTCTAATGGTGAACTTCCTGGGTTTAATCTTGAACAACTACCCCTTCAAGATCCCTTGTTCCACTAGTGTTCACTCTTAACCCATATATTTGTAATGGAAGAAATATCCAACTTTTGTTAAGAGCGTGAAGTTTGGCTATTTTCCTTCATATATAACCCCTGTCATCTACACTCAGGTCCACCTAACGCGATTTAGTAACTACAAATGCTAGGGCCTTAACTAATCAAACACACACCCAAGAAAATAAATTCCTAGACTCACATGTAACTCGTTTTTAATTAACCCCTCCTTCCATTATTCACTACTCATCTTTGTTGTTTTTTTATAACTGCTTTAACATAAAAATTGCTACAATTAACACACTTTAGCCCTTGAGATCCTTCCTTCAAGGTTAAAACAATTACTTTTCTACTAGAGACTTCAACTTAAACATGCATTTTCTGACACTTCCCCTTTCATCCAACGATCTGCACCTGTTAAAAGTAAAAGGTGACACACCAACCACGCATTCGCAAGAGACCATCACAAGAAACTTCCTGCCTCTTTCAAATCATCGCTCACACGTGTACAACACTTAAACACCTTTAACTACATATTCTCACAACACCCTTCTTTAATAAAATCTGGCACTCCTCTTGACTTTCGTGCAGGTTATAGCTCTGTAGGGTGCCCCCTTTGGAGTTGCATTTTGACTGTCTGGTCCTGCCAAAAATCTTCTAAGTACTGATGTACCTTCTGCACCAACAACCAGATTCTAAGGGGGTGTTTGACTGCAGGTGAGATGAGATAGATGTTGATAACAGAAAATCTTGTTTGGGGTGAGATGAGATGACAAAAAAACTTTCAGAGAGGAGATGAGATGTTAAGATATATATTTTTTTTAAATTTGTTCTTATATTTTTTTTAACAATAAAATTGTTCTTTTACTTTTTTTAAAAAATAATTATTTTCAAATATTTAGCTATTAATATAGTAAGTATGTAGATATAACTACTATCATAAATAAAATGTAAGTAATATAAATTTAATATTAAGCACCCTTAATCATATTAATGTTTTTATTAAAAAAACATAGTTTCAATAATATTATGTACAACGTAATAACCATGAGGTTAAAAGTTTCTAATATTTCATACTTAAATATTGTTTAATTAAAAAAAATTATGAGAAAAAAAATTTCACACCACCAAAATAAAGTTTGACTAATTTAAAATATTTTTACATCGTTAATAACTTTTTTTTAAAAGATTTGTTAGACTTAAATAATAAAAAAAATAAAAAATACCAAGATTCTATTTATTAAAAAATAAAAATAAAACCATTTGGTTAAACTAGTCATTATAAAATCTTGATAGCAATTTTTATTTTATTTAAAAAAAATTATTTTCTTATACCTTTTATACATTCATATTCATATTCATAGTTACCGAAGATCAAAGAATTGTTAATAAAATACACTAATTAATAGGTAATAATAAATTAAATATATTTATCTTATTATTCATTGATACTTCTAGGGAACTATAGACACCCCTAAAATTTTTTATTTATTATTTTTTTGTAGTTAAAAGAGAATTCGGTCACATTTTGATAATAATTATTACATGGAAGTAATAAAATATCCCTCAAATTTTGGAATTTATTGTTTTTTTTATTAGGTAGAATAGATCTCAATCCCTATGACTCATACAAGTCTTGAAATTTATAGTTGTTTTTTGTATATACAATCAAAACTCTCAAAATTATTTAAATTAATTTATCCTTTAAAAAAAAAATATATCCACTCTTACTATTATTTCAAAGTGCAACGCTCAATACAATAGTATAAAATTTGAATCTCATTTTTTTAACAAACAAAATAAGTTTAATATTTTTAAGTTTATTGAAAATAAGTTCTTACTTTTAAATCTATTGTAAACTACGAATAAAAATTCAATGTGTATAAATTATTTAAATTTAGTTTTTATTTTAATAATAAATTGATATATTTATTGTTAATATTAAAATAAACACATAACTTTTAATTATTAATTTTTAAATATGATATTTATAGTCTATCTCTAAACAATTGAAATTCTATAACTTTTTTTTGTTATTAAAGACGATTAAAAAATGAATAAAAATATGAAAATTTAACGTCATATATTAAGAGATAATATATATCTATTTATTTTAATTTTTAAAATTCAAATATATTTAAATAAACATTTGATATAATAATAGTATAATTATTATAAAATATTGATATATTAAAACAATAATATTATTATAAAAAAATATATCAAACATAAAATAAGTGAGGTTAAAATATCATTTTGGTCCCTCGACTTTCATGATTGTTCCATTTTGGTCCATCGACTTTCAAATGTCCAATTTTGGTCCCTCAACTTGAATTTTTGTCCAATATTGGTCCCTCAACTTTGATTTTTGTTTAATTTTAGTCCTTCAACTTCAAAATGTTTAATTTTAGTCCTCAAACTTTTCTTTTTGTTCAGTTTTAATCTTCTAACTTTCATTTTTATTCAATATTAGTCCTTACCATTTTTAAATTTTATGTTAAAAAAATTTCTCTCTCTCTACAATTCTCCTCCTCATCCAAATTATTGTCTCTCTCATGTTATTCTTTTATGTTCAACAACACCACAAAAACAGAGGAAACATTAAGAAAGAAAATAGAGCATCGCCATCTTTTTCTTAAACCATCATGAAGCACCTGAATTTTCCATCTCCAAAATTCACCTCCTTCCAATTTTGAACTCTCGATTATAGTTTCTGAAGAAGAAAAAAATTCCACTGTTATTTAATTTAAGAAAAAGAAATGGTTGGCCATTTCAATCAAAAGGTTGAAATTCTAAATCTCCCACTACCACAGATCATCAATAGATTCAAAACTCCAACCCCCAAATGCGAAATTTAGAAGTCATTAATGGTGGATCTTGTCGTCGACTCCTCTGACCAAACCTTCGAGCGGATCAACATTAATGGCGGACTCGGTCGTCGCCAATACATGCCCCAAAGTTGCGTATCACGCCGTGATGGAGGTTGGGCAGAGACTCAACCGGTTTTTGTAGTGTTCATGAACGTAAAGGAAAAGATGAAAGAGACAATAATTTGGATGGAGAGGAGAATTGTAGAGAGAGAGAGTTTTTTTAACATAAAATTTAAGAATGCTAAGGACTTATATTGAACAAAAATGAAAGTTGGATTAAAATTGAACAAAAAGAAAAGTTTGAGGACTAAAATTAAACATTTTAAAGTCGAGGGACTAAAATTAAACAAAAATCAAAGTTGAGGGACCAAAATTGGACAAAAATCAAAGTTGAGAGACTAAAATTGAACATTTAAAAGTCGAAGGACCAAAATGGAACAATTATGAAAGTCGAGGGACCAAAATGATATTTTAACCAATAAGTAAATATATATATAAATAAAAAGATGAAAAAATTTTAAATTTAAAAAAAAAAAAAAAGGAGGAGAGAGAAGATGAGATGAGATGAGGTGAAGAACACCTTGGGCCAAACAAGGTGTTGGGCTTCCAACACCTCACCTCATCTCACCTCCTTTTAAAACAAACACCCCATAAACTTAACTCTTATCAATACAAATTGTCTCTCTTTGCATTATTGAAGCTTTTTGGCATTAACGAAGCTTCTTTTAATTTTGCATCCACCTCAATTACAATTTACACCCCATCACATCTGGGCTAAAACTAATAACTAACATCACCTTGGAATGACACTTTCATAAAATATGAGTACTTATTCATATTACCCCATCCCAAGAAATGACTGTTATTTTTCTACGCTCACGATATCACACAAGATGTGACCCTGAGTACACTCTCACTATCCCTGCTCGATCTCATACAGTTCTCTTCACCTGCTCGCAACTAATGTTTCTCTAGACTAACTCTACTACATTGGGTGCATTCCCAACACGCTCACACTATTCTCGACTGCATTCCAGCTTGATCTATCTCTGAGATATAACTAATATTTCCCTTAGACATACATGTCCGAAATATTATCTCAGGGAGTGATTTTGACACACTCACACTACTTCCAACTTTATCAATGCATTACACAACTCAAGGAAACCGTTGTCGTTTTTTTTCCTAGACGCACGAGCAGTTCATAAACTCTAAAAGAAATCGCTGAAACCTATATCATACAACACATTGTCAACTACGAGGTACAACCTTTGTCAATAAAGAACCAATTCCACATAACTATAGCTAGTGAGGCGAGACCTCAACAACAGTGAAGCTAAGTTCAGACACCCTTACACAGTGATAAAATTGAGTTCACCCACACTCACAATGGTGAAACTGAATTCACCCACCCTTACACACTGATGAAATTGAGTTCACCCACCCTCACACAATGGTGAAACTGAATTCACCTACCCTTGCACACTGATGAAACAGAACTCTCACCTACCCTTACTGTAAGGGACCGACCCGAATGGGACACTAAATGGGCCCTTATCCCAATGCATGCATTCAAAGTAAAGGACATTTAACAGACATGATTTCGGATTCCAATTAAAACAAAAACATTCAAAATAACCCCTTTAAAAACTAGACAATTTCCCTGGAACCTGTCCCTGTTTCCAAGCACCTATTCCAAGATAAATACATTTCCAAAGTATACTCCGATCAGAGATTTCTTAAAATCATTCAAAACATGTCTAAATATAATAATGCTGGAATCCACAACATATTCAGAAAACATCCTAGGGCTCGTGCCCGCCACATGCATGCATTCAGGGAAAATAAAACATAAAGAGTCATAACACAAAATCGAGTTTGATGATCGAGCCCCATGATCACAGCTCCTCCTTCAGCCATCTTGTCTCGCAACTTGGTTACCTGTGGAAAAACCACAGTAAGGGTGAGTAACGAATTACTCAGTAAGAATCCCCAATCGGGGTACAATACGATATACATGGTCATCTCGATGAGCGTATGCAAGCTATGAATATAAACACAGAATAGATCAAATAGCTTAGCCCACACTTGGGCCTCGGATGCCAGCTTAGGGTCTTAGTCCGGAATAATATCACCACACGTTCAATATATAAGTCGCCCTATACGATAAACAAGTCCCGCCTCGGCCTTCATCGTCGTCGAAAGAAAGGTACATCGGCTCAAGATCCCGAGGAGCTCTCCGGTCGGCGTTGTAATGAGCGTAAACATGCACCGCGTGCTACTGCGCACCATGGGGGTGCGGGTCTAGAGGCAAGCTGCCCATGTCGATCCACCACGCCTAACTAATTCTTTGGATCGGTGTCACCGACATAGGGGTGTGAGACTGGACACGTAAACTATGTCACCTGAACCACCGCTTTGAGGCTAAGGAAACGGGTCGTGGTAGGCTTACACCGAAGCGCCCTTACCTTAACAGTGGCAATCGGGGCTACGGCCGAACACGCGAGAGCGTGCGTGCGATCGCCGGGACGAGGCAATGCCAAGTCATCATCATCCGACGGTTGGGGCATTTAACGATCGCCACCCTCACCCAAGATTGCGGGGCCTACCGCTCGGGTTAGCTAATCCCTCACGGGGTCGGGGCGGAATGACTTGCTCGACGTCCCCCGCCATGGATGCAAGGTTCTTTATGCATCGGGCCGGATGATGCTAACTACCGCAACTCGCCCCTAGCAAAGCGACAAACAATTCCATAAAATCCAATACGTGCCCAATAAGAATACAACGAGCCTAGCATGATACTACGAAGCAAGGAACAGATACGAGCATGCTAGAAAGGAACAACCTAGCATGGATTAACATGAGAATTAGTCAAGAAAAACATGCTAATCGGGAGTTCAGAATTGAGTACCTAGCTATACATGTCAATAAACACAAACAAGCAATCAATCGGCAATCGCATAATATATCGCAGGTCCACACAACTCGGTAAGAAATCCTTACCTTGGTGGGGACGTTTGACACGAAAACCTAAGCGCGAACGAACCCGAACTAGCTACCGAGAACCTATCAATCACAATAAAAATCACACAATAGGCCTAAATATAATAAAATAAATGAGGCTCGGCTCGGGAGCAACTCACGAGGAACAGCGAACGCATTTAACGAGCAGCCGATGTACGAACGGCAACGGGCAACGCGAAATTTGGGCGCGGGCGGTGGGGGCGCGAGGAATGGCGCGTGGGCGCGCTGGCTGTGTGCTGTATTTGGTATGCGGAAGAAGGCTGGAGGCGGGCGCGAGCTGCGCGTGCGGACGAAACAGAGCATTGGCGATGCGGCTCGGTGGTCTTGGCGCGAGGACGCGCGCAACGCGGACTTGAGCGGCAGATCGGGCGATGCGGCACGACTCGCGAGCGAGGCCCGGCGACGCGATGCGGCTGGGCGCTGAGGCGAGCTTCTGCGCGCGTGCGACCGGTGGGGCGATCTGGGCAGAGGAAGATTTGGGCAGAAGATGCGCGCGCGAGCACGGGACGGTGTGCGGCGAGGCTCGGCGGCTGGGCTGCTGCTGCGACGCGAAGCTCGGCGATAGGGGCCTGCTTTTTTGCGCGAACAGCGCGAAGGAGAAGCTCGAATTCGAGCAATCCGAGAGGTTTCGACGGGCGATTTGTTGATGGCGAACTCCCCTACACTAGCTGCGCAAAACCCATACCTCAAATTACCTCGACTCGGCCGGAAATGGCGAAGCCCGAAACAGGGGAGAAAAGCTCGAATTTTGGAGGTAAGGAAGAAGAAGAAGCTTACCGGGATGAAGAAGATCGGACCTCCGACAGTTTTAGATGAGAACCGGCTTGGAATTGGGGAGGAAAACCCGGCGAATCGCTGGTCGGTCGAGGGAGAAGAAGAAGAAATCGCGAAGGAAGGAGAAGAGGAAGAAGAAGGCTCGGGCGAAAATTCTGCTTTTATAAGAAAATCCCACTGCGCACGGCATATATACCAGATCGCGCGCATAGTTTAACAATCACGCCCGATGGCTCATTTGGTGGCGCGCCTTGCCTAGCACGCGACACGTCCCTGGCTCGAATCTCACTCGACGCGCTATTTAATTCCCTATTTAATTTTACTCTTTCCCAAGCCCAAATGCCTTCACCAAAAATCCCGATCCTGTTCAAATTGACTCATAATTATTCCGGCAATTTTAAATTTCAAAACCGGCCCTGTCGGCCCGACCCAAAATTACCAAAATGCCCCTGGGCCTCCCAGGAAGACCGGGATGAAATTTCTGGGCCGTTACAATATTTCCCCATTATAAGACTTTCGTCCTCGAAAGTCACTTAAGATTGAGCGGCTCGGGATCTGCGCAATCTCATCTCATCCTCCCGCTCCCAAGTGGCTTCCTCTAAACTCGACTCCTCCAACGAACCTTTTCCAAACGGAACTCACGAAACGCAATGTCTTGGTCTCAAAGGCAAGGATCCCCACATTGGTTTCTCCTCGAAGCTCAAATGGACCAACAACACGGGGACTCGGCTTTCCTCGCTTGCCAAACCTCATAACACCTCGCATCGGTGCGACCTTTAGGAATACATGTTGGCCAACCTCAAACTCCAATCCCGACGCCGAACATCGGCATAACTCTTTCATGCGCTCGAGTGTCAACATACGAGCTCTAATCTTACTCGCACGGCACCATTGGTCAATCGCAGCAACTCGGGACCCAAAACTCGTCTATCACCAACCTCTTCCCGAGAACACGGGAGATCGGCAACGCTTACCATACAAAGCCTCGAATGGAGCCATCAGAATCGTCGATCGATAAGCGTTGTTATATGCAAACTCCATCGACATGTGCATCTTTGGTCCCAAGCGCTCGGGAAATCCAACACACAAGCCCTCAAATCACGGTCGGACACAATCCTCACAGGGCACCGTGATAACGAACAATCGCTCCAAAAACAATGCGCGCCTTTGTTCCACGGTATAAGTGTCTCTACAGGGAATGAAGTGTGCGCTCTTAGTCAATCGATCGACTATCACCCAAATCGAGAGAACTTCCTCTGAGTCCTCGGCAAACCGAAATAAAGTCCATGGAGATCTCTTCCCATTTCCACCGAGGTACACTCGGTGGTATTTGCAACAAAGCTGGTGGTCTCTGCTGGGTGCCTTCACTTGGCGACAAGTGAGACATCGATCGACAAACTCCGCAACATCTCTTTTCATACCCATCCACCGGAATGTCTCGCTTAAGATCCC
The DNA here is from genome assembly GCA_036507275.1 of Sicyos edulis. Lineage (NCBI taxonomy): Eukaryota > Viridiplantae > Streptophyta > Magnoliopsida > Cucurbitales > Cucurbitaceae > Sicyos > Sicyos edulis. The sequence continues at coordinate 10,696,510 of CM071851.1, forward strand.
GATACATCTTGGTACCTCCGGGGTGCCAAGCAAACAGAGAATCGTGGGCCTCGAGAGCAACTCGTTCGCAATCTCGCAACATCCGGAACACACAACCGGCCTCATCACGTCAAGCCCATTGCATGCGTGAATACACAAAGTCAAAATCTCCATCGGCACTAACCTCGTCAAACAATCTCTTAAGTGTGGGGTCACTCGGTGACTATCAATAATCCATTTGTCTAATCGATGGTCGGATATCAACCTGAGCTACTCTAGTAGTAACCTCACCCAACAACACTGCAATCTCAGCCCACTCGAACTCTCTCCTTAATCTGGGCTGGGAACTCAACAACGTCGCGGAGTGCGACGTCTTCCTACTCAAGCATCAACTACAACATTTGCTTTACCCGGATGGTACAAACTCTCGCAGTCATAATCTTTCACCAACTCTAACCATCTCCTTTGCCTCATATTGGCTCCTTACGAGCAAACAGATACTTGAGGCTCGGTGATCGGTAAACATCTGAATCCGTTCACCATACGGTAATGCCTCCAAATCTTGGTCACGAACACCACTCTTTGCGCAACTCCATATTATGAGTCGGGGACGATTCGCTTATATAGCTTGGTGACGGGAAGCATAAGCAATGACCTTCCCGCACTGCATCAACACACAACCCAACCCAAACTTGGAAGCATAATTGTAAACCACGAAACCACCTGTCCCCTCCGAGATCGCCAACACCGTGCTTTGAGTCAAAGCGCGCTTGAGCTCGGCAAAGCTCTCATCACACCTACCCTCCCAAACAAACTCGACACCCTTCCTCGCCGGACGAGTGAGGCGAGGCTATGGCGAAAAAATCCTTAACAAACCGACGGCAGCAAACTGCCACACCCAGAAAGAAACGGCTCCTACGAGCGGACAAATCAAGAACAAGGAGCTCCACTTACACTCCTTTGTCTTGCTCCACTAAAGCCGTAAGATCAAAATCTTACGGGGTAGCAACGAGGGGTTCACCACGGATGAACCTCCAAATACCAACGGGCAACTCTCAACTTTCCGGAAGCGGGAAGACACCAGAGGGCACGAACCATTCGCCCCACGAGCAAAACTGACTTCTAGCAATTCCAATCCACACCTTGGTCAACACCAAGCATCAACTTGTCACCATACCGGAACCAATCCGGACTCTTCTCCAAACAAATTTAACTTGCTAGGCTACCAAGACTGCCAGCAATTCCCCCGAGGCTACAAACTACACGACTTCAACTTGCCAACTGAAACTCACTATCAGGGCCTGATTGAGCTCTAGAGAGGCTCCCCACAACCTAGGGTTCTCCGGCAACCTTCGACACCCACTACCAACTAACGGACTAACAGCCAACTGCCTGAACAACAACAACTCTTTTTTCCAGCAACACAACCATGCTGGCCAACTCCAACTCCTTGGGAACCAAGAGGACCCGAAACGCTACCGAATGCGTCATCCTCCTACATAGACGTCAACCACAACATAACTTCTACCCAAGGAAGGATCCGAACAACTTTCTCAGTCATGTCGGTCAACAAGAAGATCCGCCAACCAAGCTTAGGTCCACTTAACAAATCTTACCTAAGCAACAACCTGATACCACGAGCATGGTATCCTTACCACCTCACTAAGCCTTACAACATCCACCTGGAGTCCAACTTTTCCAAAAACTGAGCACCAGATCCCCAAAGCAAACCCTACATGGATCTGACTCTCTCGCCACAGAACGAACCACACCAAACACACTTGTGTGCACAACTCCCAACCTTCATTTAGCGATCCAAGGCTAACAAATGCTTTTCCCAAAAGCCACACTAGCTCCTGGCAGAGATACAACCAATCAACGGAACACCCAAAGTTCCATCTCCACACGATGCTCGAAGCTGTGGCAACCTTGCTCTACCAAAGCATAACCATGCCAATCCAAACTTACTTTATACCAAGCCTCTACCAAGGGTGCTTACCCATAAGGAATCCAACCTATCTCACAAGGCATCCTATTCACCTCATAGGCATCCAACTCATGGTCCCTCAGCTGGACACAACTTGCTTCTACGATGCTCAAATCTCCTGAGATTTAGGCACTCGAAGGTAGTTGACCGCACTACCAACCACAAGGATCTCTTGGCCTTAACACTAGCGTGAGATGCACGCGCACTAACACTTACCAACCGTCAACCTGCTTGACTTACTCAACCTCCCGTAACACTGGGAAAAGGCTCCAGCTCCTCTCGAACATCCTTTCGCTTGAAATCTTTCGATTACCACTGAACTAGCCCTTTTTGCACGACCTACACAGGTGCAACTACCATAAATGGATCCAAGGCTAAAGGAGTACGCTACACTCCGAACGGCATAGAACCATCTGTTATGCCCATGCCAAACTCAGGCCTGAACCAGATTTAGTGTCAAAGTGGCACACCAACCAATGCACCTCAAGTGCCACTACTACCAAATCCACATCTTACTACAACGGGGCCAACAAGGTCACAACCTCAAGTGACACGAACTCTGGCTCGGCATACAAGGGCTCAACTCCAACAACCATGCCTAAGGCATCTCATCGAGCTAAAGGCTCACAGCCTACTCTTGCATCTCCACATGATGCTCAACAAACTCTGGCCGACTCTCTCATCATGCAGCAGCTAGCCCTACTCTAGGGCTTACCAAAAGAAGAGTGTTCAATTCTATCACACAACTGAGGAAACCACCAACGGATCCAGTCTGAAGGGAACACTGCTTGCTGCACCCTTAACTCTGTGGGTTCCGCCATCACTGGCTACAACAACCACACTTCACGAAACACAAAGATGCCTCATCAACCTCCTCGAAGGCTACCACTTTGCAACCACTGGGCAACCAAATAATCTAACAAGGCTCAAGATCGGCACTTGAGCTACCTGGAGCTAGTCCACACGGGGACTCGCTCCACCAACATCCACATCAAGACAACCACGCTACTACCTTCTCTCTTGGAGTGGCATTCCAAGGCAAAGCACCTCCACCCTCTCACTAAGGGAAAACCATCAATTGGGCCACAGCTTGGCCTATGGAGTCCAATCTCTACCTCCTCCGAACGATGTCCCGGGGCATCCGAACCTACCGGATACCACAACAAGCCACAACATACATCACACTGCGCGGGAAGTTGGCATGATGGTGCTCTAAACCCAAACCAATAACGAGTCGAACACGCTCGCTCTCTCGCTCCACAACACTACACAAGGCATACACTAGATGATGTGTATTGTAAATTCTTAACCCCTTTTTTTTTTTTTAACAACAAACAGTAAACTTAGGCGCACTGATGGTGGCGCGAGTGCTAGTGATCATGGGAAAACGACCTACAACAACAGTCATACTACTGAATTTATGACTCGAGCTCGATACCAACCGTAAGGGACCGACCCGAATGGGGCACTAAATGGGCCCTTATCCCAATGCATGCATTCAAAGTAAAGGACATTTAACATACATGATTTCGGATTCCAATTAAAACAAAAACATTCAAAATAACCCCTTTAAAAACTAGACAATTTCCACGGAACTCCGCCCCTGTTTCCAAGCACCTATTCCAAGATAAATACATTTCCAAAGTATACTCCGATCAGAGATTTCTTAAAATCATTCAAAACATGTCTAAATATAATAATCTTTGGAATCCACAACATATTCAGAAAACATCCTAGGGCTCCGTGCCCGGCTACATGCATTCAGGGGAAAATAAAACATAAAGAGTCATAACACAAAATCAGAGTTTGATGATTGAGCCCCACGATCACAGCTCCTCCTTCAGCCATCTTGTCTCGCAACTTGGTTACTGTGGAAAAACTACGATGAAGGGTGAGTAACGAATTACTCAAGTAAGAATCCCCAACCAGGGGTACAATACGATATACATGGTCATCTCGATGAGCGTATGCAAGCTATGAATATAAACACAGAATAGATCACATAGCTTAGCCCACACTTGGGCCTCGGATGCCACTTAGGGTCTTAGTCGAATAATATCACCACACAGTCCAATATATAAGTCGCCTATACGAGAAACAAGTCCCGGCCTCGGCTTCTATCGTCGACGAAAGGTACACGGCTCAAGATCCCGAGGAGCTCTCGATCGGTATTTGTAATGAGCGTAAACATGCACCGCGTGCTCATTGCGAACCATGGGGTGCGGGTCCAGAGGCAAAAGCGCCCATGTCGATCCACCACGCCTAACTAATTCTTTGGATCGGTGTCACTAACATAGGGTGTGAGACACGGACACGTAAACTATGTCACTGAACCACCTTTGAGGCTAAGGAAGCGGGTCGTGGTAGGCTTACACCAGAAGCCGCCTTACCTTAACAGTGGCAATCACGGGCTACGGCCGAACACGCCGAGGACGTGCCGATCGCGGGGGCGATGCAATGCCAAGTCATCATCCCGACGGTTGGGGCATTTAACGATCCGCCACCCTCACCCAAGATTGCGGGGCCTCTGCGCCGGGTTAGCTAATCCTCACGGGGTCCAGGGACGGAATGACTTGCTCGACGTCCCTGCCATGGATTCAAGGTTCTTTATGCATCAGGCCCGAATGATGCTAACTACCTGCAACCTGCCCTAGCAAACAGCAAACAATTCCATAAAATCCAATACGTGCTCAATAAGAATACAACGAGCCTAGCATGATACTACGAAGCAAGGAACAGATACGAGCATGCTAGAAAGAAACAACCTAGCATGGATTAACATGAGAATTAGTCAAGAAAAACATGCTAATCGGGAGTTCAGAATTGAGTACCTAGCTATACATGTCAATAAACACAAACAAGCAGTCAATCAGCAATCGCATAATATATCGCAGGGTTCACACAACTCCGGTAAGAAATCATTACCTTGGTCGGGGACGTTTGACACGAAAACCTAAGCGGCGAACGAACCCGAACTAGCTACTGAGAACCTATCAATCACAATAAAAATCACACAATAGGCCTAAATATAATAAAATAAACGAGGCTCAGCTCGGGAGCAACTCACGAGGAACGAGCGACGAACGCATTTAACGAGACGATTGCACGAACGGGCAAAGAACGGGGTGGCTAGGCGAGTGGGCGCAGGAATGGGCGCGTGGGCTGGCTGGTGCGTCTTGTTGGCGCTGACGGACGGATGGCTGGCGCGCGGCTGCGCGCGGACGAACAGAGCATTGGCGATGCGCGGCTCTGGTGAGTCTTTGGCGAGACGCTTGCGCGATGGACGCGAGCGACATCAAGCGATGCGGCACGACTTCGGCGGCGAGGGGGCTCGCGCGACGCGATGCGGCGAGTGGCGGCGAGGCGAGGCTGAAGCGCGCGTGCGGCCGGCGAGGCGATCCGGGCAGAGGAAGATTTGGGCGGAAGAAGATGCGCGAGCACGGGACGGTGTCAGCGGCGAGGCTCGGCGGGCGAAATTTGCTTGCTGCGCCGCGCACGCGAGCTCGGCGATAGGGGCCCCTGTTTTTGCGAGCGAACGGCGAAGGCGAGAAGCTCGAATTCGAGCGATCCGAGAGGTTTCGACGGCGATTTTTGATGGCGAACTCCCTACACTAGCTGCGCAAAACCCATACCTCAAATTACCTCGACTCGGCCGGAAATGGCGAAGCCCAAACAGGAGAAAAGCTCGAATTTTGGAGGTAAGGAAGAAGAAGAAGCTTACCGGGATGAAGAAGATCGAACCTCGCGGTTTGAGATGAGAACCGGCTTGGAATTGGGGAGGAAAACCCGCGAATCATTTGGTCGGTCGAGGAGAAGTAGAAGAAATCGCGAAGGAAGGAGAAGAGGAAGAAGAAGGCTCGGGCGAAAATTATGCTTTTATAAGAAAATCCCACTGCGCACGGCATATATACCAGATCGCGCGCATAGTTTAACAAACACGCCCAGTGGCTCACTGGTGGCTGCCCTGCCTGCCTAGCATGCGACACGTCCCTGGCTCGAATCTCACTCCACGCGCTATTTAATTCCTTATTTAATTTTACTCTTTCCCAAGCCCAAATGCCTTCACCAAAAATCTCGATCCTATTCAAATTGACTCATAATTATTCTGGCAATTTTAAATTTCAAAACCGGCCCTGTCGGCCCTACCCAAAATTACCAAAATGCCCCTGGGCCTCCTGGGAAGACCGGGATGAAATTTCCGGGCCGTTACACTTACACACTGATGAAATTGATACTACCCTCACATTCGCACAGTTTAAAAAAAAATATTTAGGTCCCTCTGACCTATCTCAAGCATGTCAAGAACCAGAGTTGATATCTCTATCAATTGAGCTATAATCACACTCCACGAGACCTTAGCATTTCGTCTCACGCTAAACGGAAACCCATACTAAACACAAGTCTACAGAACCTATTCGTGGGCTGTTGCAGTTTCCTCCTAGGTGTTCTCTTATACACACCGTAGAGCAACGAAATAAAGTAAGCACAAGCCTTTATGCAACATATCAAAAGGGATGCTTATCATTCAAGGAAAAATAAGCACGAATCTTACTAACAACTAATCGGCTACCAACAACGAAAACCTCACATTAAATCAAGCCACAAACCTGAGAATTAATTGACGTTAGATTTGTATATAAACCCAAGAATTCAATCCAACACATTCCTACACACCAACTATTCGTATATAACAAATCACACCCTTGTTCAGCACTTCAGAACACTCTTACCATCTTGTCTAGTCTCAACAACTCTAACATCACCTAGATAAAACATTTTTCCTGCACACATAGAATTTAGCTTAGTTTCTCGACACTTTTCAAGCACTTTAATCCAACTTCCTTTGCCCTTTTACCTGTTGTTCACACATGGTTACAGTAAATAAAATTCCATAAGATTTAACCTCCTTCTCACCTGTGAGTATGAGGTCTCTCCGAGCTTTGGTTCACTCCAAGTTGCTCCCGAACTACCTGCATAACCAAGAAAACACCCAAAGTTGAACTCACAATAAAATTAAACCTCAGAAAAACCAATTCACAACAAAAATTCAAGAAAACGACAACTAACCATTAAGTTTGGTTGCGTCGTACCCTCCCCTCGACTTAAACTGCGAGCCACACACATAAATAAACTGTTTGCCTTTCACTTCTAATTTGTAACTCTTAGAGTCATCTGCTCCTAACAAATTTGCATCCTCTTATCGTATGATTTGGTTCCAATAAACCCTTGCAGAAAGAAAAACCCTTGATCAAAATTCCTAAATCCTCTATCTTTTCACTTACCAAAAGACAAAAATCAACACATACCTACTGATAATATTCTCATTCTGAATCACACCAACATTAACTGCTAGATTCCTCCCTCGATCATAGAGAATCAGCCACGCTTCTCCTTTCCTTGACGTCATCACAAAATTTGATCGCGAACCCTAATCTTGTGCCCTTCTTCTACATGTTTCTTCTAAAAAGGAGAAATTCATTTTCCTGTAACCTTAGAACGACGTCGCAATCCCTACTCTTCCCATCACCTTCCACGTCACCCTTTCCCATTTTTTTTTTTTTTTACTTCACACATGACTCCTCACCTTTTCTCTTATATTCTTTTCCTTTTTTCCTTTTATTTTTATTTTTAAAGAAACACAACTTAATAAATAACAATATATAATATATTGCTTTATTTTCACTATAATTACAACTGGGTCTTACAATTAAATTATATTCATTTTTCTAATCCATGTGGGTAAATTAGAAAATATAATTTAATATTTCACTAGGACTATGCAGAACACTCGATTCCTGCGTGTGCTTTTTAGTTCGCACTCGCGCAAGTATACGCGGTGTGCAACAAGTAGTAAGTAAATTATCGATCTCCACAGGGACTGTGATTTTTACCAGGGTTGATGTTTAGAAAACAGAATAAAAGTAACGAATGAGTTGATTTTGATTGTGTTGTTTACATAAAATAAATAACGAAGAATGTAATGGAAGTAAGCTAAACGAGAGATAAGGCGCGGCTAGGGTAATCATGGAATGCATTCATAGTGTTAGAAAGAAATGAGCGGTAAGGAATAACTATCATACTTCGTCTAACAAATGACTATTTCCAATCGCTCGCATTAAGCCTAACTTCCATTGCAACTCAATGTAATGATAATGGGCGCAATGTATGCAGTAGTTACGTGTTTATTCCTAAACTTCGATTTAAAGTAAAAAAAGAATTAATACTAACCTACTGAACATGCAAACTAGTCTTAGGTCATTTTCTCTTTTGATTTACAACCTATTAGCTCATATGGATGGTTGGTTGATACTTACTATTAAGTTAAAAACCTAGTTAACATGCTCTGGTTATTTCCTTCCTAGATCTATCTAACACATGGGTAAGCTATTCCATTTTCCTTAACTTAGCCTTTAAGAAATTAGTTCATAGTGCAGAAAAGAAACACAGATAACAACATACGAATTCGCTCTCCCCTCAATTGGTTGAAATGGTTCCTTCATATATTCTTCTTCTAAATCTTCTCAAATCTCCTTGGTTTGGGTCGATCGCCAAATTAGTGTTGTAGAATCACTGATTGATAGTTGCCAATCTTGTCGTGTGATTTAAGGTATAAATCTCGTGATTTCTGCAAATTGTCTCGTAGTGTCTAGTTAGTTAATGATAGCTCTCGAATAGAGCGTATTTTAGGTTGTCTTAGGTTGCATTGTTTTAGAACTAAAAGAGAAAAACAAGGGCCAATAGAAGAAATGTGATGAAATAACTTAGAAAATCAGCATGCATTCATAAAATAGCATTGGAAGAAGAAATGTGCGTTTTTAGCATAATTCTTGAGTAAAATTGTGCCTAATCAATGCTATTGGCATGGCAATTCAGCGATACCATTGGAAGGACAACAGCGCGAACGGTGACCAAGCAATGAAAAAAGCACGGAACTTAAAAAGGAAAACATGTTCGAAGAAGACACGTTAAAAAGGAAAGAATCGGAGAATTAATCAAGTAATCAAGGCGGCATCAATCAAATAAATCCTGACAGAAATCAAGGAATCTTGTATTTATGAAGATTGCACAGCTCACCTCGACTTGTCGGCCAAGTAATTCAAATCTATAAATACCAAGACAGGGAGCCAAGAACGGTGAGCTGGTCGGTTGGCCATGAAGCCTATCGCGAAGAGAAGTAAATGGCGATGTCTTAGGAGCTGATGACAAGGGGACTGTACATCTTCACCCGTGCCAATTCCATTTTACTATTTTTATTAAGAGTAGCTTGTAGATTTAAATGTTTCTTAGATGCAATAAAATCGTCTAGTTTAACTTTTATTTGATGTTCATTTCTATGGCTACATTGTAGGAGTTTATGTTTACTAATCATGAGCAGAAGTATGTTAAGAGCGTTGGTCACTGAGTTCTACACTACTGCATGTTTAATTATATATATATATATATATATATATATATATACACGTCTATTAGCTACCCACGCATGTACCTTGTGTGCGGAAGAGGACTCACATGTTAACCTAGTATGCTACATTAGATTCTGTGAACGTATGTTAACTATTTAGAGTGTTAGGAATAACCTTATTAATGCTTGCGTTGCCCTGTGCTAAGAATGAAGTTTGCAGCGAAAGCTGGTTCTTCCATAAATCATTAAGTACGAAAGTATTTATTTGTTAGGGAAGCAAGATACTCCTTGGCTAGTCCACGCGCTTAGTATTTTCTAGGATTGATTAGTTAACCTTACTCATTGCATTCAATATCATATTTATTTTTCTGCATTTTATTTACTTATTCAATCACAAAAAAAAACCACAACAACTCATATAACTAATGCTTATTTATTATTCTGCACATCTCTAACTTAAACAATATTAGCTCTAGACATCAATCTCTGTGGGATCGAAAAAATTATATACTTATTACTTGCTGCAATTTCCAACCGCGTATACTTGCATGTAAGTGATTCCGAGTTAAACTTAACATAAGTTGACTTTGAATTAATTACTGTACAATATATTAGCACTGGAATCGCAACCCATCAGTTAACACTTGCTTTCTCAATTGATTTTTTCCTTTTTTGCTTGTGTGACTTAACGTCTTTTTCGAATTGCTGCTGTCGCATGATTTAACTTTGGTTCTTTATTGATCGCATGTTCTGATCGAATTCCCGGCTTCACATTGATCCTTGCCATTTCACATCGCTTGATCCATCTCTTGCTCCGCATCGAAGTTTCTAAAAAGCCACTAATTATCATAAGCCATTCCCAAAATACACATTTAAAGTATAAATTCAGCATTTTAGCGTTATAAGGCATATTTCTCCAATTATTCCTCCCATGCGTACGCGTTAGTCTTTTTCACCTTTCACTCTTCATTTTTACCTTTTCCGCATTAGATTTTTCTAAAATAATGCCAAAAAATTACTCTAAATTATCAGTAATAATGGCTCTATTTGAGAGTCATCAAACCAGGTGTAAATAGCAGCTATAAATAACATGTTTATCATCATGCAATGCTTTCTTCCTCACTAAAAAAATCTTTCTTTTAATTTCTATTGCCTTAGTATGCCATCCACTTAATCATCCTGATTCCTCTTTTACTAGTATTCCTCCTAATTTGTCTTGGTTCTTCTCCTAATTGCCTTTGGTACAACGCACACCTCATAGCTTGCAAACTTATGACTCTAGCACAGTTTAATTAGCCTCCTTGATCTCCTTAAGTTTGCTCAAAATATTCTGTTCAAGGCTTATCTATTTGAGTCTCAAATCCATCGAGGATTTCCACTATGCTTTCTTCATTCCTCATCGGGTTGTACCCATGGCTACGATTCCGTAGTTCTTAGCATGATTTGTTTGAGCATAAAACATTTGAGTATACAATTTTACAATACAAACAAAATTTCAACTTTTTCAATTAAAGTGTAAGGACTAAAATGGAACAAAGTTCAAACTATAAGGACTAAAATAGTATTTTAACTTCTATTATTATTTTTTAAATTAAATATATTAATAATAAAACACATAAATAAGCCTAATTACACATTTCATTTATATATTTTATGATATATTTTGTTTTGATTTTGATTTTTCTAATTTTTTTAAAACAAACTTTTCACATTATTTTCTAAGTAACGGGCTTGCCTTCATCCTAAACTTAAAATTTTCATTGTCCACAATGAAGGCGAGGCTTAGTTCCCTCAAACTTAATTTGCTCTAAGGTTTGATTGCAAGGTTTCAAGCTTTTAGATTTAATCCTTAGAGACATCTAATTTCTCTTCATATCGAGGTCAAATTTATTGCCAATGCTCTCTCCATTCTAACAAATTCGCTCCTCTAAAATTCTCTAAACTAAACTAAGTTTTATTTTGTTTGTTAAGTTTTTAAAACATGAATAAAAAGTTAGGGAAAAGCTTAATGTCTTTCAAGCAGAGGGCTTTCGAAGTTTCTAAAAAGCCACTAAAAACTAAGAAAAACCACTAAAAACTAAGAAAAACCAAACATATAGATTGCAGAAAGTAAAGAGAATGAAAGCATAGCTGACAATAACTTTCTTTTTAACCAAACATATAGGGCTTCCGAGTCCCTCGCCTTCATCTCTCTTTTGATTAGCGCATCCCGCTTCTCACCATATCCCCAGTACGTGCGAGCTTGATGTTGGAAATGTTGAACCTATCTTCGATGTTCTTCTAACTGATGCAAGATTTCTTTGCAGATTGTACTAGAGCATTTGCTGGGGTGGTTGTGGTGGCTGCATTGGTTGGGCTGGGGAAGTTCCTTGGAGTGGAGGGTTTGGGCGAGTTGGAAAAATACGGGCATTGTTTGGGGCTTTCTTCAGTCTTGCTTCTGAAGCCTGATAGACAAGGCTTTATTATCTAATCTGTTGATAGTAGTCGCAATCCTTGGTAGGAACAAAGTAATGTGAAGGCGTGTACCTTCTTGTTTTTCCTCCTGATTTCTTCTTTGATTATACGGCCAACGTCCATAGTGAGGCATGTGCAGATGGCATAGAACAACAGAGCTCTCTCCTTAGTGATGATAGTGTTATGAGTGGTTGACATTAGACTGGTCTTAACAAAGTTAAGCCAGTAATGCCCGTCTAAGCTTAGGTGTACGGAATGCAATGAGGTGTTGGACTTCCTCTCTAAGCTCAGGTGTGTGGAATGCAATAATGCCCTTACTATCTTATTGAACTGGGCGTCTAGATCATTGTTGAATCCTAAAACCACGTTCCATGCCTCAACTCTTCAATCAATTTCCTATCCATTAACTCGCCTCTTGCATCCTTCCCTCGAACTAATGTTGTTGTAAAAGTGACCTCTCCAAATCCTTGTTCTTGCCATAATGGCTTTTCTAGATAGTTCTCTAACACACCATTGTGTCGGCAGACACAAACCGCTCTGCTTGTGTCGAAGACTCCATCTCTAGGGATCTTGAGACGGACGCCATAGAGGCGTTCTTCTTTTTCTTCTTTAATTTTTCTTTAGCTGATCTTGAAAAAATGTTGTGAATTTTTCATTAAAATTTTTTCATCTTTCTCCAAAATTTTTAAAAATATGTGAACATATTTCCTTTACTTATATTTAAACTATTAACTTTATTGAACCAATTTCAATTAATATTAACTTTCAATTTATTATATGAACTGATTTTTTTATTTTAATCTATGGACTAAAATGGGAGAAGTTTGTGCGTCCGGTCATAGAAGACAGACAAGAATGGATGCAGGAGTTCTTCGCCAATCTCAACGATGAAAACCCTTCTTCTCAAGGAAAAAGAATCTGTGATAGATTTTAGGACAACAACGTTGAATTAGTGCTTCGACTCCCCAATATCCCCAATGCATAATACAATAAGATGGTGGCTGATCCTACACAAGAACAGTTGAAAACATGCCTCAACGTGCATGATAGGAATAAAAAGGGAATATTGGAAGAACTTGAAGAGCTCGGTCGGATTTCCAATAGCGATGATAAATGCATAGACACAAATTTGGTTGAGTTTTTTCAAAATAACTCTCATGCCTACAATGCATGAAACAACAATAACTCGAAATAGAACTTTTCTGTTGTACGCAATAAAGATAGGGCGAGGTATCAACATTGAACGTATCATCAATGAGAAAATCCAACGATGGGCCACTGAAAAGTAAGGGAAGTTGTTCTATCCACACTCCATAACAAAGTTATGTCTAGTTAAAGGTGTCCAGTCGTCTCCAAAAGAGGAAGTGCTCAAAACCCACACTGTGATACTTCTACCTAAAGACAACCAGATGATGAAGATGAGGGAGCACTGTAAAAACCCGACTCTAAAAACAATCCTAAACCTGGTTCTTACTCAACATGCATGTATGTAAAGGCATTTAAAACAATTAAGACATCTCTGTAAATAAATTTCTTTTAAATTAAAAATATCCAAACATAAAACCTGTTAAAACAAAGTAAGATCCTAGCCAGTAACTTTTATTCAAACATTCTCAAAACAGTTATAAACCACAATATGAAAATTTCCCTTATGGACTTCATGTCCAACTACATGCTGAAATAAACAAATAAAAGACATTAACAGAGGCACCAGCAACTCCTATGATCATACAGCTCATCCGCTAGTCGTCCTAGTGTTGTCCCAAGTTATCTGGTGGAAAACCATAGAAAATAAGGGAGAGTATAAAAGCACTTAGTAAGAATCCCCAATCGAGGTACAGTACGAAACATCAAATCATTTAGCATCCTAGTATACATGCAAACAGCTACCAACACAGAATCTCTTGCTTTGGGTTGTTAATACAACTTTGGAGTCATCGAAAGTCTCTTACTCCCTGCCTAATGATCATCTCTCTAAACTAATTCCGATATGTTATCAACGAAGGTCTCATACCCTCAGCCAAATGACCAACTCTCAAAACTGATCCCAAACAGATAATCCTCGAAGGTCTTATACCCTCAGCCAAGTGATCAGCTCTTATAACTGATCTTGACCAGCTCTCCAAACTGGTCCTGGGACATCCGGGAGAGTATCTAGTTTCTGGCTTTAAACTCGAAATGGAAGTGGTGTACTCAGGACATTAGCCCGAGGGAGCTTTGGCGCCTAATGCGTGTGCACGCACATCGCATGCTGCTGCAAATCGCATAAATGTGGGGGCCTAGGGACAAACTACACCAGTCTAGGTACGCATGCCTAAAGACTCGGAAATTGTGTCACTGATCTACAGTAGTGCGAGGCCCTCAACACTCAGTTGTAGCAACCTATATACCACCGACGCCTGAAGCTAAGAACCTCCTAAGGCAGGCTTGCACCATTAGGTGGGTTCTGCTCTAGTAGGCTACAGACTAGGCTTATGTCGTTGTGGTGAGCGACCACACCGGCTGCCAGGGGCGGGATCCTGTCTTCGCCGATCCTGACCTAGGGGGACAAAGTACGTTATGTCCACTCTCAGCCTCTGGATGATGACAACCTAACAAGTGCTATCTAAGAATAACCAAACTCAATACATGCTCAACAACAGATATAACCTAGTATGGCACTACAAACTTATCAACAGGAATCACAACACATGCAAGAAAGAACAAACCTAGCATGGTACTAACATGTGGAAACAGAAGCGATACTTGCCAGCAGAAACAGAACAGCATACAATCCTATCCACTAACATGCTCGTAAACAGTAAACATGCAAACAAGAATGCAATCAGAAAATATTTCCCATGGCCTACACAACCCCGGTAAGAAATCTTTACCTGGAAAACAAGCATAAAAACCAAGTAAAAGCTATGCTCCTTGAGCTGGATAACTCACACGAAAACCTACGCAAATAATATTAACAAGCACACATTAATATCTAGCAACTAACTAAACGAGCTAGGTAACTAAGAGCACAGGCTCAAGAAGCTACCCAACCGAGGAAGGTAGGTCTCGGCAGGCAAAGAGGATGCTCTCGGCAATGCACAAGGTTGCTCGGCCGAACAAGGGTTGCTCGGCTGCTCTTGGTTGTGCGTGTGCGATAAGGACAACAAGCGCGAGTGTGTGTGTGTCTGGCTACGCAAGGGCTGGCGCGTCGACGAGCTGGTTGTGCAGAGTGTGTAGCTGGTCTCGACGATGGGCATCGAGGGTGCGGGCGAAGGCGTGCGGGTGATGCGACGCGGAGACGGGTTGGGCCAGTGGTTGTGGAGAGGTGATCTGCTTGTGCACTCGGCAAGGGGCTGTTTAGCGTGGTGCGGTGCAAGGGGTGGCTCAGCTAGGGCTTGCCAGTGTCGGCGATAGGGTGCTGCAAGGTGATGGTGCGTGCGTGCGCGAGGGCTACTGCTTGCGATTAGGGCTTGGCGATGTTGATGGGGGTTCGACAAGGTGATATCGACAATGGAGAAGAAGAAGAATGATCGACAAGAGAAGAGGGAGATGAAAAGACGATCGCAAAAATTGATCAATCAAAAGAAGCCCTCAATGCCACGTGTCAACCACATCGTAGACCAACCAGCCTTTGAGCCCTATTGAAGGCAAAACTTAAACCAATATTTTTCTTTTTTCTCTTTTAACCTCTTTTGAATAAAACCAAACGCCCTTTTATCAGAACAACTCCAAACTTTCCCAAACGTAACACTAACACGGAAGCCTTGTAAACCTGAAATCACAAAAATAGCCCAAAACCCTGATTAATAACAAAACTGGCCCCGAAGGAAAAATTACTAAAATGCCCTTGTAGGCTCAAATTTCCCTAACGGCCAAACCGAACAACCTAATAATCAACCAGACATACCTGGAGAACCGAAATGGAAAATTGGACTGTTACAAGCATAAAGTGGAGGAAGTTGGAGCTCTTGCGAGTTTGGCTAAGGAGTGCAAACAATTTTTTAGTCAACCAAAAGCTTACTCGGAATATGCATCATAGAGATGTGAAGCTAGAAGAAGCTATTGCAAATTTAGACATTAAGTTAGTCTCTCGAAATTTTCTGTATTAGTTAGAGGAACGGAAGAAGCAATTTCACCAATTCATCCTAAAGATAGGATGAACAAAGCGGATCAACACCCTTAGAAGTCCTGTTTTTTTTTAACTTGAGCCAAATATTTCTTTATTTTTCCACAATTATTTTCATAAGTATAAGCATGCTAGATAGAAATTTATAGTACATTTATTCTTTCTTATTCAATTCTACAATCATTAATAGAAGTATCTTTTCGATAAGTCTCACCTTTTGGTTCAGTTCTTAGAAAGTTTTAATTAAACCATAGGACTTTAGTTTCAAACTTCATATTCAAGCATCCGTAACTTTCAAATGCGTCGGACTTTTGCATCAAATTTTTCTTTATTGGGAAGAGTAAATGGATAATTCATTATAACTAAACCCAAAAATATGAATCATTGCGATCAAAGCATAGAAAATTCTAAGTTTGGAGGAACTAAGCCTCTCTTTTATTACAATGAAAATTTCAAGTTTGGGGTAAGGGCAAGCCTGACTGAGCATGTTAGTTAGAATAAAAGAAAGGTCAAAATATTATGGTTAAGATTAGTAAAAGAATAATAATAATAATAAAGGCTAGTAGTCATAGCTTTTTAGAAGTATTCCGTTGTCTTTCCATTGCCCCGACAAGTTAGACTGTTTCCTTTGCGTAGGCGAGCTACTTTTTACTCAAGTATGTCATTTTAAAAACTATACAATTTGGGTGTGGTTAGATATGAGTGTAATCCAAGTAGGCATGCGTCTTGCATATATATATATAAAGGGATTCTAAGTCGCTATAAGTGTGTGTGTGCGTTGGGAAAGAATGCACTAACCATAATATTTTGAGCAAACTTAGATAATCAATTAGTTGGAAGTACGAGGATCACCAAAGAATGCAAAAGTGACGCTTCCCAACGAAGAAATCATTGAAGCTTTTGGAAGTTCATAATCGCGTGAATCTTGGGTTTTAAGGGAGCAAATATCTTCCGAATAAATATATTCTGGAGAAATCCAACCTTGATCCCCAAGAAATCGAAGGCCTATATATAGCTAAAGATCAAACTCTAGAGGGTGTGCCTATTTTCGGAGATTCTTCCATCGTAGCCGAGTTGATGTCCGAGCGAAGCCGTGATTCTTAGTGACAAGGATCCATGCTCTTCAAGCAGCCGCCACTTCTATCTATTCATTATTTCCCTATTTTGTAGTAGTTATAGATTTTGTTTTATGAGTTTATCTTTCTTTTAAGCATAAAATTGTTCTTCTAATACAATTTCCCATCTTTATTGTGGTCATGTCTTTAGCTTTACTTATATTAGGTTGCAAAAGCATGTACTAGGAGTGTTTGGGAGTTGTTGAATTAAGCATGATAGTTAAATAAATTAGCAAGTGTCAACCAGCTATCCACATAAGCTTGCTTATTGTTTGCCTTGGAAAAGAAAGTGGTAAGAGATCTACTTCATGATCGTTAGGTTAGCGTAAGATCACTCTTTAGAAAGTTATGCTGACTTACAACAGGAGTTGGAGTCAATGTGATTCAATGCGGAAGCAAACAATAGATTTGGAGAAGTACGTATTTCACTACCTACTGTTCTACACTCTTAGCACTCGTCAAAGCGTTCTACATCCCTAACTAGAGCCTTAGTTATTTTTCGCAATTAGAGGAGTTGGAGTCAATGTGATTCAATGCGGAAGCAAACAATAGATTTGGAGAAGTACGTATTTCACTACCTACTGTTCTACACTCTTAGCACTCGTCAAAGTGTTCTACATTCCTAACTAGAGCCTTGGTTATTTTTCGCAATTAGAAATAAAATAAAATAAACTCAACACAAATTTTTCTTTATTTTTCGCATGACTCTGAGATTAATTAAACTAATTATAGCATATCATTCTTATGGAGAAGGATAAAATAAATACTATCACTCGTTGCAATTTCGATTGTGTATACTTGTGTAACATGTGATTAAAAACATAGGACATTAGTCACACACTTATAATTAATCATTAGTTTCTTTTGGACTAGGTTTGATTTATTGAACTTGATCTTCATAGCGTAAAATTTCACACATAACACTATGGATTCTATCCCCTCTAAATTTTTAATCATCAGTCTATGTCCAATCAATTATTTCTACCTCTATTTATAATATTCTTGTAGTCTTAGCTTCATGGACATTTGAACCTTCCATTATACTTCATTGGCCTTAGGCCTACTCCATTGACTTGAACTAGTTTAATTTGGACTTAAATAACAAATAAATCAACTTTTGATCTGATTAATTTTGAGAATTTTAAATTGACCGAAATTTTAATTAAATTTTGTTATTAATTTATAGATAATATTGTCATAATTTTTACCGATCAAAATGTTCTTGTGGAATCAAAATCACTTATATTGATTAGTGAAATCAAAATCACTTAACAACATTTATATTATTATATAGGAAACTTTTGAAATCAGTCAAATCTACAAAATAATTATAAATATAGTTAATTTTTAAAAAATTAATAAATAGAATCATTGAGTATTAATAAAAGTATTTTATTATAAAAATATCGTATTGAAACTTATTAATGACTATGAATTACAAATATTTTAAAATTGATCTATATGTATAATTATTTCGTGAAAACAATAAATCAAATACAATTTTTCTATTATTTATCGAGAACTTACCATCAGCAGCACATTTTACCTTTTGTATTACATTTACAGTACAATTTCTAAAATAATTTCATCTATAGCATATTAATTTTTATCAGTGATGAAACTCAACTAGTGATAGAATTAAATTTGAAATTCTATCACTAATAAGAAATTCAAGCGGCGATAGAAGAAGTTTTTCATTGATTGAATTCTATCACTAATAAAGTGATAGAATTCAATTTGAATTTTCTACTATAAATAAATTAGTTTTGATTTTATAGTATAGATGAAAATATTTAGTATTTTTTATGATATATGAAAAATTCCCTTATTTATCGGTTAAATTTATGTTTCCCAACAACAAAAAAGGTTTTCGGTTGTGAATGGCAATTGGCAACAAAACAAATACAGAGTAGACACCATTGTACCAACTTCAATTCAATCATGCCCATCACCTCTTCTCTCTCTTCAAACCCTTTTCCAAAAGCAACGGCTCCGCTTTCATTTACTCTCTCTATTTCTACCTTCCTTCTCACACATTCTCTTTCACTAACATTCCACTCTCTCTAAATTAACCTCCCATTTTCATTCTCTATTTTACTTCTCAATTTCGGCATCTGGGTCCAAATTTTTGCTCCATTTCAGAATCTACAAGGGTTTAGAGAGAACAAATTCAATGGGTTTTGTTATTTAACTTCTGGGTTCTACCCCGATTTTTAGATGGAGTTGTTTTCGTAGTGAAATTTTGTGATTTTCTTCTTCTTTTTCTTGTCGCCATTTGTAATATCGAGCTATTTGGGAAGTGGGGTTGTTTGGGTTTTCAATTCCCAATGTGTGAAATGAAGGAATCTGATCAAAAGAGTAATGACAGTAATGATTGGGAAATGGGGTTTAGATTTTCTGATGAGGAAAAGGTTGAGAAGTTGAAGAAGATTACTGTTTCGAGGTCGAGATTGAAGCTATGGATGACGAGGGCAATTACAACAGTGCTGTTTTGGACTTGTTTTGTTCAGCTTATGGCTTTAGGAGAGCTATGGAAGCCAAAACTCTTCAAAGCCTGGCCTTCTCGTTGCTGTCATTTTGATCCTCCTTTGGCTCTTCAATCTTCTTCTTCTATTATTCCTTATGAAGTTTTTCTTCCACCAAAAAGTAATCTCCAAACTCTAATGTCTTCTAATTTTCACTTTTTTTTTATTTGTTACTTACTAATTTTGTGTCTGCTCTTCACAGGAATTTACAGAAACAATGGCTATCTCATGGTTTCTTGCAATGGAGGACTCAACCAAATGAGAGCAGCTGTGAGTTGCTTTCATTAAGGACACTAATTCTCTGTTTACTCTGTTTTCTGATTGTCTTTGTGAAATCTGTTATTCTTTATAGATCTGTGATATGGTTGCCATTGCCAGATATTTGAATCTTACTCTTATTGTTCCCAATTTGGATAAAACTTCTTTTTGGGCTGACCCCAGGTGTGCAAAATACACTGTATCTCAGGTTGCAAATTTACTCTTTGACAAGTTATAGCTGCTAAGTGTGTCTTGTTTTTTGTTAGTGACTTCGAAGACATTTTCGATGTTGATCATTTCATATTTTCGTTGCGAGATGAGGTTCGGATATTGAGAAAGCTTCCACCGAGGCTCAAACGAAGATTTGAGTCGAGAATGATTTACTCATTGTCGCCTGTTAGTTGGTCTAACGTATCATATTATCTTAATCAGGTTGGGCTCATGTTCATGGCATGAGAGATTCTTGGAGCTCTTTCTGTTTGTTTGTCTTTGAACTTCTTTCACTTTACTGTTTGATCTTTTGGTCCAATTCAATTGCAGATTCTCCCATTGGTTCAAAAGTACAAAGTTGTACATTTGAATAAAACCGATGCTCGACTTGCCAATAATGAATTGCCGATTGAGGTTCAGAAGTTGCGATGCCGGGTAAATTTTAATGCCCTGAGATTTACTTCCCCAATTGAGGAGCTGGGAAGAAAGGTTGTTCAAATACTGAGAGATAAAGGCCCTTTTTTGGTTCTTCATCTTAGATATGAAATGGATATGCTAGCCTTCTCTGGTTGCACCCGAGGTTGCAACAATGACGAAATCGACGAACTCACAAGGATGAGGTATTGCCATCTGTTCCTTTAGATGGATCTTTGTCGTGTGCAGACGACTTTCTGTTGACGAATTCTTTGTAATTGTTGTTTAGATATGCTTATCCATGGTGGAAGGAGAAAGTTATTGATTCTGAACTGAAAAGGAAGGAAGGTTTGTGCCCGTTGACACCCGAGGAAACTTCGCTAGTTCTAAGTGCACTCGGGATCGATCATAATGTTCAAATATACATCGCTTCTGGAGAAATATATGGTGGAGAAAGAAGGATGGAAAGTTTAGCATCTGCTTTTCCCAATGTGGTCAGTTGTTGAAGCTAGGAAGTTGAATTGTGTAAATTATCCTTGAACTGAACAGCCTCTGAAAGTTAATGCTATATTCTGCAAACACAGGTTAGAAAAGAGACACTGCTGAAACCATCCGAATTGAGGTTCTTTCAGAATCATTCATCCCAGATGGCTGCATTGGATTATCTCGTCTCGTTGGAGAGCGACATTTTTTTTCCTACCTATGATGGGAACATGGCAAAAGTTGTCGAAGGACATCGCCGGTAAGCAACAACTGCAATGTAGTAAGCTTATTCGTAAATGTTTCTAGTAACTAGAAGGGTTAACAACTTAATGGAGCATTTTACTTTACGTTTTTGTCGATTAATCTCAACGATTCATGTTTGTTCTAAAATTTTCTCCTCTTTCAGATTCATGGGGTTCAAAGAGACCATTGTTCTGGACAGAAAGTTGGTGGTTAGGTTAATAGATCAGTATAACAATGGATTGTTGGGGTGGGACGAGTTCTCATCTGCTATGAAGGAAGCTCACTCCGACCGTAATGGGATCTCGAAGAAACGAGTGGTTATTCCAGAGAGGCCGAAGGAAGAAGATTATTTCTACTCGAATCCGCACGAGTGTTTGGAAGCATGGGAAGAGCAGCCATTGAGAAGAAGCTCATGATATCATCAAAGGAGGTTATAAAACTTGTATATTTGTTGAAGGACAAGTGAGAAGAAACTGATCCATGTAATTTTAGAATGGAGGGAAAAGCTTTTGGCTTATATTATTGAGTTGAAATATGAATAAATATCAGTAATTAAAAACATAAAGTCTCTCCTCTTGGTGCAACCTTAGATTTAGAAAAACTGGTAAGAGTGGAAAATAATTGAATCACCCAAGATTCTTACATTCTTCAACAGTGTCAACATCAGTGAGATACTCAACTCTTCTGTCTCTCTCACACAGTTGTATATATTCAAGGAATTGACTATCAATATCAACAAAAATGCCAAAAACACAAGCCTTCAGAATGTAAAAGCCAAATAACAATATTGAAATCTCTATTTCTACTCATTATTACTAATACTTATAATTCATATCTGTTAATTTGAAATACTTCTCATTTATCAGTTTTTCATCAAGCCCTTCTAGATTAAGACAGATGAAAATTACTAATAATTCACTTATTCTTAGTGTCAACCTACTATAATATTAAACTTTTATAATTAAGTTCGTACACAATTAAATATTCTATATTTTATATTTTTGGTGATTATTTCATTTTTTTTATTTCCCAATCAAATGGTAAGGTCAAGATTGGGACTTTGGGATCTATAGACTAGAGACAGAATTTCAAAATGACTGATCAAGAGCACTAAGAAAGGAAGTTGCACTCTCTCACATTCAAACTAATATTATTTTAGTATATTTGGGTAATTGAAAAGATAAATATGATATATGAAGTGGGTAGCTACCCAATAGTTTAGGCATGATAGGAGGAAGAACACACCAAAATTATTCCAATTTTTTTAGTTAGTTTAACAATATTGGGAGGGTACTCCTTGGGCATGTGTTGACTTTGTTATACACTATGGGCATTATTCCATCACAATGTAAATATTTAAATTTAATGAATGACATTATTGTCAACATTGCCCACTTTGCACTCAATATCCCACAAAATCACCATTGATTAGTTCAATTCCCCATTTACCCATCTTTCAATAAAGTCCATGCATTCAATTTCTAGAGAGAATGGAATTAGGTACCCAATTTCAAAGAGCTTAGTGATCCAAGAGAGCATAATAATAATAATGATTAAAAGGGGAGAGAGAGAAAATTAAAAAGAGTTGGTTGGGTGATCCAAGGATGCACTTTCCACAAGGCAAATTAAGTGTAAAATTGATCTCCACTAATATCAATGGTGGGCTGGTTTGGCCTTCACAAACATAACTTTTGTACCACTCAACCACTCACTACAATTAAGTTTCTAGAGAGAGAGAAAGTGATTATGTGAATATGCTCATTTACCTAAAAATAAGTTTGATGCCAAAAGGATGATGGATAGGTGAAAGCGTTTTTTTTTTTTTTTTTGGGGTGGGTTACATTCATGTAGCTTCAAGTTATTTTGCATTTTTTGTCCAAAAAAAAAAAAAAAATTTGCACTTCTTTTCTCTCTAAACCTTATATAAATACTTTTTAACAATTCTTTTAAATATAAATTTGAATTGAACCCTGGTTAAGAATTAAATCACAAGTGAGTGTTCATGGTCGAAAGATCATAAATTTAAATTCTTGAATCTCTTATGTATATTTCATTTTAATACATTTTAGAGGGTTTAAAGTTTAATGAAAAAAGAAGTTTTAGAGATTTTATTTCACAATGACAAGATTTGACACAAATAAAGGAGTGTTGCAAATTGAGAGTATATATATATATATTAGAATTAAAAATAAAAAATAACATGATGACTAATCAAATCCAATATGAAAATATATGAATTGGGTTGTCTATCATATATGTTTGGTCGGGTTAGTGGATTTAACAACTTGAAAATTTAGGTTGGTTCAAAAAATCATATTAACCCAACCTAATTCATTTACATTACTATTAAAGAAGGATAAAATGATATATTTCTCGAAAACATGATTCTACATAAAAATAAAAAAACATAAAATTGAAATAAACAAAATGTATAACTAACCCTTCTCATATTTGAGACCATCACTTCAATTATGGGCTAATGAAAAGAAAAAATGTCTTAAAAGAAATCTGATCTGGGTGATCACTCGTTTTTAAAGATAATAAATAAAATAAAATTGTTCCAACAAATTAGTAACCCCTCCTTTATATATGTCAAATCTTGCCACATATTTGACCATGTGGTAAATCAAAATTAGCCCAATTATGAAATCAAAATATGCCAATTTTACTTTCTTTTTTTCCCCTTGATTTGGAAATTACTCCAACAATATTGCTGGCCTTTTGGAAAATCTACATTTTGAATACATCGTTCATCGTCTTTCAAAATTCGCCCAATTATGTCTTCCCAACGCAAGTTTGATTTTAATATTTGCTGAAACAAAATTGTTTTGGCCTTGAATCTCATATGTTTGACCGTCACCCCTACAAAATGGCTACATATGTTTAACCTTGGATGTGTTTAGAGCACCAATTTAATTATGATAGACGGAAGGTTATAATAAATGATGGATTATTGTAAATGATGTTTGAAAGACAAGTTAGTATAACAGAGATTATGATAAACGGTATTTAAGAGGTTGGTTATGTAACAAAAAATAATATATATATAAACTTTAGATAAATGGACACGTAGGTTTAGACAAATAGACACGTAGGTTTAGGAACTACCGTTTATAATAAACGGTAGGACAAACATAGATTGAGTTATTATAACCAATCCAACCGTTTACATAAATGGAGGATCACACACACCCTAAAAATAAACCCTTTTTTTTATTCAGCCAACTAAAATAGATTTGATTGTTCAAAGAACTAAAAGACACATTTTACCTGTTAAGAGTTCTACCAAATTAAAACAAACTAAAATGTGAAAAAGACATGCAGTGAGATTTTAACTCAAAGTAAATTCAATAACAAAAATCACATTTCACCATCTTGAATTTCCATTTATGCCCTTGCAAATATATAATGAAAAATACACAGCCAAATCATATTCCACATTTTTACCCATGTGAAACCCATATAGAACAACATTCATTGTCAATAATATCTCAAAGCCTTGCTTGCCTATTCAATCTGAACTGAAAGTCAAAGTATCATAAATCCGGAAATGTCTTAACCTCATAACCATGCAACTAATAATGTTCTTAGGGCTCTCATTAATTTAGAAAACTACAAGTTCAAGACATTACAAATGCAAGCTTCTTTCCTATCATTGACTTAACCTTATATCCAAACTGGGACCAAGAACAAACACATGTACAATGAAAGAAATCCCAGTTGCTAACAGACCATGACCTGGAAAAAATGGCCAAGATTAACCACCAAAATCCCACCCACTAAGGAAAAAAAAATTAAATAATATATCACACTCAGGGATTGAAGAGAACCAAGGGAAGAACAGATAAGACAAAGATCACAATAGCAAACTAGACCCCTGTTCTAAGCTTCTTGTGAGCTTGTTCTGAGTCCTCACTGAAGCAACCATGTAAATTCTGTGCCATCACTCTGTTCAAAGATTGTTCTTTGTCATCCTGGTGAAACAATGGGTGGTCATGTCACAGATAAACAAGCTAGCAGACCAAGGGTGAAGGTTTCAAACCTCGGAAAGGGCCATCGTTCTATTTCCTCGTTTTCCGACATCAACTTTCACTGAGATGTTGGTCTGTGACAAATCAACGCCTGAAGCCTGAAGGGCCTGGGTCAAGGAATTCAGTAACCTGTTCACGACAAACAATGTCAATGACAATACAAAAGAAAACTAAATGGGAAAAGGCTAACATGACTTAAAGTACATTTCACAACACTTCTAGCCCCATGAGAACACTTATGAAAAATAAAAAATAGAGCTGGTAAGTGCATGAAAAGACACTTTCGGCCTTCTCAAAATAATTATAATATTATATACAATGAAAAACAAGAGATGAAACCTAGATACTGCTCTCCTGCATGCAGGCAAGGAAACAATATATTTTTGTTATTGCGACTAAGATATGTGAATTTAGCTACAAGAGGAAAAAAAATGTATCTTCTAGATTTTATATGATGAACGATGGATCTGATATATATTTATACTAAACTCATGGCAGATGCTCACCCATGTGAATAGGCACCTGAGATACTCTCCAGTTCACTTTCCACGGCCAGATCCTCCTGATTACTAGCAGTGTGGTTGGGAAAACCTGTGGCAATACAGGTTCTACCCTGCAACAATTCCGTCTGGGTCTTGGAAGAGATATTCTCCGATACTGACACACGTTCGTCCAATGATTCGGATGATAAATTACCTCTTCCAACCAAGTCAAACACCATTGGTTGTGCATGCATGCTCATGGGGAGTCCTTGAGTCGCAGAGACAAAAGTCTGGTCGACTGCATTTAATACTGTAGCAGGACCCAAGTCGGCATCCATTGCATTTGGTGCATTCGATAGCATTGCTTGGGAGAAAACAACAGCATTCTCATGACTGGAACCAATCTTCACCACTTGAGAATTATCAACATAACCTTCAGAAGCTCTATAATTCTTCTGTCAAGAGTAGATTAGACAAATTACAGGACTTTTCATGAGTTAGGAGGACAAACATGCCAGGGCAGATTTTTTAAGCGTTTGTTCACGGTTTAATTCATCAATATCAGAAATACATGTTCATCTATGATTTTCATACTCTTACAGGAAAGATATTAGTCTAAAAGGGTTTGTAGCATGCAAATGAGGGGAGAATAAAAAAGTAGTCAACCAAGAAGATTATACCCAAGGCATCAATTTTGAAGGCTCCGAACTCCAATCTTGACATGAACCTTCGTACATATTTACCTTCTCTTGTAGAAATTGAACGTATTCTATCACCTGATGTAAAGATAAATCAAATATTAACTTATTAAAGGAATCTCATAACTAGAATAATTAGCAATGTATTCTACAATTATGTGAGATATACCTCTAACAGGAATGAAGCCTTATCTCTTTTTTGGTCATTCTGAGGTATGAGGTCTCTCAGAATCTGAAATCTGCGCCAATAGAATATAAAATATTTCATAAAAACATGAGAATGATACCAAGATCCAAATGATAATGACTCCTGAGAACACAAGGGCATATAAAACAGAAAAGATAAAATATCCTAAAAAGTAAAAAACAAAGGCTCCATTTGACAACTAATTTTTTTTGAAACAAGGGTAACCATTTGTTTTTTACTTTTAGGATAACCAGAAACAAAGGCTCCAGAGACATCGAAGGGTAACCAGAAACAAAGGCTCCAAAGACATCGAAGGAGTAACCAGAAACAAAGGCTCTAGAGACATCGAAGGAGTAACCAGAAACAAAGACTCCAGAGACATCGAAGGAGTAATGTCACAGCTGAGTCTCGAACCTGGGACCTTGAGGGGAACATACCCTCAAAGCCCAAGTCTTCAACCACTGTGCCACCCCTTGGGGACCATTTGATAACTAATTTGAAAACTAAAAACAAAAAAAAACAAATAGTTTTTGAAACTTGGTTACTATCATTGTTGTCTCTTTGAGAACATCTGGTAAAACCAGAAACTCAGCAATTGTTTTGAAGTTTTGCTAAGAACTGAAACATGGTTTAAAAGAAAAAAGGAAACTTACTATAGATATTATAAGTTAACATGCTTAATTGTAAGAAATAGAAAACTAAAAATGAAATTATTATGGACCTAACACTTTAACTTTCTATAAGTTAATTTGCTATTAAGTCAAGTAGAAATTTTACATATCATTGCAAGCTGTCAATTACTACAGCATCTAAAGGATGAATAAGAAAACATTTTCAATAAAAATAATCCACCTTGAAAGCAGGGATGAGACAAACAAGTCTAAGAGCTACTCGGCTACTCATTCCTACAATTAAACCCTAAGAAGCACGGACACGGACCCAAGATATGGACACGTAGACACGCCATTATTAAAAAATGCAAGACACAGATACGTTGAGGACACATTATTTATTATTATTTTTTATGATATACTATTAACTTTTGGGTCTTAGCCTCCGGAAGATTCCCTTCTTTCAATAGATGCGTCAGTTCTAGCTTTTGAAAGATCCAATCCAAAATATTTTAGTTTTTTTTTACTAACTATAAAAAATAATTCAAACAAGGATGAACATGAAGATTGAATTAGCGATTGAATCAGCAATTGAATTTAACCTACGTAGTTAGTTATATGAGTCCATTTAAATCCAATAAAAACCAAATCTCACCATTCTTTCAATGTCTACCGGCCTACCCTTAACAATTTCAAAATATTTTAGTTTTTACCTCCTTTTCTTTTTTTCCATTCTATTTTCTCTTTTTCTTTCATTTTTCCATTTTAGTCCATCTATCTTTAATGGACGTCATCGTCGATCGCCTCCACCAACACTACCCATTGTCGTGTCGTCAACAATTTGAAACAAATAATCTTAAATGGAGTGTCCATGAAGTATCTGTGGTGTGTCCGTGAAGCGTCCAAAATTTAAAATAATAATAATAAAGGAGGACACGGAATTTCGAGTGTCAAACATGTGTTCGAAGAGTGTCCGGAAGTACCGGTCTCGGACACGAGTACGACACAGATACGTTGTCAAAATAGAAGTGTCTGTGATTCCTAGACTAAACCAAGTGAAATTTGAGGAGACTTTTGATAAATATCCAATCAGAGCAAAAAGATAAGCCAATTGCTCTTACATCTGAATACCCATGATCATATTTAAGTGAAACCATAACAATCCGGTGCAGTTTATTATCACTGAGTTCAGTTCAAGCTTTCATTTGAAAATTTTGGTAGGAGAGGAACAATTTAATCTTCAAGGAAAGGACTCAAAACGTTGAAGATTTCATCGAATCCACTAGTTTTTTTTTTATCCATGTTTGGTGTCATTGTCTTTATCTTTTTGTGAACACAATGTTACTACACAGTAGAGATATTTCTGTAACTTGTTTCGTTTCGACATGCAACTTTTCATACATCTACGAAAGTATCGTTCCCTATCCAAAAAAAATAGATTTATTCCCACTTAACATAAGACCACAAAAAGAGAATAGGCAAAAAGAAGCCATCATAGAACTTGGAACTCAGCCGCCATTGATCAAAGAACTCAAAACGTGTAACAAAATGGCTAACCCCTAAATAAACACATTTCACTTCTAAATGAAGAAATGAGTCAAACTAAGCACGAAAAGAAAGCCGATCACATCAGCCGAAAAGGCTAAAATTAAAAAGGAAAAAACAAGTTTCCGCCTAGGAATCATAAGAATACAATCTATATTTTGAGTAGAAATTAAAGTAAGCAAGCTACCTTTCATTAATCTTACTCCTCCGCCGCTGCTCAGTCTCGGAATGTTTAGAGCGATGGCCACTGGCCTTGCCATCCCCACTTTTCCCCTCAATCCTAACTCCCAATTCTCCTAACACAACAAACAGACAAATCAAACCCCATGAGCCGTTTCATTTCATGAAGAACAAAAAACGGAACAATCAATTCAAACACAGAGAGAGAGAGAAAGAGAGAGTGGAAAAGGAAATACCGTTGCCGTCGTCTTCGAAGCGTTCCTGAACGGACTTGGAAGTCTTCACCATTGGGAATTTGAATCGATTGGCAACCAAACTGGGCGTGGAGTTGAAGAAGAATGCAATGGAAGCCCTAGACCAGAATTGAAATTCAATTTTATTTTCTTTTTCTTTTTCTTTTTCTTTTTTTGTTTTTGGGTAATTTTTTTAAATAAATTTAAATTATTGAAATGTTTCTGTTGGTAGCGTCGAGTGCTAATTTGCGCTGAATTTGTGCCGTACGCCTTACGGTTACTTATTTGACGTTGATGACTCATATTGGGCCGCGTCTTGGGCTTCGGCTTTCTTTACGGCTAGGCCTCATCTTGGACTTGGGCTTTCTTTCTGCGTTATCCTCTCTGCTCTGATTGGGTGTTTTTCTAGTTTTTTTTTAAAAAAAAAGTTTTATGCATAATTAAGCTAAATAAGGAAAAGAATTACAAAAGTATACCCAAATAGAAAATTTAGCAAAACTAGACAGCCGTATTTAGAAAGAAATTTACTTTTCCAAGCAAAAGACAGATATACCCTCTTCATTATAAAATAATCTTATATTATGATTTTTCCTACTTTCGTTACAATTTCAAATTTTAAAATTATTTTCTAAAAATTTCCTCAAATCATGAAGTTTATAGATTTTTTTTTTCTCTTATTTTTTACCTTTGACTTAGAATTTTTTTTGTTTGTTTTTTTTCATTTTTTTCTTTATATTTATTTGTATTTTTTACTAATTATTTAACATTAATTTTTTCAATAAAGAGTATTGCATGATTAATCATGATTACAGAGTTTCGTAATAACATTTTTCTATAAAAAAAAAAAAAATGGAAACTTACAATAGTGAACAAATTTATAAAATATATAATCACTTTAAAAAAATATATTTGTTGTTACATATTTTCTTATAATATTGGTATTAATGAGTATTTATAATACATTATTAAAACGTCTTATGTTTAAAAAAAAACAATTAAGACGTATTAATAATTAATACGGATATTAATGAGTATTTATAATACACTATTAAACTGTATTAATCTTTAATGCAGGTAATAGTGATTATTTATAATACAGTATTAAATTGCATTAATAATTGGGTATTAATAAGTATTTATAATACAATATTAAACTGTATTAATCATTAATGGAAGTATTAAGGAGTATTTATAATTCAATATTAAACTGTATTATGATTAGTGCAGATATTAATAAGTATTTATAATACCATATTAATTATTAATGCGGGTATCAATAAATACTTATAATACCGTATTAAAATGTATTAATCATTAATTAATACATACATTAATAAATATTTGTAATATAGTATTAAAACATATTAATTATTATGAATGCAAATATTTTAAATTTGCCAATTCATAATTATTTTATGAGAAGAACTTATTCAATTCAATTTTTTTAAAAAAAACTAAAATATATTAATGAAAATGAATTTACGAATTAATTTTTCGAATAATTTTTTTAGTACAATTATCCAAATACATGGACATTTAAAACGCTAACATTATTCTTGACTTAATGAAAAAATGTGTGAGAAAGATAATGTTTATTTCATAAAATCAATAATAATGTATTAATAAATAAATATTAATTTCAACAAATAACGTTTGTGGATTATTGAAAAAAAGTGTGAAGAAAAACATTGTTGATTTCATAAAATTTGCCACGTGGCCACTACAGTTCATTGAAACTATTGGAAATAAAAACGTAAATGCCCCATTACATTTGACTTCCAAACAAATAAACAAAAAAAAAAGTGGGGAAGAAGGATATAGCAGGTATTATTGAAAAATATTATTATTAAAATTTAAAATAAAAAATAGATTTACAAATACTTTAAGACATGACTAAATTTATAATTACTTTCTTAAAAGTGACTACCTACCACAATTTTCCTTAAAAAATTGTAATGGATGACTTTTTTTTATTTTTTGGAGTACGGGAAGGGAGAAAAATATTGATTCTCGAAAGAACTAATTTGAAATTATTGCATTACTCAACTATTCGAATTCATAATTAAATTTGAATATACGAATATTCATTAATGCAATATTATTTATTATTAATATAGTATTTTGTATTATTAATCTATTATGTATTTTTTATTATTAATATATTATCATGTATTATTAATACATTATTCTATGTTATCAATACAATATTGTGTATTATTAATATGGTATTACTATTATTTCAAAAAAATAAGTTATTATTATTAATAGCTAAAACTATGATTGTTATTTTTTAAAAAAACTATCCATATTTGTAATTATTTGGTGAAATTAATCTTGAAAAGTTTGAATTTTTTTTTTTTAGTTTAACAAGTCGTCGGCATCCATACCCTACCATTTATCTTGTATTTGTATCCTTCATTCGCCATTAATAACATATACTGGAAGGCTTTTTATTCAATCATTTCATTTGCAAGTCTAGTAAGAATGAGTAAGAAAATCTTTTGTTTACCAATCTTTAGTCATGTTTGTCTTTAATTAACTATTAATTTTGTATCCTAAAAAATATATATTAATTTTGTGTTGTTAATTATAGGGTAAAATATAAGTATGCTAAAAAATCTATCCTATTAATTTATCTTATATACACATAATATAATATTTGATTAATTAGAGAAATAACTAATTTTGAGAAACTATTTAAGAAAATTGGCTAAAGTGATTTTTCGATAATTATTAAATAATTAATTAAAATGTAATAGACTCTTATGCTCTTAACATTACTTATATTTTTGTAATTTATTTAATAATATTTTAGATTTACTCCTAACAACTTAACATATCTAAAAATCATAATTTATATTTCAAATTAACAAACTACCCAAAATCTAAACAACATATATTTTATGAATTTATGAATATATAATAGTATTTAAAATGGGAATTTGCCTTCAGTAGCATCTTTTGCCCCTCCTATTACATTTGTAGCACTAATCCTAAAATAATTTTTATATAGCAGAATTTTAAACATATCTTTTCAATTTCCAAATTTACCCCTTTCTTCTTCATTTTACTCTTTCCTTAACTTTGGGATTTTTCCTTCGTACGTTCTTGCGAATTCCTCTTTCTTCTTTTCTATTTCCTCTCTACAATTTTCCTTCTCTTCATTCATTTTGAAGTTTTCCTCTCTACAATTTTCCTTCATTAATTCTACAATTTTCTTTCTCTTTTTCTTTGTGAATTTCTCTTTGCAAGTTTCCTTT
The DNA here is from genome assembly GCA_036507275.1 of Sicyos edulis. Classification (NCBI taxonomy): domain Eukaryota; kingdom Viridiplantae; phylum Streptophyta; class Magnoliopsida; order Cucurbitales; family Cucurbitaceae; genus Sicyos; species Sicyos edulis. Next base: position 10,728,915 of record CM071851.1, read on the forward strand.
TTTCAATTCCATTCTTCAATTTTCTTTCTCTGAATTTCTCTCTCTTCTTCTACTCCTGTTTGATTTTCGTATAGGGATGGTTATGGGTTCTTTTCAAATCTCTCTTTCTCTTCTTCTTGTTATGTACAAGAGTTATCTCTCTTTGTAATTTCATTTTGCAATTCAAGGTTCCAATCCAATTCAAGGTTCATTTGTTTTCGTTCCAATTCGGATTCGGTGGCATAATTTTCAAATTCAACGTTCGTTCTATTTCTTTATCTATTTAATCATTCCAATCCGATTCAATGTGACGCTCTGTTTAAATCTGGGTTTCATTTGTGTAATGCTCTATTTCGAAAAGGAAGAAGAAGAATGAGTTTAAAATTAGGTAAGTGTAGGTTTAAGGTTCCATCAGTTAAACAGTCTATCACTTAAAAAACTTAGTGAAAGAGTTTAAAAACAGACAATGTAGGTTTAGGTTTTATCAGTTAAACTAATAGAAGTCAATCTGATTAACTTCTATCACTTAAAAAACTGAGAGAATTCAATCAGTTTTTTAAGTGATAAAAGTCATTCAGTTTAATTGATAGATAATATCTAATACTATGTTTATAGTTCAATCACTATGTAATTATGTCTTTAATTAGCATTTTCTTTTGATTGAATCAATCGGCTATTGAAGTCAATAGCTGATTGATCAATTTAGTACATTGTTTGTAGACAAAACAAAGTACATTGAGAAAATATTATCATTTGTGCTTGTTGATTCTTTATATAGTGTATATTGTTAATTGATTTAAATATATCATTTTCTCTTTAGATTTTTCAATATGATTAAACTTCCTATTGTTATCTTTCATGGTGGGCGATGGAATGTAAATGATTCTTATGAGAATTATAAGGTTAGGGGAATTTTGGTTGACGAATAACTATACTATAAATAAGAAAATTATACCATCCATATGAAACGCCAATGTTTTACATTCAATTATGAAATGCCAAGCTAATGACAGTTGGGAATCATCCTAGTTGTAGCTCTATTGTTGTTGATGTCAATCATTTACCTCTAATTATGAAACACCAAGCTGGAAGACCTCGCAAACAAAGGATATCATCTATAGGTGAAGTAAGGAGTTACATAAGGTGTAATCGTTATCATCGAGTTGGTCATAATTGTAGAACTTGTAAATTTTCTCCTACTTTATAGTGACATGGTTGTTAACAGTTTACTGTTTGTTGTATTGAAACCTGATGACAGTTCCTACATGAGTAGAAATAATATGATTCTCTATGTTTTTTTTTTTTTCTATAATAAGCTTCAAATTACTTGACTTTCAATCTTGTGTTTTCCTACTGGTTGAATTGATAACTCTAAAATAGAATCAATATTTATGACAATTTAGAATCATTGTTTTACTTTATTGCAGAAATCTAATGCGAAAAATGTGAATATAATGATTAAAAAGGTGGAAAAAATTAATGCTTACGCATTAGGGGAAGGGAGAAACTTACCTGCATAAAATTCTGCAGATATAAATAGAGACCAATGATGTGGCAGGCTGTAAGCTATTAAGATATAGATTTATTGTTAAGATATAGATTTATTGTTATTTGTTGTATTGCCTAAATAGTTAATTAGTTGTTATATTTAGGGATATTTAGGATGTTAGGATTTCCATCTAGAACCTTTTGGTAAGATCTAGAGTTGGTTTTAATAATTCTAGGATTTCCATGCTAGGCCTCTCCACCAGCTTGATTTTAATAATTCTTTCTTAAATGGTACGCTTGGGGAAGGTGTTTTTATGGCTCAGCCTCCCAGTTTTGTGGACTCTCATTTTCCCGGTTATGTGTGTAAACTGAAAAAAGCCCTTTATGGCCTCAATCAGGCTCCGCGGGCATGTAATGATACTTTGAAAGCTGTGTTGCTCTCTTGGGGTTTTGTCAATAGTCGGTCTAATTCCTCCCTGTTTATTTATCGTCGTGGCAATGTTATGGCCTTGCTTCTTGTATATGTTGATGATATTATTCTTACTGGGAGTGATGCTGGCTTTCTCACTACTCTGGTCTCCTCTCTTAATCAGCGGTTTGCGCTCAAAGATCTTGGTGCCTTGAGTTACTTCTTGGGCATCCAGGTGACGCAGCTTTCGCATGGTCTGTTGCTCACTCAAACTAAGTACATTGATGATCTTCTTTCCAAGCTTTAGATGCCGAATGTTAAGCCTGCTCCCTCTCCCTCTGCAGCTGGCAAACCATTGTCCTCCGCAGTCGGTGAGCCTCTCCCTGATCCTTTTCTCTACTGTAGTACTATTGGTTCTTTACAGTATCTGACCAACACGCGGCCTGATATTTCCTATATTGTGAATCATCTTAGTCAGTTTCTCCAGTGCCCGACTGATCTTCATTGGCAGGCTGTTAAGCGTGTGCTCCGTTATTTGTCTGGTACTAAGTATCTTGGCCTTTTTCTTCAACCGACTGATGCCTGGACGCTCTCTACTTACTCTAATGCTGACTGGGGTGCCAACCATGATGATCGACGGTCTTTTGCTGCGTATTGTGTGTTCTTTGGGGATAGTCTTGTTTCTTGGTCCTCGAAGAAGCAGACTGTTGTTGCCCGCTCTAACACTGAGTCCGAGTACCGTGCCCTTGAGCATGCTGCTGCAGAGGTCATTTGGCTCCTCCAAATTCTTTCCAAGTTGGGGATTGTTCTATCTATTGCCTCTGTCCTCTTGTGTGATAATATTAGTGCTGGTTCCTTGGCTGCCAATCCTATTTTTCATGCCCGCACTAAGCACATCTAGATTGATGTTCACTTTGTTCGTGATCATGTGTTGCGCGGTCAGCTGTCAGTTCAGTATATTCCTTCTATTAATCAACCTGTTGACTGCCTTACCAAGTCGCTTTCTCATTCTTAGTTTGCGCTCCTTCGGTCCAAACTCGGTGTCGTTGAACTATCCTCTCGTTTGCGGGGGATGTTAAGATATAGATTTATTGTTAAGATATAGATTTATTGTTATTTGTTGTATTGCTTAAATAGTTAATTAGTTGTTATATTTAGGGATATTTAGGAAGTTAGGATTTCCATTCTAGAACCTTCTGGTAAGATCTAGAGTTGGTTATGATGTATTTAATTGCATTATTTATATTCCTCAAACTCCCTATATAAAGGGGCCTCTGTACAATTGTATTTAGGGTGGAAAATACAGGAAATCTCTTTTGTTTAAACCTTTGATTACCTTAACTTGAGCCACATTTTGCCTTTTAATTTTAATTTTTTTCCTCTCTAATCTGTTTGCTTTTTTCTTTTTCTTTTTCTTTTTTTTCTCACTCTCTTCTTCCACACTTTACTTCCTTTATTTTTCTCTTTCCTAATTTTACCCAGTTTTTCTAATTCCATTTTCTTCATTTTTAAAATGGAAATGAAAGAAAGCAGATGGAATTGTGGCTAAAAAATTTTGTTTTTTTCGTGTTACTTGCTATGTTTCAAAAATGTGTATACGGTGAAGACAATGGAGAAGAGAACGATCCAAAAATGGGGAATGTTCTTGTGTTTGGTGACGGCGATGCTAAGATTGTTAATTTTGGATTGGCGAAGAAGGGGATAAAACAAGGAGATTTCAATTGAGAGGCTCTCCTCGGTATATATCACCACAATTGGTGAACGATAACGAGTATGAGTCACTGTGTGATATCTGAGCAGTTGGATGCGCGGTGGTGGAGATGTTAACCGGAAAACCGAGGTGGATTTTCCAGTCGGAATCGAATATTTGTTCTCTGTAAATTAGAATTGTGATCAGAGAGGAATTGCCAGAAATTCCTACAGATCCTTCCGAGGAAGGGAAATACTTTCTGGGTAAATGTTTGGTGAAGGATTCGACGAAGAGATGGACGACAGATATGCTTGTAAATCACTCGTTTAAGGCACTGTTTCATCAACGGCCAAGCATATGACATCGATGTTGTCTCCACGACATACATATTTCTGAAATATAACAAAATAACCCTAAAAAAACATCACTTTTTAGCAAAAATCCAACGAAAATTCTTTAAGGAACTAAAGTGAGGAAGAAGAAAATGGAATTAGAAAAACAAGGTAAAATTAGGAAAGAGAAAAATAAAGGAAGTAAAGTGTGGAAGAAGAGTGAGGAAAAAAAAAGAAGAAGCAAACGTATTAGAGAGAAAAAAAAATTAAAATTAAAAAGTAAAATGTGGCTCACAACCTGCCACGTTATTGGTCTCTATTTGTATCTGCAGAATTTCCTGCAGGTAAGTTTCTTTTTAGGGGAATTAGTGAAGGAACATGAATTATAATGCAAAAGACATGCTTAATTATTACTCTGAATGCATATAAAAGAATAGTTATGCACTAATGAACTATTTTTGTAAGAAATGTGATGCGGAGCAGAAATTGAAGAAAGTAGGGCGAAATTGGAAAAGTAATGCAAAGTGGATATAGAAGCACTGATGAGGAAACAACAGATCGAGTCAGATGTCAAAGCCTCAACAAATGAAGAAGGAAATAATCGAATCTAGAGCAAGCGCTAGCTATCAAATCGTGGGTCAGACAAACTGTGATAATCATAGGATTCATATCTTAGTGAGCAAATACGTAATTGACGAAATCAATCAGAGGAAATCTTGATAACTTAGCTGTTGTTCAACATGGAAACTTTTGCATGCCTATCAATAAGCCTATAAAAGAAGATGCAAACAACCATTTGAAAGAGGGTGGACCTGCATAAAGTTCACGCTAAATAGACAGTTTTATTTGCTTTATAATTGTTGTTCGTTATAAACTCAATTTGGAAGTGTTTGATACGATTTTAGCATGTTGTTTTCTATGTCGTGGTTTGTGCTTTCCATTTTCACTATGAACTAATTTCGTTAAGGCAGCGCTAAGAAAAAATGGAATTGCTTATGCATGTGTTAAGAGGATTTATGGAGGAATTAACAATAGTATGTTCATTTAGGAGTTAATTCTAATAGCAAGTGTTGATCGGTCATCCACACGAACTAGAAGGTTGTTAAATTGGAAGATGAAATAATCTAAGGCTAAGTTTCATGTTCAGTAGGTTAGTATGGAGTCTTTTATACCTTAAACGGATTTAGGAATAAATGCTTAACTACTTCATACTTAGTGCCAAAATAAATTACATTGAGTTGCAACCAAAGTCGGACTCAATGCGAGCAAAGGCGGAAGCTAACGTTTGTTAGGCAAAGTATGATAGTTAATCCTCACCGCATTATTTCTTCGTAGCACTGTGAACGCATTCCATGAGTACCTTAGCCTCGTCTTTCTGTTAAAATTGTTTAACATATTAAAAATTTTATTTTATGAAAGTACAAAGATAACACCTCATCACAATCACTTGTTTGTTCTTGTTCAATTCTAAACATCATCTTTGGGTAAATCACAGTCCCTGTGGAGATCAATAATTTACTTATTACTTTTTGCGGACTGCATATACTTGCTTGAGTGTGTGTTAATTCGCACACGAGTCTAATTCAACTAGTCATGAATCTATCAGTTTCCTGTGATTGACTCTATCAGTTTCCTGCGATTGATTATATCAATTCCCAATGATTGACATCTACTATCACTTGCACAGATTGAGGCTCTTTCCTAATGATTGAATCTATCTGTTTCCTAATTATGTCTGACATTAAGTTGTAAAACTGAAATAACATTAACCCGTGATGGTGAAAAATAACTATTAATTCGATTATATGCAACTAATTTAGCTATAAAAATTGGTATTTGAAGAGATGAAGAGAATGCGAAGAGATAAAGATAATGTGAAGAAATCGTGAAAAAAAAAATGTATGCCGGAAATCGCAAAAGTGATAGAAATGGGGCTGCAAAAGTGATAGAAAAATCGTGATAGAAATGAGATGCAAAAGTGATAAAAAAATCATGATAGAAATGGGATGCAAAAGTGAAATAAAAACCATGATAGAAATGGGGCTGCAAAAGTGATAGAAAAATCGTGATAGAAATGGGACTACAAGAGAATGTGGGTTTGATTGAAGTTAGCTGTGCATACTTAAGCCCAATTTTTTTTTAGCGAAATGGGGCGCACAATTAGGTCTACAAGCGTGGGCTTTTAGTAATTTTACGAGTCCCGTTTAGTTTCTTTTGCCACAAATGAATAAATTTAGAAATTGTGCTATACATGGAATTATTTTGTTCTTTTTTAATATACATGCAAAAGGCTCTTAAAGTAAACTAAAAAAACACATTAGTATCAAAAGTAAGCATTATTGAAATGACAAAGGTAAAATGTTCAATTTTGAAACCTAGAAACATTAAACTACATCTCAAACCTAGAGATTAAAAAGATAATTTTTCTTGTTTATTTTATAAGAGTATTAGAGGTGCAAGGAAAAACAAAAAAAATGATAAAATCGCCAAAACTAACTGAAACCAATTTGATTAGAGCCGAAATTGAATTTATTGGAAAATTTCAATTTAAAATTAAGAAAAACTGAATATTTTTTTCGGTTTTGATTTTTAGTGGTTGGTGTCAGATATAAATCGAACCATCCAATTATATTGTAAATTTAAAAATATTGAAACAAAAGTTTATTGTAATTCAAGTGGCCTTAGTTTAGCAAAGTTTTCTTCAAAACCGTAGTTTGAATCGGGGTCAACACATTTTTAATTTAAATTGATTTTTTTTTTTTTGAGAGATTACCACAATTGGAAATGAGAGATTTGAACCCAGGACCTCTTGGTCATTAAGTGCATACTAATGTCGAGTAAAAAAGTTTAAATTGAGTTAGTTATCAATGTTAATAATATATAAATTTTATCAATGAAATAAGAATTATAAACCATGGAACTACCAAATGGGTCAATGGTACAATGATTATCTTGTTCGGTGTTAATCTATTTCAGAGAATAGTAGCATCCTCTATATAAGGTTTGTTGGTTCCGTCCCCACTAATTTGTACTCAAAAAATAAAAATAAAATAAACTATGAAACTTCATTATGCTAAATTTTTAGCTTCCTCGTTCAACAATAATTAACATGATGACAAAACCGAAACGAAAGGGGAAAACAAATCCGCTCATTCAAGAAGCCCACAAACGAAAATGACAAACAAGGTTAGTAGAGAAGAGGTAAAGTGTTTATCAGAAGGTTTGTATTACTTGGTTGTTGAATACATTCAAGGGAACTAAATTCCCTAATAAATACACAAGAGAAGAGAGAGCAGTTAAGCCTCTCATTAAGATACACCTTACCTATCTACCAACTATACACAAGATTACAAGCAAGGTTAAACATGGAGCAGAGAAATGACAAAATGACTAACTTGGGCTCAACTGTAGTAAATGCTGGTTTGATATGATGTTACATCCTCCTTCAAACGAGGTGCGGAGAGACCATGAAGCTCGAGTTTGATTCGTAACGTACAAAACTGTTGGGATATTAATGGTTTGGTGAGACAATCAACTATCTGATCAAGAGAACGAATGTGTCGTACACCTCTATCTGGTTGGCCTCGATCTGATCCCAGATAAAGTGCGCATCTACTTCTATGTGTGTTTGTGCGAGCATGAAACACAAGATTGCAGGCTAAGGCATTTGCAGAGACATTGTCACACCAGGTGACTAGAACGGCCGAGAGGGACATTCTTAAGTCAGTCAAAAGCGAGTGAAGCCATGTTATTTCACATGCCACTCGCGAAAGAGCACGATATTCAAATTCCTTACTAGATCGAGCCACCACCGCCTGTTTCTTTGAGGATAGTGAAATCAGAGATGAGCCCAAGTAGACACAATATCCCATAACTGACTTACGATCATCTGGACAAGTCGCCCAATCCGCATAAGAAAATCCTGTAAGTCGTATGGAAGTAGCTTGTTGGATATGAAGCCATAGTTTTTGGTCCCTTGAAGATATCTCAAGATTCTTTTGAGGGCCTTCCAATGTGTGTCACGAGGAGCATGATTAAATTGGCTAAGTTTATTGACCGCAAAGGCAATGTCGGGACGGGTATGTTATAGATAATGAAGTGAGCCGATAATGTTGCGGTATGGTTGCAAGTCAGTAAAAAAATTACCATCAAATTGGGATAATTGTTTCCTGGATATCATTGGAGAGGGAACAACCTTGATGTGAAGCAAATTTTGTTTGATAAGAATCTCCTGAACATAGGTTGCTTGAGACAATACTAAGCCGGATGGAGTGTGCTGCACTTGAATGCCCAGAAAGTAATGTAACAATCCCATATCTGTAAGCGCAAAAATAGACTGTAAACGAGTAATAATGAACTGTATGAGACAAGGATTGGAGCAGGTTAATAAGAGATCATCAACATACACTAACAAATACACCACGCCATCAGTCAGTTGTAAAATGAATAATGAGCTGTCAGCCTTAGATTGCACAAACTATAGTTTATAGAGATAGAACTACAATTCATCATACCATTCCCGTGGAGCTTGTTTCAATCCATAAAGGGCCTTGTTGAGTTTTCAAATGTGGGTAGAATAACGAGAGCCAACAAAACCTTGCGATTGAGGAGTATAAACTTCTTCATACAGAGTTCCATGAAGAAACGCATTAGACACGTCGTGTTTGATCTGCCACCCCTAGGTTACTGTCAGCGTGAGAATAGTTTGAATAGTAGCTGGTATCACAATAGGAGAGAATGTTTCCCCCATAGTCTAGACCCTTAATTTGAAGGAAGCCACGAGCAACTAACCGGGCTTGTATCGATCAATATTCCCATGCTCATCACGTTTTATTTTATACAACCATTTGGTACTGACGAGTCTTTTTTAATGGTCAGCGGGGACTAAGGTCTAAGTCTTTTCCTGAGAGAGAGTAGCAAACTCTTGATTCATAGCAACTTGCCATTGAGAAACGAGGATTGCATCTTTAAATTTCGTTGGCTCAACTAAAGATCAGTCAATTTGTAGAGGTTATTTGAGTTAAACCACTGAAAAAGGGATTTGTTTTATGAATCACAGCCTTTACACGGGTAGTCATAGGATGAAATTTCATGCTTAGAGATTGGCGGGAAGCAGGCGAGCAACTAGTAGAAGGCACTCTCTCAGTGCCTGGTGAAGCATTTTCAATGGAAGCATTTGTTGGCTGGGTATTTATCAACCAGTTGGTTAGTGCTAAGAGATAAGTCATTTGTAACCAGGTGGGACTAAACTAGTGGAGAGGCAGGATGCAATGAAGATGTTGGAGCTAAGAGCCAAGACAGTAATAATGGCAATCCATGTGAGACAGATTCAGGTGTTGAAGTTTCAGATGGAAATAACTGCAGATATGGGAAATTCTGCTCATTGAATTGCACAAGCCAGTAGCACTCAAGCTTTTATAACCTTTATAGTGATCATGATAGCCGATAAACAAACATTTTTCAGTGTGAAATATGAACTTATGTGCTTGAAAAGGACGAGTGCAAGGGTAGTAGGCAGACCCGAACACTTTAAAAAACAAATAGTCATGAACCTTGGTATGAATCTTCTGAAAAGGAGAAATGCTATCTAGTATGGGAATGGGCATTCTGTTGATTAAGAATGTAGCTGTATGAAATGCTTCCCACCAAAATTGAAGAGGCATTTGAGCTTGAGCTAAGAGAGATAAACCGGTCTCAACCACATGTTGATGTTTCTGCTCAACCCTTCCATTTTGAGGACTTGTACAAGGACAAGATACTTGAACTGCAATTCCCTATTCTTGACATAAGTAACTAACTGGTTTGAATTCCCCACCTCCATCACAACGAATGCATTTAATTTTGGTGTTAAGTTGTCTTTCAACAAGTGCTTGAAATTCTCTAAAAATAGTTATAGTTTCAGACTTGTGTTTGAGAGGATAAATCGAAGTGTAACGATTGTGATCATCAAGAAAAGCTACATAGTAGTTGTAACCATGGTTGGAAGGAATAGGAGAGGGACCCCATAAATCCATATCCACTAAAGAAAGTGGTAGCAAAGCTTGAGTAGTAGACAGAGAAAATGGAAACTTGTGTGCCTTACCAAACTTACATGCTTCACAGAAAATTAGTTTGTCATTACCTTTAACTAATTGTTTACATTTCAACAAGATTTGACTTAGAATTCTATTGGTAGGGTGGCCCAATCTTTGGTGTCAAATCCCCTTTGTACAAGCTACAAAAGCAAAAGAAGAATTATCTGTCAAATCTTTCCTAGGACACTTTGAACTAGACATCCCACCAACAACCTTGTCATCAAAATGATCACCAAAAGAACAGCCATCAGCAGGAATTGGAAGTCTGTTACTAGCAACAGCTTCTCCAAAATACACCACACGATACAGTCATTGTTCAAGCCTCTCTATTATCCTAATGTCTTTATTTTTTGTGGCCTTAACAACACAAAAGAATTCATCAAATTCAACTGTAATATCATTATCTCTAGTGAGTCTGGAAATACTTATCAATTTTTTCTTCATCATAGGAACATATAACACATCCTTAAGGAAAAGAGAAAAATCTTTAGAGTGAAGATAAGCAATTTCGACACCAAGAATAGGGACCCTAGTACCATCCCCAACAATGATAGAGTTCATACCTGAAGATTCTCCTTGGAGATTCATTCGACTGAGATCAGCAGCAACATCGTTTGTGGCCCCACTGTTCCTATGCCAACCCTCATCTTGTAAAGTTTCAGGATAAGCTATGAGAGTTGTAGTAGAAGGTAGGTTGTAAGTGGGCTGAGTGAGTTGTCTAATGGATGAGCTTGACCTTGGAGCATAATGATAATAACACACAGATTTGGCATTTCTTAGTCGTGTAGGGAGTGTAGCGATCTTGTCCTTTCTATTTGCCACCTCTTCCTTTCTAATTCGAGAAGCCTTGAGCATGAACATTCTTAGGCGATTGTTGATAGTTGTCTTTTTGCCCATTGGGACCATAAAAATTTCCCTTATGACCAGAAGAGTTTCCTCTAGAATTTCCACTCTTAAATTTATCAGTTGAAAACAGATTTGCAGAAGGTTGATGAAACAGAGAATTACCTCGCAGGGACTGAAGTTTTTCTTGCTTTAACTCGTAAGATACAAGTTCATATCCCACCTGTAACCAGGTAAGATCTAAGCTTCGTAGCACGCACACAATCGGATTGTAGTCCTCATCCAATCCAGCCAGGACATATGACACTAAGTTTTTCGTGCTTAAGGGATTTCCAGTGAGCAGGAGATTATCACTGTACTGCTTCATTTTCTCCAAGTATTCTTCCATTATTGACCCTTTACGCGTTTGCTGGAGCATCTGTCGATTGAAATCTTCTTGAGACCGAGAGTGCACTCCATAGCAATCACCAATGGCCTCCTAAAGTGACTGAGCAGTATCATGTCTCATAACTTGAGTAGCCATTTCGGAAGTCATTGAGTTGTACATCCAGCTTACTAAGAGCTGATTAGTTGTTTCCCAAACGTCTTTCTCTAGATTGAGAAAAGACATTCCCTTTGGGTCTTCTTCAGATGGAGGTATAACCATCATTTCTTTGGGACAGGGCTGGGATCCATCAAGACGTCCATCAATTTTGCAACCCTTTAGGAAAGGCATAACAACTGCTTTCCACAACAAAAAATTGCTTTTGTTCAGCTTCACCGATGTTACCTACATAAACAATTTAGAGAAGGAAAGGTAGCCAACCGGTGTGTTATGATGTTTCACTAGGATCCCCTGACTTTTAGAGTCAGCAACCCATTTGCCTTTTGCAGCAGTTTGTTCAGCCTCGGATTTCTTTCTTGCTTCTTCAGCAACTTCGTTTCTTTCTTGTTCATTTCTTGCCACCGATGGATTTGCCATGGTGCTCTGATACCAACAAACGAAAATGAAAAACAAGGAAAGTAGAGAAAAGGCAAAGAGTTTATCAGAAGGTTTGTATTACTTGGTTGTTGGATACATACACAAGAGAGGAGAGAGAAGTTAAGCCTCTCATTAAGATACACCTTACCTATCTACCAACTATACATAAGATTACAAGCAAGGTCAAAAAGGGAGCAGAGAAAATGACGGAATGACTGACTTGGGCTCAACTGTAGCAATGGCTAGTTTGATATGATGTTACAAGCCCAACATTGAAAAAAAAAAGTAACTAAAATTCAAAATTAACTTTTGAATCGAAATTCATGCGCCCTTTTAGCATGACAACGACTGACAGGGACCAAAACGAAATCAAAAGCCAATTTTTCAACGATCAAAATTTTGGAAATAGAAAACCCATAGACGAAGAGAAGAACAAATGAAGATTTTGTTTTCTACCACACTACCACATACGATTAGCAAGATAGATAGAAAACCTCAACAATAAACAATCCAGAAACCAAGGGATGAAATTTGGGAGAATGATTCTCGGTGTTTAGGTCATCGAGAATTATTCTACATAATTGCATTCCCTAAAAATTACTCTTTTATTCTCCTTTTAACCATTTTTATTTTCCTCTTAATCATTTCCTTCGCTTCAAATATAAATAATAATTCTCTTATCATTCTCTTCCTAATTTTCATTCGGCCATAATCTTTCTTCCCCCAAACACCCCTACTAAAGAGACTAGGTGTTGAAGTTGAGTGAGAGGCCAAGCCTCCCAAGACAAGCCACACTAAAGCATTTTTGAACCTGCATTTTGATCCATGTTTTTTTGGTTGTGTTGGGTAGGGGTGTACATGGGTTGGGTTGGGTAGGGTTAAGGGTAATTTTTGGACCAACCCAAAAATTTGGATCCATCAACTTTTTAACCCAACCCAACCCAATTAGAGTTTTAACCCAACCCAACCCAACCCTCTATTTTCGGGTTGGGTTGGGTTGGATTCGTCGGTTCAAAAGAATTAAAAGTTGAAGGCGAGATTACAAATTCGACGAAAACACTAATTATTTAATATTTGAAAGTCAAATACCGGTATAAAATTTGACTAAATATAAAGCTAATTTTGTAAAGAGTATGAGATTTTTTTAAAAAAGATAAGAATTAATTTTAAAATTTAAAAAAATATTGTATTTAACCTAATAAGAGATAAAAAGATTGGATAAATTCTTGAAGGAAAAAAGGTTTGAGAAAGATTGAAGTTTACTTGCTCATAGAAGAAAAAAAAAGCAAAAAAAGAAAAAGAAAACATAAAATAAGAAAAGATGTACAACTACTGAGCTATCAACGACTTTACACTACAAAGATATATTAAGAAATATATATTTATATTCGGGTTCCGGGTTGAACCCAACCCAAAACCTGTGAACCCGCGAACCGACCCAAAAATCCGGGTTTACTAAAAATCTAACCCAACCCAAATTTTAAAAAACATAACCCAACCCAACCCTTACGGTTTGGGTTGGGTAGTCCGGGTAACTCGGGTTACCGATTTTTTTGTACACCCCTAGTGTTGGGATCTCCAATCCTCATCACATTTTACTTTTGTAATTATTTCTACTTCTTAGTCTCATTAGCAAGTGAGGGAGTGGAGTCCATTGTTAGAGCCCAAAGTCAACGTTCAAGAGAAACTTCTCATCTACTTTCCTTCCCTTTCGTAGAAGTTATGTTTTAACTTCTTGTTTGGACATAAAAAGATAGGTCCGGTTGTTTTATCATATCCATAGGGTTCTTACCAGGATTAAGATACAATCTTATTCATATAATATAAACCATCAAGATTAATACTGTACATGTCAAAATATAAACTGGTTAAATTATTAAAAATGAAAATTAGTTCACGAGGTAAGATAAATAAATAGACAACTTTCTACAAGAGAAACCAAAAACAAGCAAGCCCCTAGTTTTCCTTTCAAAACAAGGATGCATAAGAAAAATTACATGGATTACACTGTTGGCTTTTCACTTCAAGTAAAAATCTTCAAACCAGAGCAGATGGTTCAGAACATTAAAAAATATAAAGAAGCTGAACCCAGTGCTCTACAAACTGCTTTGAAATCCACTACAAAAAGAATGCCCTGTTGTTAGCTTTCCCTCATTTTTTTCAGGCAATGGCCATTGTGAGCATTACAAAACTGTGACAACAAAATGCTGCAAGTAACTCACTCTCTTACTATCTCTCTCCTCCATCAAGTTCTTCTTGATCATTCAGCAGAATTGCTTCCTTACTGTTCATCTCTACACTTCCCTCTACCCGGTTTTCGTTACCGTACCCAAAAAACGATTCTGATGTTGAATCATCTTCCTCCCCATCTTCTTCACTCTGCTTATCTTTTGACCGCAGTCCTGACTCACTTCGCATCCAAGCGGGACAACGGTGCAGCACTCCTAGACTACCAGCCTGTGCTTGCGATTGAGTTGAAGGACTTGAGGCACGATCTGGGTGCTGTCTCGAGCAAGAACATTCTGGAACTGGATGAGATAGAAATGATATGGATTTTGATATTGTTGATGCCTCTATTAGTCCGTCAAGTAATGACTTCCTTAGATGTTGACGGATCGATCTCAGCCACGTATAGTTTGCTTGATATAGGTGGTCTCTGGTTTCGGCTAAGAGAGTTTCCACTACCTTTCTGCATAGACAAAGGCATCGTAAGGGGGATAAAGAAAAAACAATCAATTAATCATCAGAAAATAGTTAATATAAATAAACCGATACCTGTCAGGCCGGTATGTCTTAAGGGAAGCTGACTGATAAAGCCGGTGACCCATCACCAAACTCGCAAAATTTGAATGCCCCTTGCCATCACGATCGAAACCGGGAATAAAAACATCAGCTTCAACAGATATGAAATAATCTATAGCTTCCCAAAGTAATTTATGGGCATTGGTTCTTAACTCCATCACAGTGCTTTCAGGTTCATTGTCACTCTCAGCCACCCAACCCCACCAGCCTTCAATGTTATGTGGATACTTTGGCCTTGCTGGCGGTGGTGGCAACGGGCGAGGACGTGGTCCATCCGTCTTCCATGCATTGGGATTTGACTCCTTCAAAATGGAAGGTGGAGACCTCGGATAGTTGTTTTCAACATTAATCTCACGGCCATAAAGCCTATTAAGTTCCCATGGGGTGCTGAGGGAAGTCCTGTCAACAACATTCTCAAAAATAGCATGGAGAGGAATCAAGGTTCGTTGTCCACCGAAAACTTCTCCACCTGACACATATATAATAGTGTCCCATGGATATCCATGAGCCCGAAGAAGAATTCCGACCTGTAAAAGGGCGATATCCACGGAAGATTTGCAAGCATCAAATTCTCCATTTTTATCTAACCATTTGGTCCAAACAATATGAACTTGAACATATTGCTTACCTCTTCTGGCGTTAAAGGACAAGAGCCATTAAGTCGTTGTTCCTCGGAATTCACTGAAAGCTTCCCCTTTATGATCCTGCGCTTACGCATCCACAATCTTTTGTGCTGAATGAGCTCATTATGTACATCCTGTATTACATTTCAAATCAAAAACACATATCAAACGTCAAGAATAGATCACCAAATCGTACCTGTTATGCAATCAAGATCCAAAGAATGTACCTGAAACAGTTCGGCACAACCGTAATATGCTAACACCTCTCTTGTCATACCAGGATAGTAGGCTACAAAGCGCCTGCCTGGAGCTCTTAACCTAAATGAAATATATGGTGTAAGACAAACAGTTTTGAGAACCGTTCAGATCATTTCAGATATTAACCTATGCAGAATTTTGGTGGCAAGATCCTGAACTTCCACTCTGAATTGAAGAGCATGAAAAGCAACTCTACATCTCAATCTCTGGTACTCTTCAAGATCGGGCGGAAGGATAGCCTATATGATCAGCAAAGAGTACAATCTATGAGATTTGGAAGCATTTTCTAATCTAAAACAAAACTTTCATGGAGACAAAAGTTCCCTAAAACAGTTTTGAAAACAACTACTTTCGAAGTATTCTTTCAAATACCCCAAGGTCACTTACCTTCAATTCTAAACAAGAACTAAATTTACTTCAACATGATTGAAAGCATTTCGACATCGTAATATAAGTCAAAATGTATATTCAGCATATCAGATCAAGAGAATTAGCATGCCAAATATCTTTTTTTTATAGAAAACAAAAACATTCATTGATGTATGAAAAGAATTAGCAAATATCTTGAGTGAGAGCAAAGAGTATTACCTGCAAGCATCCACCATCAGAGACAACCAGTTCAACAACCAAGTGCTTCTTTAGAACAGGAAGTACATGGTGCCTGTAAAAATATGGAGATGCTAAATAAGGCGCTTTAAAACGTGGGATCTCCTTGTTCCTCCGAGCACCCTTTAGATTTCCTGGAAGTGTTTTCACGATTTTAATGTCTTTAGTCAAGGCTGCAATGAACTGGTCCTCATTATAGAGGTAAGCGAAACTCTTGAACTGGGAGCTGCATGAAGATAATTAGACTTCAATTATTTTAATTAAAAAATAACTTTTTTCCAGCCATGGGAGGAGGTTGTATGAAAAATTAGAACAGTTCAAACCTGATTCCTTTGCTGCTTGTAGTTGATTGAATCTCTGGAATTACCAAGGTAGCATTAAGTAGCCGAGCAATGACAACAACATCGCATATCTAGAACACCAAGCATTTGCAATTCCTTTAATTTGTTACTATAACCTGATATTGATTACATAAAAGTGATTAAACCATTACATCCTTACCGAACTCCTGATCTCATGGAATCCGCCCTGTATCCGGACAAAGATGAATCCATTTGATTGCAATGAGGGATCTGCTGACATGATCAGTTCAGGAATGCATCTTTTTAAATACAACACAAAAAATATCTAACTGGGAAGGAGAGGGAGGGGGAAGAGCTACTAGTTTATAATCAGATCTGTAGAGTTGAAAGGCAACAAGAAAAACACATAAGGAGAAGAACAAGTAAACTGTTGGAGATAAACATAACATAAACCAACGCTCCCCTCAAACTGGATTGTATATGGAATACAAGCCAAGCTTGGAGTTAAATTAATCAGATTTGGTCTTTGGATGATGATGCGCCAATTGTTAGGGACAATGGGCAAATTAGGATCAATTTCAAGATGGCATTTCCCGATATGCCGACATCTTGAGGGGGCATGTTGGAGATACTCACTATGCTCACCATATGACAATTGTCTCACATTGGAAAGGTGAGGAGTCTTCAACACATTTATAAGGGATATGAGTTACTCCCCTCATTGCCAATTGGTTTAGAGGTGAAACCTCATATTCTCTAATATGGTATCAGAGCCCATGTGGGTTAATGGTTCCCCCAAAGTCCGATCCTACCCAAAACGCTTTAAATTAAAAAAAAGTCGGTGTGGACCCCACCCAAGCGGGCAAAGAGTAAGCCAATGCAGGTATTTCGACAACAAATTCGGATCCAATTCAAGATGGCATTTCCCAATATATGGCCGCCATCTTGAGGGGGCATGTTGGAGATACTCACTATGCTCACCATGTGGCAATTGTCCCACATTGGAAAGGTGAGGAGTCTTCAACACACTTATATGGAATATGGGTTACTCCCCTCATTGCCAATTGGTTTTAAGGTGGAACCCCATATTCTCTAATATGGTATCAGAGCTCCATGTGGGTTATGGGCCCCCCAAATTTCGATCCTACCCAAAATGCTTTGAATTCAAAAAAAGCGGGCGTGGACCCCACCCAAGCGGGCATAAGCTTAAGCACGGGTATTTGATCCCAGAGTTTGGATCCGACCTATGCGAGTAAGCCAAAGCGGGTATTTCAGTCCACAAATTAAGATCAATTTCAAGATGGCATTTTCCGATATAGCCACCATCTTGAGGGGGCATGTTGGAGATACTCACTATGCTCACCATGCGGCAATTGTCCCACATTGGAAAGGTGAAGAGTCTTCAACACATTTATAAGGGATATGGGTTACTCCCCTCATTGCCAATTGGTTTTGAGGTGGAACCCCATATTCTCTAATATGGTATCAGAGCCTCAAATTTTTCCTTTCGATCCTGGTAAACTTTTTCTCTAGTCTTCCATCACCTTCTTCCTCTTTTTGTAAAAACCTTTTCTTCTTCATCATCTTCCCCCTTTAGGAAAAAAAAGTTTCTCAACCTCTATTTCCTTTTTCTCACCTCAAAACCTAGAAAATACAAATCATCATATTTATTTTATTTTTTTTCTGATTCATTTAAAAAAAATCAACAAAATTTTCTCTCTTCAAAGGCGTCAATGAAGAGCTCGCAACCGGAAAACTTATCAATATTCCTAAATTGGTCCTGTCGAGTATTCCCAAATTGGTCCTGTCTAGTATTCCCAAATTTCAATTGGTCCTGACATTCAGCATTCCCAATTGGTCCTCACAATCAGCTCGATTGGTCCTGACAATCAGCATTCCCGATTGGCCCTTCGCATCAACATCAGAATCATCATCATTTCAATTGGCAATGAGGAAAATAACCCATATCCCTTATAAATGTGTTGAAGACTCCTCACCTTTCCAATGTGGGACGATTGCCACATGGTGAGCATAGTGAGTATCTCCAACATGCCCCCTCAAGATGGCGGCCATATATTGGGAAATGTCATCTTGAATTGGATCCGAATTTGTGGTCGAAATACCCGCATTGGCTTACTCTTTGCCCGCTTGGGTGGGGTCCACACTCGTTTTTTTTTAATTCAAGGCATTTTGGGTAGGATCGGACTTTGGGGGAACCATTAACCCACATGGGCTCTGATACCATATTAGAGAATATGGGGTTCCACCTCAAAACCAATTGGTTTTGAGGTGGAACCCCATATTCTCTAATATAAACATATTTTTGCTTAGTGTTTATTGTGTTATGCCTTAAACGCATTAATGCCTTGCGATTAGCAGTCGGGGGTCTTGCTGCCCGGTCAATGAGCGGAGGGTCAACGAGTTGGGGTGCGGGGGCAACGCCCCCGTTGCGAAAATGCATTTATGCATTTAGCATTCTGTTGTGCGAACGCATCTATATGCGCAAGCGCATTCCGCTAACCGCACTCCACAGAGCATCCTGTTTTCGCAGTGCATTCACGCATCCGCATTCTGTAATAGGGTTTAATTAGAGTGCCTATATAAACTCGAATTAAACCCTAGCCATATTATGACATAATCTCTGTATCTGTAAATTTCCATCTCTCTCAATACAATTGCTCTCCTCCTCTGCCTGTGGACTAGCCAACACAACGTTGGTGAACCACATAAACTTCTGTGTTGTTTTCTTCTTCGTCTTTCACGTTTATCGTTATCTATCTTTTAGATCTTCGTTTTGCGATTGTTGATTGCCGTTTTCATAACAATGTTGGTGCAAAACCAAGATTAAGATACTGACTTGAGGATAGCAATATAAATAACACAATTAGATATTGATAAAGAAGAACCAATCGCTTAAAAAATATACTATTTTCGCAACAACACAAAATACCAAGCAAGATTTCTCTGCTGCTACATCATTTCCCTCTCGATATAGATATTTAAGAACTCAGGCAATGCAATATAACCTCACTCTAGGCACATAGCCTCAGCAAACACACACAACAAGAGAGGTTGTATGTTAACCATAACCTGTGAAAGCATAAACTAAGACAGAGGATGAAGACAATTTTAACTTAGCTCAAGGGTTTTAAACTAGTCCCTAAATTCTAAACAATCTATTTTCTGTCCCCTTAACTTCCTTAGATAATGGCCAGTCCAGTCCCTAGGCATAGCATAAAAAATATTTTGGTCCTTGCTGAAAACTTTTCGCTCATAACTTCAAAAAATATCTAAATCTATAAAGAAAATCAATAGCTAACCAACCACATGTGACTTCCAAATGCAACATAGGATTAAAACTAATTGAAGCTGCACAAGAAGAGCCATACCAGTATAATGTTGTCTGGGATTTGCATCAGGATGCAAAGATTCCAGCTGCCTAACGGGACCCCAAAGTCGTCTAAACGAAGGACTCTGAATCACAATTAGGAGAGAAAACATAAACACCAACAAACATAAGATAGTAAAAACATTGAACCATGAAAAATGCAGCCAAACACTAACACAACAAGACACAGAACCATCATGGGTCGACCTAGTGATCAAGAATCTATTAAAGAACTAAGAGTTTATGAGTTCAATCTAGGGCTCATTAAGTTGGGCTTAAACTAAACACTCACAGATTTATTAAAAAAAAACAAAAATAAACAAGACACCCATTTCAAAGGAAAACAAAAATCCATGGAAAACCCTCTTCTCAACATAGAAAATGACCATACCAGGGCAGCATAGAACCTAGATTTGATGTTATTTGGAACTCATATCACAAACCCATATCCCCAAAAAGGAAGAAGTTAAGATCTCTAGAAACAAAATGAGAGAGAGAGAAAGAGGGATCTTACAATTGGGGAAAAATCTGCATGTTCAAAAACAGGTCTCCATGAGAAGATGGTAACAGAGGATTGAAACTCAGAAATACCCTCCTCAGTAAATCTAGCAAGAAAGAAATGGGTGAAGATGGAAAAGGCTGAGAGAACAATACCCACCAAACCAACCCATTTCATCCTTGATTTCAACACCATTTCTCCCTTCCCTTTCATTGCCCCTTCAAAATTTCTAGATTAATTGAAGAAGGAACAGCAACAGTGGTGGAAGAGTCAGTACAAATTGAAATCTGTTTTTGGAGTAAATGAACCGAGACACAAGGAGAAGGGGCGTGGGGACTAGGAGACCAAAATGGCACGTGCGAGTCAGAACCAGCAAGTTTTTTATTTTTTTTGGGTAATTAAAAATCTGGGTGGATTCATTCACAACATTATGTGATATATTGCTTGATTTTGGACAAGACTAAGTAATAAAGGATGGACCTTTGAAGAACAAAAGAAAATGGTGAACTTTTTTGCTTTAAAACTCAAAGTTGATCACATGATACCATGGTCCTTTTTCTTTTCTTTTCTTTTTTCTTTTTCTCTTTTTTCTTTCATGTGACTTGGATGGATAACTTTATAGCTTTCTAGATTTCCTTTTTTTGTCATTTTGGTTTCAATAATTTTTCAAACATTAAGACTTTTAGATGATTCACACTAGCTTAAGTAGCAGTTGATTAATGTTCAAAGTTACTAATTTTTAGTCTTTGAAAATTATTATGATTGTGTTTTGTTTATTATTAGTTCATGTAATTTTAAAAGGTATGTTTAAATGCTTGATGATAGGTCTATCTGATCTTTTCCTTAAACCTTGCAATCTTGGTTAGTGTAGATCATGGAAAATTGTTCAACATTTTTGTCATTGAATCATTAACTTAAGATTTATTTAAAAGATTTCATTTCAAATATATATATATATATATATATATATATATTTTTAGAAGATTTAAGACAAGCTATACTATAAAAATACAAACTATATGGCTTAAGGGCATACCAAAAAAATTCGATGACAGGACTAATTTCATGCAACTCCCCAAATATTTAAAACTAAAATTGTAGTTGATTTGATTATTAGT
The DNA here is from genome assembly GCA_036507275.1 of Sicyos edulis. NCBI lineage: Eukaryota > Viridiplantae > Streptophyta > Magnoliopsida > Cucurbitales > Cucurbitaceae > Sicyos > Sicyos edulis. The sequence continues at coordinate 10,750,287 of CM071851.1, forward strand.
TAGTATTATGTTTTGATAATATCATAGTGATGTCCTAGATGAGTTCTTTTTCTTGGTTTTTGTTGTAAATTATTTCAACTGTATGTCATTTTGGTTCAATTAATAACATTTTATTTTCTTATAGACAAGTTCCAGTCAACTAAAAAATTAACATTTGTGTAAAAAGTTAATAACTATGATTCTGATCTATGAAATTGGACAGGATTTGATTTTGAATTCACTCATTAGGTAATTGAATTTAAATATTAAATGAAGTGGTAGGGCATCAAACTACCATGATCTTCAACTTTTGCCACATCTATTTTTCTACCTACCCTTGCATCTGTCTCTCTCCCTTACATGGTTACCACCTACAACATTTTTCTTGTGGAAATGGTGGGTAAATGAATACTTAGTAAAAATCTTCTATTTGTTGGGATGCAAGTATCCCACAACCCTTGACTTGTACTAAAAAATATAGAAAAATAAAGCATCTCACATCGGTTATATAAGGGGAAGATTATATGTATACAAGTGATGACAATCATCTCTATTGGTATGAAATTTTTACGGTGAAACCAAAAGCAAAGTCATAAAGGTGTATATCCAAAGTTGACAATATCACACTAAAGTGGAGATTCAGGTAAGGTCGTTATCCTTATCACTATATGAGATACAATATGTATACGAATACATTAGTACTCATCAAGTAACTACATACAATGTCTACAACATAACACTAGCACGATGCCAAGCACGAGTTAATCTTAATTATATACCTCTCTGTCTCATGACCACTAGCATAGGGGCAATACACCTTAGCTCATAAATATGTAGAGGAAACACATATTGGATCAGTCAATACTCAGGGAAACACACTACGGCTCAACATCCTAACAATCACATAGGCATCTCACTCAATGACCTTGCTACCTGGACACCTGGGCAACAGACTCTAGGCTGGAATGGTATTCAAACACGACTAGTTTGTGACAGCCCTCCGTGAAGACTAAGTGCGTCTCTACACATACCACATGCAGTTGCAACAGGTTAGGACAACTCATCTTAACATATCATGATACATGCTCAACATAACATAACATAACAAATCACATTATTAGATCTTAAAACATACTAACTACATGCATTAGATTTTTAAATTATTAAGCATCCTAAATGAGGCCAACATCATATAAAACATTGTTGAGATATGCCTTGAATGGGTTAATGCTCCTATGATTACTTAGTCGGCTGTCTCGCTGCCCGGTCAGCGAATGGGGGTTCGGGAACGTCTCCTAAACCTAAACAAAATCTGTATTGCTATTTTATTTTTGTATATGGGCTTTTGATGTAATTAGGTATTTATTTGTAATAGGGCTTTAATGAAGGTGTCTATATAAACTCGAATTAAAACTCTATCCCTCATATGCTCATTATGTAATTTTCGTCTCTCCTTAATAAAATTGTGCCCCCTCTTTGCCGTGGACTAGTCAACACAACGTTAGTGAACCAAGTAAATTATGTGTTGTTTTCTTTTCTTCTCGTTTTTTTTTATTGGTTGGTTGATTGTCGTTTTCATAACAATCATATTTCACAAGATATCATACATTTACACACATATTACATACTTTGCCACATACCACCATTAAAGAACCCCTATTTTATCTAAATACATAACACAACAATACAAGCCTAGTTTGACCCTAATCCAAATCTAGCACAACTAAACCTAGGTAGAAAATCATTAGATCAGACTCTAAATTATAAAACTAAGCTAATAGGCAGCTCAAGGTCAAGAAATTACCTATTGACACTGACCTCGCGATTCCACTACTAATATATTGAACAGTAACTAATTCTTATGCGAAATGCAATCGGAATCACTTACGTGCAAGTATACGCAGTCGGGAATTACAGCAAGTAATAAGTATATAAATTTTATCGATCCCACAGAGATTGATGTCTAGAGTAAATACCACTTAAGTCAGAGTCATGCGAAAAAGTAAATAAGTGTTTATGTGGAGTGGTTTTTGGTTTGTTTAATAAGATAAAATAAAATGCGATAATAAAATATTATGCATGCAATGAGTAATGCTAACTCCGTATTCCTAGAAAATGCTAAGAGTACAGCGACTAGCTAGTGAATGTCTTACTTCCCTAACAATTATCACTTCCGTGATTCATGATTCATTGGTGAACCAGCTTCTGCTGCGAACACCATACTAAGCAAGGGCGACGTAAGTAGTAGTGAGGTTATTCCTAACTCCCTAAATGATGAATAGTTGTTCAAACAACCTAAAGAAGCATACTGGGTCAACATGCGATTTCTCTTTCGATTCTTCATAAGGTACATGCGTGGGTAGCTAATCGAAGCATATATAAATAAATAAATATTCAGTAGTGTAACATTCAAAGACCTACACTAATAACATGCTCTATTCATACTTAATCATCATAAACTCCTATAATGCAATCATAGTAAATAAACACCAAATAGAAGTTTAAACCAGACGATTTTATTACGACTAAAATAATGTTTAAATACTACAACTACTCCTAATAAAAACAATAAATGGAATTGGCACGGTTGAAGGTGAGTAGTCTTCTTGTCATCAGTTCCCACAACACCACCATCAGCTTCTCTGCAGTAGACTCAAGTCCCTTGATCGGCTTATGACCAACTGACCAGTTCGATGGATTCCTCTCCCTGCTTTGGTATTTATAGGATTGAATTTCGTGATCCACAAGTAGAGGTGAGCTGTTCAAATCATCACCAATGCATATTCCATGAGTTTCGTCGGGATTTATTTGATTGCCATCGCCTTGATTACATAGTTGATTCTTCTGATTCTTTCCTTGTAGATGAAACTTTGTCGATCGTAATTCCTTCTTGGGTTCAGCGTATTTGCGTGATCCAATCCGCGTTCGCATCATTTCATTTTCCTTGATGCTGCGTGAAATCCTGCTAAAAAGCATAAATTAGGCACAGTTGTTTTGTGGTTTGCACTAAAGTGGGGATTCGTGCGATGTTATTGTAACGACCCGACCCGAATAGGGTCCTAAACCTAGGCCTTTAAACTCTTATGCATATGAGTAAACCCGAAATCATGAATGTGGAAATAAATAGAAAACTTTAATAACATAAAAATCGTTCAGAAAAATTTGTTATTTTGTTTCCAAGCACCTGTCAAAAGTTTTACCAAAACCAACCCTAGCCAGAGTATCATTTATATGCAAAAGAAAACATCTGAACAAGTTTAACAAAGAAACCGAATTACAACAAAGTCCACTTAAGGGCTCCATGCCCCGTCTACATGCAAAAGAATCAAGAACAACATGACATGACTCAGAGTACTCTGTCCATGATCATCCAGCAGCATCCTCCTAGCCATCCAGTCTCGGTCCTAAGTTACCTGGTGGAAAACCACAAAAAAATAAGGGTGAGCAACGAGTCGCTCAATAAGAATCTCCAACCGGGGTACAATACGAAAAACCAATCATCTAGCACACCGATACAGGCAACCAAATACGAGCATAGAGGAACCAACTTGGTTCAACCTCAATTCTAGAACTTGCCTAACCAAGGAGCTGCCCTTCGGGGCTTACAACTACAACCTACATACGGTTTAACACGTGGATGCCCATCGGGGTCTTATACCAACCCAAACTCAAGGATGCCCATCGAGGTCTTACACCTGGTAAGGCCCATCGGGAAATTACTCACTTTTAAGCGCGATGACGCCCAACAGGGTCTTACCCAAGCTGCACTCAAGGTTGCCCATCGGAGACTTACACTAGCTTAAGCTCGAGGATGCCCATCGGGGTCTTATACCAGCTTAAGCTCAAGGATGCCCATCGAGGACTTACTCCTCCTAGGTTCACAAGCTGCCCAACAGGGTCTTACACTCCCTAGCTGCACTATGATGCCCATCGGGAACTTACACACACTGACAACGCATTGGCGCCCTTCGGGATCTTACCCAAGCGAGACCTGCACTAAACAACTCCTAACAGTCTCCTAAGCACAGTAATACAAGCTAACAGCTCGACTAGGCAGAAATCAATGACAACACAACCCTAACATGGCTCTACATAACATAAACAGGAACACATGAATATGCTAGAGCAAGAAAATCCCTAGTATGGCTCTACATAACATAAACAGGAAACATGGATATGCCAGAGTAAGAAAATCCCTAACATGGAGCTAACATGACAAGACAACAAATATGCCAGCAAATCAGAAACAATGATCCTATCCACTAGAATGCTCATACATACTGGAAAAATATAAATATGCTATTAAAGTGTTTCGCAGAGCCCACACAACCCCGATAAGAAATCCTTACCTGGAAGTATGCAAGAATAAACACAATAGGACAATGCTCCTTGAGCTGCAGAGATCAACACAACCCAAAACCGATGAGGCAACACTCAGCAGCTAGGCTGGCTTGGCAAGATGTAGGGAACCTCGACAGCGAACGGCGAAGTTGCGTACGGCAGGTGCAGCAAGGCTCGGTGGATAGCTGAGTGCTGGCGCGAGGCGAAGCTAGGCGCGTGACGACAAGCAGCAAGCGTCGCTGCGGCTGCACTCACGCGGATGGAGCTGGCCAAAGCTGCGCTGCGGCGAAGATGTTGGGCGATCCGTGCGTGCGGACGCGATCAGGCCAGGCGAGATGGCTGGGCAACGCGGCTGCTCACGGCGAACAGGGGCTGCCTTAGGATGGCTTCGCGAGGGCGAGATGGGGCGACGTTGGGCTACGGCTCGCTGCAGCGGCGACGTGTACGCGGGCACGAAGGGCTGTCGAGTAGTGGGCGAGAATGAGGGCAGATCGCTGCGGCGATAGCGAGAGGGCAAGATGGTGCTGTGGCTGGGTGACCCGCGAATGAGGCTGCCTTCAGTGCGGCTTCATTGGGGCGAGCTGGCGGGGCTGAGCAGCGGCTGTTGCTGGTCGGCACACACTCAAGAGAAGGAACAAGGTTGGCCTCGGCTTCAAGACTCCTCCAAACTCTCGTCTACAAGAGGAAGAGACATCTTGCTCGGTTAGGGCTTGACCAAGCATCAAGGAAAAGGGTTTTGGCTAAGAAAGAAGAAGGAGAAGAAGGCTTACCTTTCGATTCTTGGTCTTGATTCTTGGAGAAACGACAAGATGAAGGTGGAGAAGATGATAGAAGTCGTGCGGCAAGGGGAAAGAGTGAAACACGAATCCTTTTTCTTTTTAGCTTAGGTTTTACGATTCCCACTTCTGGGCATTCCTCTATCAAGTCCCAGCTGCAGCACAATTTCCTTTGATTAAATCTCATTTAATCCAAGCCTCCAAGCACCCTTACAGGTCAGGGGTTCGAATCCCACAAGCAACGCCTTATATTTTCTATTTTAAAAACTCTTTTAAACCCAGCTCTTAACTCTGAAACAACCAAGGTTCGAGTCCTAGCAACAACACCATTAAAATCCTAATTTCCCTTTCCAATCCAAGCTTCCAAAAGCCTAGCAGGTCACAGGTTCGAATCCCAGCAGCAACATTAATTAATTCTTAATTAATCAACAACAAACCTCAACTCCTAGCCACATGGGTTCGAATCCCAAGAGTAACACCTTTAATCTCTTATTTTATCTAAAAGCCAGACTCCCAAATCCAACACAATACGAGTCCCAACAACCACACAATTAATTCTTATTCTCCCCTTTAACCAGAAAGCCACCAAACTTCTTAAAATGCATTCTAACCCTGGAAACCTGAAACCAAAGAATAACCAATCTTATCGAATGACAGAAACAGCACAAAACTTTGGTTAAACACCAAACCGGCCCTGAGGGCAAAATGACCAAAATGCCCTCAAGGGTTAGAACAGCTCTAACGGCCCAACTGAACATCCAAATCATGAACCGAAAACACATGGGAAACCAGCATGGAAAATTGGGCCGTTATAGTTATGAATGCACGCTGATTTTTTAAGTTATTTCTTCGTATTCCTTCTAAGAACGCAAATATTATTTACCTATGTATTAAAATAATGCAACCTAAACAGCCTAAAATATGCTCTCTTTGAGAGTTATCAGACACGAAAAATCATGTTGACGCGTAAATTGAGGCATGATAGTGTATGGCTGAATGACACTAATGCGTGAAGGGGATGTGGCAAGTGTTGCATGCGCATGGTGCAATTGGGCTTGCACGATAGCATTAATAGGTGTCATGGTGGTGTGTTGGGGGTGCACTAGTGGCATGTTATGGCGTGTTGGTGAGGTGAATGGCATGTTGTCGGTGCACATGGTGGTGCGTGTGTTGGAACAAGCGTGATAGAAGAAAATGGAATTTAGAGATCCCTTATATGTGGTTTGATCTAACAAAGATTACTTATTGAGATTGTCGACTCTAATCAATCTGGAAAATCTTAATCTTCAAACTCTTCGGACTAGTTTTTTTTCTCTACGGAACTTCTTAAAAAAGTTCTCCAAAGTCTTCAGAACTATGAATTTGAACAAAGTTGATCGTCTTATGGGAGACTTTTACGAAATTGGGAGAGAATTCTTGAGAGTGTTAACAAATATGCCAAGAATGATTCAAGTGAAGAGTCTAGAGACTTTAGGTCTCTATTATAGTCTCTTCCTTGAACATTACATCCAATGGGAACGTGGCACCTAATTAAATATTCAACTATTTAATTATCTAATTATCAAATAGTAAATATATTTAATATATGAATAAATGCCCTCATTAAATATTTCTAATTAATATATCTCATATATAATTAATTCTCTATAATTAATATAAACCCAATAAATATATTAATCTATCCAATATATCAATAATTAGTTTTATTTATCCAATACATTAAACTAATCCCCTCATAATTAATATGTCCAACATTTTAATTAAATAGTTTCAATTGTTCAAATTAGTTTATCCATGCCTATCAACTTACCAGCTACTTACAACGATAATCCCCAACGTGGGAAGCTTATTGAATCAGCGTTGTTGACTATTCTCACTCATGCACATCAACGTACACTTTCGCAAGAAAGAGTCCATAACGCACTTGGGATTAAGATCATACTAGCATATGGTCATCTTAGTGAAATAATGATCCAAGTATATTATGGAATTACTTAGACGGATAAATATTTATAGTATATTATTATGCAAACTATTTGCATATGCACCCCTACTAACATGTCTTCACATAAACATTAGGCATCAGGTTGTGTGCAACATTTATGGTTCGTTCAACAATGTTACCAGGACAAGGCAACCAACTTAGGTCCATATACTTTAGACGTCTTTAGGTTGTTTACTTGGACGTAGATCCACATGTCCAACACACTTGTCAAGCTGTTTATAATAACAACTTTAGGTTTAACGTTGTTAATCTAATGAACGTGTTTGGTTTGGATAATACGAATTAAATAGTGTTCACACGAGATTTCCGGAGAAATTTGGTTTCGTGGGGTTGAACTTGAATTTGAGATGATTTTTGCGAAAGTGGTTCTATCTCTATGACTTGATCCTCTGATTCATTCTCTCTCAATGGATGTTCTTGGTATGAAGAACAATTTGAAGAACAAAATGTGTGTTCTTCGTATGCAACTACTCGTTTATGGAACTATTTGTCTTTCGAAGTAATTTTTGCCATCGAAACGACGTTCGATCTTCAGAACCGTGGAGAGACCTCAACAAATATGAATTCCCTCTCTAGTTCCAAAATTTTTCCACCATTTGAAATGAAGAGAGCTCCTCTATTTATAGAGCTCTCATGCATCGTGGGCTTGGGCCCTAATGGGCCTTTGGGCCTGACCCATGGGTTTGGCCTTTTGGGCTTGAAATTCATGGTTCGGTTTACTTGGTTTGGTTTTATTTTGGCCAAATTCAAGATAAACCAATTTATTTTATTTAAATTAATTTTGAGAAATATTGTCCCAAAATTTAATTTAATTTCGCCATTAAATTTGAGATAACGATGTGGCAGCTTGTAATTGACCGAATTTTCTCAGTCAACAAATGCCCCCTTTTCGAGATTTATGCACAAGTATGTGTGGATGAATCGCGAAAACTATAGTGTCAAGTCGAAGCACGAGCTTGCTTATTCTTGCTTCAAAATTATATGAATCGTCAGTTTAACCGAAGTGTATGAGTTTAGGTCATAATTTCGATTGTTTTGACGTATTTTTTTTATGCCAATCAATCACATTTTGGAATTTGGTCAAAATCATGACTTTCTATATTTGGCGTGAAAATTTTGAAATTAGTAGAATTTATGCTCCACTCAATTCCAAATTGACTTTTTGGCAATGTGAAAACCTTAACCCAATTTCGCATTTGAATGGGCAAAATTTAAACGATGCCTACATTTGGATAAAATTTAAATTCTATAATTTTGATAGAATTAATTTTATCAAATATGAAATTGGGGTAACATTTGAGTTAACTCAATTATTTTGGACAAATTCTACTTAAATTGGAAGTAAAATTCGAAGAGCAATTTTCAATCTAATTTCAGGGGATTGATAGTGTGGATAGTTTCTTTGACTTGTAAATTCCAAGAAAAAATTTGATAAAATGTTTGAAATTTAGTAGAATTATGTCCTACTTAATTTCGAATTGACTTTATGGCAATACCAAACTTTAACCCAATTTGTATTTGAATTGGTAAAATTGGAATCATGCCAATGTTTGAGATAAAAATTAAAATTCTATAAATTGGATAAAATTAATTCTATCGAGTTTGAATTGATGTAAATAAATCTTGAATCCAACTTAAAGAATCTAAAGTTGTATCCAAATTATTTAACTTGCATGGAAGAGAACTTGATTGCCCCCAAGAATTTGGCTAAACAAGAAATAAATTTAATTTAACTTTTTTTTAAACCAAATTTTTGAACACAAAGAAGACTTTTTTTTAGTGAATCTGTTTCACCTCAATTGACCACGTTCATATCGGTCTCCAAGATTCAATGTGTTAAAAAAAAAAAGAAAAAAAAAAAAAAATATATATATATATATATATCCCATAATCTTGTTGGGATTTCTTAACCAAATACATAATAATATATATATATATATATATATATATATATATATATATATATATATATATATATATATCCCTCGTTTTTTTTTTAAATCTTAAAATATGGGAGATCAAAACTGAAAGCTAGAAATCAAATTTCGAAAATCTCAAACCTCCAACTTAAAAAAAAAAATTTCCCTCAAGTTATTTCTTTTCTATAAATACTCGGCGTTTAACCTTGTGAAACTTGCATTCTCGAACTTAAGAAAGTGAATCATTTGCATGCTAATTGTTTGTTCGTGTCGACGACCATCGTGGTAACTCCACACCTTTCTCTTGTCACCGGAGCTAGTTTGTTGCAACCCACTAGAGATTGGCGGCACAGTCATTTACTCGAGCCAGCGACTACCGCTCAAGCTGCACAATCGCACCCTTCGCCCCAGCTTTCTTTTTCTACCCTCGGCTGCCAAAGAACGCCACCCACGATCCTGTTTTTTTTTTTTTGGTGAGGTTTGGAAAGTTTTTATTTTTTGTTTTTTTGTGAATTAATTCTTGAGGGGATGAGAGGAAAGAAAAGTGTTTTTTTTTTTTTTTTAATTTTTAGATTGCTGGTCTGTGAACTTAAACTAAAATCATTCTCTTTTAAACAAAAAAAAAACTTTCTTTTCTATGGGCCCCACGCGGTAAAAAAAAAATCTTTTTTTTTTCACCCGTTTCATATTAGTGTTTTTTTTTTACTATTACTTTTTTTTTATTTTGTAAATGATATTTTTTTAATAACACATTTTTTCTTTTTTTTTTATACTTTTTTTTTCTCTAAAATTAAACTACTGAAAATAAATTTTTTTATTATTTTTTTTAAATGTTTTTTTTAATAACACATTTTTCCCCTTTTTTTTCTTCTAACATTCTATATTTCTATTTTATAAAACACTTTTTTTTGTCAACATTTTTCCCATAGAAACACTTTTTTTTGTCAACATTTTTCCCATGTTTCTTTTTTATCAAACCACTTTTCCCTGTCGGAATGACGCTATGAACGACCCTGTCGGATTGACGCTATGAACGACCCTGTCGGATTGACGCTATGAACGACCCTATCAGATTGATGCTATGAACGACCCTATCGGATTGACGCTATGAACGACCTTATCGGATTGACGCTATGAACGACCCTATCGGATTAACGCTATAAACGACCCTGTCGGATTGACACACTATGAACGGCCCCGTTGAATCTCTGATGTGACGGATGATCTCGCCGGATCGATGTTATGAATGACCCTGTCGGATCGGTGCTATGGACGACCCTGTTGCGGGATGCGCTATAAACGACCTTGTCGCCGGGTGCGCTTTGCGACGGGATGCGCTATAAACGACCTTGCGACGGGATGCGCTATAAACACTTTGTCGCAGGATGCGCTATAAACGACCTTGTCGCGGGGTGCGCTTTGCGACGGGATGCGCTATAAACAACCTTGCGACGGGATGCGCTATAAACGGCCTTGTTATGGGATGCTATAAACGACCTTGTCGTAGGGTGCGCTATAAATGACCTTGTCGCAGGGTGCGCTTTGCGCCGGGATGCGTTATTAACGACCTTGCGACGGGATGCGCCGTGAACGACCTTTTGACTACCTCTTGACCAGCTACTCATGCAAGTACAACCTATTGACCAACTGCTCATGCAAGTACGACCCATTGACCAGCTGTTCATGCAAGTACGACTCATTGATCGACCGCTCGCCATGTTCCTTTAGTGTTGTCACTGCAACGTTGTGGCTACAATGCTTACCATATCCCTTTAAGTGATGTCACTATGGCTTTTCGGCTACGGTGCTTACCATGTCCCTTTCAGGGACGTTTGAGGTTGGAAAGTTGTTATAAAGTCACTTTCCACCTCACAGAGAGATATGCTATGAATAACCCTATGTGTACAAGGCACGAGACATTTCCCACGAAATTAACGATGAGTGTCTTGAATATTCAGGGGTGCCCGAAATGACGCGTTTAAAATTTTACCAAAACCTTGGATTTTGTTTTTTTTTTTTTTTTTTTTGAGTTTTGGTCCCCTTTATTATACATATTTTTTTTAACCCTCAGCATACCATTTTCAAATTTCGCTTGTACTTATAGATCACTTATGAAACCTCGTGATTCTAATGATCCTCATTTTTCCTAATGCAAGACAATGACTTATTTCACAGAGATTTCAAATTCCACCGAGCATAGCCTAGTTGTTTTGAGCCACGAGGACCAGCCTTTTCGTGAAGGGACTATTCTTCCCATCGACGAACCATATAGAGAGATGAGGCTTGACTCTAGAGATTCAATTTTTCTATCAGACTGGTCAACAAAAAGATCCCTACATAAACATGCATCTGCTACAACCTAGCTCTTGGACTCCCCTATACATACAGCAAGTCCATCTGTGAAACCAGAACCGACATTAGGGCGTCAAATCATAGAAGGAAAATTTTTTTGGGGCTCCGCACTTAAGCTTAATGGTGAATTTTCTCATGTGGCTTTTTACTGGGAATGACTAGAGTTCACGGTCTCCCGAAACACTGAAGCATTGAAGAATGTTGGACTCATTTCAGCAGTAATGACCTCCTTGTATACTTATGACTGCAATAGTCACGTGATGCAAGCCTTTTTTGAAGCGTGGTGTCCGTCTACAAATACCCTTCATACATCATCTGGGGAAGTATCCATTTCACTATGGGACATGTGGCAACTGGGCGGTCTTCCTATCAAGGGTGCATTTTATGATGAAGTCATTCCTGGCTATAAAGATGTGTTGAGACTGAATGGACGGTCTGAGTCCCTCCCCACCAGTTGTCAATACCTTTTTTATGCATACCATCGTCTTGCTTCCCAACAAAAAGACAGGCAAAAGATTCCAGTAGACTCATGGATCTCGTTTTGGTTTAAAGGGGAGAAAAAATATAATAGGCCTCCTAGTAGAAGATCAAAGAAGAAATCACAACCTGCTTCTACTCATAATCCTAGTGGATCTATTCCAGAGACTCGCAATTGGACGAAAAAAGAGCAGGCGACTTTCCAACTACTTGGCATAACAGAGAATATGAGGGATGAGACATACTTGAGTGCCTTTCTTTCATGTTGGCTATGCTTATTCGTATTCCCTCTCCGAAGTGGTCGTTCACTGCGTCCTGGTGTGTTTAAGGTCGCATCCCTCATGGAAAAAGGAAGACTCTTTAACCTTGTCGTGCCAGCTTTGTCGAATATTTATTACGGTTTGGGCCAAATATCAAACACGCCTTCCTCTATTGGATGCTCGGATAACTGCTTTCCTATTCATTATGTTCATGGTTGGCTTGCCCGCTACTTTGGCACTCATCATAAGGTCATAAACCCTGTCAGAGGTCCTGAGATGGCTTACTTCTTTGGAGAAGGGGGTGCACGATGCTTAAATGGCTTCGAAGCTCGTCAATTAATCCATCGAGGTGAAGCGATAATGTGGCATGCGAACACCCCTTCAAGAGTTAAGGCTGAAACTATCCATGATATCAAGGGATTATCATTTCCATCAGCCTCCTTTTTCATGAGTCTCCGGTCGTGCTACTTATCTTCTCGTCACGGGAAGTTGATGACTCTTAAGGCATATAACCCGCATAGATTTGGTCGTCAGTTTGGCTTTTATCAGGATGTGCCCAACCAATCCAACGAAAGTTTTCCTCGCATCAATCTCAACAACGTCTTTTACTATTGGAAAAGTTGCAGTCAACTTTCAACATCATCCAAAGTATACATTCCAGCACGTGAGCTAAACCCACATACCCAAATTACTGACTCTTACAAAGAATGGTGGGCGAAAAAGCATGGCAAATACATGGAAGATGGTATCCAGATTCTTGTGGATAGTTTTAGCTCTTCTTCTACTAGACATAAAGCCCACAAAGATTTGAGTGTAAAAGAAACTGATCATGCACCCACGCCTGAGGTTGTGATTCACTCTAAACGCATTCGTGAAGGTGAAGGTAAGAGTTGTAGTAGCAACGAGAATCGTCACTGGAACCGTCGAAGGCAGGTAGACAAATCTCCAAAAATTGATCACATCCCCTTTGAAGGCCCCTCAAATGATGTAGAGCGCCCAAAGCTGGCATTGCCTATGGTGAGCATCATTCTTTTTTTTTTTTTATGTTTCATTTTTTCCATTACATATATGTATGTGTATACATATATATTTTCTGTTGACTCTTTATTCTCCCTTGCAGACATCACACTCGGCTGTTGGTCCTACTCCTCCTATCCATAAGGAACAACCTAATATGCCGATTATTGAAGTCGATCAACCCACTAGGAGCCAGGAGCAAAGGGAAAACGAGGACCCCTGCCAGGAGCAAGGGGACACAGACACTATGTATACGACGCCCTTACATCTTACCGGAGATGAAATTGTTGCCAGAGCAAATCGAAAATCTGTCATTCGCATGTGGGCTCAAGCCAAAACTTTGTTAGAGAATGCAACCTTTGAGAATGCAGGCTCTCTTGAGTCAACTATGGAGACGATATTTAAAGGCATCTCAGATATTACTACGACTGATTTAACCCTTATCCGAACATCAGTGAGGGAATACCTCGAGAAAATACGCACATACAACGACTTAAGGCATACGACTGTTCCTCAACATGCTTCAACCAGTGATGATGAAGACCTATCAGAGCTTAGAAAAAATATGGAGAAGGCGTTGTCGGATATGCGAACCTCAAACGAGAAGAAAATCTCCCTTCGTAAGCAATCCAAAGACTTGTCTAGAAAGATAAAGGAGCTGAAAACTTAGCGTAAAACCATTTCTGAACTTATTTCTGGAGAAGCAGCACTATCAGCCCAAATACAACAAAAAGTATCTGAATTCGAGGAAGCGATACGTGCAACCAAAGATGCTCAAGCTGCCAGCAACAATAGGGAGACACTAGCAAGGCTTGAAGAAACCCTTACAAGTCAGCGACGCAGACTGCTGGATTATAACTTGACGTTTTAGCTTCTTTTTTTCCCTTTGTCTTTTAGATTTGCTGTATCGTAGGAACGACTTTATTTACCATATTTCATCTATAACATTTTTTCTTTCATTGTATCTGCCGATTCGGCCTCTTTTATCATCAATAAAATAAGAGTTTTTATTTTGACCCCTTTTTTTCCTTTTTTCTTTGCTTTATTAGGACTGAACTTAAAATTAATTAAGTTGCCTACGTACCCTTTTATAATGAAGGGATCAAGTCATCACGTAGTTCAATTACATAGCTTGGGACGATAATTTTTTTTTAATTGTGACTGAACTTAAAATTTGTTAAGCTGCCTACGTACCCTTTTTTTAAGGAAGGGATCAAGTCATAACGTAGTTCAATTACATGGCTTGAAGTTTATACTCATACGCCAAGGAGTGTTACACTCTTAAGCATAAAACTTCTTAAGAAACCTTCCGTTGATCTGGCCAATTTTTAATCCGTATTTATCCACAATCTTGTAAGCTCCGTTAGTGTAGACTTCTTGGACAACATAGGGTTTATCCCATTTAGGTGTGAACTTATTTCCTGTATGTCGTGTCGTGATGATAGGTCTTCTAACAGCGAGTACAAGATCCCCAACTTGAAACGAACGAGGCTTGATATTTTTGTCGAAAGCTTTGCTCATTCGTGCTTGATAACACTGCAATGCTTGCTGAGCTTCAAGTCTTCTTTCATCCAATGCTTCTAACTCTTGGAGGCGGAGTGTTGCATTTTCTTCAACTGTCAACCCTTCTTGTATGGCCATTTGAAGTGATGGAATTTCTCTCTCCAATGGAAGTACGGCTTCTACTCCATAGACCAAAGAATATGGTGTGATTCCGGTAGGTGTGCGATGCGTAGTTCGATAGGCCCACAATGCTTCACCGATTCTTTCCTGCCAATCCCTCTTTGCCTTGGAGACTATCTTCTTCAATAGGTTGCACAAGGTCTTGTTAAACGCCTCGGCCAACCCATTTGCTGCTGCTGCATTGTATATAGATGCCTTGTGTTGTTTGAAATGGAATTTTTCACATAATTTATCTATCAAGCTATTGGAGAATTGTCTTCCATTATCTATTACAATGCGATGGGGAATGCCATAACCGTAGATTATATGCGTTCGGATGAAATTTGCAACATTATCTTTCTTTTCTTCCCGCAAAGGAATCGCTTCAGCCCACCTTGAAAAGTAGTCGGTCGCAGCCAAAATGTAAGAGTGACCTACTGATGACTTTAGAGTTATAGGGCCTACAAGATCAAGTCCCCAAGCCTCAAATGGCCATGAAGCAACGGTTGGATGAAGAGGCTCTGGCGGTTGGTGTATAAAATTCGCATGGACTTGACAAGCTTCACATTTCTTTGCGTACTCCATCGAATCTTGGACCATAGTAGGCCAATAGTAACCCATCCTTTTTAGCTGAAAATGAAGCTTTGGACCGGACTGATGAGCACCACAAATTCCTGAGTGTGCTTCCTCTAGTGCTGTATCTTACTCATGTTTTCCCAAGCATCGAAGAATGAGTCCTTCGTAGGAGCGACGATAAAGAGTCTCTTTGTAATAGACAAATCGAGCAGATCTTCTTCGTACATCTGCCTTGCGTCGAGGCTCTGTAGGGAGCTTCCCATGTTGAAGGTAGTCAATGATGGGTTGGCGCCAGTCTTCCTCTTCAATCACATAAATAGATATTGCATTAGTCTCATGATGTCCATTTTCGGGTGGTGGTATGACCCATTTTTGACAAAGTGTAATGCTCATACTTTCCTCATCAGAGATTGTCAGCGCAGTAGCCAAGTTAGCCAATGCATCGACCCTATTATTTCTCGACCTTAGGACATGCTCTATGATGAAGCTATCGAACTTCTCTAATAATTGTCTAGCATATGTGAAGTATGGTTTCAAGTCTTCATGCTTTGTATCATATTGGAGTAGGACTTGGCTTATCACTAATTTCGAATCGCCGAATATCTCTATATACTTTACGCCGATATCGATGGCCATTTGAAGACCGATTATTAAGGCCTGATACTCTGCTACATTATTTGAGCATAGTTCTCTGAGTGTGAAGCTATAAGGCAACATATGCTTTTCGGGTGAAATAAAGACAACACCTGCACCTGCACCACTTTTTCGTGCTGCACCATCAAAATACATTGTCCATGGGTTTATGACTTCAACAGTGAATACTTCTTCATCAGGGAAGTCTTCACACAACTTCCAGTCTGAGGGAATAAGGTGGTCTGCTAAGAAGTCTGCCAACGCTTGTCCTTTCATAGCTTTTTGCGGGACGTAAACAATGTCGTATTGTTGAAGAATAACTGCCCATCTAGCCAGACGTCCTGAAATAATCGGTCGGGACAAAATATATTTGATTGGGTCTGCTTTTGTAACTAAACGTACGGTGAACGCCTGCATGTAATGCCTCAGCTTATCGATGGAGAAGAAAAGAGCCAAACACATCTTCTCAATGGGAGAGTGGTTTAGTTCTGCTTCTGTGAGAGTTCGGCATAGGTAATATAGTGCTCGCTCTTTTCCACCTTCTCCTTCCTGGGCAAATAATGCCCCCAATGATCGTTCTTGTGCGGTGATGTTAAAAAACAATGGTTTTCCAGCTATAGGGGCGCCCAAGACAGGAGGGTTAAACAAATATTTCTTTATGCTTTCGAAGGCATTTTGACATGCCTCATCCCACTCAAAGATTTCTCCTTTCTTCATCAATCTTTGAAAAGGATGACATCTACCAGCTAGGTTTGAAATGAACCTTCTTATGTAAGCTAGGCGCCCTTGAAGACTTCTTAACTCGTGTAAATTCTTTGGCGGTTGCATCTTTTGTATTGCATCGATCTTTGACTGGTCTATCTCAATCCCCCGATGTCTTACGATGAACCCCAAAAATTTTCCCGAAGTTACTCCAAATGCACATTTGAGAGGGTTCATCTTCAATTGATACTTTCTTAGTAGATCGAAGACTACCTTAAGCTCTTCTAGGTGATCTTGTCGCTTTACAGACTTAACCACGAGATCGTCAACATAACATTCAACACGTTTGTGTAGCATATCGTCGAAAATATTCTGCATTGCTCGTTGATAGGTTGCACCAGCATTCTTCAGTCCGAACGACATGACCTTGTAACAATATATTCCCTTTGGAGTTCGAAAGACAGTCATTTCTTCATCTTCAAGAGCCATCCTTATCTGATTGTAGCTTGATGATCCATCCATGAAAGATAAAGCTCCATGTCCAGTAGTGGCATCAACCATGATTTCAGTAATAGGCAATGGAAAATCATCCTTCGGACATGCATTGTTCAGATCGCGAAAATCAACAAAAACAAGAAGTTGTCCATTCTTCTTTCTTACTGGAACAATGTTGGCGATCCATGTTGGGTATTATACTTCACGGATGAACCCAGCTTCAATCAACTTATTTACTTCGACCTCTATTTTGGGGATAAGTTCTGGTATAAATCGTCGTTGAGTTTGCTTGATCAATCGAGATCCAGGTTTAACAGCTAGATGATGGACTGCAACTTTTGGATCAAGTCCCGGTATTTCCTTGTATGACCAGGCAAAGATGGGCGTAAGTAACGTGCTTATGAAAGTTGGGCGCGGATCCTCATTCGTACGAAGATTTATTTCTTTAAGCTCGTCTACTGTTGACTCAATGCAATCTTCTAATGGAAGTGGAGCTTCATCAATATCCTTTTCACCCATCTCAACCTCTGTCTCTTCTACAATAGTGATGTGATGACACGAAAACTCATTTTCCTCTTGCTTTATATTCTCTTCTCTTAAGTTGGTGAAGATAACATCATGTCGCTTTACTCTCAACGAACCTTCTGTTTCAACTATGACAAACATTTTTCTCTTCATACGAGATGGAACAACACTGCATATATCTTCATCGCTTCTTATCTTACTCGATGACTCGTTTTTTACAATTTCTCTAACGCTTTCATGAGAGATTCGGTAAAAAACAGAAGTGGTATTCCTTTCAATATTTGTCGTGCTTATGCTCAATCTTTGAAAAGCCGACGGTCAGGTCTTATCAGTAGTTGGACTTGTATTTTCTATTTTCCTTTTTCAGCTTACTTAACCTTTGAAAGGCGGATGGTCGTGCTCCACCTGAAGTCGAGGATGTTCTCGCCTCACCCATGGCTTTATTCAATCTTTCAAACATAGGTAATTGTGTCTCATTGGTGGTAGTAGGCATTTTATTCTCTTTTCCTTTTGATGTACCTAACCTTTGAAATGCTGAAACACGAGATGTTGATGGTCCAATGCGTTTAAAGGCGGGTACCCTATGACCAACATTCTTACTTTCCTTTGATTCTTCGAGCTCTTCAATTGTTATGTGGTTGGCACCGGCCACCTTTTCCTTCTCCTTTCGTGTTATGCCAACTGGTTCGGGTGACTTATACTTGAGTCCCTTTCTTGACGTTGGCAGAGTATAACCTTTCTTCAACAGTTTCTTTTGGGTCGATGAAATCTCACCTTGATCGTCAAAGATACTTAACCACTTGAACTCAGTATGCGTCGTGAAGTCGTACCCTGCATTGACAAGAAGTTTGTATGCATTAGGGTCGAACCCATCTTTAGTCCGCCTTTCAGGTAAAGTCACATTTTTCTCATCACCTTCGTTCCTCTTACTCCATTGCTTTTACATCTTTTTCAAAAGGGTGGTGAAACTTTCCTTTATTACTTCGATATCGCCTACTTTCAAATTTTGAGAACAGTCGGCGAAAGGTGTTTCTCCCTTTTTCCATCGGGACAAAGGGACATAGCGTGAGATGGGTGGAGTTGGGGATTTCTCATCTTTTGAAATCTTAGGAGCTTCTAGACTTGTCGAAATCTTGCTCTTTACACGACACGACTTGTCTTCTTCCACCACACTTTTCTTTTTTACGTCGGCCTCTAGCTTTAACTCAGCTTTATCATTCTCTTTTATCGAAGTGATCTCTCCTGCTACTTTTTTTCCCACGTTCTCATTTTTCATGTAGAATTTTGCGTCTACAAAATGAGACTCAGCTTCTAAAAACGGATTTGTGTTAGCTTCTACCTTCTTAACACCGTCTTGGTAAAACTTAAAGCATTGATGTAACGAGGAAGTGACAACTCAGTTTTCATGCATCCAGGGTCGTCCCAATAGCAAACGATATGTTGTTTTGCAATCTATAACATGAAATAAAGTATCATGCCAATCGTTCGTTGTCCGCCTTGATTGAAGCCTTGGATCAACAACTTGCTGTCGGAGAGCTCTTCCATGGAGATGCCTAGTTGCTTCAAGGTTACCTTTGACATTATGTTGACGGCCGAACCATTATCAATGAGAATTCGCCCGACTCTTTCCTCTCGTATATAGCCCGAGACATACAAAGGACGATTATGAGGCTTTGATCCCAACAATAGATCCTCGTCCGTGAAACTTATGGATATGCATACCAAACTGTGAGCACGTGTCACATGTATTTTGACATTCTCGCTACTTGAGTCTAATAATGCCTCAATAAGAGGGTTTTTATCTGTTTGAGGAAGTGATATCAAATCTTCTATGTTGAAAGAGGGCATAGCTTTAAGCTCAATGACAGCTTTTGAAGAGCTTGCTGAGTCATCACTTGTGCAAATTGCATGACATGTAGCAATGTCTATCACTTCATCTATTCGTTCATGCAAAAACTTCTTCGGGATGAAATCAGCCAATGTTATAGCATGACGTGCTCGTAGAAAATCTTCGTTCTCCTTACACATCTTTTGCCTCGTTTCTTAGGCAATCTCTTCCTCTTCGGCTCTTGAAATAAGCGTGATTCTGTTTTAGCATAAGTTTGTTTTTGTTTCCTGCGACGGGTTACAACAGTTCAACCTTCATTCTCATCTACGGTCGGCTCTAAAATACATCTTTCTTGGATGGAAGCTAGTTGAAGATTTTCCCTTTGAAGGTTGTGGTTCGAGGATCTCTTTTGACCCTGAACAACAACTGGCTCAAGGGAGCCGAATTGAATCAAGTAATGAGACCAACGCAGTGTTACACCCTTGGGTGGTTGTACTTTAGGCTGAAGAACCACAGCGGCATGATTTGCTCGAGCTACTTCCTCTAAATCCAGCTCAATTTTCTTTCCTCTAGTCAATCTCAGAATCAACTCTTTCAGAACGAAGCATTTCTCGATGAGATGGCTGACAACGAGGTGGTATTTATAGTAGTTAGGATCATTTACCTTGCCTAACTCCTCGGGACGCTTGAATTCGGGCAATTGGATGAGTTTTGCTTCCAGCAGTTGCTCTAACATGTCAACAACAACGGAGTCCAGAAATGGATAGACTTTTTCTTGTCTTTCCTGAAGTGTTAGGCGACGTGATTGCTCTACAACTGGTCGTTTCTCTGCTTTTGTTTCCTTTTCTTTTGAGGAAAACTTTAAAGGAGTTGCACCGATGGTCATTGACTTCTTTGCCACATTTTTTGTAACTTTTTATGTGGGCTTGAAATCCTTCTTTTCCTTATGGGGTTCTAAGACCAGAGAATCTTTATTTCCCTTTGCGTCAATGCTCAGCTCCATATCATGAGCTCGGGTGGCCAACTCCTCAAAGGTGCGAGGCTTGATTCCTTTCAGGATGTATAGAAGTTCCCAATGCATGCCCTGGATACAGATGTCGATCGCGGACGTTTCAGTGAGGCGGTCTTTGTAGTCCAGACTTAGAGCTCTCCAACGGTTAATATAGTCGACGACAGGTTCGCCCTTCCGCTGTTTCGCATTTGTTAATTCGATCATGCTGACAGTCCGTCTAATGCTATAGAACCGATTAAGGAACTCTCTCTCGAACTCTTCCCAACTATCTAATCAGTATACTAGTCGAACGCATTCTCCTTTAACGTTCGGACAAACTGCCTGACGAGAAGGTCTCCTCGAGTTTCAGCAGTTTCACAAGTTTCTACGAAATGAGCAACATGTTGTTTGGGGTTGCCTTTTCCATCAAACTGCTGGAACTTAGGCGGTTGGTATCCTGCATGCATTCTTAAGTTGTCTATTCTCTTTGTGTATGGTTTGGAATACAAAAGAGAACTTTGAACTGGCCCACCACCTTGAGCTCTAATAGTGTTCGTGATTAAGTAGTGTAACTGTTGGACAGTCAAGGAAGTGACTGAGCTTAAGTGTAGTTGTGGTTGTGCTTCAAAGATAGGGTTAATCTTTCCTTTATCATTAACTCTCTCATGTGGACTCTGGCTTGATTCAACCGTCTCTCGGTTCTGCATTTGATTTTTGAGGTAAGCGATCTCTAAGTCTCTTTCCTCAATTGTTTTCATCATCTGCTCGAGATTTCTTTCAAACTTTGCCATTCGATCATCGCCTCCATCACAAGCCATCATAACAGACATCACATCAGGATTAGATGTCTCCTTTGGTTGATCAACGATAGGACTGACTTGGTCGAACAATGTGTTATCTTTGACTACGATTTCATCAGAGGTCCCCTCTAGTAGTCCTGCGATTCTTTTTGCGATCGCATCTAGTGTTACTTGAGGTTCATTGCTCTCGACGGACTTGGAACGACTACACGTGATAGGTCCAGTGTAGTTTCTTGGAGTAGACACCTTCGAGGTAGTGTTTCTTCCTTTGATTGAGCCTTTTGGAGCAGCGGTCTTTGACGTGGCTTTTCCAGACATGGTTGCTTGATTTATGCAAGAGATTGAGATGAGAGGTAGAGATGGTCCCACTGGGCGTGCCAATTTGTTCACACGAGATTTTCGGAGAAATTTGGTTTCGTGGAGTTGAACTTGAATTTGAGATGATTTTTGCGAAAGTGGTTCTATCTCTATGACTTGATCCTATGATTCATTCTCTCTTAATGGATGTTCTTGGTATGAAGAACAATTTGAAGAACAAAATGTGTGTTCTTCGTATGCAACTACTCGTTTATGGAACTATTTGTCTTTCGAAGTAATTTTTGCCATCGAAACGACGTTCGATCTTCAGAACCGTGGAGAGACCTCAACAAATGTGAATTCCCTCTCTAGTTCCAAAAATTTTCCACCCTTTGAAATGAAGAGAGCTCCTCTATTTATAGAGCTCTCATGCATCGTGGGCTTGGGCCCTAATGGGCCTTTGGGCCTGACCCATGGGTTTGGCCTTTTGGGCTTGAAATTCATGGTTCGGTTTACTTGGTTTGGTTTTATTTTGGCCAAATTCAAGATAAACCAATTTATTTTATTTAAATTAATTTTGAGAAATATTGTCCCAAAATTTAATTTAATTTCGCCATTAAATTTGAGATAACGACGTGGCAGCTTGTAATTGACCGAATTTTCTCAGTCAACAAATAGCAATTGGAAAAACTAATAATTTTATTAATTACAAATAAATATACAATAAATATTCTTTTATTAGAAACTACTAATCTTTATGGAAAAAACCCTAACACCGCGCAAGACAAAGAGTTGTGGGCGGTGTGACATGCGTGGTGTCATGATCATGCTTGTCTAGTATGCATTATACATGGCGCATGCCTGTTTAGACCATTTTTTTTTAATCATGCTTTCGGCCACATCAAAAATTACACAAAATGTGTGAAAGAGAGGTATGACTTCTTGAAGCATCCCTCCTACCAAGTTATATGAGCAATGTAATATAGTTGATGTGGTTCTTATTATATTGTTATATAACCTTTCAAAAGACAAAAGCATTTCAAAACATTCTTTCTCTCTCTTTCGAAATTGTTTTCTAAGATCTGGACGAAGGTTGCTCCCAGTTGTGCCATCCGTTTTGCATTTTTGTTTGGATGATTTTCTCCTTGAGTTAGATTCGTTGCCTCATGACCGCTTTACAAGGGCAAAAAAGTTGGATAGTGACACATGGTGTGCAACGCAAGACGGGGGCAATTGCGTGCTGGTGGCGTACAAGGTGAAAGAAAATGCACGACTGAAGGTACGCGTGACAATAGGGCGCAGGACAAATAGATCTACGTGTTGAGGGTGGCACATTATTAGTGTGAGGAACAAGGGCGGTCGAATCATGCTGAGCAAGCGATTCACGTGATGATGGATGTGCTTTGGGGACTAAGTGGGCATTGCATGAGGGCGGCACTAATGACTCTTAAATAGAGTCAGAATTCTTGCTATTCTAAGATCATTATTTGAAGTTATTATTTAAAATCCAATGCGAAAACGATAAATATAATTATAAAAAGGTGTAAATAGCTAATGCTTACGTATTAGAAGAATAAATTAGAGAAATGAATTTAAGCTCACAAAATAGCAGAATTAGCACACTTAGCGCGTGTTTAGCAAGGGTTATGCAGATAAACCATTTTTGCAACAATTTGCGATGCAGAGATGAGAAGCAAGACATGCGATTGCAAGTGTAGTACATTCAAAGAAACTCCAAGGCGCCATAAACGAAATATGGAAAGAATCAAATGAAATCAAGATGTTGACTAACCAGACACTAGAGAGACAATCAAGTGAAATCAAGAGATTCTTCCCTTAACCATATAAACATAATTGGTGAATTGATACAAGGAAAGCGATCGCGTCGATAGATCTATGTTTATTCTGGAAGATTCGAAATATGATTATAAAATGAGACCCTTTTGTAATAGAATAAGGTGTGGAGAATTTCGAAACCAATTTTATATTGTTTTCTTTGTTTTCTTGTCAAAACTCATTTCAATTTAGAATTACTATTTCAGCATGTTTTCCATGTTGTTATCTTTATTTCTTGTTTGTATGAGGAACTAATTTCGTTAAGACAAAGCTAAGAAAAAGTGGTTAGTTATAGCATGTGTTAAAATGGAATAGGAGGGGTGTAGTGATGAAAGATCCCTTAGTTCTAATTGCTTGAATGAAATAGAGCCCAATCTTAACAGATAACATAATAAACATGCAATGTTTCAAGCATTGAACAGTTCACTACGCAATTATACGCAGTCAATTGCTATCAAGTGATAAGTTACAAGTCATCTCCACAGGGACTTGTTTAATCTTAGGATAAGTGTTAATTGAAGAGTCAACGACATGAAAATAAAGGAAATGATGATGGTAACCGATTTTACTAAACACAATTTAAATAACACTGGAATGCGACAGAAATGCTAAAGACACCGAGAGACCAACTAATGCACTGCAACAGGATAAATGTTATTGACTTCAGAAAACAAAATGCCAGAATAGAAATGTAAACGGCTAATGTAATAACACAGATGCAACAACTTAATGCTGGGAACAGAAGAAAGATACTCTAATGAGAAGGTAGGCCTGGGTTAAGGGTCGGTTGAGTGTGGTTAACATGCAACAAGGGTGAGACTATGGTGAGAAGCAAACTTTGCACAACACGTGATCAAATGCTCTTTCTCAAAATGCATTCATGCTCTTCGAGCTTGATCTCTCGCATCTAATATCAAAGCTACAAGCAGTGAAATGCGTACTAGCTAGGGGGCTATCTCTAGCCTCCCTCTTTAACAAGCAGAAGTTCCAAACATTGAAACTAGTGGACATGAATAGATTATTTCTAATCCTTCTCTCTCTCGAGATGAAAAGACAAGAAAACATGAATGGATGATCAGTCGAAACATGCTTTTGAATAAAATGCGTATTATGCCTTAGCCTAACATCTCCCTTCTCACCCAAGATACATGTAACACACACTTGTCCCCTTAACCCTCACCTATATGAATTTAGCTCATGGTTATGCTAAATAGAAACAGAAGGTAGGAATGTTGTAGACATCATGCAACAGAAACTTGTAAACGATGTTTTTGCAAAATGAAGAATAATAGCAATGGAACAGTGAACAACCAGCTCAAATATAGATAAAATGACGAAAGTGTTTCAGAACAACTTAGAAGAAGATGAAAAGAACCTCAAAATACGTAAAGAACTTCAATAAACTAAATCAAACATTCAACAGAAATCCGTTCTCGAAAAATACAATATAAAAGATAGAACAAGAACTACAACGATAGAAAGCAAAAGAGAATATTCTAATGGAAAATGCAAAAACACGGAAAGCAATGCTGCAAATACAGATGGAGCTTTGTCACTTCCAACAGCTCCCAAATTTGGCTCTGGTCCAGAATCCAAGCTTCCTCATTCTTAAAAAATTGTGTTTATATACTACCCTCATCAAGATAGATCAACGGTTGAGATTCTAGGGCAAAATGGTGACTTGCTCTCCAAACCAAGACCAGATCTGATTTGCAGCAGGGGGACCACGTACAGGCTTTTCTGACACTATTTAGAGCTGTAGCTTTTTGCAGAAAACTATTATTTCTTGTCGGGCGAATGCTGTAGACATTAACATTCTCTTGAAAATGGCTTTTCTTTTCTTGATTCAACTCCTCTGATTTAGGCTTTGCTCAGCAATCACAACATCCAAAAACCTGAAATGATAATTGAAAATTAACGAGACGAGGGGTTCTTTGTATCGCCCCGACCCGAAAAGGGTCTTAAACCTAGGTCTTTAGCCTCTTATGCATGTAATAAAACTCGAAATCATAAATGTGGAATTATAAAACTCTAAAACAATAAAACGTTCAGTGAAATTTCAAATATTTATACCTGTCCCTGTTTCCAAGCACCTATAAAAAACATTTATCAAATCCAACCCTGGTCAGAGTTTCTTTTTATTGCAAGTTCAAACATCTAGAACAAATCCTACAAAACAAATATTTTAACATCCAGAAATACATCGAAATCCACCTAAGGGCTCCATGCCCTGTCTACATGCATAAAAAGTTAAGAAAGGAATAAAACAAGACTCAGAGTATCCACCGTCCATGATCATCCAGCAGCCTTCTCCTAGCCATCCAGTCTTGGTCCCAAGTTACCTGGTGGAAAACCACAGAAAAGAAAGGGTGAGCAACGAGTCGCTCAGTAAGAATCCCCAAGCAGGGTTCAATACGAAAATAAATTATCTAGCACACAGATACATGCAACCAATCATGAGCACAGAGAAAACAACTTGGTTTAGGCCAACCATCACTCCTAGAACCTGCCTATTCAAGGACTTACCGAGCTGCCCATCGGGACTTACAACTACAACCTACATTTGGGGTTACACCGTGATGCCCATCAGGGTCTTACACACCCAACACTCAAGGATGCCCATCGGGATCTTACTCCACAAGGATGCCCAACGAGGTCTTACTCCACAAGGATGCCCATCGGGTTCTTACTCCACAAGGATGCCCATCGGGGTCTTACTCCACAAGGATGCCCAACGGGGTCTTACTTCATAAGGATGCCCATCGGGGTCTTACTCCACAAGGATGCCCATCAGGGTCTTACTCCTGCTAGGAACACGAAGATGCCCATCGAGGTCTTACACTCCCTAGCTGCACTATGATGCCCATCGGGGTCTTACACATATTGCCAACAGTGTGATGCCCATTGGGGACTTGCATACATCAGCAACTCATTGGCGCCCATCGGGGTCTTAGCCATGCGAGACCTAAACTAGTAACTCCTAACAGTCTCCTAAGTTCAGGATCACAAGCTAACAGATCGACCAGGCAATATTCAACAGCAACACAATCCTAGCATAGCTCTACAGAATATGAACAGGAAACAAGGATATGCCAGAGTAAGAAATTCTCTAGCATGGAGCTAACATGAACAAGACAACAAACATGCCAGCAAGTCAGAAACAAGAATCCTATCCACTAGAATGCTCATAAACAATTACAAGATATCAACGTGCCATTAAAGTAATCGTAGGGTCCACACAACCCCGGTAAGAAATCCTTACCTGGAAACAAGTAGTAGAACATTAACATAGACTAAGAGCTCCTCGAGCTACAGGCTACCAACAAGGCACAACACCTAACATCGATATTAAGATGGTCAACACATCTGCAAACACCTAACTCAACCAAAAATGCAAGGGGAACATAAGTTACCCAAACTGAGAATCGGACAGCAACCGGAGAGGGCAACTCCACAGCCTCGGAGGTTCGCTGTGGCGAAGAAGCGCTGCTGTGCGGGCTGGTGATGCGGCTGCACACGGCGAAGAGGCGCTGCTGCGGGCGAAACGGCGCGGACGTGCGGCTACTGTGCACTGAGGATGGGCGCAGGCGGGAACAAGCAGTAGGGGAGAGGGCGAGCTGGGCTGCGATAGCCGCGCGAAGGGCTAGGCGAGGCTGCGTGCGGCTAGGGGCCTGGCGACAGCGCGTTCGTTGGGGCGACAGCATGAGGGCGATGGGGCAAGGCTTGGTGCGGGTTGTGCAGGCGTTGGGCTACGACGAAGGGTGATGGTGCAAGAGGAAGCGGCTGCCATTGTTACGGCTTCACTAGGGCAAACGATCGAGGCTGTACAACAGCTGTTGCTGGTCGGGTGTGGGGCTGCTCTCTGTTGGAAGAAGACATACGCACAAACTCAACACCAGCGGATAGAGCTTGGCCAAGCGACAAGGAGGAGGGTTTTCGGCCAAGGAAAAGAAGAAGAAAAGGAAGAAGAAGACTCACCTTAAGGTTCTTGATCTTGTGTTCTTGAAGAAATGACAAGATATGGGTGGAAAGATGGAGGGACGATGGTGTGGTGTGCAGCAAGAAGAAGAATCAGGAAATAAAAATACGATTTCTCTTTTCCTTTTCCTTTTAGGTTTTACGATTCCAATCTCCTGGGTTTTCCCCCTTCGAGTCCCAGCTGCAACAACTATTTCCCTTGATTTAAACTCAATGAATCCAAGCCTCCAAACCCCTTAAGGTCAAGGGTTTGAATTAGACAAGCATCACCTTTTATTTTTCTCTTTTTAAAACTCTTTTAAATCAAGCTCCCAACTCCAAAACGACCAACGTTCGAGCCTTGGCAATGGCACTTTTATTTTTTTCTACTTAACAAAACACTTGAGCCAAAAGCTTCTCAAATCCACCCAGGTTCGAATCCCAACAGGCGCTCTTTTAATTCTTTAATTTATAATTAACCAAACTACCTTCAAACTTCCAAGCAGCCAACACAAACTCTTGGAACTTGCAATCAACAATCAATCAACATCGGCTAAAGACAGGAACAACCCTGGAATCCTGATTACCCACATAATCCGGTCCCGAGGGCAGAATGACCAAAATTGCCCTTAAGGGTTAAAATAGCTCTAATGGCCCAACCGAACATCCGAATCATGAACCGAAAACACCTGGGAAACCAGCATGGAAAACTAGGACGTTACATTCTTGAAACGCGTTCACCAATGCTTTAAACATTAACATTTTGACATAGAAACTCATAATTTCTTAAAATTTCTAATCCTAGCCTTCTTTGCTACATGCAATGCAACTTAAGCTCAAATCCCCATTCATAAGTAATTATATGCGTTGAAAGCTAATGAAAATGCCTGATTCTATGCTAAAACATCCTATTAGAGGGACTCAATAACTCTCTATTTGAGAGTTATCATGTAGATAGAGCATGTTAACTAGGTGCAAATCATCAACAGTAAATGTTGACCAACCATCCACATGCACTACTAAGCTGTAAATCGAAAGAGGAAATAATCAAAGTCTAATATGCATGTTTATAGGTTAGTATTAAGTCTTTAAAACTTTAAATCATAGTTCATGGATAAATGCGTAACTGTTGCATAGGTAAGCAGAAGCAGAAGTTTGTGAGGCGTAGTATGATATTTACCCTTACCGTATGTTTCTTTTAAAATGCATTGCTAATACTTTCCATTAGTATCCTAGTTTAGCCTTATTCTTTCACAATCTTTTTGTTTTATTTACCTATTCAACCCAATCCACCACAATATCTACTCGTATAATTATGTTCAATTCTAAATGTCACCTAAGATAAATCACAGTCCTTATGGAGTACGATAATTTACTTATTACTTACTGTAGGCCACGGATACTTGCACGAACTTAAATTTAAGCACACGAGGCAACTAGATCGTGTAGCCTCGCCAGTCAAGTTTTTGGCGTCGTTGGCGAGGGTTGTGTCAAAATTAAGTTAAAAATATGCATGTTTACAAATTTAAAATTCAAAATTAAAGATAACTGCTCCTGTTGCATTTTAAATAATAAAATAATTTAAAAGCCCTTGGCCAAGGTAGTTATAAATACAATAAATAAATAAACGAAATAATGCAGAGAGGCGTTCAATGCCAATCGTTGCAAATTATTTTTAAAACATAAACAATAGGAGTTGAACTCTAACATGCAAGTAATTAAACAATAGAAATGACAATTATCCTATAACCTAATCAGACTAATGTAGCAAGCTCCACCCATGATCACTTCAGCATCTCTCAGCCAACCGTCTCTATGGTGTCTCTAAATACTTGTGGAAAGAAAATAACCACAGAAACGGTAAGTATAAAGAATACTCCGTAAGGACTCCCCAACAGGGGTACAATGCACAAAGAAGAACTCAACGTGCTAGCAATACATATCTATTTTCTTCTCACATAGCTTACTAGCTGGCCATGAATTTCGTTATATGTCTCTCTCAAGCATTCAACTTACTCTCATTTCATCTTAACTTTTAACTTGGTCATGAGGTTCGTTGCATGACTCACTTGTGAGGCCTTCAAGACACTCACCTAGCTTTAGTAATAAAACTGGTTATGAAGTACGTTACACAACTTTCTTGTGAAGCCCTTGAGACACTCATCTGTTTTAGATAATATGACTCGTCATGAAGTTTGTTACATGACTATCTAGCTCAAACTCAACTTTTCTCTACTGGTGTACTGATGACACTAATTTAGGTGAGCCATCTACCTGACACTCGGTACGTGTAAGCATACACCACATGGTGCTGGAAACCAGTCAGATGTAGGCCTACACAGACTGACCTGGACCTGGTTGACATGCCTAAAAAATACTCAAAAAAAGGTGTCCACTGAGTCAAGATCCTAGAGGCCCTCACCTGTGCATCAAGTCAACCCGTTCACACCTATCGACCCAAGCTAAGACCCTCCCATAATTGGCGTACACTATGATCAGGGTCTGCCTATATGGCTACAAACTAGGCATCACCGGGGGCAGCATGTTACATCGCATCCCCGACTGTCGAGCGCAAGATTAAAATCCTCAACGACATCGGTCCAATGAGACAATAGTGCGTCGTGTCTCTACAACCTCTAGATGATGACAACTAAGAGTTATATTATAGTTTCTTATCAGCTCAGTCCTAACAGATCACCAAACATGCTCAATATTCTTATATAGTTACCCTAATAGGATACTACTCATTACTTGGTCAGGACTAGCTACATACTAACACCCATCATCACCAGCTCACACATATACCTAAAGAACCCCAGAACGAGCAACATGAGTAACAACATACTAGAACCCCATAATCCTAGCATGTTTGCAAGAAAATATATTTACATATAGTTAACATACAAGATAGCACCCCATGACCTCATAATCCCAAGGTACAAAACATATAAAACATAATTAACATTTAAGAAACATACGAAATTGCACCTCGGGACCCCATAATCCTGAAGCACAACATGCAGAACAACCAAAAACAGATATATGTACTACACTTACATCAACCACAATCCAGAACCAACCAACATAAGGCCACATCCATATCCATCAATAATACATAAAACAACACAATGAGTTTTGCCCTGTGCAGGGTCCACATAACCCAAGTAGAGAATCCTTACCTTTAAGAAATTACAAAAAAAAACCACGAATTCCAATAGAAACCACGCTTAACAGTCCAACCTAACAATTTATATCCATAAAATTCAACCACTAAAAATCAATCCTAATAATAACATTATCGACTTTCAAACCAACAAGATCCACTTTGAAACTCACACATAACTGGAAGTAACACGGCTAAACAATAGTTGGCAAAACCCAAAACCAAGTTGGGAACAATGAAACACACTATTCAAAGATCAATAGCACCCAACAATCACCACCACCTAAATATAATTAACCATTTAGTTACAACAACCCAAATCTAGTCAATCCAACACAAAAGTCAAACAAGGTTCTTAAAACAACTTACCCATTACTCGAACAACACAACTTACACACGTGTGAGGTTTTCGCTGTGAAGATGGAACGAAATTGGGACCCAACAGCAGGTTGTCGCCAACGCCAGCTGCTGCGGTGTAGGGCTGAAAATGTGTGGAGATCAACGCTGTACTGGCCATCGTGATGGGTCACACTCACAAATGCTGGCATTAGGGGGAGTTTCGACCATGGGGGGAAGGAGTCGCACAGAGGACCTGTTGCGAATGTACTCGCTGCGGGAAGAGGCGGATGACACAACGACAGTGTGGGTGTCAGGACGCTGCTGCTAGCAAAGAAGAAAGAGAAAGGGGTTACGTGCAGGGATCGTGTGTCTTGCGCTATCAAGGGAGAGATAAGAGCGGGATAGGGGTTGGGTTGGAAGGTTTCCAGCGGCACTACGGGGTCGGTGGCAACGAATTTGGGTAGAGAGCGGTGGCGGCTTGAGGTGGGGAGAGGCTAGGGTTTGTGCGGAGAAGAAGATGAAGAGGAAAGTGAGTTTCTTTTCTTTTTCTTTTATGTAAAAAAGGTTAAATCCCCTTCTTTTCCTTTTCCTTTAAAAAGGAAATTTCCTTTTATAAAATAAAAAATACACTTTTCCTTTTTCTCTAAATTCATTAATGGGCTTTTTTTCTCTTTCTTTTTGATTAAATAAAATGAAACTATTATTATTATTATTATTATTATTATTTAAAAAAACTTATTTCACAAAAAGTGGGGCGTTACAAACTGTGCATGAGCACAACTTTTTTGTTTGATCCAGATGCTGAGAGGAACCTCCTTAGGTGACGACATGAGTAGAGAAGGAGAAATCAAAGAAGAATGGACCCAATAGTTCAGAATCACCCTAGAGTGATTGAACCACCAGTAGCTACATGTGCAAAAGCTAGAGCAGATGCAAATATAAATGCCAATCTACCCCAACTTAGGGAGTAGATGAGAGAGATGGAGTCATGAGGGCACCAACAGGATTATTCAATCATGTAGCATATCCAGGTATGTTTATTCCTAATGGTGAAGGTAGGCGCCCTGTTTTGAATAATAATATGTATAACATGCTTTGAGTAAATGAGTCTTTTAGTTGGCTACCAATGGAAGATCAGCATCAACATTTGCGTACCTTTCTAGCTGTTAGCGATGCTAATCAGGATCTTTAAAGGATACTCGACTATTTATGTTTCCCTATTCGCTAAAAGATAAAGCCAAACATTGGATAAATACTTTGTCATATGATTATACTTGGGCACAACTAATTGAAAGCTTCTTAGAAAAATACTTCCCTTCTTCGAGAAGTATGAACTCTAGGCTTGAAATCACTAGTTTTGAACAAGAGGACGATGAAACCATAAGAGGTGCATGAGAATGGTACAAAGAGCTTATAAAGAACTGTCCATACCATGAGCCTTCTTATACTCTTCAAATAGAACACTTTTATAATGGGTTGTCCGTCAGGACAAGGCTATCCTCAATGCAGTTGTGGGAGGATGCCTGATGGAGAAAAGGTACAATGGGGCTCATAAAATTGTCAAAAAAATTGCTAAAACTACTGGGCCTAATTTAAATCAGGGAAGAAATCAAAATAAGCTGCCTAGTAATTTTGAGCTCAATGTTATCGCTGCTATGCAAGCCCAGCATGCTACGCTTACCAACTCTGTGAAAATCATACAAATGACTACACCGTAGAATGTTCAGAACGCATTGGTTATTAATCACTCAACTCCTGACTTCTATGCACTCTATAGAGGCGATCACGCGTATAAGCTCTGAAGCAAAAACGTTGATTCAGTCATGTATGTTGGACACAAAAATTTGTGACCTCAGAATAACCCTTATTCGAACACGTACAATGCTGGATGGAGGCAACACTCGATTTTCTCTTGGGGTGGGCAAAGCAATAATGCTAACCAAATTGGACAACAATGCATTCTGTCGCACTCTAGATTTAGAGTGCATAGTTTCTTAGGTCATGCCAGTTTCTACAGAAGTTTCATAAAGGATTTTTCAAAAATTGCAAAATCGATGTGCGAGCTCTTAGAAGCGAAAAGACCCTTCAATTTTGACCAACGCAGCTTGCATGCATTCGAGTAGCTGAAAAGGCCTTAACCACTGCTCCAATTATGATATCTCATAACTGAAAGAAGCCTTTCGAGCTCATGTGCGATGCCAACGACTATGCGATAAGAGCTATCCTTGGACAAAAGGGAGAAAAACTGATCCATTCCATCTACTATGCTAACAAAACTCTGAAGGATGCTCAAATCAACCATAGAATCATTTTTATAAAGAAATGTGCAGATGGAATGATACTCTGATGCGTAAAAGAAAATGAGATGAATGCAATATTGGAATCATACAATGCATCGCCGTATGGAGGACATTTTGGGGGAATGCGCACCGCAACAACAAATTTTCAATCCGGCTATTTCTGGCCAAGCATATTTGAGGATGTCCATCATTACACAAAGATATGTGATAAATTCCAAGGGAAAGGAAACATAGGAAAAACGGATGAAATGCCAATGACTTCGATTTTAGAAGTCGAATTATTCGATGTATGCGGAATCGATTTCATGGGTCCATTTCCCCCTATGTGCAAAAATTTATATATCCTGGTCATGGTTAATTACATGTCAAAATGGGTAGAAATGGTTGTCACACCTTTAAACGATGTTAATAAGATTATAAAATTCCTTCAGAAGAATATTTTCACAAGGTTTGGTACCCCAAAAGCACTAATCAGTGATGAAGGAACACATTTCATAAACGAGGTGATGTCACATATGCTACAAAAGCACCACATTGCGACGCCTTATCATTTACAAACCAATAGCCAAGCTGAAATATCTAACAGCGAGATCAAAAGTATCTTGGAGAAGGTTGTTGGACCTAACAGAAAGGACTGGTTTTTGCATTTGGATGATTTGCTCTGGGCTTATCGCACTTCCTTCAAGACATCGTTAAACATGTCGCCTTACAAGATTGTGAATGAGAAAGCATGTCATTTGCCAATTGAATTAGAACACAAGGCTTTCTAGGCAATTAAGAATCTAAACCTTAATCTTCAAAAAGCAGGTTCTGTTCTGATGTTACAATTACTTGATCTCGTATAATATAGGCAGTTTTCCTACGAAAATATAAAATTATACAAGGAAAAGACAAAAAGATGGCATGATCGTACGCTGACTCCTCGAATTTTCGAGGTAGGTCAACATTTTGTTATTTAACTCTAGACTTCGTTTGTTTCCAAGTAAGCTCAGATCCAAATGGTCTAGAACATTTCGCATCACACAGGTAAAACAAGAAGAAGAAATCTGGATTAAGAACGAAGCACATGGGAATGAATTCATAGCCAATGGGGAAAGACTAGATCATTATTGGAATGAGGATGTTCAATGCAATATATCTTCATTCTCATTTATTGATGAATAAGCGCGCGAGTGTGCTTGTTGAGCCAGAGTGTATCTGTAACTTTAATTTTTGCTCCACGCATGCTAGTTTGAATACTTCCTACTTACTTATACGAGAAGTTATCTGAATTTTACTGCTTATTTCTTTGATCAAGTTACTTTAATTTAATTTATTGCTTACAATTTTAAGTTGTTTATCTCAATAAGTCTCTAATTACATTTGGTGGAGTTTTTGCGAGAATTGGATGAACGAAAAAAATCACTTGCTGCTGAGCACAATCATTTCGATCATTAATTTTGGCCAGATATCGAGTAGTCGGATTGCAAGATCGCTAATCCAGTGTTGTATAGCAATTGCATGGCTGCCCAAATCCACTCGTCATGTTGACACCTTGTGACGATTGTCGCCGTAATCATACCCTTCATCTCATCGTTAAGTAAACCGCAACTCACCTTCTTCGTAACCTCATTACCAATCTATTATCCCTTAATCCTTCCCAACGAAATTTAACAACAAAATTTCACCATGGTTCCCAAATTTGCAATAAACTACCGTAGATGGTGGCCAATAAGGATAGAAATTCAGGGAGAGAATGACCCTGCTCAAGCTCTTGAGCCGGTCAATGTTGCACCTGCAAACATGGAAAGGCGAACAGTCGCAAGCTAGGGCACCAAGGCGTAGGCGAACGACTATTTCACCAGCAATGTCAGAAGAACACGAGGCATCTAAAGAATCCTCAGAGAAACCTAGAGAGGAAAGGGTTGTTACTTTCGTACTACGTCTAGTGGTACTTTAGGGTATCTTGAAGGCCTAATGCCTTCAATGGATGAAAGGGATATGGAAGAGTTTGATCGAAAGATGGAGAGTTCCACCAAGCGCAAGAAGCCAAGCGCAGAGGAAATGCAGATACAGGCACCTCTAGACCTGTTAAGGTTGTCGTAGTTTGTGTAGACAAAGAAGAAAGGCCCCATCGAGAAGGAAAAATATCGATGGTGAAGAAGCATCCGAGTGGATGCAAAGGAGAAATTACAACGCCAAAAAACCTATTTCAAAGTCGATTTAGAGAAAAAGTAGATGGAACCCTTGCAAAGCATTAAGGGATGAGGCTAACACATTTACGTAGAGGTAAGGATGAAGTGGAAATGATCATCCAATGCTTGATGGCCGAGTTCGTCATAAAACTTGTGAAATTAACAGCAGACGTGGATCCTTCCACGCACGCCCAAGTGTCTACTCGCCCACCTAAGAGAATGAAGAAAAGCGCACATGAAAAGTTGGTGCGATGCCTTTGGCTGCTCAATAGAAATTTAGACGCATTTATGGCATATGTTAAAGAGTGCGACAGTTCGTATTCGACGCACTAGCCCTCTTAAATCCACACATCCACAAGCTCATCTTCCCGCACTTCCCGAACATTGTTTCTCTGCCGAACTTATTTTCTCTTCTCTGTGTTTATCTCACTGTTAAATTAATATAATCATTCTTTCATTTTATTCCCTGCTTAAATTTTTTGCTTTGATCAATGTTGTGTTAGAATCATATTTATCTTTTTTTACACTTTCTAAACATTGTCTTAGATGCATTGGAATTTAATCTGCCCCGGGACATCATTTGCTAGTTTACTAACTAAATCACCTCAGGACAAATCCTTTTAAACTTAGAGCACAATACAATTCTTGGGGAGGAAACCGATTAGCTCGCAGCATAGATTTTGAAAACCTTAGATCCATTTAAGTTTGGGTGAACTTAACATCACCTTAATTGGGGACAGTGAAAACTTTAAGTTTGGGGGTGAGGGTAAATAGTGGAGTGTTATGCGAATGCATATTTGTTTTCCAAATAAAAAAAATGAGAGAGTAAAATAAAAATCAAAACATTCTAAGTAAAAATGAAACAGAAAAAGAGCAAATAGCCGCGGGCATCCCGAGTAATCTACTGACTATGCTCATGATTAAAAAATAGCGGCCATACGGAAAATTTACTCAAAGGAACCTGAATAAATAAGCCTAGGACAGAATGTTTTGAACAAACTTAAATGATAAAAAAGGGATTGATTGAAATAAAAATAAAAAATTGAGATAGTAAAATAAAAATAAAAACATTCTGGGTAAAAATGAAATGGCAAAAAGAGCGAATAGCCCCGAGAATTCCAAGTAATATGCTGACCATGCTAAGGATTAAAAAATAGCGGCTATGCAGAAAAATTTACTCAAAGGAACCCGAATAAATTAGCCCCAGACAGAATGTTTTGACCAAACTTAAATGATAAAAAAAAGGGCTTTCATTGAAGTGCATTAGAGTAGAAGTTTCCAAGCTAGGAGTTATTCGCTGGCCTAAGGGCAACTAGGAGAAGGACTGAGATGAGATTGAAGGGACTTTAGTGAAGGATGAATTGCGATGATTAAGAATTGGCGTATTAAGGCAATTGTACTAAAAGAAATTATTTTTTTTTTAGTAAGAGGAAAAACACAACATTGCTTTTAGTAGTTATTTCACCTACATTAGAATCGCTTGAGACGAGTAATGATTCAAGTTTGGGGGTTTGATGACTCTCAAATTTAGTTAGAATTCAAGATAATTTTGGTTCATTGTGGGCGGTTGTTATCTAGGATTTAATGCGAATAAGGTAAAAATAAAGAGAAAAAGGTGTAGTTTGCTGATTCTTATGCATTATGGAAATAAATTGCGAGATATGAATTATAGCGCTTAAAATGAAGGAATTAGCACATTTAACACATATTAAAATGTTTTTGCAGGAAGTTGTGTTTGCGAAGGAGTATAGAGTTGAGAACTGAGACACGCGATTGTGAGCAAACTCGAGAGAAATTCTAAAACACTACAAGCACAATAAAGAAAGAATCAATTAGAAGCAAGAAGTTGACTAACTAGACACTACGAGACAGATTGCGAAAATCAAGAGATTCTTACCTTAGACAAATAGAAACACAATTGGCAAGTTTAAACAAGGAAAGATGTCGCGTTGATTGATTTGTGCCTATTCTAGAATATTCGAAGAGTTGACGAAGAAGCTTATGAAAGACGATCTCTATAATAGGACAGAGAGAGAGAGAGAGGTTGGAGAATTAGAAACCGATAGTTTATTGTTTCTTTAATTTCATTCAGTAATATTTTTTCAGCATGTTTTCCATATCGTATTCTTTGTTCTATCCCCAAGGGGCAACCCACCAGTTGAGACTAAGGACTTAAGGCATGATTCCTTGAGAGATCACTGGTTCGAGGTTGCTAGAAAGCACTTAAACTAGAATATCATTCTGTGTAAAATGAGAGGAATTAATCTCCATATCTTATTCAATGAGAGAAAGGTTTCTTATATAGAGAAAACCTTCTTGTACAATTAAGGTAACAAATACAAATATGGTTTAAATCTTCTACCATCAATAATATACATAATTACAGGATATTATCATGGAAATGATCTAAATGGAAATAACTTATATGGGAATAATTGATATGAGAATAACCAACACTCCCCCTCAAGCTGGTTTGAAAATATCTTCCATAGCCAGCTTGTCTATAATTCTGTCAAACTTCAACTTTGGAAGACCTTTTGTAAAAACATCAGCTACTTGTTCAACAGTTGGCATGAAAGGAATACATATAGTTCCTGCTTCAATTTTCACCTTTATGAAGTGTTTATCGATTTCAATATGTGTTGTCCTATCACGGAGGACTAGATTATGAGCAATGGAAATTGCTGCCTTTTTGTCACAATAAATACGCATAGGTATTTTTTGACAGAAATTCAATTCATCCAACAACCTCTTTATCCACATTCCTTCGTATATGCCATGATCTAATGCTTTGAATTTAGCCTCAGCACTACTTCTTGCCACTACGCTTTATTTTTTGCTTTGCCATGTGACTAAGTTACCCCCGACAAATGAGCAATAGCCCGAGGTCGATCTTCTATCCATAGTACTGCCTGCCCAATCAACATCGGTGTAGACCTCAACACGTAGATGACCCTGTTGTTTAAACAATATACCTTTTCCTGGAGTACCTTTCAAATATCTTAGAATTCTATATACTGCTTCAAAGTGAGTTGGTTTGGAGTCGTGCATAAATTGACTAACCATGCTAACAGCAAATGCAATGTCAGGACGTGTGTGAGATAGATAGATAAGTCTCCCCTCAAGTCTCTGATATTTTTCTTTATCTTTCACTTCCTCTTCTGTCGCCAATTGTAATTTAATGTTCGGTTCAATAGGAGTTTCTGCTGTTTTACAACCAAGTAGTCATGTCTCTTTTAGTAAATCTATAACATATTTCCTTTGATTTAATAGAATACCATTCTTTAATCTAGCAAATTCTATTCCTAGGAAATATTTTAGGAATCCCAGATCTTTAATTTGAAACTCTCTTGCCAACTGTTCTTTTAATGTGTTTATTCCTTCAGTATCATTGTCAGTCACGATTATGTCATCTACATATACTATCAAAACAACCATCTTGTCATTTCCAGTGTGTTTGTAGAATATAGTGTGATCTGCTTGGCTTTGGAGGAATTTATAGTTCATAACTGTTTTCTCAAATTGTTCAAACCATGCTCTGGGGACTGTTTAAGGCCATACAAAGATTTTTTTTAACCCATGTATACTTTGTTGCTCTAAACTCATATTTCAAATCCAAGTGGTAGGTTCATAAATACTTCTTCTTCGAGGTCACCATTAAGAAAGACATTTTTTACATCGAGTTGGCACAACGACCAATCTGCATTAACAACAATAGATAACAAAATTCTAATGGAATTAATTTTAGCTACTGGTGCAAATGTTTCTTAGTAATTGATTCCATGGGTTTGAGTGAATCCTTTAACGACTAGTCTTGCTTTGTGGCTTTAAATGCTCCCATCTTCATTGCATTTTATAGTAAACACTCATTTGCATCCTATCGTCTTTTTGTCCTTTAGTAATTCAACCACGTCCCATGTGTGATTTTTCTCTAGTGCATCCATCTCCTCCATAACTGCTAAATTCCAATTCGGATCATTTAGTGCTTCCTGTATATTCCTTTGAACAAACAGATCAGTTATCCTAGTGGTCAAATCTTTATTATTATTGGATAGTTTATGGTATGATAAATAATATTCAATAGGATATTTGGTACAATTACGAGTGCCTTTTCTGTTGGCTATTAGGAACATCAAGATCAGTGTAAGGGACCGACCCGAATGGGGCACTAAATGGGCCCTTACCCCAATGCATGCAATCAAAATAAAGGACATTTAAACAGACATGATTTCGGATTCCAATTAAAACAAAACATTCAAAATAACCCCTTTAAAAACTAAACAATTTCCCTGGAACCTGTCCCTGTTTCCAAGCACCTGTTCCAAGATAAATACATTTCCAAAGTATACTCCGATCAGAGATTTCTTAAAATCATTCAAAACATGTCTAAATATAATAATCTTTGGAATCCACAACATATTGAGAAAACATCCTAGGGCTCGTGCCCGCTACATGCATTCAGGGAAAATAAAACATAAAGAGTCATAACACAAAATCGAGTTTGATGATCGAGCCCCATGATCACGGCTACTCCTTCACCATCCTGTCTCGCAACTTGGTTACTCGTGGAAAAACCACGGTAGGGGTGAGTAACGAATTACTCTCGGTAAGAATCCCCAACCGGGTACAATACGATATACATGGTCATCTCGATGAGCGTATGCAAGCTATGAATATAAACACAGAATAGAGCACATAGCTTAGCCCACACTTGGGCCTCGGATGCCGCTTAGGGTCTTAGTCCGGAATAATATCACCACACGGTCCAATATATAAGTCGCCCTATACGAGAAACAAGTCCGGCATCGCGCTGTCTCTCGTCGACGAAAGGTACACCGGCTCACAATCCCGAGGAGCTCTCCATCGGCGCTGTAATGAGCGTAAGCATGCACCGCGCGTGCTCACTGCAGAACTATGGGGTTGCCGGTGCGGAGGCAAGCTGCCCATATCCGATCCACCACGCCTAACTAAATCTTTGGATCGGTGTCAGCGACATAGGGGTGTGAGACACGGACACGTAAACTATGTTAGCTGAACCCACCGCACTCGGGGCCAAGGAACGGTCGTGGTAGGCTTACACCAGAAGCCGTCCTTGCCTTAACAGTGGCAATCGAGGGCTCTTGCCAAACATGCCGAGGACATGCCGTTTGCCGGGGACGAGGCAATGCCAAGTCATCATCCCGACCGTTGGGGCATTTAACGATCGCCACCCTCACCCAAGATTGCGGGGCCTACCGCAGGTTAGCTAATCCTCACGGGGTCGGGGGACGGAATGACTTGCTCGACGTCCCCGCCATGGATGCAAGGTTCTTTATGCATCGGGCCGGATGATGCTATCTACCGCAATTCTAACTCGCCTAACTAACAAACAAACAAACAATTCCATAAAATCCAATACGTGCTCAATAAGAATACAACGAGCCTAGCATGATACTACGAAGCAAGGAACAGATACGAGCATGCTAGAGAGGAACAACCTAGCATGGATTAACATGAGAATTAAATCAGGAAAAATCATGCTAATCGGGAATTCAGATTAGAGAACCTAGCTACACATGTCAATAAACACAACAAGCAATCAATCAGCAATCACATATAATATCGCAGGGTCCACACAACTCCGGTAAGAAATCCTTACCTTGGCCGGGGACAATTTGACACGAAATCCTAAGCGGCGAACGAACCCG
The DNA here is from genome assembly GCA_036507275.1 of Sicyos edulis. Lineage (NCBI taxonomy): Eukaryota > Viridiplantae > Streptophyta > Magnoliopsida > Cucurbitales > Cucurbitaceae > Sicyos > Sicyos edulis. Next base: position 10,791,378 of record CM071851.1, read on the forward strand.
AACTAGCTACCGAGAACCTATCAATCACAACAAAAATCACACAATAGGCCTAAATATAATAAAAAAAACAAGGCTCGGCTCGGGAGCAACTCACGAGGCGCGAAGAACGCACGAACGGGCGATTGACAGCAGAACGGCAAAGAAGTGTTTGGCCGGGCGAGGCTGGGGCGCAGGAATGGGCGCGGCGGCGGGCGCCCGGCGCTCAGGGCTCAGCTGCGCGCGGACGAACAGAGCATTGGCGATGTGGCTCGGCAGGGTGCTGGCGAGGACGCGCGCGCGCGGACGCGAGCGGCATTGGGTGATGCGACACGACTCGGCGAGCAGGGGCTCGGATGACGCGATGCGGCTGGGCGCTGAGGCGAGCTGCAGCGGCGCGACGCGGCCGGCGAGGCGATCCGGGCGAGAAGATGCGCGCGCGAGAGAGCACGGACGGTCTTGTGGCGCGAGCTCGGCGGGTGGTGGGCTGCTGCTGCGCACGCGAGATCGACGACAGGGGCCCTGTTTCAGCGCGCGAACAGGGGCGAAGGAGAAGCTCGAATTCGAGCGATCCGAGAGGTTTCGACGGGCGATTTGTTGATGGCGAACTCCCCTACACTAGCTGCGCAAAACCCATACCTCAAATTACCTTGACTCGGCCGGAAATGGCGAAGCCCGAAACAGGGGAGAAAAGCTCGAATTTTGGAGGTAAGGAAGAAGAAGAAGCTTACTGGGATGAAGAAGATCGGACCTCCGGCAGTTTGAGATGAGAACCGGCTTGGAATTGGGGAGGAAAACCCGGCGAATCGCTGGTCGGTCGAGGGAGAAGAAGAAGAAATCGCGAAGGAAGGAGAAGAGGAAGAAGAAGGCTCGGGCGAAAATTCTGCTTTTATAAGAAAATCCCACTGCGCACGGCATATATACCAGATCGCGCGCATAGTTTAAAAAACATGCCTAGTGGCTCGGCTGGCAGCGCCCCTTGCCTAGCACGCGACACGTCCCTGGCTCGAATCTCACTCGACGCGCTATTTAATTCCCTATTTAATTTTACTCTTTTCCAAGCCCAAATGCCTTCACCAAAAATCCCGATCCTATTCAAATTGACTCATAATTATTTCGGCAATTTTAAATTTCAAAACCGGCCCTGTCGGCCCGACCCAAAATTACCAAAATGCCCCTGGGCCTCCCGGGAAGATCGGGATGAAATGTCCGGGCCGTTACAATCAGACAAGTCAGAGATATTATTTTCAAGAGACGAGGGAGAACTGAAAGCATTTGAAGATATGTTAGGTATGTTATCTGGATCATCTTGATTAGTCATCAAAGAATCAGATTGACCTTGTGTTAGGTCTACTATCTTGCTCTTGTTCTTTTTGCTTAGCGTCCTCCTATTATAAACCTGAAGTTCAAGTTGATCAATAAGTAGTGTTTCTCCCCCTAAAGATGAACTTTCCATACTAGGCATTAAGGAGATAGGATCAATAATCTCAACTTCAGTACTTATGAGTGGAAGTGGTGAGGTGTCCCAGAAATTCTCTCAGTGTAGATGTCTCCCCCGAAAGGGAATTATGATTATAAAACGATTGAGTTTCCAGAAAAGATACATCCATAATTTCAAAGGATTTTTTTGTCAAAGGATCATAACATTTATATGCTTTTTTATGTGAAAAATATCCTAAGAAAATGCACTTTAGTGCACGAGGATCAAGTTTAGATTGTGAAGGAGTAGAAATTTGGACATATGCGGTACATCCAAAAACCTTGAATGGTAAATTAGGAAAAATACGAGCTATTGGAAAAACATTTTTTAGATGATCAAGAGGAGTTTTGAAATCTAAAATCTTCGTAGGCATTCGATTTATGAGGTAAGTAGCGGTAATAACTGCTTCCCCCCAAAAATGTTGAGGCACATGCATGGAAAACATAATGGCCCGAGAAACATCCAACAAATGTCTATTTTTTCATTCAGTAATACCATTTTGTAGGGGAGTATTTCGACATATTGACTGGTGCAAAACACCTTTTTCACATAAAAACTCAGTTAAATATGCATTAAAGTATTCAATGCCATTATCAGAGTGTAAAACACTAATTTTCATTTTAAATTGATTCTCAATCATGTTATGAAAATGAATAAACACCTCTTTAACATCTGATTTGTTAGTAAGAAGATACACCCAAGTTAGTCGTGTGTGATCATCAATAAAGGTAACAAACCATCGTTTTCCATTACAGGTCACAACCTTAGATGGTCCCCAAACATCGCTATGAATCAAATAAAATGGTCCGGAAGCTTTATATGGTTGAGGTAAATAAGTAGAGCGATGTTTCTTTTCAAAAATGCAATTTTTGCAGTGAAAAGTTGAACAATCAATTCCTTTAAAAAGTTTTGGAAAAAAAATATTTCAAATAGAAAAAACTAGGATGACCTAATCTATAATGCCATAGCATTAAAGTTTCTCTAGTAGAAAGAGAACTAGCACTACTCAGAGCCTGAACTTTTTTATGACTAGTGGAGGCTTCCTCAAAGTAATATAGGCCATCAAACATCCTAGCATGTCCAATCATTTTTCCCGAAACTTGATCCTGAAAAACATAATATGATTCATGGAAAGTAATATAATAGTGAGATTCTTTGGAAATCTTACTAACAGATAGTAAATTAAAGGTTAGTTTCGGAACATGAAGGACAAATTTTAAAGTAAGATGTGATGACAAGCTAATAGTTCATTTCCCTGAAATGGAAGAGAAACTATCATCTGCTATTCTAATTTTCTCATTACAATATAATGAAGAATAAGATTCAAAATATTTTGAGGTGTTAGTCATATGGTCAGAGGCTCCGAAATCTATAATCCACGGAGATGAATTAAAACAAGAGAAGGCATGAGGATAATTACCTATTTGTGCCAAGGAAACACTAGGATTACCAGATGTCGAAGTAGTCTTTAGCAGTTTCATGAGTTGATCAATTTGCTCTTTGTTAAAAGAACTTGATTCAGCAAAATTCTCACTTGAAGTTGGTTGATGGGTACTTTTTTCACCTTGTTCAGTGCTCTTCCAATTGGTAGGTTTTTCATGAATTTTCCAACAGTTCTCACGAGTATGTCGGCAATTTTTCCAATCGGTAACTTTAGCAATCCCAGATTTGTTTTCCAACATTATTCCTAAAAAATGTGAAAGAACAGTAGCTAATCAATAGCTACAAACACTTATAATAGGTAAAGTGAAACCTATGGACTCAAAGAAATATCAGTCCAATTATATTAGCCCAAAGCTTTTGTTTTTTTATAAAAACTCCAGTGAAACACAAAGCAAATAAACTGTACTTTGTTTCAAATATAGCCCAAAATATATCAGCCCAAATATAGCAGCACTTTAATGACCGAAAGAAAAAAAAAAATGACAAAGAAAGAGTTCTTAAGCTAAACACTTCCCTAGTCAATGTCTCAAGTTGACTTAGATGGATTCTTTAATAGATCAAAGAATAAGAACTCTCAATGAAAGCACCAAGGCTGGTTCTTCACGTAAAGTACCAACTAAGATTGTTAAAGACTGATTCTTCACAAATTAATTGGAACCCACGAACAATCGGTTGGAAATCCACAAACTATTGGTCGAAATTCTTCAATCCTTAATTTTGGATTAAAAAATAGCAGCCTCACGAACGCGAACAACTTCTTGACTCAAACAATTGGTGGGTGTGTTTTTAGGAAAACCCACAAATAACAGCTTGAACTCAAGGTATTTTGGTGTTCAAAATAAAAACAACCACACAGTTGGTGGTGGTAGCAGAGAGTGTCGGTCAAGTCTGTAGGTGCTGGTAAGATGTTGGTGATGGCGCTACTGTAGCAGCAACAACTCAACTAAGAATTGGGTCTTTTTAGGGTTTCGAAAGAAGGATTTTATTTTTTTTCTTTTTCTAGAGCTTTAATTTCAGCTTTGATACCATGTGTAAATGAGAGGAATTAATCTATATATCTTATTCAATGAGAGAAAGGTTTCTTATATAGAGAAAACCTTCTTGTACAATTAAGGTAACAAGTACAAATATGGTTTAAATCTTCTACCATCAATGATATACATAATTACAGGATATTATCATGGAAATGATCTAAATGGAAATAACTGATATGGGAATAATGATATGATAATAACCAACATTTTCAAAGTATCTCGGTGCCATATTCTAGGGACGGGTCAGTGATGCCCCAGGTATAGGAGAGCGAAGTGTAGTAGTTGTAGCATGTATTAAGAAGAAATAGGAAGGGCTTAACTGATGCATGTTAATTAGGAGCAAATCTCAATAGTAAGTGTCGACCGGCCATCCACACAAACTAAATGCAGTCCTAGACAAACTTTTTTGGGAAGACTTAGTTGGAGAACTGATTGAGTACAATAGATTAAGCAATGAGAATTAATTGTGACGAGAAACAATCTATCATTCACGATAAGGAGGAATTTGAGGCAAACTTGAGTCTTTTGGAAATTTTAAAAACTGAAGAGAGAAGGAAGTTTTATATTAAGACTAAAGATGCAGTAAGACCTTCTAGGGATGGGCTCAAGGAAAAATCGAACTAGAGGAACAAAATGAAAATAAGTGGATCACGCATTGCTCGAGACTAACAATGTTTCAAGTTTGGGGGTTTGATAGCTCTAGAATAGAGCATTAAATAGGTTGCTTACTTAGGCCTTTTTTTTAAGGTTCTTAGGAGAATTGAGTTAGATAAAAGCTAAAATTCGAACAAAACCGATAGAATTCACACGCATCCACATTTAGACATCAGACAACTAGCATCACATTATCTGAGTGAAAGACAGAATAAACTGCAGTAATATGAGTATATTTTCCACACAAGATTGAAGAGTCAAAAGACATTTCCACATTGGAGTAGCGGGTGCAGTAGAAAGCTACTGAGATCCCATTGAACCAAAGAAATTATCGCATTGGGAGAATCAAGTTACCGCAAAAATCAATAGGAATCAATTAACGGAGATTCGAGAAAAATGGAGAATTCTAGAACATTCCAAACTTGTTGCCCATGAAATTCAACTTTATATAATAAATATCAGAAACCCTAGAGAGGCGTTGGCTGACCGGGATTCGGTTCACACCTAAGAAAGTTGGATGTAAAAGGCAACGAGGAGGTGTTCGTGGTATCCGATGACAAAGAGTCCGCACATTTGCATCAACCGCACCATTTTCATATCATTTTTGTTGTGTATTAGGAGTAGACTGTAACTTATTAGATAACCATTTTTTCAATGTTATTTCATATTTTCCTCCTTGCACTTTTGTTGATTATGTTCCACTAGATTAGAAGACATCTAGTTGGGGTTGTGTAGAATGTATGTTAGGATTGCGGGTAAATAGATTTTAAAATGTCGTTTATATATTAAGTGTGCATCAATTAGCTACCCATGTACGCTAACCACTAGTGAACTCGAGAGAAGGATTTGGCAGAAGATCACAGCAGGTTATGTTAGGTCAATACGAAGTCTCTCACATTGTTTAAAGAGTTAAGGATAACCTTACAAATGCATGCTGATAACTCTCAAGAATTGAGAGATAAAGTAGCTTAAATTAATATGTTTAGAGTTAAAATTTTCTATAATTAATTGTTGAGATATAGAACTTCGCTCCAACAAACTACAAACGAAGCTTAAGCGAAACATCTTATAGTATTCTGTGTAGGATAAACTTGGTTTGTTGCAAAAAATATGCATGAATTAGTAAAAATTGTTAAGTGTTAAAAAGAATTGATACTTGTGGTTTGTTGCAGCTAAACATGGGGAAGAGAAGAAAAGTTAAAAGAAGGAGAACTCGCCCAAGCGAAGGAAAGACCCATCAAAGCAGTCCTGAAAAACAACCTATTTCGCGGTTGCGAAGAAAGAGCTGAGTGAAGGAATGGTTGGTGCAAACTATCTAATCAAAGGGACGTGTGGCAAAGATTTGAAGTTCAATCGATTAATCCCAGCCGTTCGTACATTGTAGCCTCTGACGCAAAAACAGAGTGGAACGTGGAGCAGGAGAATGTCAGAGCAGAGCAACTTTTGGCTAAGTGGCGGATCATGGAGTAAAGGTTCGCAGAATTTTTCGAGGACCCTGTATAAGACAAACATCTCCTCATTGTGAGGGGTTTGAAATTTTGAGGAGCTTTTTCTTTCACCAAGTTTTCTCTCTGTTCTGACCAGAGTTATCTTTTTCGTTTAGATTTCAAGTCGCTAGCGCAATTTCGTCGGGCTTTAGTGTAGTTATTCCTTAACGTAGTTTAGTTGCTTTTGAAGATTACTTGTAACTAGGTTCTTTTGGAGCCATTTCGGCATTTATCAAGTTTCAGGAGTTTTCTATTTCCTTATCTCCATCTTAACTTGCAAAATATTTACTTTAAACATGTTATTTAGTTCTTTATTTGTCTTAAGTTTGTTTTCAATTTTGAGTAGCTAAATCTGTTGTTGAATGGTTATAGGGAAGTAAGGAACTTCGTTTTGACAAAGGGGTTAGCGAACAAAATGTTATATGCATATTGTCTTTAATTTCATATACATTTCATCTGACAAACCACTTGTATTAACTCTGTTTCACTTCGAGAGAATAAAATAGAGCAAACTTGCATGTATTTCATTAGGATTGTTAAGTTTTGCTTGCTAATTAAAGAACGCTTAGAGATAAGGTTCGCCTAATGCTAACTGATGGTTAAATAGCTATTTGAGTTCGAGAGAACCAAACTAGGACCTCGAGAGAGTCGAATGCTAGAGTTTGAGAGAACCAAAGGGATCTTTGTTAGTGTTCGCTTTCATTAGTCTCATCGTTTAAGCGAAGCCCTGAAAATCTTGACTCTTTCGATGCTTACCCTTATATTTTTCTTTACTATCTTATTCACTAGATCATCCATTTCTTCCTTAATCACTCAATAAATTTGTTACCATTGACTCTTGCATGAAAACAAGTATAAAAATATAACAAAAAATCCATGTGGAGAATGACCTGTACCTACAGATAAAACTTGCTACAACATTGACTGCGTATACTTGCGCGCCCTTAGAGAAACACACTCTCACACTTCGCTATACTAAATAGATATTTCCCTTAGGATAAATCTTGAACAGTCTACGTCATCATCCCATTTAATTATCATTTTCTTAATTGTGGTGTGTCAGTTTCAGCCCAACACATGCATTGCCTAGAGCCTAGTATGAAGAACTGCAGCCGAAGCTGGGTTTGCCATAAATCACTGACTGTGGAAGTAGTCTTTAGAAATAGGGAAGCATGAGATCTATCTTATCATAATCACATGATCAACATCATTCATGGACACTCTCCACCTAAGCCTATTTACATTTCGTATCATAGAATCATTTAGACAAAACAAAATAACTACCCATTGCCTATATTTCTTGCATGACCTTTAAGTTAGTAATATTAATTCTAGACGTCAATCTGTGTGGATAATGATAAAATAAATACTTATCATTTGCTGCAATTTCGACTGTGTATACTTGCGTAAAATACAATTCTAGAACATAAGGCCTAAGTAATATTGTCTTAATTTAGAATTTGCCATTAGAATATTTATACCGCACATCTGAATCGTGCACCATTTATAAACCAATTAATCTTTACCATCTTTTAAAAGCCCTCATAAAGATGGTTTCCTCGAGAATTCCATACAAAAAGGTTGTTGTCACATCCAACTACTCAATTTTGATCTCATTTTGAATAGCCAGAGATAATGTTGCACGAATCGAAGAATATCTCACAATAGGAGAGAACACTTCACCATAGTCGTCAGCTTCTTCTTGCGTAAATCATCTTGTCTTATACTTAGGATTTTTAAAAACTTGTGTCTTTGGCTTGACTTTAAATATCCATTTACAGTCAACTAATTTTTTTATCTTTAGGTCTTTTAACCAAACTCCAAGTTTTATACTTTTATAAGAACTCAAGCTCATTTATCATAACATTAGCTCACAACCCCACACACATATATAGCAAATTCTACTTAGGATTTTTAAAATCTTGTGTCCTGGTTTGACTTTAAATATACATATATGTATACATATATACATATTCATATACGGACCCATGAAGAGACTGGGGGACCATGGCCGCCCCAAAATTTCTCAAATTTAGTTTATTTGTATTCAAAATTACAATATTTCTATTATCTTTTAAGAGTGGTTTTGCGGTTTTGGCCCCCCCCTAGGAAATGCCTTAGTCTAAGTTCGAGCTTACATGGCTTTAATTCTATTTAATTAAATTTGGATATTTTCCCTTTTTTTCTTCATTGTTTTATTTATTTTTATGTATTATACTTTTTGCACTTTTATTTTCTTCTCTTTCTTACTTTACTCTTTTTACTTTGTTTTTTCTTTTTAATTTTTATATACTATTTGTACTTTTTTTCCTTCTTTTTTAATGTTTTTTTTTCATATATGTTTTTCCTTATATATCTATATGTATTTTATTTTTTTAAATATATTTTCATCTTTAAATTTTTTTTACCTTATCTTTCTTTCTTTTTTTTTTATTATATTTTTCTTTGGTTTCTTCTATATCATTTGTAATTTTTGTTACTTTTTTCTAATAAATAATTCTTTTTGTTTCTTTTTAGCTATAGAATACAGTTTTTCTTAGTTTTTGTATTATGGATTTTGCAAAAAAAAAAAAAAACTTTAAAAATATAGAAAAAACTATTTAAAAAACATTTTATATTTATATTGTTTTCTATATATTTTTATATTCTTGACTTCTTACTCAATTATTATAAATGATAAATCACATTTATATAAAAAATAGTAAAAATAATATTTAATTATATACAAAACTCTATAACTTTTTAATATATTTATAGATCATAATTTTTGCTAATTACACATTATGAATTTATTTCATGATAATCATCTACCTAACTATTAGTTTCTAAGTGTTTAATTCACATTTAGATATTGTATTTTAAGAGGTTTGTCTCCTAAATGGTCGAGGTGCTTATACCTACCAATACACACACAAAAATTGTCGACCCCCCAAACTTCAAATCCTAGATTCACCCTTGTACATATATGTACATATACATATGCATACATATATCTTTTTGGTGGTTTTATTTATCTTCAAGTTCTATCTCTCGCTAATTGGTAAGTTTCTAGAGAAGGCTCATTTATTATACTATCAATCTATGTAGAACTCTCTAATGCTTTATTATGAGATTCACCACCTGATTTTTGGGTCATATGTTATTCTGATTCTTCCTAAGCATCTGTTATTTGAGTCATAACTTTATTGGTTTGAAGTTGCATCTCATAGATGTTCTTATCAACTTCTTTTGTTTGTATGCTATGTTTCACATTTTTCCATGGCATTTCAAATCCACTGAAGGTTACATCTTGACTAATAATGCATTTGGCTTCATTAGGTTCTAAATTCCACATTCTATAGTCCTTAACACCTTTTGGATAACCCAAGAAAACACAATGCTTAACTCTTGGTTCTAACTTCCTCTGCTTCACATGTGCAAAGGCTAGATATCAAATTTTGGTGTTTTTCTCAATTTCTCTTGGGGTGTTAGGAAGTCTAAGGCAGTCGATATAAATCTATTGATGACATAAGTGGTTGTATAGACAACACCACCCTATAAAGAAGTTAGTGCCCCCTACATTCGACATGATGCACCATACTTTGTTAAGAATTGTCTTATTGAAGCATTCCACAAGTCCATTTTGCTGAGGTGTGCCTGCAACAGAATAGTGTCTCACAATACCATTATCTTTACATAGTTGGGAGAACTTTTGGTTGACAAACTCGAGACCATTATTTGTCCTTAATACCTTAAGCTTCTTGTTAGTTGGGTTATCGACCATGTTTTTCCATTTTGCAAACTTTTTAAACACTTCCTCTTTTGTCTTTAATAAGATCACCCATATCTTTCTTGAGAAATCATCCACAATGGACAAGAAATACCTTCTCTACCATTTGTTTCAACTCTAGCTGGCCCCCATAAGTATGAGTGTAAATATTCCATTACCTTTTAGCCTTGAAATTTTACTTTTCAAAGTTACGTCTCACTGATTTTTCCCACAATACAATGCTCACAGAGAGGTAATTCTAGTGATTTCTTCTTACAAGTTAGCCCTTGTTTAAAAAATCAGTTGAGACCCTTATAATTGATGTGATCTAGCCTATTGCGCCTTGAGTGACTCTCAAATAAAGTTAATATTTAGAATATTTTAGAATCGTTATATTTTTTTCATTTCTAAAATATGATGTGGAAAAAGTGAAAACAATGAGTAAAAGGGTGAACAAGGATAATGCTTATGCATTAGGGGAAGAAGCGAAAAATAAGAATTATAATGCGAAAAAGAGTTATTTTTTGTTGAAAATGCATAATCAAGGATAGCCGCACACTAATGAATAATTTATGCAGGGTAATGGAGCAATGTAGAAGAATAATACAAACTGCGAAGCGGCAAGGGGAACTATAGATTCTGAAAAGAAGAGCAACTTAGGTACGAATCTGAAAAGAATGAAAGAATCGAATGTGGATCGAGCACTAGTCGATCAAGAGCCAGTTGACAAATAGATTTCTGGTGTAACAAAACTGCGATAATCTCGGGATTCCTTTTCTTAATCATTGAAGAAGTGATTTTTGACCCAATCAATGGGAGATTTGTTTTTCAAGTCAAAACCCTAGCCGCTATGAGATTTCATCACTTGTCGAAATCCTAGAAGATTTCTTACCTCACCTAGACTTGCCAACCAAGTAAATCAACTCTATAAATTGCAAGAAGGAAGCCAAAGTTTGGTGAGCTAGTCAGATGGCCAAAAGTCGATGGTTGGAACCCGATTCATTCGAGAAGCAACTGGTTGTGACTATGGGAGCCGATGACAAAGGAACTGCACACTTCACAGCCGTGCCAATTCCATTTTATTATTTTTTTAGGAGTATTTATAATAATAAACATTCAATAGTCATAATAAAATTAGCTGATTAAACTTCTTACTGAGTATTCATTATTTTGCTTCATTATAAGAGTCTTGAATGAATTCTCACAAGTAGAATCATGCTTAGGAGTGTAGGTTAAAGAGTTTACACTGCTGCATTGTTATTTATACATGTATACGTCGCCTAGCTATCCATGTATATGACTTCTGGTGAGTCAGAAAGAGGAACTACGTGGAGACCAAGTATGCTACTGTATGTTGAATGCAAGTCTTTGCATCATTTAGGGAATTAGAAATAACTTCAATATTGCTCGTGTTGCCTCATTGTTTTTATGGAAATCGCAATGGAAGCTATCCTTTCATAAATCACTAAGTGCGGAAGCACTTCTTAGTTGAGGGAAGCGAGAAACTCGATAACTAGTACCGCGTTCTTAACATCTTTTATAACTGTTTATTTATCTTTACTCACTGCATTCATATTTATTTTTGTCAAGCATTTGCATCTTTTATTTAAACATTCAAAATCCAATCAAACACACTTTTACAACCAATTTATTTACTTTTTAGCATAACTCTCGTTTTCATAGTATTACTTCTAGATATCAATCTCTATGAGATCGATCAAACATATACTTATTACTTGCTGCAGTTTCGACCTTTTATACTAGCACATAAGCGATTCCGAGTCATACTTAGCTTAAAGTTCCTCTGAGTTAATTATTGTACGATTATATTAGCACTCGAAACTGTCGCATCAGAAGCCGACGTTAGATTTATGAAGTATGATAGTTATTCCTTATCGCATTATTTTCCTTAATACAGTGAACACATCCCATGAGTACCTTAACCAAGTCTTTCTATTTACTTAAACTTTTATGCATTTTAACCTTCCTTTGCTTAACCACAACGAAACCAGTCGCAAACCCAATTGTCTATTTTTCGCACTTGATTTTAAACTACATCTATTGATAAAAATCACAGTCTCTGAGGAAAGCGATATAAATTTTACTTGTCACTTGCTGCATACCGTGTATACTTGGGTGATTGTGGAATTTAATTTATACAATTATAGGAACACAATTCTACATCACCATGCCACAACATCGTCTCATTTGAACCAATGTAGATGCAGTATTTGACTCACCTACAATTGTTGTACCATTGAGCACATACAATTCCTTTTATAGAGTACCAATTAACTTTCCACCCCTTATTTGCAAACAATTAAGACTCTATCTTTACATTCATAACTAGATCCAGCTTTATCAAATTGTTATAGGGACACCAATTTTCATTTCAAACCAAGTACAAACCGTACCTATGGAAGATGTTTAATTGCACCATCTTTCATTTGTAATCTCACAGTACCTACTCCCTTAACTTTAAAATGATGATTGTTTTCCATAATTACCTTTCCATCTTCAATAGTCTCTAAATCTATAAAGCTATCATAAATGTGTGTCATATGAAAGGTACAACCAGAGTCTAAGATTCCCTTCTCACACATTTCATTTGAATCACTAATGATAAGAAGTTCTACAGAGTCATATCCTTCTAAGAAATTTGTAGACTCACGATTTTTCCTTTCTAATTGGTAATCGGCCTTTTCTTTTTTAAGTTGGACAATCAAATTTTTATATGACCATCTTCCTTACAATAATTACATATTACCTTTCTTTTGAAGTTTGCGATTGAGGATTTTAATTGCTACTAGTTTTGTACTTTGCAGCCTTAAAATTTTGTCCTAAATGATATTTAGATTTGTCAAACAAGGCTTCTGATCTTTCTTGTCATTTTTAAATTCCAAACTTTGGTTCTTAAACCATTTAGGATAATATCAACAATCATGTCGTCTCTTCCGTGTTTCATTGCAGATCTAACTTCTTTATATTTATCTAGAGGAGAGTTTAGAAAAATTATATATCGATTTTTTATGTTAATCTTTTTGTCAGAGTTGATCAGGTCAGTGCAAATTCTTATAAATTTTTCGATGTTTTCTTCAAGTCCCTCCAATGCATCCATCCAAAATCCAAAGAATCGTTCCTTCAAATATATCTTATTGGAAAAAGATTTAAATTCATACATCTCTTTTAACCTTTTCCACTCAAATACAGTATCAAAATCATTAATTATTTCTAAGAATGTTATCTCCTAAATGAAGAATATTGGTGTTATAAGTGATTTCCTTCATTTATTCTTTCTCTAAATCAGATTGTGAATAAACAAACTTCCCTGGATCTTAGGTTTTTGTCCCGATCTTATCTTTTCCTAATTCTAATTCTTCTAGTGCTTTTGACAGTTTCAAGTGAATTAACAGAGCCTTAATCTTGCATTTCCATAATTCAAAATCTCCTATTCTATCAAATTTTTCAACTTCAAATCTTGCGGACATCTTTGAGGAAACTTTAAAGTCTAAATAATGAAACTAGATTTTGATTCTTGCATAAATAAACCTTAGAAAAAATCACAAACCTTAACTTCAAATAGAAGCTACTAGTACCAAATTGAAGAAGTAAACTCAAACCAAACAGTTCACATGATAGAGATGAAGACATAGAAGAACATAAGAGAAAGAGAGACATGAGAGAATGCTGATATTTAAGTGGTTTGAAAAATTATACCTACTTCCACTATACAATAGAGAGCATAGCTTTTATTGAATAAGAGTGAGTAATACAGATCAAGAATTTTTAGAAAGCAACAACACAATAGCTCGAGGAGAAACAAAGATTATATAACTGAGCTAACACCAATAGGAAGCTACTGACGACTATATATTCAAATCACAAAAATACCCTATGTTTGAACTAAACAATAAATAGAATTAAAATATAAAATTGGAATTAAAAAGAGTTATAAAACCTCTAAAATTGTGTTCACATCTTATAAAGTCAAGTTGAGCATTAATGGTGCGTTGTTCAATTTCATTTACCATTTGTAAAAAAAAAAATAAGAGTAACATAAGTGAGTATAAAAGTATTCTGTTAACAATCTCACTTAAAAAGGTGAAGCTTGGAAAGACAAAATTTCTGAAAACATAATATTAAACAAAACTGATTAAATAAGTAATTAAGTAAGGTAAAGAGATACTAAGAGATAGATACTAAGAGATATTTGACATCCTCTAGGTTGAGTTAAGACCCTTTTCACGAAATGGTATATCTGAGACAAATTGATCAACAACACTATGTTCTCTATGACACGTCGTTTTGTTATTGGGCATATATTATATGTTCATCATGAGGGAATCTCTCATCTCTTAGAAAACAAAGAAGCACACCATCGTATCTCATTCTTCGGCTAAAGTAGAGTATCGTGCTCTTGCCAGTCTCGAGTGAGATGATCTTGATATGTAACTTTTTCTTATAGACTTACGTATTGACTCCTGTTCTCCACCTCTTGTGTTTTTTGATACAGTAAGCCTGTGATTTCCATTGCAATGAGTTTAATGTTTCAAGAGTAAAAATCGGAAGGCGAATAAAATACGAATAAAACTGTTGCTTCGCTTTCGCTTCGTGACTGAAGAGACAAGGCACTCGGATTTCTCTAAAATTACTTCTCTTTATTTCTCAATTTCTTTCTCTATAACTTTCTCTTTCTTTCTTGCTCTTTCTTGCTCTCTTGTTCTTTCTCTTCACAATGAAGTGAGCCACCTATGCCCTCTTGCTTTACAAGGTTCGTACCAATTTTGGCTTTTTACCAAAACCTTTTTTCCTACTAATTCCTTAGTTGTCGACCCACTAATTTCTTAATTGCCTACCCATTAATTCCTTAATTGACACATTTATTAAGGACCCACTAAACAAAATTTTAATCACATTAAAAAGTAACATTTAAATTTTATACAAAAAAAATTCTTCCATAAACTTAAATGCTTCTACCATTCGTCATGTCAATTATCTTCTTAAATTTATTGAACAATACTTTCGACAATAGTTTTGTGAAGATATCCGCAACTTAATCTTGACTGGCCACATGAAACAATTCCAAGCTTCCTTCCTTCACATGATCTCGGATAAAATTAAAACGAACATCATTGTTTTTTCTTCTTTCATGGTTCACTGGATTCTTTACTAACTCAATTATAGATTTGTTGTCAACTTGAATCAATATTGCACCAAGCTACTTTAACTCCATCTTACTCAACAAATTTATGAGCCATATCGCATGACATACACACCAAAAAGCTGCAACATATTCAGCTTCGGAAGTTGAAAGCATCACAATCGGTTGTTTCTTTAATAGCTAAGTCAATGTTGTGTTGACCATAAAGAATGCGTATCCCGATATACTTTTCTGTTTGTCTATGTCTCTGCACCAATCGCTGTCGGAGTAACTAACTAACTTGCAATCTTCTTCTTTCAAATAAAACATCCCAACTGACATCGTATCTTGGATGTGTCGCAGAATTCGCTCAATTACCTTCCAATAGGAATAAACCAGCTCCTCCATGAAGCATCAACACTTAATGCGAGATTCAGCCTTGTGCATGTGAGATAGCGAAGGCTTCCCACCAAGCTCTAGTATCTACTTGCATTTTCACGTTCTCCTCCATCAAATTTCGAGAGTTTTGTACCTGGTTCCATAGATATTGAAACTGAGTTGCAATTCACCACCTTATACTTCTTCAATATCACTCCTACGATATAAAAATACCTGTTTCTTCTTGTTTAACCTCCAAATCAAAGAAAAAATTTAGCAATCCAAAATTCGTCATCTCAAATTTTTGCGTCATTGTGCTCTTAAACTCTTCTATCATCACATCAATGTTACTCATAAAGATAAAGTCATCAACATAAAGAGCAACAAATATTGCAATACCTCCACTCTTCTTTGTGTAAAGTGCATGCTCGTATGGACATTGCTTGTACCGATTCTCCTTAAAATATGTATCAATGCGAGTATTCAACACTATGATGATTGTTTAAACTTGTAAAGCACTTTCTTCAACGTTAGCACTTTTTTCTCTTCTCCAATCTTCATGTACCTGAATAGTTGCTCAATGTAAAGTTCTTCTTCAAGCATAGTGTTCAAGAATTCATCTTGACATCTATTTGAAATATCGGCCATTTGAATTGAGTCGTTTGAGAAATGGGGAATCAGATTGTCTCTATTCTCGCAATTGGAGCAAAGACTTCATCATAGTCGATTCCCACTTTCTACTTGTATTCCTTCGTAACAAGTCACGCCTTGTACCATTCTATCTCACATTGAGCATTCATCTTTTTCTTGAATACCCAATCACACCAATTGGTTGACTTGCTTTCAAAAATTCTGTTAGCTTCCATGTATTATTGCGCTCAATCGTCTCCTCATCCATGGCAGCTTGCCACTTCTTGTCTCGCACTACTTCTTCAAAGTTAATATTTTTAGCATCTGTCAAAAGACATACAAGATGTACCTCATTTTTCGAATCATACAAATCTTGCAAGCTTCACAT
The DNA here is from genome assembly GCA_036507275.1 of Sicyos edulis. Taxonomy (NCBI): domain Eukaryota; kingdom Viridiplantae; phylum Streptophyta; class Magnoliopsida; order Cucurbitales; family Cucurbitaceae; genus Sicyos; species Sicyos edulis. Next base: position 10,807,736 of record CM071851.1, read on the forward strand.
TCTGGGTTGTTGTGGTTCATCTTCATCATGCTAGTTTCAGAGTTTGTCGATCTACTTGTTGATGCGACAATTGATAATTCTCCAACTTCGAATTGTTCCAGTCCAATGTGCATTCTTCATTGACTCGCACATCATGACTCACCATCACCTTCTTGCTTTTTAGATCAAGTAGCTTGTACCATTTTATTTTTTTCATCATAACCAATAAAAATATACTTCTTCCTCTTGCCTTGAGCTTCTTTCTTCGTTGATCTAGTACATGTGCATAAACCATACTATCAAACACTTTGAGATGCAAAACTATCATCTTTTGTTCGCTCCATACTTCTTGTGGTGACTAATAACCTAACTTCACATGTGGACATCGATTTTGCACATACATTGCGCACCGCATTGCTTCCACCCAAAATTTCTTTAGCATCCTTTTGCTATTGAGCATTGCTCGAACCTTGCCAAGAATGGTTCGATTTTTCCTCTCAACCACACCATTTTGTTGATGAGTATATGATTTGGTTAGAAATCGACTTATGTCTTCTCCTTGCAATACTCCATGAAAGTCGTCGAAGTATATTTGCCACCTCTATCAGATCGTACAGATTTGATTTGTCCACCAGTTTCGTTCTCCAACTTCACTCTGAACTTTTTGAATGCTTCAAATGCTTCTGATTTTTCTTTCAAAAAGTAAACCTATTTTTTTGTGAGAAATCATAAATAAAAGAAATGAAGTACCTTTTACCGCTGAAAGATTATGGGATAATTAGCCTACATATATCAATGTAAATCATCTAGAACGGTTGTTTCGCCTGATATTCTGCTTTCTTTTGAAACGAGGTTCTCGCATGCTTGTTGAACATGCATTCTTCACAAAATTTTCCCTTATAGTCCATGTTTAGTAGCCCGTGCACCATATCCTTCTTTGCTAACTATTTCAGTCCACCATGATGTAGGTGACCAAAGCGAAGATGCTAAAGCGATGCCTTGTCTTCTACATCGATTCGAAAACATCTTTTTCGTACACTTCTTAAATTCAGTCTATACATCCAATTTCTTCCCATCTCGACTTGAGCGACTAAACGCTCTTGTTTGTCCTTCAAGTGTAACAATCGATCTTTCAAAAATAGTGAGTAACTCTTCTATGTGAGTTGCCTCAAACTCAAAATATTTGTATTAAGCTTTGGTACATAATAAACATCTTGGATCGATCTTATTAAACCATCCTTTTGCAAGTAAGAAATCATACATTTTCCCTTGACCTCCACCTTTGACGCATCGCCAAAAGATACATGACCATCTTCAATTTTTCGCATCTCTTTGAACATATGCTCATGACCGCACATATAATTGCTTGCACCTAAATTGAGATACCATAGAGTTTCATTGTTGGCAGTGTCATCATTATGCCCCATCAAGAGAAGAACTTCATTCACTTCGTCTTCTAATACTAAGTTGGTTGTTTCTTCAACCCTTTTATCCGCTCTACAATCTTTTGCAAAATGTTTCACTTTTCCATACATATAACATTTTTCGAAGTTTCAATCACTCACATAGTGACCATACTTGTGACATTTGTAGCACTAGATGTTGGAATAATTCGATCAATCGCCTCTTCCTCTACTAAGTCCTCTTTCATGCCAATTTGCTTGGCTCGACTGTCCTTTCTCTTCATGACTGTCTCTTTGACCACCACCACCATTTCCACGAACATGACCTCTACCCTGAAATTTTTTAGAATAGAGTGCATTTGTTGTCTTTGGTTGACGCCCTGGTTTGAAGCGCTTGCTCTAACGTTTCCTCATTCTTCTTATTCTTACGTTGCTCGTGTGGCTCAAGAGAACCACGAGCTCGCCAACAGTGAGTGTCACAAGATCCTTTGATTCTTCTATCGTGCACACCATATTCTTGAAATTTTTGGTCAACGATCTAAAGATCTTCTCGACCACTCATGCATCAATTTGCTTTTCTCTATTACAATTGAGTTGGTTCACCACCGTCTGTACATGCGTTATGCAGTTAGATACACTTTCTAACTCCTTCAAATTTATGCTCTCCAATTCGCCACGAAGAATTAGGAGATGCACTTACTTGACTCGGCCGGCTCCTTTGAACGCTTTTTCGAAAGTGTCTCATACTTCTTTTGATGTAGTTGCACTCGCAATCTTCTCAAAGTCCCACTCTTCAGCTACTCGAAATAGCATATATAATGCCATTTTATCCTTTGAACTCGTCTCTTTCAACTCTTTCGTTTGATTCATCATATAATTTTCATTATCGGCTGGTTCTTCAAAACCTTCTTCGACCACCTCTAATTCTCGTAATTTGCCTTCGTCAATCGTGGCAACGACATTTCACCCATCCCATTTGCCATGAGCTCTGATACCAATTTGTAAGAATTGAAAGACGAATAAAATACAAATAAAAAAGTAGCTTAGCCTTTGCTTTGTGACTGGAGAGACAAGACACTCGGATTTCTCTAGAATCACTTATCTTTATTTCTCAATTTCTTTCTCTATAACTTTCTCTTCTTTCTTACTTTCTCTTGCTCTCTTGCTCTTTCACTTCACAATGAAGTGACACTACTAGAAAAGTGGGATTCCATGACACCTCTTTTAAGCAAAATTTGAGAAAAATAAAAAATAAGTGTCATTAATGATGTAAAACATGGAGGAGCCCTAAAATACCTATTTTAGATTATTTATTATTATATTTTAGAGTCATAAATAAAATGCCATCAGAAAGGTTCCGGGTTCGAGCTTGGAATGTTGCGATTTTATAAATATTTTTTTGTACCATATAATTAAATAGTACAAAAAGCTTTAAGAAATTTTTAAAAAAAGCACAGCACATTCTAATTAAACCTACCTCTCGCGTGAAGAACTTTGAGATTGCATTCCTGAAACCCTCACCCTTCTTCTTCACAAACACACGCTGAAATTTCATCGGCTGCCGCTACCTTTCGTCTAGACTAGAACGCCGGCAACAACTTCAAACTTTCATTTTCCTTGCACTCCTAATTTCTGGTACCTTTAATTTTCATGTTAGTTTTTTTTAACACTTTTATTTGATGAATTGAGTTTCTAATAGATGAGATTCTTGTTTTTTTTTTTTATGAAATTCATGTAAAGATATTTTACATCATAGATAAATGGATTATTGTTGTTTCATTCAGAACTTATTGCACGTATTGATCGGTTGCCCTAATAGTTAAATTAATTAAAAAAAATTGCAATTGATCTTTGCTGGAAAAATGTTTTCCTCCACCTCTTCAATCTTGTTGTTGTCTAAATGGATCAAAATTTCTTCTTTAATTAATTCTCATATTTTAAAATATAAATCGTGCTTTGAATTATGATTTCAATAATGTTAGCTTTTATTTTTCTACTCTCTTTTTAATTCCATAAAAAATTTCATCACTTCCTTTGTATTTGTTGCACTTTCCCATTTTTCCTATATGAAATATATATGGATTCTATCATTGTCTTTTCTTTTTTCTTGTTAAAGAAGTTACAAAATTGTTGCCTTATTATATGACAGTGGACATAAAGAAGACTACCAAAAAAAAAGTAATAACAAATAAAAAGAAAAGTTTAACTCAAGGATTTGTAATGATAGCCTAAAGAAAATTTACTCTAGTTAGATTTTTCTCTTAATTGGCAAAGGAAAATAAAGAGTGTCAAATTTTCTAATTCTTTTTTTTCTGGTCAGCAACAATTTAGAAGAAGTTTTCTATTTAGGATTGTTTTTATTCAATCCACATCCATAGAAAAAAGAAAAAAAAAAGCAGCAATTGGGTTTCATTTTATTTTTTGTTGTTAGAATTCATTGGTCATTAACTGAAGGAAAATGGTATCAAGAGTTCGTGTTAACTATTCAAATTTTAGCTTTGCTAATGGATTGATGTTTGTTCTATCAGGAACCTAATTTAACTAGGAAATTGTTCACTAGAAGTAGTGTTAGTTTCATGTTCTTGTTTCCCTTGGTACTCTGCAACCATTTTAGGTAGGAAGTTAATCCATCTGCACGTGGTTGATCACAAAAACCTATTTGATTTTGTTTACTCCAAGTGAGAATTGGTCATTTCAAAGAATGAGACTCTGAAAAATCAGGTACATTGGGCTTCTAGAGTAGTTAATTTGGGCTTTCATGTTTGAAATGGAGGCATTTTGCATAGGTACACCCACCCTACCCTCTAGTAGTTAATATGTGTGCTCTTGCAATCTCAAAATCCAATGTTATCTACTAAGGTTTTGTTTTTTATCTTTTACATTCTCTGAATCTTGATCTGTTGTTTGATGGCGATTTAAAGGTTACAAGAAATGTTGGGATTGTTCTACTTTTTGGATTTAGTCAACATCCAAGTTGCTAAGAATAGAGATTGCATTTATTTATAAATCAACGTTTTTTACTGATAAACTTTTGCTTGTACCTTTCTTTAACTTTCAAATATTTTGTTTCAGTTGTTAAAACTTTATATTAAAAACTATTTTAGTTCTAATTATAATTTATTCAATCATTTCTCCTATCTAACATGCTTTACTTCAAACACTTGTCCATATTGATATAACCATCACGAATCAACCTAGTGGTCAAATAAAGAACTTGTGAAATATAAAGTGCATACAAGTTATGAGTTCATTCCACGGTGACTATCAAGTTTGTCAGGCTATCAAATATAGTTGGGTCAAATGGTTGTTTCGTGAAAATAGTTAAGGTGTGCGTAAACTGACTCAGATACTCACAAATACCTATAAAGAATGTGTCAATTCGCGCTAGCACGCTCGACCGTTGCTTGTTTGGGAGAGGTAAATGAACCAAAGGTTTGTTTATGTTTTTGTTGAATAATTTCTGGGGATGTATGAAAATTTCTTGGCCATTTTGGTTTGCATCTTTAGTGTTGTTTTTATCTCTGGCATAGGATTGATTATTATAATTTTCTATACGAGGATGTAGGTATTAGACTTAATAAGTCACTTTCATGCTCCAGCCAAGATGTTTTGGCGAACAATCTGTGGGTAATGTTCATTGTCATACTGTATTTTCCATGTTTTTTTCTTGTTAGATTGAGATGTGTTCCCCATCATCACACTGTCCAACGACATCATCACGTATACCATCAATCCTCGCCCTTGCGTTTCCAACAAGTTCCTTCTCTCTCTCTCTCTCTGATTTAGTGTCGAGTTTCAGTTTGTTTTGTTGTTTGGAAGTTAACCCATAGATTTTGGACTTTGATTTTATTAGAACTCATTAGGTTTTGAGGCTAGATTGTTGAGATTAAAATAGTTTAGCATCAAAACAAGCAAACCTTGATTCTTTTTTAGTAAGTTTTAAGTGTTAAATTTTGTTCTTAATCAATACTAACACTTCAATGGTGTAAGTTAAACACTAGTCTTTTGGACTGTTATGTGTAGTTTCATGATTTGGGATTGGAGTTGATTGTTTGTTTATTTGGGTTCACTTGAAGGATATTTTTTAAGTTTCTTGCATTAATTGAGTTTAGGGATTTTACACTTTCTCCTTCAATCTACACGGACTCAACAGCAGTGACAGCGCCTCTATTCCATCTATCCTCTGCACCTTAGAGCTGATGTCGGCGACTTCCTCAACACTGTCATGCTAAAGGTTAGTGATAAATTGTTACTTTGTGTGTGCAAGGTCTTGGAGCTTGGAAGATAAATTCAACTTCTACATTTGAGGTCTTTATCTTTTTCTCTTAAGTATTCTTGGATTAATTGTTACTTTATTTGCTAGCCATGGCCAAAGCATGAATAAAGATAACTTCATCAGTAGTAATATTATATTAAAAAATTTGCAAACCACACCTAAATTATGATATTTGTTAATTAATTGTCTCCAAAAGTTTGATAATGGTCGTAATTGTAAATTAGGATCGATGGTTAATTTATACGAGTTTCTCCTACTCCAAACATGGACCTGCAACAAAAAACAAAGTCTAAAAGAAGAAAACAATGAAAGAGGGTAATGAAAAAACCCAAAATAGGATTTTGCTAATACCCAGGTGTAGGCAACAAAAACAGAGAAAGGAGAATGCAAAGAGGTTTGCTTTTAGCAATAAAGGGCAGCCGAATAGTTTTTGTTCATTAAAACAGAGGAATAATTCTTACATGTTTTAAAGCAACAAAATGGAAAATATATAAGGAGATGCACAAGAGGAGCTTAATGTTGCCATTGAGAGTTGCTATTGAAGAGCTGGTGTTGACGGCTGGGCTAGTGCTGCAATAAGGTATGTATAGTGTACTTTTGTTTAAACTTGGGGATTTCTCCATAATTGTTTAAAGGATTTGTACCAGATCGTTGTTGAATATTCATATACTATTCATTATCTGATTTTGAGAACGTTAGCTGCTACTTTAAGTTGAATTTGTTGTCTTGTATTGATTGTAATGGTTGAGGGTAGGTAGTTGCTGAAGTTTGAACTAAATGCTCATCTTGATTTCTATTACCACTGCTTTCAGGTACTAAGTGAAAATGTGGGATGTGTTCTATTTCTTGTCATCTATAAGAAAAACATGTTACAACGAAACCAATGATGAGACGTTTTGTGTTATAGAGCTAGAAACTAAAACATGAACACTAGTGAGATTTAAGGCATTACTTTGGTTGAAAAGTAAAATAGAGTTAAAGTTAATCTTTTTCTCGAGTGAAACTAATAACATATTTTGAAGGGAACTTTACTATGGAGATAAAAGACGAGAATGAAAATTTAAAACTGATGAAGATTAAGTTAGAACTAAAGTTAGATGTAAAGAATTAAAATGCAGTGTAACCACACATAGATCATCAGCCCCAGGCTTGGGATTCTACATGAACACACACATAAATGGGACCCACCTATGCCATCTCCTCTTCAATCTTTCCTGATTCTACAAAACATAAAAGTTTCTTAGGATTAATATCCCTTCCAAAACAATAAACACAAAAACAAAGATGAGCTCCTTCGCATTTGCGAGTGGTGGGCCATGTGTGTTTAATTCAAGTAGTGAATTTATTCTTCTAGTTTTAGTGATGCGCCGACACTTTGGGATCAAATAAATATATATGAAACAAAATAAGAAATGAGGAAAGGTTAATTGATTGATCTAAAAAATGAAGATTACATGTTTCATTTGTTATTTGTTCAGTTTAACTTTTTTTTTTTTTAAATTTATTTATGACTTTCTTTTCTTTTTGTTCTTTTTTTTCTTGTTTGTTCAACTTTATTTTTGTTTGTTTTCTTTTAAATGTATGATTATATTCTGATTTTTCTTTTCTTGTTTTCTTTTTCTCCGCCTCGAAACTTATGCTTCGCCTCTCCATAAAGAAGCGCCTCAAGGCAGCCTTAAGATTTTTTAATTATCAACTAAAGTTCTACAATTTTGTTTAATGGGTAGATAATCTTGCTCATTTTTTGCCTTTTCTGTTGATTCTTTAGAGTTCTTTTTTCTCTTTCTTTGTTTGTTCAAGTTACCGGAGGTTGTATTTGTTTGAAATGTTTTTTCCTTTCTATTTTCTTCTAAATAGATTATTATCCCCAGGTTTTTTCTTGTTCACATGTTTAAGATCTTTCTTTGAATTTATCTTATTTATTTTTTCTTTCTTATTATTAGATTGGGTATCATTATTATGAACTTCCTCGTCCCCAAGGAGTGGCACAGTGGTTGAAGACTTGAGCTTTGAGGGTATGGCTCTCCTCAAGGTCTCAGGTTTGAGACTCGGCTGTGACATTACTCCTTCGATGTCTCTCAGTGCCTGGTCTAGGGACGGGAGTGGTTACCCTTGTTTTAAAAAAAAAATTATGAACTTTCTCATTTTTTCCTTTTTTAAAAAATTATTTCTGTTTTCTATTCTTTATTAGATTGGGTATCATTATTCTGAACTTTCTCATTTTTTCCTTTTTTTTATTATTTTTGTTTTCTATTCTTTCTTTAATTATTATTATTTGTTAGCTATTTTTATGTTATGTTTTCCCTTGTTTCTTCCCTCCATATTAAGTTTTTTAGACCTTGATTTTTATGATTTTTATATTTTTTTTTTCTTTAAAATGAGGCTTATGCCTCATACCACCTCGAGACTTATGTCTCGCCTCTCCATAAGAAAATGCCTCGAGGCCGCCTTAAACCTTTTAAAGCATTGGTCTCTCCCCCATCCCCTAAGCAACCTTTTCTTGAATGCCTTGAGCCTTTTAAAACATTGGTCTCTGCCCCGAAACTTAGGTTTGAGCATCTTTGAATTTTACAGTTAAATAAGATGCAAGTAATTAACTCAACTGTTTATTTATTAGATGTTGATGGTTTGTTCGTTAGGGTTAGAAGTATATTTAGTCGAAACTTCAAGCTACTTATTTGGTCTTTGTATCTGATATGAAATTTCTTTTCCATTTGTAATATAGGTTCCATGCACTAAAATATCTTTGGTTTTCTTGCTTGGCAGTTGTTTGTCTTCTTTTTAAACCTACTATGATTCTTGTTCAAATACAATTTATGGGTTTCTTAATTGTGCTCTTTTATGTATATGGCCATTTCATCTATGTAATATAACATAGGGAAAATGTTATAGTTCCCCAAGAGGTGTCATAGTGGTTGAAAACTTGGGCTTTGAGGGTATGCTCCCCTTAAAGTCCCGGGTTCGAGACTTAGCTGTGACATTGCTCCTTCAATGTCTCTTTTGGTACTATTTTCTATATATTTGATGATTTTCTATTCTTTTTACCTCTTTTTTGTTGATTCTAGTTTGGTTATCTGGTGTTGAGCTATTGAAGAATGAATATTCTCTTTGCTTTGAAGGTTTTGCACAAACCCAACCAAGGAATTGAATCCTTGAAGAAATGCATTTCAAGAATTACCCTTCACTTGGTTTCTTTTACTTTTTTTTTTTGGTAAAAATATTGATAGACACATATAAAATCTTTGCATTTGAGCCAAATTAAACAAGTCATCTAAGAGGAAGAACTGTCTTTTACTGCTGTTTAATTGCAAGTACTATAAATTCATCTACTCGCTTTTTATCGGAGTATGTATCTTTTGTGGCATCGACGGGAAATTGTGATGAGACCTATTTTAATACATCTGTGAAATTCGAGTTAGCGATTGTGATGAAGATTACCAAAGTATTCCTGATGGTATGGATATTTTTTTTCTCGTTTTAATTTAAGCACTATGTTCATGAAAGTTGTGACTTGTGATGTTTTTTTCTCGTTTTAATTTAAATTTGCTCCCTTCATAATTGGTGTTTTTTGCTTGATGTTTATATTTCTTTTGTGATGTTTTTTTTTTCTTGTCACATTTCCTCCTTTTTATTTCCTTTAAGTTTAGTTTTTGGAATAAATGAACAATTGCTATTTGATACGAATGATAAATATATTATGAGTATTTATATTCTCTTGTGCAACTTCTAATTCAAAGCTTTATCAATACAATATGCAGGTATTTTGTTCAAAGTGAGGAATCGCTTGCATCTACAGTTATCGTGCAAATTGTCAATCTACGTATACTTTGCCCAAGGGATAGCAGACCATGCTTCTTTGTTATATTGTAAACTTTCTAGTTTTCAAACTCCTTGTAGACATTTTAAGAATTAGAAGTTTATTGATATTGATTTTTTTTTTTTGTTCAAGCATAATGTACAAATTATTTAGTCATATATGAAACAATATTTGTTGAATAAGATTTGTGTGATGCATATTATAAATCTTTCTTGACAGGTAAAGACACAAACAAAACATGTTGTAAATAAGCATAAAAAAGTGTCATGAAAACTAATAAATTGACATAAATAAATAGTCATATTACATAAATTGATGACTATAAAAGTGTCAATATATAAGCTATAATGACAATATTAACATGTCGTTAATATTCCTTCAATGACTATATATATGTGTCATTAATGGTTCAACCATGACTAAAATAAAATGTCATAAATGGTTCAATCATGACTATATATATGTGTCATTAATGGATCAATCGCGACTATAATAAAATGTCATAACTCGTTCTATGATGACACTTGTAAATTATCGTTATTACTTCATCAATAACTTTGTATATGTGTCATTAATGATTCATCTATGACTATAATATAGTGTCATAATTGATTCTACCATGACACTTTTATTATAGTGTCACAGTTGAACCTTCCGTGACCGCGGATACAATGACTCTTGATTTTAGTCATGGAAGGTGTTTATGACTATAAATTATAGTCATGGAATGTACTTTTTCTAGTAGTGTGAGTCATCTATTTATAGCTCTATTACATTATTTGCTCTACAAGGCTCATACCATTTTTGTCTTTTTACCAAAACTCTTTTCCCATTAATTCCTTAATTGTCGACCCACTAATTCCTTAATTGTCTAAACATTAATTCCTTAATTAAGGACCCACTAAACAACATTTTAATCACATAAAAAAATGACATTTAAATTAAAGTTTATACAACATCAAGAGCGCACCAAACAAATGGAGATTGACTTCCATTTCATTGAAGAAAAGATTGATTGCTGATTGTTGAAGCTTCTTCTAAAACGTTCTAAATCTCAATTTGCCGATATGTTTACTGTGTTGGTACAAAAGTTGGATCGAAGAAATGCAAATAGAAGTAGAAAGACAATATTTCTAGAGAATTTTCCAAATGATGCATTTGACAAATACGTATTGCCAAGTATTTATAGTGCCAACAAGAATTAAAAGTTCATAAACTTCCTCCCCTAGCCTAGAAAAAGGATGAAACAATTAATTAAAAAAAAATCAATAACAATTTCCTAATTAAATACCCACTGTATAGTAGCTAATCTAACTTGTCTTAATGTAGATGTCATAAGAATAAAAAACCCATATCTTTCATCATATCCAAGGCATAAAATACATAAAAATTGCTACACATACCACAATTAATTAAATTTAGAGTGATGATTATTTGTAAAGTCAAATTACTAATTAATATATAGATATTTGCTTCTTGTTATAGTTTTTTTTGTCACATAATATAGCATGCTATATAATTAGAAGGAAAAAAAAGGATAAAACCAACATGTCCTAAGAGTTATTTTCCTTATGCATATCTATATATGATATTGTAGGTAAGAAAAGGCTATATGTAAATAGAGAAGGGCTACACTTTCTATATTTAGAAGGGTAAAATTGAGAGCCTAAAAACCTAAGCTAACCCATTTCAAACACTTATTTTCCTAACTTTTTCCTCACTTAATGCAAAGGTTCATGGTTGTTGATTGGTGGCTTGCGACGAGCCCAATCCTTGTAATCTTTGTGCATCAAATTGGCTATCTCTTTGGCTTCCTTGAGAAGCCTTTCAGTTTCTTCGTCCTTCATCGAAAGCCTCTTCGTGTGCGTCGACTTTGCTTTAACCTGTCGAAAATTCTTTGATCGTGTTGCATCGATGGTCTCCTGGTTAAGAAATAACAAAATTATCAACTTAGAATTAAACTAGGTTTATAAGATAACTCGAAATCAGAGGGAAAGAGAGAGACCTGATGGTGATTAACTTGAGATGTTTGTAGAGACTTGTTTGAACTGATCTTTTTCTTTAGTCCTGCATCAAACAATGTATGAATTGCTAAATATTATCAAGTATCTATTTTGAGTACTTATTCGAGTTTTAGTAACATAGCTAGAAATATGGAAAATGAACAAATTTTGAAGCTCTCTTGCAGTGTAAAAAATGGAAACTTTAGAGAAGAAAAGTGGATGGTATTACAAAATAATCTCATATTCATCATATATATAAATATATATATCATTGGACCCAATTTACTGGCTAACACAAAACCAAAAAAAGATCCTATAAAAGGGGTCCAATTTTTTTTTTCCTTTTTTTTTCTCCTCATTGCCCTAGCTAGCTAACTAAATAATCAATTATGTTTAGGTGGGTGGTGTAGAGGCCCTTTATAATCTGCACCAAATGTTACAAAACCAGCAACATTGAGCTTCTTAGGAGCATTTTTACAATTTCTTACACCCATTTTTTTTCCTCCAAAATTTCCCTTTTGATCTTCAAAGTTGCATGTTCTATCATAGTGGTTTGCACCTGTAATTCTTGAACTCTGTTGATCTTCTTCTCTCTCATCATTTGTAGTAGTCTCTTTCTTAATTATCCTCTTCACTTTCACTCTCTTTCTTCCATTTCCCGTTTTTCTCAAGCCAATGACATCAAATCCCACAAGGGTTTCCTGCTAAAAACCATAATCAAATAAAATTCCATGGTAATTAAGTGGATTATTTCTTTTCCAACTTAGTCATTTGATAATCATTTGAATTTTGGAAATAAGATTATAAATACTAATTTTATTCACGTGATTCTTTATTTTGTTATCTACTTTCTACCCATATCTTCAAAAATCAAGTCAAGCTTTAAATATTACAAAAAGAATGTTAACTTTTTTTTTTTTTTGAAATTTAAGCTTTTGTTAAATAAAGGTAGAAATCATAATCAATAAAGCGAGCATAAATTTCAAAAATTTAAAATTAAAAGTGATTAGCAAACGGGACCTTAGATAGTCACCTCTTCAAAAGACGATTCGGAAAATTCAGCTCCAGTAGGCAGAAGTGGTTCAACAGTAGTGTCATCTGCAAAGTAAGAAGATTAATTTAAGCAAAAGTAACTTCAAGGGAAGAACACAATCTGTAAGTAAGTGCAAAATACCTTGGAGAGCATGAGATAGAGAGCTGAAAAGGGGAGAAATTAGAAAGAGAAGCCAAATGGCTAAGCTCAAGAGTGGTATTTTGAACAATATCTTCTTCTTCATATTGTTTGTGACTCTCTTTGGTTGGTGGGTTGTTTTGATTTTGAGGTTTTTGATCAAAAGAAAGGGGAAAAAATATGAGATCCTTGAATGCTTTTTTATAAACAAGGTCGGGGTGAAAGGCAAAAGAGTCAAAACTTTTCTAGGGTTTCCAATCACCTACCCTAAAATATAGTTTTTCTTTTTTTCTTTCTTTCTTGGTACCTGCATAAACTTATAAAATTTAAAACAAGATACAAAACAAAACAAAACCCAAGTAATAATTTATAAAAACAAATCATGAGAAGAGATTAAAAAATGTCTTATTTGATTCCATAAAGCCTTCAATTTGTTTAAATTTATTTGGACAAAAATTTAAGCTTGGGTTTCGTATTACCATGCATGCTTAGTGATGCTTCTCTCTCATTTTTTAGAGAATATCTCTGAATATTATTATTAATTATTTGATAATAATGTCCATAATCATATGGTATGTATATGCATTCGTTTTTAGGTTTTCGATAATCATTTGATTTTTTGTTATTCATGTTTTAAAATTTAGTCTGTAAATGCAAGGGTTTGGATATATATATATATAAATTTTGGAATGAGATATTTCATTGTCAAATGTGTAGTATGAAGCCAACAAAAGTAGAGTTTTACCGGCATTTTATATAACCTAGTAACCATGACGTTATAGTTTCGAATTCCCCTTTCTCCAATATTATTGTATAAAAAAATGTGTAGTATGAAAGTTCATACCACATCAAAGGAAATCACAAAATTGAATTTTTTTAAAAAAAGGATACTTATATATAGGTGTATGTGAATGTAGGTTACAAAAAACTCTCCAATTTAAGGAAATCACAAAATTGAATCGATTACCACCAATTAAGAGAAATATTGCAGATATTATGGTTTTTTATAATAATAGATTTTTTATATCACAAACCTACATCAGAAAATAATATCTTCCCACAACATTGTTTCTCATTAATTACTATCAAGCCAAATATGTCGAAAGAAAAAGCTTTTCACAGAATGCTCGCTTGCATGTATTTTTTAAAATTCTCCCATTCCTATAAATATTGTTTTTATTTATAGATTTCTTTGTTTCATTATCTTGTTTTCAAAACTAAATTATGTTTTAAAAGATAAAAGAAAATAGCTTTAAAAAATGTATTTTTCCTTTTATAAATTTAATTAAGAAATCAAATCCTTCTTAATGATAAAAATAATATTAAAGTAATTTAAGAGAGGATAGAGAGAAAACATAAACTTTACATTAAAAATTAAAAATTCAAATGATCAACGAACATAATTTTATCTTCCTTTAGAATGGGTGTCTTCTCCTTTAGAATGGGTGTCTTCTTTTCTTTTATGTTTCTTGGTATCTGGTTTAGGGATGGACGTAGTTATCTCAAGAGTATAGTGGGGTGAAGTTTCAGTTTTTCAATTTCCAAAAAAAAAAAGTGAGACCATTATACCATACACCGTTTTTATAAACTCCTACAATCTTAATTAAATTCTAAAATTATGAACAAAGTAGTGTATTTTTTAAATGTTGTTTTATTCCCTTTACATTTATTAGACTAGTTTTAGAGATTGTTTTTGGATAAAAATTATGTTGGGATAGTAAAGTCTCCTCTGTTTGATATTTATTTATTTTAGGCGTAAGTTTTTTATGATTCTGCTTTTGGTTTTACTTAGAAAGTTTCATATCAATAAGATAATTGTTTTCATTCATATACGTATGCATGATATACCCCTTATCTAAATTAATGTGAGAAATTTACTAATTTGTTTATACTCTTTACCATCCCTCCAAAAAATTATTATCACATACGAGCTCCAATCATGATTAACCACTCTTCAAATTATACTTGAGTACACCAAATTCAACCATAGGTCCTTCTAAATTATATTGAGCAACATGGAAGTTCAGAAAACTCCTCGTAAGCACACATTATTTGAGAAGCACTTTCTCACTAAAACAAACATTAGGCTCAACTGCATGTTTAATTATGACTATTTTATATCTCATAACTCACAATTTTTTCTATTCCATACCTAAAGATTTTACATACATGTCTTGGTTCTTACTCTTAAATCACTAATTAGAGATGATAACTCACAATAAATCTCTACATTGATATAAAGATGTTTTCCTTGAGCATAAAAAAGAAAGATGTTCAAACAAAACATCTTTATATCAATGTAGAGATTTATTGTGAATCTATTAATCATTTGTTTCTTAAATGTGAGTTCTCTAACCGATTCAGAGATAATATGAATCATGTCTTTTACGAGAATGATCAAGTGCATTCTTTGAAAAGCATCCTTCTCAAGCACCTCAACATTAGATGCTCCACTCAAAGAAAAGTTATCAGCAACTTAATTGGCCCCTACTTTTGGTGACTTTGTATGGAGAGAAATGATAGAATTTTTAGCAAGGATTACAAAAGAAAATCTAAAATTATACGCTTTAAGAAGACATGTTAATCAGTACTGGTCTCTGGTGTAGTAAATCTAACATCTTTAAGAAATATGGCAGTGCCTCCATCTCCATATCTCTTAATTGGAGAGCATTTTTTTAATGCTTTCATGTTCCAAGAAAAAGATGTTCTCTATGAGCATAAGTACTTCTCATGGTTTTTTTTTCACCCAAAAGCCTTCTCACCCATATATTCAAATCAGCTTTCGTGTATTTCAAATTGGTTGAACATGAAACTAAATATTTACATCAAGGCAACGTGGTTTTGTAAATTTGGATGAGTTAAATAAATTTCAAATTAAATTATAAACCTAGTCCCTAAACTTTCTTCTCGAATTTACAATTTAGTCCATATAATTTAGAACAAGTTTGAATTTAGTTTCTATATAATTTTAAAAATTAGAATTTAGTCCCTATAATTTTATTAATTAAAAAAATAATAATAATTAGTTAATGTTTTTCCTAATTACTAACAAATTAAATATAGAAAGGTTATCCATGTATAAAATGATTTTTTTTTTTTTGTCTAATTAGTTATTTAACTCACTCCATATCACTATTAACTATTTTGTCATTGAACCACAATAATTATTTTTTAGGTTTTATCAAACTAACAAAATTTGAGAGAACATATCATAAAAATTAAATTCAATCTTTTTTCAAATCATAAACACTAAAATTTAAAAATGTATTGTTTCTAAAAAAAATTAAAACTTATTGACTAAATTAATTTGAACTCTCTCCAAATCATGTAAACCAAATTTATAATTTACTCTAAATTATAGTATATATTCAAATTCTACCGAATAGGTCGCAATTGTTTCATTGTTTGATTGTAAACCAGTTTAACGTCATGGTCACAAGTTCGATCTCAAAAATCAGAAGTGATACCTCTATATAGGATTTGTTGTCCTCCTTCCCCAATATGTACTCAACAAATTAATTAAATAAATATTCATCTATTTCCACTTTATATAATTTAATACAGTGCCCACTCCCTCTCAGTTCTTAATATTTTAAAAACTATAAACTTACAAAAGTAAAATATATATATATATATATATAGCAAACAAATAATTAGGTTTTGTTAATTTTTTGGCAAACATATAGCATTTAGGTCTTTTCTTTTATACTTTTTCAGAATCACATGTTTTAAATTCATTATGGCTAGATATATAGTCTTAATTTTATATATTATCAAGAGATATGTCTGGTTTATGATAACAAATATTACAATAATCTCAAGTGGGTGGCCAAAACACACAAACTAACTAGGGCCTAGTAAATGGGACAATATGAGTAGCTAGGTCAATGCTTGGGAGATATCCAAGTCAGAGATTTGGTCCACAAGAGCACATTTACATAAATGGGAATGTTGTCTTAAAAAATGCCACTTAATTATGACCTTGCTTATTTGTTTAATTAATTAATTAATTAATATTGTTTGTCTGTTCTTTTTCATTTGTGGTCAAACTTTCTTTTTCCTCCTTTCAAGTTTTGGGGCATCAGAATCTTTTTGGGTGATTATTCTAATGGTTAACACATCCACACCCACAGCTGTTGATGTTTCTACTTTACAAGGACAAATATCACTTTTCTCCCCAAAAACCTATCACTTTTTGTACATTTATTCCTTCTGTATGTGTATCTAATTCAGTTCCTTTTGAAGATTCAATTGGTTTTGTGATCTTTCTGTCAAAAAAAAAAAAAAAACTTTTGTGATCTATTAAATTAAAATTTCATTAAATGATCACTGGTGGGATCCTCAATAATACCTCTAATTTAGGTTCATCATCCTTAAATTGGATCACAATTTTATTTTATACCAAACGTCTATTAAATAACAGGGAAATTTAGAAGACTATTCGAATATCAAAATTATAAATATAATCACTTTCAAAATAATAAGCAAATATAGTTATTGGTATTAGTGAGCATTGTCACATAATTTTTTTTATAGTATTAATATTAATGAATATTTAAAATATATAACACTAGTATTAATAACATTGGATTTCATCTAAAAGTTAATTGATAATGAAATAACTTAGAGGCTTTTGCATGTATATTACAAAAGGGTTAAAATATTCCATGAATAGTACAATAATGAAAATATTTGCACACAAAGCAAAAAATGTAAATTGATAGACTTCTATATTGATAGATTCTATCAATAGAGACCGATAGAATCAATTACTAATAAATAAAGTAAATTGATAGACTTACATTAGATTCTATCAATAAGAGATGATAAAATCAATTATTAATAAAATTGATAGACTTCCATCACTAGAGAATGATATATTCTATCAAAATCTTCGATAAAAAGAATAAATTGTTGTAACCGAATTATTTTTAAAAGTTACTATAATTGTAAACTGGGTCAAAAATTGTTGTACATTGCAAATTCTTAATAACTTATCTTATAAATGTTTAGAATTTTTTTAATGTGAAATTCTCAATGGCTTTTATGACTATACTTAATAATTCGTATCTCCAAATTTGTTGCTAAAACTAAAAGGGATCATTTTTGTAGTGCTTATTGTTTATATAGCTAGGGAATTTAGAGGAAAAACTAGTATATTCCCCCACACTAGGTTTAAAGACATCAATTGTTTTTTTAAAGAAGTCAAGGACGTCAATTTAATTGAGCGCCAATCTTTCTTTTTCTTTTTCTTTTTTTTTTTTTTTTGGCCCATTTAAGTAAATTTGTAACAAAAAATTGACAAACAATTCCTACTAATACTAATGGCAACGATATAAATTTGGTCTTAATTATTTGAAGAAAAATTAGAGTCTAGTCATTATAATTTTTTTAAAAAATTAATAAATATAATTTGGATAAATCTAGAATTTAAACTTTAAAAAATTAGAATTTAGTCTATATTAATTGATAAAATCTAAAAAATAATTTATATTATTTATGATTTGGTGAAAATTTAGTAGGTGAAAGTAATTAATGCAATTTTTTTGTTCAATTAATTACTTCACTCATATTTTTATATTTGACGCATGAATAATTAACTGTATTTAATTTCTTTTCACAGACTATTAAAATGATATAGACTATATATTTTAGGTTTTATCAGACCATAGATATTAAAACGAATGGGTCGGTGACACGATTGCTTATCTGAGTTGGTGTAAATCCATTTCCACTCCTTGGTCACGAGTTCTATCGCTGGAATCGGTATTTGTAATCTCCTACCCCTAATTTGTACTCAAAAAAAATTAATTATAGTAATTTTTTTCCCAAATATAAAAAGAGTTAGTGTCGGGTTGGTTTCATTGATCGGTGATAAGTTCAATTCATAAAAGTTTCACTATTTAAAATATAACTTTTTATAACTTTCTTGATATATTAATAATGTTGAATATAATCGACTAACATATTGATATATTAATAACCATAAATTTATAGTTTGAATTCTCTAATTCGTAATTGTACTAAAATAGAATGTAGAAAAGGTTCTATTTACACCCAAGTTGAATATATATATCTCTTCTCTATTTGCAGTATAATATTGATAAAAAGAAGTCACAGACTTACTATCAGTCGGAAAGTTTGAAATTTTAATTTTACTGCATAGAGAAGCAAATGTTTTAATTTCTCAACTGTATTTAAAACTTTTTTCTTGGTCCAATTTAACAAGCTTTTCGGTAAATGTAATCAATGCAACATCGTGATGCATGGTTCTATAATATATGCTTTAAAATATGGAAACAATATATTTGTTTGTAGCACTAAAAAACAATATAATAATACATAGCATGCACTTTAGTTATGGTTGTATTATTTTAGTTTTTAATTGAAAAAATTAGCCTTTGCCACACTGATGGTTTATACCGGTTTACAGTAAGAATAACAACTCAATCTCGATTTCAACATTAATTTGATATTGTCATCATTTATATATTCATGATTTTTTCTTATTAGAACAACTTTATTTATAATAGAACAATCTTCTTCTCAAACAAAATTCTTTCATAGAGCCTCTCTGTGGGCTAGTCTTCTGAGCCTCCCTTCAAAATAGTCAATTCATTATATTTAGCATACATTCAGACGAACTTTTCTTCGAACATGCCATTTTACCGACATGGCGAAGTCAGGTACATGACTGTGATATCAATTGACAGTTCCACATTTGATATAATATTATTCACTTTATACATAGTGTTCATGACTTTATAATTTTTAATTTCATATAATATGTTGAATTATGTTAAACTATCAATCAATCTAAAAATCTAAGTTGATAGATTGGGAATAAATTTAATTATATCAACCAACATTCCTCCTCACTTGTCTTTGAAATTTGAGAAATGCTGGAATTTAATTTTAATTGAGGAGAAAACGACTTGGAAGGGATTCGAACTCATGATCTCATGTTCTATCATAATATATTTTTACTATCATCAGCCCTTCTTTACAAAATAATTATCATAATATATTTTTTAAATTAGAAGAAATTAAAAAGTTAATGAATCAACCGAATGAGTCAGTGGCGCAATAGTTTCATTGTTTGGTTGTAAATAAGTTCAACATCAGCGTCACAAGTTCGAACTCGAGAATCGGTATTTCTCTCCTCTCCCAATATGTACTAAAAAAAAAAAGTTAATGATTCTAGAATTGGAAGAAAGCATTGGATACTGAGAAATAAAGAGCAGGTGGAGAAGAGATGAATGTAAATAAAAGAAGACATCGTTAGGAGAGGAGAATGAGGAAACCAAAATGAAAGCATCAAATTAAGAGCCCTTTGAGAAACATTGCAAGTGAGTTTTTATCGAATGACTAAAACCTCCTCTTTCTTTCTTATATAATGGAAATGAATTTATGTATTTATGTATAAAATAAACATGTCTTTAATTAATTATAGGTACATCAACGTTCTTGGTTTGAAGAACACGAGGGCGTGGCCTCCCAAGTTCTTATTTTCTTTTTCATTTTTTTCAAAAGTAGAAAGTTTTTTTTTTTTTTTTTTAATTTTAATCCAAAAATAAAGAGATAGTAAGAAAGATAGAGATTATTAAATATTCAACCGACAGTACCCTCTTCAAATGACTAACTAACGGGTTTTTGTTTTGTAGTATGGTTTTTTTTGTATGTTATTATTTTTTTTTTTTTTTTGAATTTGAATTTAAATTTGATGTGAATATTGATTTTGAGCTAGCCTAGGGACCTATGATGCTTCATAAGCATCCACGAACTCAGTTTCTATAGTGGAGTATGTGATGCATTCTTCTTTAATGCTTCTTCATATTATAGTTGCATCGTAGAGGATCAACACTAATCCTTATGTGGACTTCATAAAGTCTTTATCAGCTTAAAAATAAGAGTTTGTGTATCCAGTAAGGATTATATCCTTAACACAATACACAAGCATATAATCTCTCGTTCTTCTTAAATACTTGAAAATGTTCTTAGCTAAATCTAGTGATCCAATCTAGTATTGGAATGATATTTGCTAATTATGCCTACCATATATTTGTCAGGTCTCGTACACAATATTCCGTACATCAAACTTTCCATTCTCTAAGCATAGAGGATTTGTCTAATTTTCTCAACCTATTGAGAAGTCTTAGGATACTGGTCCTCAGACAAGCTGATTTTGTGCCTAAAAGGTGAATGGCCCCCTTGGAATCCCTAATCGCATACATCTAGTCGATATATGATGCCTAAGACAATGTTAACATTCTCTTGTACCGATCATTTACATTTTAGAACTTCAAAAATGAACATATCTTCACCCAAATCTTTTTTCTTGAATTGGGTAGTCAACCCCTGTTTGATATCAGTCACAAATCCTTCATCATTCCTAATGAGTAGGATTTCATTGACATATAGTACAAAAAATGCTACTTTCTTGTCGATGATCTTCTAGTAAACACAAGGTTCATCAACATTTTGCCAAAGCCAAAAGACTTCACTGCATCGTCAAATCTTATGTTCCAAGACTCGGATGCTTTTTCAATCTATAATTGGATTTAGTAAGCTTGCAAACCTTTTGCTCCTGGTCCGAACCCCTCTGGTTCGTTCGTGTAGATTGTCTCTTCAAGATTGGCATTTAATAATCCAGTCTTGACATCCATTTGTCATATCTTATAGTCAATATTTGATGACGAGCGCCAACAATGATGGGTAGTGCCCATCATTTTCATATTTGATGTCGATCAGTGTCTATCATTGAAAGAGTTCAATGATGGGAATTCCCCGTATTCACAATTATCGAACACACCCATCATTGAATGGAAGAGATGTCACGATGTTTGATGTTGGGCGCTCCCCAACATCTTTTCCCCAAGTTGTCATAGTGATAAGAGAACCCTTATAGATTTTAGTATGAAAATAGGGGAGAAGGTCTCTTCATAATCCACTCGTTCTCTTTGAGTGCATCCGTTTTGCCAATAGTCTGGCTTTAAAGCTTTGCATCTTCCCATCTAACCCCATTTTTCTCTTGTAGTCGATCCAACTATCGATTTTACAAAATATTGCTCTCTCTTATCCTAGTTTTAACATTGGTAGAATCATTTTAAAACATATTCAAACAAACTCGACGCTGAAAGCCCTATTTATCTTGTCTACAAAGGCCCTTTTTTACATATAAAAGTAGCAAATATTGAAATATTATAATTAACGTCAATTCTTTTTTGTAATAAAAGTGATTAAAATTATTATAAAATATAAGTAGTAAAACTAAGAAGTGTATTAATCTCACTCCTAAGATGCTTTTTTTTTAGATTACAATAAATATTGGGGGTGGAGGATTCAAACTCAAGATCTTTTAGTCATTTTGATACACATTAATGCTCCTTTTGTTGGCCATGCAAATGAAGATTTGGTGGAATTTGGTCTCTTCTTTTTTTTACATTGATTTTGGACATTTTTTTGTTAGATATTTTATTCATAACATGAATCCTAAGATCTTCAATATCATGTTTATTACGAAATATAATTGAATCTTATTGGAATTATAATATACCTCCTGACATTGTGATTCAAGAATCTTCTAATCAACACAAGGAATGAAGGTTGATATTGAAGCTTTCTCACAATTGCTTCAATAGAAGAAATTGGTTTCTCTCTCCTTACCTATAAGCTTGAATGTGTTTTTCAAGCTTTCTTAATGTTTTTTTCTCTTTCACTTTCACACATTTGAGATGGACAAATGTGTTCCTATTTATAGGTAAAGGGAGGACCAATGTAAAGTTTCTAATAACGTAAGATTAACTTTCCATCAAAGTTAATTTGAAGAAACTTAAGCTCAGGAGAAATGAAATTCACTTCTCATAGACAATGAAACTCACAATCTCATAAACAACATTTCAATAACATATCAATTGAAAACATATTTTCTTAATAGACCATCTTAATGGAGAAATGAAAGTTTCATTTTTAATTGATAATGAAACCACCTTTTAGATTTTTGTTTTTCTAACATTGTTGTCTAGCTAGCAGTTTCTTATTTCTCTCATTATCATTTTATGGTAGTTCATACCTTTGGTAAGTATCATCCATGTGTCACAATAATAATTAAATAATGTTGTTAGCAACATTAAATTATTGTCGATAAAATTAAAAGAAAAATACACTTTTAGTCTTTGAAGTTTGAGTTCAAATTTAACCATAATTAGATAAGAGAATTCAAAAAAAAATTAAAAATGTCATAAACACACTTTAGTAATAACTAGTAGAAATGTAATAATTAAGCTTTTTTTTCTATACTAGTAAATTGTTTTTAAAATATATTAATTTAATCAAGTTTAATAATGTTGAGAGAATGTACCTAGAGATGTCCATTTTCCCCGCGGGGCCGGGGATGGGGGAGAAAAAATCCCCGTTGGTTAAACGGTGCCGGGGACGGGGATTGTACTCCCCGTCCCCGATTCCCCGATCCCCGCCCCGATTATTTTATTTAATATATTTTTTTTAATTCTACTCCTTTAATTTTCAAATAAATATATCTTTGTTGATGATATTTTCTATACATATGAATATTTTCTTTGATAATTAACATTATAATTGAAACTTATAGATATATATATTTTTTTAAATCTAATTTTCTGAATTTTTTATCCAAAAAATATTTTAAAAAATGAAAAAAGAAAAAAAAATTGTAAAAAATCCCCGCGCGGAACCCGATCCCCGCCGGTGCCCCGCGGGGAATCCCCGCCCCAATCCCCGAAAAAAAAACCGGGGATTTTTCCGGGGACGGTGATTGAATTTTATGGCGGGGACGGGGTCGGGGAAGCCATTCCCCGGCCCCGCCCCGCCCCGTGGACATCTCTAAATGTACCCTAATGGTAAGAATAAAGAAAGAAAAATAAAAAGATGCGAGAGGGGAAAGAAAGAGAGAAAATAAAAGGAAATGAATGGAATAGAAGGGAAGTAGACAGGAAATGATCGTAAATAAATGTTAAGTGGACATGGGAAGGAAAGGATACATAAAAAATAAATTAAAAAATAAAAGAAAAAAATTAAATACATGGTTTTTTTAAAAAATTATGGATATTTAATATTTTCAAATATAATATCTATCGGTGAATATATTTTTCTTTACGAATAATTATTCTATTTCATTTATTATTTAAATAAAATTTTGAAATTTATACATTTTGATCATTAAAATTATTAAATAAGGGAAATAAAAATAATTTAAATAATTAAATTTGATAATTGAAATAAGAACCATCGAAATGATACATCAAAATAAATGAATCAAAACAATTAATATTAAAAAAAATTAAGTTTAAACATTCAAATTCAAATGAGTTACAATAAAAAATTAATTTAATTATTTAATAATAGTATATATTTCTTTTAAATGTAATAAAAACTTAATTAATTATTCTAAAAAAAACTGAATTAATTTAATTATTTAACAAAAAGATAAATAATTGCACATGCTATTTAAAGGACACTGTAAATAATTTATTTTAAAAGAAAAGGATATACTTAAATAATATGTATAAAAAAAACTAAATGTATATTAATAAATTTAATGGTGGAGTTTGTTTTTCTTTTTTTTTATTGGAAGAGAGAGATCATAGACTTTACCTAGATTATAATAGTTCTCTCAAATAATGTGAAAGATAAATATGCTCTCAAATAATATAAAAGATAAATAAGGATTTTCAAAGTTGAATTTGTGATTGTGATTGAATTGATAACCAATGTATCACCAACTCATCGAGTTTTAAATGGTGGAGTTGATTTAAGATCTAAACCTTAAAGTTAAATTGAAGACGGCTTGAATTCATGTTAATGATTCAGGCCTGCAAACTATTCAAATTCAACCCATGATCGCATGGCGCAGAGTTCTTCAGCTTTCCACGTGTTCATTGAACGTGTCACAAACCTCTTAGCTCTGATCGACACCTTGATTAGGCCAATCAAACAAAACCCTCACATTTCCACTATTTACTCATTTTGCTTCTTCTTCTCTGAGTGAGCTGCGAAGCTTTGACAAGATTTTGTGAGGAATCCTTCAATCAGTTACACTTGATTGAAGGATTCAACATGTATATTAGAATCGATACACACACAAAGTAGATCCATTTCCTCTCTTTGCTTCTTCTATTTCACTCACCTCAAATTGGATCTTGATGATCTATCTATCTAATATACTCTCTTTCTTGTGCGAGGTATAAAATCAACGTAAAACTCACAAATCAGAAGAAGATGAAAGGTAAAGAGAAAACATATACCGGAATTACATCCTAAACCTTAAGCAACCAGAGGCCACTACTACAAAAGTTACTTTCTATGACAGTTAACAAAACAAAAAAATAAGTAAAAATTAAAAAAACCTATCATAAAACCTAAAAACACGCATTTTTAGAAAGAGATTTGATAGTTTTTAAGTTATAAAAATTCTATGACAATTAATAATTGTCATAGAAAATTCTTTTTTAATTGTTGATATTTTACTAGTTGTTATAAATTTATGACATTCAGTTTATCTGTCATAAAAAAAATATCAAAGTTCATAAATTTAAACGTGTGTCATAATTTATTTCAAACAAAGGAAAAAAAACTTTGAGTCCTAATTCTTCTCCCCTTTTGTTCGACGGACTCCCACATCTCACAAGGGAGACCCTAAATAAATAAATAAAATAAAAATAAAAAAGAAATGACATGGCAAAGAAGGGGGAAAAGGAGAAGGTAGCCACCTAGCTTGTAATTTTGAAGGCAACCTGTAATTTGGAGAAGGAAAAATGGGAGAAACACTATTTTGGATTTTTATCCAAAACGTTTCTTTTGTATCGCGACTTCAGGAATGAATACGAATGGGATGGGCACGATGAGGAAGGCTCACACGATTGTTTTGGGTTTTGGTTCAAGGCCAGTGGGTGGTTCGTGTTTTCTAGTCGAACGAAGCTCGAAGAGATCTTTAAAGGTTTGTGTAGTCTTTTGTTTCTCTTAATTTAAAGTGGGTGAAGGGGAAAAACTAAAATGTGATTGCCGATCTTCTATTATAGTTATAACGATTGAGGATTAAGTTCGTTCGATAGTTTGTAATGTCGATAGGAGGTGCAGTTAGAGGATGAGCTCAAGGAGAAAAAAGGCGAGTTAATTTTTTTATCAATTCAAAGTGGGTTGTGGGCCAGTTAAAACAGACCCGACTAGGCTGATTGGTATTCAGTCCATCTTTCTGGTTCATAATGACTCATAAATCTTGATGATTTTATTATTCATGGGTTGTAACTGATTTCTTTAGTGTGAAATTTATGATGTGTTGTTTATTTGTGTGTAAGAGGTGTCTGAATGATCGATTTTGGGCTACATGGCGAGGAGTTCTGTCAACAAACAGGTGAAAGAATCTTAATTTTGGGATTCCCTAGGTATCTCTAAATGATATTGGCATATTGCAGGTTGTGAGGGGCATTGGATGAAGATCTTTCTGATGACTTAGAGTAGTTACTATGGTTTTCTTTATGGATGAAGGGATTTGAGGTGCAAAGTTTATGCTAAACAAGTGTAGGGTGGCTATGAATAAAGGCTTAGATCTAGCATGGTTACAGTGATGAATGGATGAATATTTTAGTAAATGTTAAATTGGTGATAGGTGTAGAAAGTATTCTGACTAAGTGGATGTGTGATGAATAGTGAGTTGGATATATTTGACTTGTTGTAAAATTTGGGTGAGGTGCTTTTAGAAGAAAACCTCTGGTATATAATATATATGTTAAAATACCATTTTAGTCTATCGACTATGGATTTGTTCCATTTTGGTCCCTCAACTTTCAAATGTCTAATTTTAGTCCCTAGACTATGAAGGAAAGATAGGGACTAATTTTGAATTTTTTTTTTTTTAAGTTGAGAAACTAAAAGTGGACGTATGAAACTCCAGGGACTAAAATTGGACATTTGAAAGTCGAAGGATTAAAAAGGAACAAAGCATATAGTCGAGATACCAAAATGGTATTTCAACCTAAAATATATGTATCCATATATTATGTGTTTGCTATAAAGATGAGAACTTAGAAAGTAAGTCTGGTATATATATATATATAAACTGTGTAATTGATTAAAGCTTGCACCTCTTTGTTTGATTGGAATCATGGATTGAGAATGAGACTAGTGTAGATTAAGGAGATTTTGTATTTGGCATGATGATGGACTGTATGTGTAGTTTAAATTGTATGGGATATATATGCAGGAATGTTCATGGTGACACCTGAAGCGTATAGTTTGGTACGATCATGGTTAGAGTGAGATAAGGGTGGTGCTTGTTTCCGCAGTGAATCCACGCAAAGAGAGGTTAAGTGAGCAACCTTATTATTGGGTGAGGTTGTCAATGGGGTGTGGATTGCAGTCACAAAAAGGGAAAACCATCTCGGTTGCCCGATTGTAGCTGATTGATATTTATTCATATTCTCTATGTGTTTGTTTCAGATTCCCTTCCATGTGTAACGACGAGGCACGCAGGTTGACGAATAGGCTACACGTGAGGATGTGGATATGGTCTAGCAAATATTATTTAGATGATGCATTTATACTTTGAATTTCGATACTTGTTGTGAATGTTGATATAAGCTTAATTATTTTAGTAGAATCTTTTACATACAAGCAGGTCATTGGAAAATGCTTAGATGTGAGGCTTTTGTTGTATAATGGTGGGTATTTGATCTATTCGAAGGTAAGTCCTTAGATATTGGGTGTTACACAAACTCTACAAGAGGAAGGTACTTCTTATGCACGCAGGTTGTAAATTTTTGTTTCATTTCCTAGACAAACGCACGTGAGACTCTCCATTTTATTTAGTAGGTAGAGCTTATTTATTTGTGAACAATTTAACTTCTTATACCCCACTTATTTTATCTCTTGTTCTAAGGAAATCATGATTGGGAAAGAGATTCTCCACAAGAGGAAGGTACTTATAATGATATTATGTGTTGTTTCTCAAAAGAGTATGCTACTTTTCCCTTGATTCTTTGTTGTATGCCATTTTGTTTATGGGTTTTGTTGGAATTGTTGATTTTAGTGTGTGATGGTTTTTGTTTCTCATTAAAGTTTCTTGGATTTTGAACTTATTTTTGCATTTGTTTTTTGAGATCCTTTTTTATGTCAACTTGTGTTGAATGTCTTTACATAGTATTGAGCACTTTACCATTCATTTAGAACTATTATCAGTTGGGGTCAGGTCAATGCCTCTTGTGATAGAACTGATTGTAAAAAATGTCCTACTTTTTTCATAGTTGAATTCTATATTGAGTTACCTATAGGCTTAGTTTATAAGTCTACAACTCTAACTTCGAAAACTGATTGTTGTCGTTGCTTCTTTTCCTCTATATTTCTCTTATAGGGAAGTTCGTATTTGCATTTTTAGAGGTAATTTCTCTCTTTCTCTACTTTTTTTCTTATGTTATTATAATGTTCACGTTTGAACTTTTAGTTTTGTCTGCAAGTTGTATGTCTTTATAGTCTTGTGCTTAGTGTATGATAATTATCTTGTTTCATAATTATCTCTTGTTATTAATGAGTGAAACTTGCTAAGTTCTCATAAATAAATACCAAAAAGCAAGCTATTGGAAATTATTGGTCCTTCAACTTTCAAAGGAAAAATATCGGTCCTTGAATTTTTAATTAAGCGCAAATTTATTTGTTGCTATTGTTTGAAATTATTCATGGTATCTAACCTTTAGGTTTTTTTTTTTTTTTTTGTAATTTTGGGCTTTCTTGAATACCATCGAATCCAACCAAGGTTGTTTGGTCGAATGCATTAGGTAATAGTTCACCCTAAACTCTTTTAAACTCTAATAGAGTGTATGAGGTTAGTCTCTTATTTTTGGAAGTTTGAGTTTATTGATTTGAACTAAGTTTGAAGTGCTCTAGTAAGGTTCAAAGTTTATTTTGTGTAAGAGAAACTCTTTTTGAATACTTTTTTTGTTATGCAGGTGTTCAAGTAATGCCATGTGAATTTGGGAGTGATGGGGCAATTTGTCATGAAATTTCACTTTGTATCCTCTCATAAGAAAACTCTATTGAAAGCCTTTTTCAACTTTGAATTTGTGGTAGGAAGCGGTTCATAATGTGATAAATAAATTATCTATATCATTTTGGCAAGTTATCACTTGTCCAAAGAGTTCTTATCTTTAGGGGTAAGTTTTTATAAATGTTGAGCATGCTTGGACACCTTACATGCTTCAGATTTCCCTATTCCAAAAAGTTGTAGGATTATTTTTTTAAATATTTTGGTAAACTACGTGTTACAAACCTTTTGTTCAGTTGTTTACAAGATTACCTTTTGTGTAATATTTCGTTAGTTCATCAAATTGTATGGTACATCCTCATGATTATAAACAGTCCTTTTTCTTTCCTTTTGTTTTTCTGAATGCTAATTTGTAGGCACTTCACATGTCTCCATTTCTTCTTAAAATTATACTAATATACACTCTATTTTTTGTCTTCTCTTATTGTAGGTGGAGAAACCAAGATTGTAAATGGTATTAATAATCCTTTTAACATTCTGTTTCACCCAATAAAGAACTTGGTTGTTGTATTTGCAGGAAGTTAAGGTTTTGGAACAAGTGAGTCATTGCTATTTGTTATGAGTCATTGTTATTTAATTTGAGTCAACATTATTTGATATGAATGTTCAATACATTACTAATACTTTTATTCTCTATTGCAATTTCTTATTCAAAGTTTTACTATTACATTTTGTAGGTTCTTGTCAATGTGATCGCTTGCATCTACCGTTATCCTACAAGTTGTCAAAGTATTCTTTTTTTTTTCTTAGTTTACGAAACATTAATTGTAATGTACAAATTTTATTCGTAGGTTATTTTGTATTAGAATACGTTAAACTTTATTTGAATGGTGACCAATAAAGAAAGTTTAACATTTATGTGGATTATGACATTATCTTAGAAATGCATAATTATTGACAAGTTTAAATATCGTCGATTTTGAATTGACAGGTTTAAATGTAATTAATATGAAATAAATATATAAACAAATTAATCTAATTTATTCAATATTTAAATTTAAAAAATGTCATGTTATCCTTTTTATGACAATTTTAAACTATCATGAAATATAAATTATGATTATTACAACTGTCATGAAATGTAAATTCATGACAGTTTAAATTTTATTTTTATTTGGAAAAATAACTGTACTTTATGACATTTTAAAACTGTCATGGTAATAAAAACTAAAATTGTAAAAATAGCATAATTTATGACAACTATTAAATGTCATAAAAAGATATCATAAACCCTATTTTTATTGTAATCATGACAATTTTTAGTTGTCGTGAAAAAATATTTATGACAATTTTATAATTTTCATAAATTATATTTTATGGCATTGTCATTATATGTCATAAAAGACTTACCATGACACGGGATACCATGACAAGCATAATTTTAGCATAATTGTCATAATAAGTCAACTATGACAGTTAAAAATTGTCATTGAAAACTAAAATTGTAGTAGTGGGCCTACTCCACGGGAAGAACATAGGTTAGATGCTTTATTTCTTTTTACAGAGAACTATAGCCATGCACACTTTTCACAAGCATTCACTCACCTCACTTTTTTTATTACAAGATTAGAATGAAAAACGTATTTTTCTTCTCTCTTTTATAAGCTTTATATATAACGTGAGTGAAGGAGGTAGCTAGGTGGTTAGAATCTTAGGTAGAAAATGTCGTGAAACTGATTCTGTTGCCTGTTGAGTTTTTTTAATTTTGTTAGATAGACCTAACTGGCAATTTTGTTATAGTATTTGTTGGTGTACAAAGGACCTTACTATAAGAAGGTGCATTGTCCATTGGTATTCACTATGTAACAATTCAATTGCTATATGAGAGTTTAGTTTTCAAATTTTAAATAAACAATTATTATTATGGTGGAGTTGATTTAAGTTCTAAAATTTTAGTTAGATTGAAGACGGCTTAAATTCAATTGGTATATGAGAGTTTAGTTTTCAAATTTTAAATAAATAATTTAAAAAATAATAATAATCTTTCTGGCCACGTTGGAAGGAGTCCTTCTTGCCATAAGGATCTCACCCCATCAAACAGACCCTACATACAATTTACTTATAAGGAAGCATTTCTCTATTTTCATTAAGGTGGAAGTATATATTTACGAGTCGATCATTTAACTATTAAAAATTACACCACAAATAATAAAAAGAGGGGGCCTAACATATATATGTCTACGTAACTTTCTCTATTTAATTGCAAATACAAATGATAAAATCATTTTGGAAAATGACCAAGTACGGTCTCCCATAGATGAACTCTTTATTTCAAATTAAATATTGTTAAAATTTTAATAATATTCAATTTTAGTGGCTATGTCTCTATTAGGTGTTCTTTTTTACTTTTTTTTTAGAAAATTAAAGTAAAATGATTGTCAATTCCAAAATAACCATACCATCTATCATTTATTCAAATTTTAAGTTAGTCTAGCTATTATCATAATCAATGTCATTAAGAGTTTTTATATTTCAATTATTTAAATCTCAGCCATTAAAAGTGTAATTATGAAACAAAGAGTGAATAGAAATTTCACAAAGAGAGAGAACTAAAAAGGTCCTTTTGCCTTTTCTCTTTTTTTTTTTTGTCAATTGAACTTGGTCTCTTTTCTTTATTTTAAATTTAAGCTCCCGTTTGATAAACATTTGGTTTTTTATTTTTTGTTTTTAAAATTTAAACCTATTGTTACTCAAATTTTCTATAATGTGATCCACCTTTCATACCATTTATCCATTTTTTTTCTTAACAAAGTAGGTGAATGCTAACGAACTTTTAAAAACAAAAAGCTAAATGGTTATCAAACAGAGTCTGAATGTTTCAAATTTGAAAGCAAGTAAATTTCTTTCGTTTTGTTCTCATTAATTTTAAGGTTGTCTAAATTCTATGACTCTAAATCGGAAGTATTGATCTACGTCTTTTACGGATGTTGTCATTGGTCAAGCATCTAAGTTTTGAGATATGCTACTTTGAAGGTTTCAAGTTTAAGATCATTATGAAGATTTTAATTTCTCAGACGACCTTCAATTTTGCTTCTGATCTTATGATATATTTTGATATGACAATCTAGAGGCAGATTAATAATGGCCCCAAATTAGAGGAGCAACGCTCCAAATTTGTGGATCATAAAAAAAAAAAAAAAAAATCGGAGTAAAGGAACGAATAAAGGGAATACAAAAAAATAAAAAGGAGGGAAAACACTTGTAGAAAAAAGGAAAGGACACGTTCTTGTTTTAGAGCCACTAGGCCATGGCCTTCACCGACCCACAAAGAAATAACAAATCTCTAAGCCTTCCAATGGCTCATGGGAACTTGGAATCAATATTTGGTCATCATGGACTTTGGATATGCATAAACAGCATTACTCTCTTGTACGGATGTCAAGCTTTTTCTACGGCATCCATCTTTTTTTAAAAAAAACAATTGAACTTTCTAGAGCAGTTGTATGCTGCCAAATTATTTTAATAATCTTATTTTAAATATGTTTCTACTTAATTGTGAACACAATGCTACATTATAAAAGTTGAGAATGTACTCAACTAATATTAACTAATTATCCTCACCTAAACTTTTTTCACTTAAATTAAGATTACATGAAACCTCAAACACAAGCAATTACAATCCATCAACCATCATATTCCACGAACAAGTCTTGAAATAAAACTTCTTACTAATTCAGACCAGTATATAAATATATAAGATTTATGTTTACTTTATACTAATGACATAACAAAAGTCTCTCTTTTTTAAGAAGGCAATCTCAACTTTCAAATATTGAGTATTCCTTTGATTCTTGAAAAAAATATTGAGTAGAACAGCTGAAGAACATTTGTCAATCATGAGTCAAGATGATAGGCTCCCTTGGGATGATATGCATCATGAAGACTAAATGGGGAGGATGAGTCCGGGTTTAACTAAAAACTTCACCCAAAATTCTCAT
The DNA here is from genome assembly GCA_036507275.1 of Sicyos edulis. Classification (NCBI taxonomy): domain Eukaryota; kingdom Viridiplantae; phylum Streptophyta; class Magnoliopsida; order Cucurbitales; family Cucurbitaceae; genus Sicyos; species Sicyos edulis. The sequence continues at coordinate 10,840,392 of CM071851.1, forward strand.
AAGCACTGATTTAAGACCACAATTTCTAAGTTCTCTTTTGACAATATAAGTTCAAAACATGAATGTAGTATACTAGTATTCCCCCTAAGCATAATTCAATTACAACAAAATTATCTCATGTGCCACAATAATAAATGTCTTCATCACCACAAGGAGATTTCCAACTAGTTCAAGTACCTATGCAATTCAGAGTATCTCTCAAAGTACAACTCAAAAATGTTCATGGGTAAAAATATGATACATGAGATCTTAAAGAGTGAAAAGTCTATAATAACCCCCGAGAATGTTACCATATTCCATAGTATCAGATGGTATTACTGGAAGGTTGTGACAAATCTTTAAAAACCAACAGCTTTGTGGACAAAAGAACTACCATTGTTATGTTATGTTATGTTACAATAGAGAGCATACATTTTCAAGTTCTCTAATTCTATCTTTCTTACCCTGTTATAGAGACGAGCAACTTCTCTAAGCTTGCTAGTCCCACAGTTAATGAACATCTTTGCCTGAGTTTCATCTTTTTTTAATTCAGTAAATGGGCTTTACAATGTAAAGCAATGGTGCCATCAGCAGCCTAGCTACCTCTATTTCTTTGCACTGAAAAAGAAGCTCCGATTGATGGCATAACATACGAGGCAGTGAAAAATCGCATCTTTCCAACAAGGATGGAAGAATTTCAGATCAATGTTGTTAGAAACATGGGAAAAATTAGTAGCCGTAACGTTCGTTTAATGATGTCCGTCCATCGCCTGATTGTCCTGCAGATTGGAAAGATAACATTAGAGAATGCAGAAGTTCTAAATTTCATAGTAGGATCTTATATTCATCAAGAATTTTACCTTCAGGAGGTACCCATGTTTCATAATCGTCTTTAGGATCTAGAAATGACGGCTTTTCAGGACCAAGTACCCTATTCGGCTTCTTCTCTTTCTTTTTTGACCTGTTTCGACCTGTTGAGCGCTTGCTTTCATGTCTAACTTCCTCCTCATCTGATCCATGATACCCTCTTTGGTGCTTTAACAGCAAAGCCACTGCATCCTCTGCCTTAAATTCTGCTTTCCCGGCTTCAGAAGATGATGTCGGCTGTTGAGAGGCATCCAAGTGACTGTCAGATTGATCGTCTTGCTTCCGTTTTCTCAAAATCAAACCTGGGGCAGCAGTCTCAATCACAGAATCCACTTTTGTAGGCTGGTTATCAGAAGTCTGCAAAACCTCTTTCCTGTCTTTGTAATCAACAAAATCATCAGATTCTTGTACATCCAGCGGTGCAGCATCCTTTTGAATTTTCTCTGATTTCATTTCTTCGATGGCCCCGAGCCACTGGGGCTTTACAGCAGTGTAACTGATAGTTTTTTTCTCTTTTGTATCATCCACAATTTTTTCAGTAACTGGCTCATTAGATTCAACACTTTCTTGTGCTGTTTTCATTTTTTGTTTGGCATCTACCACCTGTTCTTTAGAACCACCGTCTTTTATTGGCTCCTTGCGTGGTTTCCCATTAATAGATGCAGGGACTTCAAATTTTTCAGGCTTTGCTTCTAGATTTGAATCACTTTTCTTGGCTGAAGTTTCTCTTTTCTTGGCTTGTTCTCCTGATGGATCAGCAATTTTCAACAGATACAAAATTCTATCTAGTTCTGACTGAAGAGACGATAATTCATTCTGTAGTTTGGTGGTCTTGTCGAGCACTGGCCACAACAATAACCAAATCAGCAACCGCGGTCAGAAGAAATGTTCTCTACCCATTACGCAAGAACATAAGCATATAAATTCCAGATAATAGCTTTCAATACGTACTTGTCACAATAGTTAAGGTCTCATCATCCACATTTAAAAGGTAAAATTTAGCAATTAGCATGATTTTTAACGTTCACTACAAAATTATTGTTTAGCTACAGAAAATGCGTTGGTAGTTATATGCTAATACATAATATTTATGATCATGGAAATAACATAATAAGAAAGAAAAAACCCACACTCAAACAAAGGAACCAATACTTATGAAACAGCACACCAGGGTATCTATACTACATGTTTTTAGTCAGAATCTATACTACATGTCTGAGAAACAAACCTAGCTGAGATGAAAGCCCTGACATGTAAGCATCGAGAGCATCATTGCCACTGCCCAGATCATCTGTATGTGACTCCATTGTGTTCTCCTCAACCAAAAGCATTCCTTTTTTTTCCTCCATTTGTTTCTTGATGGCATCTCTCTTATCAAGCAGAGAATCAGCAGTTTCAATTGATTGATTTTCACCAGTTTTTTTATTCGAAGTCTTTTTTGTTCGGTCATAGAAGTCATCATCATCACTGAAAAAGCGACAATAAACAGAACATCAAATAAATATAATAATAACATATGCTCCCCCCCCCCCCCCCACACACACACTTTTTGAGGCATACCTTGAAAATTCATCATCTTCTTCCATTCCTCCTTGCTTCTTGCCACGTGATCGGATCCCAGAACGAGCACCGAGGCTTTCCCTTATGCTATCATTCAGTGTCTCTTCCAAGTTTTCAAGTTCTTCCATGATCTGCCAAAAATTATTTTTAGGAGAAAAAACAACTAAAATGGTGGTGACATAAGAGTAAAAAAAAATCAAATCCTAGTACTAAAAACAGTAAGCATTGAATAAAGAAAAAGGAAAGTAAATAGGAGCACTAATCCTGGGCTAGGATTTTTCACCTGAGTAATTCTTTGTTCATTCCTAGCGATCTGAGTTTGCTGCCCTTGTGTCAATCCACCTTGAGAAATGTCTTTAGCACGAATTGCATCAATTTCCTTTCTCATGTGAGAAATCTGTATTAAACATGCATGTAGCCCATGTATAAGTACACCAGTAACATAGCATACATGATAAGGAAGAACATCATAACAATATCTTTATCATAAAAAATGAGTATCTAGAGACTTATAGTTCTTATTCACAATTAAAAGTGACGTCCATTGTGAGAGATAGAGCTTGAAAGTTGATAACCATTCTATTTTTTTTTTTTAATTTAAGATGGTTATCACTCAAGTTCTCTACAAAGGGGTGTCCTCTTCCGATTCTTCCCTAAATTAAGTATTTGAATCCTAACTAAATCCAAAAACCAAAACACGCTTTTGGAAGCTTACTTTTTTTAATTTTCAATTTTGGTTTCATTTTAAAAAACATACGTAAAATGTAAAAATCAAAGTAAGGAAAACTACAAACTAAAGTAGTTGTTATAGGCTTAAATTTTCAAAAACCAAAAACAAAATAGTTTTTAAACGGCCCTAAGTTCTTGGCATTCGAAGACAATTTTGGTGCACCCTTAACTAGGGATGTGCATGGGTTGGATAAATCTACCAACAGGCTTATCCGGTTGGGTGGGGGCAGAGGGTAGTAATAGGTTGATCAAGCCGAGGGGCTTGGGTGCAGAACCAATCCATCGACTCCTTGAGAAGTGAAGTTGTAGGTGAAAATTGAGAAATGTATTTCTTGCCATTAATTGAGTGTGAATAGAGATTTTATACATGATTTCCTTAACCAATTTTAGTAAATTCAAATAAACTAATACATGAGAATAGGAATGAACGCAACAAATTAAGCTTGATTTTCTACCTCCAAGACTAGTTTGATGTAGTGTTTTAGTTAATACATCTGCAACCTACTGCTGAGAAGGCACATATCCGAGCATAATAACATTAGACTCGATTTTTTCACTGATGAAGTGATGGCATATCTCATTGTGCTTCATTTTTTCATATTGTACCGGGTTTTAGGCAATAGCTATGGATGACTGATTATCACATAATATTTCTTGCTTTCTAGGAGTTGAACAACATCTCTACTCCTTTTCTTCTCAATCCTTCCCCTTCAGCAAAGATCTCCCCCAACCCCCCGCTAAATAAAGTATCAACATCTTCTCTGGTTTCCCTACCCTCCGAAAAACCCAACCATAACCATCTCAGCTTTTCTTATTGGGTTAAAAGGAGCTCTGATATTCTACAGATTGATTTTGAGAATTTATGGGAGGATTGTGACCAAATTATTTGCTCATGATGAATGGTCTGACATTGCTACTTCTCTCTCACACCTTTAGCTCATTGGTGGCAATCGACCCTTTGCACGTTGATATGGGCCATATCTCTATGTCTAGAGGTAGGAAAAGGAGCAATCATTTTAATGAGAGGGCCAGGGTCGAAGGAAAGGACAACTGGGAGAGTGGGGGAGATAACTCAATGTGGGCGGGGGACAACCTCAGGAAAAGAGGAGGGAAAGAATTTCTAGAGAAGGAATAGATTTGCTTAGGAGGTTCACTATAATGTGAACCAAAGCATTAGGCCTGGGTCAATGCCCTCATCAATCATAACATTATTCAGCCTACAAAGGTCAATGAGATTGGAAAAGTCTTTCATGAGGTGGTTGGGATATAAGGAAAAGGGAGGATCCAATGCCGCTACATCACCAAAGTGTAGAAAAACGTTTTCCCTTATAGCATGTGAAATCATGATAGTAGAAGGCATAAAACCACACAAGTTTCTCTTGACTTTAATACGGGCTTGTGAGACATTAATCAAAATAAGAGTTTCTAAACTAATTTCTTCCAAGCCCCCAAAGTAGCTCCCAATTGCTTCAAAAGAATCTTTACTCCAAAAATCCAAAGGTAAGTTTGAGATGGAGATCCATCAACCATAACTTTTGATAAGCTGGAAGAGACCATGGATATCTTCCATTTCTCAATAATCAGGTGGTAAATACAGTAAGCTGCCCACTTTCCAGGAGAACCAATGAGACTAGGGAGATTTCCTCCAGACACATAGATCAGGCCCATACCAACGTGCAAAGGGCATAAAGCTACACGAGTTTCTCTTGACTTTAATAGGGGCTTGTGAAACGTAAATCAAGTCAAGAGTTTTTGCACTAATTTCTTCCAAGCCCCCAAAGTAGCTCTCAGTTGCTTCAAAAGAATCTTTACTCCAAAAATCTCGAAGGTAAGTTTGAGATGGAGATCCATCCACCATAACTTTTGATATAACTTTTGATAAGCTGGGGGCGACTGAAACAGGGAAGTTAGGATCTAAGCCATGTAGTACCCCGATGATGTCTAATTCACAGCTCATGAAAGGAGAATTGTTGGAAGATCTCGAACGATAGAGCAAGGCGTGGTTTTCACCAAATACATGAAGACTGGAGAACAGTTAGGCGATATTGATATGATCCAGGATCTAGATTATATCAAAAGATAAAAGAATAAAGATAAAACAAGTTTTGATAGGAATTTAGAACCTCCCTTCTCAAGAGAATCTCTTGATCCCTACAATAAATCACGCAATAACTCATTTAACAATTAGATGCCTAAACCCTAACCTAACACACTCTATTTATAACAAAATACTAACTTATTCTCCAAGTAATGGCTAAATAGAGCCCTAGGCCCAACCTTATCAATACCCACCATTTTAAAGCACCTTGTCCTCAAGGTGGGCATACATAAAAATAGAAAAATTAAAAAAATGAATTTTCTTTTTCTTTTTTAGCGGCAACAACATGTGGCATTGTGGTAGTGGCGCGTCAGTCTTGTGAAAGCGGCGGCGTCGGTGGCATCAGCGGTGGAAACGACGGCGGTGGTGGTGGCGATGGCGATAGCGGTGGTGGCAGCAGAGGTGGCAGCGGCGATGTCGGAGGTGGTGGCGGCAATGGTGGTGGTGGAGGTGGTGACGGCGGAGGTGGCAGTGTAAAAACCCTAGCCGTCACTTTTTCTTCCATAATAATTTCCTCTTTGAGCTCTCTAAGAGAACTATTTAGGTCAATGCAGCTCTCCCTCATTTTTCTGAGATCTTCTTTCATTGAAGCTACCTCTTCTCTGATTTCTTTTCTTAGAGAACCAACCGAGGCCATCAAACTTAGCAACACCTCTCGAAATAAACGAACCTCTTCCTGATCCATCTCTACAACCAAGAATCGAACGGCTCTGATACCAATTGATATGATCCAGGATCTAGATTATATCAAAAGATAAAAGAATAAAGATAAACCAAGTTTTGATAGGAACTTGGAACCTCCCTTCTCAAGAGAATCTCTTGAGCCCTACAATAAATCACTCAATAATTCATTTAACAATTGGATGTCTAAACCCTAACCTAACACACTCTATTTATAACAAAATACTAACTTATTCTCCAAGTAATGGCTAAATAGAGCCCTAGGCCCAACCTTAACAGATATCTTAACAAAAGCAATGAATGGAACACGGATAGATTATCTCTCAAATACGTTGGACATGATTAACATATATGCTTCAACTTGAGAGGGAGTGTTAGAGTTTAATATTAGACGATTTTATTATTTTTTTAATTATAGTGCCCTTTATCACCTTTTCACATGTACACAGCTAGGGCAACCCAGTATATTTGTATACAAATACTCCTTTAATGAATAGAATGAGACAGATTGATTCTCTCAACTTTAGCGTTAACACACACCAAAGCACTAATGCAAGACACCTTCTAGAAAAAAGAGGAGCGTTCACGCTAAGGAAACTAGAAGCAGAAAAGTCAGGGTCACATATTTCCGATAAGAATTTCGACAAACATTAGATGATGCTCCTAAAGCTATGGTCTTGTTGGCTATTTTTGTTTTATATTATCACGTATCTATTCAGAACAATATTTGGTATGTGTCTAAAAAATGTTGGGCCTCATATTGACTTGTACAGCTACAGTCAAACACTCTTCAAAAAGGACTAGGGTATAGCGTTCCTATCATTATATTGACTTTGTACAAAATGGACATGCAAGCAAAACAAAAGCGCCCCAATCATACCTTTGGATTGGACCTATCAATTTGTTCAAGTTTTTATGAGAAACATTGAAATGTATTTCCTTGATGGTATGAAATGCTATGAAGCACGAGACACGGATACAGATACAACATGACACGATGTTACGCTATTTTCTAAAAAACTAGGATACAGATACATTGAAGATACGTTAATTTTATTTTTACTAATTATGTAAATTTAGCATAAAATATTAAATGTACTCTACTAAATAGTATAGAATGTCAAGTAACAAGTTAATTACAATAAACGTCGATCAAGCATGCCGCGTGGGAGGTCGCAACAAACGAGTACTTTAGAAGATGAAGACGGATTTTTTTTTCATGAAGAAGGGGGAAAGGTGGTTGGTTTTTTTATGATAAATGAGAGATGACTTTTTTTTTGGTTTTTCTTTTACCTTTTTATTATCTAGTTAAATATAATATTAATTATTTTGGGTTTGAGCTTTTAACATTTGAGCTCAATGATCACACATATTCCAAGATGTGTCTACCATGTGTCTGATTATTAAAAAAATATATAAAATAATAATAAAGATACATAAAATGACATTTCGGACACGTACCCGAGAAGTTTCCCGAAGAATATGTGTCTGATACGTGTCCGACATGAATCTTTTCCAGTTTTCCTATTTTGAAGTGTCCGTGCTTCATAGATGAAATGTACCAAAGATGGCAGTTGTCAGCTAGGTTTTTTTACTTTAGTATCATAAACATTGATTATATCAATGTTCAATGAAACACATTTCATTTCATTGATTAATATTAGTTTGGCTCGAAAGAAAATGCATGATTAATATTTTGAAAGTTTAACAATGGAGGTGAGGGTGTTTTAACCCATGACTTCTTAGTCATTGGCATACATTTATGCCGATTGAGCTATGCTCTTTTTTTTTTTTTTTTGGAAATCGCGAAATTAGAGCTTTGCTCCACTATACTCTGGCCAAGCACTAGGAGACATCGAAGTAATGGAGACACATGAGGTGTCTATAAATTAATGTCACAAGTAAGTCTTGAAGCTAGGACCTTGAGGGAAGTATACCTTCAAAACCCAAACCTTCGACCACCGCACCTACCCCTTGGAACAGCTGGGCTCTATTATTCAATTGATTAAACATGGATTATGGTTGATGATTGAATTCAATGAAATGCATTTCATTTCATTGATTAGTACGCATTTCATTTCGTTGATTATTACCACACCATCGAAGAGAGTGTAGCTGTGAGCTAGGTTTAAATTTTAATGTTTCTATTTTGTGCTTCGTTTACTAAGGAGTCTTGTAATTGTCTGCTAGGTCTGGTTATTTGAAATTAGATGCCTTAGTTACTTATTTGGCCTCTCTTGTAAGGATGCCTTTATGTATTCCATTTTATTTTCTTTGATTTTATCTCGTGGGTAATTAAAAGAAGAAAAAATATGTCTCTCAATAAAGGTTTGGTTGGAAGAGAAACACCTGAATTAGGAAATTTGGAGTTCACGGTTGTTTCAACATATATTTACAAAATAAAAGCAAACGATCAACCGACCCAAAAATCCAAATAACAAAGAGCATACCAAAATGGACATAGACATATATATGAGTTATGTCATCAAATAATACCAAATTATTACAAGTATTCAACTTACTGAAATCTAAAGACCAAATCTTAGAAGGAACTCTTTCAAACAACCATCAAAAGGAATAAGGACAACACCTTGGGAAATATGAGAAAGATTTTCGAAGTGTAAGACTCCATTTTGGGATTTCATAGTCAGTATTGCAAGGTGTTGTAGAGCAAATATAGATCTTCTCACATCATTTTAAAACAAAAAAAGATGATATTGACTAACCTTTTCAGTTCTTTTTAAAACCTTTTCACGAGTTTTTTGCTGCTTTTCTGTAAGCTGTCCCTTGTATGTTTGCCAAGTGACTTCATCAACTTCATCCTAAATATTCAGATTAGAGTAAGCTATCAAAATTCTAAATCTATTTAATAGAAAAAAAAAATGGTCAAATTGAAGCATAACTAATAACCTAAGAAAATCTGACAAGGATCCTAAATGAGCTATTTTCTGATTAATTGACAAACCTCAACTTCTTCAACAGCATCTTCTCCCATGCCCCAAGAAATTCCATCAGCAAGAGAAGCTTCCTGTCGAGCTCGTCGAAGTGAAGCTTCTCGGTCCTGTGTATCTTCTTGAATCTTAGCCTTTTTAATCATTGTCAAATCTGCTTCCTAGTGTTCAGGCCAGAAATAACTCAACACCATATTTTTTATTAAAATCAAGATCTGGTAAATAAGCCTACAGTTTAACTGAAACTGAAAGCTAACTGCATGCAATAAGGATTCACTTGGCAACACACTTGTTTGTAGGATTTGATCGATGTAGATCCCTAAAGTAGAGTAGGGACATTTTAACTTGGTTAACAAGTATGTATATGTTTTTTTAGTTCTAACAACTAGAGGTGAGAGGATTCAGTTATACGAGTTGAGCTATGCTCTTGTTAGCAATAAGTTTGTATAGTGTCGGAGTTCTAATATTAGTGAAATTGCTTATTTAGTTAGTATCTTAATTATGTTGTCCTCTAACGTCTTTTTGTTCTTTTTTTAATAACCGAGAATCAAAGTTTTGCCCCACTACATACCTGAAGGCATTTGTGCCCATCCCAAGGCCCGGACCCAGGAGACAACAAGAGATTTTATAATTAAACTCACTCGTGGGTTTCGAACATGAGACCTCCAAGGGAGCATACCTTGGAGACTCCAAGTCTATACTAACAAGGCTGCCAGTGAATGCAATATATAATTCAGATTCTCTCGAACCTTAGCGTTAACATGGTAACGAAGCCCTACTCTAGTATTTCATGAGCAAACTAAACACATTAAGGTTGTCTACGAATTTTGTACGAGAAAAGATGTTGGTCTATGTTTATTTTAGTATTTTCGTCATTTTAATTATTTATTCCTTTTAGAATTAGTTTAAATATTATTTTCTATATTTTCTTTTTATGACTAGGTAGTATCTTTTCCTTTTATTATTAGGTCATCTTTTCTTTTTATAATTAGGTCATCTCTTGTACTCTATTTAAACTCATTGTTAGGTTCATTATTAAATGAAAAATTTAGAGAATTCGAATTTTCATTTCTCAACAAAAGATACAACAAGATGTGGTATCCTCAAGATATTGAAGATTGGAGAACAGGTAGAAGAGATCTTCACAAATTGAATGGTGCATGAATAGATTACCTCTCTAACAAGTTGGGCATGATCCTAGTACGCTCATCGTCCTAGTGCGCTCTTCCCAATCTTTTGAGGGCTTATCTTTTTTGGACATTAATTTAAGCTGGCTTACTTTCCTTCTCATTTATTAGTTCCTTGTTATTTTATCTTTATTATTTCTTACACTTTATTACTTTTTGTTGGTTATTCCCATATTATCTATTTCCATAATTAGTTTTTTCCTAATATTGGTTATTTCCATATTAACATCATGTAATTATGTGTTCATGTCAGAAACCTTTCCTTCACTCAATAATACATATAAATAATATTCCTCTCATTTTAAACACCTTCTCTTCTTCTATTTTTGGTTTATTTTTACTTTCCTCCATATTTGAGGCTTGCATTAGTGTCTTTATCATTTCATCTTATATTGTCAAAAAAAAAAAAAGTTGGGCATGATAAACATATATGCTCCAAATTGAGGGAGAGTGTTGGAGTTCCTAATATTAGTGAAATTTTTTATTATGTTAATATCTTACCAATGCTGCCCTTTATAGTCTTTGCTCTTTTATAGTTAGATCAACACAGACCAACAGAATGTATGATTCATAAACAAATAGGTATTCAACAAATGTCATATTACAATGCTTCAACGCAGTGTTAAATTATTTATTATAATTTTAGTTTTCGGCATGCACACATACAGAAACTATCATACTAAAGAAGAAATCAAAGAAGAAAGTATAGGAATTTTATCATTTGAAACAAAAAAAAAATGTAGAAACAAAAATTTCTTCAATACTAATAAAGGAGAAGAGAAATATAGAAGACCAAATGAAACAATTTGAGCAGGAAACCGTAAAATGTGTTGAAATAATTAGATTTTTTATAGTATGTACGTTAAAACACATTTACTTCCAAAGTATTCATGCCTTATTTTCTATGACATATCATTGTGACCATGTCATATTTGGGTTTTATACTGTGTTGTGCCCTTCAGAGCTAATAAAAATCATTCACTAATCACCTCTTCATACAATGATAAAAAAGAATATGGAAGTGTGGAATTTGTCCATAACAAAGGTTAGAGTGGTAGGCCTTTTCAGGTCCTTCCTAAGCTAGTATTCACATTCCCAATCACTCTGTCCAAATTTACTTCTACATACATGAATTTTAAAGTAGTCCAAATTCTCATACACTCTTACCATCAGAAAAAAAAACAAATATGAAACAAAAAACTTACTGAAAAAAAGGGCATAGTATGGTTGACTAGAAAGAATTGAACACTGTCAATTATAATTAATGACACAAGCAGTAGATTCAAAATGAATACAGGTAATAAGGAAACAAAAGAGCAGAGTTCCATTAACCTTTTTAGTGATTAACAAGTTGAAAATGAAAATTAAAATACTAAAGAATCTTACAGGTAGCATCAAATGATTTGGTCCTTGAAAAATATACAAGCGAGATGAACTGCAAACGAACAAAAATCAGGGTTTAAGCACAATTTGAAGAAAGATAAGATAAAAATTTAAGACTGCTAGTAATACAACCAGCCAAATCAAGACACCATTGTCTTTTTTCATCTCATCAAATTAAAAACTCCATAAAATTATAATTTTTAACAAATAAAAAACATTAAGAACACGACGTCCACTACCAGTTTTGTTCATGCCCACTGATAGAAGCCAACTTTATTATCACAAACAAGTGCCAAGGAAAGTTTCGAGTACTTCCCAAACTCCCTTACAAGCCTAAGCTTCCAATTACAATTCCAGATGATGCCTCAATCGGCAAGGACCCCACTTTATAACAAGTCAAAAGGTAGTTACACCCAGCTAACCAATTTACTCTTAACTACCCAAACCAACTAACCACCCCAACCGCCCGTAACAATCATCCACTTGTCTACTATACACCTTCGTGATGGGGCTGTTTATCACCCACTCATTGTAATTTTTTGTAAAAAAAACAAAACTTCTCATTGAAGATACTTTTTTTTTTTGAAAATCGGGAAATCGGAGTTTCACTCCAATATACCCAGAGTAACCACGCCCATCCCTAGACTAGGCACTGGGAGACATTGAAGGAATCGAGGCACGGAAGGTGTCTACAAATTAATGTCACATATGAGTCTCGAACTTGGGACCTTGAGGAGAGGAGAGCACACCTTTAAAGCCCAAGCATTCGACCACCTCACCACCCCTTGGGGACTCATTGAAGAAATTAATTCCACAAATAGAAGATAAACCCGTTTACTTTTTAAATCCACAACACTTTCAAACAAAGCCAAAGTCTGAGAAAGAACATCCAACATAACCTCATTGCCTTTGCAAAAACAACCAAGGTATCCACAGCAAATTGTAAAATAGACACATGCACATGCACTTAATCCTTTTCTACAAAGAAACCTTTGAAAAGCACTTGACAGAACGTATTGTCAATCAAAGCACTTAATACTTGAGAAGTTAGGATAAATAGTAAGGGAGACAAAGATCAACTCTCGTAGTTGTAACTGAACCTCTTGGCCTGCCATTAATAAGACTAGAGAACTTAGGGTTAGATAGACACCCCAAAATCCACCAAATTCATTTATTGCTAAACTTTTTCAACTTTCAACCTTCCTCCCGAAAGCCCTAGTCAACACTCAACACTATCCAAATTTTTTCCAATACCAAGTTTAATCACCCAACCAGAAGTGGAACAATGCTTATGCTCTTGACACTATATTCCCCCTCTGTTCTCCCGTAGTTCGACTAACTCTCATTTTTTGCCCGCGCTCATGGATCCACCCTTCTCCTTCAAAATCGACCTCTGTTCTTTCTCGTTTCTCACCAATCCTCACTTCACAGCTACTTTTGATTCTGCAAAAACTCTCTTGGAAAGAACAGCTTCATCATAAACCATATGTAGAAAAAACAGATACCCGTAATTCCAAATAATTTTTTTAGGGAAAAACATATAAGAATACTATGAGCATTATTTTAGGGGTACCAATAGCAACATAAGAGAAGAACATATTAAACCACCATTCACCATAGAGAAGAAAATTTTAAAGGAACTACGAAGAGAAGCTTACTGGCCAAATCGAATGACATCACCGACATGCAAATCCACAAAAATTCTTTTCTTTACCTAAAAAAAGAATGAAAAAATTCATCAGAAAATGAAATAGAACCCATCCCATTTTTTTCAAGTAAACATGGAAAGCAAGATAGAACAAGCCATTGGCAGACAATAATAATAAACCTTTCAGGCTTTTTTGAGAGGGAAGTTGAAACTGTGAAAAGGTGGTACGAATACCAATTACCAAGAATCAAAATTAAAGAAAGATCCATACCTGATTCTTATTAATAAAAGTTCCATGGGTACTTCCAAGATCATAAAGGTATGCATGTCCACTACTTCTAAATTGGAGAACTGCAAAAGGAAGACAATATAGTAAGATAATAGTATCTTCTGACTACTTGAACTATTCTTTAATAAAAACATACAGGCAATGATATCATTCAACTATATATAAGACCTAGCACCCTTGAATAATTATGTTTCTCTTGGAGAAATATTAGGAGTATACCTTGAAAAATAAGTTAATTATATGGATTGGATTTATTAGTTAACTAATATATTAGTTTCTCTCTTCAATTAAGATGTAAGTTTTAAAATGAGAAGTAAGAAAAATTGATGAAAATAATATATAAAGGAAAAAAAAAAGGCCAAAAATGACTACAAGCTCCCAAAGGAAGCGAAAAAAATAGAAGTAAATAAAAAAACAGAAAAACAACAAAATACATGGAGTAGATTAAGTAGTAAAAATAAAAGCTGTTCAATTAAGAGGGATTTATTGAATAGAGTAATCCCCGAAGCACTAAGAGAGAACACCAAGAAGAGGCGTGCAAACTAGGAGAGAGTAAACGGTAAGACCACCAAAAATGATTGTTCTTGAAAATGCTCTGATTTCTTTCCAGACAAATCTCCAAAAGAATCAAAAAGCCAAGGCAAAAGGATAAATAAAGAAAATGTGATTCAGATTCTCACCAACCAAGTCACGAAGTGCAAAAACCGATGCAGATAGACAATGAGAATGAAGTTTACTTTGGAGAATATATGTCAAAATCAAAGAGCCATTAAGAAAAGAGAATCTAACAGATAAAGAATATCCTCCTTTAAAATATTCCAAAAACTTAAGATTTGATGGCTCCCACATAACTTACAAACCTCCTGGTTAGCCAAGAGAATCAACATTAAGCAAACAAACCCCTTTGGAGTTCCATAAAGACTTAATCAAGCTAATATCAGAGTCGCCCAATTTTGTTTCTTGAATAAAAACAGTGTCAGGGGACTGCTGAAGAAAATTCTTAAGAGCAACTTTCTTTGAATCATAGTCAAGTAGTTGTATTCGAAGATATGTTTTTCATTGCCAAAAGCCCTAACAATCCTGTGCTGGTAGAGAAGGAATTAAAGCCAAACGGCATACACAAACTTCAACGATGAATTCAAAATTAGTCCAAAATGCTCAAAACTTGCACCAAATAAACAGGAGAAGTGCTGGATGGTGGAGAAACCAGAGGAGTTTCCTTTTGAAATAGCAAGCACGAATCTTCTGCAGCACAGTTAAGGTCAGAGGGAACAAGGGGTTGAGTCCCAAGGTCTTGGTCAAGCTCTAAACTGCTCACACTCACTACTGAATCTACTTCAAAAATCACTGTGGATAACTTATTACAATCTGGTGTACTGGAAACAAGAAGGGCAGAGGAAGGAGGTAAAACCCCTTAAGAAAAACCTTATTCGAACCTTAAATCAGAACACCTTCCACACAAATAGCTTCCATTCCAAAGAAGCCTGAGGATGCACACTGAGAGTGTTCATGGAAGGGGAGAGTGGCGGCAGCAAGAAAGTCAAAGTCAGCCGCATTCAAAACAGTCGGATTAGGGTTAGGGGTCTGTGGTGGTGGGAGAAGAGAGTACAGGGAGGCTGACTTAACAACCTGCAGCTTTTTAATTTGTCTCTTGAAATGCATTGACAGTGTATGGAAGCTTAATGATACCATAAAAACAAAGATTAAATCATGTAAAGAAGCATGGAACCTAAACAATAGAAATGTAATGATAATACCATCGATATGATAGTCGCTAGGTAGGCTCCTATGGTGTTACAGGATAATACAACTGCAGTGTGTGAGACCTTAACGATACAATAGAAACAAGGATTAAATTCTATGCATGTAATAGTCGATGATAATCACTATAAACTGTTGTACCGAAATTTACATATGTATTACAACTCCATTCAAGTTATAAAGCTTGAAAATCCAGTAATACGAACTCTGCACATAGCCATGTCAACCAATCTAAGTACAAGGGAAAAGTTGTCTACCAGCGTGAAATCGAGAAATGGTTGGGTGCTCCAAAACAAAATCGCAGAGATCCACACGTCCAAACATATAAGCTCCTTTCTCACATCTAAAACCATATAAACAAATATGTCAACAAAATTGAAGAATAGTAGGATTTGATTTCATCAACACCAAGCATGAGAAAAACAGTATATCAGGTCATTTCTCTAAATTTCAGAATTTCAAATGAAGTTCGAAAAATCCCTTACACATCAAATTGATCGATGATGCATCCATCCTTGAGAACCTCCAAAGAGAAACGATGGGAGGGGGCTCCACTCCAAGAGGGAATGGTGTATGGCACCGCTACGCTCTGGGGTTGCTTCGAAGCCAGTTCCACGGCTTTATCAGCCACGGCGGCGCATGAAACCTTCTCAGCGGGTTCTGAAGCATCAGAATCGGTGGAATTGGCCGGCAAATCGTGCTCTTCTTGCGTTGTGGTCGGAGTTGGGGGATCAGAATCGGGAGGAGTGGGGTTTAATGAAGAAGAAATTGAATCCACGTCGCCGAGGGTTCCGGCGGAGGAAGGGTTTCGTGGCGGTGGAGGTCCCATGGGAGTCGCCATGTGAGCGTGGGAGAGAGAGTAATGAAGAATGGTTGGGTATCATATGATAATATCAGCTTTCATCAACCGCCGCCAGCCGGAACTGCACTCACCGGTTACTACTCACCGTCGCCGGAGCTGAAAATCCACGTCGAATATTAGGTTGAACCTTTTTTTGTCTTTTTAAAAGGGCTCAATGGATTTCATTTGTTTAGTTAGGGTGGGATATTTGGAATTTGTGATATGTATACATCTATGTATTTTTATTTTAATAAACGAACTACTCTTTAATAACGTTTCTGTTTCGAGTTTTTTGTTTCTTATTTCTTAATTCTTAATCTTTGTTTCTTGTCTCTTATTTTTTTATAACTATTTCTTCTTTTTTGTTTTTTTTAAATATGTACAAATATTTTTAGACTTCTAAAAAAATATAACATGCATTAAAATATGAGCATTGAAAGTTTACATTTTCTAGTATAACTAAATCTTTTATAATTAAAAAACAAATGAATCTTAATATAGAACTAACAACAAATTTAATAAGCTATCTCTCACATAAATCATTTGTCACAAATGGCGTGATTAAAAAATGTTGTGTTTGTAAAATATTAAGATAGTGTCAATTGTATATTTTGGTGAACAAATTTCTCATAATACCAAATTTTTTACGAGTTCCGAGTATATTATAAACTTAAATAATAAATACACATATACAAAATTTTCAAATCAACCCATAAATTATAAATAAAAAATTTCATTTAAAATTTAAACAATGAAAGATTACAAAATTTAAAACTAAAAAATAAAACAGTAAATAAACATACAAAATTAAAAGAATTAAAAATTGCAAAATATAAATATTGGAAAAAGATTTGAAAAAAAAAGACAAAGTTGGGATTTGACCCATGGACCTTGAATCAAATTCAAAAAAAAAAGTTGACAAAATCATCACACCACATGCAAATATTATTACCACTTTGGAACGCGAATTATAAAATACAAAAAGTACTGGGTTCAAAAAAAAAAGAACGAAGAAACAGGAAACGAGAAAATGAAAACCAAGATTGTGTTTCAAACAAAATGAGAGTCTAATACTGATTTTCAAGATCAAATTTGTCACTATAAAATTAAAATAGAGCCAAATACCAATTTTTGGGTTTGAACTTGTGACCGTGAAGTTAAAATGGATTAACACAAGATAATCAACTACGTCATAGACCCTCAATCAATTGATCGTGGTTCGACGTCAATTAGAGATTCCAAGAATATATCTTATTTAATTTCTTATTTTTTATTTGAATATTCATTTCTTTGTAATTTATGAGTAACATTTAAAATAAGTGTATTTGTATTATTTGAATTAAATCGGTATATTTATATCTTAATTTAAATAATAATTTTAATTTTAATTTTGTAATATATTTAATTTTGTATATATTTATATATACTTTTCAAACATTCTCAATAAATAAATATATATAAATATAGAGGATACTTGAAATCGGTTTGAATATTTTAATAAATAAATTTTATTCACTTAAACACACATTTAGCCTCTCAATAGTTTGACACAACTACAATTGTAAAGTAAATATAATTAAGTTTAGTTTTAGTCGCTATTCTTTTAGACAAATGATTGAGTGGTAACTAACCAAACTTGTTTTTATTAATTTTGCATCAACGTTAATTTATTAATATATTTTTTTATAGATAAAACAATGAATTCATATTAGATCATGGAAACTTTCAAAATATATATGTATAGTAAATATTTGGATACGTGTTATATAATTTCATACAATATGATTTAATTCACGTTAAATTTTAAAAGAAAAAAAAACTTTAAAATGTTAGAAAAAAAAATGAGAAACAAGAAAGGGTTATTAAACAAGTTTAGTTTCTATTTCTTATTTTCTTAAGAAACAAGAGACAAAAATAATTATCAGACACATTCTTGTTTTTTGTTCTTAAAAAACAAGAATTAGGAACTCGAGCCTACATTTCCAAGCATCACTCCATATCACTTTCTAAGGGAATACATATCTCCATACTGCAAATGCAACTTTGCACCCCACTATGAGATGCGTGGGAAAATCTTTGGCCTTTTTACACACAACGCAACACTCGTTAATATCATGGACTACTGATGTTTGTTTGCGATTCCGGTGCTAATATAGTATACAGTAATTAATTCAAAGTCAACTTATGTTAAGTGTAACTCGGAGGTCGGGAATTGCAGCAAGTAATAAGTATATAAATTTATCGATTCCACATAGATTGATGTCTAAAGTTAACACCTATTAAGTTAGAGTTGTGTAGAAAAGTAAAGCATGAGTGTATGAGTTGTTGTGGTTTGGTTGAAATTGAATATGTAAATAAGTGTGATGCTGAAAATAAATATGATGCAATGAGCAATGCTAACTAACAATCCTAGAAAATTCTAAGTGTGCGGACTAGCCAAAGAGAGTTTTGCTTCTCTAACAAATAAGTACTTTCACACTTAATGATTTATGGCAGGGCCAGCTTCTGCTGTGAATGTCATACTTAGCAACAGGGCAACGCAACCATTTAGAAGGTTATTCCTAACACTTTAAACAGTGAACATACGTTCACACAACCTAATGTAGCATACTGGGTCAACATGCGATTCCTTTTTCCGAACTCACCACAAGATACATGCGTGGGTAGCTAATCGATGCACACACACACAGATATATATATATATATATATTAACATGCAATATTGAAAAAATTCAATGACCTATGCTCCTAACATACTTCTATTCCTAAATGGTAAACATAAACTCTTACAGCGCAACCACAGAGATAAACATCAAATAGAAGTTAAACCATATAATTTTATTGTAATTATGAAATGTTCAAAACTACAAGCTACTCCTAATAAAAACAATAAAATGGAATTGGCACGGCTGAAGATGTGTAGTTCCCTTGTCATCAGCTCCTATGACACCAACATTTGCTTCTCCCTGCGATAGGCTTCATGGCCAACCGACCAGCTCACCTTTCTCGGCTCTCTGCCTTGGTATTTATAGAGTTGATTTACTTGGGCGACAAGTTAAGGTGAGCTGTGAAATCTTCATTAATGCAGGATCCCTTGATTTCTGTTGGAATTTATTTGATTGATGTCGCCTTGATTATTGATTGACTCTCGATTATTTCTTTGTTGGCGTGTCCTTTTCGAACATGTTTTCATTTTGAATTCGCGCCTTTTTGCACTGCTGGTCATCGTTCGCGTTGATTGCCTTTCATCGGTGTAGCTTAATATGTCCTGCCATTAGCATTGATTAGACACAATTTACTCAAGATTTGTGCTAAAAACGTGAAGTTGGGCTTCAGATGCTACTTTATGAATGCATGTTGATTTTCTAAGTTATTTCATCGCATTTCTTCTATTAGCACTTGTTTTTCCCCTTTAATTCTAGAATAATGAAAACTAAGACAACCTAAAATACGCTTTATTTGAGAGCTATCAACTACAAACTTTCATTTTGATCCTTGGGGACATTTTCACCTTCCATAAAAGTTTCCACAATTTAGCAACATAGGAAAAATCCAATAGGTAAATCTCATCAACTCTATAAGATTGAATGCGAGATGATAGACACTTTTAATCGAGAAAGTTCCTTTGAGACTTGTACTTTAAATAATCTCATTATCCCTACCTACCGAGCCAACAAGGGTTTTAAGAATAGTACAACATTTTTTTAAGAAAACACAGACTCTACAACCTGAAGGATCCATTGATGACTTCTACTAATAAGATCAATTACCCTTTTATCACTCTAGCCTTTTTATTTTTTAACAAACACATGAGGGGCATTCCTACCATCCATAACTCTCCTATTTGAGGTATAAAGTTAAATTGCACTTATGCCAGATTCGTTTAACCGAGAAATTTTTATTTTTTGTTTGCTTAAAAAATCAACCATTCAATTACGTGCAAAATTTCTACCCTAATGTGAGATGTCAACTTAACAATTCTACACAAATTCTACATTTTTTGCACGTAAAAGTTCTCTCACTATTTACTAACAAACAAATGAGGATAATATCATAATGACATGTCCATATACACTTCTTCAAACATATTTCCATGCAAGCTTAATTATTTTTGGCAAGGAAGAATTAATGGCATGGAGATTGATTGATCTTCAATCAAATCTCCAAGTGGGAGAATGTTGAATAATATTGGAAGATTCTAGATCATTCAACTTTATTCTAGATGACCAAGGAAGAATCTAGATCATACACATATGTTCTAGATTGATGAAGAGAATTCTAGAACACCATTTGTCTAAGAATGATGAAGAGAATTTTAGATTATCATTGGTCTAAGATTGGTGAAGAGAATTCTAGAAACACACTTTGTTCAAGATTGCTGAAGAAAGATATAGATCATACAAGACTTTATCCAAAGTGAAGTTGTGGAAAAATTGAGACCATGTGATTTGCTGGATTACCAAAGCAAGACGTGGCCAATTTATGACCATAAGATTTTACTTGGAGCCCAAGTTCATAAGACTATGAATAGGTGATGTCATTTGTTGGCAAACCATCCCAAAATCTCCCATGACATCCCACATCTAAAGTGAGTGAGGATGTGGTATAAAAATAGAGAGGGTTCCTCCTTATAAGAGAGTTTGTTGCTACTCTGTAAGAGAGAAAGTTTGTAACTCCTATTTTTATAATGAAGTTCTACTATCCTAGCCTGTGGTTTTATCCTAATTTGTTTAGGGGTTTTCCACGTAAAATCACTATGTCTTCTTTCTCTTCTTCCTCTTCATTATTATTGTTATTCTCAATCTCTTTTACCTATGACCCTGCTCTATTTGATGCAAACAATCACAACAAGAGAGTCGACTGCAAAACCTCATATTCTTGAAACATTACTCAAATGAGATCTCAAGTACAATATTAGTTCTAAACTTCTTAACTCTCTTGTTAAATTGGATCCACTCCTCTAATGTATCTTGATGCTAAAGTCTAGGGACATCTAGGTGGTTAGGGGTGTACATGGGTTGGGTTGGGTAGGGTTAAAGCTATTTTTGGAACAACCCAAAAATTTGGGTTGATCACTTTTTAACCCTACTCAACCCTTACGGTTTGGGTTGGATAATCCGGGTAGCTCGGGTTATAAGTTTTTTTGTACACCCCTACCAGTGGTGTCCCGAGTATTTAGGGGGCAAAGTTCTGACTCTTGGTCATAAAAATAAATTGGGTTAGAACCAATTAAAGGACTTATTGACTATTTGCAAAACATTAGACTTGTTATGCAACATAAAAATTCAATTAGTGTTTGGCTAGGGTGGGAAGGGAAAGGAAAGGAAAGGAAGGAGAAGGAAGGGAAGTGAAATTAAATTAGTGTTTGGTGGGATAGGAAAGGAAAGGAAGTAATAATAAATTGATGTTTGGTGGGTAGGGAAGGAAAAAACGGATAATAAATTGGTGTTTGGTGGGGAAGGAAGAGTAGAAAATAATAATAAATTGATGTTTGGTGGGAAGAGAAGTAGATAGATATAATTTTCTTTTAAATAAATAGTTAATAAATATTTTAATATAATAATCATAATTCAATATATTTTGTACTTAATTTAAATTTATTAATTCAATTTATTATTTAAATAAAATTTGAAACTTAATTCATAAAAGATATTAAATAAAATATTAATACCCATAAATTTCATGATTAAAAATAGCCACCAATTAACAATTAACAAAATATATAAAATAAATAAAAATTAACAATCTCCCATTTTGATCCATAATTTTATTTTCTTTCCATTTTCTTTCGAAGTTTTCAATTTTCCTTTGAAATGATAGAAAACCCCAATTTTTCAAACTCAATGAAATAAAATAGAACTTTCTCTCATTTAACTCCATATCAAGCCAAGAAACAATATAAAAAAACAAAAGCAAAATCTGAAAACTAAAAAGCAAAGCTACAACTGATCCAAGTATCATATCAAAATCGAGAGAGAAATTATCGAAATCCCTTCAATCAACTGAATTCCCTTTATATTTTCTGCAAATTAGATGCTTCTTTTTGAAAATTGAGGTAACTTAGAAATAATAAGTTTTTCTCTTCTTCTAATTTAGCTTCATACACAAATTTCCTTTTTTGTTTATGACTCTTCCCCCACAATTCCTTACTCCACTCAAAATCAGAACCACTTCAACAACAACCCATAAAATCCAGCGCTCAAAATCTTTAAAATGCAATGTTTAATAACTAAAATCTTTCAAATTTCTTTCGCTTGCTTTAATTTGATTTTCTCTCCAATGATGGACGATATCACAAAACTCACGGACATGATTTGAACAAATTATTTTTAGTATATCAAATTTCTAACTTTTATGATTATTGAAATGATTTGAATCATGCATCCTACAAAAATAAGAACCAAGTAAATCGCCCTTAAATTTAAGGTACAAAAATTTGAAGAAAACATATTACTTGATTTGCATTACATAATTCTAAAAGCACATATTACTTATATGCATATTACATAATTCTCAAATTACATATTACTTGTACTTCAACTTGTGGTACAAGATTTAAAACAAAAAAACAACATTTCACCAAAAGACATTTATATTGGTGGACTCCCCGAGACCCATGACAAAATACATGGATTTTCTACACCATCAACTCTTCTAGTTCCTTTCGTTTCGATCTTTAGCCAAAATGCGCATGCAATAATGTTGGGTCATACGCTCATCTAACTGTAAGAATGTCCACACCTTACCATGATCGGATGCCACCAAGTCAACCAATGTCACTTTATCTTTATCATTCATGTAAGTTAAGGATTCTATTTTTTCTAACGCGTCTCCCATAGCATTATTAAGCATTTCATTCTTTTGGGTGTGCCACTCCTTCATGTACATTTGAAAGTGGTGAAATTTTGCTTTACAATTGAATTTTTCAAGGTCTCAAATAATTCCAAATCCTGGGATGGCTTCTTCCTTTTACTGCCACTCATTCTTGATTGGCTACCTGAGTAGTTTCCTGATGTTATATTCACTGTTTAGGAAGCTTGAAGGTTGTCTTCTGCCATACTGGTTTGTCCTGCTGTTGGGTTCAAGTGTTGAGTGTCGGCACATAATATTCGGAAAATTTAAATCCAAGTCATCTTCTTCAACTCTAATCTCCTCTCTATCTGCAGCTGATTGCACCGCAGCGGTCGTAGGATTTATGTTTAATGAGCCAGATGCTCTATCATGTTGAACACAACTCTTACGTGGGAAACACCGACACTTTTTATTAAGACCACTTTAGAAGAGATTACAAGACAAGTGTTTAGGACACACACTACAAAATCACACTAGGACTCTTACAAGACACTTTGTAGGACACTACAACACACATGCGTTATCTTGGGATACAAAATATGGTGAGGTGAAGGAGTATTTATAGTATGGGCTAGACAATGTGGACCACACATTTGTCTAGAGTAATCCTAAAAATATATAGATATTTTACACTTTCTAGGACATTCTTTAAATGTCCACATAAAACTAACATTCTAAGCACTTCTACAATTTATTAAGAAACTTCTAGAATATTGGGCTTCTACTCTAATTAATATTCTTCATGATGATTGAGCTTTTATAATTTTTGGGCTAAACTTCAATGGGCTAGTGATGACTTTTAACACTCTCCCTCAGCACCAGCTCCTATCTTTGTACCATGTTAAGCTGACAACGAAAGCCCTCACATTTGCAAGATTTGACCCTTTTGTGAATAAGTCCGCCACTTGGTTATCTTTCTTGATTTGCCGCATCTCGATTTCTTCTTTTAGAACTTTATCTCTAATAAAATGATAGTGCACATCTACATGCTTTGTTCTAGCATGAAACACTGGATTCACCGCTAAGCAAATTGCTGATTGGTTGTCGTAATGAAGTTGTATTGCATAGTCAACTTTCTGGTGTAGATCCTTCATTAAGAGTGTCAACCATGTACTTTCTAGATTTCTGCTGCGTCACGCTGTACTCCGACTCACTCAGTAGTTGACAATGATACTGTTGGTTGTCTTTTGCTACACCAAGAAATTGTTCCCGAACCAAGCTTGAACACATATCCAGTGGTTGATCTTCGAGTGTCATGGTCTCATGCGTAGTCAGCATCACAATATCCAACTAGTTTGCAATCTTCACCTTTTTTGTATAAAAGACCATAGTCGATCGTACCTTTGACATATCTTAGGATCTGTAGTGCCGCATCCAAATGAGGCTTCTTTGGATTTTGCATGTACCAACTCATGACTCCAACTGCTTAAAGATGTCAGGTCGAGTTAAAGTTAGGTAGTTAAGACTACCTACAAGTTGTCGATACATTGTTCCATTGTCCAAGTCTTTGCCTTCATGAGCACAAATCTTAGCATTTGGCTCTATCGGCATTGAGACTAGCTTGCACTCCATCATGCCGAACTTTTGCAGTATATCTCTCATATATTTTTGTTGACAGACAAATAAACCTTCCTTTGTTCGATTAACTTCTAGGCCCAAGAAGTGTTCAAGTTCTCCAAGCTCTTTCATATGGAAGCGCACTGATAAATTTTCTTTTGTTTGGAAAATTTATCTTTCGTCGTCTCCGGTGATGATTAGGTCGTCCACATAGACCAACACAACTACCATTTTTTCTTCTCTTCCTTTGATGAACAAGCTTGAATCTGCACGTGCAACTGAATAACCACTTCGAGTAAGAAATTCTGCAATCTTACCATACCAAGCTCTAGGTGCTTGTTTTAATCCATAGGGAGCTTTTCTCAACTTGCACACATAATTGGGATTGGCTTCATTCTCAAATCCCATTGGTTGGTTCATTTAGATCTCTCGATCCAATTCTCCATGCAATAAAGCATTTTTCACTTCCATTTGCCACAACTTCCATTCTTTACTTGCTGAGAGTGCTAGGAGGACCGTACGGTAGCAATTTTTGCTACTGGACTAAATGTTTCATCATAGTCTAGTCCATATTGTTGAGAAAACCCTCGAGCTACAAGGCGAGCCTTGTATCGTTCGATTGATCCATCCGGCGTCGCTTTATTTTGTAAACCCACTTGCGGGGAAAAGGGTTTGACATCTCTTGGTCTTGGTACCAGCTCCCATGTTTGATTTTGCTCCAAAGCTGTAATTTCTTCCTCCATCGCCTTTTTCCAAACTGAGTTTTCTGATGCTTCTTCATACGTCTCCGGCTCTTTAACACCATCTTTTATAATAGCTGCATTGGCATAATTAGGATTTGGCTTTCAGATTTTTTTCGACCGTCTAAGTTGTGGAAGTGGCATTTCTTTTTCACCAGTTCGCTTGATTGAGTTGCGGCTTGATCACCAAAGATCGTTGTCGTTTGGATCTTCAGGCACATCATCACTTGACCATATATGTGCGGTTTGCTCTCCCATCTTTCATTGAAGAAGTTCTTCAATGTTGTTTGAGTCGGGTAAGACTTTCTTCTCCGAAGACCACTAAGAAGATGCTTCATCAAATACTACATCTCTCGATGTATTGCATCTTCCATTTGTTGGATCACAACATTTCCATCCTTTTCTTTGATTGTCGTATCCAACAAATATACATCTGACTGCTTTCTTATCAAACTTGCTACGTAGATGACTAGGCACAAATACGTAGCAAACACAACCAAATACTGAAAGTAGCTATGATGAGGTTTCATATCTCATAATGTCTCAAATGGTGAGATGAAGCCTAACCTGGGCTGGGGAAGTTTGTTGATCATATGGGTTGCAGTTCGCATGCCTTCAGCCCAAAATCGCCCTAGGACATTCTTTGCATGTAGCATGCTTCGACATATCTTTGCAAGATGTCGATTCTTTCTCTCTGCTACACCATTTTGTTGTGGTGTGTTGGCACATGTAAACTGATGACGTATTTCACTCTTCTGAAATCGATCGAACTCATCAGACGTGTATTCTCTTCCATTGTCTGAGCGTAGGCAACGAATCTTCATTCCTACTTCTCCTTCGACCGTTTTTTTTTAATTCTTGAAATTTTGAGAATGTGTCAGACTTTTCTTTCATAAAGAAAATCCACGCATATCTTGAGTAGTCGTCAATGAACGTCACCATGTACTGCATTCCACTGATTGATGGTTGTTTGACTGGACCGAACACATCAGAGTGAAGTAACTCTAATGGTCTCTTTGCTCTGAACTTTGACTCCTTGTATGGTAATTGATGAGCTTTACCATATTGACATCCAGCGCAAACAGTATCGGTCTTGACTTCAAGTTGAGGAAGGCCTTTGAGTAAAGATTTTTCCATAATCACCTTCAACTTGTGGTAGCCAACATGTCCCAACCTTGCATGCCATAAATCGATGTCTCATTCTTTCGAGTCTT
The DNA here is from genome assembly GCA_036507275.1 of Sicyos edulis. NCBI lineage: Eukaryota > Viridiplantae > Streptophyta > Magnoliopsida > Cucurbitales > Cucurbitaceae > Sicyos > Sicyos edulis. The sequence continues at coordinate 10,866,729 of CM071851.1, forward strand.
ATCGACATAAGCGATCTCAGAGAGAGCACATAAACAGACTATACTCTCCATTCTTTCATTGTTGGATTTCCCAATAACTTTATGTATTTATAGACCTTCACTTCTTCCGCCCAAACAAGGCGTAGTACTTTCGATGTTGTTAGTTGTGACATTGACAACAAATTCTTCTTTATACCCGGCACATGATAGACATTGTGTAGTAATACCTTGTCAGATTTATTACCAGGCACAATCGTCGTGTTGCCTATCTGAGCAATCGGCAAGTGTGTGTTGTTGGTTGTACGCACCACACGACTTTCTTTATACTCTTTCTTGTCTCTGAGTTTGCTCTGATCACCAGTCATGTGGTTCGAGCATCCAGAATCAATGATCCAGTCATTCTCATAATCGATGTGCTCTCCCACCATCGTCATGAGTGCTTGCTCGTCTTCTTCAAAAGCACATAGTGCTTCAACATCTCATTCATCCTCTGTCTCCTTTTTGGAAGTTGCAGTATTGCTTTCAATGGACTTTTTCTTCGACCAACAATCCTTGGACATGTGGTCCCTTTTTGCCACAGTTGTAGCAATTTCCTTTAACCTTTTTCCTTGAGAGCTCTTATTTTCGTTCTTTTGAGCTCTCCAAGGTTGTGCGGTTCCTTGATGACTTTTTCCTTTATCAACATTTCCACCTTTGGATGGTTGCTTAAATTTGCACTGGCTTTTACTTGTGTAGAGTGCTTCTTCTTCACTTTTTAACGTGATGTCTCTCATTTGCATAGCCATGGCTTCTTGACTGGCTAGAATATTTTCGAACTCTACAAGTGATGGTTGGGTAGGCCATCCTTGTATAGTAATGATGAAGCTTCTATACTCCTGGCCGCAATCCATGGATGATGATCCTCTTCATCCGAGCTTCTCCGATAGCAGCAGACTTTGGATCTAGTTTAGTAATCTCCCGACAGATCGACTTGACCTTGTGGAAGTACTGAGCGATCGTCATGTTGCGTTGTGAGATTGATAATAGCTCACTCTCCAGAAGTTGTAGTCTCGTATCATTCTTCTTTGAGAAGAGCATCGAAAACGTGTCCCATGTTTCTATAGGTGTTTTTTTGTCCCGAATGTGCTTCAACATCTTTTCTTCGATGGTGGTCTTCAAGGCAAACATTGCTTTGCCTGCTTTGATTTTCCATTTCCGCAAAGCGCCATTAGCATCCTTCTCTAGCTGCATAGTTTCGCTCCCGCCAACGACCTCTCATAGGTCTTGTCCTTGTAAATAGAACATCATGCATGTTGCCCACGTGTTGTAGTTGTTGTTGTTGAGTTTCTTGATTCCTCCGATGACTTGGAGATCACTCATCATGTTGGCAGTACCTCAGTAATACCAAACAAGTTTGTTTTCGACACAGAACTTGCAGAGTCACAGACTACTCACGACACACAGAAACTCACTCACTAACAATTTCAAGAAATCGTTTCTGATGTGGAAGATTAGTCAGAGCTGCAACCACAGAGCATACTAAGAATTTCAAGAGATTTGACAGTCTATCACGACTTGGCTTTAATACCAGATTGTTGAACACAACTCTTACGTGGGAAACACCGACACTTTTTATTAAGACCACTTTAGAAGAGATTACAAGACAAGTGTTTAGGACACACACTACAAAATCACCCTAGGACTCTTACAAGACACTTTGTAGGACACTACAACACTTGCGTTATCTTGGATACAAAATATGGTGAGGTGGAGGAGTATTTATAGTATGGGCTAGACAATGTGGACCACACATTTGTCTAGAGTAATCCTAAAAATATATAGATATTTTACACTTTCTAGGACATTCTTTAAATGTTCACATAAAACTAACATTCTCAACACTTCTACAATTTATTAAGAAACTTCTAGAATATTGGGCTTCTACTCTAATTAATATTCTTCATGATGATTGGGCTTTTATAATTTTTGGGCTAAACTTCAATGGGCTAGTGATGACTTTTAACATATCATTCCGAATATTAAGGGAAAGTGCATGGTAATGAGGAAACGGCTTGCTCCATAGGCCTTCGGCATTCTGGTGCGACTGCAATGTATGAGATATAATAGTATGTTACATGATGATTAATGCAATGTTATATAAAAAAAAGTGGGATAAACAATTCGAAACCCAAGATACAAATTGAAACGAGGAAAACGTGTATTTTGAATCGAAAATTAAGTGAATCATATGTTTTAATATATGAATAGTAAAATAGGCCACTGAATCGTAACTGTTCCTTCAGGAAAAAAAAGAATTGAAAATGAAAAACAAATCAAGAAATAACCCCATGTTTTTTAGGCAAGAAAAGGAAAAACAATTGAAGGGGAGAAGAATAGACGGAAGGGAAAGAAGGAGAAGAAGAAAGAAAAAAAATAAGAAGGGCTGGAGAAGATAGGGTCGATAAAAAAAACAAAAAGAAGTTCATATATTAAAACAATGCATTTTCCCAAGACACTTTTCATGCATGCTCTTCTTCGATGACAAATAATAACTAATGTTTCACAAGAGTCATTTTTCAATTAAGTTTTCTTTATGTTGTAAAGAAAATATTATTTCAAATATGTTTCATTTAATATTTTATGGGTAGACTTTCTTCTTATTTTTTTAGCAATAATTTGAAAACAATTTTGTTCTCATAAATATATTCATTTTTTTCCATGTCAATTACATTTACCTTAATTTATATTTTATTCTGAAAAATAAAGTTAAGTATAAACACCTTGACCCAAAGATCGAATGTGTCTTTATCAATATCAACACACTGTCTAGCCTCATTCCAACCGAAACCACTTCCACCCGGGGCCACCATTTCCTTGATGGCAGCATACTGTTTTTTTAGGGTACGAACCTTGCATTCAATACTCGTAGTATTTAGTGTAGTATTTGGCATCTTCGTTTGAATATTCAATAAGAGGGCTCCTAAGTAACTGGGACGGAAGGTCCCATTTGGTGCGGTTAGATGTTGAGCTTCTAAACCCAATAACGCATCAAATAAAATAGCATCTTCGATGCTCGTCCATTGATGTCTTGCACTTCAGTTACCTGCTGCTGCCATATTACTTTTGAAGGGGATGGGAATATGGAATACAAGATTAGATTAAAATATTCAAAAATGTTTTTGGATATAACAACAGTAAAATAATAATAATAATAGCATAACACATATTCTACTAACATCAAAAAATTCAAACAAAATACAAACAAGGTGTTCTTAAGTATTCAAAACAGTTCACTTTAAAAAAGAAAAACAACAACAACAACAACAAAAACATCTAAACATTAATAAAAAAATAGATGATCACAAAGTAGCCATCATATGTGAAGCTACCATTTCTCGGAATGTTGTCCACTCATTCGATTGCTCAACATACTCAATGTTATCCACCTCAATATTTTTACCTTGCGAACCCGTCGAGACTGTTTCTGGATCATAAAACTCATCAAACGACCTAATTCCCATTTCTCTCACAATCAGGTTATTCACATAACCTAATGCAAGGACAAGTTTTGCTTCAGTTTCAACAGGGTAGTATGACTTCCTTCGAAGTATTGCCCAAGTCATCTTTAGTGCACCAAATGCGTGTTCGATGACATTACGTGCTGATGAGTGTCGCCTATTAAACAATTCCCTCGCCATTCTTGGAGCATTTGCGGCTCCTCGCCAATTAGAAAGATGGATCGTTCTCCCTATAAGGTGCCAAAAACCCTCGGCGTTTACATATTCGGACGTCACACAAATAATAAAATCTGTATGAGGTTTTGTTCACGTTATTAATCTAAAGCAGTTCAACTCAAATGTGGGCGCATAAGTAAAAGTTCATGAAATAGTTACCGCGAGAAACTTTTAAACCGTTAGGTTGTGCCAACGATTCTCTTAGCACTCGAGAATCTGCAGCTGACCCTTCAAATCCTGCTGATATAAAGATGAACTCTCCTTCTGGAGAACATACCCCGAGAACCTTTGTAGCAATACTTCCCTTTCTTGTTATATAGCTAGCTTTGTCTTCCTCTCGCACTTTCACTTCGATGTAAGTGCCATCTAACGCACCCAAACAATTCTGCAAATTGATGTTCGTAAGGGTCAATGTAACGACCCGACCCGAATGGGGTTCTAAATAGGCCGTCACCTCAATGCATGCATTCAAATCTACAGAAAATTTGCAAGATGGTGTTTGGATTCTAAGTAAAAACTAAAACATGAAAACATCCATTTAAAAATCAACATAAATTCCTGAAACCTGTCCCTGTTTCCAAGCACCTGTTCCAAGACAAATAGATTTCCAAAACATACTCTGATCAGAGATTTATTTAAAACATACAAACTTTACAACAATGCTAGAATCCGGAAATATATTCAGAAAACACCCTAGGGCTTCATGCCCAACTACATGCATTCAGAGGACATTTAAATCATAAACATAAATCTCAGAGTTGAACAACGGGTTTCCATGATCACAGCTCCTCCTCCTCCACCATCCCGCCTCGCGCCATGGTTTCTGAAAGATAAGTAAGGGTGAGTAACGAATTACTCAAGTAAGAATCCCCAACCGGGGTACAATACGATATACATGGTCATCTAGCAGAAAGATAAGCAAGCTATGAATATAAACACAGATAGAGCACATAGCTTAGCCCACACTTGGGCCTCGGATGCCAACTCAGGGTCTTAGTCCGGAAATCAAACACCACACAACACATCACACAAGTCGCCCTATACGAGAAACAAGTCCGGCCTCGGCTGTCTCTCATCGGTCGAAAGGTACATCGGCTCACAATCCCGAGGAGCTCTCGGTGGCGTAATGTAATGAGCGTAAGCATGCACCGCGTGCTACTCTGCAGACTATGGGGGTTGCAGTGGTCCAAGGCAAGTCGCCCATATCCGATCCACCACGCCTAACTAAATCTTTGGATCGGTGTCACCGACATAGGGTGTGAGACCTCAGACACGTAAACTATGTCGGCTTGAACCACCGCTTTTTGGGGCCAAGAAACGGTCGTGGTAGGCTTACACCAGGAAGCCGTCCTTGCCTTAACAGGTGGCAATCAGGGGCTACGGCCGAACACGCTGAGGACGTGCCGATTGCCGGGGACGAGGCAATGCCAAGTCATCATCCCAACGGTTGGGGCATTAACAACTGCCACCCTCACCCAAGATTGCAGGGCCTACCGCTCGGGTTAGCTAATCCCTCACGGGGTCCAGGGACGGAATGACTTGCTCGACGTCCCTGCCATGGATGCAAGGTTCTTTATGCATCAGGCCCGGATGATGCTATCTACCTGCAATTCTAACCTGCCCTAGCAAATAGCAAACAGTTCCATAAAATCCAATACGTGCTCAATAAGAATACAATGAGCCTAGCATGATACTACGAAGCAAGGAACAGATACGAGCATGCTAGAGAGGAACAACCTAGCATGGATTAACATGAGAATTAAACTAGGAAAATCATGCTAATCGGGAATTCAGAATAGATTACCTAGCTACACATGTCAATAAACACAAACAAGCAGTCAATCAGCAATCACATATAATATCGCAGGGTCCACACAACTCCGGTAAGAAATCCTTACCTGGCCGGAAGACCTCTAAACACAAGAAACCTAAGCTGCGATCGAACCCGAGCTAGCTAGCGAGAACCTAACAAAAACAACAATAATTACAATCAAAAGGCCCAAATATAATAAAACAAACATGGCTCAGCTCGGGAGCAACTCACGAGGCGCGACGGACACTAAGACACTAAGTTGGGCTTCAGATGCTACTTTATGAATGCATGTTGATTTTCTAAGTTATTTCATCGCATTTCTTCTATTAGCACTTGTTTTTCCCCTTTAATTCTAGAATAATGAAAACTAAGACAACCTAAAATACGCTTTATTTGAGAGCTATCAACTACAAACTTTCATTTTGATCCTTGGGGACATTTTCACCTTCCATAAAAGTTTCCACAATTTAGCAACATAGGAAAAATCCAATAGGTAAATCTCATCAACTCTATAAGATTGAATGCGAGATGATAGACACTTTTAATCGAGAAAGTTCCTTTGAGACTTGTACTTTAAATAATCTCATTATCCCTACCTACCGAGCCAACAAGGGTTTTAAGAATAGTACAACATTTTTTAAGAAAACACAGACTCTACAACTGAAGGATCCATTGATGACTTCTACTAATAAGATCAATTACCCTTTTATCACTCTAGCCTTTTTATTTTTTAACAAACACATGAGGGGCATTCCTACCATCCATAACTCTCCTATTTGAGGTATAAAGTTAAATTGCACTTATGCCAGATTCGTTTAACCGAGAAATTTTTATTTTTTGTTTGCTTAAAAAATCAACCATTCAATTACGTGCAAAATTTCTACCCTAATGTGAGATGTCAACTTAACAATTCTACACAAATTCTACATTTTTTGCACGTAAAAGTTCTCTCACTATTTACTAACAAACAAATGAGGATAATATCATAATGACATGTCCATATACACTTCTTCAAACATATTTCCATGCAAGCTTAATTATTTTTGGCAAGGAAGAATTAATGGCATGGAGATTGATTGATCTTCAATCAAATCTCCAAGTGGGAGAATGTTGAATAATATTGGAAGATTCTAGATCATTCAACTTTATTCTAGATGACCAAGGAAGAATCTAGATCATACACATATGTTCTAGATTGATGAAGAGAATTCTAGAACACCATTTGTCTAAGAATGATGAAGAGAATTTTAGATTATCATTGGTCTAAGATTGGTGAAGAGAATTCTAGAAACACACTTTGTTCAAGATTGCTGAAGAAAGATATAGATCATACAAGACTTTATCCAAAGTGAAGTTGTGGAAAAATTGAGACCATGTGATTTGCTGGATTACCAAAGCAAGACGTGGCCAATTTATGACCATAAGATTTTACTTGGAGCCCAAGTTCATAAGACTATGAATAGGTGATGTCATTTGTTGGCAAACCATCCCAAAATCTCCCATGACATCCCACATCTAAAGTGAGTGAGGATGTGGTATAAAAATAGAGAGGGTTCCTCCTTATAAGAGAGTTTGTTGCTACTCTGTAAGAGAGAAAGTTTGTAACTCCTATTTTTATAATGAAGTTCTACTATCCTAGCCTGTGGTTTTATCCTAATTTGTTTAGGGGTTTTCCACGTAAAATCACTATGTCTTCTTTCTCTTCTTCCTCTTCATTATTATTGTTATTCTCAATCTCTTTTACCTATGACCCTGCTCTATTTGATGCAAACAATCACAACAAGAGAGTCGACTGCAAAACCTCATATTCTTGAAACATTACTCAAATGAGATCTCAAGTACAATATTAGTTCTAAACTTCTTAACTCTCTTGTTAAATTGGATCCACTCCTCTAATGTATCTTGATGCTAAAGTCTAGGGACATACCGGTGGTTAGGGGTGTACATGGGTTGGGTTGGGTAGGGTTAAAGCTAATTTTTGGAACAACCCAAAAATTTGGGTTGATCACTTTTTTAACCCTACTCAACCCTTACGGTTTGGGTTGGATAATCCGGGTAGCTCGGGTTATAAGTTTTTTTGTACACCCCTACCAGTGGTGTCCCGAGTATTTAGGGGGCAAAGTTCTGACTCTTGGTCATAAAAATAAATTGGGTTAGAACCAATTAAAGGACTTATTGACTATTTGCAAAACATTAGACTTGTTATGCAACATAAAAATTCAATTAGTGTTTGGCTAGGGTGGGAAGGGAAAGGAAAGGAAAGGAAGGAGAAGGAAGGGAAGTGAAATTAAATTAGTGTTTGGTGGGATAGGAAAGGAAAGGAAGTAATAATAAATTGATGTTTGGTGGGTAGGGAAGGGAAAAAACGGATAATAAATTGGTGTTTGGTGGGGAAGGAAGAGTAGAAAATAATAATAAATTGATGTTTGGTGGGAAGAGAAGTAGATAGATATAATTTTCTTTTAAATAAATAGTTAATAAATATTTTAATATAATAATCATAATTCAATATATTTTGTACTTAATTTAAATTTATTAATTCAATTTATTATTTAAATAAAATTTGAAACTTAATTCATAAAAGATATTAAATAAAATATTAATACCCATAAATTTCATGATTAAAAATAGCCACCAATTAACAATTAACAAAATATATAAAATAAATAAAAATTAACAATCTCCCATTTTGATCCATAATTTTATTTTCTTTCCATTTTCTTTCGAAGTTTTCAATTTTCCTTTGAAATGATAGAAAACCCCAATTTTTCAAACTCAATGAAATAAAATAGAACTTTCTCTCATTTAACTCCATATCAAGCCAAGAAACAATATAAAAAAACAAAAGCAAAATCTGAAAACTAAAAAGCAAAGCTACAACTGATCCAAGTATCATATCAAAATCGAGAGAGAAATTATCGAAATCCCTTCAATCAACTGAATTCCCTTTATATTTTCTGCAAATTAGATGCTTCTTTTTGAAAATTGAGGTAACTTAGAAATAATAAGTTTTTCTCTTCTTCTAATTTAGCTTCATACACAAATTTCCTTTTTTGTTTATGACTCTTCCCCCACAATTCCTTACTCCACTCAAAATCAGAACCACTTCAACAACAACCCATAAAATCCAGCGCTCAAAATCTTTAAAATGCAATGTTTAATAACTAAAATCTTTCAAATTTCTTTCGCTTGCTTTAATTTGATTTTCTCTCCAATGATGGACGATATCACAAAACTCACGGACATGATTTGAACAAATTATTTTTAGTATATCAAATTTCTAACTTTTATGATTATTGAAATGATTTGAATCATGCATCCTACAAAAATAAGAACCAAGTAAATCGCCCTTAAATTTAAGGTACAAAAATTTGAAGAAAACATATTACTTGATTTGCATTACATAATTCTAAAAGCACATATTACTTATATGCATATTACATAATTCTCAAATTACATATTACTTGTACTTCAACTTGTGGTACAAGATTTAAAACAAAAAAACAACATTTCACCAAAAGACATTTATATTGGTGGACTCCCCGAGACCCATGACAAAATACATGGATTTTCTACACCATCAACTCTTCTAGTTCCTTTCGTTTCGATCTTTAGCCAAAATGCGCATGCAATAATGTTGGGTCATACGCTCATCTAACTGTAAGAATGTCCACACCTTACCATGATCGGATGCCACCAAGTCAACCAATGTCACTTTATCTTTATCATTCATGTAAGTTAAGGATTCTATTTTTTCTAACGCGTCTCCCATAGCATTATTAAGCATTTCATTCTTTTGGGTGTGCCACTCCTTCATGTACATTTGAAAGTGGTCGGGCTGCTTTACAATTGAATTTTTCAAGGTCTCAAATAATTCCAAATCCTGGGATGGCTTCTTCCTTTTACTGCCACTCATTCTTGATTGGCTACCTGAGTAGTTTCCTGATGTTATATTCACTGTTTAGGAAGCTTGAAGGTTGTCTTCTGCCATACTGGTTTGTCCTGCTGTTGGGTTCAAGTGTTGAGTGTCTGGCACATAATATTCTGGAAAATTTAAATCCAAGTCATCTTCTTCAACTCTAATCTCCTCTCTATCTGCAGCTGATTGCACCGCAGCGGTCGTAGGATTTATGTTTAATGAGCCAGATGCTCTATCATGTTGAACACAACTCTTACGTGGGAAACACCGACACTTTTTATTAAGACCACTTTAGAAGAGATTACAAGACAAGTGTTTAGGACACACACTACAAAATCACACTAGGACTCTTACAAGACACTTTGTAGGACACTACAACACTTGCGTTATCTTGGATACAAAATATGGTGAGGTGAAGGAGTATTTATAGTATGGGCTAGACAATGTGGACCACACATTTGTCTAGAGTAATCCTAAAAATATATAGATATTTTACACTTTCTAGGACATTCTTTAAATGTCCACATAAAACTAACATTCTAAGCACTTCTACAATTTATTAAGAAACTTCTAGAATATTGGGCTTCTACTCTAATTAATATTCTTCATGATGATTGAGCTTTTATAATTTTTGGGCTAAACTTCAATGGGCTAGTGATGACTTTTAACACTCTCCCTCAGCACCAGCTCCTATCTTTGTACCATGTTAAGCTGACAACGAAAGCCCTCACATTTGCCAGTATTCAGCCCTTTTGTGAATAAGTCCGCCACTTGGTTATCTTTCTTGATTTGCCGCATCTCGATTTCTTCTTTTAGAACTTTATCTCTAATAAAATGATAGTGCACATCTACATGCTTTGTTCTAGCATGAAACACTGGATTCACCGCTAAGCAAATTGCTGATTGGTTGTCGTAATGAAGTTGTATTGCATAGTCAACTTTCTGGTGTAGATCCTTCATTAAGAGTGTCAACCATGTACTTTCTAGAGCTGCTGCAGCCGCTGCTCTGTACTCCGCTTCTGTAGTTGACAATGATACTGTTGGTTGTCTTTTGCTACACCAAGAAATTGTTCCCGAACCAAGCTTGAACACATATCCAGTGGTTGATCTTCGAGTGTCATGGTCTCATGCGTAGTCAGCATCACAATATCCAACTAGTTTGCAATCTTCACCTTTTTTGTATAAAAGACCATAGTCGATCGTACCTTTGACATATCTTAGGATCTATAGTGCCGCATCCAAATGAGGCTTCTTTGGATTTTGCATGTACCAACTCATGACTCCAACTGCTTAAAGATGTCAGGTCGAGTTAAAGTTAGGTAGTTAAGACTACCTACAAGTTGTCGATACATTGTTCCATTGTCCAAGTCTTTGCCTTCATGAGCACAAATCTTAGCATTTGGCTCTATCGGCATTGAGACTAGCTTGCACTCCATCATGCCGAACTTTTGCAGTATATCTCTCATATATTTTTGTTGTGAGACAAATAAACCTTCCTTTGTTCGATTAACTTCTAGGCCCAAGAAGTGTTCAAGTTCTCCAAGCTCTTTCATATGGAAGCGCACTGATAAATTTTCTTTTGTTTGGAAAATTTATCTTTCGTCGTCTCCGGTGATGATTAGGTCGTCCACATAGACCAACACAACTACCATTTTTTCTTCTCTTCCTTTGATGAACAAGCTTGAATCTGCACGTGCAACTGAATAACCACTTCGAGTAAGAAATTCTGCAATCTTACCATACCAAGCTCTAGGTGCTTGTTTTAATCCATAGGGAGCTTTTCTCAACTTGCACACATAATTGGGATTGGCTTCATTCTCAAATCCCATTGGTTGGTTCATTTAGATCTCTCGATCCAATTCTCCATGCAATAAAGCATTTTTCACTTCCATTTGCCACAACTTCCATTCTTTACTTGCTGAGAGTGCTAGGAGGACCGTACGGTAGCAATTTTTGCTACTGGACTAAATGTTTCATCATAGTCTAGTCCATATTGTTGAGAAAACCCTCGAGCTACAAGGCGAGCCTTGTATCGTTCGATTGATCCATCCGGGCGTCGCTTTATTTTGTAAACCCACTTGCAGGAAAAGGGTTTGACATCTCTTGGTCTTGGTACCAGCTCCCATGTTTGATTTTGCTCCAAAGCTGTAATTTCTTCCTCCATCGCCTTTTTCCAAACTGAGTTTTTGATGCTTCTTCATACGTCTCCGGCTCTTTAACACCATCTTTTATAATAGCTGCATTGGCATAATTAGGATTTGGCTTTCAGATTTTTTCTGACCGTCTAAGTTGTGGAAGTGGCATTTCTTTTTCACCAGGTTCGCTTGATTGAGTTGCGGCTTGATCACCAGCATCAGTGTCGTTTGGATCTTCAGGCACATCATCACTTGACCATATATGTGCGGTTTGCTCTCCCATCTTTCATTGAAGAAGTTCTTCAATGTTGTTTGAGTCGGGTAAGACTTTCTTCTCCGAAGACCACTAAGAAGATGCTTCATCAAATACTACATCTCTCGATGTATTGCATCTTCCATTTGTTGGATCACAACATTTCCATCCTTTTCTTTGATTGTCGTATCCAACAAATATACATCTGACTGCTTTCTTATCAAACTTGCTACGTAGATGACTAGGCACAAATACGTAGCAAACACAACCAAATACTCGAAAGTAGCTAACAGTAGGTTTCATATCTCATAATGTCTCAAATGGTGAGATGAAGCCTAACCTGGGCTGGGGAAGTTTGTTGATCATATGGGTTGCAGTTCGCATGCCTTCAGCCCAAAATCGCCCTAGGACATTCTTTGCATGTAGCATGCTTCGACATATCTTTGCAAGATGTCGATTCTTTCTCTCTGCTACACCATTTTGTTGTGGTGTGTTGGCACATGTAAACTGATGACGTATTTCACTCTTCTGAAATCGATCGAACTCATCAGACGTGTATTCTCTTCCATTGTCTGAGCGTAGGCAACGAATCTTCATTCCTACTTCTCCTTCGACCGTTTTTTTTTAATTCTTGAAATTTTGAGAATGTGTCAGACTTTTCTTTCATAAAGAAAATCCACGCATATCTTGAGTAGTCGTCAATGAACGTCACCATGTACTGCATTCCACTGATTGATGGTTGTTTGACTGGACCGAACACATCAGAGTGAAGTAACTCTAATGGTCTCTTTGCTCTGAACTTTGACTCCTTGTATGGTAATTGATGAGCTTTACCATATTGACATCCAGCGCAAACAGTATCGGTCTTGACTTCAAGTTGAGGAAGGCCTTTGAGTAAAGATTTTTCCATAATCACCTTCAACTTGTGGTAGCCAACATGTCCCAACCTTGCATGCCATAAATCTGATGTCTCATTCTTTCGAGTCTTATCGACATAAGCAGTCTCTGTAGAGAGCACATAAACAGACTATACTCTCCATTCTTTCATTGTTGGATTTCCCAATAACTTTATGTATTTATAGACCTTCACTTCTTCTGGCCCAAACAAGACGTAGTTGCCTGATGTTGTTAGTTGTGACATTGACAACAAATTCTTCTTTATACCCGGCACATGATAGACATTGTGTAGTAATACCTTGTCAGATTTATTACCAGGCACAATCGTCGTGTTGCCTATCTGAGCAATCGGCAACTGTGTGTTGTTGGTTGTACGCACCACACGACTTTCTTTATACTCTTTCTTGTCTCTGAGTTTGCTCTGATCACCAGTCATGTGGTTCGAGCATCCAGAATCAATGATCCAGTCATTCTCATAATCGATGTGCTCTCCCACCATCGTCATGAGTGCTTGCTCGTCTTCTTCAAAAGCACATAGTGCTTCAACATCTCATTCATCCTCTGTCTCCTTTTTGGAAGTTGCAGTATTGCTTTCAATGGACTTTTTCTTCGACCAACAATCCTTGGACATGTGGTCCCTTTTTGCCACAGTTGTAGCAATTTCCTTTAACCTTTTTCCTTGAGAGCTCTTATTTTCGTTCTTTTGAGCTCTCCAAGGTTGTGCGGTTCCTTGATGACTTTTTCCTTTATCAACATTTCCACCTTTGGATGGTTGCTTAAATTTGCACTGGCTTTTACTTGTGTAGAGTGCTTCTTCTTCACTTTTTAACGTGATGTCTCTCATTTGCATAGCCATGGCTTCTTGACTGGCTAGAATATTTTCGAACTCTACAAGTGATGGTTGGGTAGGCCATCCTTGTATAGTAATGATGAAGCTTCTATACTCCGGTCGCAATCCATGGATGATGATCCTCTTCATCCGAGCTTCTCCGATAGCAGACTTTGGATCTAGTTTAGTAATCTCCCGACAGATCGACTTGACCTTGTGGAAGTACTGAGCGATCGTCATGTTGCGTTGTGAGATTGATAATAGCTCACTCTCCAGAAGTTGTAGTCTCGTATCATTCTTCTTTGAGAAGAGCATCGAAAACGTGTCCCATGTTTCTATAGGTGTTTTTTTGTCCCGAATGTGCTTCAACATCTTTTCTTCGATGGTGGTCTTCAAGGCAAACATTGCTTTGCCTGCTTTGATTTTCCATTTCCGCAAAGCGCCATTAGCATCCTTCTCTAGCTGCATAGTTTCGCTCCCGCCAACGACCTCTCATAGGTCTTGTCCTTGTAAATAGAACATCATGCATGTTGCCCACGTGTTGTAGTTGTTGTTGTTGAGTTTCTTGATTCCTCCGATGACTTGGAGATCACTCATCATGTTGGCAGTACCTCAGTAATACCAAACAAGTTTGTTTTCGACACAGAACTTGCAGAGTCACAGACTACTCACGACACACAGAAACTCACTCACTAACAATTTCAAGAAATCGTTTCTGATGTGGAAGATTAGTCAGAGCTGCAACCACAGAGCATACTAAGAATTTCAAGAGATTTGACAGTCTATCACGACTTGGCTTTAATACCAGATTGTTGAACACAACTCTTACGTGGGAAACACCGACACTTTTTATTAAGACCACTTTAGAAGAGATTACAAGACAAGTGTTTAGGACACACACTACAAAATCACCCTAGGACTCTTACAAGACACTTTGTAGGACACTACAACACTTGCGTTATCTTGGATACAAAATATGGTGAGGTGGAGGAGTATTTATAGTATGGGCTAGACAATGTGGACCACACATTTGTCTAGAGTAATCCTAAAAATATATAGATATTTTACACTTTCTAGGACATTCTTTAAATGTTCACATAAAACTAACATTCTCAACACTTCTACAATTTATTAAGAAACTTCTAGAATATTGGGCTTCTACTCTAATTAATATTCTTCATGATGATTGGGCTTTTATAATTTTTGGGCTAAACTTCAATGGGCTAGTGATGACTTTTAACATATCATTCCCGAATATTAAGGACAGTGCATGGTAATGAGGAAACGGCTTGCTCCATAGGCCTTCGGCATTCGGGTGCGACTGCAATGTATGAGATATAATAGTATGTTACATGATGATTAATGCAATGTTATATAAAAAAAAGTGGGATAAACAATTCGAAACCCAAGATACAAATTGAAACGAGGAAAACGTGTATTTTGAATCGAAAATTAAGTGAATCATATGTTTTAATATATGAATAGTAAAATAGGCCACTGAATCGTAACTGTTCCTTCAGGAAAAAAAAGAATTGAAAATGAAAAACAAATCAAGAAATAACCCCATGTTTTTTAGGCAAGAAAAGGAAAAACAATTGAAGGGGAGAAGAATAGACGGAAGGGAAAGAAGGAGAAGAAGAAAGAAAAAAAATAAGAAGGGCTGGAGAAGATAGGGTCGATAAAAAAAACAAAAAGAAGTCCATATATTAAAACAATGCATTTTCCCAAGACACTTTTCATGCATGCTCTTCTTCGATGACAAATAATAACTAATGTTTCACAAGAGTCATTTTTCAATTAAGTTTTCTTTATGTTGTAAAGAAAATATTATTTCAAATATGTTTCATTTAATATTTTATGGGTAGACTTTCTTCTTATTTTTTTAGCAATAATTTGAAAACAATTTTGTTCTCATAAATATATTCATTTTTTTCCATGTCAATTACATTTACCTTAATTTATATTTTATTCTGAAAAATAAAGTTAAGTATAAACACCTTGACCCAAAGATCGAATGTGTCTTTATCAATATCAACACACTGTCTAGCCTCATTCCAACCGAAACCACTTCCACCCGGGGCCACCATTTCCTTGATGGCAGCATACTGTTTTTTTAGGGTACGAACCTTGCATTCAATACTCGTAGTATTTAGTGTAGTATTTGGCATCTTCGTTTGAATATCCAATAAGAGGGCTCCTAAGTAACTGGGACGGAAGGTCCCATTTGGTGCGGTTAGATGTTGAGCTTCTAAACCCAATAACGCATCAAATAAAATAGCATCTTCGATGCTCGTCCATTGATGTCTTGCACTTGATTTCTGCTTTCTTTGCCATATTACTTTTTGAAGGGATGGGAATATGGAATACAAGATTAGATTAAAATATTCAAAAATGTTTTTGGATATAACAACAGTAAAATAATAATAATAATAGCATAACACATATTCTACTAACATCAAAAAATTCAAACAAAATACAAACAAGGTGTTCTTAAGTATTCAAAACAGTTCACTTTAAAAAAGAAAAACAACAACAACAACAACAAAAACATCTAAACAGTTAACAGAAAAAAATAGATGATCACAAAGTAGCCATCATATGTGAAGCTACCATTTCTCGGAATGTTGTCCACTCATTCGATTGCTCAACATACTCAATGTTATCCACCTCAATATTTTTACCTTGCGAACCCGTCGAGACTGTTTCTGGATCATAAAACTCATCAAACGACCTAATTCCCATTTCTCTCACAATCAGGTTATTCACATAACCTAATGCAAGGACAAGTTTTGCTTCAGTTTCAACAGGGTAGTATGACTTCCTTCGAAGTATTGCCCAAGTCATCTTTAGTGCACCAAATGCGTGTTCGATGACATTACGTGCTGATGAGTGTCGCCTATTAAACAATTCCCTCGCCATTCTTGGAGCATTTGCGGCTCCTCGCCAATTAGAAAGATGGATCGTTCTCCCCTATAAGGTGCCAAAAACCCCTCGGCGTTTACATATTCGACGTCACACAAATAATAAAATCCTGTATGAGGTTTTGTTCACGTTATTAATCTAAACAGTTCAACTCAAATGTGGGCGCATAAGTAAAAGTTCATGAAATAGTTACCGCGAGAAACTTTTAAACCGTTAGGTTGTGCCAACGATTCTCTTAGCACTCGAGAATCTGCAGCTGACCCTTCAAATCCTGCTGATATAAAGATGAACTCTCCTTCTGGAGAACATACCCCGAGAACCTTTGTAGCAATACTTCCCTTTCTTGTTATATAGCTAGCTTTGTCTTCCTCTCGCACTTTCACTTCGATGTAAGTGCCATCTAACGCACCCAAACAATTCTGCAAATTGATGTTCGTAAGGGTCAATGTAACGACCCGACCCGAATGGGGTTCTAAATAGGCCGTCACCTCAATGCATGCATTCAAATCTACAGAAAATTTGCAAGATGGTGTTTGGATTCTAAGTAAAAACTAAAACATGAAAACATCCATTTAAAAATCAACATAAATTCCTGAAACCTGTCCCTGTTTCCAAGCACCTGTTCCAAGACAAATAGATTTCCAAAACATACTCTGATCAGAGATTTATTTAAAACATACAAACTTTACAACAATGCTAGAATCCGGAAATATATTCAGAAAACACCCTAGGGCTTCATGCCCAACTACATGCATTCAGAGGACATTTAAATCATAAACATAAATCTCAGAGTTGAACAACGGGTTTCCATGATCACAGCTCCTCCTCCAGCCATCCTGCCTCGCGCCATGGTTTCCTGAAAGATAAGTAAGGGTGAGTAACGAATTACTCAGTAAGAATCCCCAACCGGGGTACAATACGATATACATGGTCATCTAGCAGAAAGATAAGCAAGCTATGAATATAAACACAGATAGAGCACATAGCTTAGCCCACACTTGGGCCTCGGATGCCAACTCGTGGTCTTAGTCGGAAATCAAACACCACACAACACATCACACAAGTCGCCCTATACGAGAAACAAGTCCGGCCTCGGCACTGTCTCATCGTCGACGAAAGGTACACGGCTCACAATCCCGAGGAGCTCTCGATCGGCGGCTGTAATGAGCGTAAGCATGCACCGCGTGCTCTGCGCAGACTATGGGGGGTTGCGTGGTCCAAGGCAAAGCGCCCATATCCAGTCACCACGCCTAACTAAATCTTTGGATCGGTGTCACTGACATAGGGGTGTGAGACCTAGACACGTAAACTATGTCAGCTTGAACCACCGCACCTGGGGCCAAGAAACGGTCGTGGTAGGCTTACACCAGGAAGCCGTCCTTGCCTTAACAGGTGGCAATCAGGGGCTACGGCCGAACACGCTGAGGACGTGCCGATTGCCGGGGACGAGGCAATGCCAAGTCATCATCCCAACGGTTGGGGCATTAACAACTGCCACCCTCACCCAAGATTGCAGGGCCTACCGCTCGGGTTAGCTAATCCCTCACGGGGTCCAGGGACGGAATGACTTGCTCGACGTCCCTGCCATGGATGCAAGGTTCTTTATGCATCAGGCCCGGATGATGCTATCTACCTGCAATTCTAACCTGCCCTAGCAAATAGCAAACAGTTCCATAAAATCCAATACGTGCTCAATAAGAATACAATGAGCCTAGCATGATACTACGAAGCAAGGAACAGATACGAGCATGCTAGAGAGGAACAACCTAGCATGGATTAACATGAGAATTAAACTAGGAAAATCATGCTAATCGGGAATTCAGAATAGATTACCTAGCTACACATGTCAATAAACACAAACAAGCAGTCAATCAGCAATCACATATAATATCGCAGGGTCCACACAACTCCGGTAAGAAATCCTTACCGCGGAAGACCTCTAAACACAAGAAACCTAAGTGCGATCGAACCCGAGCTAGCTAGCGAGAACCTAACAAAAACAACAATAATTACAATCAAAAGGCCCAAATATAATAAAACAAACATGGCTCGGCAAGGAGCAACTCACGAGGCGCGACGGACACACGAACGAGCGCATTTGCTCGGGCTAGGCAAAGAGCTGGCGCAGTAAGCTTGGCCGGGCGCTGGGCGCGGGCGCTGGCGCGAGCGTGTGAGCATGACGCTGGGCTGGGCAGGGGCATTGGGCGACGGGCGAGCGCGGCGGCGCGCGGACATGGCGAGGCACGCGCAGCGGCGTCTGGCGTGCAGCGCGAGCGGTGGGCACGGCGATCGGCTGCTGCGCGCGAGCTGGGCGTCTGGCTCTACCGATCCGGCTGCTGGCGACGACGACGGCGTGCTAGGCGGAGACGGGCGGATCTGGTGCGACGGGGCTGGGCGAAGACGGGCGGATCTGGCGCGCGAGCTCGGGCGATCGAAGGCTTTGGCGGCGGCGATGGCGAGAGCGGAGGCCGACCGGCGGCACGGCGGCGGCGACGACGAGCTCGGGCTGGCCGCGATGAGGTGGCATTTGCTCGGGTCAATTTGCTCGAGAGAGAGAGAGAAAAGAGAAAAAAAGAGAGAGAGAGAGAGAGAGAGAGAGAGAGAAAATGAATTTGGGAAAAATAAAAGAAATAAAGGAATAAAAAGGAAAATGGGAAAATAAAAGGGAAAAATGGGATTTAAATTCCATTTTCCATCCTTATCCACTTAAAACCTCAAAATCCCATTTCCCGGCTTCCTCCTTCGAGACCCGACCGAAGCAATCCTTTCCAATCAATAAATCTCACTAAACCAACTCCCAAATCAACACCAAGGGCCCGGGCTCGAATCCCAAAGGAAGCACACAACCAACCATCACTTTGCAAAAATCCCAAATCACAACCGAACTTCCAAACGACTAGCCCAAACATCTCGGGACTCGCAGTCCAACGCAAACAAGCCACGGCAAAGGCAGGAGCTACCTCGAAGCCCTGAAAACCACAAATCATGCCCGAAGAGCCAAAAGACCAAAATACCCCCAAGGGACAAAACCGCTCTAACGACCCAACCAACAACCGAAACTTGACCCGAAGGCACCTCGAAAACTGGGATAGAAAACTGGGCTGTTACAGTCAAAATATTTTATCGTTGAATAAGAATGTTAAGAAAAATATATCAATATTTTTTAGGTACCTGAAACCATTTCCATTGATTGTCTGTGCACTCGCTGGTTATAGGTGTCGGTTTCTTCAACAACACATCGTGACATTGGAGATTGGCAGTTAGCACTTCCCCAAAGTGTCGTGACACTGTTTCCCCAGATCGAGCCCACTGTGTTCAAACTATACGATTCTTGACATCGTGTGCACAAATGTACAAGAACATGGCGACCATCTCGTTAACACCTACATACTTTGTTGGTCTAAGATCGCCTCTAGTAGTTAGAAGGGAGCAAAGCTTATTGAAAGTCGACTTATCCAACCTAGTGAGCTCCCTACAAGATCGATCATTCTTCTGTATTTGATGGAAACAGTTCATATCCCTCATTTGGTGTCTCTAAAAGGGAGGCTCATGTTCCTCTTTATCGTCAGATTTATCGTTTTAATGATATGGAGGGCTTCTTCAAATTCTTCTTCTTCTAGAGTTGACATTTTGTTTCTAGTTTTTTTTTCCTAATTGTCGATCCTATCCAATATTAGGTGGTGGTGTATTATTAGAGTACACCACTTAAATATTCAAGCATTTTACTAAACAGTAATATAAAAAAAATTAAACAAATAAATAGAAGCTAAGTTTATGCAAAATTATAATGTAGGCATGAATCTAAGTATACGTATAATCTAACTCTAAACTAGGACATTACACCTCACATTTTAAATCAAACAATCTACCTTAAACAGAGGTGAAATATCCAATTCCAAGTACTTGATCTTCAACAACCTTGCAAAGAAGTTCAATTATTAGTAATATTAAAGACATTCCATTAGAAACAAACTTCAAATGAATATAGTTTAAAACTCACCAGATAGTGAAGTTTGAAATTTGATTGTTGTGGCAAGAATATGTATGAAAATGAACAATTTATAAAACATTGATGTTCTAGTATTTAATACGGTGGTTGAGGTGGTTGAGGTCATTTCTAATTGAATATATATAATGATGTTCTAGTATTTAATAGTGATTTGTTTGCAGATATGACTTCATGTCAAGTACATGCCTAAAAAATGAGAAATTTTAAAATAGATGATAATTATGTGAGGCAACGTAGTGAATAGATAACTATCTCTCCCATTGTTACAGCTATTTGATAATTTTCATATCTATTAAGTTCTATGTGGAGATGGTGTCATTTAGTTTAAGGCATAAATGAAAGGCCAGCTTGTTATCATTCAAATAGGCCAAAATACTCGAGGACTACAATTGGTGGGATCTAGATGTTTGTTTAATATTTTAGAACCCTTCAATTTTTGCTCATGTTATAGAAGCTTGTGTGACGTTATTTTTGAAATTACATCAATTATGGATTCAAATTCACGACCTCATGGTCGTTGAGTGTACGCTAATGTCATTAAGCTATTGTTCTTATTGGCAATAGAAAGATTGTTATTGATTATTGATCAAAGCCTATAGATAATCAATGATAAGATTTATATTAATAACACATATACATAAATATTGGACATGATACATCTTTCTATTAATTTCATACAATTGATTTAAATCTATCTTTAATCCCTTACGGGATGTCCACATCAATCTTTACTATGCACTATTAAACTATGCAAAAGGGCCACTCGTTAAACCACACAAGTGAGTTTATAGTGTGCCTACATGGAAGTAAGTATGCAATGCCATAGTAAAAGAAAGTAGCTTGTTGTCTGTATTTTTAATTAATAGCTTGGTGGAAAACCTCTTTTCACTCCTAATAATCTGCAAACATATCAAATATGATTATTAATACAACTGCAAGAATCAGTACAAAAAATTAAAACCCAACAACTTACCAGGCCTACAAATGTTCATGATCATCTAGAAACAATAAAAATTTGGGAGCAGTAGACAATAAATCAGTACGTCTGAACTCATAAATTACCATTGAAAAAGAAAATCAAATCTGAAATCAGTCATCGGTAACAATGAAAATCAAGTTGTAAAGACTTTTGTCGCTGTTAACTCCAAATAATCTGCAAACAATTAAATATGGTTATTAATACAATTGTCGAGCGTAAAGAATCAGTACAAAAAATTAAAATCCAACAACTTACCAGGGCTACGAATGTTCATGATCATTTGGAAAAAATCAGAATTTGGGAACAGTAGACAATAAATCAGTAGGTGTAAACTCATAAATTACCGTCGAAAAAGAAAACCAAATCCGAAATCAGTCGCCGCTAACAATCAAAATCAACTTTTAAAGACTTTTGTCGCTTTAACTCTAAAATTACCATCAAAGAAGAATCGAACATAAACCCTAAAGAAATTTCTCCGATTTAAAGACTTTTGTCGTCGTTAACAATCTTGAAAACATTCCGATTTAAACAAACCCTAATGAAAAAATTTAAAATACAATAGAATATAAACAATCTTCAAATCGAGAGACAACGTAAGAAAAATCAATTAAGAACCGAGGAGGCAAGAAATCGAAATTGAATTTATGAAATCGAAGAGGCAAGAAATCGAAGAGGAATGAAATCGATCGACAACATGGAACCATGAAAATCAAGTTGATCAAGAATTAGAAGTCTAGAACGATGTAATTTGAAGAAAAAGAAGAAAAAAAAAGAAGAGGAAGAACGATGAAAACAGAGAAAATTGATATGTTTGAGGCTGTTCATTCACCAGGAGCATGTATGTCATGCGCGTGAAAAAGCCAAGTTGTCGCCAACTCACTCGCAGGGAAAAGAAAGTGATACGTGTCGGGTTATTGAGGAGATTGTAGCATACGCGCTGATTTAAATTAACCCACCCAACTTCTTTTTTTCTTGTGGGCCAAACAGTTGAAAGTTTCACTTCCTTTCCTGTCCTGGGCCAAGTCACAGGGCCAAACAAGCCCGGGCAAAGTTCTGACTCTTGGTCATAAAAATAAATTGGGTTAGAACCAATTAAAGGACTTATTGACTTGTTATGCAACATAAAACTTCAAGTGTATCTTGTGCCATTATCAACTAGGGTAAGAAAATATTTACGCCATAAATGAGAAACAGTGAAAAAAGGTCCTCAAACATCTACGTGAACCAAATCAAAAGGCTAAAATAATAGATTATTGTTTATTACAAAATTCAGTCTCGTATGTTTTGTGATTGAGCAAACATCACATGTTATTAAAGTACGGAACATGGGTACATAAATGTCAAACATCTTTGAGGACATTCAAATGATCTCAATTTCATTTTTATTGGACCAATACCCGTTTGAGCTTTATGGGCTGCGATACCATATTAGAAACTATAAAATTTCATCTCAAAACTAATTGACAATATATGAGAGAAGTAATCCTTATCTCTTATAAATGCTTGTAAGACTCCCTACTTTTTCAATGTAGGAGAATTATGAGATCCTAACAAGGTGAACATGAACTTATTTGATGGAAGCAACTAAAACTGTCTTGAGTTCTTTTTCAAATAGAGAAATATTTGCATGCAGCCACCCATGTGTCATAATTTTATTCCCTGATTTTTTTTCTTTTTTTTTTTAAATATCTCCAAATTAACAATAAAATCAATGGATCAAATTTTGCCACATTGTGACTACGACAACATGCAAACATTTCTCTTTCAAATATATATATATATATATATTCCAATGCCAAATTCACCCTTACCAATCTTCATCGAAATGTACGTGTCCTCGATTATGCAGTGGTTATTGTAAAAACTGACCAATATTGGATTATCCTAATGGAATGAGACTAAGATTATATTGGGGGACATAAATCACTTTTTTTAACAAAAGAGATAAAATATATATATATATATATATATATATATATATATCTTATTGTACCAGAAAACTTCACTTGAATTCAATTATCATTGGGCAAAACAACATAAGACTTAATCGAGACTAAATTGATAAAAGCATCTTGACCATAGCAAATATGTACATGCATCAGATTCAAGAACCCAAACATTGCGAGGCATGGAAATAGAAGATGATGCCTCATCATTTTTTGCAGCCACCAACTAATTGGATTGTAACATAGCTAACATGCTATGTTACTGATCAACATCTCCGTGTCAGTTACTGAGTGTACATTGTGAACAACACCATTGGTTCGCTGAGTTGCTTCTATGCAATATCTTTCAACTTTATAGCACTTGTTTATATTACGGCCTTCGACTCCACTTTAATTTTAATTGGCGAGAAAATGACTTAGCAAAGGCTCGAACTCATGACCTCGAATTCTATAAACCACAAATCAACTAAAATCTTAAGTGGATGGACTGTGGTAAATTTAAGTTCGATCCTGAAGAATGGGATTTGGCTCTAATTTATTTGAAAGCAGTAATGTCTTCTATGTAGAGTTCATGGTCCCTCTCCCCAAATTTGTAATACAAATAAAATTATATCAACCAACATCCACAATGTATGCAAATTAGCCTATATTTTCTTTGTCGAGTAGCTGTCGTTGAACCTGGGTTCTTATTCGCAGCAACGATAAGAGTCATCATTGGCGTAGAAAAAAGAATAGAGACACCACAGTGTTGCTAGAGCAATCAGAGAAAATGCTTTGCTGATGGGTGATGCAGGATCCATAAGTAGGATTTGTAATGGAACTGGGCCAAATGATTCATTTAATCCCATCAAAAAATTGATAAAGATACTTATACTACAAAATTATGTGATTTGTCTGTTGATTATGCAAGAATAGAGACAATCAGTACACGACAGCTGATAGTTAGAATATTCATCCGAAAGACTCTTCAATGTTGAGAAATACGCAGTAATCAGACTGCCGTTCTTGTGCTAAGATTGAAAGATCATGCTTCATTTGAAAATTTTGTGGCTCATTCTTACGTTGGAATCTATATTTAAGGTCTTTCTGATTTCTTGAACCAAATATGTGAACTATACGCTGGATGAGATTCTTAAAAAACTTGGTAAACTTAAAGAACTTGGTAAACTTTTGGAAACAAGAATAACTATGTCCTTCTCTAGATCAAGCACTAGAGACATCAAAGAAGTGTCGTCATAAATGAGTCTCGAATTTAAGACCTAGAGAGGAGCAAACCCTCAAAATCCCACGCTTCGAGGATAAAGAACTTAGTAAACTAATAACAAAAGTTTCTATTAATAAATAGAGATGACGTGAATACGCCGGCAAATTTTATAGAAGGAAGAGCGACTAAAAATGCTAGTAAACTAATCTCTCACTGGATACCCACTTGATTTAACTAATTTCATGGGATAATCACCACAAGAATTGAACTTATTCTTTCTTAGTTCTCCACGATACTTTTGACCACTAAAATCAACCCATATGACAGTTTTCCTTCCTGCTAAGCTCATAAGTATCATCTCACTATTTCAATGTCATTCTTCATCGGATTTGTTTGCATCGCATTCTATCAAGCTAAAGAAGACAATACACAAAGACCATATTTACTCATCATGGCAGAATTTTCAATTACAACTCCTATTTAAAGAATATCCAGCAAAAACTTAGGGTGTGTTTGGGCCTCCGTTTATGTAAACGGTCGAGTTGGCTATAATAATCTAACCGATGTTTGCCCCACCGTTTATTATAAACGGTGGTTACCTAAACCTGCGTGCCCGTTTATCTAAACTTACGTGCTCGTATATCTACACCTTACATATATTACTTTTTGTTACATAACCAGCCCCTCAAACACCATTTATCATAATCACTGTTATAATAACTTGCCCCTCAAACACCATTTATAATAACCTACCGTTTATCATAACCCACCATTTATCATAACCCTCCGTCTACAATAATCTAATCGGTGCCCCAAACGCACCCTTACAAGTTGGAGGAGGAACAATTGAATCTAAATGTCCCCTTGTCTATGAAGTAGGGGTGTTCATCGGTCGGTCGGTGTCGGTTTTTAGTGAAAACGGTCACCGACCACCAACCAGTCGGTTTATATCTGTCGGTTTTCGACGATTCAAACATGATTGAAAATGCCGACCGATTATGTATGGTGTCGGTCGGTCGGTTATAGTAACTTGAAAGGAAAAAAAGTGTAACTGAAGAAGAAAAGAAAGCAGAAGGAAGAAGAAAAGATAAGAGGAAAGAAAAAAATGCTAAAAAGTTAAAAGAAAGAAGAAAATAAAGTGAAAAAATGGGAAAGACGAAAGACGAAGTTGAGAATGAGATTGAGAAGAGAGAAGTAAGAGAAAAGTCACATATATAAATAAATAAATAATATATTTATAAAAGTAATGATTAATTTTATTGAAAAAGTAAATATATATAATAAAAAATAAAAATTTATTACCTACAATTCCTTGAAAATGCAAATGATAAATAAATAAATATTAAAAAGTAATGATTTTACTTTGGAAATGAAAATGGTTCAGGCTGTCAAATGGCATAAGCTGTCAAAATGTCATTCATATATAAATTTACCATTTCTACCTGTGTTTTACGAATTTTTTTTTATTAGTCACTCTGACCGACGGACAATTCGATTTTTAGATAGAAAAACCGACACCGACCGTAAGACTTCTAAAACCGGCCGACCGACGTTAAATTGGTCGGTCGGATCGGTTTTATGCTTTTGCATGAACACCCCTACAATGAAGTACTGGTTTATGCAGCTCAATGGGACTGGAAATTGGCACACAAAAAAAGAAAAGAAGAAAGCACTTTATATGCACATCTATCATAATACCATCTATCAGAACTAAAAAGAAACTTCTTTTTTTTTAAATAAGGTAATCACGCCCATTCCTAGGCCAGACACCGGAGATATCGAAGGAGTAATGTCACAAATGAATTTCGAAACTAAGATCTTGAGGAAAGCATACCCTCAACACAAGTCTTCAATCACTGTGCCACGGGTTAGGGACTGATTTGTCTATTCTACTTCCCTAACTTTCATTGTATCCACTCATTTTGATGTGCTATGATGACATGTGCTTGTTTGCTTCTGTCATTTCCAGCATGTTATTACTTAATGAGTAAATGGATAAACTTGTATGGTTCCTTTTAAATGGCGCATCATGATAGCACCTGCTAGCAGAGCTCATCTTTAATACGTTAATTGTGTATCTTCCTTATCCTACATTCAGCTTCATCAGTAACAGACACCAAGTACAGTTTCTTTTCTTTTCTTTCTTTCTTTTTTTTTTTTTTTTTGAAAACACCAAGAACAGTTTCTAAGAGAGGCCTACTTCCACATACCAATCAAAATTAGTCAAACAATTTTTTTACCTAGCATATAATTAACATCAACTATTCAAAAATCACTACAGATTCAGCAGGAACAGAAAGCAAAGATGTCAACTCTTCAGCATCATCAACTGCCAGTGAATGAGATATCATAAAAGATTTGACAATCTAAGCAATGTAGAAGCAGGAACATTCTGAAAGGAACCGTTCTTAAATTTGAACTTAAAATAGAGATTTATTCATGAAGGCGTGTTTTGACAAACTGATAAAACTTTAGACTCCAGCATGGAAACCTGCTTATCAAGCATTGAAATTACAGCTTCAAATTCAGTCACCTGATTTTCAATTTTCTCAATCTGGTTATTGTACTCATCAAAGCCACCACTCTTGGCCTTCAATTGCTCCACAAAAACCCTCATTCCAGAAGCCACATCGCCAAAACCTTTGTACTCTTCTGCCACCCTGAGATTCATTTTCTCTAAAAGTGCCAGCTGATTGCTTGATCCCTATGTAATGAAATAACATGCCCACCATCATTATAGAAGCAAAAGTTGCTTCCCAGATCTTAGACTCATAGAATAAACCAAACCAGAAGCTTTATCATAGACTCATAGTTAAAGATAAAAAGATTTTATTTTTAATTCAAAAGTATTTGTTTTGTTTTATAATATCAATGACTGATTGGGTCAACATTATCATGGGATATACCGTCTAGCCCTACAACATTAGAATGTCAAGGAAATTTGTAGGAAATTAATTCTGAAGTAGGCGACGACTATGAATTGATCCCTTCAGCTCCTAACTCCTCTTAAAGCTCTCTTGACTACTAGTTCCACTCAATGGAGGTTAATTCAACAACATTTGGAGATAGAGATTTAACCCGTAAGTCCGTAACCTCTTAAGATGCCACCAGAGGTTTTCTCTTCCTGGCTAAAGCAGTGCTTTAAAAAGCCCGAAAAGGCGCGCCTCAGGCTCAAAAAAGCCCCAGGCACGCACCTTTTCATAAAGCCCTATGGCGCGCAAGTCGCACGTCTTGAGGACTTTTTTGTTTATTTAAAATCTAAGTCAAACGGTAATGTTTTACTCATTTTTCTCTATTTGTTTTTACAATTTCAAATTCAATCAACAATTACTTCAAAGTTTTATTTTTAAAAAAACAATTAAAACCTAATCGTCAATCCTATGATTGACTATGTAAAAAATTCTATATTGAAAGAGATGAATATATATGTTTTGTGTATGTATACGAGAAATGCGCCTTAGTGACCAAAAAGTCCGCATCTTTTGGTGCACCTTGTGCTTCAGGCTTCAGAGGGTCAATGCGCCTTAGTGCACCTCGAGCTTTTTAAAACATTGGGCTAAAGATAAAAATAAATTGATAAAGGATTTTCAAACATCCAACTTTTCGGGTTTTGATTACAATAGTACAAATGACAACTAAACGAGAAATTGGACATTCAAGGTAAAAAAAATAGCAGAGAATGGATTAATGGTTTTGCAAAGACAAACAAGCTTTGAGGTTGAAGGTGGCATGATGATTTTATGGTTTTATGGTAATCCAATTCAATACCATGGTCACGGGTTCGATTCCGAAAATCGGTATTTGGCTCTCGTGAGAGGTACCATCTTTGCAAGGTTTGTGATCTCCCTCCCCAACCTTGTACTTAAAAGAAAAAAGAAAAAAACTTTCATGTTTCAACAACTCTAAACCCCTAGTCAAAACACACTTCGCATGGGCTATTAATTTTTCAGAAGTTAATAGTACTCAATGAACAAATAGTTATAAGAACCCATTCAATTCCCATAATTCAACACAGTGGACAACAAACATCGACCAGAGAGCAGAATAAAACGACGCATAGAAAAACAACAAAATGGAAAGTAAGAGAATTAGGGCTCTTTAGAAGGTTACAAGAAGATCCGATTTGATCATTTCAGATACGCTGGTGAAGAATTCGTTGAGCGATTCGGCGAGCTCGTCCCTGTTAAGCGATTGTTCTTCCCCTTTCTCCGCCATAAAACCTTCCAGGAATTGTAATCACTCGCCGTCGCCGTCGCCTCGTCGGGACAGGGAACCGCAACTGGATCTCGAACGACGGGTGGGGAAACAGCGAACGAAAAATCTAACACCGTTAGGGGCTGTTTGGATGTTATTTTGTAGAGCGGTAACGTAGAGCGATTAAAATTGAGAGGTTATCTGGAAGTGATTAGAAATTTAGTAATAGCTCATTTGGATGTGGTTATTTGTGGAGGGGTTGCAAATAATAGTTCGATTGGATATGAATTTTATAGAGGGGTTGAAAATAATAGCTCGTTTGGATTTAGTTTTTATAGAGAGATTGTAGACAATAGCTTATTTGGATGTTGTTATTTACGGAGGGGTTACATTTATAATTTGTTTGTTTTTTCTAATTGTTTTTTTTATAGAGGAGTTTGTGTGCCATTTCTTTTTTCTGAATATTGTTTTTTAAGATGATCTATTTTGTATGAAGATTTATATGATCTTCTTCCTCAAATTTCATTTGGTGCTCCATAAACCCTAACCTAATTACCCACAATTAGATAAGGAAAAACCTGTGTGGATTCCATTCCCATTAGATTACAGGAAATATATATATATATATATATATATATATATATATATATATATATATATATTTCAGTGAGACAAAAAAGATAATTCTTCCAAAATAGAATCAATGGCCCTACCCTCATAAACCCAATCCCCCAATTTCCAAACCCTAAATTCCAACTTCGCATTCGACTTTTATCCTCTCTTCTATCCTTATCAAATCCTCACCATTTCAATTCTCGCTTCAGAATCGTCATTTCCTCTCAACCCCACAATTTCTCACGTTTCTTTTCAATGGCTTCTGCAGAGGAATCGCTCAGAACGGCTCTTTCCAACAGGCAATCGGTTGTTGATGCTCAGGCTAATGCGGTTCAAGCTCTCAAGGCGGCTAAGGCCGGTAAGGTTGAGATTGATGCTGCTATTGAAGCTTTGAACGGGTTGAAGATCCAGAAGGCTTCGATTGAGAAGAAGCTTGCGACGGTTGGGGCAGAGCAACTCAACCCCTCACATGCTTTCCAGGTGTTGAAACCGACCCGCATGAGTACATGTGTCCAAATCGTTGAAGCGGTTTATAGAGCGAGCGGTTTATGGGGCGATTTTATGGAGCGGTTTATGCTTTAAAATTGGGAACGGACTGTTCCTAAGGCCCAATCGCTTCAACTCCAATAATACCTGCAAACAAACAGCCCCTTAAGATCAAAATTAATGCCCTAAATTATAAAAAAAATGCTCCAACTTCTAGGGGTGTACATGGGTTGGGTTGGGTAGGGTTAAGGGTAATTTTTGGACCAACCTAAAAATTTGGGTCAATCAACTTTTTAACCCAACCCAACTCAATTAGAGTTTCAACTCAACCCAACCCAACCCTATATTTTCGGGTTGGGTTGGGTTGGGTTCATCGGTTCAAAAGGATTAAAAGTTGGAAGGCGAGATTACAAATTCGATGAAAACACTAATTATTTCAATATTTGGAAGTCAAATACCGGTATATAATTTGACTAAATATAAAGCTAATTTTGTAAAGAGTATGAGATTTTTTTCAAAAGATAAGAATTAATTTTAAAATTTTAAAAATATTGTATTTAACCTAATAAGAGATAAAAAGATTGGATAAATTTTTTAGGAAAAAAAAATTTGAGAAAGATTGAAGTTTACTTGCTCATAGAAGGAAAAACAAAAGCAAAAAAAGAAAAAGAAAACATAAAATAAGAAATGATGTACAACCACTAGGCTATGAACGACTTTATACTACAAAGATATGTTAAGAAATATATATTTATATTCGGGTTCCGGGTTCAACCCAACCCAAAACCCGTAAACCCGCGAACCGACCCAAAAATCCGGGTTTACTAAAAATCTAACCCAACCCAAATTTTAAAAAACATAACCCAACCCAACACTTACGGTTTGGGTTGGGTAGTCCGGGTAGCTCGGGTTACCGGTTTTTTTGTACACCCCTACCAACTTCTAAAATTTTCAAAACTATTCTTGAACTTTAACAAAACTTTTAAAATTACTTTAACCATAAGTTCTAAAATTATCCTTATCATGAAAATTATTAAAGTTTAGCTTTAAAAATAATTTTGAACTTTTAAAACATTTCAAAAACATCCTTTGACCTTATAAATATTAGAAACAAATATTATTTTTTAATTTTTGATGAGAAATGATAAAGTTTTGTTTTAATACTCTTGAGTTCGTAGAAGATAATGTTTACCTTTGTGTTAATAGATTATTCATTCATTGTTGTTTCACATGTTATTTTAATATTGTATAGGAGCCTAAAGTTCAAATAGATAAATGTCGATATCTGTAAACATCAGATTTCTTGAGATAAACATAAACGAGACACGTGTAAATGATTTGAATCTTTATTTATTTGATTTGTGCGTGTATTACAATCTCTAATATTTGTCCTCTGATTCCTTTTTTCGATATATGGATTTAGAAAATGTTAATCTGAGGGTTCGGAAGCTTGTTCTCATGCGGAGGATGATTGAATCTTCAGTATGTTGGTAAAGAGACGATTAGTTTGAGGAAGCCTTTGTTGTTGAGAGTGAATTCTGAATCTTGATCTCTGAATTCTCTTACTCGCTGATTGATCTTGAAGGCTATAGCTTTAGAGTTTCTGAGTCTTCATTTTGTAGGTATCAATTTAGGTGCAAGTCCCGCTTTTGCAAATGAAGGAGTGCTCTCTATTTATAGAGTTCCTGGGCTTGTGGACTTGGGCTTCATGGGCTTTTTGACCTAAATCTTGGTCTTGGTAC
This sequence comes from Sicyos edulis, assembly GCA_036507275.1. Lineage (NCBI taxonomy): Eukaryota > Viridiplantae > Streptophyta > Magnoliopsida > Cucurbitales > Cucurbitaceae > Sicyos > Sicyos edulis. The sequence goes on from CM071851.1 coordinate 10,898,364, forward strand.
TTATAGATCTTTAGGCTTGACCATTGGATTGGAGCCTCATGCGTCTTTGAATCTTCATTGGGCTTGAGTTTTGTGGATCTTCGGGCTCAATATATTGACTTAGGCCCAACTTAAAATGGACTTAAATTTCAAACGAATTGGCTTTTAATACGATTAATTTTAGGACAATTATTGATTTGTAATTGACCCAATATTCAATTAGATTTATTTGTAATGATGTAGCAATTTCTTATTGGCCAAAATTTCTCAGTCAACAATATCTTCTAACATTTATAAAATAATTGATTTCCTCTACTTAATTGTCAATTTAGTTTTCAAACAAATAAGTAACTTAATTATTAAACAAATTCAAGCTAAATAGCCCTCAAGATAATGATTATCTTTAAACTTTGAATAAGTAATTAGAAGGATGGTTCCATTAAGTTTGATTGGTTGTAATCCAATTCAACTTTACGATCACGAGTTCAAGGGTTTTTAATAATGGAACAATCTCTACCTCAAAATATTTGTTTATGTTTCAAAATTCATCCCAACAATAATTTATGCTATATTTGATAACCATTTTATTTATAATTTTTTAATTTTGAAATTTAAGTGTACAACATATTCATTCATTATGTTTTCTTATTTATATATATCTACGTCTTATTATTATTATTTTTTTTTGAAACAAGAACTTCATTAAAGCCAAACACAAACATTACAACCTAATCTCCAATATGAGAACAAACCACACACGGGATAAACCCCCTGCAATAACAATGGTCCCAAACCACAATTTGGAGGGTGACCGACCAAAAAGGAAACATACAGACATTGATAGTCAAGATTAGGAATAAACTTAATCAAAATCCAAACCTTAACTAATAAGGAATTTAGAGATTCCAAAAAAGGTTGGACGATGGTCAACACCATCGTGTTTGACTTTCTAAAAACTTTGGGGGATAATCCTTGGAGCATGAGAACTACTGAGGTTTGTGACCCCACCAAAGATAAACAAGGAAGAATCAAGCTGGACCAACTCTTACCTCGAACAGACCAAGCTAATACCCAATCAAAAGCACCTTTGTCCACCAATTCCTTCATGGAGCGAATCATCAAAACCCATTTTATTCTAATTAAAGGCACCAGAAACACCGACACTAAAAAAAACAACCTAGTTCTATAATTTTCCCTAAATAAAAACCAAAGAGCAGAACATAAAGAAGAAGAAATAAAAAGCCAGCAATATCTCAGAAAAAAAGACCAAAAGGGAAGCTGGAGATTCAAAATAAAAATCAGGAGCAGGGAAACAATCCAACCGGCAGTGGGGTTGGGAATTCGGTCCAAGAGCCATTTCGGTTCAGTTGAAGCAATATGGACAATCTCCAACCAGACCGATTTGAACGAGCCGGTCTGATCATTTGGCCGGTTTGCAATAAGCCAGTTGTGCCCCCACAACACAAAAGGAGATTTCCTTTTTTACTCCCTCCTTCCTTTTACAATCTTTCCTTTTTCTCATTCAGCCACTCATGGTCTCTTCTTCCCCGATCAAAAGGAGATTTCCCACTTTCCAGCCCCTTCTTTCTTCTTCGAAACTTCCCCACACCGAACCTTTTCGTTCTCTTTTCACTCCTGTTGGTGACCCCCCTCCATCTCAACATCGCCAATCCCGACTCATACTTCGTTATAGGACCATTTCCAAACCAAAAAATCGGCCATCTGCCCACACAGCTCTTTTCGAGCTCCAAACTTCTCATTCTCCATAGAACCCCACCAACGCACATATTTGTGCCCACGAACACTCACTGGCCGGACTCCCAAAGGGTCTTGCCTGAGTCCACCGACAAAGTTTTTCTCTCTACAAGTTAGAGAGAGAGTCTCATCACTTTTTTTTATATATATCTACGTCTTATATATGTTTTTAAAAAGAAAACCAAATTTCCGGAACTAAAATTATTAGCTTCAAAATAACACTGTTATGATTTTTGAAATTTAGTTAAGGTTCAGGAAATACTTTTTTTTTTTTATATATAGCATTGATGTCAAAATTAGCTTAAATTTAAAATTAAATGTTATAAACGATACCTTAATTTTTTTTAGTTTTTTTGTGTGTTGATGAATTATGTATAATGATGGGACAAGTAGGAAAATGTTTACCTTTTAAAAAACTATGCAGTAAATGTCTACTTTTCAAAGATTTTAATTGAGTGCTATTCTAATTTTTTTTTATAAATTATTAAATAATTAATTAGATTACAAAGGACTATTATGCATTTATTAATACTTTTATTTGACGTAAATTATTAAAATAGATTTTAGATTCATTCTTAACTACCAAAAAAAATTAAAATAATATAAAATCTAAATTTCTAACCACCCAAAATAAAATTTTATAATTAAAAAATATTTGAACCCTTCATTTCGTTTTATTTTTAAAATAAAAAAGTTGTTAAAATTAATTTATTATGAAATATGAAAAACAAAACAACAACATAAATTTGACGGTGACATTGATACACATCTTTATACACATTGTAATAATGAATACTAAAGTCTTAAACAAAAATTTAGTAAATAAAAAAATAAATAACATAGTACCTGACACACGGTAGCTAGAATTGTAAATTTTGCTAGAATTCACTGTGTACCCATATGCACCAAAGGTTGCATGTTAAACGTTTTTACAGTTGTGTGTACTCTCTCCACATGCAACTGTATGAAATTAGAAAGATAGTAGGTTGGAGGAGTACACGATGGTGATGATACTCTCCTTGTTACATCAAATCACGTGTGACCACTAAGACGTTGATGATTACCAATCTGGAAAAAAAAAATCAAATTTTGCTGGAATTAACTTTGTACTTATATGTACACCAAATGATGCACGTTAAACGTGGTTACACTTGTGTGTATACTTGTGGATAGTGGTTGTTCCACCTAAAACTGTACAAAATCAAAGAGATTGTAGGCTGGAGGACTACACGAAAATGGGTTTGTTACATCAAATCATGTGTGGCCGCTGGAACGTTGATAATGACCAAGCTACAAAAAAAAAATCAAATTTTACTAGAATTCATTGTGTACTCGTATGTACACCAAGGTATGCATGTTAAACGTGCTTACACTAATGGGCGTACTCGTGGACAACATTTGTTCCACCTGAAACTATATAAAATCATAAATATTGTAGGCTAGAGGAGTACACGACAATGGGGATACTCTCATTGTTACATTAAATCGTGTGTGACCATTGGAACATTGATATCGACCCATCTAGAGGACAAAAAAAATGTTAATACTTACTTGGGAGTGTAATGTGGTAAAGATCGAATTGCATAGAGAAGTTGAAAAAAAAAGTCGTATGTGAGAGATGATGTGTGAGTTGGAATACGAAGAAATTTGTAACGGCCCGAAAATCCAGGGGCATTTTGGGTCGGGCCGACAGGGCCGGTTTTGAAATTGTTAATTGCCGGAAATATTATGAGTCAATTTGAATAGGATCGGGAATTTTGGTAAAGACATTTGGGCTTGGAAGAATGTGGAAATAAATAGGGAATTAAATAACGCGTCGAGTGAGATTCGAGCCAAGGACGTGTCGCGTGCTAGGCAGGGGGCGCTGCCAGCCAAGCCACTGGGCGCGTTTGTTAATCTAAACGCGCTATCTAAAATTTATGCCTGTTTGAGGCGCGTTTTAATATAAAAGCAGAATTTCGCCCGATTTCTTCCCCATTTTCTCTTCTCCTTCCTCGCGATTCTTCTCCGACCGACCAGCGTTCCTTCGCGAATTTCTCCCTCGCCGACCTCGATTCAGCCGGGCGTCTTCCCCAAATTCACGTCGATTTTGATTCCGAGCAGCAGGTGAGCTTCGTTCCTTCTCCTTCTCCTTCTCTTTTTCGGCGATTTCCCCCCTATTTCCGACTTCCATTTTTCCGGCCGAGTCGAGGTGAATCGTTGGGTGGTTTTTGTGCAGCTTGCGTAGGAGAGTGCGTCCAACAACTATCGGCCGTCGAATCTTCGCCAAACGCTCGAATTCGGATTTTCTCCATCGCCCCTGTTCGCGCGCAAAAATAGAGCCCCGTTCGCTGCGTGCTTGCGCGCGCAGGCGAGCCGCCGCCGAGCCTCGCCGCGACACGCGCGCGCGCGCCTAACTCCGTGTCACGCGCCGCGCCTCGCTCCTCTGCATCGCGCGCGCGCGCGCCGCGTCCGCGCCAACGCCTGTTCGTCGCGCTGCGCCGCGCCCACGCGCCCATTTCGTCATGCCCAGCTCGCCCAGCAGCCCGTTCTTTGCTGCCGTTCGCTCGTAATCGCCCGCTCGCCGCGCCGTGAGTTGCTCCCAGTGAGCCTCGTTTATTTTATTATATTTAGGCCTATTGTGTGATTTTTGTTGTGATTGATAGGTTCTCGGTAGCTAGTTCGGGTTCGTTCGCCACTTAGGTTTTCGTGTCAATTGCCCCGCCAAGGTAAGGATTTCTTACCGGAGTTGTGTGGACCCTGCGATATATTATGCGATTGCTGATTGATTACTTGTTTGTGTTTATTGACATGTGTAGCTAGGTATTCTATTCTGAATTCCCGATTAGCATGATTTTCCGATTTAATTCTCATGTTAATCCATGCTAGGTTGTTCCCTTCTAGCATGCTCAGATTCTGTTCCTTGCTTCGTAGTATCATGCTAGGCTCGTTGTATTCTTATTGAACACGTATTGGATTTTATGGAATTGTTTCTTCGTTTGCTAGGCGAGTTAGAATTGCGGTAGATAGCATCATCCGGGCCCGATGCATAAAGTACCTTGCATCCATGGCGGGGACGTCGAGCAAGTCATTCCGTCCCCGACCCCGTGAGGATTAGCTAACCCAAGCGGTAGGCCCCGCAATCTTGGGTGAGGGTGGCGATTGTTAATGCCCCAACGGTCGGGATGATGACTTGGCATTGCCCTCGCCCCGCGATCGGCACGCCCTCGGCCGTGTTCGGCCGTAGCCCATGATTGCCACTGTTAAGCGGGGACGGCTTCTGGTGTAAGCCTACCACGACCGTTCCTTGGCCCCCCCAGTGCGGTGGTTCAGCCGACATAGTTTACGTGTCCGTGTCTCACACCCTATGTCGTCGTGACACCGATCCAAAGATTTAGTTAAGCGTGGTGACTGGACATGGGCAGCTTGCCTCTAGACCCGGCACCCCCCATAGTCTGCAGTAGCACGCGGTGCATGCTTACGCTCATTACAGCGCCGACTGGAGAGCTCCTCGGGATTGTGAGCCAGTGTACCTTTCGTCGACAGTAGACAGGCTGAGGCCGGGACTTGTTTCTCGTATAGGGCGACTTATGTATTGGACTGTGTGGTGTGTATTATTCCGGACTAAGACCTTAAATTGGCATCCGAGGCCCAAGTGTGGGCTAAGCTATGTGCTATATTCTGTGTTTATATTCATAGCTTGCATACGCTCATCGAGATGACCATGTATATCATATTGTACCCCGGTTGGGGATTCTTACTGAGTAATTCGTTACTCACCCTTACTGTGGTTTTTCCACAGGTAACCAAGTTGCGAGACAGGATGGCTGAAGGAGGAGCTGTGATCATGGGACTCAATCATCAAACTCTGATTTTGTGTTATGACTCTTTATGTTTTATTTTCCCCTGAATGCATGTAGCTGGGCATGGAGCCCTAGGATGTTTTCTGAATATTTTGTGGATTCCAGCATTATTGTATTTAGACATGTTTTGAATGATTTTAAGAAATCTCTGATCGGAGTATACTTTGGAAATGTATTTATCTTGGAACAGGTGCTTGGAAACAGGACAGTTCGTGGAAATTGTCTAGTTTTTAAAGGGGTTATTTTGAATGTTTTGTTTTAATTGGAATCCGAAATCATGTCTGTTTAAATGTCCTTTACTTTGAATGCATGCATTGGGGTAAGGGCCCATTTAGTGCCCCATTCGGGTCGGTCCCTTACAAAATTGAAAATAAAAATATGAAAAAAAAGGACTTACACTCCTTATTTGAAAGATAATAGGTTGGAGGAAAAAAGAAGCTCAAAGAAAGACAAAAATAACTTAAATCTTCTTAAGTTGGAAAAGTGAAGAAGCTCCAAGAACGGATGACTAATCTTGTAATTTGAATATAAAGTTCTCTCAATTCAATCTTCATTGAATGTAATTGTAATTGAGAATCACGAGGAGGATCAAGAGATAGGGAATGAGGAAAAGAAAGAAGGTAATTAGGATTGGAGGAGCAGATAACTCAATCAATAGAATGAATTTTGAAAATTTTGGCAACACCTATGGTGATTTGTGAATGATTTGGTAAAATATTTTTATAATAAATGTTAGATATTTTATATTGAGATCTTGTTTGACAAAATATATTTTTAGTTAAAATGAGTTATTTCCTCATTATTTTATGGGTATTGAATTTGACGTACTTTAACGAAGATTTAATTATGCTTTTTTAAATGATTTAATAGGTTAAATAATCCAATTAATCGAGGGCATTTTGGAGAAAAAAAATACTATTTTAATAAATATATAAAATGTAGACATTATTTATAATTTTTTTAGTAATTATTGATTATGGATTTCAATTGAGGTGCAATTGGGCCTCACACACATGACGACAACAAAAACCACTTGATTAAAGCCTAACCACTATGATGAACACCTCCAAAAAAAAAAGGATAACTAGGCAAATGTCTAGATTTTAGATAAATATTAAGAGAATGTCTACTATATCCTGGAGTTTAAATAAATGTCTTTTTTTAAATCCGAAAAATTAATTATTAATTTGTAAATAAGAAATGGACAATTATACCCTTCTACTTAATTTTTGTTTTTTTTTAATAAAAATATCATTTGAAATCTCTTTTTCTTTGTAACAACCTTGAGAAAAATCTTAACAACATTCTTAACAAGTCTTTTAACTAAAAGATGGAAATTTTAAATTTATTTCAAAAGATAAAAAAGAAAGTATATTATTAATTATTTGAAATTATTTTTCAAAAGATTTGATATGAGCATTTAATCATAATAGTATACATGGTCCGCGTGAGTGGATTCTTTAATATTGAAAGAAGTAACAAATATAAAAATATAAAGTGAATTCACCTCGAATCATCTCTTGAATACGGACGTTGGATGCGAAACATGCATGGTTAGCATAGGTGTTGTAGGTGTCTTTTGTTCCTAGTTATATACCATGTGTACCAAACACATACTATCATGATTTCAACCGCTTTTGCATCTTCTGTTCTTGGTTATATAACATGTGTACCGAAACATACTGACATGATTTCAGCCAGTCCTAGTTATATACCATGTATACCAAAAAATACTGTCAGAACGCACCCGTTTGTCTTTTGTTCCTGGTTATATACCGTGTGTACCAAAACATACTGTCATGATTTCAACCGCTTTGCATCTTTTGTTCCTGGTTATATATCATGTATACCAAAACATATTGTCATGATTTTAGCAAGAACGCATTAGTTTGTGTACACACCGTTTACTAACCCCGCACTTTTTTATCTCTGTTACCGTCAACCTTATATTTGTAAAGAGAAAGGCTAGACACTCAGGCTTGTATCCAATTTGAGATTGGGGTGAAAGTGGATAAAAATTGTGATATTGGGGATCCGATGTCAACACATTTTGTGGTGTAAGTTGAATATACATTCGCGTCGTCCAAACTCCATTAAAAACAATTGTAATCGGCGTCACTTTTATTGATGGAGAAATCCGTGAAATCAAACAAAAACTTGTGAATATCTCCCCTCAACGGAAGTGAGATCCAACAAGACTCATGAAATATCTTGGGTCGCAATTGTATCTCCAATCTACAAAAATCAAAATCATGAACAAAAAGTGTGAGTGTGAAAGAAATCATGAATAAATAGTGTGAGTGGGAGTGAAAACGATCAAAGAATGTAGCAAATGTTGGATGTAATGAGTTGTAAAATAAATAAAAGGATAATCTGTGTTGCCATGGAGAAGATGATAAAAAACTATTTGACAATTCTTGCTGTTAAATAAAAAAAGATTTGACAAAGATATTAAATAAATTAAACAAAAAATTGAAAGATATTAAAAACAAATATATGACTTAGTTGTATAGAGATATTCTCTCATAGATTTGAGAGTGTTAGTCTTGATAAAATGAATGTTTAATTAGGTTTTGTAATTAAAAAATATGTTTAAACAGAAAATAAAATCAAGGGTATTATGGAGATATTTTAATTATCTATCTCACTGATTTTTAATTTAGATACTCATTTAAAATCTTAAAAAATTTAGATATTTATTTTATTATTTTTGTTAAAAATAGTCATTTTACTGCTATTTTCCAAAAAATAAAACGTGGCGACCACTTGAAATAATAACTAGTAATAATTAGTGGCAGCAACCACTTCGGATGAAATAAAGTGATGGCTACATGGGATAAACTCTTTCTTCCAAAAAAAAGTTTAAGAAACGACGGATGCTCTCAAAAAAAAAGAAAAAAAAAAAATCTAAACCAACTTAAAATAAAAGATAATAAGTCAATGAGAAAACCTTTGGAGAACTTTTTTATTACAAGAACTTTGTACAATGTATAGATGAGAGGAGAGATTTTCATCTCTGAATAATACATTTGAATAATACAATGAACTTTAATGGGCTTTGCTAATATTCGTAGAGACTCTTATAATTATGAGGAAAACTTACCTACACATGGACAAGTAAATAGTTCATGCTTAATGCATATGTGGCATGTTGTGAGTCACACAATTTTGTATCAAAAGTTAATTTATGTATAAAAAAAACAAAATTGTGTAGCTCACATCATGCCACATATATGTTAAACATGAACTACCTACTTATTCATGTGTAGGCAAATTTTCCTCTATAATTATTGAACTTCTTCAACAATTCCCACAAATGGACCCCAACTTGTAAGCAATTTTCATGTGACAGACACACATTTAGTACCTATTTCTAACAAGAGAAATGGAGATTAGTGACATGTTCATGTTCATGTTCATTTGGAGACAAAAGACCATATTACAAGGGTCCTCAACAATAATTCATCTCTTTTCCAACATCTTGCCAAATTGTATGAAGAACATATTATTGTCATTGTGGACCCTCCAAACCGACGTGTCAGACATGTGTCTTTTTGGATCTTTGTACCTTCACAAATCATACATCAGTCAATACCATTCTCATAATTGCCATTCTCAATTAATAACTCACAATCCTTCTATCTATTCATCAAATCATCCACTCACCCAAAAAGAGGGAGAGCACTACTTTTCCCCTAAACTCTAAACTATTACAATCATCAATTTATAAACGAATAGATAACCATCTCAACCACTATTAACATTAATTTTCAAATAAATAGATAATTATTTTAACTACTATTAATCCTTCTACTCCACTCTATATCCTACTTCCTTGCCCTCTAATCTTTTTTTTTTTTTAACTTAGCCTAATAGCAATATTGAGAATATATTTTTTTTTTTTTGAAAATCGGGAAATCAGAGTTTCTCTCACTTATATCCAGAGCACCACTAACCCGTCTGACCCGTCCCTAAACTGTGGCACTGGGATACTTCGAAAGGTATTCTAGTTTAAGCGCTTTCCAATATGCCTCGAACCAAGAATCTTTTAAGAAATCATGCCTTTAAGTCCTTATAGCCTCAATTGTTGGACTGCCCTTTGAGGACTTGTTGAGAATACATATCAATTATCATTAAATTATTACCGTCAAATCTAAGTAATAAAAAGAAAAATTATTTAACCTATGAGATTTGTCAATCGATAAGTCTATCGGTTCTTCCACTTCAAACTAGCAATTTTATTTGTCAGTTATTCGGATTTGGGGAAAAGTTGCAATTTTTACATCTGTTCAACTACTCACTAATTCCAACAACAATCTCTCCAAAAACTCACTAAATACAACAAAAATATATCAAGTCTCAATAAATGAATGCACAAAATTAATCCCAAAGAAAATAATTCATAAGATTGAACCCTTAATCACAAGATCAAAACATACTTTCTTACAGTTTGTACAGCAAACAAAACAGTAGCCACACTCCTTTGCAAAAAATGAAAAGATAAATAATAGCCACACTAGAACATATGTGCCCAACATGGGAATCAAAAGTTTCATCATGTTTATTACACATAAGAGAAGGGAGCAGATAATACAGAAGGAGAACAGGACCTAGTACATAATCAACAACCAAACAAGGTCCAACAGAACTGCATATTCATCTCATTATTTTGAACCAAAGTCCTTGCCAAACCTTCAATTTGAAATCTAGAGCATGTATCCAGATTTCTGAGAACTAAGGTTTCTGGGCTGAAGACGCCACGATCTTGATCCCGAGTGTTGTGATCAGTGACAGAACCTGATCAATCAGTCTCGGGGTGAGGAGTTCCTTTTGAACAAAGCATAGGCATCGCTGTATATGGCAATTATGTTCGAGAAAACGGCGAGAACAACCATGAAAACACCCAACACCTTGTCCTTTTTCGTCGCTATATTGTGTGAATCTCTGGGAAACAACACCAACAATGTGATAACTTGGTTAACTCAAGGTCGAAATGAAAATTCAACAGAAATCCCAAGTTCAGCAGAAATCTTATATTTCTAGCAAGAACAAACAGAAAAACTCCAAGGTTTGAGACCAAGAAAATTGAATAAAGACAAGCAATCGATTAATCCTTAAGGCACAAACAGTTATTTGAGGCAAGGCAGAGAAGCAAGTAAATTGCTAACCTCAAAGCCACAGAAGCAGGGAATATGAATCCAATGCACACAGCAGCAGTTGCACCTGTAAATTGGAAGGCATCCCAGATGCTAGGAATGAAATTTGCTCCCAAAAAAATGAGAGAAATAAGCAAGACTGTGATCAGCGAAAATCTCCAATTGTCTCGAACCAATGGTCGAGCTGATGGAAAGAGGAGGCCATCAAAGTTAACCCTCAAAGGGTAAAAGACAATTGGGAATACAAGCATCAGGTGTGCCGCATAGCTAACACGAACAGCATCGTTAAATGCAGAACCATAGGGAATGCCGAGGTCAGCATCAAAGTTTGCAAGTACATCTGAGAGAGTTTTTTCACCAAAAAGGAGGTAACCAAAAATGCTGGTCATAACATATACAGAAGAGCACAGACCAATTGCAGTTCGAACGACTGATCTTGTCTGTGAAGAATCCTCAAGTTCATTGCTTATGTTGTGAACTGCAGACAAGCCAATAATGTAAGATGCCTCAACGTTGGTAGATGTCATCAAATAATGTTAAAGCTAGCAGAAAAGAGTGTTATTTTCATACAACTCCGTGAAATATAATCACAACACTTTTTGGAAACCAACAAAAATGTTGTTCATTGCCTCTAACCATAAAACTCTTGCACAGGTTATAAGACATTCTAAGTTACAGAAGTCGGAACCATTTTTAAAGGAAATCATATAAAGAAAATTAGCATGACTGAACCGATGAAAAAGCATGTTCAAATTAATTTGTATAGATTATGGCCCACATCCGTAGCAATTTTATAAGTGATAATGTACATCACTAGGCTATCAACAAAAATTCTCACTCTCCAATTCCACCTATAGAACAAGGATGCAAGGAACTAAGCTTAGAATTAAAAACCTAATAGGAAAAGAGAGTGCATTACCATTGTAATGGCATACATATGCAGTAACCACAATAGGGACAGCCGTAAACAGCTTCAAGAATGATGGCACGTCGATGATCTCAGGGAGCAATCTCGGCATCTCAATGGTTCCATCTATCAACTTGTAAACTGAAATTCCGATGGTAATGAAAAGAAATACCACAGCCAGTGCAACTGATAAAGCTGATGTAAAGCTCAATGAATCTGCAACCAAGAAAAATCAATTAGAAATCCATAATATCATAAATATTGGATGTGCCCAAAGATACCCATGATGCCATTAATTTCTAAATTATCTTTTCACTGGATCTGTTTCTCTACCTATTTCCAAAGCATATTGCAAAGGAGTATTCAAAATAATGATAAACAGAGAGTTGGGACATAAATTGGAATTTATACAATACACAGACTAGGTTGAGAGGAGAGTACATTGATCAAGCACCTTTAATAATAAGGGATAGAATACTCGAGGTGCACGCAACTTTTTTATTTAACAAGAAATGAAACTTTTCAATGAAAAAATGAAAATAGACTAATGTTCAAACAGATACAAACTTCACCAACAACAAAAATGTATGCACAGCTTTTCTTAAAAGTACTTCTAAATAGTTCCCAAACATAAAAATCTGTCTTACGAAGTTCTTATAAAGATTTAAAACCATTTTTCCTATTGTTGGAAACATTCTTATACATGCCTTTAAGATGCGAAATATAACTGATGGACTAGGCTCAGGGGACATTGATCAAGCAACTTTAATAATAATGGAAAAAAATGTTTGGGGTGCAAGTTTTTTTTATGAAGGAGTACTTCTAAAGTTTCCACGTTAGTGTTAAGAAGTTCCTTTAACCGTTTAAAATCATTTTTCCTATTGTTGAAAACATTCCTGAACATAGTCTTCAAAATGAAAAATTGAACAAAATAAGACTATCAGATATCTTAAGATATTGGACAAATGGATGAAGTCAAGGAACAAAAATAGTTTTAAAAAAACGTGTCTAAAATCTAAATGCCAATTTCAGATATCTTTATAGAACAAAAGAGCTGGCTATATTCTGAGATAAGTTGTACTTGTCATGTAAAGTAAACGATTGATAGAAGCAGTAATTCCTCCCAATTAAAATGAAAGCACTAACCTATTCGCTTAAAGCATGCCAATGGTGCAAAGATTCCAAGCGTCGTAACTAGAAGTACGAAAAATCGACCATTCCACCAATATTGTCCAAACCATCCTTCTAAAACACCGGCATGATGAGCACCACCTTCGGTGGTTCCAGAAAGCACATCACCTAAGAGAAAATCAGACCAATATTGTTTATATCATACAATTTTGTTGGTTGATATAATTAAATTTAACCTAATCCATAAGCTTAGGCTTTTGGATTAATTGGTGGTTTAACATAATTCAACATGGTATCAGAGTAGGAGGTAATGAGTTCGAATCCCTGCCAAGTCGTTTCCTCCCCAATTAAAATTAAATTCCACTTGTAGGACATTTCTCAAATATCAAAGCCCACAAGCGAGGGAGAGTGTTGGTTAATATAATTAAATTTACCTCAATTCATAAGCTTAGGATTTTGGATTGATTGGTGGTTTAATATAATTCACATATTCTAAGATGCAAGTCTTTTTAGCAAAGAACCTGTTCATTGCCGAGATAACAGATGAAGCCCATGAATATCCTGAAACTAGTGTTTTGAAAAGCAAACCTGAACAAAAGGGCACCTTAGGCTTTTGAGGGGCAAGAAGCATTTAGGGAAATTAAAAAATATTCTCCCGGAATTCCTCAAACAATATATTAAAAAAGCTCTAGTATTTCAAAATTCTCAGTATTATTCTTCTTATTTATAATTAAAACAATTAACAGCTTTGCATTTATATTGGGGCTAGTATGCTCACACTTCTGCAAACTACTACCTGAAAGAAAAAACCCATGGAAACAGATTTAGTGACAAGTTTACCTATAATAATCATGTAGACAGTAAGAACACCAATGTTGTTGACAAGAACACATATCTGCAACACCATTTTGCCATATTTCCCAAAAGCATCTCCCATTAAACCTCCATAAGAAGCCGATTTCTGCGGCCGGCTAAACCGGAGCAGGAGCTCTATGGAAGCCTCTGTAAGGAAAGCCATGAAGATGATCATGGCAACCCCTAAACATAGGCCCAACTCTTTCACCATAGCAGGCAAGGACATGATCCCAGCACCAATAATTGTGGTGGATAAATTGAACACTGCCCCACTAAAGGAAGCTCCATTGAATTCACTATGCCCAGAACCTTCATCATGTTTACTTGGTAACAAAGGAGATTTCTCATCCACTACAGGTTTCTTCCTGCTTGACCTCTTCTCCCCCTTTGGCACAAAATTATCGATCGTCATCTTTTCAATCCTCTCAAAATATCTCTACTCAAAAGGGCTGAAAGATTAAAGAAACCCCAAATGAAATAACAAGATGTTGAATCCGATCAACCGGGAAACCAACACTTCTGAAATGAAATTGGGAACAAAATCGAAAACCCAGAAACGACGTCGACTTCAGAAACAAGAGGCGATTAAAACGAATCAATAGCAAGTATATGAACAATCAGAAAATGGGTGTTTAAGATCGACCAGAGGAGAAAATCAAGAACCCTTTGATCAAACAAGCCAATAAAAGAAAGCCAAATCAGTTCCGGCCAAGAAATCTGAGTTTATAACCCAAATGAAGAGAAAAATGTCAAAATTATCACGTCTCTGGGCCAATAGCGAAGAAAGAAGAGATAAGATCCCACGCAATAATAAAAAAAACAGGCATGCGAAACACGAATTACTGCGATTTTTGGGCTGTAAAGGGAATTGTGATCAGAATTCAGTTGATTTCCCTTGGAAGAAATTCAAAAGGGAAAAACAATTGCGACTGAATTGGAAAGGGTAAATCAGCGACCACAAACGTCAACAAACGAGGCCCTGCCCTTGATCTTTTAATCAAAATATTGTTCACGAATTTGTTTTTAGGGACAACAAAATTACGTAAAACAAAACATAAAAATGGTTAAAATACCATTTTTTTAATTAAATTAAACAAAATCCCACCAACATTTTCAATTAAATCCTCTATGCTTGGACTGGAAGAGTTGATGAACTATTGATGACTTGTAATTTAAGAGCATTTTATGGAAATAGATTAAATGAAAATTTTTTTTTACACTTGTATTCATTTTAAAAAAAATTAGCAAAAGTAAGCTACTGCTTTAAAAAATGAATTTTGTTTTTATAAGAAAATTACACTAATATCCTATTTTATAGCCAAAAATCCAATGTAATTAACCCAACAGTTAGTAAAGTAAATGTTGAATTATGTTAAAACATTAATCAATCCAAAAGTTTAAGTTGATGGATTGGAGTAAATTTAATTATATCAACTGACAGTAAAAATTATTATATTTTCAAAAAGAAAAAAAACTTCCCAAATCGCCCTACTTTTCAACTTCTGGTTAACCCAAAATTTTCTCCCTAAAAATTTCTGGCCATAAATAATAATTTTTTATGTGAATATGTCATTCCTTTATTAGTTATTGGGGCTTTTGCATGTATATTACAAAATGTCTAAAATATTTCATGAATAAATAGCACAATAATGAAAATATTTGCACATATAGCAAAAAATGTAAATTGATTGGCTACATATTGATAGATTCTATCAATAGAGGCTGATAGAATTAATTACTAATAAATAAATTAAATTGATAGACTTCAATTCGATTCTATCAATAAGGGCTGATAGAATTAATTACTAATAAATAAATTAAATTGATAGACTTCAATTCGATTCTATCAATAAGGGCTGATATAATCAATTACTGATAAAATTGATAGACTTCCATCACGATAAATTCTATCAAAGTCTTCGATAAAAAAAGGTAAATAGAGATTTTTTAAAAAATAGGCAAAATTTGCTATAAACGAATTATTTTTAAAAATATGCTATAATTATAAACTGTGGTAAAAAAATTGCTATACGGTGCGAATTCCCTTAGTTATTTTAATTTTGGCAAAAACCGCAAATAAACATGGATTTTTCCATCATTATTATTTTTCTAGTATCCATCAAATGAAGTAAATTGTATAATATATTATTTTAGTATCCATCAAATAAAGTAAATTGTGTAATATATTAGTAATTCTAAAATATATTAATCATGTATTTTGTTTGACATTGGTAAGTATAAGTACTATCAAAGATGCCAACTTTTTTTTTTCAAAAGAATATCCAACGAGAATACATCTCCTAGATTTAGAGTCAAACTTGTCTTTTACATGAGGCCTATTCGCAACATAACATAGACATAAAAAAATGCATAAACTATCAAAGGAAGGAATCTGACCAAACAAGTATTCATGAGGCATTTTTTCATCCAAGATTGGGGTAGTAGTTTTATTTATAAGATGCACAACAGTTAGAACATATTCACCCCAATAATACTTAGGCAATTTTGCTTGAAAACGTAAGGCACGAGCAACATTAAGAATATGTCTATGCTTTCATTCAACTCTACCGTTTTGTTGTACAGTATCAGAACAAGATGTTTGGTGCAAAATCCCTTTTTTAGAAAAAAATGACTTTAAATCCAAAACTTCTTGACCATTGTCACTTCTTAGAACTTTAATTTTCTTACCAAATTGAGTTTTGACCATAACATAAAAATCTTGAATTTATTTGGCACCTTCAAACTTTCCAATCATCAAATATACCCAAGTTGCACGTGAATAATCATCAACAATCATGAGGAAAAAAGGTGCACCACAACTGGAAAGAACATTACTTTGACCCCAAATATTGCAGTGAACCAAATCAACGGAACTAGATGCTTTATTTATACTTAAAGGAAAAGAATTTTGAGGTTTTTTTCTCATAAAACAAATTTGACAATCAATGACACAACTTGTATTGTTAGATGCTACTTCAGTTAAAGAAGATACTATTTTTATCGAAGGATGACCCCACGTCTATGCCATAACATACTTGTATCTCTAACAACCACTTTATTTGCCAAGAATCTATGATCACGTACTGGCTTGAAGAAATGCACTCCAATTAGGTTCTCATACTGCGATCTTGTATAAAAACATATCTTGTCTGTGAAAAAAACAATATATTTTTGTTGCTCTAAAGTTTGAGATACATACAACAAATTACAAGTTAGAGCAAGAACATATTATGCATTCTCCAAAACTAACTCATGAACCCTTGATAAGTACCCATAATAATAAACTTATGAACCAACACACAACCGATTACTATTAATATCAATTGTATTCACAAGCAACAACACAATTGAATCACCTTAGACTGTGGCACCGGTGATCTTTGTCAAGAAAACATGCCTTGAAATCTTAAGTCTCAACCGCTGGGCTGCCCCACGAGGATACAATTCTTCTTATTCTTGAGAGAGTGGTTTTCGAAACCAATAACTCATCTTCTCTCTTTGGTGTCTACAAACTTCAAACATATTTAAAAACATCATGCACATCTAATTATTTTTAATAAATAAACCTAAGACAAGCATATACATTCATTAATACCAACTTTAGAGGGACCTCAAGTATCGTATAAAAATAAATAAAAATATTTTGAAGATGGGTATGATTTTGGTGAAAAATAAGAGTGTTGACTTTTTATAAATATGCAATTTTTCACAATGAAAAGAGTATAATAAACTTCCTTAAACAGATAAGAAAAAAGTATTTGAAGTAGAAAAACTTTGGAGGTTCTAGCCTAAAATGTCATAGTATAATTTGACCTTTAATCTAAAGAGAATTGATACTACTAAAAATCTGTTTTTGTTTCTTCATTACTGTAAGAAGGTTCATCAAATAACCTTGCACATCCAAACAACCTCACAATGGTTTGGTTTTGAAAAGTGCAACGTGATTTAGAGAAAACAACCCAATTTTGGCACACATGTGACATACTTTAAAGTGATATCTTTTGTAACTTTAATCAATCAACTTCCTACCATCGACGACAACTTTCATTGCTTCATCGATAATCCACGTAAAGAATTTTGACCACAAAAAAAGGCTCGAGGACAAATATTTGGTCGTACGAGGAAGCACAACAATTATTAACTGATAAATTGGTTCGTAGTAATTTAACGGTGTGTGTTTTAAGAAGAGATGAGATGAGGTGTTGAAGTTCAACACTTTGTTTGGACCAAGGTATTCTTCACCTCATCTCCTTTTTCATTTTTTTTTTTTTTTTTTTTTTTTTTTTTTAAATTTAAATTTTAACATTTTTTTCATCTTTATATATATATATATACTTATTTACTTATTTTATGTTTGATATATTTTTATTATAATAATATTATTATTTTAATATGTCAATATATAATTATAATAATTATACTATTATTATATCAAATGTTTATTTAAATAAATTTGAATTTTAAAAATCAAAATAAATAGATATATATTATCTCTTAATATATGACGTTAAATTTTCATATTTTTATTCATTTTTAATAACAAAAAAAGTTATAAAATTTCAATGGTTTTGAAATAGACTATAAATATCGTATTTAAAAATTTATAATTAAATATTATTGTAATAAAATAATGTGTTTCTTTTTAATATTAACGATAAATATATCAATTTATTATTAAAAAAAAAATTAAATTTAAATAATTTGTACACATTGAAATTTTATTCGTAGTTTACAATAGATTTAAAAGTATTTGACTTATTTTCGATAAACTTAAAAATATTGAACTTATTTTGTTTGTTAAAAAAATGAGACTAAAATTTTATACCTTTGTATTCTGTTACACTTTGAAATAATAGTAGGAGTAAATTTTTTTTTAACGAATAAATTAATTTAAATAATTTTGAGAGTTTTTATTGTATATATATACAAAAAACAACTATAAGTTTTAAGATTTGTATGAGTCATAGAGATTGCTATCTATTCTACCTAATAGGAAAAACAATAAATTTCAAAATTTGAGGGATATTTTATTGTTTCCATGTAATAAATATTATCAAAATGTGATCGAGTCCTCTTTAAACTACAAAAAAAAACAATAAATAAAATTTTTTAGGGGTGTTTATGGTCCTAGATGTATCAATGACTAATAAAATAAATATATTTAATTTATTATTACCAATTAATTAGTGTATTTTATTAACAATTCTTTGACCTTCCATAACTATATAAATATGAATATATGAATGTATAAGAAAATAGTTTTTTTCTATTAAATAAAATAAAAATTGCTAATCAAGATTTTATAATGACTAGTTTAACCAAATGATTTTATTTTTATTTTTTAACAAATAGAATCTTGGTATTTTTTTAATTTTTTTTTATTATTTAAGTCTAACAAATCTTTAAAAAAAGTTATTAATGATCTACAAATATTTTAGATTAGTCAAACTTTGTTTTTGTGGTGTGAATTTTTTTCTCATAATTATTGTTTTAATTAAACAATATTTAAATATGAAAGATTAGAAACTTTTAATCTCATTGTTATTATGTCGTACATAATATTATTGAAACTATGTTTTTTTTAAAAATAAACATTAATATGATTAAAAGTGTTTAATATTAATTTTATATTACTTACATTTTATTTATGATAGTGGTTATATTTACATACTTATTATTTAATAGCTAAATATTTGAGAATAATTATTTTCAAAAAAAAAAAAACAACTTTATTGTTAAAAAAATATAAGAAAAAACAAAAAAAAACATATCTTAATATCTCATCTCCTCTCCCTCCACCTCAAAGTAGGTTTTTCTATCATCTCATCTCACCCCAAACAAGATTTTTCAACATCTCATCTCATCTCACCTGCCACCCCAAAATTTAATGAATTTGCTCTTTTGACATATCATCAATGAAGAACATTAGATTAAAAAAAAAACAAAAGAAAAGCAACGAGAAAAAAAAAAATATAAGTAAAGGCGAAATAAATAGCAACAAACCCAATCAAGTAACAAGCTACTACAAAAAAAAGTAGAATAACAGTAATAATTACCTAAAGGTAGGTAAACATTCTAAAAATAATTACTAACGAGAGAATCCCCTGTTTTTTACTTTTTTTTTTTTTTTTAAATTCATTTTAATTGATGGAGAGAGAAATATTAAAATAAAAACAAAATGCAAAAAAATAAAAATACAGTGGGAAACATTTCCAAAATACTTACCCACATGATAGATTTTGAACCAGCCGAAGGTAAAGCCAAACCAGTGGTAAAGAATCAAGAACCGAACCGGATCTGGAAGTGAACCAGACCAGACGAGTCCAGAAATTATATTTGGTAAAAGTGCGTTGAGCGACAGTTCTCGAACGAGAGTTCCAGCGAAGAACCACTGGACGGCTAACGGCGGAGCCGGCGATAAGGAAAAGGTCAGGGATCGCGGAGAAGAAGAAGAGGAACCCAACGAACCCATTTTGCGATCCCTCACTGTTCGAGCGAGTTTTGGTGGCTGCAGAAACGCATAGGAACGCGCTAAGGCTTTCTGATCTGAACGACGAACGATCTGATCACGCGAACAAATATTCGCCAAGGTATCCTATCGGATTTCGAAATGATTTCAATTTTTTAGAGCTCAATGACGTATATGTACAGCTGATAGAAATGATCCTTCTCAAGTAACGTCGTAAAATGATTTCAATTTCTTGTTAAATAAGTAATCCGCCGAGTCTTTTAATAATCTGTACTATACACCTTTCACATTAATTTGTAGATACCACCCGACTAGGAACAGGCGTCGTTAACGTGGTTACAGTGGAGGGGAGCTCTGATTTCTCGGTTTCGAAAACTTTAGTTAGGGATGAAACAATACATTTGAAAGTTTGAGAGTCTTGGATTGGGGATTTGGAATGTTGTGGCCCAACTGCAATGATTGAAAAGTTGATTTTGTGATTCTTCTCCTTGTGGCTCGATTCCCAGATGAAAAATTTAGCTTTTTTGGGCTGATTTTCCCTCCACAAATAAAACTAAAACTATGATTCAGATTCTGGAAAGACAGTAGAGGATTTTTTGAGAGGCCATGTTCATGTGTCTAGTTCTTTATTGAAGATCACATTATCAAGCTTGTTCGACAGCACAACCCTTTCTTCAATTTCCATCTCAGTAAGGAGCTTCTGAATGCCAAGTCTCAGGATGTTTATGTAGAGCTCCAACAAGAACTGATAGTCTCCTTTTCTTTCAAATACAATCTATATAAGGAAAAAGATCCATGAGTTTGCAAGAGTCGGGCCCTTTGTTCGGTGTAGGTTCCTTTTTCTAGGGTAACAGGGATTGTTAGCTGAACCATATTTATGAAGAATCAATTGCCTCCAAAGAGCATTTTTTTCTACCGCAAATCTTCACGACCATTTTTCTAGTAAAGCATCATTTTTCAGCCTAATGTTTGGTACTCCTAAACCTCCTTGGTCCAAAGGCTTCTTCACAGTATTCCAGTTTATTAAGTGATTTCGTGCTTCTCCTCTATCTCCCCTCCATAGGTAATTTCTATAGTCTCTCAGTACACATCGTGACCTTTGTTGGGGCTTTAAAGAGAAACAAGTAGTAAACAAGGAGATTTGATAGGGTAGCATAGCATTTATAAGGGTGAGTCTCCCTCCTTCGGGAATGTTGGTAGAACCCCAATTGTGCATTCTCTTCTCAATTTTCTCCATAATTGGCAATCAAAAACCAATTGTTATTGGGTTCCCATTTAGGGGCAAACCAAGGTATGAAGCCGGTTCGCTACCAATTTTAAAGCCATAAGGAGTTGCAAGTAAAGATTCCTCTCCTGGGGACAAACCAAGAGATAAAAACTCTGTTTTATTGCAATTTGTGGTTTAACATAATTCAACATGGTATCAGAGCAAAAAAAAAAAAAAAATGGTATCAGAGTAGGAGGTCCTAAGTTCGAATCCCTGCCTAGTCATTTCCTCCTCAATTAAAATTAAATTCCACTCGTAAGGTATTTCTCAAATTTCAAAGCCCACAAGTAAGGGGGAGTGTTAATTGATATAATTAAATTTACCACAATCCATTAGCTTAAGCTTTTGGGTTGATCGGTGGTTTAACATAATTCAACACGGTATCAGAGGAGTAGGTCCTGAGTTCGAGTCCCTGCCTAGTCGTTTGGTCCTCAATTAAAATTAAATTCCACTTATAGGGCATTTCTCGAATTTCAAAGCCCACAAGTGTGGGGGAGTGTTAATTGATATAATTAAATTTACCACAATCCATTAGCTTAAGCTTTTGGGTTGATTGGTGGTTTAACATAATTCAACATGGTGTCAGAGCAGGAGATCCTGAGTTCAAGTCCCTGCCTAGTCGTT
Source organism: Sicyos edulis (assembly GCA_036507275.1). NCBI lineage: Eukaryota > Viridiplantae > Streptophyta > Magnoliopsida > Cucurbitales > Cucurbitaceae > Sicyos > Sicyos edulis. Next base: position 10,920,349 of record CM071851.1, read on the forward strand.
TACTCCTCAATTAAAATTAAATTCCACTTGTAGGGCATTTCTCAAATTTCAAAGCCCACAAATGAGGGGGAGTGTTCATTGATATAATTAAATTTAATTAAGTAATTCTAAATGTGCTCTCGTTGAATTTGTGATCGTTTTGAATTAATGTGAGTGGATGAACTCAATCTAACTTAACTTATGTACGCCTCTGTTTTATGACAACTTCATGTTTCAATCTTTCCAACAAAATTTGTAAAAATTGCACTCCAAAGATGATTGACATTTACAAATTGTTTAATTTGGTAGTATATTGATGTACTCGATGACCCAATCCAATCCAACCTGAAAATATAAGGGTTGGGTTGGAAACATGACCAACCCAAATTTTTGGGTCGGGTTGAAAATCTCCTCGCACACATATATTGAAATAACAATTAAACAACTTCAATACCCTTCAATAAAGTCCCCAAGGGGTGGCATGGTAGTCGAAAGTTTGGGTTTGAAGGTGTACTCCCTTCAAGGATGCAAGTTTGAGACTCACTTGTGATATTAATTTGTAGACACCTTTCGTGTCTCCATTGATTTGATGTCTTCTGGTGCCTGGCCTAGGGACGGCGTGGTTATCCGGGTATAGTGGAGCGAAGCCCCGATTTTTCGGTTTCCAAACCCCCTCTTTTAATAAAGACGTTTGCAGATGACTCTTGAGCTTCTTCCTGAGCTACTTCTAGGTTATTTATATGAGCATAGTCGTTTAAATGGTAAATCGTATGATACACGATTCATATTGTACTTTTCAAAACGAAACTAACCAACAATAATTTGAAACGCCTATTTGAATTGCACGATTCAAGGTTTTGAATTGTGCGAATCATTCTTGAATAGAGTGAGTTTCATGAATAAGTGAAAAAAAAATTGAATGTACATTTTTTCGGATTGCAAAGTCACTAGTGTCAGAGAAAAAAGGTGACCATTCGTCCCCAAGGGGTGGTACAGTGGTTGAAGACTTGGGCTTTGTGGGTATGCTCCCCTCAAAGTCCCAGGTTCGAGACTTAGCTGTGACATTATTTCTTCGATGTCTCCCGGTGCCTAGCCTAGGGATGGGCGTGGTTACCCTTGTTTCAAGAAAAAAGAAAAAAGGTGACCATTCAGATATAGAAACAAACTAAGGGGCGAAAGGAAGAGGGAGGATTGATAAAAGAGAAAAGAAAAAGAAAATTGAAAATGTTAAAACGAAAGTTTCTTTAGAAAGAAAATGAAAGACTATTTGAAAAAGAAGGTAAAGGGGTGGTCTGCACGCAATGCATAGGAAGATGAAAGATTTTGAATTTCTTTTGGGAAATGGTAGAAAAATAAATGAAAAGAAAATTTGAGATTTTTAAGTTTTGGAATGGGCATGGCTTAAATAAGAGGCCCAAGTGGATGTTTAATTTAAGGAAAATAAAATAAAATTTGGCTTAAAGAAGTTGATGGGCCAACTAAATATTTTTTTTTATAGATAAACTTAAATATTTATAAAATTGCATTACCAATTAGGTGAAGTTCTTAGTCCCCAAAGGTGGCGCAGTTGGTTGAAGACTTGAGCTTTGAAAGTGTGCTTCCCTCAAGGTCTCAGGTTCGAGACTCACGTGTGACATTAATTCGTAGACACCTCTCGTGTCTCTATTCCTTTAATGTCTCTCTGTACCTGGCCTAGGGACGGGGCGTGATTACTTTTGTTTTAAAAAAAAATTAGGTGAAGTTCTTAATTGTATATATACAAATAATATGTATTTAATATTAATAAAAAAACAAACAATTTTGATTTCTGATACATTATGATAGACTAAATTTTGATGTTGATACGCGTTACGATTTATGAGTTAACAACCTTGTACATAGGTATTAAGTTAGCATATTAGAAAAACAAACAAGGTGAAGGGGACGCCAAACACAAAATTGTGAGGAAAGGTGTGCTCCTGATAGAAGGTGCAATACTGCCTAGTGCCTATGCCTATGGCCTCCGCCATAGGTGAGGAAAGTTGATGACCTTGCAAACATTGGGCTTATCTTTGACTGCATTGCTTTGTTTAGGTACTTGAATCCTCCAATGAGTGTTTTAAAACTGGAATCTCAGATTTTGTTTGGTTTTTTTCACATGATTCTCAACGTTGGAGAGAGAGTAGAGTAATTTTGCATTTGAATCTTTTGTACAAGTTGTTTTGCTGGTTTTACATTCCATATTTGCACGCATACACATTTTTCTTGCTATTTTGTTCTACGTTTTGATACTTCTGGCTATTCAGGTTGTAAAGTCAACTAGACCCCAGAACACTTTAATGGATACTGATGCTGTATCTGAAGCAAGCACGTCTGTCATTTGTGATAACAATAGTGGTCTGGGGGCAGATGAACAAGACAGTACTTCACGAGCTAGTGGAGATGTAGCAAATTGCAGTGAAGTAATAACCAGGTTGGAATTGGATTTGGCACGTGCATCAGAAAAGCTAGTTAACTTGAGTGTTCTCATGATGCATATTGATACAAAGGAAAGCGAGTTTGAAGCTTTTGCTTCTGAGAATGACTATATGTTTGATGATTCGGTTGAAAAAGCATCGGAAATTGATCTCCTTGCTGGATTTTTAGATTCAGAGGTGGACGGGGTGGATGGTTTCTTGGGTAGGATTCAAATTGATATTTTTCATGCTCATGAAATGATACCTTTCTGCAAATTCTCCAAAGAGACTTCTATGTACCTGGAAGAAAAGTTTAAAGATTCTGAAGAATCCTTGAAACAATCACATGAACTGATCTCTGATATTAGAATGCAGTCAGCCAAGTTACAGAAGAACTTGCGTTGTTATTATAATGGTAAGTATACAACCTGGTGCAGTTTACGAATGCTGGAATGATCTTTTGACGAATTTCTCAACTTACCTAAATCTATGCAATAAATGATTATAATGACTGTACTTCTTACCATATGAATATTGTCAGGAAATGATGCTAGGAGCACAGACTCGCATGAGAATAATCAAATGCTGGAGAGAAACCCTGTAATAGACATGCGAACAGCTGAACATCAGATGCACATTCTGAGGATGCTGGAAAAATCACTGGCTAGAGAGATGGATCTTGAAAAGAAACTGACTGAAACAAGTCAAATGGATGATGAGCTGAAACTGAGGCTACATTCTTCACAACAAGATGTTTATTCTTTGGAGGAAGAATTAGAAGATATTTGTGGGAGGTGTTTTGAAGCAGAAAATTCTTCAGAGGCCCTCAAAGGTATTTTGAAAGAAGTACTTGGTCGGCTTCAGGTCTTACAGTTCAATGTAAATGGTTCAATGCAGAGAGAGGCTGAGTTGAAACTAAAATATGAAGGCTCCATGGAACAGCTGAAAGCTGAAGAATTAGAAGATGTTTGTGGGAGGTGTTTTGAAGCAGAAAATTCTTCAGAGGCCCTCAAAGGTATTTTGAAAGAAGTACTTGGTCGGCTTCAGGTCTTACAGTTCAATGTAAATGGTTCAATGCAGAGAGAGGCTGAGTTGAAACTAAAATATGAAGGCTCCATGGAACAGCTGAAAGCTGAAGAATTAGAAGATGTTTGTGGGAGGTGTTTTGAGGCAGAAAATTCTTCAGAGGTCTTCATAGGTATTTCAAAAGAGTTACTTGGTCGTCTTCAGCTTCTACAGTTCAATGTAAATGGTTCAATGAAGAGAGAGGATGAGTTGAAATTAAAATGTGAAAGCTCCATGGAACAACTGAAAGCTAAAGATTGTGAATTGCTTAAATGTAAAAACATCAATGCTGAGCTGAAGAGCACTTTACATTCACAAACCGATGGCTTGCAATCCAAATTAAGAGAAGCTGAAGAAAAGTTACTTGTTGCCAATCTTGAGGCTGCCACTTTGGAAGCGAAGATACTTGCTAAACAGCTAAAGGAATCTGAGGAAATTGAAGCACTTAAAAGACAGTTAAGGGAATCAGATATGCAACTTCAGCAGGCTGTGGCTTCTGGTGAAGCTAGTCAGGAGAAGCAAAACATGCTCTATGCTACAATCAACGACATGGAAAATTTGATCAGGGATCTGAAATTGAAGGTTGTGAAAGCAGACAGTAGAGCTAATCGTGCAGAAGAGAACTGCATCCTATTATCTGAATCTTATGCAGAACTAAATGAGGAGCTGAGGCTTGTTCGTGGTAAACTTGGTTGTTTAGAGACATCCTTACAGCAGGCAGAGTATAGAAAGAAGGCTTCAGCCAAGGACATTGATGTACGCACTAAAGTTATTACCAATCTGGTTATGCAATTGGCCATTGAAAGAGATCGTCTTCACAAGCAGGTATTTTCCAATATTAGAGAAATCAAATAAACAATGTCTAGAACTTAATTTCATCTTGATGATCGACTACATTAGAATGCCCTTCTTTAGGTCGTTTCTGTTTCTAGGAAAAGAACTGTTATTTTATTTCTTAATTTCTATTTTTAAAAAATCGTTGTGTTCCTCTTCCTCCATATTGTTTTGTAATGATACCGTGGAAATTCATTTTCACTTGTCATTCTTTCCCACACAACGATTTAAATACAATTGATAAAATATTTTTAAAAAAAGAAGATATTCTACCTAAATCAAATAAAATTTTAATCAAATAAGATAGTCTTACTTAACTATCTAACATAACTAAAGTTATAACTTGTAAGGATGCCCTAACTAATATAATTTTCAACATTCCCCTTCAAGATGGATTGTATATATTACACAAATCTATCTTGCTATTCAAATCTTGGAAGTCAGGTCTTGGTAGAGGTTTGGTGAGGATATCTGCCCTCTGTTATTTGGTAGGAACATATTTAAGTTGAATGGTATTGGCTTTCTTCGAGATGAAGTGTCGATCAATTTCAACATGTTTTGTCCTATTATGATAAATTGGATTATTGATAGTACTTATTGCATCTTGATTATCACACTTCATCTGAATTGCATGCCTTTTTTGAATTCACTTAGATCTCTTTTGTTCCGTATGACTTCACACATGCCACGAGTAAGTGCTTTGAATTCAGCTTCATCACCGCTTCTTGCAACTACGCATTATTATTTTTAACGCATATAAAAAGTAGAAACAAACTAGCTCAACCCTAAAGCTTGCCCACAACCCGAACAATTTTAGAAATCAACGGACCACATTCTGCAAAAATCTTTAGAATCCCTTCAATCCAATATCCAGCCCATTCAAATTGATATCATTCGAAATATATTTGGAGCCCAGCCCACATCTCTCTATTCTTCAAAAGTCCACATGCTACTCCTTGGCCCACTTTGTAACACTTGGGATTTTCCCTTAGTTTTCCCTCCCCATACGCCACATTCATATTGCTGCCTCCTAGAATTCATCTTTGTGATTTTTTTCAACCCACGCGACTTTTGCATCATCACAAGCTACATCCTCCTTCACGCAAGTTTAGTTGCTTCCTCCAAGAAACATCATCTACATGAATCTTCTATTTCTTTTTTCTTCCTGTCCAACTGATGATGGGCAAATGTTGTGGCTGGGCGGTGGGTAGAGGTGATCAATGACAACAGTGTAAGGTAGCGACCACTTAGACTGATGATGTCCTTGGATCTCTATATCCAATTGTAATGTTGGAGTTGCTGGTAAGCCTGTTTGTGTTTTTTTGTTGAACACAAGCTACTTCCATAGCCACTTTGTCATGGAATTTACATCGATATTTCTAAAGCCAGTTTTGTCCTTCGTCGGCCACCATTCCACTGTTCTTCTCGTTTCCATCTTCCCATCGCTTTTGTGTTTGCTGAGTCGTCGTCCTTTCCTCGAGGTCCATGGTTGCTCTTTCACTGGAAATTTCAACTTGTGCACAATATTTGTACTCGCTTCTATGTCTTCTATGGTTCTATTTGGGTTCCCCTTTGTTGACATTCTTGGCTTCATCAGATCTCTGTCAAAATCAAAATCTGATTTCCTTACCTTTACGATTTTCATCTTCGTTTCTTTGACTTCCTCTGTATTTGGCAATATCTCCATTTATGCCAATTTTTTGTTTATGTTTTGAAAGTTTACTTCATTTCTCTATAATCTTCTTTTGTTGCAAGTTTGATGGAAACCATATTTTTCTCATTTCTCTGGAACTTCGCTTCCATTCTGCTCAAAATGATTCAATAGTCAACCTTAAACAATTAACCATCTCTAACCACTCCTCAGCGTCATCAGAGGAACTTGAAGGATAATGAAGCAGAGGAATATGGATTACTATCCCTGCCTTGGAGGATATCTCTTTAAATGAATCAACTGATCAGAATTTTGATACGAACTATCGAAATAATGTATTAACTACGATAAATCTCTCGAGAGAATCTCTCAAAGAGCCAAAGTACATAAGCGACAACTGAATGAATGAATTGCTAGAGGCCTAACATATCCTATTTATAGTAAACCTAGGATTTAACCTAATTTAGTAAATAGCCCTATTCAGGCCCAAAAGCCCAATACAACTTAAATAACAAAACAGAATTATATTTAATAAAGCAATAAAAAGGGATCCATCACTTCTTGGTTCGCCTAGAGTAAACTTTCAAAGATCTCGGGTTCGTATCAATACTCCTCCCCCAAAAAGCCACCTTGTCCTCAAGGTGAAAGTCCGGAAATTGGAGCTCTAGATCGGCAGCAGACTCCCAAGTAGCATTGTCAGCAGACTCCCAAGTAGCATCGTCAGAAGTGAATCCTTCCCATTGTATCAAAACCTGGCGCGAACCTCCCTCCTGCGAGGACTCTCGTATGCCCAAGACAGCCTTGGGACAAACTAGCACGCCCAGATCTTCTCCCACCAAAGCCGGTGTAGGGAAAACTAGACCCGAGGAACCAACCGCCTTTCGCAGCACCGAAACATGAAAAATCGGGTGAATCCGCGCGACCGTGGTAAGTCAACGATGCACGCCATCGCCCCACTCGAGCTAACACGCGATATGGCCCGATGAATCGTGGTGCTAACTTGGGGTGTTTAAATTTCGCCAAGGAGGACTGGCGGTAAGGTCGGAGCTTAACATACACCAAATCGTCCACATCAAACTGGACATCCCGACGCTTTGCGTTAGCACGATCTGTCATCAATTGCTGTGCTCGCAACAAATTAGCCTTAAGCTTGTCCAACATTCTATCACGTTCCATCATTAATGAATCCACGGCTGCTACCGGACTAGCCCCAAAATCATAACCCAAAATCGTCGGCGGAGAACGCCCATAAACAATTTCAAAAGGAGTCATCCCCATGGACGAATGAAATGACATATTGAAACTGAACTCAGCCCAAGCCAGCCATCGGTACCAAGCCTTCGGCTGTGTCAACACAAAGCATCGTAAGTACAATTCTAAACAACGGTTCACGACCTCAGTTTGGCCATCAGTCTGTGGGTGGTAGGTGGTACTACGACGTAGCTGAGTCCCTGAAGCCTTGAATATCTCTTCCCAGAGGAGGCTAGTGAATATCTTATCGCGGTCCGACACGATACTTTTAGGCACTCCGTGCAAACGGACCACTTCTCGGATAAAGACCTGTGACACTGTGAGGGAAGTGAATGGGTGTCTAAGGGGTATAAAGTGAGCGTACTTAGAAAGCCGATCCACCACCACAAAAATAGTGTCATAACCGTCAGAACGGGGCAATCCTTCGACAAAATCCATCGAAATGTCTTCCCAAATCCTGTCAGGAATCGGTAACGGTTGCAAAAGGCCAGCTGGTGACAACGATAGATGTTTCGCTTGAACACAAATTGAGCACTCGGCCACAAATGCGCGGACGCGAGCCTTCATTCCAGGCCAATATACTTCTTTTGCTAGGCTTTGGTACGTCTTGAGGACCCCAAAGTGCCCCCCGATGGCGCCCCCATGGAACTCATTTAGCAACAGAGGAATCGTAGGTGATGTCGGAGGTAGCACCAATCGGCCCTGGTATAATAGCACATCACCCATGACGGAGTAACCTGGCGGGCTCACCTCACCTGCCACCACCGCGGTATAAATAGCGAACAACTTTGCGTCTTCCCGCACCTGTTGAGAGAACACTGCTGTGTTAACTCCAGCCACACAACTCAACATGCTCAATTCTCCGGCCGACGGTATACGAGATAGGGCATCTGCCGCTTTGTTTTCTAAGCCTTTCTTGTATTCAATATGGAAATCATAACTCAGGAGTTTCGCTATCCAACGCTGGTACTCTCCATCAACTACACGTTGTTCTAGCAGGAACTTAAGGCTTTTACAGTCATGACGGACAATAAAATGGTGTCCCAATAAGTAAGCTCGCCAACGTCAGATCGCAAACACGATAGCCATCAACTCGCGCTCATAAACAGACTTCACGCGATGGGTAAGAGGAAGGGCCTTACTAAAATAGGCCAATGGTTGTCCCTGCTGCATCAAGACGGCACCCACGCCAATACCGGAAGCATCAGTCTCCACCACAAACAACTGATCAAAGTCTGGCAATCGTAATACTGGCACACTACTCATCGCATGCTTAAGTCGCTGAAAACAATCCTCCACTGTTGGACCCCATTCAAACTTTCCTCTTTTTAACAGCTGAGTCAATGGAAAAGCCATCGATCCATAATTTGCCACAAAACGACGGTAGTAACCTGTCAACCCAAGAAATCCCCGTAAGTCTTTAATGTTTTTAGGGCTTGGCCAACGTACCATGGCCGCAATTTTCTCCGGATCGGCTGCCACACCTTCAGCAGATATAAAATGCCCCAAATACTCAATCCTGCGCAGGCCAAACTGACATTTCTTGGCATTGGCTACCAGGGCATGGGTTTGTAACACTTCAAAAACTCTGACTAGGTGCTCCTTATGCTCGCCGATGGTCACACTGTAGATCAGGATGTCATCAAAAAATACTAGCACAAACTGGCATAGGAACGGTCGCAAAATCTCATTCATAACTGATTGAAATGTTGCAGGAGCATTACGTAATCCGAAAGGCATGACTACAAATTCATAGTGGCCCTCATGAGTTCGAAAAGCTGTTTTTTGTACATCGGCCGACTTAACACGGATTTGATGGTAACCCGCCTTAAGATCAATTTTCGAAAACACTGTCGCCCCATGCAACTCATCTAACAATTCATCAACCAACGGTATCAGATACTTATCTGGCACTGTTGCTTGATTCAGGGCGCGATAATCGACGCAGAAACGCCAACTCCCATCTTTCTTTTTTACCAACAATACTGGGCTTGAAAACGGGCTCGTGCTAGGCCGGATAATACCTGCCAACAACATTTCTCCCACTAATTTTTCAATCTCATTCTTCTGATACTGTGGGTACCTATACGGACGTACATTTACGGATTCCTTGCCCGGCAATAGCGCAATAGCATGGTCGCAATTACGTTGCGGGGGAAGACCTGTCAATGATTCAAAAACCGGTGAGTATAAACGAAGGACAGAGTGTAGTTCTGTGGGTACCTGAGACAACTCAGGTAGAGTTCCGGACTTTCAAAGATCTCGGGTTCGTATCAAATTTGTGGCCCATTGAAGCATTGGGTTCTTTTACCACCAGTTCTCTCATTCGGGACATCTCTAAGAATATTGAGACTCCTAGTCCATCGATTTTCACCCAGATTTGGGAAGGAAAATCTCCTAAAAGAACCATAATTTTCATTTGGGAATTAGCACAGAGGGCCGTCAATACCAATGATAAAGTCCAACAGAGATACCCTCTTCTTTCTTTATCTCCTCAATGGTGCAGTCTATGTAGGGAAGCCTCCGAACACAGGGTCACCTTTCAGCTGCTGCAAATACAGATGTTTTTGGGATTTCTTAATGCATTTAAATGGTCAACGCTGTCCCACTCGACCCTTTGCAACTGATCTCTTATTTCCTCAAGAGGCACCCATTCAAGAACCGTGCTAAGATATTATGGGAATCTTTTACTCACGTTTTCTTGTGGTCCTTATGGAAGGAAAGGAATAGAAGGATTTTCCAGGGGAATGATTTAGCTTTTTTGCCGTTTTGGGAGAAAGCTGTGTATACTGTTGTATCTTGGATTAAAAGAAATTCTCTTTTCTCTGATTATAGTTTCTCTACCCTCCTTAACTACCCTCCTTATGAATTGGAGTGGTCTTTTGTAATGTCCTTGCGGCATTTTTTCTAGTTTCAACCATCAATCAAATTGTTTCTCCAACAAAAACACTCCTCAGCATCAGACTCTGATACTGATTGATAAAACCCAACTATATATTGAAGATAAAAGGTAACCAAAATACAAGATAATCCAAGTAATTTGAGCTGTACTTGAACCCTCTCTCACTCTCGAGATCACTGAAGCCCTAAATTACTGCCTTCCTTCGTCCATACACACTCTATCTATGCTTTATTATAATAAAATGTTTATTTACTAATAATAATATATCCTCCCTGTAAATCATATCTGAAATCTCTCTGTTTCTTTCTCAAAAGATAAACCTTCATTTATTTTAAGAAACTCTTCTGTATTAATTTAATCAAAACTCAAAAGAAAAATCCAGTTTTGCCGCAACCTTCGAGATTTTCTGCCGCAGCTTCTACGACTCTCTTCATAAAATAACAATCTACTTCTACAAAAAGAAAGATAACTTCGTTTAGAAGTGTGCTAACTTTACATATTAGTATAAACTGGGTTCCTTTTGAGCGTTGGTACAATTCCATCTATTTTCTAATATATTATTCTGATTCTTCTTTTCAGCTTTCTTTTTTAGCAATGGAAAACAAAATGTTGGAAGTGAAGTTGCAGCAAGCAAATCAGGATTCTGCTGTCACAAATGATAGTAAGACTGTTGAAACTAAAAATATTGCTTTCACGCAAGATCTTACTACTGCTGCTGCTACTCCTTATGCAAGAGAAATTGAGGTAGATGAGACGAAGTTCTCTGCTGCAGGCCATGGGGTAATTACTCAATGTTTATTTTTAATTTTTATGACATTAGGTATGGAGACCATTTTTTTTTCAAATGCAACATTGAAGGGTTTTAACCTTGTAACCTCTTAGTTACTAGGTCGTACAAGATGCCATAGTTGTTCTGCTCCTTTAGTGAATATAGAGATCATTTTTTTTTTTTAATTTATGGCTATGATAATTGACGACAAACTCTCTCCCACAAACCCAAGGTGCCACGAGCCATGTGGTAGTAAGATGCTATTCTCTTTAAGAGGGTGCTTGGGGCAAAGGAGAAGATGATTATGAGGAGGATGGGAATTAGGAGAAGAAAATGGAGGAGAATGACAATTAAGAGAATGATTATATGTGTTTGAGGGTGAAAAGAATGATTACGGAGAGAATCATTATTTGTGTTTGGGGTGAAGAGGATAATTATGATGTGAGCAAAAAGTAGTTATGAGGAGAACAAAAAGTAGTTAGGGAGAGAATAAAAAGTAGTTATGGAAAGAATAAAAAGTAGATATGAGAAGAATAATTTTTTTTTTTTTTGATAGGAAACAAAAACTTTCATTGATGATTGAAAAGTTACATCCTATCGAAACATTACAAAAGACTATGCCACTGTGAGATTAATGTGGTCAAGCCGTAGTTGCAAAAAGGAGGAATGGAGTGACACCAGTACAAAGTCATGTATATAATCGATTCAAGAGTGAATTCCTTGTAGGTGTAATCTTCGATGAAAAGTCTATCATTTCGCTCCTTCCATGGCCCAAAAACAGGCATATATAATGTTGTGCCAAAGAACTTCAACATCTCCTTTAAATGGGTGTCCCATCAGCAAATATTCGATAAGATCCAATGTTCTCTTGGGGAGGGGGGTAGACCAATTGAAAGCAGCAAGAATAAGATCCCAAATTCTAGCAGAAATGTCACACTTTATGAACAAATGATGCTGAGTTTCAACACCTGAGCGGCACATGATGCAAACCGAAGGTTGGAGAGCTTTATTGGTAAACTTTTTCTGGATCAAGTCATTAGTATTGATGGCCCCTTTGCTAAGCTCCCACATAAAGAATTTCACCTTCTTGGGCTGAGGACCTTTCCACAATCTTGTGTACAAGTCACGGTTGGGCTCGTTCTTCTGTATTGAAGAGATCTTTTTGTATAAGGAGCAAGTGGTAAAATTGCCTGAATCTTCTAAAGGCCACCTCCAAGAATCATCTTCGTCATTCAGCTCAATTTGGTCAATCAAAGAGCAAAGAGGGGCCCATTCATCTGCCTCGGCATTGTTCAAACTCCTTCGTAATGGCAAGACCCAGTTCATTGGGTTATGATTAATGATATTGGAGACCACAATCTTTTTATCAATAGCCAAACGATAGATGAGGGGCCGAAGAGCAGTTCCATTTTTCCAATTATCTTCCCGAAATAGGGTCTGATTCCCCTTTCCAAACTTGATATCAACATTGTTAAAGAAGAATAAAAAAATTGTAATGGGGAAATGAGATTATGGGGATAATTATTCTTGGTCATCTAAACACAGAGAATCATCCTCCCCATTCTTCAAATTTAACCTCTTTGCCCCAAACACCCCCCAAATGTCTTACTGTTGGAAAAAACCATTATGGACGTAGTAATTTCTAAGGGGTGTCTGTTATCTCTTTTTCAGCCACCCTATTTGAGTATATCAATCAAAATATGAGCTCTGGTGAATGATATCTTTTTTCTTTGAAGTTAGTTTATAAATCAAAGAAAAATAGCTCTTATAATCATTTGAAGGGTAGTTACTTCCAATATGATTATATGGTTTGTATTATTAACCTTCGTTCGTATGGCACCCTTTTGCTTTTAGTATCTCTAATCTACTTTGTCAGTAAAGTCTATGGATGTCAAGCCCCCTTTTCAACTAGTTGATGTAGAGCTTCCTATTTAATGAAATTGATACATCCTACGTACTTCAATACCTTTCCATAGAAAGTTCTGGATCATTTCCTCCCCACGGTGGATATCTTGGTAGAAATGGTAGACGGACAGGTAGTATGTGGGGAGTTTTATAGTACATATCTGTTATAGGAGCTTATTAGACTAATGTCCTTTATTTTAATTTTATCGTCTTAGTAAGGATTTTCTTGTATGCCTATCTATATATGTATCGTTCTACCATTCTAGTGATATGAGAAATGGCGAACTAGGGCTTATTAGCCATTAGGGTTTTGGGAATTAGGTTTGATGTTTAGAATCCACCTTAGAGACTGTGAGTTTTGGCATTTGCATTCAGACCAGCTGCTGTTGTCAGATCTGTTGTTTGCCGTGCTGCTGCTCGCCATGTGTCAGGACCACTGCTGTGATAAATGCTTACCAAGCAAAAGAAATACCTTTCTTGTTCTGTCCTCTACCAAAGTTCCAACTAACTCTGTGCTAGCGGCCTAACAGGTTTCTTCATATACCTATGAATTTTTATTGGACCCAAAAATGATCCATTGGAAGAATCTTTTGGATCTTTCAATATCAATAGGTTGATTGTTTTGCTCCAGTATCTTCCTTATTCAATGTATGGGGAAGAAAGAACCTTTCTTCTTGTTAATGTTAACCTCGTAAACAAGATAAATTGGCTTGTTAATCTACAACTCTTCTGTCAGCGAACTAGGAAGGTGAGGTGCAAAGCACGAGACTTAACAGAATGACAGAAGGATCAGGTTATATTTTAAAAGTTGTTCCTTTTCCTTTATTTTCAACTCATTTCTTGATGAAATGAGGCAACTGGCCTTGGTTCATTAGAATCAGAAGATGAGAACAAGTCTAAGCCGCACGGGTTATATTTTAGAAGTCTTTTTTTGTTTCCTTTCAACTAATTTCTTGATGAAATGAGGCTACTAGCCGGGGATCATCTTTTGAGAGAGTGCTGGCCCGATCTAATTCAATTTCTAAATCTGATTAAGCTAGGAACAGGATGATGAATGTTCAGGAACCTTTTCTGCGAAATCTATGTTTTCAACTGTTAAGAACGATTCAAAGTTGATGCGAATAAAAAATTGAATATGGAAGTGAAAAGTAAAAAAAAGATCAAAGATGCTTTTGTGGTTGGTGTCTTATAGAAGCTTAATCACCTATGAGAGAAGGAAAAGAAAGATCCCCAACCATATCTTCCATCACTGTCGTTTGCTGCAAAGAGTTGGTCAGTCCTGTTTACGGAGATCGTGTTGCCTCTTGTTTGACTAGAAAAATCAATGACTGTATTTTGGAAGTGTTAGATGGCTGGTGTTTTGAAGGAAAAGGAAGATCTTTTAGTCTTGTGCTACTTGAGCGCATTGTGGAACCTAGGACAGCTTTCTTCTTTTGATTCTTTTTGTTTTAGGGTTCAGATGATCATGTACACACAACTCAATTCTTTTGTTATTATTGTCTTATCAATCATTATTAACTACCCGAAGGTCTTATAATAGTGCTTTGGGAAGGATTCCCTCTACTTGCTCACAATTTTTTATGGCTTTTGTGTGAGTTTACGTACCTATCAGTTTCTTATTTAAAGAAAGAGTTTCATTTATGTCTCTTTTAGCCTTGAATTGTGATTTTTTATACGTCCCCAAGGGGTGGCACAGTGGTTTGAAAACTTGAGTTTTGAGGGTATGCTCCTATCAAGGTCCCAGGTTCGAGACTCAGTTGTGACATTACTCCTTTGATGTCTCTCGGTGCCTAGCCTAGGGACGGGCGTGGGTACCCTTGTTTCAAAAAAAAAAGAATTGTGATTTCATGTACTCCCATGCTTAGTTTAATGATGGCTAATTTGACACGGCGTGTTAAACAGAAGAATGGGTCTTCTGTTCAAAGTAGAATGGAAAATTTCATATTTGGAATTTGATGCATTGCTTCATGCCGGTTTAACTGGTTTAAGTTATCCATTTATTTAATAGGCCATACCATCATCATTTTGTTAGTAGTTTAATATGAAATCACTCTTCAACTGAAGTAATTGAAATTTAAAATAAATAGGATATTTTTAGGTCGGTACTCTATTTTTCTTCATTCATTCTGTTGTGTTATCTGAAATTTAATGTTGGGGAATAACTGGGAAATTTATTAAATCCTGTTTTTTTTATTTGATAAAATTCAGGACGATGTTTCTATCGGCGGGAGTAGTACAGCTAACTCTGGTGCTACTGAATCGGATTTAGAGACCACAAGACGAATCGATGCAGGCGTTTTGAGCTTCAAGCATATATTCCTAATACTTCCTGTTGTAATCATAATTGTTGCAATTTACCTGTCTACACTTGAAGATTAGCATCATTGAAACAGTAGAGGATTCGAATTTTGTCAACACAGCTGATATACAAAGATGAGATGAGAACTGACAGAGAATGAAGAAATGTGCTGTTAGGCTAACCATATGATAGTACTTGATGAGTTGATGAATGGAGGAAAAGAAAGCATCTCTTGCAGCTTGATAGATATGCTAGTTTTGACCTTATTTGTTTTCCCTTTATTCCTCTCTTCTCTGGAAACAAGACTTCTGTTAAGTACACTAATAATACTTCTCTAACTTCTAACTGCCGTTGTGGATTTCTTCTTTCTTTTTTTTTCTTTTTTTTTTTGAGTTTTAACCATTGGAATGAGAGATGCTAACATGTTTTAATTATGTTTATTTTGGCAATGTTTTGTATTCATGAAATTATGACATGATGTTAATACCAGTGTTTTAAACGCTTTAGACACAATTATCTTTTGGAGCCTTAGATATAAGGCGCACCAAAAAATACAAACTTATTTTTTTCAAATATTGATTCTCGAGCTCAAACCTGCGACGTTGGTGTTGAACTGGTTTACAACCAAACAATGAAATCATTGCGTCACTGACCCATTCGGTAAATAAATGAAGTTTTAACTAAGAGTAATATATAAAAATGCATAGAAAAAAATAATATAAACATATACAAGATTCTACCATTTATTTTTTAATATAGTGTTGTGAAGATTTCATGGGAGATGGTGTGGATGTAGAACTAGAGAATGTGTGATTAGAGAAGTGGGAATATGAATTAAGAGAAATAAATGGATTGTCTTCGTAAGTTAAAAAATTAAGTATTGAAATGCCTTGACTTTAGATATCTCACACTTCAAATAAACTCGAGGGCAACACAAAAATTAATGTTCGGGAGTTGGGGTCTAGGGGTGATACGCACAATTTTGGGGGTTTGGATGCACAATGTGACCTACGATGGGACTGAAAGGTAGGGGTGCAACAAAAAACAAAAAAACCGAAAAATTGAACCGAACCGAAATGATCCAATGGATTGGTTCGGTTTTTAGCACAAAATTGGATACCTTGGTTTGAATTTTGAAAAAATCGAAAAATATCTGTTCGGTTCGATTTTCATTTTAAAAAACCAATAAAAACCGAACCGAAATGTATATAAAATTTCTAAAAAATCATTTTATGATATATATTATATAAAGCATATTATTGACATGTTGTATCAATGGTGTGTTGGTGGAGGATATATGCATTGATTTAATCATCCCAAGTACGATCAAGGATTACAAGATTTTTTTAAGAGTATTTTTTTTTTATCTTAAACTCTTCCCAATAATAAATAGTCATGCATCATACACCTTCAGATTGGATCAGATGAGTTTAATTGTATGTAATTTTATAATAAAATTGTTTTTTTTATTTATTAATATATTGGACATCAGTTCGGATTGGATCCAATTATTCAAAAATCGAGGATATCGGTTCGGTTGTCGGTTTGACACAAAACCGACAAAAATCGAACCGAAATCACCCCTACTGAAAGGGCAACACTCCAAAACCAAAATAATACGGAGATTATGGTTTTTCTTTTAAAAAATAGTTTTTATACGTAAAACTCTAAAAAAAAACATATAAAAAACAAAAGCACACAAGGTGCATGCTTTACATGCCTTATGAATCTCGCATAAAAGTGTGCCCTTGTCGCGTGCTCCTTAAATCACCAATTTGTTATTTACTTTTTTACCCTTGTTTTAATTAAATTATTTTTATCCCTATTCAGATTATCTTCCCCAAAATAACAAATCCCAAAATTGTTGCTTCTTCTTCATTTCACCCGTTCTTTCGATCTTTCCCAAATCTTTCTGCGAACTCAATTTCTTCCTCGTTCAATTTCATTTGTTTCTGGCATTGTGTTCTTCGTTCAATTCGGGTTGTTTCCTCAATTTGTTCATAATTTTTTCAAATCTTTTCGTTCTTCGTTCAATTTTTGGTTTTAAAATTGTGAGCATTTAGATTTGGAAACC
Organism: Sicyos edulis; assembly: GCA_036507275.1. Lineage (NCBI taxonomy): Eukaryota > Viridiplantae > Streptophyta > Magnoliopsida > Cucurbitales > Cucurbitaceae > Sicyos > Sicyos edulis. The sequence goes on from CM071851.1 coordinate 10,937,513, forward strand.
TAAATTCTGAGATTTCTTTGGTTTTTTGTCAATTTCTTCATTCTTCTTTTGATTTCCAATGATTTCTCGCGTACAAATCTATTTCTTCTTTTTCCGGTGGGTTTCCGTTCAATTGTTCTTTCTTCTTTTGATTTTGGTAAATTTCTTGTCCTCCAAAATCACATGGTTCCAATTTCAGTTTCCTCTTTTCTTTGTTTGGTGAATTTCTTTAGATTTCTTCAATTTCAGTTTCTACGATTTTTTTGTCAATTTTGTTTCGTCAATTTGAGGGTAGAATTGAGTGAACTCAACTTGCTGAGGTCTAATCGACCGAGAACTACGATTGTAGATGATGAATCTGGTAATGGTGATTCCTTGATCAATTGAACCATAGAAAACATCCTCAGACTTCGCCATTGTATTCGATTCTTTCTGTTTTAGTTGATTAATTCGTCAAATTGGAGGTTTTGATTTGGAAACCTCTATTTCCAAACTAGAAAGTGATTTGGAAACCTCTATTTCCAAGATCTGAGGTCTTCCAAAAAATTAAGGTCTTCTGTAAACGATGAGTATGTTTTCTTTTCTCTACTGTATTTTATCATTTTCTAATGTTTATACTGGTTAGCTGTTAAGAATTTGTAAACTGTATTAATACTTTATACTGTATTTTTTTTTTGAGAAAACTAAAACAATTCATAAACAACCAACAACCCTACAATCAGACTCCAAAGCGGAGTAAATGTCAGGGGGGGAGATTCCCCCTCCAAAAAGGAGACTCGGCCTCGACATCGAGGCAAAGAGCCTTCCAACCACAACCATCGAAAAGACCTTTCTTGGCTAACAAATCTGCAACCGAATTGCTACATCTATTACAATGAGAAACACATTCAATGCCAAACAAGGAAATTAGATGTTGGATATCAACAACGATGTTGTCGAATTCAGAGAGATCTGGGGCGCCATTAACAACTGCATTGACCACTTCTAAGGCATCGGACTCCACCAAAATCGGAGGGAGAAAAGGCAACTTAGCATCCCTCAAATGCTTCAATCCATCTCGCATCGTAATCCCCTCGAGAAATTTAATCGAGAGCCCCGCGAAACCAGCCTTCCTTCCCATCAGCTTGGGATGACCCCTCCAATCACGAACCACCCACCCAATGCCTCCCCTCCCCGAGCCAAGGTCCACAGAAGCATCCACATTAAGCTTCCACAAGCCTTTTGGGGGAGCCTTCCACTTTGGCTCCACAAGAAAACCTAAAGAAGCCTTTATCAAGACACCTGCACAAAGGAAGTTTTGAGCATTAATAGCCTTATCTATAATATTTATGAGGTTATAGAACTTCAGGTCCATTTTTCCATTAACCCTTTGGTTCCTGAAGGTCCACAAACTCCAAATAATGATAATTCCTTTAAACCTCTCATCTTTAGGAATCTTATCACAAAGCCTTTTCCAAAAATCCACCCCACTATTAATACCCGAAAAAAACTGGATAAAATCTGAGAACCATGGGAAGATGTGCCTCCAAGCACGAATGTCCACTTTGCAATCCTTAATAATATGCATATTGGACTCCCTCGCGTTCCTACACATCGGGCAACTCACATTGATGTCCAATCCCCTTGATAAATATTGCAATTAGAGGGGATGACATTAACAAGCACATTCCAAGCCCCCACTCTAACCTTTGGGGAGATCTCCACCTTCCAAAAACTCTTCCAAATACTAGAAGTGACTTTGGAATTCGAAGAGGACTCCTCTTTGGCCTTATCCAACTGGACCCCAACATGATAGGCGCTTTTAACAGAAAAGAGCCATTCGCATTGTAACACCACATCACCTCATCTAACACATGAGCCTCACTCAAAGGGATATTATAAATAAGAGCAGCATCATCTTTGCAGAAAATATTATCAATTAATGCCATATTCCAAGAATTATTATCTATCATCAACTCAGCCACACTCCTGAACTTCCAATCATCTTGAACCCCATTCACATTAGGATTGCCCAATCTATTAAGCCATGGATCCTTGCCAATAGTTATCCGTCTTCCATTTCCAACTTTTCACCTATACCCCATCTGGAATAAATCGCGACCCCACAAAATACTTCTCCAAGCAAGAGATGGATTTCTCCCAAGGGGGGTTGATAAAAAATCACCATTGACAAAATACTTCCCCCTCAATAATCTGCTCAACAAACTATCAGGATTCCTTAAAATACGCCAACTATGCTTAGCAAGTAAGGCTTGATTGAAAACATTCAAAGCCTAAACCCCATCCCACCCACCTCCTTCCTACCACACATCTTTTTCCAACTCAACCAATGCGCCTTCTTAGAAGTACCCTCCTCCCCCCACCAAAAATTAGCGCAAAGACTCTGAAGATCCTCGTTAAAGGACTTGGTCAATCGAAAACAACTCATGATATAAGTAGGAATAGCCTGACCAACTGCCTTAATCATCACCTCTTTCCCACCTCTCGAAAGCATCTTACCTTTCCACCCCTGAAGACATTTCTCCAATCTACCTCTAACCGACTGGAAGAGGGCTTTCTTATTCCTGCTGTTTTGAGAAGGCATGCCGAGGTGAACCTCAAGATTATCATTCACTTTAACTCCCAACAGCCTGCTAAGAACGATTTGATCGCTATCTTTGATATTACCACTAAACAACATAGCCGACTTCTCGAAATTTACCATTTGCCCCGAAGCCAATTCATAACAATTAAGGATGTCTTTAATTTTTAAACAATCTTCCATATCTGCCCTGAAAAACAATAAACTGTCATCGGCAAAAAATAAGTGAGAAATAGAAGGGCAATGATTATTCACTCTGAAACTCTTAAAGGAATTCCGCTCCTCCTCTTTTTTTAGGAGCATAGACAAGCCCTCAGCACAAATAAGAAACAAATAGGGGGACAGCGGGTCCCCCTGTCTTAAACCTCTATGAGGACAAATATCACCAAAAGGGGTGCCATTAATCAAAACAGCATAGTTAACAGAGGCAATACATCTTCTAATAATATTAATCCAATTCTGGCTAAACCCCAGCTTATCCATCATAAGAAGAACAAATCTCCACTCCACCCGATCATACGCCTTACTCATGTCTAGCTTCAACGCTGCCCAACCATTCTTCCCGTACTTTCTTTTATTAATGGAATGGATACACTCAAAGCCCAAAACCACATTATCTGTTATATGCCTCCCAGGCACAAAGGCAGCCTGGTTAGGAGAGATAATTTTATCAAGCACTGACTTCATCTTATTAGTCAAGGCTTTAGCTATAATTTTGTAGACTGTGTTACACAGACTAATAGGCCGAAAATCCTCCATTCTATTAGCTTTATGAACTTTTGGGATTAAAGCAATTAAAGTATTGTTCATGGAGCCCAACTCCTTTCCATCATTAAGAACCCCCAGACAAGAGCAAACCACATCCTCCCCAATGATATCCCAATAAGAACGAAAGAACAAACCATTCGCGCCGTCCGGCCCCGGGGCTTTGGAGGGATTGAGATTTTTAATAGCTAACTCAATATCAGATCTTGTAAAAGGCTCATCCAAGAATAAAACATCCCTTTCAGTAAGCCTTCTCTCAACCCCAGATAAAATCCTCTCGACCTCCCCTTCATCCATCCCAGAGGAAGAAAAAATATTGTCAAAATAATCTCTAGCCACTCTGGCAATCCCCCTCTCATCCATGTGCCAGGTCCCGTTAGAATCCTTGATTTTCTCAATCCGATTCCTTTTTTTCCTTTGAGAGGCTCTCAAGTGAAACCACTCAGTAGTTTTATCTCCCCATTTAAGCCACTCCTCTCTCGCTCTCTGCTTCCAAAAAATCTCCTCCTCCTCCAATAAGTTTTCGATATCGCGCTCGATTTTCATAATACAATCAACATTTGAGACATGATCACTATTCAGAAGAGTAGAAAGAGTTTTTTCTTTATCAACAATAGCCTTCCTAATCGAACCCTGCAACCTGCCTTTATTCCAAAATTTCATCTCTTTAAGACAATCGTTAATACAATTAGATATATTTATAATACCATGAGGTCTAAGTTTACCCCTACCCCAGCACCTTCTTAAAACCTCTTTACACCCATCAAACTTGATCCAACTATCTTCAAACCTAACCAAATTATTGCTCGACTTCATCACAAAAGAATTCCTCCCCAACCAGTTAAAATTAGCAGCAATTAATCTATGATCAGAAGAGTGAAAATTCAAATGCTTAATATAGATTTTACCTGCTTTAGAAATAAAAAGGGGGTTAGCAAAATACCTGTTAAGACGAATTCGAATAGCAGAAGAGCTCTAATTGCTCGGGGGTTTTTCAACCCCCGAGCATTCCAACATAAGGCTTTCATTGCATCCGGCGAGACTGCTCCACAGTCTCCGCCGATATCCCATTGACAGGGTCAATGCAAACAAATCGTCCCTTTTTACCTTCCTCCAACCTTTCCTCTCCAATGATATCATGCTTTTTACTCGTTGATCTTTCATTGCAAGACTCCATTTCCACTGATAGTGACGATGCTCCCCTTCCTCCTAATCTCGCAATTCGTCTCCATTTTGCAGCTGACATATTCCCTTTAATTTTGCCTCCACCAAGCACTTCGGGTTCCTTATCTAATACCCGTATTTTATCCACAACAGCCTCCCTCTTGGACACTTCTTCCTCCTCCATAGATTTTGCAGTCTTTTTATCCAATCTTGATTCAATCTCCTTATCGGAAGCAATTTCTGACGACTCCTCTTGAGACCTAACAGAGTTCCCATCCTTTTGGACCGAAATTGATTTTAAATCATCCGATTTTCCATTATAGCCACCTTCTTTACAATCAAGCCTTACTTGCTAAGCATAGTTGATTTTAGAATCAGTTTCAAATGGCCCATGAAATAAATTATCTTTTTCCTGATCATTACACTCCACATTTTCTTTAATAGTTATTCCCCTGCTAAACCCCTTCCCAGGCCCACTTCCATCAGCCTTTAAAAGACTAATTTGGTTTATAATAGGCCCACAAGGGAGTCCGTCTATCCCCAAATCTGTTGCCTTCCCTTTTCCTTTGTCAGCCATCTTGCACCAGCCATCAGATGCCACTTGTCCCCTCTATTTTCCTTTCACTGCTTTTGTCAAACACGCAACCCCTTCGTCTCCAACCTCCGTACTCAGGCTTTTACCTGATCATGAGACAAACTCCTGCAACTTCTGACGACCTTCCTCATTTCCCTCCCCTTCTCCCAAGGCCGTCTCCGGCGACTCGTTACTTGCAAAAAGGTGTCGCCCCTCTGCCGGAAAACTCAAGTTCCCCCTAGCTTCCTCTCTTCTCCCACCTTCGATCGATTTCGACTCGACTCCTTTCTCAAAATAACCACCATCCTCGCTGCGAGATACCTCCCCTCTTCCTCTTCCACGACCCCTTCCTCTCCCAGAAAATCTATTCGACGACCCTGAATCTCCCCTAGAAAATCCATATGGTTCTCTCAAATCTTCCCCAAAAGGGAACGGAATACTCTCTCCAATCGCAACGAAGTTACAATCAGAGGCCCTGTGGCCTATTCTTCCACATCCACGACAGAAGAACGAAAGTTTTTCATACGATAATCTTACCCATTTCTCAGCCACCATCACTCCGCTTTTTAACTTCAACGCCCTTCTCAAAGGTCTACGAACATCGATTGCAATTTTGAGCCTTAAAAATTTTCCTCTGTTCCTTTTATCTCCATCACAATCCCATCCTATGAACTTCCCTAACATACTTCCTAGTTTCCTTGCATTGTTTCCTGTATGACACGCTGGAGGCACATCGTGCAGTCTGACCCAAAAATCTCCAAATGCGAACTCCATCTCCGAAACTCGTTTATCCCCTGCCATTGCCTCGAACAATATCACCGCATCGTCATAGATCTACAGACTTGCCATTAGGACTCTGTCCCTGAACACTTTGTTTTCAAATGTGCAGATAAAAGTGTTTACACCTACCGCTTCTATACTCACTTTATTTTCCATATTCCATATTTTTGGGACAACCTTCTTGAACACATCTGAACTAATCTGATTGCTAGAGAGAATTTTGCACGCCAGCACCCCTTCAAGTTCACTTTCATAAGCTACCACATCTTCTTCTTCAAGTTCAAAGATTTCTTGTGCTTCTTGATCGTTAAGGTCTAGATTTTCCATCATTTGAGCAAACTGTGCTGGGTCCATCTTTAGCCTTGATAACCCTAAAAAGAACCACCCCACAACCTCACCCCAAAACACCCCGAACAGGCTTAGAACTGCCTCCACAAACAGCTTCCTCACTGCAATGGAGTTCGACGCTCACAAGGAACGACCACCCCAAACCGAAAGGAATAACTAAAACACCCCAAACAGGCTTAGAACTGCCTCCACAAACAGCTTCCTCACTGCAATGGAGTTCGACGCTCACAATAAACGGCCACCCCAAACCGAAAGGAACCTCCTCACACGCTCAACAGAAACTCTCAAGAGAGAACCTGGAGCCCCATTAAAACTATCTTTATACTGTATTAATATTGTTTCACTGTTATATTACGTTTGTGTTGTTAACCATTGGAATATAGACCTAATTCATGTAGGTATTTGGATTTCTTTTCTTTTTATAGGGTGTATTATATTAGTATTACTATGGTATTTATGTTTACATACAATATTCATGTATATATTAATATTGTCCTCAAATAGATGTTACTCATTAATACTGATCAATTTCAAGTTGTTGTGGAGCTCGTCAAAATATAGTCAATATTAGAGAAAAGAAATGCACATGTCAACAATATGATCAACTAGACATACCATGTCCACATGCCTCTGCTGTTATACCCCACAACGACCATGGCAAAAAGGATTACGTATCAGATTATTATTCAAATGATAAAATACGAAAGACATATGCTGGCCTAGTATTCCCTGTCGGTTTTTCTGGCTATTGGGATGTACCTCAAGACATCAAAGATATCAAAATTTTGCCCCTATTGGTAGAGCGAAGAAATAATGCATGAAAACAATAGTTGAAATGAAGCAAAGAGTTAAATGTGGACGTTGTAAAAAACTTAGTCACAATAGAAAGACATGCAGAAATCCATTTTTTTTCAATAGTATTTTTCTTTCTTATTATATCTCATATTGGTAGCTGTATTGCATTTGTTTACATTCTTTTAGATATGGTATTAATAGTTAATACCATGTTTATGATTTTTCTCTACTATATTTTTTGATACTTCTATTGTAATCCAATTTTTCCAAAAAATGATGAAATTGTGTTCAAGTACTACTTTTGGTACTTGTTTATAGTTTTTTCATATGAGAGAATGAACAAAGTGAAGAATTCTTAGATCTGTATAATCCAATTTTATGGGCTAGTTGGTTGTAAAGACTCTCAACTTTGCAAACTATTCTCTGTATCTCTAGTTACCATTTTATTTTTATTCATGTTTATGTGCCATGAAAACCTGCTATAAGCCAACTTTGCAAAACATGCAAAATAAATGGTTTTTATTTTGATTTGAATACTTGATATAAACCTCCTATAAGTACCATACTTGATTAGAATACCTATTTTTGTGCCATGAAAACGTGATATAAACCATTTATGTGCCATGAAAACTTGCTATAAGCCAACTTTGCAGACCAACTACAAACTTTGCAAACTAGTAACTTGGCCAACATTACCATGGTTTTCATTTTTAAAAAAATGGTATTAATAATAAATACTGTATTTATGATATTCAATTTGAAGCGAAGACAATTCTAAAGGTACTATACTAAAAGGTATGAACACTAAAGTATTGTACTAAAATTACAACATATATCTCCAACAAGGTAAGTAAGACAATTAAACCTTAAATGTCTTTAATATAAAAAGTAGAATTAAATTCTAAAATTGTGACATCAAAGTAAAACTTGGAGAATCAATTTAATCATAAGTTTCATTCACTTTCTCCATTGAACTTTCCTTCATTTTTTTCTTCTGACGAGCCAAACATGGATGTGTCAGGAGACTGTAGGCGAATAGGAACCATTTTCTTACTTTTCATCCTCTTCATCATCTTCTTTCCTTCTGCGAAAATCCCTTCTCCTCGGAGCTATCAATACAGACCTAATTCAGTGTTATAAGTTCAATACAGATTTCAGAAATCTCATATAATATGTATTACAATACAAAATTAAGAATCTAATACAATATTAACAATGTAGTACAACAATCAGAAATCTCATATAGTATTAACCAATATAATACAAAATTAAGAAATTAATACAGTATTAACCAATACAGATTTCAGAAACTAATACAGTGTTTAGGTTTTCGTTTGAGATCAACTCGTCGTGCTACAAAATAAAAAAAAATGTCTAATACAATTTTAAAAGTTCAACATAGATTTCAGAAATCTCATATAGTATTAAAAGTTTAGTACAAACCTTTGTAAAGACCCGACCCAAAAGGGCTCTAAATAGACCTTTACCCCAATGCATGCATTCAAAGTAAGGACAATATGCAAATAAATTTTCGGATTCCCAATTAAAACAAAACAATCAAGGTTCAATCAGAAATCAATATAGTTTGTTGAAACATGTTCCTGTCTCCAAGCACCTGTTTCAAGGCAAATACATTTCCAAAACGTACACTCTGATCAGAGATTTATTAAAACATTTGAAACATCCTCAAATTCAATAAAGCGGGAATCCACAAAAAACATTCAGAAAACATCCTAGGGCTCCGTGCCCAACTACATGCATTCAGGGGAAATAAAAAGACAAGAGTCATAATATAAAAGAAGTCAGAGATGACAGCAGGTTCCCATGATCACAGCTCCTCCTTCAGCCATCCTGTCTCGCCCCTTGGTTACCTGTGGAAAACCACAAAATAAGGGTGAGTAACGAATTACTCAGTAAGAATCCCCAACCGGGGTACAATACGATGCACATGGTCATCTAGATGAGTGTATGCAAGCTATGAATATAAACACAGAATAGAGCACATAGCTTAAGTCCACACTTGGACCTCGGATGCCAACTCAGGGTCTTAGTCCGGAAATAAATCACCACACAATACGCCCTATACGAGAAAAAATCTCGGCCTCACCGCTGCATCGTCGATACGAAAGGTGCACCGCTCACAATCCCGAGGAGCTCTCACGGCGCCAGAATGAGCGTAGCGCGCGCACGCGCATGCTCACCGCAACTCGGGGGTTGCGGGTCTAGTGGCAAGTCGCCTGTGTTCACCACCATGCCTAACTAAATCCGGATCGGTGTCACCGACATAGGGGTGTGAGACTCGACACACGTGAACTATGTCGGCTGAACCACCGCGCACTGAGGCTAAGGAATCGGCCGTGGTAGGCTTACACCAGAAGCCGCCCTTGCCCTAACAGTGACAATCGGGGGGCTACTTGCCGAACACGCCGAGGACGCGGCTTGCCGCCGGGACGAGGCAATGCCAAGTCATCATCCCGACCGTTGGGGCATCGCAGACTACCACCCTCACCCAAGATTGCGGGGCCCATCGGTGGGTTAGCTAATCCCCTCACGGGGTCCAGGGACGGAGTATTACCTCGCACGCCCCCCGCCATGGATGCAAGATACTTTATGCATCGCCCCGGATGATGCTACCTACCTACACTTTAACCTATCATATCAATAACATACAATCCAATACAATCCAAAACGTGCTCAACAGATACAACGAACCTAGCATGGTACTACGAAGCAAGAACAGATATGAGCATGCCAGAACGGAACAACCTAGCATGGGCTAACATGAGAGAACAACATACGAAGTCATGCTAGTCAGGAATTCAGAACAGAGCACCTAAACTATACATGCTGATAATCACAAACAAACATACAATCAAAAATCACATAGAACATCGCAGGGTCCACACAACTCCGGTAAGAAATCCTTACCTGGCTGGGAGGCAACTACACACAAAATCCTAAGCTGCGAACAATCCCGAGCTAGCTAACGGAACCTAGAAAACACAATAATAATCAACATCTATAAGCCTAAAAATAATAAAACAGCAGGCTCGGCTCGGGAGCACTCACAAGGCACGGCGACACGGGGCTAGGGCGCTGGCTGGCAGTGGGCGCGCCTCACTGGCAAAGCGATGGTGTGCATTGGTGGGCTGCATTTGGGCGCAATGCGCGGGGCGGATAGCGCTGGGACACGGCGCGGGCGAGGGCGCGCGGGCGTTCGGCGCGAGGCGACGGCTGCGACAACGTGCGATAGGCGATCTGGCGCGCGATGGCTGCGACTGCGAGCGACCGGCGATCTGGCGCGCGATGGAGAGGCTTCCGGCGACCTTGGGCGATCTGGGCTGCTACTGTGCACGACGGACGGAGGGCTGGGCGACTTCGATCTGGGCTGCGCTGTCGGCTCGGGAGCCGCGATGGCGATCTCGGGCGTGTCTCGCCGGCCATTGGGAGCCGCGATGGCGATCCGGGCGACTCTGGTCCGGGCGTCTCGGCCGGCCGGGCGTGGCGACGGTGATGGTGGGCGACCGGCGCGATCGGGCGCGCGCTGCCGGGCGGTGGTGCGACGGCTAAATTTCTGGTGGTGAGCTCCCCTCGGTTGGCTGCACCACACACACACACACACACACCTTCCTTTTTACATTCGACCAGCAAGAGCAACCAATCGAGAAGATGAAGAGGAAGAAGACTTACCCGGAATGATGATTGAACTTACTTGAGCAAAGAAAGGGGATGAAATTACTGGCTATGGAGAATTTGGCTTGGACGGCTAGGAGTATGATGGAGGAGAAGAAGAACAAAACCTAGCTTTCTTTTTCATTTAACCAAAAGCACCAAAACTCCAAAATCCAAGGCTAACCATAAAATGACACGGAAAGAGCAACAAGAGCTCTCAATAGCTCATCTGGCACGCAACCCCATAAGTTTTCTTGAAGACCTGGGTTCGAATCCCAGTTGCAACAAAATTCCTTTATTTTTACTTTTGCACCAACTCAAGCTCAAACCAATCCACAAGGCCAAAAAAACCCACACAAAGCCATCCAATAATTTTAGCAACGGGAAAAAGACATAAACGGCCCTGACGGCCTGACCAAATTACCAAAATGCCCCTAGGGCACACCTGGAAGACCGGGATGAAAACCTGGGCCGTTACAACCTTAGAAACAAATACAATATTAAAAGTTCAATGTAGGTTTCAGAAATCTCATATATTGTTAAACAATCTATACAGATTTCAGAAATCTCATAAAGTATTAAAAAATAAATACAAATGTCAAGAATCTTATACATGTTTAGGTTTTTGGTTCGGGTTCACTCACCGTATTGGAGAGAAAAATGTCTATATGATTATAGAAATCTTAAGATTAATCAGTTAAACCTAAGCATACTGCTAAATGTAAACAAAAACCCTAGTAATTAAAATTCAGAACTCATATATCATAATTTTTAAGATCAACGTTGAATGACAACAAGACAAGAATAGTGAAATCGAAACTCCATAATCATCATTGAAGAAATACAAAATAAGAAAAAAGAAACAAAAGATTAAGTGTTCATAGTATAGAAGAATACCTTATTACACTTGATTTTTGCAATTTCAAGTCGTCTGAGGATGAAAATGAAATATTTGCAGCAACAATGGCGATCAGAGACAGTTTGAAAAGGACGAAGGTGATGATGGAATCGTGTTTTGAGACGGTTTGATTTCTTTCGGAAGGTGGAATTGTGTTTTGAGAGGTTTAGGGAACGTGATGATGGACACGTGAATTGAGATGAAATTGGACGACTTTTTTTCTGACACAATTACTATATCAATGTAATTTTTAAATTAAAATAGGAGGGTAGAGCAGTTTTTTTGGCAATATTAGGTTTTTTTTATTATGTAAATTATTTTTGCTAATTAATCTTAATGTGGACATATTTGCAATTAGGTTCTTATTTTGGTATACTATTGAAATTTTCCTTATAATTAATTACTATTATTTCAATGAAAAGGAGCAAAATTTCAAAAATGTCATGTATGACCTAGTAACAGAGGTTTACATGGGTTAAATTGATTTTTGATTTTGGATTGATAACATTTCTAATCTTAATTTTACTCAATTAAAGAACCAACCCAATCCAATCCTATACTTTTCTTGTTGGGTTGAGTTGAGTTTTCATTAGTTTACACAAAATATACATATTTGTGAAAAAAAAAAAAATCAAATGTTGAGATGTTTCCTAATGGGCTTGAAGTTGGAGTATATATATATGAGCAAAACTTATCCACTTTCTAAGAAACCTAGTCTATACTTACTAACACATAGGGCACGTTTGGCCCGCCCAATTCAGCCCGGGAAGGGAAGGGGAGGGCCCTTCCCGGCGTTTGGGTCATGGTTTACTCCAAAGGTTAACCAATACAGAATCTGGCCAAACCACACAAGGCGTCTTTGTTCACTTTTTTTCTTTCCACTGGCCCGCTTCTTTCTTTTCTTTTTTTTTTTGCTTTATTTCTTTTAACAAACTTTCCTTTTTTCTTAATTTAAAGTATTATTCTAAAATAAAAATTTATATAAGATTTGAATTTTCATCTTTTAAAATTATCTTAAATTAAGTAGATATCCTTAACCAACTCTACCACCTTAACGTTTTTATTTATATTAACTTATTATATATATATATATTTATTAGTATCAAGTTTTTTCAAAATACAATATTTATCTATTATTTTCTTCTAAATACATCCTATTTTTTAAAACATATTTGTAGTTTGATGTTTTTATAATTATAATTTGATGCATTTGATTTGATCATAAACTTTATTTTAAATAAAATAATAAGCTTGTTAACTTTTACTAATTCATTCATTATAGTTAATGGATTTTTTTAGAACCACTTAATTGATTAAATTTATACTATATGCTATTTATATATATTTTTTATTTTAAAATGAACCAATTATTATTATTATTATTTTTATAGATATATCAAGTTTTTTAAACAATATTTGTAATTGTTTATATATTTGACTTTTTATGGACAATGTATGCATTTAAATTTTTTTATATACAAATATATATTAATTTTATTATTTATCAAATTTTTTAAATTTATACATTTTATAAAATAAATAGAAATATATATTTAAATAATCCTAAAATAATTACTCAAAATAATTAAAATAGTTATCTTTTTATTACATCTATCTTGATTTGAATTTCTAAACTTAATTTCATTATAAAAAATTATATTTATCTATTTTTTTAACAATTATAAAATTTATATATTTTGATAATGAAAGTTATTAAATTTTTAAATTTTATTGAAATAATAAATAAAATAAATATAAAATGATATATTATAAACATTATATTAAAAATATTAAATATCTATTTTTTTAATAAAAAAACATCACTTCACTACTTTTCTTATCCCACCAAACACCAATTTACTATCACTTCATTTCATTTATCTTCCCTTCCCATCTCACCAAACACCAATTTACTATCACTTCTTTTATCTTCCCTTCCCACCAAACACCAATTTACTCTCACTTCCCTTCCTTTCCCTTCCCTTCCTTTAACTTCCCGTCCTAGCCAAACAAGCCCATAGTGAGGATAATTGTAACGGCCCGGAAATTTCATCCCGGTCTTCCCGGGAGGCCCAGGGGCATTTTGGTAATTTTGGGTCGGGCCGACAGGGCCGGTTTTGAAATTGTAAATTGCCGGAAAAATTATGAGTCGATTTGAATGGGATCAGGAATTTTGGTGAAGACATTTGGGCTTGGGAAAAAGGTAAAAATAAATATGGAATTAAATAGCGCGTCGAGTGAGATTCGAGACAAGGTCGTGTCGCGTGCTAGGAAGGGGGCGCTGCCAGCCGAGCCACTGGGCGCGTTTGTTAATCTAAACGCGCGATCTAATACATATCCGTGTCTTCGTGCGCTCGGTTTAAAACAGAGCTCTCCCGAGCCTTCTCCTTCATTTCTCTCCTTCTTCTCTTCGCGATCTCCTTCATCAACCGACAGCGATTTCCGGCGATTTCTTCCTTCTCCAGCTTCGATTCGAACGTGGTCGTCTTCCCCAGCTCGAAGGTCGATCTTTTCCGCGAAGGTAAGCTTTTCTTCTTTTTTTCTTCTCTTCTTCGATCCGAGCCCTCGCCTCGGGCTTCGTTTCCGGCCGTGTTGAAGTGAATTTCGGATGGGTTTTGTGCAGCTTTGCGTAGGAGAGTTCGTCCAACAACTATCGGCCGTCGAATCTTCGCCAATCGCCGAAATCGATTTTCTCCATCGCCTCGCTCGCGCGCAAAAACAAAGCCTCCTCTGCGCTGCGTGTGCTCGCGCGCAGCAAGCGCGCCGCCGCCGAGCCTCGCCGCACCGCGCGCGCGCCTCGCCCAGCCCGTGTCACGCCGCGCGCTCTATGCTCGTGCCGCGCCGCGTCGCGCGCCGCGCCGCTAGCCTAGCCAAGATCTCGTCTCGCGCGCACCCAGCGCCCCAAAGACGCCCATTTTGCGCAGCTCACCACCCACCACATTTGCGCGCCCGTTCAGTACAATCGGCTCGTTCGTCGCTCCTCGTGAGTAACTCCCGAGCTGAGCCTCATTTATTTTATTATATTTAGGCCTATTATGTGATTTTTGTTGTGATTGATAGGTTCTCGATAGCTAGTTCGGGTTCGTTCGCAATTTAGGATTTCGTGTCAAATCGTCCCCGACCAAGGTAAGGATTTCTTACCGGAGTTGTGTGGACCCTGCGATATTATATGTGATTGCTGATTGACCGCTTGTTTGTGTTTATTGACATGTGTAGCTAGGTATTCTATTCGAATTCCCGATTAGCCGGTTTTTCCGATTTAATTCTCATGTTAATCCATGCTAGGTTGTTCCTTTCTAGCATGCTCAGATTCTGTTCCTTGCTTCGTAGTATCACGCTAGGCTCGTTGTATTCTTATTGAGCACGTATTGGATTTTATGGATTTGTTTGTCGATTGCTAGGGCGGAGTTAGAGTTGCGGTAGATAGCATCATCCGGGCCCGATGCATAAAGTACCTTGCATCCATGGCCGGGACGCCGAGCAAGTCATTCCGCCCTCGACCCCGTGAGGATTAGCTAACCCTACCAGAGGGCCCCGCAATCTTGGGTGAGGGTGGCGATCGTTAAATGCCCAACGGTCGGGATGATGACTTGGCATTGCCTCATCCCCGACAAACCGGCATGTCCTCGGCATGTTTGGCAAGAGCCCCGATTGCCACTGTTAAGGCAAGGACGGCTTCCGGTGTAAGCCTACCACGACCGTTCCTTGGCCCCAAAGTGCGGTGGTTCAGCCGACATAGTTTACGTGTGTCAGTGTCTCACACCCCTATGTCGGTGACACCGATCCAAATATTTAGTTAGGCGTGGTGATCGGACATGGGCGCTTGCCTCTAGACCCGACACCCCCATAGTCTGCAGAGCACGCGGTACATGCTTACGCTCATTACAAATACGACCGGAGATCTCATCGGGATCTTGAGCGATGTACCTTTCGTCGGCGATGAGATGAGCCGAGGCCGAGACTTGTTTCTCGTATAGGGCGACTTGTGTATTGGGTGTGTGGTGATATTATTCTCGACTAAGACCTTAAATTGGCATCCGAGGCCCAAGTGTGGGCTAAGCTATGTGCTCTATTCGTGTTTATATTCATAGCTTGCATACGCTCATCGAGATGACCATGTATATCGTATTGTACCCGGTTGGGGATTCTTACCGAGTAATTCGTTACTCACCAGCATCGTGGTTTTTCCACAAGTAACCAAGTTGCGAGACAGGATGGTGAAGGAGGAGCTGTGATCATGGGGCCCAGATCTTCCAACTCGATTTTTGTATTATGACTCTTTATGTTTTGTTTCCCCTGAATGCATGTAGCCGGGCAAGGAGCCCTAGGATGTTTTGTAAATGTTTTATGGATTCCACCATTTTGTATCTGAATAGATTTTGAATGGTTTTTAGTAAATCTCTGATCAGAGTAAACTTTGGAAATGTATTTATCTTGGAACAGGTGCTTGGAAACAGGGACAGAGTTCCAGGAAATTGTCTAGTTTTTTAAAGGGGTTATTTTGAATGTTTTGTTTTAATTGGAATCCAAAATCATGTCTGTTTAAATGTCCTTTACTTTGAATGCATGCATTGGGGTAAGGGCCCATTTAGTGCCCCATTTGGGTCGGTCTCTTACAATTGGTATCAGACCTCAGAGTCATAAATTCTGTAGATTGACCTTTTGTTGGAGGTCGTTTTCCCATGATCACTAGCACTCCGACAGTCATCAGGTACGCTTAAGTTTACATTTTGTTGTTGAGAAAAAGGGTTAAGAATTTACAATACCTGTCATCTAGTGTATGCCTTGTGTAGTGTTGTGGAGCGGAGACGAGCAGGTTCTGACTCGTTATTGGTTTGGGTGTAGATCGCCAAAGATGCCGCTTACCCGCGCCGTAAGAGGACGCCCGAGAGGAGGCCGAGGTGTCAGGATCGGGTCTGACCCCGCAGGGACATCGTCCCAAGCTGAGACTGATAGCATTCCGCCTGTAGCTCCCCCTGTTGAGCCCAGAATAGGCGTTGAGGCGACTCTGCGCCGTGAGACTCTTCCTGGAGCAGAATTTGCTAATTCTATGAGGTCTATGGTGGTCGACCTATTGAGTGGGCGGAGAGGCGAGACCTGTGCTTTGTTGGCGCCAAGCAATGGGAAGAGTCCCGAGCTCAGATCGAGCGGTGACTCGTTTGATTCAAGAGGCGCAAAGAAGACCCACCCGCGGCAGAGCCAAGCAGCCTCTGTGGCGAGAGGTGGCAGAGGGTGCCGATGAGCTTGGTAAATGGTTGAAGGATTTCGTAAAATGGAACCCTGATAAGTTTGATGCCACAGGTGATGCTTTAACAGCAGCTAGATGGATTGCCCATTTGGAGTACACCTTCCTAATTATGGTGTGCTCCGATGTACAGAGGCCGAGGTGTGCAGCCCATGTGTTAGGGGGCGTAGCTAGATGGTGGTGGGAGTCCACCTTGAGTGAGAGACCAGCTGGGTCTCCCACCGCTACTGGGAGTTCTTCAAGTCGAATTTAAGGCCAAGTACATTAGTGATGAGGCTCAAGAGAAGATGGTAGCGCTTTTCCGAGAATCCAAAGTGGTGGTTCGATTCAATAGAGGAATACGAGAGGAAGTTTTCGGAGTATGGTTATTTTGCTCCGCAGCTGATAGCAACCCCTGAGTTGAAAATTCGGAAGTTCATTTCTGGTCTGAGGCAGGGTGTGTCTCAAGATGTTAGGGCACAGGCCCCTGACACTTATGCTAGAGCTGTTCAGCTGGCCACTATTTACAACGGAAAGTATTCTGTTGAGCGGATCTGCCGCCCGGCAGGGCAGGCGTCTGTCCCCCGGTCAGTAGTGGGACAGTAAGAGGAGGTTTGAGTACTGAGGAGGCGGCCGGCGTCGCCAAGGGCGATTCAGAATCGGGACCGGCAGAGATACCGCCCGATTCGGCCGCCAGAGGGCGGTCTCAGGCGATTCCCACCTGTGCCACTTGTGGAAGAGCCCACTTCGGAGCTTGTCAGACCGGGCCTAGACGGTGTTTTCGATGTGGGAAAGAGGGGCATGTGATCCGTTTCTGTGATTAGCCAGCTATGGCGATTCAGCAAGCGCGGCAGCAGCAGCAGCAGGCTGTGTGTTTCGCACGAACCGTCAGAGGCCGAGCGAGCGCATGCCGCAGCGATGGTGTACGCTTCTTGTTTTGGATCATTGTGCATATGTCTTGTTTGACTGTTCTCACGACTCGCTTGTATCTGTATTGTTTCTTTCGAGCATGCTAGGTTGAGATTAGAGCCTCTAGGTTTTGAATTATCTGTTGCAACTCCTTGGGAGTTAATATGTTAGCAAAAGATAAGGTTAAGGATGGCCGGATCGAGATATCCGGGGAGTTGCTGGTAGCTACTCTCATAGTCCTACCCATGAGTGGTTTCGATGTGATTCTTGGTATGGAGTGGTTAGCTGCTAACCACGCATTGATTGACTGCCACCGAAAGGAAGTAGTGTTCAGGCGCACGGGTCGGCCCGACTTCAAGTTTCGTGGAGTTCAGGTGGTGGAGTTTGCGCACGATGGTGTCACCGTGAAAGCTCGTCGTTTGCTAGCTCATGGAGCTTGGGGCTACCTAGCCAAATTGTCCGAGAGAGCCATCCTCACCGACTATTGATCAAGTGCCGGTTGTGCGAGAGTTGCGGATGTGTTTCGAGGAGTTACAGGTTGCCCCCGAAAGAGAGGTTGACTTCACAATTGAGCTCGAGCCAGGGACCCTCCCTATCTCGAAGGCTCCGTATCGTATGGCGCCAGCCGAGTTAAAGGAACTGAAGGTTCAGTTGCAGGAGATGTTAGATCGAGGGTTCATCCGTCCGAGTGTGTCCCCCTGGGGAGCGCCAGTGTTGTTTGTAAAGAAAAAGGATAGTTCGATGCGCCTATGCATTGACTATCGTGAGCTTAATAAGGTGACAGTGAAGAATAAGTATCCGTTGCCCCGTATCGATGATTTGTTCGATCAGCTTCAGGGAACTTCCATGTTCTCCAAGATAGATTTGAGATCCGGGTATCATCAGTTGCAGATTAGGGACGCCGACATTCCTAAGACAGCGTTCAGGTCTAGATATGGACACTACGAGTTTGGGGTCATGTCGTTTGGGTTGACGAATGCACCAGCAGCGTTCATGGACATGATGGATAGGGTGTTCAAAGCATTTTTGGACAGCTTCGTCATCATGTTCATTGACGATATTCTGATCTATTCAAGGACCAGGGAGGATCATGCAAAGCATTTGAGGAAAGTGTTGGCAACCTTGAGGGAAAACCAGCTTTATGCGAAGTTTTCCAAATGTGAGTTCTGGTTGGAACAAGTGGCCTTCCTAGGTCACGTAGTCTCGAGAGATGGTATAGCCGTGGATCCTACAAAGATTGAGGCCGTGAGTTCGTGGGCCAAGCCGACTTCAGTTACCGAGATACGCAGCTTCCTAGGTTTGGCAAAGTTACTACAAATGCATTTTGTTAAGGACTTTTCCGCCATAGCCTCGCCCCTCACTCGCCCGACGAGGAAGGGTGTCGAGTTTGTTTGGGACGGTAGGTGTGATGAGAGCTTTGCCGTGCTCAAGCGCGATTTGACTTCAGCACTGATGTTGGCAATCCCGAGAGGGGACAGGTGGTTTCGTGGTTTACGCCGATGCTTCCAAGTTCGGGTTGGGGTGTGTGTTGATGCAAAGACGGAAGGTCATTGCTTACGCTTCCCGTCGGTTGAAGCCATATGAGCGTAACTATCCGACTCATGATATGGAGTTGGCAGCAGATGGTGTTTGCACCAAGATTTGGAGGCATTACTCGTATGGTGAGCGGATCCAGATGTTTACCGATCACCGAGCCTCAAGTATCTGTTTACTCGAAGGAACCGAATATGAGGCAGAGGAGAAGGTTAGAGTTAGTGAAAGATTATGATCGCGAGATTCTCGTACCATCCAGGTAAAGCCAATGTTGTAGCCGATGCTCGAGTAGGAAGACGCCGCGACTCGCGGTGTTGTTGAGTTCCCACCCAGACATGAGAGAGAGTTCGAGCGGGTGAGATTGCGATGTTGTTGGGTGAGGTTATCGCCAGAGTAGCTCGGTTGATGATCCAACCATCGATTAGACAACGGATTATTGATAGTCACCGAGTGACCCCGCACTTAAGAGATTATTTTGTGAGTTAGTGCTTGATGGAGATTTTGACTTTGTGTATTCACCGCATGCAATGACGTGACAGAGGCCGGTTGTGTGTTCCGGATGTCGCAGATTGCGAAGCAGAGTTGCTCTCTCGAGGCCCACGATTCTCCGTTTGCTTGGCACCCGGGGTACCAAGATATATCGAGATCTTAAGCGAGACATTCGGTGGATGGGTATGAAAAGAGATGTTGCGGAGTTTATCGGTCGATGTCTCACTTGTCGCAAGTGAAGGCACCCCAGCAGAGACCAATGGGTTTGTTGCGGCGTGCACGAGTGTACCTCGATGGAAGTGGGAAGAGATCTCCATGGACTTTATTTACGGTTTGCCGAGGACTCGAGGAAGTTCTCTCGATTTGGGTGATAGTCGATCGATTGACTAAGAGCGCACACTTCATTCCCGGTAGAGACACTTATACCGTGGAGCAAAGGCGCGCAGCTTGTTTTTGGAGCAGATCATTTGTTATCACAGTGCCGTGAGGATCGTGATCGACCGTGATTCGAGGTTCACTACTCGTTTCGAGAGCGCCCGAGAATGGTTTAGGCATCGAGTGCGCGCCAAAGATGACTTTTCACCTCGCACCGATGGGCAGATCGAGAGGGTGAACCGATTCTCTAAGATATGTTGAGGGCTTGTGTGTTGGATTTCGGCATTGGGACCGAGACTGATCTCGATGGAGTTTGCATATAACAACAGCTTATCATCGGCGATTCAGATGGCTCCATTCGAGGCTTTGTATGGTAAGCGTTGCCGATCTCCCGTGTTCGGGAAGAGGTTGGTGATAGGCGTGTTTTGGGTCCCGAGTTGCCGCAGCTTGACCAATGGTGCAGCAGCGAGAAGATTAGAGCTCGTATGTTGACATTTCGAGTAGACAGAAGAGTTATGCCGATGTTGGCGCCGGATTTGGAGTTTGAGGTTGGCTAACATGTATTCCTAAAGGTCGCACCGATGCGAGGTGTTTTGAGGTTTGGCAAGCGTGGAAAGTCGAGTCCCCGCGTTTTTGGTCCATTTGAGATTCCGAGAGGATCGGCAGGTCGCTTATCGATTAGCCTTGCCTCCGTCATTTTCGGCGATGCACGGTGTTTTTCATGTTTCGATGTTGAGGAAGTACGTGCGGACCCGTCGCACATTGTTGATTTTGAGCCACTGCGGTGAATGAGGATTTGAGCTTCGAGGAAAAGCGGTGGGGATTCTTGCTTTTGAGACAAAGACACTGCGTAATCGTGAAATCCGGTGGTAAAGGTTCGAGTGGAGGAGTCGAGTCGAGAGGAAGCCACTTGGGAGCGGGAGGATGAGATGAGATTGCGATCCCGATTTGTTCCAATCTTAAGTGACTTTCGAGGACGAAAGTTTTATAAGGGGGGAATATTGTAACGGCCCGGAGATTTCATCCCGGTCTTCCCGAGAGGCCCAGGGGCATTTTGGTAATTTTGGGTCGGGCCGACAGGGCCGGTTTTAAAATTGTAAATTGCCGGAAAAATTATGAGTCGATTTGAATGGGATCGGGAATTTTGGTGAAGACATTTGGGCTTGGGAAAAGGTAAAAATAAATAGGGAATTAAATAGCGCGTCGAGTGAGATTCGAGCCAAGGACGTGTCGCGTGCTAGGCAGGGGGCGCTACTAGCCGAGCCACTGGGCGCGTTTGTTAATCTAAACGCGCGATCTAATACATATCCGTGTCTTCGTGCGCTCGGTTTAAAACAGAGCTCTCTCGAGCCTTCTCCTTCATTTCTCTCCTTCTTCTCTTCGCGATCTCCTTCATCAACCGACAGCGATTTCCGGCGATTTCTTCCTTCTCCGGCTTCGATTCGAATGTGGTCGCGTCTTCCCACTCGAAGGTCGATCCTTTTAGAGGCGGAAGGTAAGCTTTTCTTTTTTTTCTTCTTCTTCTTCGATCCGAGCCCCCTGCTTCCGGGCTTCGTTTCCCGGCCGTGTTGAAGTGAATTTTTGGATGGGTTTTGTGCAGCTTGCGTAGGAGAGTTCGTCCAATACCTATCGGCCGTCGAATCTTCGCCAATCGCTCGAATTCGGATTTTCTCCATCGCTCCTGTTCGTGCGCAAAAATAGAGCCCCTGTTCGCCGTACTCGCGTGCGCATAAGCAGACCTGCCGCCGAGCCTCGCCGCACACCGCGCGCGCGTCCTCGCCCAGCTCCGTGTCACGCGCGAGCGCGTCCCGGGTATGCTTGCCGCGCGCGCGCGCTTCACGCCCTCGCCGCCCAAAGATTCTGTCGCGCGCGTCCGCGCCTGGCAGCGCCATTTCTGCGCCCCAGCTCGCCCAGCCAACCCTGTTCGTGCAATTGGCTCGTTCGTGCGTTCGTCGCGCCTCGTGAGTTGCTCCCGAGCTGAGCCTCGTTTATTTTATTATATTTAGGCCTATTGTGTGATTTTTGTTGTGATTGATAGGTTCTCGGTAGCTAGTTCGGGTTCGTTCGCAATTTAGGATTTCGTGTCAAATCGTCCCCAACCAAGGTAAGGATTTCTTACCGGAGTTGTGTGGACCCTGCGATATTATATGTGATTCTTTGATTGATCGCTTGTTTGTGTTTATTGACATGTGTAGCTAGGTATTCTATTCTCGAATTCCCGATTAGCATGATTTTCCTGATTTAATTCTCATGTTGATCCATGCTAGGTTGTTCCTTTTTAGCATGCTCGTATCTGTTCCTTGCTTCGTAGTATCACGCTAGGCTCGTTGTATTCTTATTGAGCACGTATTGGATTTTATGGATTTGTTTGCTGATTGCTAGGGTAGGTTAGAGTTGCCGGTAGATAGCATCATCCGGGCCTGATGCATAAAGTACCTTGCATCCATGGCAGGGACGTCGAGCAAGTCATTCGTCCCCCGACCCGTGAGGATTAGCTAACCCTACGGTGAGGCCCCGCAATCTTGGGTGAGGGTGGCGATCGTTAAATGCCCCAACGGTTGGGATGATGACTTGGCATTGCCTCGCCCCGGCGGCCGGCATGTCCTCGGCATGTTTGGCAAGAGCCCCGATTGCCACTGTTAAGGCAAGGACGGCTTCTGGTGTAAGCCTACCACGACCGTTCCTTGGCCCCCAGTGCGGTGGTTCAGCCGACATAGTTTACGTGTCCGTGTCTCACACCCCTATGTCGGTGACACCGATCCAAAGATTTAGTTAGGCGTGGTGGATCGGACATGGGCGCTTGCCTCTAGACCCAAAGACTTCATAGTCTGCGAGAGCACGCGGTACATGCTTACGCTCATTACTGGCGCCGACCGGAGAGCTCATCGGGATCTTGAGCGGTGTACCTTTTCGTCGACGAGAGACAAAGCCGAGGTCGGGACTTGTTTCTCGTATAGGGCGACTTGTGTATTGGACTGTGTGGTGATATTATTCCGGACTAAGACCTTAAATTGGCATCCGAGGCCCAAGTGTGGGCTAAGCTATGTGCTCTATTCTGTGTTTATATTCATAGCTTGCATACGCTCATCGAGATGACCATGTATATCGTATTGTACCCCGGTTGGGGATTCTTACTTGAGTAATTCGTTACTCACCCATCGTGGTTTTTCCACAGTAACCAAGTTGCGAGACAGATGGGTGAAGGAAGAGCTGTGATCATGGGGCCCAGTCTTCCAACTCTGATTTTTGTATTATGACTCTTTATGTTTTGTTTCCCCTGAATGCATGTAGCCGGGCAAGGAGCCCTAGGATGTTTTGTAAATGTTTTGTGGATTCCAACATTTTGTATCTGAATAGGTTTTTAATGGTTTTTAGTAAACCTCTGATCAGAGTAAACTTTGGAAATGTATTTATCTTGGAACAGGTGCTTGGAAACAGGGACAGGTTCTAGGGAAATTGTCTAGTTTTTAAAGGGGTTATTTTGAATGTTTTGTTTTAATTGGAATCCGAAATCATGTCTGTTTAAATGTCCTTTACTTTGAATGCATGCATTGGCGTAAGGGCCCATTTAGTGCCCCATTCGGGTCGGTCTCTTACAGTTGGTATCAGAGCTCAGAGTTATAAATTCTGTAGATTGACCTTTTGTTGTAGGTCGTTTTCCCATGATCACTAGCACTCCGACAGTCATCAGGTACGCCTAAGTTTACATTTTGTTGTTGAGAAAAAGGGTTAAGAATTTACAATACCTGTCATCTAGTGTATGCCTTATGTAGTGTTGTGGAGCGAGACGAGCGAGTTCGACTCGTTATTGGTTTGGGTGTAGATCGCCGCATGCCATGCCGATTACCGCGCCGAGAAGAGGACGCCCGAGAGGAGGCCGAGGTGTCGAGGATCGGTTCGACTTCGCAGGACATCGCCCCAACCGAGACGGATAGCATTCCGCCTGTAGCTCCCCCTGTTGAGCCCAGAATAGGCGTTGAGGTGACTGTGCGCCGTGAGACTGCTCCTGGAGCAGAATTTGATAATTCTATGAGGTCTATGGTGGTCGACCTATTGAGTGGCCAGAGGGCGAGACCTGTGCTTTGTTGGCGTAGCAATGCAAGGAAGAGTCCCGAGCTCAGATCGAGCGGTGACTCGTTTGATTCAAAGAGGCGCAAAGAACACCCTAGCTCGCAGAGCCAGCAAGACCACTTGTGGTAGAGGTGGCAGAGGGTGCCGATGAGCTTGGTAAATGGTTGAAGGATTTCGTAAAATGGAACCCTGATAAGTTTGATGCCACAGGTGATGCTTTAGCAGCAGCTAGATGGATTGCCCATTTGGAGTACACCTTCCTAATTATGGTGTGCCCCGATGTCTAGAGGCCGAGGTGTGCAACTGTAAGAGACCGACCCGAATGGGGCACTAAATGGGCCCTTATCCCAATGCATGCATTCAAAGTAAAGGACATTTAAACAGACATGATTTCGGATTCCAATTAAAACAAAAACATTCAAAATAACTCCTTTAAAAATTAGACAATTTCCTGGAACTCGCCCCCCTGTTTCCAAGCACTGTTCCAAGATAAATACATTTCCAAAGTTTACTCGATCGAGAGATTTACTAAAAGCCATTCAAAACCTGTTCGGATACAAAATGCTTTGGAATCCACAAATATTTACAAACATCCTAGGGCTCAAGTGTTCGACTACATGCATTTCGGGAATACAAAACACACGAGAGTCATAATACAAAAATCGAGTTGGAAGATCTGGGCCCCATGATCAAAGCTTCTCCTTCGTGCATCCTGTCGCGCACCACGATTACTGTGGAAAACCACGAATAAGGGTGAGTAACGAATTACTCAAGAAGAATCCCCAACCGGGGTACAATACGATATACATGGTCATCTCGATGAGCGTATGCAAGCTATGAATATAAACACAGAATGGAGCACATAGCTTAGCCCATACTTGGGCCTCGGATGCCAACTAGGGTCTTAGCCCGGAAATAATATCACCACACACCCAATATATAAGTCGCCTATACGAGAAACAAGTCTCGGCCACACTGCTCATCGTCGACGAAAGGTACACCGGCTCACAATCCCGAGGAGCTCTCGATGGCGCGTATTTGTAATGAGCGTAAGCATGCACCGCGTGCTCTGCAGACTATGGGGGGTTTAGGGTCCGAGGCAAGCCGCCCATATCTAGTCACCACGCCTAACTAAATCTTTGGATCGGTGTCACTGACATAGGAGTGTGAGACCTGGACACGTAAACTATGTCAGCCTGAACCACCGCACCTGGGGCCAAGGAACGGTCGTGGTAGGCTTACACCAGGAAGCCGTCCTAGCCTTAACAGGTGGCAATCAGGGGATACTGCCAAACATGCTGAGGACATGCCGGCTGCCGGGGATGAGGCAATGCCAAGTCATCATCCCGACCGTTGGGGCATTTAATGACCGCCACCCTCACCCAAGATTGCGGGGCCTACCGCTCGGGTTAGCTAATCCTCACGGGGTCCAGGACGGAATGACTTGCTCGACGTTCCCGCCATGGATGCAAGGTTCTTTATGCATCGGCCCGGATGATGCTATCTACCGCAATTCTAACTCGCCCCTAGCAAACAACAAACAATTCCATAAAATCCAATACGTGCTCAATAAGAATACAACGAGCCTAGCATGATACTACGAAGCAAGGAACAGATACGAGCATGCTAGAGAGGAACAACCTAGCATGGATTAACATGAGAATTAAACCAGGAAAATCATGCTAATCAGGAATTCAGAATAGATTACCTAGCTAAACATGTCAATAAACACAAACAAGCAGTCAATCAACAATCACATATAATATCGTAGGGTCCACACAACTCCGGTAAGAAATCCTTACCTTGGTCGGGGGCGAATTCACGGAACCCTAGGCTGCGAACGAACCTGAACTAGCTACCGGGAACGTAACGAGCACAACACAATTACACACAATATCTAAATAAAACAAAGTAAAATAAAATAAAATAAAAATAATTTCGGCTCGGCTCTCACTCGGCTCTCACTCGGCTCGGCTCGGCTCGGCTTGGCTCGGCTCGGCAGCTGGACACGCGACGCGGCGCTGGGGCGCAGCTTGGCGACACGGCTCGGCGGCACGGCTCGGCGACAGGCGCACGGACACGGCATTGGGCCGCGTCATACTGAGCGCGTGTAGAGGCGCGAGGGCGAGCGCGCGGTGTGCGGCGAGACTCGGCGGCACTGCGCAGCAACAGAGCACGAAACAGGGGCGAAGGAGACAACCCAAAATCAAACGATCCACGGGGATTCGACGAGCGATTCTTCGATGGAGAACTTCCCTACACTAGCTGCACACAAACCACCCAGAAAATCACTTCACCATGGGCGTGAAACGAAGCCGGAAGAAGGGGCTCGGAACGAAGAAGAGAAGAAGAAAGGAAGGAAAATTTACCTTCAGCCCGGAAAAGGATCGACCTTAGAGCTGGGGAAGACAACCACGATCGATTCGGAGCTGGAGAAGGCAGAAATCGCCGGAAATCGCCAGTTGGTCGAAGGAGAAACGAAGGAGAAATCGCGAGGAAGAAGAAACTTCGGGCGAGCTCTGTTTTTATATGAAAATCCCTCTGCGCACGGCATATATACCAAATCGCGCGTGTAGATTAACAAACACGCCCGAGTGGCTCACATGTGGCGGCGCCTTGCCTAGCACGCGACACGTCCCTGGTTCGAATCTCACTCGACGCGCTATTTAATTCCTCATTTAATTTTACTCATTCCCAAGCCCAAATGCCTTCACCAAAAATCCCGATCCTATTCAAATTGACTCATAATTATTCCGGCAAGTTTCAATTTCAAAACCGGCCCTGTCGGCCCGACCCAAAATTACCAAAATGCCCCTGGGCTTCCCAAGAAGATCGGGATGAAATTTCCGGGCCATTACAATACTCCCCCCTTATAAGACTTTCGTCCTCGAAAGTCACTTAAGATTGAAACAGCTCGGGATACTGCAATCTCATCTCATCCTCCCGCTCCCGGTGGCTTCTCTCGAACTCGACTCCTCCACCGAACCTTTACCACCTGGATTTCACGACACGCAGTTGTCTTTGTCTCAAAAGCAAGAATCCCCACCGGCTTTTCCTCAAGCTCACCCCTCATTCAGCTGCAAAGGCTCAAAATCTACAATGTGCGATGGGTCCGGCACGTACTGCCTCAACATCGATACATGAAATACACTGTGCACTGCCGACAATGACGGAGGTAAGGCTAATCTATAAGCAACCTTGCCGATCCTCTCTAGAATCTCAAACGGGCCAACAAAACGGGGACTCAGCTTTCCACGCTTGCCAAACCTCAAAACACCTCGCATCTGTGCGACCTTCAAGAAAACATGTTGACCAACCTCGGCATAACTCTTACATGCTCGCTCAAGGCGATCAACATACGGGCTCTAATCTTCTACACGGCACCATTGGTCAACTGCAGCAACTCGGGACCCAAAACCTGCCTATCACCAACCTCTTCCCAGAACACAGGAGATCGGCAACGCTTGCCATACAAAGCCTCGAATGGAGCCGGTGAATCGCCGATCGATAATCGTTGTTATATGCAAACTCCATCGACATCTGACATCTGGTCCCAATCGCTGGGAAATCCAACACACGACCCTCAACATATCTTCGAGAATCTGGTTCACCCTCTCATCGTCCATCGATCCGAGGGTGAAAAGTCAGGGCCAAGCCGCACTCGAGTGCCTAAACCCTTCTGGAGCGCTCTCTAGAATCGAGAAGTGAACCTTGAATCACGGTCGATACGATCCTCACAGCACACCGTGATAGCGAATGATGCTCCAAAAATAATCTGCGCGCCCATCGCTCCACGGTATAAGTGTCTCTACCGGGAATGAAGTGTGCGCTCTTAGTCAATCGATCGACTATCACCCAAATCGAGAGAACTTCCTCGAGTCCTCGGCAAGCCGTAAATAAAGTCCATGGAGATCTCTTCCCATTTCCATCGAGGTACACTCGGTAGCGCAACAAACCGGCTGGTCTCTGCCTGGGTGCCTTCACTTGCTGACAAGTGAGACATCGACTGACGAACTCCGCCACATCACTTTTCATACCCATCCACCAGAATGTCTGTTTAAGATCCTGATACATCTTGGTACCCCCGGGGTGCCAAGCAAACGGAGAACTGTGGGCCTCTGAGAGCAACTCTGCTCGCACTCCTGCGACATCCGGAACACACAACCGGCCTCTGTACATCAGCCCACTGTCTGGTGAGTACACAAAATCAAAATCTCCATCAGCACTAACTTTGTCAAATAATCTTTTAAGTGCGGGGTCACTCAGCTGACTATCAATAATCCGCTGTCTAATCGATGGCTGGACTGTCAACTGAGCCACTCTGGCAGTAACCTCACCTAACAATCCTGCAATCTCACCCCGCTAGAACTCTCTCCGTTATCTGGGTTGGGAGCTCAACAACACCGCGGAGTGCGACGTCTTCCTACTCAGAGCATCGGCTACAACATTGGCTTTACCCGGATGGTACAGAATCTCGCAGTCATAATCTTTGACTAACTCTAACCATCTCCTCTCGCCTCATATTGGCTCCTTCGAGTAAACAGATACTTGAGGCTCGTGATCGGTAAACATCCGATCCGCTCACCATGCTGGTAATGCCTCCAAATCTTCAATGCAAACACCATCACGCCAATTCCATATCATGAGTTGGATAGTTCTCGCTCATATGGCTTGGTGACGGGAAGCATAAGCAATGACCTTCCCGTCTTTGCATCAACACACAACCCAACCCGAACTTGGAAGCATCAGTAAACCACGAAACCACCTGCTCCTCCGGGACCGCCAACACCGGTGTTTGAAGTCAAACCGCGCTTGAGCACGAAAAGCTCTCATCACACCTACCGTCCCAAACAAACTCGACACCCTTCCTCGTCGACGAGTGAGGGGCGAGGCTATGGCGCGAAAAGTCCTTAACAAAACCGACGGTAGTAACTCGCTAAACCTAGGAAGCTGCGTATCTCGATAATCGAATTCGGCCCGCCCACGAACTCACGGCCTCAATCTTTGCAGGATCCACCGCTATACCATCTCTCGAGACTATATGACCCTAAAAGGCCACTTGTTCCAACCGAACTCACATTTGGAAAATTTTGCATAAAGCTGGTTTTCCTCAAGGTCATCAACACTTTCCTCAAATGCTCGCATGATCCTTCCCGGTCCTTGAATAGATCGGAATATCGTCAATGAACACGATGACGGTTGCCCAAAAATGCTTTGAACACTCTATCCATCATGTCCATGAACGCTGCTGGTGCATTCGTCAATCCAAACGACATGACCCCAAACTCGTAGTTCCCATATCTAGACACGAACGCTTTGTCTTAGGAATGTCGGCGTCCCTAATCCGCAGCCCGATGATACGGATCTCAAATCTATCTTGGAGAACACGAAGCTCTCGAAGTTGATCAAGAAATCATCGATACTGGGCAACGGATACTTGTTCTTCACTGTCACCTTATTAAGCTCACGATAGTTAATGCATAGGCGCATCGAACCATCCTTTTTCTTCACAAACAACACTGGCGCTCCCCTCGGGGACACACTCGGACGGATGAACCCTCGATCTAACATCTCCTTCAACTGAACCTTTAGTTCCTTTAACTCGGCTGGCGCCATACGATACGGAGCCTTCGAGATAGGGAGGGTCCCTGGCTCGAGCTCAATTGTGAAGTCAACCACTCTCTTTGGGGGCAACCCCGGTAATTCCTCAGGGAACACGTCAGCAAACTCCCGCACAACCGGCACTTGATCGATAGTCAGTGAGGGACGGCTCTCTCCAGACAATTTGGCTAGGTAGCCCCAAGCTCCATGAGCTAGCAAACGACGGGCCTTCACAGCTGACACCATTGGCGTGCCAACTCCACCCTGGACTCCACGAAACTTGAAGCTGGGCCGACCCGGCGGCTTGAACACTACTTCCTTCCGGTGGCAGTCAATCAATGCGTGGTTAGCGGCTAACCACTCCATACCAAGAATCACATCGAAACCACTCATGGGTAGAACTATGAGCGTAGCTACCAGCAATTCCCCTGATATCTCGATCCAGCCATCCTTAATCTTATCTTTTGCTAACATATTAACTCCCGAAGGAGTTGCAACAGATAATTCGAAACCTAGAGGCTCTAATCTCAACCTAGCATGCTCAGCAAACAAAACAGATACAAACGAGTGCGTAGAACCAGAGTCAAACAAGACAAATGCACAATGATCCAAAACAAGAAGCGCACTCGCCATCGCTGCGGCATCGCACGCTCGGCCTCCCGACGGTTCAGTAGCGAACACACAGCCCTCGCTGGCCGCTGACCGGCTAAACTGCCATAGCTGGCTGATCACAAGAACGGATCATATGCCCCTCCTTTCCACATCGGAAACACCGCCTGAGCTCGGTCTGACAAGCTCCGAAGTGGACTCTTCCACAAGTGACACAAAGGGAATCGCCTTAGGACCGCCTCGCTGGCGAGGCTGAATCGGGCTGGAATCCTACGCCGATCCTTGCTCGAATCGCTTGGCAACGCCGCCGCCTCCTCGAACTCAAACCTCCTCTTACTCGCCCACTACAACTGGGACAGACGCCGCTGATCGAGCAGCGCATCCCGCTCAACAGATACTTTCCATTGTAAATAGTGGCGGTGAGCGACTTTAGCATAAGTGGTAGGGGCTAGAGCCCTGACATCCTGAGACACACCCTGCCTCAAACCAGAAATGAACTTCCGAATTTTCAACTCAGGGGTTGCTATCAGCTGCGGAGCAAAATAGCCATACTCCGAAAACTTCCTCTCGTACTTCTCTATAGAATCAGAACCCTGCTGCAGATTCTGAAAAAGCGCTACCATCTTCTCTTGAGCCTCATCGCTAATGTACTTGGCTTTAAATTCTGTCTTGAAGAACTCCCAGGTAGCGGGTGGAGACCCAGCTGGTCTCTCACTCAGGGTGGACTCCCACCACCATCTAGCTACGCCCCCTAACACGTGGGCTGCACACCTCGGTCTCTGCACATCGGGGCACACCATAATCAGGAAGGTGTACTCCAAATGGGCGATCCATCTGGCTGCTGCTAAAGCATCACCTGTGGCGTCAAACTTATCAGGGTTCCACTTTACGAAGTCCTTCAACCATTTACCAAGCTCATCGGCACCTTCTGCCACTTCTGCCTCAAAGGCTGCTGGCTCCTGCGGAGCTGGGGTCTTCTTTGCCCCGCTTTGAAACAAACGGGTCACCGCTCGATCTCGAGCTCGGGACTCTTCCCGCCGCTCTACCAACAAAGCTCGGGTCTCGCCTCCGCCACTCAACAGTCGACCACCATAGACCTCATAGAATTAGCAAATTCTGCGCGGAGAGCGCTCTCACGGCGCATGATCGCCTCAATGCCTACTCGGGCTCAACAGGGGAGCTACACGGGCGGAATGCTATCGGGTCTCGGCTTGGGACGATGTCCCCGCGGTGTCGATCCGATCCCGACACCTCGGCCTCCTCTCGGGCGTCCCTCTTCCGCGCGTAATCGCGGCATCTTTGGCGATCTACACCCAAACCAATAACGAGTCGGAACTCGCTCGTCTCCGCTCCACAATACTACACAAGGCATACACTAGATGGTATTGTAAATTCTTAACCCTTTTTAACAACAAATAGTAAACTTAGGCGTACTCGGATGACGCTGTCTTGAGTGCTAGTGATCATGGGAAAACGACCTACAACAACACAGTCATACTACTGAATTTATGACTCGAGCTCGATACCAATCAGAAGAGACCGAGGCCGAATGGGGCACTAAATGGACCCTTATCCCAATGCATGCATTCAAAGTAAAGGACATTTAAAAGCAGACATGATTTCGGATTCCAATTAAAACAAAAACATTCAAAATAACTCCTTTAAAAATTAGACAATTTCCTGGAACTCGCCCCCTCTGTTTCCAAGCACTGTTCCAAGATAAATACATTTCCAAAGTTTACTCGATCAGAGATTTACTAAAAGTCATTCAAAACACTGCTCGGATACAAAATCTTTGGAATCCACAAATATTTACAAACATCCTAGGGCTCCGTGCCCGACTACATGCATTCAGGGAAAACAAAACACACGAGAGTCATAATACAAAAATCAGAGTTGGAAGACTGGGCCCCATGATCACAGCTTCTCCTTCAGGCATCCTGTCGCGCACCACGATTACCTGTGGAAAACCACAGAATAAGGGTGAGTAACGAATTACTCAAGTAAGAATCCCCAACCGGGTACAATACGATATACATGGTCATCTCGATGAGCGTATGCAAGCTATGAATATAAACACAGAATGGAGCACATAGCTTAGCCCATACTTGGGCCTCGGATGCCAACTAGGGTCTTAGCCCGGAAATAATATCACCACACAGTCCAATATATAAGTCGCCCTATACAAGAAACAAGTCTCGGCCTCGGCACTGTCTCTCATCGCCGACGAAAGGTACACTCGCTCACAATCCCGAGGAGCTCTCGATCGGCGCATTTGTAATGAGCGTAAGCATGCACCGCGTGCTCACTGCGCACTACTATGGGGGTTGCCGGAGTCCGAGGCAAGCCGCCCATATCTAGTCACCACGCCTAACTAAATCTTTGGATCGGTGTCACTGACATAGGAGTGTGAGACCTGGACACGTAAACTATGTCAGCCTGAACCACCGCACCTGGGGCCAAGGAACGGTCGTGGTAGGCTTACACCAGGAAGCCGTCCTTGCCTTAACAGGTGGAAATCGGGGATACCGCCAAACATGTCAAGACATGCCGCTCACAGGGGACGAGGCAATGCCAAGTCATCATCCCGACCGTTGGGGCATTTAATGATCGCCACCCTCACCCAAGGTTGCGGGGCCTACATTTCGGGTTAGCTAATCCCTCACGGGGTCTAGGGACGGAATGACTTGCTCGACGTCCCTACCATGGATGCAAGGTTCTTTATGCATCAGGCCCGGATGATGCTATCTACCTGCAATTCTAACCTGCCCTAGCAAACAGCAAACAATTCCATAAAATCCAATACGTGCTCAATAAGAATACAACGAGCCTAGCATGATACTACGAAGCAAGGAACAGATACGAGCATACTAGAGAAGAACAACCTAGCATGGATTAACATGAGAATTAAACCAGGAAAATCATGCTAATCGTGAATTCAGAATAGATTACCTAGCTACACATATCAATAAACACAAACAAGCAAATCAATCAAAGAATCACATATAATATCGCAGAGGTCCACACAACTCGGTGAAGAAATCCTTACCTTGGTGGGGACGAATTCACGGAAACCTAGGCTGCGAACGAACCCGAACTAGCTACCGGGAACCTAACGAGCACAACACAATTACACACAATATCTAAATAAAATAAAATAAAATAGAATAAAATAAAAATAATTCGGCTCGGCTCTCACTTGGCTCGGCTCGGCTCGGCTTGGCTCGGCTTGGCTCTGCTTGGCGGCTCGGCTCGGCAGCAGGACACGCGACGTGGCGCTGGGCGCGGCTTGGCGACACGGCTCGGCGACAGCGCGACGCACGCGCTGGCCGGGTGCGCGCGCGAGTGGCGTGCAGAGCGCGCGAGGCGCGCGCGCGTGTGTGCGGCGAGACTCGGCGCGATCGCAGCAGCAGCGAAGAGCACGAAACATGGGCGAAGGAGACAACCCAAAATCGAACGATCCACGGGGATTCGACGAACGATTCTTCGATGGAGAACTTCCCTACACTAGCTGCACACAAACCACCCAGAAAATCACTTCACCATGGCCGTGAAACGAAGCTCGGAAGAAGGGGCTCGGAACGAAGAAGAGAAGAAGAAAGGAAGGAAAATTTACCTTCAGCCCGGAAAAGGATCGACCTCAGAGCTGGGGAAGACAACCACGATCGATTCGAGTGGAGAAGGCGTGAATCGCGGAAATCGCCAGTCGGTCGAAGGAGAAACGAAGGAGAAATCGCGAGGAAGAAGAAGCTTCGGGCGAGCTCTGTTTTTATATGAAAATCCCTCTGCGCACGGCATATATACCAAATCGCGCGTGTAGATTAACAAACACGCCCGATGGCTCACTGGTGGCGGCGCCTTGCCTAGCACGCGACACGTCCCTAGTTCGAATCTCACTCGACGCGCTATTTAATTCCTCATTTAATTTTACTCATTCCCAAGCCCAAATGCCTTCACCAAAAATCCCGATCCTATTCAAATTGACTCATAATTATTCCGGCAAGTTTCAATTTCAAAACCGGCCCTGTCGGCCCGACCCAAAATTACCAAAATGCCTCTGGGCCTCCCGGGAAGACCGGGATGAAATTTCTGCAGCTGATAGCAACCCCTGAGTTGAAAATTCGGAAGTTCATTTCTGGTCTGAGGCAGGGTGTCTCAGGATATCAGGGCACAGGCCCCTGACACTTATGCTAGAGCTGTTCAGCTGGCCACTATTTAAAACGGAAAGTATCCTGTTGAGTGGACTGTCGCCACTCCGGTGCAGCGTCCTGTCCCGGTTGTAGTGGGACAAAAGAGGAGGTTTGAGTATGCAGGAGGCGGCGGCGTCGCCAGGGCGATTCAGAACGGGACCAGCGTGAGGATACCGCCCGATTCCAGCCTCGCCAGGTGGCTCCTAGGCGATTCCCACCGTGCCATCGTGGAAGAGCCCACTTCGAGCTCGAGGCCGGGCCTAGGCGGTGTTTTCGATGTGGGAAAGAGGGGCATGTGATCCATTTCTGTGATCAGCCAGCTATGGCAGTTCAGCGTGTGCAGCAGCAGCAGAGCCGGGTGTTCGCTACGAACCGTCAGGAGGCTGAGCGTGCAGATGCCGCAGTGGCAGGTACGCTTCTTGTTTTGGATCATTGTGCATTTGTCTTGTTTGACTCTGGTTCCCACGACTCGTTTGTATCTGTATTGTTTCTTTGAGCATGCTAGGTTGAGATTAGAGCCTCTAGGTTTTGAATTATCTGTTGCAACTCCTTCGGGAGTTAATATGTTAGCAAAAGATAAGGTTAAGGATGGCCGGATCGAGATATCCGGGGAGTTGCTGGTAGCTACGCTCATAGTCCTACCCATGAGTGGTTTCGATGTGATTCTTGGTATGGAGTGGTTAGCTGCTAACCACGCATTGATTGACTGCCACCAGAAGGAAGTAGTGTTCAGGCCGCCGGGTCGGCCCAGCTTCAAGTTTCGTGGAGTTCAGGGTGGAGTTTGCCCGCCGATGGTGTCAGCTGTGAAAGCTCGTCGTTTGCTAGCTCATGGAGCTTGGGGCTACCTAGCCAAATTGTCCGGAGAGAGCCGTCCCTCACTAACTATTGATCAAGTGCCGGTTGTGCGAGAGTTTGCGGATGTGTTTCTTGAGGAGTTACCGGGGTTGCCCCCGAAGAGAGAGGTTGACTTCACAATTGAGCTCGAGCCAGGGACACTCCCTATCTCGAAGGCTCCGTATCGTATGGCGCCAGCCGAGTTAAAGGAATCGAAGGTTGATTGCTGCGGAGATGTTAGATCGAGGGTTCATTCGTCCGAGTGTGTCCCGTGGGGAGCGCCGATGTTGTTTGTAAAGAAAAAGGATGGTTCGATGCGCCTATGCATTGACTATAGTGAGCTTAATAAGGTGTGATGAAGAATAAGTATCCGTTGCCCCGTATCGATGATTTGTTCGATCGCCTTGAGGAGCTTCCGTGTTCTCCAAGATAGATTTGAGATCGGGTATCATCGATTGCAGATTAGGACGCCGACATTCCTAAGACAAAGCGTTCGAGTCTAGATATGGGCACTACGAGTTTGGGGTCATGTCGTTTGGGTTGACGAATGCACCCGGCGTTCATGGACATGATGAATAGGGTGTTCAAAGAATTTTTGGACGGCCGTCATCGTGTTCATTGACGATATTCGATCTATTCAAGGACCGGGGAGGATCATGCAGAGCATTTGAGGAAAGTGTTGGCGACCTTGAGGAAAACCACTTTATGCGAAGTTTTCCAAATGTGAGTTCTGGGTTGGAACAAGTGGCCTTCCTAGGTCACGTAGTCTCGAGAGATGGTATAGCCGTGGATCCTACAAAGATTGAGGCCGTGAGTTCATGGGCCAAGCCGACTTGATTCATCGAGATACGCAGACTTCCTAGGTTTGGCGAGTTACTACCGTCGGTTTGTTAAGGACTTTTCCGCCATAGCCTCGCCTCACTCGTCTCGACGAGGAAGGGTGTCGAGTTTGTTTGGGGACGGTAGGTGTGATGAGAGCTTTGCGTGCTCAAGCGCTGTGATTTGACTTCGGCAAGACTGTTGGCGATCCCGAGGGGACAGTGGTTTCGTGGTTTACAAATGATGCTTCCAAGTTCGGGTTGGGTGTGTGTTGATGCAAAGACGGAAGGTCATTGCTTACGCTTCCCGTCATTTGAAGCCATATGAGCGAGAACTATCCGACTCATGATATGGAGTTGCAAAGAGTGGTGTTTGTAATCAAGATTTGGAGGCATTACTCGTATGGTGAGCGGATCCGGATGTTTACCGATCACCGAGCCTCAAGTATCTGTTTACTCGTAAGGAACCGAATATGAGGCGAGAAGATGGTTAGAGTTAGTGAAAGATTATGATCTGCGAGATTCTGTACCATCCGGTAAAGCCAATGTTGTAGCCGATGCTCGAGTAGGAAGACGTCGCACTCCGCGGTGTTGTTGAGTTCCCAGCCCAGATTACAGAGAGAGTTCGAGCGGGCTGAGATTGCAGTGTTGTTGGGTGAGGTTACTGCCAGAGTAGCCCAGTTGACAGTCCAACCATCGATTAGACAGCGGATTATTGATAGTCACCGAGTGACCCCGCACTTAAGAGATTATTTGTGAGTTAGTGCTGATGGAGATTTTGACTTTGTACATTCATCAGACAGTGGGCTGACGTACAGAGGCCGGTTGTGTGTTCTGGATGTCGCATGATTGCGAACAGAGTTGCTCTCAGAGGCCCACAGTTCTCTGTTTTCTTGGCACCCCGGGGGTACCAAGATGTATCAGGATCTTAAGCAGACATTCTGGTGGATGGGTATGAAAAGAGATGTTTGCGAGTTTGTCGATCGATGTCTCACTTGTCGCAAGTGAAGGCACCCAGCAGAGACCAGCCGGTTTGTTGTAGCCGCTGAGTGTACCTCAGTGGAAGTGGGAAGAGATCTCCATGGACTTTATTTCTGGTTTTCCGAGGACTCGAGGAAGTTCTCTCGATTTGGGTGATAGTCGATCGATTGACTAAGTGCGCACACTTCATTCCGGTAGAGACACTTATACCGTGGAAGGAGTGGGCGCAGATTGTTTTTGGAGCAGATCATTCGTTATCACGGTGTGCCCTGTGAGGATCGTGATCTCGACCGTGATTCGAGGTTCACTTCTCGTTTCGGAGAGCGCTCGAGAAGGGTTTAGGCATCGAGTGCGATTTCAAGCCACGACTTTTCACCTCGGACCGATGGATGATCGAGAGGGTGAACCAGATTCTCAAGATATGTTGAGGGCTTGTGTGTTGGATTTCCGGCGGTTGGGACGATGCACATCAGATCGATGGAGTTTGCATATAACAACGATTTATCGATCGGCGGTCGAGATGGCTCCATTCGAGGCTTTGTATGGTAAGCGTTGCCGATCTCCCGTGTTCGGGAAGAGGTTGGTGATAGGCGTGGTTTGGGTCCCGAGTTGCTGCGCAGATTGACCAATGGTGCCGTCGCGAGAAGATTAGAGCTCATATGTTGTGGCTCAGAGCGCATAAAGAGTTATGCCGATGTTCGGCGCCGGATTTGGAGTTTGAGGTTGGCCAACATGTATTCCTAAAGGTCGCACCGATGCGAGGTGTTTTGAGGTTTGGCAAGCGTGGAAAGTCGAGTCCCCGCTTTTTTGGTCCATTTGAGATTCTCGAGAGGATCGGCGCAGGTCGCTTATCGATTAGCCTTGCCTCCGTCATTTTCGGCAAAGGTACAGTGTTTTTCATGTTTCGATGTTGAGGAAGTACGCGTGCGGACCCGTCGCACATTTTTATTTTGAGCCTTTGCGGTGAATGAGGATTTGAGCTTCGAGGAAAAGCGGTGGGGATTCTTGCTTTTGAGACAAAGACACACTGCGTAATCGTGAAATCCTACTGGTAAAGGTTGAGTGGAGGAGTCGAGTTCGAGAGGAAGCCACTTGGGAGCGGGAGGATGAGATGAGATTGCAGTATCCCGAGCTGTTCCAATCTTAAGTGACTTTCGAGGATGAAAGTCTTATAAGGGGGGAATATTGTAACGGCCCGGAAATTTCATCCCGGTCTTCCCGGGAGGCCCAGGGGCATTTTGGTAATTTTGGGTCGGGCCGACAGGGCCGGTTTTAAAATTGTAAATTGCCGGAAAAATTATGAGTCGATTTGAATGGGATCGGGAATTTTGGTGAAGACATTTGGGCTTGGGAAAAGGTAAAAATAAATAGGGAATTAAATAGCGCGTCGAGTGAGATTCGAGCCAAGGACGTGTCGCGTGCTAGGCAGGGGGCGCTGCTAGCCGAGCCACTGGGCGCGTTTGTTAATCTAAACGCGCGATCTATTACATATCCGTGTCTTCGTGCGCTCGGTTTAAAACAGAGCTCTCTCGAGCCTTCTCCTTCATTTCTCTCCTTCTTCTCTTCGCGATCTCCTTCATCAACCGACAGCGATTTCCGGCGATTTCTTCCTTCTCCAGCTTCGATTCGAATGTGGTCGTCTTCCCCAGCTCGAAGGTCGATCCTTTTCGAGGCGAAGGTAAGCTTTTCTTCTTTTCTTCTTCTCTTCTTCGATCCGAGCCCCTCGCTTAGGGCTTCGTTTCCTACGTGTGTTGAAGTGAATTTTTGGATGGGTTTTGTGCAGCTTGCGTAGGAGAGTTCGTCCAATACCTATCGGCCGTCGAATCTTCGCCAATCGCTCGAATTCGGATTTTCTCCATCGCTCCTGTTCGCGCGCAAAAATAGAGCCCCTGTTCGCCGTACTCGCGTGCGCAGAAGCAGCCCTGCCGCCGAGCCTCGCCGCACACCGCGAGCGCGTCCTCGCCCAGCTCCGTGTCACGCGCGCGCGCCCCCGGTATGGCTGCGCCCGCCGCACGCGCGCTTCACGCCTCGCCGCCCGCCCGGCATCTGTCCGGCTCGCGCCACAGCGCCCATTTCTGCGCCCCAGCTCGCCCAGCCAGCCCCGTTCGTGTAATCAGCTCGTTCTTGCGTTCGTCGCGCCTCGTGAGTTGCTCCCGAGCTGAGCCTCGTTTATTTTATTATATTTAGGCCTATTGTGTGATTTTTTTTGTGATTGATAGGTTCTCGGTAGCTAGTTCGGGTTCGTTCGCAATTTAGGATTTCGTGTCAAATCGTCCCCGACCAAGGTAAGGATTTCTTACAGGAGTTGTGTGTGTGGACCTGCGATATTATATGTGATTCTTTGATTGATCGCTTGTTTGTGTTTATTGACATGTGTAGCTAGGTATTCTATTCTGAATTCCCGATTAGCATGATTTTCTTGATTTAATTCTCATGTTAATCCATGCTAGGTTATTTCTTTCTAGCATGCTCGTATCTGTTCCTTGCTTCGTAGTATCACGCTAGGCTCGTTGTATTCTTATTGAGCACGTATTGGATTTTATGGATTTGTTTGCTGATTGCTAGGCGAGTTAGAGAGTTGCGGGTAGATAGCATCATCCGGCCCGATGCATAAAGTACCTTGCATCCATGGCAGGGACGTCGAGCAAGTCATTCCGTCCCTGGACCCCGTGAGGGATTAGCTAACCCTACCGGTAGGCCCTGCAATCTTGGGTGAGGGTGGCAGACTGTTAAATGCCCCAACGGTTGGGATGATGACTTGGCATTGCCTCGTCCCCGGCGGCCGGCATGTCCTCGGCATGTTTGGCGGTAGCCCCGATTGCCACTGTTAAGGCAAGGACGACTTCACGGTGTAAGCCTACCATGACCGTTCCTTGGCCCCAGTGCGGTGGTTCAGCCGACATAGTTTACGTGTCCAGTCTCACACCCCTATGTCGGTGACACCGATCCAAAGATTTAGTTAGGCGTGGTGATGGACATGGGCGATTTGCCTCTAGACCCAAAGACCCCCATAGTCTGCGAGCAGAGCACGCGGTACATGCTTACGCTCATTACTGCGCACGACCGGAGAGCTCATCGAGATCTTGAGCTAGTGTACCTTTCGTCGATGAGACAGCCGAGGCCAGGACTTGTTTCTCGTATAGGGCGACTTGTGTATTGGATGTGTGGTGATATTATTCGGACTAAGACCTTAAATTGGCATCCGAGGCCCAAGTGTGGGCTAAGCTATGTGCTCTATTCTGTGTTTATATTCATAGCTTGCATACGCTCATCGAGATGACCATGTATATCGTATTGTACCCGGTTGGGGATTCTTCTTGAGTAATTCGTTACTCACCCCATCGCGTGTTTTTCCCAGGTAACCAAGATGCGAGACAGGATGGTGAAGGAGGAGTTGTGATCATGGGGCCTGATCTTCCAACTCGATTTTTGTATTATGACTCTTTATGTTTTGTTTCCCTGAATGCATGTAGCGGGCACTGAGCCCTAGGATGTTTTGTAAATGTTTTGTGGATTCCAGCATTTTGTATCTGAATAGGTTTTGAATGGTTTTTAGTAAATCTCTGATCAGAGTAAACTTTGGAAATGTATTTATCTTGGAACATGTGCTTGGAAACAGTGACAGGTTCCAGGGAAATTGTATAGTTTTTAAAGGGGTTATTTTGAATGTTTTGTTTTAATTGGAATCCGAAATCATGTCTGTTTAAATGTCCTTTACTTTGAATGCATGCATTGGGGTAAGGGCCCATTTAGTGCCCCATTCGGGTCGGTCTCTTACAATAATAATATGTCATATAGATAATGTAAAATTAGTCAAATCATCATTTTTTTAATGAATTTTTTTTATACACTTACGTGGGACATCATTAACCTCACATATATATATATATATTAATAAATATGTACTAGATCCTTACTTTAAAGTGAGTAAGACCAAAAAATAAGACGTACTAGTGGACTAGTGGGTTTGAAATGACTTTTTTAGACGTGATTTTTTGTTTTCAAAATAAAAGTTAATAGAGGTAAAATATTGTGCTGGACTGCAAGCATGCCTACACTACCACGCTATTGAGCATTTATTTTAATAGTAAAAACAAATCAATATATGTCGTTTCAATTTAGGTTGAATCTTAATTTTGGCCAACCTGTGAATCAAATTTTTTATTTTTTATTTTTTTGGACTTTAAACTCAAGGCCAAAGAATGATGGTTGAAGTCGATATATATCGTTTTAATTTATGGTTTAAGTTGAGTACTTTGGGTTCATTAGGTTACTGTTTCTTTTATACACCTCTAAGTCAAATGATTGAATTCAAAAAGAAAAAAAAACCTAGTTTTATTTCGATTCACGTTAATTGAATTTTAAACATATAAAAATTATAACTTTGAAAGTGATACACACTCGCTCATTGTAAATTTATTGACTTTAATGATATCATCAATGATAATCCACACACAAACAAGAGTCAAGTTCATTAATAAATTGAATTATGATCTACTTTATGAGATGTTTTATTTTTCAAGCAATGTTCCATCACTAACAAGAATAACACTTTGGACTCTTGCCTAATTTTTTTTAATGAACAAAAAAGTTGTCATTTTCAACCAAACAAATTGGATTTTAAGATATATATTTATATGGCCCACATGCACTCCACATAAAAGCCAACCAAACAAAACAATGAACATGAGAGCCCTCTAGAAACCACACAATTATATTTACATGGATATATATTTGGCTCTTCAAACCAACATTGGCTCATCTATATAGTTCTACTACAAATGGATTTTTCTAAAAACAATTATTAATTTTATGTAATTATTATTGTTTCGTGAAGTGAGGCTTGAATTTATTACACAAATTGATTTAAAGTTAAAAAATGATGATCATGGAAGAAGACCAAAAGGGATGGTGACCCCACAACTTAGACCTTCAAATTATATATAAAGTAATTTATTATTGAATATTAATTTTCTTTTTTGGAAAATGATTTATTATTGTTTTCCCTAATAAACTTTATTAGTAAATGACAATGTAGAGCCTAAATTAAGGCTCTAGTTCTAACGTTGTCTTTTATAGTCAAACAAATTCAATAAAATCTTGTCATCTCAATTCATGTCAAAACTTGCTAGAGACATTAACATAGTATATGGTTAAGTGAAAAGAATACGAAGTAATTAGCTTAAAGAAAAAAAAAAAAAACCATTACATGTAACTATAAGAAAGATGGGGGGCTTTGCATGTATAATAATAATAATAATAATATTACATAATTAGCACAAATGTAAAACCATTTCATAAATGACAAAAATCGGTAAGAGAAATCATAGTAAATGTCTTCATTCCACAAAATATTTTAAAAAATGTCCAAATGGGAGAGGATTAAAATGGATGTCTATTTAAAACAAAAAAAAAAAAAAACAAAAACAAAAATGGATGTCTATTTTAAATAATGAGGGAGGAGTGATAAAACATTTCTACCATTGATGCCATTTTAAATTAATCAACATTCTAGGAATTGAAATTAATAAGCTATTTCATAAATTGTTTCTTGTTATAAAACTAATATCAAAATGCAACATATACGAATATGAATAAGTGAACAACA
Organism: Sicyos edulis; assembly: GCA_036507275.1. Lineage (NCBI taxonomy): Eukaryota > Viridiplantae > Streptophyta > Magnoliopsida > Cucurbitales > Cucurbitaceae > Sicyos > Sicyos edulis. Next base: position 10,980,311 of record CM071851.1, read on the forward strand.
CTTTGAGAGAAGAGAATGTAGAAGAATTCTTATTTTAATGGTGTCTTTACAAAGCTTACACAACACTAATTTATAGTGTTTACAAAGTGAGAGTTACAATCTATATTGACCATAAATAGTTTAATCATGCTATTCTAAAGGAAGATGGGTAATGAAGCCTTCTAAATATAGGTTTCTAGTTGAATGGATATCTATTCATAACACTCCCTCTTAGATATCCATAACTGCCTCATTAAAAACCTTACTAGGAAAAACCCAGTGGGAAAAAAACCTTAGTCAAGGGAAAAAAAAGAGTGCAGTAGATTCTACTCCCCCTCATGAAAACATCATTTAAGATATCTGAGTTGCTGCATTCCAATATTGTGCACAAACTTAGCGAATATTCCAACAAGTAATGTTTGTGTAAAGAACACTATCAAATTATCCTTTGAATTTGTGAGCCAAACCACATGTTTCACTGATGTGTTGAGTAAGTGATCTTGACCATATAAATTCTCGAATAGCCTCATGATTTGCAAAACTTTGACATGAAAAATTAATTTGTATAAGATATAGTTTTATATGGGTTGGATAATTAATATACATATAAATGTCATTATCACACTAAAATATGATACTTCATTGAAATGTTCAATGGATGTGCTTTTATTCATGTAAAAGCTCTTTAAGATCTTTATGTATGAGATGTTTAATGATTAAATAATCCATCTGCACAATATTAAAATTGCAAGCCAATGCAACATTTATTTTTCGAGACATTTCATCTCAATTTTTTTTTTTAATAGATTATACTGGCTTTGAAGTTCTTCATGAGTTTCTGTTATATTTATTTCATCAACAAATACATAAATAATAACAAATCCTGACTATGATTTTCTTAAAATTATATTCATAAGATGTTCATCATCTCTTTAGATATGTCAGGATGATTAGATATCTTGATGTTAGTTAATGCATCCACCACAAGAGAATATGTCTCCTCACAATCAATATCAAGTCTTTACAAGAACCTTTGTGTACCAAGTCTTGTTTTATCTCATGACCTTTTTTTTTTCATTTCTTTTACAAACAACTACTCATTTGCATCCAACATGTTTTACATCTGAAGATGTATGGAGTACAATTTCATAACTCTTTGTTTTGAAAGTGAGTGTAATTTTATTTAGATTGCTTCTTTCTACTATGGTCAATCATCTTAGTGTCGACAATCTATGACAAATCTATGTCAGAATTCTCACTTTCATAAATATTATCAAGAACAACATTATAGCTTAGAATGTTGTCAACAATTATATCAATTTAGTTCCATTTTTTCCATGTCATGACATAACTTATCGAGGTCTCTTTATTATTCTCATATACATTTTCAACATTCGTTTGATTAGTCAACTTTAATACTTCTTTTGGAAATTCGTATTCTCGATAATTTTTACCTTTGGAGCTCATTACTACTATGCTTCAAGCATGTGATAAATGATTAATTGTGACAACTTGTTTTAATATCAATTCTTGATGATGCATTTGCATCTTAATCACTTTCTTTATCGCCTCTCTAAATGCATCTAGCATTTGATTTGCCAATGAATTGTCATTTGAACTTCTGGTTCACAATGATATGTAGAATAAATACTTAAATAAGACAATATATAATTTGCCTTTGAACTTCTGGTTCACATTGATTTGTATGAAAATCTAGATGAGTACTTTTCCAACTTTTCTCAATTCTCTCCCTAATGTTGGAAAATTCATCTCATTAATATTAATTAGCAAATTGTGCAGTAAAGATATTACCCATCAGAGGTTCAAGATATCTTATAACTAAGAAACTTTATATTTCTAGTCTCATCTAGAGACTAATCTTAATATGTTGTGGTGGAGCAATTAGAACATTTACTACACAATTAAAACTTGTAGATGGAAAGTAATTGGCTTCTAGCCATGAGCTAATTGTATTGGGGAATGCTTATAGTAGAGTACTTAGCTCATGCATATAAACAACACTCTATACAAAGTTACATGACTTTTATATTTATTGGAATCTTTGTTGCTCACAAATTGTTATGTTTAACCATTTTGTGAATGAACATAAACTACAGAATGTTTAACAATTATCTCAAACTATATATAATATATAATTACCCGTTGTTTGAGATGAAAATTGGTTAGCATTACCAAGACAATTCCTTTTATAATTTTAAAATTATAAGATTTTTCTTCTTAACTTAATTATTTGAGCAATCAATTTTGCAAATACACGGTTTTAACTTGATAATAATGACTATCTGCCGGATGCGTCAATCCTGCCATTTAAAATTTCTTCACGAAATTTGAAGAATTCAATTATAATTTAGCTGATGAAATAATAATTAATTTTAGAAGAGCAAGTATCTCATCACAATTTAATAAATTAAAGAATCTTCGGGTTCTTTAATAGATGTTGATAGTGATATTCTCATTTATTAATTTAAATCACATTGACATGATATGACTCTTTATGAAAATAGTATACTTGAACTTCAAGTTCTTTACAACTTAATTATAATTTTTTCTTGAAAAACATATCAAGGGTAAATTTGCTCTTCTAGGCAAAATAATATTTGTATTTTTAAAAGTTTCAATCAAGTCTACTTGACTTTATGTATTATGGACTTTTGAATCTAGTATTCCATTTCGATTAATTCAACTTCTAGGTTAGTTCCCAGAGGTGTTCCGTTTCTGTCAACTTAGACAAAATAATCATTAGACGAAATTGAAAATAATCAATTTTTATGCTAGAACACCAAATATGTCATATTTAATGGGTAAACAGATTGATCATCTCTTCAAGAGATTATTGCAAATTTGAAAATTTACTTCCATACAATATTATTCAATTTCATTATTCAATACTACAATATTCACTTCGGGGAATAGTATTTTTACAATACAAGAACATATTTAATAAATTCTCAGACACTCAAAATCACTTGTTGTTTAACTATGCAACTACAGGTGCATCTAATCAAACTAATGAACATTTCTTGATTTAAGAATTGTGCATGTTGCATTTAATCATAAATTATTCTTGATTTGTAAATAATGTAACATCATGTACATTAACATAACATAGTACTTTTAATGCAACTTTGAGTGCATCTAATAAAAAAAAATTAACTTAAAATGAATAATTAGCTATATACTTTTTAAAGTTTGTTATTAGATAAGTCAAACATAAATGTATATAATAAATCATGTTTTGAATTCTTTGAGAGTAATTCAAATGTATGACACAAGTATATGGTTTAAGTCATTAAATATTCATAAATATAATAATTCATTTAAGAAATTAACAACTTAGAATTTCTAAATAATTTTTAACTCTTAAATTGTTAAATATTAAATAGTTCTACGAAAACAACATCTTAATAAGCATCATAATCGTACATTATGAATATAAAAATTATATTATAAATATTTAAAATGTATGACATGCTTAATTGATAAATTTTAATAAATAAAACAAAATTTGCTTTATACAATAATATAAGCATATATCATAAAAATAACTAGAGTGTAGGTAGAGAGTTTTGAAGTCAAAACTTTTTAAAATTAAAACAATATTTCATGTCAATATCGAAACAACTATACTATACAATAAGCAATGATAAAACACAGATATCAATCAAGTAATAAAATTACTAAAAAAAACTTTGAATTAATCATATTACCTCAAACATATATCCAACCTAAAAGAAGCAATCATGATATTGGAAACACAATAATATACAAAAAGTAAAGTGAGACATTGGAAATTGAAACCAAACTACAAAAAATATATAATTAATAAATCCAAATAGTTACATTATTTAAATGTGTGTAAATTTTTTTCTCTTTAAAATACTCGAATAATTTTGTAAAGTTACTTTCACACACTATTCTTCTTTCATTATTTTAAATGAATACAATATTCACTCCATGGAATGGTATTGTTAGGTGGTAAAGACTTGTAACTTTTCATCAAAAGCTTAATTGTTGGTTAAGTCTCAAAATCACAATATTTGATCATCATTATATTCAATTTTCTTTATGTCTTGATATATTTAATACAATAGCACATTGTATAATAATGCACTATATGTGCACATCTTAATCAAAGTGATGATCATCTCATATTTCCAAACTTATGTAACATGTGCATTTAATGATGAACTTTTCTTAATTAGAAATCATGCAACTTCAGGTGCATTAAAATAAAATGAACATTTTTTTTTAATATGCAAATTTGAGTATATCAAAATAATAATTAACTTTGTAAAGAATAATATATATCTCAAAGTTTGCTATAATATAAACCAAATATTTATGCATATATACTTTGGACTTCATAAAAATATTTACAACTATGCGATAAGATTTTAATAAATAAATTAGCCCATATTTTATGCAATAATTTAAAAGCATAAATCATAATTAATAAATAAATCAATCAATCAACATAAAAATATTTTTAATCCAGAAGCAAAGTGAAAGTTATATAAACTAAAATATTAGAATTTGAATGTCTTCTAATAGTTTATTAGACTTCTAATATTTATATATAATTTAAGTTATTAATACATTAAATATCAAAATATGCTATATTTTCATGAATACAAGGAATTAGGCAACTCCAATCATCAAGATCTTAACAACTAATTATTTATACATATTACATACTTATTAAATAATAAAGACAATATAGAGAAACAAAAATTGAGGTTTTCATAATAATTTTTGTCACAAACTAAATTATTAAGAATTTGTATCATAACCCAACATTATAGTACAATTGAATTGAAACATAGCGAAAAATTAAAATTCTCAAATATTTAACATGGAACATGCAAAAATGTTCAAAACTAAATAACAAAATAGAATTGTTATTAAAGCTTCGAAATAGCCAATAAGAACATTTAGTTAAAAAACTTGTCCAAGGATTGAGATTTATGAAGCAACTCATTTCGGTTACTATTCATCTTTAATTTCCAATATATTAAGTTGTTGTTTTGCCATCCAACTTTTCAAAATAAAAAGATCTTAAAATTGTAGAATATAAATTAAACCACCAAATAGAAAAGTAGCGAACTTGAAGGAAAAAAAAGGCATTTCAAATAATTCAATAAATATGTATATTGAATACAATTAATCTAGAACAATGAGACTTTTAAAAGAGAAGACTTTCTTATCCAATATTTCTAATCAATAAATAGAATATGAAACCATACCACAATGAAATACCAATCTCAATTATCATCTTTAGCAACTGAACGGGTAGAGACTCGTGCTGATAACGTGTTATAAAACTAATATCAAAATGCAACATATACGAATATGAATAAGTGAACAACACTTTGAGAGAAGAGAATGTAGAAGAATTCTTATTTTAGTGGTGTCTTTACAAAGCTTACACAACACTAATTTATAGTGTTTACAAAGTGAGAGTTACAACCTATATTGACCATAAATAGGTTAATCATGCTATTCTAAAGGAAGATGGGTAATGGAGCCTTCTAAATATAGGTTTCTAGTTGAATGGATATCTATTCATAACATTTCTAAAATTAATAAACTATTTCACCCCACCATTTTAGGAATAAGAATCGTTTCTACAGCAACTTCACAACCATTTACTCAACTAATTATATTAAAATAACAAAATCCTAAATTAAATTTAAAAATATCTAATTTTTAACAACATTACATTTCATCCTAGCCAATCATCAGATCACTTTCAACTCATCATAGCCCTTCATTGTGTCATTTCACCAATTTTTATTTGTATTGAATTAGCAACCTCCCATCACCGATTCCCATTTTCATTTTCATTGTCTTTGTCTCATTTTCACCAATTTTCACTTGTTTCCTCATCGATTCTCATTTTTATCTAGTCTCTCCTTCTACTTTTTCACCGAATTTAAAATTTTGTAGCAAATCCTCAAATCACAGTCTGCTATTTTTTTCTTATTCTCACGATTTCACCAAATCACACCATAGGCATCTTATCGTCTTATGTATTACTTTTCAAGTGTAGGTAGCGAATAGCTATAATTGCAAATGAAGGTTACATTGGTTACAATCGTCTTTAATGAAAATTGGGATGAGAGAGATATTTACTTGAACTACAATACCGCATTGATTAATATCACATACAACACCCTCATATACTTATCAATATTGTCTATCGAGGAAAATTTGGGTTTGGACAAAAATGCAAAAGTCATAAGCATATCACTATATAAAGACGGGACACAAAGAAAAGGTGAGAATACTAAAGCATGACTGGGAAGTCCAATGGTTGCACAATGGGTTCGCTAGTGGTATGCATAGTGACTGCTATATCTTGGAGGACATCTTCCAGACACATATCGAGATGTACATCTTGTACTTAGCAAGCACGTCCACTGTGTTCAGAGCAAGTGCAATGTTACCCAACAAAGATGAATTGAAGAAGGTCCTATACAACATAGAACTGACATGAAGCTTCCAATACAAGACGGTGAAGTTCAGTCCAAAACAATTTACATGAGATATGTAATTTGTACGTTCACACATCATTGTATAGAAATGAAAGTCTATGGGGAAGTTTTTCGACTCTTATACCTTCCCAGTGGACATTGTACGGGATGACCACATGCATGTCGCCCCATTAGTTATAACCGAATATATTGGGTTCACTATCCGGTCCACTAAGAAGTGTACATGCACCCCTAAAGATGTAATTCATTATACAAAGGAGAATCATAGTGTTAACATTAGCTACTGCAAAGCAATGAAGGGGAGAGAAATGGCATTTTGAACTCATCAGGGGCAAAGCAGATTATATGCACGTCTTTCAACATTTTCTACCAAACTAATAAAAAAAAAATCTAGGTACCCCAGACTCATGTTCAAAATCACATGAATTTAAATAGCATATTTAAATATTATGTACTACATTAAACATCGTATATATAGTATATGTACCTTACAGAGCGTAAGGTTTTTATGGGTAGTTGCAGGCAATTACACTTCGTACCATGCTGACGACTATTATTTCAAATACTTCTTCATGAGTCTGGTTGCATCTATTTGAGGATGGGAACATTGCCTACCTGCAATAAGAAACGACGGGGCATCACTTTCAAACATTTTGTAGAGGCTATGATTTGACAACCGAGGGGGAACGATTTTGAGCTTGACAGAGACGCTAGGCGGACAAAGAAAAGCTTCGCCTAGTGTGTTCTTAGTGGCAAGGGGGAACGTTTTTTAGCTTGATGACGAGGGCTCGAGCTTCTCCTGACGTCCTTTTTTCGACCGTTTAGCTCCCAAAATTGAAGTTGGAGAGGAAAATTAATGGGTGGTAGGTATTTGTTTTATTGATTTGCCTTTTTCATAACATTTTAAAAAACAAGAGCATATCCACTAACATGGATAGGGCATGTACATAGGTATTTCTTCCCTCTCGGAAGCAAAGAAGATTTGAAATTTTAATATATATATATTTAAGAAAAGCAACGGAATAATCTGTTTTGATTTTCAAAATTTCAAACCAACGTCATTATTATTTTTTATCTATTTTTTTGTTTAAAAATAAATACCATCACGGGGTACTTTTGACTATTGTATATAAAACTAATTAATTATGTATTTAAAACTACTAATATTAGACACACATTTTAAATATTTCTCATTTAGACATTATTCTAAATAGTTTGCTAGATGTAGACATTTACCTAGTTTGCCCAAACGGTAATGAACCTTCTAAAGAGACTAAAAACCCACGTAGGCCAACACGTGTGATATGAACTTCTGTTCAATTTTTATTTTGGCCTTCTATCACATAAGCATATGTTTCTATCACGAGTTTCCAACCCACACGTTCTATCACAATTCTTCACCTTCATTTCTATCATGATTTTTCTATCACATTTGCAATTTCATCAACTTTTGCGATTTCTTCACCTTCTGTTGTCTACGCAACTAATTATGCAACAGAGGTAACCACAAATATTTTTTATCAATCAATTTATTTATCTAACTTTGAGTTCATTCAATGCCATTTAAACTTTATTTTCCTAGAAAAAGAGGGTATATTGAAGAGGATATTGCTAAAAAAAGAAGATGAAGTTGAAGCTTCAAAGGTACATTTTAATGATTTTTTTTTCTTTTTTTTTTGGAAACATATTCAATTGGATTGAATTTTTTCAGTTCAACTGATAGAAGTCAATGAATGTTCAATTGATAGAAGTCAATGAGTGTTCAACTAACAAAAGTCAATTAGTTTCTAACAGATAGAAATAAATCAATGTTTAAGTGATAGAATTCACCAAGTGATTGAATGATAGAAAACAACCAATTATGGTTGAATTCTATCACTAGAACCTAATTGACATCGATCACTAAAGAATAATTAGCTTCTATCAGTTGAACTGGTTAACCTCTATCAAGTTCTTAAATGATAGAAGGCTATCAAATTGTCTTTGTAAGGGACCGACCCGAATGGGGCACTAAATGAGCCCTTATCCCAATGCATGCATTCAAAGTAAAGGACATTTAAACAGACATGATTTGATTCCAATTAAAACAAAAACATTCAAAATAACCCCTTTAAAAACTAGACAATTTCCTGGAACTCCGTCCTGTTTCCAAGCACTGTTCCAAGATAAATACATTTCGAGTTTACTCGATCAGAGATTTACTAAAAGCCATTCAAAACACATTCGGATACAAAATCTTTGGAATCCACAAATATTTACAAAACATCCTAGGGCTCGTGTGTGCGCTACATGCATTCAGGGAAAAACAAAACACACAAGAGTCATAATACAAAAATCAGAGTTGGAAGACTGGGCCCCATGATCACGGCTCCTCCTTGACCATCTGTCTCGCACTTGGTTACCTGTGGAAAAACCACGATAAGGGTGAGTAACGAATTACTCGAGTAAGAATCCCCAACCGGGGTACAATACGATATACATGGTCATCTCGATGAGCGTATGCAAGCTGTGAATATAAACACAGAATAGAGCACATAGCTTAGCCCACACTTGGGCCTCGGATGCCAATTTAAGGTCTTAGTCAGGAATAATATCACCACACACCCAATACATAAGTCGCCCTATACGAGAAACAAGTCCCGGCCTCCGCACTGTCATCGTCGACGAAAGGTACACCGCTCACAATCTCGAGGAGCTCTCGGTCGGCGTTGTAATGAACGTAAGCATGCACCGCGTGCTGCACCGCAGAACTATGGGGGTGCCGGGTCAGAGGCAAGCCGCTCATGTCGATCCACCACGCTTAACTAAATTTTTCGATCGGTGTCACCGACATAGGGTGTGAGACACGGACACGTAAACTATGTCGGCTGAACCACCGCACACTGGGCCAAGGAACGGTCGTGGTAGGCTTACACCAGAAGTCGCCCCCGCCTTATGCAGTGGTAATCGGGGGCTCGGCCGAACACGCCGAGGACGTGCCGATCGCCGGGACGAGGCAATGCCAAGTCATCATCCCGACCGTTGGGGCATTAACAACTGCCACCCTCACCCAAGATTACAGGGCCTACCACTTGGGTTAGCTAATCCCTCACGGGGTCCAGGGACGGAATGACTTGCTCGACGTCCCTGCCATGGATGCAAGGTACTTTATGCATCGGGCGGATGATGCTACCTACCCGCAATTCTAACTCGCCTAGCAAGCAAGCGACAAACAATTCCATAAAATCCAATACGTGCTCAATAAGAATACAACGAGCCTAGCATGATACTACGAAGCAAAGAACAGATACGAGCATGCTAGAAAGGAACAACCTAGCATGGATTAACCTGAGATTTAAATCAGGAAAAATCATGCTAATCGGGAATTCAGATTAGAGAACCTATCTACACTTGTCAATAAACACAAACAAGCAATCAATCAGCAATCGCATAATATATCGTAGGGTCCACACAACTCCGGTAAGAAATCCTTACCTTGGTCGGGGACGATTTGACACGAAATCCTAATTTGCGAACGAACCCGAACTAGCTACCGAGAACCTATCAATCACAACAAAAATCACACAATAGGCCTAAATATAATAAAATAAATGAGGCTCGGCTCGGGAGCAACTCACGAGGCACGCATTTAACGACGAACAGCCGATTGCACGAGCACGAACGGCAAAGAACGGATCATTGGGCGCTGGGCGCAGAATGGGCGAGTGGAGGTGCGCCACGCTGAGAAGCTTGGACGACGCGGGACAGAATCTTTGGCGAAGCAAGGGCGCGAGGACGCGGGCGCGCGAGCGAGGCAGAGCGGCTGGTGGGGGGAGGAGCTTGGCGTGGCACGCAGGTCGGGCGAGGCGTGGCTCGGCGGAGGCTCTGCTTCTGCGCGCGGCGACGGGACGAACATGCTCTGTTTTTTTCGCGCGAACAGGGGCGATGGAGAAAATCCGAATTCGAGCGATCCACGGGGATTCGACGAGAAATTCTTTGATGACGAACTCCCCTACACTAGCTGCACAAAACCCATACCTCAAATTACCTCAACTCGGCCGGAAATGGAGAAGCCCGAACAGGGGTGAAGAACTCGAATTTTGAAGGAGAAGAAGAAGAAGAAGAAGTACCTGCTGCTCGGGGGAAAGAATGGGCTTGGCCGAGAAGAAGAGCTCGGAAATGACCGGTCGACGAGGGAGAGGGTCTGGTCGGTCGGAGAAGAGTCGCGAAGAAGAAGAAGAGAAATGGGGAAGGAATCTGGCGAAATTCTGCTTTTATATAAAAATCCCACTGCGCACGGCATATATACCAGATCGCGCGCATAGTTTAACAAACACCCCCAGTGGCTCGGCTGGCAGCGCCCCCTGCCTAGCACGCGACACGTCCGTGGCTCGAATCTCACTCGACGCGCTATTTAATTCCCTATTTAATTTTACTCTTTCCCAAGCCCAAATGCCTTCACCAAAAATCCCGATCCTATTCAAATTGACTCATAATTATTTCGGCAATTTTCAATTTCAAAACCGGCCCTGTCGGCCCGACCCAAAATTACCAAAATGCCCCTGGGCCTCCCGGGAAGACCGGGATGAAATTTCTGGGCCGTTACAGTCTTGTACTAAGTTTGGACCTTGTAGGAAATTGTACTCTGATTAGGAACTTGTAATCTCGATTTGTTGTGAAGTTGTAGTTTTTTTTATTAAAATTGTACTAAGTTAGGAACTTGTTATGCTTCTGCCTAGCTTATAGAAGTCAATTAGATTTTAAGAGTTAGAAACTTGTAGTGCTTCTGCCTAGGTTATGGAATTTGTACTTAGTTACTGAACTTGTAGTGATATGTTATGACTTCAAAGGTACATTTTATACTGATTTATTGAATTTGTCGTGATCTTTTATAAATTTATAGTGATCTGTTGTGAACTTGTAGTGATAAAAGTCAATTAGATTTTGAGTTCAAATGTACATTTTAATTAATGATATATTTTTTTGGTAAACATATTTAATCAAATTGAATTCTATTGCTTCAACTGATAGAAGTCAATCAGTGTTCAATTGATGGAAGTCAATGAATATTTAAGTGAAAGAAGTCCATGGGTGGTTAAGTGAAAGAAGTTCATGAGTGGTTAACAACATGATCGAATTCTATCACTTAGAAAACTGATTGACTTCTATGAGTTAAACTAATATAATTAAGAGGGTTTTACATGTATAATAATAATATTAAAAAGAAAATTATTTACATGAGTAGCACAATTTTCAAACTATTTTATTTGTGGCAGAAAAATAAAACAGAAGGTTGAAAAAGACTAAAAAGGCCAAGTGTTTCTATTCTTTCTTTTGACCCACTTCAATCAATTTTTTAGTATTTGAAACTATCAATTTGCTAGTAATTGAATCTATCAGTTTGCTAGTAATTGAATTTATCAGTTTGCTAATAATTTACTCTATTAGGTTCATAGTGACTGAATCTATCAATTTCCCAATGACTGAACCCATCACCTTCCTAGTGTTGGGTAGAATTCCAAACACACAATTTTAAGAAAATGATAATTATAGAAGAATGACGACGTGCTTGTTCAAGATTTCGCTAAAGTGAAATCCCTACTTCTGTTCAAGCAGAATGCGTGTGTGTGTGATCCCCAAAGGTTGTGCAAGTATACACAGTCTTTGTTGTAGCAAGTTTTAATGTAAGTAAAGGTCATCTCCACAGGGATTAGTTATTTATATCATGCTTAAGCGAAATTAAGAGAGTTAAGTAACGGGTGAAAAATAGTTGTGATAAGGCTAAACTAAGCGAAGTAAACGTAATGTAATTCAAATAAGACTTTCGGAGAGTTTCGCGACGGCGAAACGACATTAAGCTAAGAAGCAAACTACTAATGGTTTCTATCTTGCTCTCTCGAGCTCCTAGTTTGGTTTCCTCGAACTCAAACTTTGCTAAAACGAAGCAAAACAACACTAGGAGAATCTTATCTCTAAGTGTTCAATTTGTATGCAAGCAATCTTATCTATAAGCAAGCTTGACAGTGCTAATGTGATACATGCAAGACCACTCTATTTCTATTCTTTCGAAGCGAAATAAAGACATACACACAGTGGATCAAACGGAGTGTATTTCGAATTAACACAACATGCATAATAGTTTAACAACTCACTATAGCTTCGCTTAGGCGGACGTCTCCTACTTGCCTACTTCCTTCCGATGACGAACTTAACTACTCATAACGATAAATAAAGCAAAACAAGTAAAAACCAAAGTTCATCTTCATTAAAACACCAGATAACAACGTTTGCTACAACTATGCTAAGCTAAGCTGAACTACTGGAAATACGAAAAAACAACTAAACCAAGGAAAGTTTCTCGGAAATTGTCTCGACGGAAAACTCTCTAAGAATGGGTGATCGGCCCAAGAAAGGGTGAGAATTTGCTCTGAAGGAGGATGGGGTATTTATACTCCAGCTACAACGACAAGGCTCTGACGAAGCTCTGCTTCACGATCCTTTGTCCCCTCTGGACCACCTCTCACATTCTCTACTCTGATTTAGCAAAACGCTGCTCTGTTTTACGATCTTCCGTACATGCACTTGGCCAGAATTAATTCCGCTTTGGTGAAATTTAAGGCACTTCATTCTCTTTGCTGCACTATGGGATGCTTTGGCTAGTTCCTTTGCTTCGCTGGGTTTGCTAGCTCGAACTCTTCATTGTGCGAATTTTGCTTTGCTCCATCAGGAAGGCTGCAGACAAACTAGGAAGTATCAATTCTTTTTAACACTTATAAATTTGCACACATTCAAGCATATTTCGCTGCAGCGAACCTCTAAAATTCATCATAATCAGAAAACTAAAGGATGTTTCATTACAACATAACTTTTACTATGATGGAGCGAAATTCAATATTAAATTAATTAAATATTAGCAAATTCTTATAAAAATATATTATTTTTACCTACTTTAACTCTCAATTCTTGAGAGTTATCACACCCCCAAACTTACACTATTGCTCATCTCGAGTAATAGCTCCATTTCTAGTGGAGGGAACTTGCTTTTTCCTATTTTCCTTCGCAACAACGAATGTTGTTTTTCAACTTTGTTAAAGTCATCAACAGATCAATCTGAGAATTCAAAAGTATTTCTAAGTAAAAGTTCTTCTATAACTGGACCATGTTGGGCGAAGCTTTAGATTTTTAGAAACTCCATTTTATAATTTTCTTTAGCCCTTCATCCGCAAAAACTCCTTTTGGCCTATAATTTTAATTCTTTGGTTCTTTTGGCATTCCCTAGTCAATTGGATTTAACTTTTCGCTTTAAACTCTTTCGCTCCCTTTAATTTTGGTACATTATTATCTTTTGTCGAAGTGAATACTATTCTTTTACAGTTCGCTAGGGATTCCTCACTTACGGTATCCTATTATCGTTTGCTCAATTTTCTTCGAATGTTTGATATTATGATAGATACGCAATGTTAGAGCAAACGACGGCAGAGAAATGATCCCAGGACTTAGGCTACTAGCCCTTTGATTCACTTCTCTCTCACGAGTATTTGGGAAAATTTTGAATTTTTCATGTTTTTATCCAACCCAGGGTTTGGCTTGCAAATCTCACATTTTACTTCAGCGAAATGGAAACTATCCAATTAATTTTTCTACGCTGAATTGCTCTTGAAGCATGTTCAGTTTGTGCTTTTCACGAGTATTATTACATTTTCACTTCGGCAAACTCCACCCCCAAACTTGGACTTTTCATTGTCCCAATGAAAAACACTCGGCACCCCCAAACTTAAAGTTTGCTAAAAGGCTTGGGTTAAATCTTGGTTGATTTCGTTCAAGCGAAAAGAATTCATGAAATTAAACTTCTAAACTTAATGAATTTTTGAAAGCTAAGGCCTCTGCTCTTTACAAAATTCCGGTTCGTCCAATCTAATGTTTTGCGCCAGCATAAAGGAGTTATAAAATTAATTTATAGAGAATTACAATTGACTTGCACAGAGGGAAAGTTCATGATATGTTGCAAAGATATAAATAACAAAAGTTAACCCGAAGCGAAAGATAATAGTATTTATATTGAAACTTTTACATGCGTGTTTACAAAAGATGATTTACAAAATGAAGCGAAACACATGCATGTAATCATACAAAAATTTGAAAGAGGCAAGAAGAATCCCTAAACCTCGGGTCAAGATAATGACACACGAGTCGTGTCAGCAGTGGCATACACAATGCCAATAGAATCACTTAACACTATCAGGGAGTGCCGCGAGTGAGGAACTAACCACACAGAATTCCTAATGCCACGAGTGAGGGACTAACCTTATAGAATCCCTAATCCTTGGGAAAACAAGCGCAGTTATAGGAAATCCCTCACACCATCATCTGCCCAGTGGCCTCTTCCGGTAGGTGTCGGGGTCAGCCAGGTCATGACTGCCCTTTTTTCCACGTACCAGGTCGTTGTCGTAAGTGTCAGGGTCAGGCGGGTCATGTTCGGCCCCTCATTCTCACGTACACAACCGGTTTAGGGCATATGAGGTTCCACGAGCACAAAAAGAGAGATAAAACTAGCACTAGAGTCATACAAGATCTAGTCTAGCCTAAGCGAGTGCAACTGGCTCATCCGAGGGTTGGTGCGACCCGCAACGTGTGCACAACAGCCAAAAAAACCCGTTGTTCCGCACACAAGGTGACAAGTGGATGAGATATGACCCCCTGGGTCGGATGTAAAAGTCAACCCGTAGGTTTGTGCAGCCCAACCATGTGTCTCGAAGAAAAGAGGATCCATGTCCTCGCTCGGTTCCTAAGGGGCACTAGCACATCACAACATCAACATGATATTGATCACGCAAACACGAGTCCGAAAAGTGGTGCGCTAGCTGCTCCTCTAGGTGGTCAACATGATGACCAGACCCAGTTATTCTAACGCCAAACATAATAATATACAAGCAAACCCTTAGGCAACAAACCAGAGAAACCGAACATGTAATCATGGTGGCACGTATAAAGTCAAACATGGATGGAGCCAACAACATAGAACATGCATAAACCCAAGGAAATTTATTCGATAAACAGATAAGCAGTTCATCACATATACGAGCAAAAGATACAAATTAGGAAATGATGATATGACCACCAAAACACAACAAACAAAGACTTAACAGTTTATAAGGTACATACGATTCGATGCTACCACGGGTAATAATCAGTTCAAATAGTGAATCACAACACCAACACAGACATATAACAAGTCATCCAACATTCAATTCTCTTAAAAACTAACATGCTGCTATTTACATGCTTTAAGCAACAAACCCGAATCATAATAAAACTCTTTACCTTCCCGATGACTCGACTGAAACACCATGAAAACCCACAAGCTAAACGACAAGCCGAAACGATGAAACCTGAGAGCACCTAAACAAAAAACAACGTCAAACGTTCTTTATGGACAAGCTAAACATACCACAAGGTTAGCATCACTAGAACGAGGGGAAGCTACTGTTCGGAAACACCTCATCCTCCAGAGTGGCGTGTGGTGGCCGGCGGCGGTGCGTCATTATGGAATAGAGCGGGCCATACATTGTTGAAAAGACCTCGATCTCAGAATCACGGAACAGGTCTCAGATTTTCAAACGAACTCCTTTAGCTCCCGAAAACTATGAAAGAAGAAACGAGTTTCAAAACCCTCTCACCGGAAAACTCCATGAAAACCAACGAATCTTACCTTGTTTTGAAGCTCTTGACTCCCTAAGCATGGAACTGGTCTTGGAATCACGAATAGACCTCTCTAACTCCGTGTAACTACGAAAGAAGAAACATGTTTCAAAATCCTTACCGGAAAACTCCATGAAAATCACGAATCTTACCTTGTTTCGAAGCTCTCGACTCATTGAGCACGAAACTGGTCTCGAAATCACGAACAAAGCTCTCTATCTTCGTGAGACTGAGAAGGAAGAAGTGGGTTTTAGGTGGTGGTGGTGGCTATTGGGGTTGAATGAAGAAGAGAGAGAAAGGTGGCCAAATAAAAAAATATATATAAATAAAATATTCTTTCCATTTAAATCCATAAACTCTAATTTAACTTTAAAACTCCAAATTCCATAACCCAAAATAATTTTTGTATTTTTGCTTTTATTACTATAAAGTTCTAAATAAACTTATCAAGGTGACTCATAGCTTAAATCTCATGGAGCATTAAATAATATAATTAGTTTGAGATTTATTAGCCTATTCAATAATACACTAATTATACTTAAGATTTATCTAGAGTGTTATAATACTATAAATTTTCAATAAAAACACTTAAATGTATTTAAATTAACTAGGGTGTTACAAAAAAATATGGTGAATTTCGAGGGATGGGCAATAGAAATAGTAGCGGGAATGGAGATGGTAAAGTCTTCCCCCTCTCCACCTCGCCCCATAGACTTATGGGCATCTGAACTTCATATAATTTAAATCTTGGGTCTCATACTTTTGAATTACTTATTTTATTATGGAACAAAATTTAATGATGGAGATTTGAACTTATTCTTGATTACTTCAATTTTTTTTAATTAGAATCTGTTCTTATCTTGTTCTTGTGAATAGGAAGGAATGTACATGGATTGAGTTGAGTTGGGTTGAGAAATTTTTTGGATCAATTAAAAAATTTAGGTTGATCACTGTTTCAACGAAGCTCAATTCAATTAAAGAGACAATCCAACCCAACCCTTATACTTTTGGGTTGGGTTAGGTTGGGTTGAGTTGGGTCATCAGGTTCATCAATACCTTGTAATTATACATATTCTTTCATCAAATTAGTCCTACACTATATATAAAATCAATCTCCCACAATTATTATATCAATGTAATGAAATTGATATAAATATTAAATATACAAAATATTTAATCAAAAGTCACTCACCATTGACCACATATTCACAATTCATATAGAATATCCTAGCTAATGAACATAACAACAAATATATTTGACTTCCAAAAGGCTAAGATAACTAAAACAACAAAAATATGCGACATAATTTGACTTCTATAAAGAAAGTATATTTTTATCATGATATATACATTCTAAAGACTTTAAAATATTTTAAAGGATAAAAATAATAAAAAGTCTAAAAGTAATTATTAACTAAATTAAATATACGTATATATAATTAGGTTATAGGTAAGAAAAATATTTTTTAAACTTAATAATCAATTAATGTTATTTGGATTAGCTCGGATTAATTTTGAGGTGAGTTGGTTTGAATTATTCAGATAATCAAATTGTTTGAATTCTCCTACTTCTCGGTATTATAGCTCGATTTTTTGTTTTCAATTAGAATTTTGATTTATTTTTAGTCATGATCAAATGGATAAACCTTGTAACACCCTAGTCCTTTAAAATATTTTTTGAGTTTTATTGAAATCTTATAACCTTAAGCATCCACAATTTGTATGAAATTGTAAATAAATAATGTAGTGATAAATGTATTTAGATAGAGAGGAGTAATTAAACGTTAATAAATTGGGGTGGTCATTTTTAAATATTGATATGGGTTCTAAATACTTATTTTGGATACACATTAAAGTTACTTTATGGTCTAGGGTTAATTGGAACTAAAAATGGAAAATGGTTTTAATATATATATATATATTTGATTTCATCCATCTAATCTCCCCCCCTCTCTCTCTCTCTCTCTCTCTCTCTCTCTCTATATATATATATTTTTGATTTCATCCATCTAATCTCCTCCCCCTCTCTCCTTTTCATGTGTGTTTCCACCATCCCCATCCCCACTTAATCTCAGTTATCTTTGTGGTGAGCACGTGTCGTGCATCAATAGCCCACCTTCTCCTTCACGCAAATCGCATCCTGCGCATGTTGTTCGTGTTTGTTTCGACAATTTCTTCAACACCATCTCACCATTCAGCAATTCACGGGTTCAGCGTCGCCGTTGGTTTCTTTTCTCTGGCCATCTTCCTTCGTCAAGTCCATCGCAACCACTGAAGGGACACCGCCAGCGAGCACACCGCCTACCGCGAGGACATCGCGTTCTTCTCCGCCGCGTGGGGTAGCAGCTACGTGTTCGTTTGTGGCTAGTGCGAGCTCACTGGAGCTCGTATCTCTCGTTGGGTAATTCGTTTTCCCCTTTAGAGCCTCTTTTCAAGCTTGCTTCAGCCATCAATGGAGTTCTCTAGCGAGCTTGCTCAAACTCACCTTAGATCTACTTTCTTTATTCGTAGTTTCCGAAAGCTAGAGAAGTCTATTTGCAAATCTGAGACCTGTTCCATGATCCTGAGATTGAGACCTTTCCAGCGATGTATGACCCGCTCCGTTCCGTGACGATTCGTCGCCACTGGATGCTGCCGAGGTGTTTCCGAACAGTAACTTCCCCTCGTTCCTGTGATGTTAACCTCCTTTATGGCTTGTTTAGCTCGTCCCTAACGAACGCTCGACATTGTTTTTGTGTTTAGGTGCTCTCGGGTTTCATCGTTTCAGCTTGTCGTTTAGCTTGTGGGTCCTTATGGTGTTTCGGTCGAGTCGTCGAAAAGGTAAGAAGTTTTATTATGATTCGCGTTTGTGGTTTAAATCATGTGAATAGTGGCATGATAGGATTGGCGAGAATTGAATGTTGGATGACTTGTCGCATATATGCTTTGGTGTTGTTATTCACTATTTGAATCTATTACTACTCGTGGTAGCATGAAATCATGTATAGCTCATAAACAATTAAATCTCTATTGTTGTGTATCTTGTGATCGTATCACCATTTTCCGATTTGTATCTTTGCTCGTATATGTGATGAACTACTTATCTGTTTAACTCTTTAATCAACTGAATTGCCTTGAGTTTATGTATGTTCTATGTTGATGATTGAATCTATGTTGAACTGTATACGTACCATGATTATATGCTCGATTTTCTCTAATTCGTTACCTAAGGGTTTGTTCGTATATTGCTATGTTTGGTGTTAGAATAACTAGGTCATGTTATAGTTTTGACCATCTTGAGGAGCAGCTAGCTCACACTTTTAGGACTCGTGTTTGCTTGACTAATATCGTATTGTTGTTGCGACTCGCTAGTGCCTTTAAGAATCGAGCGGGATATGGATCCTCTTTGCTTTGAGACACGTGGTTGGGTTGCACTAGCCTACGGGTTGACTTTTGCATCCCACCAAGGGGTCGAATCGCATCCACGTGTCACCTTGTGTGCAAAACAACGAGTTCCTTGGTTGTTGAGCACACGTTGCGGGTCGCACCAACCCTCGGGTGGGTCGGGTGACCTCGCCTAGGCTAGGCTAGATCTCGTGTGACTCTAGTGCTAGTTGTATCTCTTTGTTGTACTCGTGGAACCTCATATGATGTGTGCATGGTTCCACCAGTTTACCCACCCAATATGTTGGAGGAGGGCTGGTTATGCCTTACTTGACCCTGAGACTACTAGAAGAGGCCACAAGACAGATGAAGGCAAGGAGGAATGCTTGTCGGTGAGCCTGCATGCATTAATGGGGATGTTGTCTGCAGGCAGGTCGGTCCTCATGTATGCTAGGGGTTAGCAGTTGGCGCCCCGAGCCCAAGGTTTAGGGACCCTGCAGTTTCCCTCACTTGTGGCTCTGCCTGATAGGGCCAAGTGACTTTATTTGACATTGTGTATTCCCTTGCTGACACGACTCGTGTGTCATTTTTTCCACCCGAGGTTTAAGGATGTTGTGTGCTCCTCTCACTTGTGGTCCTCCCCGACAGGGTCGGGTGACTTTATTGGCATTTGTATATGCCCTACGGATACGCTATGAGAGTTGCGCGACAAGTCCCTAATGTAGGTCAGGCTGCCCCCAGGGCATTAGAGTATATCTCTATTGATACGCTAATTGGAGCTGCGTAGCGGAAGCGTGGTGGGTCCCTGGCGTAGGCCAGGCTACCCCAAGACACTAGAGTATGTCTCTGCGAGCACAGCGTGGTGGGTCCCTAATAGGTCAGGCTACCTGAGGCATTCGTGTATGTCTCCGCTGATGCATGGTACGTGTTCGACCCGAGGTTTAGGGAACTTGTGTGTTCTTCTCACTCGGGGTCTTTGCTCTAACCACGGTTAGATGATTGTTCGACATTTAGTCGTATCCTTCTCACGACTTGCACGTCGTATCTTGCTCAATTTGTCGTATGTTTTGCCTTGTTTCTGTTTGCATGCTTAACCCCATGGTGGGTCTCTTTATTGGGTATATTTCTATGTACTCACCCCTTACATTTTCAGGTACTGATCCATTCTGAGGTGGCTAGTCTGGGAGCTGCATGGATCATGAACATGGTGTCAACATTTCTTTTCCACATTGATTACTTGTGTCAAATCTTATGTTTTACGTTTTAAACTCTGTTAAACTATATTTTGTTTTGAACTATCGGGATCCCCAACTCTGCTTGTATGTTTTCAAACTATCAGTACTTTTTTTATGTTTAATGAGGTTTGTTGGAAAAATGCATGTGATTATTAAATTGATTTTGAGGATTTTAATATGTATGCACCTGTAACACCCCATTAGAGTATTTTTAGGAAGTTGGGTCGTTACAAACCTTAAGATCATTGCAACAAAAATTGGATAGTGGCAACATAAAGAACAAAATGATGACCGAAAAGTCAATTAAAGCAAAGATCTACAAATATTATGTACAATTTAGTAACCATAAAATTATAGGTTCCAATTTTTAACCTCAAATATTATTAAACTATAAATTGACGAAATTTTTTAAAAAAAGAAAAATATCAATTAAAGAGCAGATTAAAAAAAGAAGAAACAAAATGGGGTAATTAATCTCTAACATATTACTGAAACAATAAAGGATCTTTAATTTGTTATATCCACAAAGGGGTTAGTGGAACATAAGACAATATTCCAAATACGTCAGCACATTTCAGCCACAAATACACCCACCTATTATTTTATTTTTTTGAAGATTATTATATATTATTGTTATAATGCAAAACATATCAAACTTTTTTTTTATGTATCCATGTACCAAATCTTACTGTCAAATTATTTGCTTTAACATAAGATCTTTTTTTTCCTTTCTTTTCTTAAATCGGTCACCTTTTGTCAGTTATAAGAATATTTAAATAGAAGAGTAATTTTATTGATGTCTAATTCTGCAGCTTAGGTTGTGTTAATCGGTCAAACGTTTGAGAGTGTTTATCATCATCAAATGTACTTTCTTTTAATTCCTGCCTTATTCAATAATTATTTGATTTTTTATTTTTAGTTTTTTTAATTTAAATTTGTTCTTACCTAAATTTCTTAGGAAATGTTCTAAGGAAATATGTGAATACTAATTAAATTTTAAAATAAAAACAAACTTTTAAAAAAAAAATTCCCAATTTTGGTTTAGTTTCTAATAAGATAGATATTTATATAAGAAAAAGCATATGATAAAGAGAATTTACCATCAGCAGCACATTCTACCTCTTGTATTATATTTGTAGCATAATTTTAAAAATAATTCATCTATAGCATATTTATTTCTATCACTCACCTAGTGATAGAACTCAATTTAGATTTCTATCACTGATAGAAAACTTAAGGAGTGATAGAATGAGTCTATCATTGATTGAATTCTATCACTAGTAGAACTCAACAAGTGATAGAAGTCAATTTGAATTTTCTGCTACAAATGAAATTATTTTAGATTTTGTGCTATAGATGGAAATATTTTTCCTTTTTTTGTTATACATGCAAAATCCCCTATGATAAAGGGGCTTTTTCCTAGATATTTAAAAATAAATAAATAATTCTCTCCACAACACATTTCTTAAATTTATTCATCTGTAGCAAAAAAATACCCTATGTTTGTAAATTACCAAAAGATCCCTGCTTAAAACTCTCCCCACAAGATTTCTTCCCACACAAACACGTTATACACCTTTTTCGTCAAAAACAAAACCCTCCTAACACGATTTCCCAGTCATCACAACTTCTCATCGCAGTCACCCTCGCTCACTTACTTCTCCGATTTCTTCTCCTGCAACTCAACGGTGCATCTACACTCTGTCAATCCACTCTGACCGATAGATTTCTATCAGTAGAACAGATCGGTGGAACTGATAGAAGTCTATCGGTCGGAGTGGATTGACGCAGTGCAGATTCACTTTAGCTCAACTGATAGCCACTGATAGAATGCTATCAATGCAGATTCACTTTGTTTCAACTGATAGAAGTCTATCAGTTCCAGTGATAGAATGCTATCAGTGCAGATTCACTGATAGAAGACTGATAGAAGTCTATCAGTGGAACTAATAGAAATCTATCGGTCGGAGTGGATTGACGCAGCGCAGATTCACTTGGAGTTGCAGGAGAAGAAATCGGAGAAGAAATCACAAAGAAAAATTCACAAAGTCAATCGCATTAACTTCTATTAGTTTTGATATAACTTTTTTAAATTCTTCGTTCTTCTTCTTTGCCTTTTTTTTTCTTTCAAAATAGAGCATTACTTTACATTAGGTTACAAAAGGGGGGAAGGGCAAAATCGCAAGAACTTGAAATTCACAAAGAAAAACCTACGAACCCACAAAGAAGCCGATTGAAAATCTTAAACCCAAAAAAGAAATCGATGAAGACGAACCCATAAAAAATGGCAAAGAAATCATAATGTTGGAGGTTTCAACGGAAAGAAAGGGAAATGACAAGAATGAAGGCAGGCTTGAAGAGGAAGACATGGTAAATTTGGAAATTGAAAAGTTATATTAAAAAGTTATTATATATGAATTATTTTAAGATTTGTGCTATAATTGTAATTGGGTGGGCAAAATATGCTATTGGGGACAAATTCCCTATGATAAATAGTTATTATAAGCTTAAATTTCAAAATCTAAAAACTGAAAACGAAAGGGATATTGGGCTAATTAAACGGTCAAAACACTTCAAAGTAAAGTCAAATGTATCAAATTAATTTTCTTGATGGATAGCACGGATTGTTTCAATAAGTTTTCTTGAGCACACCCAAAACTCTCCTACTTCT
This sequence comes from Sicyos edulis, assembly GCA_036507275.1. Classification (NCBI taxonomy): domain Eukaryota; kingdom Viridiplantae; phylum Streptophyta; class Magnoliopsida; order Cucurbitales; family Cucurbitaceae; genus Sicyos; species Sicyos edulis. Next base: position 11,003,752 of record CM071851.1, read on the forward strand.
ATGAGTAAATATTATCCCCATGGATCAATGTTACTTAAAACCGTGTTAAATAAAAAGTGTGTCAAATTGAAGAAAAGATTCTAAGTCATATATATGCAAATATATAAGATCCTACTTTTTGTTATATAAGACCATTGAGATTGAGAAAATTCTATATTTACATTTATGAATTTTTAGTTAAGATTTTGAGGTTTCACTTGAATGCTAGCTTTGTTAAGGAAGTTACTAATGATCTCGAATGATTCGATCTGATGGAACTTACCTAAAAAACAAAACAGTTGTTTTAAAATGGAAGTTTTTAGAAAATGGAAAATCATTTCAAGTGTCTCAATATATTCAGACCAATTATGTAAATGTAATATATCAAAAAAGATATTGAGTAATGATCAACGTGGCTAAATGAATCTAGGGCACATCATACTAACTCTACTTTGAATTCAATGTTACTTTATATACTTAACCGTTATAAAATGAACAAAAGAATATAGTTCTCATGATTATTCTCTGTTGATTGTTTTGCTCTTCATGAGTTTTGGTGTGAATTCCGCTGCACGCACTACAAGGAGGTAATTAATATGTTTATCGATCTATTTTAGTATAAACCTAACCGCCTTCGTTGTATTGGTTGATGCATATGTTAGGCAAATGCATCCCAAATTTGATAGTTGTGGAGCAACCGAACATTTAAATCAATATCTCTTCAAACATTAAGCTGATAAATCAGAATGAGAGAAGTTGATATTCTTTTTCTTCAAGAAATTCAACGTGGACAATCTGGTTTTTCTTTGACATGATCTTCTAAACCATGGCCTTTGATAGACAACAACACTTGAAATCTTTGTCGAATCAAGGCTGATGAGCTCATACATTCTTTCTACCGCGACAATGTCTATAGATCTTAAAATCGTTGTCGATAAATCTTGGTAGCTCTGATACCATCTTGTGTTTCCTTGTAGTATGCTGTGATTGAGGAAAGAAACTCAAATCGAACAACAAGAAAGAGTAAATGTAACAAATGAAGAGAAAGATGAGTAGAGAACAATAATGTGTAATATTATTAAAAGAAAAATGTCATGTATTCATACACATGTTTGTAAAAGATAAGGCTAACGACTATAATAACCCAGGTTGATAACCATGATTTTATCAGGTAACTAACAGACTAACAAAACAATTAGGGAGAGATGAAATAACAGAGCTCTTAATTGTTAAGAACCTTCAAAAGTTAATATTTTCATTGAATTTGAATATGACTTTTCTAAAGGAACTTTAAAGCAAGAGTATGTTAGATTGTTGAACGAAAAATTGATGTGAGGATGAGTTGAAATAACTTGACACTGACTCAAGGTTATGTTTGAATGAACAATCTTTAAACTCACCATTTCTTTTGTCTAATATTATAACCATTTTTATTTAATGTATTTATGAAACATGTGTATAAAAGGTAGATAAGATTTTTCATGTATAAAAATTAAAAAAAGAAAAAGAAAAAGAAATTGCATGAAAGCTAGGTAGAATTGTCAAAATAATTTATTCAAAGAAAAAAAATGGATAAATCCCTCTAAAATGTTTCACACTTTTTTTTTTAAAGCACAAAACTTCAATAAAAGGGCAAGCACCCCAGCGAACACGCTCCAACATCACCACATAGGTAATTTCAGGTGGTAGATTCCCCCTACTAAAAAACAAATCTCAATTTTGAACCAACGGGAAAGCAAAACAACAACAATCCAAAAAACCCGAGGCCCAACAATGCTTGGCCAGCAAGTCTGTCACACTATTACATTCACGACAACTAAACTAAAAAGATATGTTCAGAAATAGAGGGATCATATCCTGAATATCAACAATAATAGAGCTGAGTTCAGTAACATCTTGAGAATACCATTAACAAGATTAATAACAGTGCTAGAATCAAACTCCACAAAGATAGGAGGAAGGACTTCAGGGCCTCGGTCCAATAACTGCGGAAGCCCTTCCCTAATAGCCAAGCCCTCCATCACCTTAGCTAAAGACGCTTTGAAACCCCCTTTGAGCCGATCAATTTAGGCGTACCCGAACTATCCCCACACAATCCAGCCCGCTCCACCGCTTCCACTATCTATATGCCACGATCCATCAAACATTCAATTTCCAAAGCCCCTCCATCCGAGGGAACCACCTCAAACCAAAATGTTCACACTTAAAATCAAATGAACTGGATCGTCAATCAATTGAAGTAAATAAGTTCCATCAATTGAAATGAATCAGATCAACTGATTTAAAATAATTAACTCAACTTATTAAAAGAAATGACAATTTTGAAATATTAAGAAAAAAGCACAAAATTTGTCATACATGAAATGTCTTTTTTTCTTTTTCTTTTTTCTTTTTTTAATTTCAATAAATAAAATTTATTTTATTTTATTATTGAAAAAGTTTCCACCCTTGCAATATATAGGAGGATGGGGTAGGAGAACGGTGAGTAGTTAAATCAAGTACACCCTTTCCATGGGGGACTCCGACCGTTATTCTTGGGGCGATGTCTTTAAGTACATCTTTTCCAAAAGAACCTTGTATTATTCATGGATTTCACCCCCAACTCAAGGGTACTTTGGGTACCAAAATAAAGCATGGGATAACAAATGTCCTTTTTAGGTGAGCAAACATCAACAACTTCATCATATTGTCTCTTCTCAAAAGCTAATATCAATATTAATAAATTTTCTTTTAGGAAATATTATTTTTCGAGAAAAATTTATCTAATGCATATTTAAGGCATATGTGGCATGATGATTTTTAATTAAAAGTTCATTTATATATAAAAAGTAAAATCTGTCTTAAATAATTTCATATAATTCTTAAATAAGAACTATTTACTTATCTATGAGTAAGCACACTAAGAATGAAACTATGAATCATATTTCTTATATAAAAATTTGAATCCAACCTCAAAAAAGTGGAGTTCAATTATTTTCAAGTATTAATAAAGAAACCACTCTTAAAAGTTTGTAATAGCGACCAAGAGGCTGATGTCATGATAGGTTTTATTATTTGGTAGTATTCCAATTTAAAACCATATTTGTTCGATTCTAAAATTAATATTTAGCTCTCATTTTTTTTATAACAGTATTACTCTTATGATTCTCTCCCTCAATTTGTATTGGAAAAAGTTTGTAATAATTTATAAAAAAAATAAATTAAATTAATTTAAAATAAATATAAATTGAAATACTTCAGTGTGGATGAAGTATTTTTAAGAAGTTGGTCATTAAAATAGAGACAACTTTTCTACAAATAATTATTTGAAGACACTTTAGCAATTGAAGTACTTCTAAGTCAAAATTATCATGCTTAAAACTGTTTTTAAGTACATTAAGAAAAAGAAAGAAAAACTCATAAGCACATACAATAATTTATGAAAATACTAATATTGATTTTGACAACTAAAAATAATTAAGGATGGAGAGATATAAACTCATGATCGTTTAATTCATAAGTCATATTGATACCTCTTGAACTATTGCTCTTGTTAATATCTAAGTGATCATTTGGAGAGTACTTAAAATACTTTTTTTAAGTGGTTTTTGTAATAGTTACTCTGTTGGATTTTGAATTTTGATCAATTAAGTCTCTAAAGTTTTGATGCATATTGCAATTAAGTCCAAAATTAATTTGGGTGATATATGAGAAAGATAATATATCATTTAAAAAAATTGATCTAATTTGGGTGATATATGAGAAAGATAATATATCATTTAAAAAAAAATGATCTCTTTTTCTTTGTCTTTTCCCACCTCTTCCATTCTCTACCAACAAAAATTCTGGTTTAAATCTCCATAAACGGGAACTTTTGTTGGGAGAGAAAAAGATGAGAGATGAAGATGAAAGAGGTTGGAGAAGACAAAGAAAGAAGAAAATTTTCTTTTTAAATGACAATTTTATTTTTTCTTAACATTGCTCAAATTTAATATAAGGGTTAATTACAACACAAATCAAACTTAAAAATATTTATCGATTAAAATTCAAAATTTAATGGTATAATTGTTGATTCGTACATTTTTTCCTTTTCTAGAAGTAACTATTAATCTAGTTCAACTAGAATTGGAGGTGTAAACCGTGAGAAAGAAGAAAAAAAAATTGAAGACAAAAGAGAATTTGAACCCTTAAATTTTTTAATCATTAACATATTTATGTCGATTGAGCTATTCATTTTAATAGCTTTTATTAAAGGACTTATAATCAAAGTACTTCTGAGGGCAAGTTTTTTTTTTCTTTTTCTGAAAACATATTGCTATAATTACTTATTATCACTCGATAATGCTATTGATACTTCCACTCAAAATCACTTCTCTTGGTACTTATCCAAACTCCCTTTTTATGACACTATGTGAAGGAGAAGTCATGTTATAAGTTTGATGTGAATTGAGCTTTATTGAGTTATTCTAAAATTGCAAGTCAAATTTTATACTAGAACATCAATGCTGTCTACAATGTACAAGACTACAATTCAACAAAGGAACATACTAAATGAAGTCTTAAGCTATAAATATACCATTTCTTTGTAGTACAATAAACATTTCTATCCAAAAACAACAAAAAGAAAAGTGTATGATTAAAGGAGAAGACAAGAAAAGAAAGAGAGGTCTGAATCTGTTTGATGAAATTGTTGACTTATAAAGCCCACTCAACCTGACCAAATCTCAAGTGTGGTAAGGGGGCATTTTCCCTAAGCAAGGGTTTTGGTAATTTCTACCTCTCCATTTATTAGGGAAGACTAAAACTAAACAACCCTTTACAATCCAATTCTCACCACTAAAACATGATATATCCACTCAGTTGAGTGGTTTAGACCCCCAAAGTCTGGTTGGAGTTACCACAATGTGACTTTCATGCACCCACCATGCTTAAATTTTGACCACAAATGGCCTAATTTTGCTTATTTGAAAAAAACCTCAATGTTTGCCATTCTCTAAAAACATTGAAATTTCAGCAATTCTCTCTGTGCAAAGTGACACCATTAAACATAGCTTGCAATGGAAGAGACCTAGCAAATGTGTGGTTAAAAAAAACCAGTAACCATTTTTTATCAGTCCCAAATGGAACTCATTGTGCAAGGAATAAAAAATATAGAAAGAAAAAATTGTACACAAATGTCTTGACATGTATTTTCTAAGCAAATGTAAGAATTGAATGTAAAAATAAAGTAGAGGAAGAATAACTTAGACACAAAGGAAACAATTATTGAGCTTTTACTCTCTTTTTCATAGGGGTGATTTCGGTTCGGTTTTTGTCGGTTTTGTACCAAACCGACAACCGAACCGATATCTTCGGTTTTCAAAAAATAATAGATCCGATCCAATGTCCAATAAAATATAGAGCCATTGGTTCGGTTTTTCAATATCCAAAAATGGATCTGATATGATCCAATGTCCAATTTTTTTTAATATATCAAAAATAATATTTCTCATGTAAAAACAACTTTCTCATACACAACTATTTTTTTAAAAGTTGAAAGTATTTTTAACTTATTCAAAATTATCTAAGGATGTTTTTTACTTGAAATAAGAGTAAATTAAATAAATATTAATGGAAGAAAGATGGTTTTATATGAATTATTGACAATATGTATATTTCGGTTTGGATTGGTATTTTAAAACGAAAATCGGAACTGATCCAATATTTTCGGTTTTTTCAAATTACAAACCGATATGCCAACTTTGATCTAAAAAACCGATCCGATCCATTAGATTGGATTGATTCGGTTCGATTTTTCGGTTTTTCAGTTTTTTGTTGCACCCCTAGCTTTTTCATTTTCCCCCTCAAGTAGCAAGTAGCTCAAGCAATTAAATTGCTAAAATAAAGTTGTGTCCATTTGAGTGGTGAAAAAGATGGCAATGAATGGCCCCTTTATAAGAACATAAAGTATTTCAAAAGATAGTGTTTCGTTGATAACTGTACTTTCCTATAATGGCTTTTCCATTTGCACTTGCTCTTCTTTCATCTCCCTCATGAGAGAGAGAAAGAGAGCATTTTTCAAGAAAAAAATCATATACCATAATATATACCAGGCTGTAGAATCTCCTAAAATATACTAAAATAAGAAGGCATGCTTGAAGACAAGTCTAATTTTTGTAATTTAATGTTTTAATCAGGCTCCAATTAGAGTGCTATTTGAGTCATCTATTATAATAAGTCAATAATAGCAAATTCATTCTTGTGGATATAGAAAGGCTTACCTTCCTCAACATGATTCCTCCTTTCATATCTTTCCACACAATGTCCTATTGGCTGAAAGTAAAATATTAATATTTTAGAAGCCACCTTACACAAATTTCTTCCTTTAAACTTGACTTCTTGAACTCCAATCTTCCCCTTGTGCTTTCTTCCTCCAAACAGTCTACCATCACAATTATTATATTTCCCACAATGTGCACTTGCCTGATGTAAGCAAAAACCCTGATTAGAAAAGGATTATCCACAAAGAGATTGAATTTCAATGTATTTATGTACAACATGCATATATTACACATGCATAGAACCATGGCATAACCATGTAAAACACCCCTATCTAAATTTATTTATGCATACATGAACATTGCAGAGCATAGACATAATCTGCATGGTCCAAGTTTATAAGAAACTTATTGTTCCTCTAAATTGATGGTGGTGGGGACATTCAACATTTTTCAATCCTATAAATTTGAACCTTCTGTCAACAACTTCCCCAAGTTCCACTTGAACCATCCTTTTCCCCTTGAAAGTTTTCAAAAACATTGGCCATGCAGCCTAGTGAAATTGCAAGCCTCCACCATCTTCTTTTATCCACCCCATCTTTATATTCTTCTCAATTTAACATGTCCCAAGACAACACAAACATGAATCATCTTAATCAGTTTTGTAATCCATTATCAAGATTTCAATGTCCTTCTCAGGTGCAAGATATGAATCCACCATCCTTATGCAGTAACTCGACTTCTGATGAAGCCGAAGACCGACAACTAAGCCTCATCAATGAGAGGAAACGGAGGAGGATGATATCGAATCGAGAGTCTGCACGCCGATCTCGAATGCGCAAGCAAAAGCATTTGGATGAGCTGTGGTCTCAGGTTCTTTGGCTCCAGAATGAAAACCACCAGCTAATAGATAAGGTTAACCAAGTTTCCGAGTGTCATGATCGGGCTCGACAGGAGAACGAAGAGCTTAAGAAGGAAGTATCCGAACTTCGTCAAATGCTCACGGACTTCCAACTCCATCATCCATACCTACCTTGAAGAGATCCCTGAAGCATGAGTCTTAGATCCACTTTGTATTAGGTTTCAATCTTGAAAGTCTGAGTTAGAGGCAAAGTTTTTGACTTTATCTTTGCCAATAATTGTCCTTCTCTTTAATCTTTATGTAGATGCCAGGAAATCTTTACCTACCTCTGAAGTTGTACCAAACTTTAGAAAAATAAAGGTACTTATTTATCCTTCCCTTTGAATCCATTCATCTATGATCATACAAGTTCTCTGATAACAATTTTAATCTTTCATTTTATACATAGGTCAATTAAGATGCATATTCATTCTTATTTCTTTTGCCATCTTCTTGTGCTCAATTATAAATTCTGGACTTGGTTCAACTCAACAACCTCTTAAGCTTCATAAAAGATTCCACAATTGTCTAACAACAAAGAAAGCTATCAATTGTAGGAAAGAAATTCTCAGCTTAACATGATAAAACAAAGTACAGATACAACTGTGAAGTTGAGAATAGCTTAGGAATATAAAAGTGAGTGTCATATCACTCAGTGGAAAGGTAACTAATCTATGAGTGGCATTGGTGGCTGATAGTTGGAAATGAATTGAAATAAGGAGTGGGGTGAATATTGGTTCATGAAACAAAAATTACCATGATTAGAAAACTTTTTTAAAATAAAGCACTCAAATCTAAAAATACTTTCATAGATTTGAGACTTGTCATGACCCAAGCCAATGGGATAAAAATTGGTTAAGTGAAGTAAACTAGCTTGTATAGAACCCAGAAGTTTTTGCAACAGAACAGATGTCAGCGGTTTATTGTTCAACTTACAGAAGCCTGATTGTCTTTTTGTTGTTCTTTTATAGATCTTTTACTATACCTTGTAGTGATCCCCATCACTTTTTTTTTAAATCGAAAAATTGGAGTTTTGCTCCCCTATACTCGGAACACCACTGGCCCATTCCTAGATTGTGGCATCAAAATATTTCAAGGGGTGAAGTTTAAACGCTCCCAGCGCCTCGAACCACAGATCTCTTAAGGAAGCATGTATTGGAGTTCGTGGCCTCAACCACCAAGTTGCTCTTTGGGGACGATCCCCATCACTTGACCAATCAAATTAGTTTGTATCTCACCAAATCTTTAGTAAGAATTTTCAGTCGGAAAGGAAAGGCGTTATGGCCTAATAATCTCAACTAAGAACAAGAATGCTGAGCAGACTCTAAGAAAAGAGGCCATCAATGGTACTACCATTTTTTACTCGTTTCACTTTTTCCAGCTTAAGTTGAAGTAATATGCTTCATAACAATATGTAAAAAAATAAATTTAAAAAAAAACAGGACAGATCAAACTGAGTAACATTTCTACTTAAAGATTCATGGTTCTTTTTCTTTTTCTTTTTTTTGTTAACGAAGATTCATAGTTGATGGTACAAAAATTTGAAGAAGCAAAACTTTTTTTTGGAGTTACAACAATTCAAATTTGGAGGAATCGAACCTCTGACTTTCTCGTTCATGAGTCATACTAATGCCACTAAGCTATTGCTCTTTTGACAAGAAGCCAAAAGTTAGTAGTACTACAAAACTATACATGTCTTTACTGTTGAATAAACTTTAATGCTATATTTTAAATGTGTTTTAATTAGTGGGAGTTTTTTTATTTAGGAATTATGGATCTTAAATTAGTAGTTAGTGGCAAAGTGATTTTGGAAATTGAATGCCAATACGGTTATGAATTTATGACTAAGAATCTTGGAGAACAAGTATTGTAGGCGATAAATAGATAGCCAATTTAATTGTAATAGGTAGAGACAATTGTAGAAAAAAAGAAAGAGCAAGTGCTAGAGCAAGAAAGCAATTTGAGAAAAAGAAGTTGAGAAATATAGAAAAGTGTTTTGTGGAAATATTTTGAGTGTCTTGCCTCTCCAGTTACGAAAACAACTGTTCTATTTGCTATTTAGAGTTTTACAAATAGGTGTCAAAGCGGCATCGAGATTTTTACAAATTGGTATCAGAGCTATGGCGAACGGGACGGGTCAAATGCCACGATTGACGAAGGTTAATTATGAGAATTCTCGGCTCTCATGATGCATGGGAGGTGGTCCAAGAAGGTTTTGTAGAACCAGCAGATACTACGAATTATACGGCGAATCAAACCAAAGCGTTGAAAGAGAAGCGTTCGAAGGATAAAATGGCATTATACATGCTATTCTGAGTAGTTGACGAGTCGGGCTTTGACAAGATTGCGAGTGCAACTACTTGAAAAGAAGCGTGGGACATTTTAGAGAAAGTTTTCAAAGGAGCCGACTGAGTTAAGCAAGTGCGTCTTCTAACTCTTCGCGGCGAGTTGGAGAGCATTAAGATGAAGGAGTGAGAAAGCGTATCTGACTACATCACGCGTGTGTAGACGGTGGTGAACCAACTCAATCGTAATGGAGAAAAGCTAACTGATGCATGAGTTATTGAGAAGATTTTGAGATCGTTGACAGATAATTTTGAGAATGTAGTGTGCGCGATAGATGAGTCAAAGGACCTTGCGACGCTCACTGTTGGTGAGCTTTTCGTTTCTCTTGAGGCACACGAGCAACGCAAGAACAAGAAGATAGAGAAAATACTAGAGCAAACGCTTCAAACCAAGGCATCGATTGAAGATGAAAAGGTACTCTATTCTAGGGGTGTACATGGGTTGGGTTGGGTAGGGTTAAGGGTAATTTTTACCCAAAAATTTGGGTCAATCAACTTTTTAACCCAACCCAACCCAATTAGAGTTTCAACCCAACCCAACCCAACCCTATATTTTCGGGTTGGGTTGGGTTGGGTTCATCGGTTAAAAAGGATTAAAAGTTGAAGGCGAGATTACAAATTCGACGAAAACACTAGTTATTTCAATATTTGGAAGTCAAATATCGGTATAAAATTTGAATAAATATAAAGCTAATTTTGGAAAGAGTATGAGATTTTTTGATAAAAAAATTGGATAAATTCTTGAGGGAAAAAATGTTTGAGAAAGATTGAAGTTTACTTGTTCATAGAAGGAAAAAAAAGCAAAAAAAAAAAAAGAAAACATAAAGTAAGAAAAGAGGTACAAACTCTAGGCTATCAACGACTTTACACTACAAATATATGTTAAGAAATATATATTTATATTCGGATTCCGGGTTGAACCCAACCCAAAACCCGTGAACCCGCGAACCGACCCAAAAATTCGAGTTTACTAAAAATCTAACCCAACCCAAATTTTTAAAAACATAACCCAACCCAACCCTTACGGTTTGGGTTGGGTAGTCCGGGTAGCTCGGGTTATCGGTTTTTTTGTACACCCCTACTCTATTCTAAACAGTTTCAGAGTAGAGATAGCGGACGTGGAGGTCATGAATATGGTCGCAGTAGTCAATGCGACGGTTATGATGCAATAAAGGAATATGAGAGTGAAGCAAATTGGCTCGGAAGAGGACGCGGTCCAAGAAGAGGTGATAGATTGAATTAATCAAATATTGAATGCTACAAGTGTCACAAGTATGGTCACTACGCGAGTGATTGCTATTCTGAAAAATGCTACAATTGCGGTGAAGAAGGGCATTTTGCGAGGAACTGTCGAGCGGAGGAAAAAGGTTAAATAAACAAGCAACTTAGCAGTAGAAAACAATGTGAATGATGGTTTTCTTTTGATAGCGCATAAAGAAGGAAACGACTATAATGATAATGTGTGGTATCTCGACTCAGGGGCAAGCAACCATATGTGTGGACACAAGCATTTGTTCAAAAAGATGTGAAAAATTGAAGATAGTCATGTTTCTTTTGGCGATGCGTCAAAAGTAAAGGTAAAAGGAAAATGTACGATTTCTTTTGTGCAGAAGGATGGCTTGATAGGGGCAATTCAGGATGTATTATGTATCAAATCTTAAAAAAATATTTTGAGTTTGGGGAAACTCACAGAGAAGGGTTATTCTATATTTTTGAAAGGTCGATTGTTGTATTTGAGGGATAAGAAAGAGCGTTTATTCGCTCAAGTAGAGATGGGAAGAAATCGCATGTATAAATTGAATTTGAGTTGCGACGTACGAGTACATGAAGAAAGTGAATCGGACTGGAACAAGGCGATGGAAGTCAGCAACGAAGTTGGAGAATCACTAGTTGTTGCATCAACGAGTATGCCAAGAAAGCCTGAAACAATTGAAGATGAAGAAGAAGAAGAACCGCAACAACCCAGAATGCAGAGTTTGCAAGAATTGTATGATGCGACAAATGAGGTACATCTTGTTTGTCTTTTAGCAGATGCGAAAAGTACGTATTATTTTTTAGGAAGTAGTGCAAGATGAGAAGTGGCGAACTGCAATGGACGAAGAGATTAATGCGATAGAGCGCAATGATACATGGAAGCTGACAGAATTTTCGAATGCAAGTCAATCGATTGGTGTGAAGTGGGAATTCAAGAAAAAAGATGAATGCACAAGGGAAGATAGAGCGGGAAAGAAGTAGAAAGCAGGAATATCATAGTTGCGAGAACGGATCTTGCATCAGGTGTTGGCATTATTAATCAGTTCATGGAGGAACCGGCTTATTCGCATTGGAATGCGTTGAAGCGAGCAAGGATCAAGTTGCAAATAATTTAAAATTCATCATCGAAAGTACTATTCGAGAAATTCAAGAAGATGATTGGCATGATGGATGGCAGAAGTATTTAAGTTTATGGAGAAGTTTTGTTGAATAAACTTTAATGCTATATTTTAAATGTGTTTTAATTAGTGGGAGTTTTTTATTTAGGAGTTATGGGTCTTAAATTAGGAGTTAGTGGCAAAATGGTTTTGGAAATTGAATGCCAAAATGGTTATGAATTTATGACTAAGAATCTTGGAGACCAAGTATTGTAGGCTATAAATAGATAGCCAATTTAATTGTAATAGGTAGAGACAATTGTAGAGAAAAAGAAAGAGCAAGTGTTAGAGCAAGAAAGCAATTTGAGAAAAAGAAGTTGAGAAATATAGAAAAGTGTTTTGTGGAAATATTTTGAGTGTCTTGTCTCTCCAGTTACGAAAACAACTGTTCTATTTGCTATTTTGAATTTTAAAAATAAGTATCAAAGCGGCATCTAGATTTTAACATTTACTCAACACTGTGATTCAACAAGCATGGTCAACTATTTCTACCATGCAACGAATGATTTTTTACATCGTTAATTTTTGAATCGTACTTTCAAACTATTTCCCGTTTCATTTAAGATGAAACATGTCCATTTCATTACATTAATTAGTCACAAGCTAATTCATGCTTATTATTCACTAAAAATTCTTACATAGTAACATATGAACGTTGGTTAACCTATGCAACTGCGGTATTTCAACCAAAAACAATGACTTCAATGAACAAATTTGTTATCTTCAAAACTGTCAACAAAGAGCATGAGGACAAGGACATAAATCCACTTTCCTCCGTATATCATAAAATGTAGCAACACGCTGAAAGCAATTCAAATTAAGTTAATCTTAAAGTTGCAAAGAAAGTGAAATTCTTTTAAATGACCATTGGTTATATAAGTTTGAACACGGGTGATTGAATTCAAAGAAAATTCTAAATTTGCGTTCTCAATCCCTATAACCGCCTCGAACCTAAGACCTCAAGGGAAGTACACCCTCATGGCCCAGGCGCTTGACCATTGCTTTAACTTTTTTTTTTTTTTTTGATATTTGTGATTGTCCGGACAACTTGCATGCACCTCGACTAATGTCATGGAACATACTATCTGATCCTACAACATTTGGATGTCAAAAAAATCCATAAGAAATTAATTTCTAGATAAGTCGCTACCATGGATTGAGACCATCAAGTTAAGCACCTCAAGGCCTTTTTTTACCCACACCTTAAAGGACAACTAAATGTCTAACATGGAAAGAAAGAAATCAATGGATCTTCATTGACAAGTCGGCAAATGAGAAAGTTTTATGGATGTACATTATAAGTCGTCTTTCTTAATAGTGTTTCAACCCCACAAGAAATTCTTTGTAATTACAGGTTTCTCACGATAATGTTAGGGAATCACCCTTCATAGATTTGTTTTTGGGCATCTCCCAAAAGGCCTCATATCAATGGAGGTGTTGTCCGCTCTTATATACACAAGATCTTTCATTTATTTTAGCGATGTGGGACAACTTTGTTTCACTAACCTCCCCCACTATTTGTGTAACCAACCCTACTTTTATTCATTTTTTAATTATTTCTCTTAATGGTAGAGAAATAGAGAAAAACATAGTTGTTTTTCTTTTATCGTAAACAAAGTACAGAATACAGTGAGTTTTTCTTTCTGACAAAATCTTATTTTTGGATTCTCTTCTTGATTTTGGTCTCCTATACCTACTCTTCATTGAGATAACCACACCATTGAGTTAGAAAGAGTGAGAGTATAGAAGAACCAAGATTTTCGTTGCCGTTAGTGTTCATAGTTCGTGATCATTGGCTATCTCGATTACCAATTTCAATAGTGGGAAGTACTTATTTTATTGAATATTTCTGCTTGTGGTGATTAATTTATAATCACTTTTATTTAAATATAGCATATGTTCTATAAGATAATGCATCTTTGGGCAGGGGTTATCTCTTCCCTCAGCCCTTAGGCTGTTTCAAAGGTTCAACTCTGAAAACCATGATTTTCTTTTATTTCTGTATGAAGATGTTAGATAAAGAATGTCTTAGAAACTAGAAAGCGAAGAAAAATCCATTAATCTAAACCAATGCATTCAAGTGATAGAAGTTTTTAAATACACATGCTGCGTTAATGTCATCAGCATCCTGGAATGACATATTTTGACCTTTTTTTTCTTCAAAGAAATCAATTTAAAGAGAACCTACGTACAGAAAATTAATTGCCCAGCCCTAGCAAAGAAGCATGCAAAACAAAAAGGAAAACCCAAATTATGATAAGTAGTTCTAGAAAGGAAAATTGAAAAAACATCATAAATAACCCAAATGAGAGTATTGCTCGTCACACTCCATACCTCGTTGTAAGATATCATTTCTTTCTAACTACAATTAGGAGATGGGATTCGAACCCAGGCTAAATTATGGAAATTAGGGGAAAATGCATAAACCATTCTTAAAATATGATGTTTGTAACAATTAATCCCTTAAACTTTTAATTTGATCAATCATCTCCTAAAGTTTGATAAGTGTTGCAATTAACCCCTTTTAGGTTAAATTTACAACTTTTTCACATGTGTGAGAAGGGTAAATTTGTCCTATGAGAATAAATATTTATTTTTTACTTTTTAATTGACATTTTACTTTCATAATTCCTACTATTATTACTTTTGATATATTTAGAGTTTTTTTTTCTTCTTCATCTTCTTCCTCGTAGAAGAACCGTATATGTCCCTCTATACACCATCTCCACATTTTCAGTTCAGAGTAATGAAAAACTTCATAGTCGTTTTGCACAACATTGTAGAATGGAGAATTAGAGTAAAATCCATATATTAATTAAAGCCCAAAGAATATATATAGGAAAATGGTACTAAATGACTAAATTTAGAAACTATCTCAAAGAAATGTCTCCTCTTTTTTGTGTTTAAATTAATGTCTAAACTAAAATCGAAGAAAGTGAGATAATATATTCATTCCCATATTACCCTTATTTTACATTTTTGAGTTATTTATAAAAAAAAATGATATTTGACTAACTTTATCAACCTCTCCATCTTTGATTCAAGGAATAATCAACAATCGTTATCTTACGTATTTTTAAAAAAAAACAATTTGTGATCTATATTTCAAAATACTTTCTCCACAAAAATTTGAACCAAATATCTAATATCTAATTTTTATCATAATATCTTTTTTTAACGCAAATTATAATATCCTTTAGATCACATAAGGATTGATCTCAACCATTTATTCTTTTTCAATTTCTTTTATTTGCGGCTCACACATCATCACCTCACCTATATACTATCCCTTTTTTCCAACTTCGCTCCAAATTGATCACCACTCCAATGCAAACACTCACATATTTCTTGTTTTACAGATTAGTCGCTCTCAACATTCCAATGGTCATCTTCAAAAGTTCCAAGATTTGACATAACAAGGAGAGTATTCAACTATCGTGCACTCCTTAAACCTACATTCTTTTTTATTTTACACAATTTCAAGTTGACCAAATGTTATCCACGAAACTAACGAAGCACAGGTTGAATTTTTTAGAGTTCTTCCGTGGGGTAAAGAATTATAGTGCGTCAATGAAAGCTACGCCTATCACAATTGCATTCAACGAGCGTTGAGACCAGAAGCGGTAGGTGAGTTTCTTTTTTCTTTTCAGGACATGGGAAAGTGTATTAAAATTACAACAAAGTATGTGTTGATATTAATCATAGATCCATAATATAATAGGTTATACACATAGCTCAAACACATGAACACACATTAGTACACAATTAGGAATAAAGTACACACGTTTTTTTCTTAGGTAGGGTTATGTGTGTTTACATACATTAAATAATTTTTAATTTTGATTAAAAAAATAAATTAAACTAGTATATTTCATCTCTTTTTTAACATTTTTGTTTAAACCAATTTTTAGATCATCCATTTTTTAAAATTTTTGTTCAAACCAATTTTTAGATTTTTTTAGATTTGGTCAAATTATGTTGATAAATATTGTAATTTAAATATCAATATTGTTTGAATAGTTGTTACAAAAGTCAAGATTTTGAATAATACATTAAAAATTCAGCATTTAGTTATTTAGAATTCAATTATTAAATTAAAAAATAAACATTTATTTAAAGTCTAAAAAACAATTACCTAGTTTTCCCAATATTTATTATTGGATTGGGCTTTAACGGAGTTTTGACCATGACTTAGGAAAAATAGCCACACTGAAATGCAGATGAGGGTAAACCGTATGAAGAGATCTAAAAACAAAGGCCAAACCTTTTAGAGGAAACACAGAAATGGAGTGTTTTCAGCATAGATGATGGAAGAAAAATTCAAGGAATCCCAATCTCAACCATGAAACAACCTAGCCGAAGTAAAAGAATTTATTAGAAAACAACAACAACAACAACAACAATAACGCTTATTCAGTCAGTCAATCGTGGTGTGTTGATGTAAAAATCTGCCCATCAAACCACTCCCGGAACAGATATTATTAACCACGACGAATAACAGGGCGCTTCGATTAAATTAAGAACACAAAACAAGGATGAAGAACAAGATTTAAATCTTTGACAATTTGGCAATCTTGAACCATTCAGTATGAAACGATCCATCCACATCAGTCCTTTCATATGTGTGAGCACCAAAGTAGTCTCGTTGAGCTTGGACCAAATTGGCTGGCAATCTTTCCCTTCGATAGCTGTCGAAGTAAGCGAGGCTTGAAGACATGCCTGGAGTGCTAACGCCAGAGTTGATCGCTAGGCAAACCACCCTTCGCCAAGCAGATTGTCGCTCGATGATCTCTTTAGCAAACTCCGGGTCCACGAGAAGGTTGGCAAGATCCGGGTTTCTATCATATGCCTTCTTGATTCTGTCCAGGAAAATGGCTCGGATGATACAACCACCTTTCCAAATACGAGCGAGTTCTCCCAGTTTCAAGCCCCATTCTTTCTCAATACTCTTAGCACGAATTAGATTCATTCCTTGAGCGTAGCTGCAGATTTTTGATGCATAAAGAGCTTGCCTGACATCATTGATCAGCTTCTCCTTGTTTATCTCTTGCGCGGTTGAGCCATCACCGAACTTAGCCGATTGAAAGATTTTGGCAGCTTCCACCCTTTCCTCTTTCAATCCACTAAGAAATCTTGCATCAAGAGAAGAAGCAATGGTAGGAGCTGCAACAGAGAGCTCAGCAGCTTGCTGCACAGTCCACTTACCAGTGCCCTTCATGCCTGTCTTGTCCAAAACCTTGTCAACTAAATGACCCTCTCCTCTGTCATCCTTAATTCCAAAAATATCTGCAGTGATTTCAATCAAGAAACTTTGAAGTTCCCCATTGTTCCATTCTGAGAAAACTCCACGAAGCTCCTCATTCGACAACTTTCCAGCTGATTTCAGTACATCGTAGGCCTCGGCGATAAGCTGCATATCACCATATTCAATCCCATTATGAATCATCTTCACGAAATTACCTGATCCCCCTTTCCCTATATACGTCACACAGGGGCCACTATCAGGAACTTGAGCTGCCACCTTGAGAAGAATGTCTTGAATGTACTTGTAAGCATCAAGGGACCCGCCAGGCATCATTGAGGGGCCATTTCGGGCTCCCTCTTCACCGCCCGAGACTCCCATTCCGAGGTAAAGTAGACCCAATTCAGCCATAGCCTTCTCTCTCCTCTCGGTGTTCTCATACCACTCATTACCACCATCAATTATACAATCACCTTTCTCCATGTATGCAGATAGAGTCTTTATGGTTTGATCAACTGGTGCCCCAGCCTTAACAAGCATGATGACAACACGAGGCTTTTGAATCGAATTTATAAAAGATTTGGGATCATGGAAGCCATATACAGGTAGATTTCCTTCAGCTTTGGCTCGTTCAACGGTCTCATCAACCTTGGAAGTTGTTCGATTATATACAGAAATCGGAAAGCCTTTTTCTGCAATATTGAGAGCAAGATTTTGGCCCATGACAGCCAAACCTGCAAGACCTATTCGTGTAGGACTAGGTGCCATCCTCTTGCCTGTTTCAAGCGAAATTGTTAAAAAGATTCAAATAACAGAAAGAAGGAGTCACAAAACCATGTAAAATAGGCTTAGATGGAAGCTTATATAAAAAAGAAAACCTAATCAGCATTCAATATTCAAAATGTTTCAAATTCTAGTAATGTGTTCATTGATCAAGATCACACGACTAAGAAAGAATAAATAATTTTGGACAACGAATCAATTGACTATTAGCAATAGATGAAAATAAAGATGCCATACATTAGGAGCAAAGATTCACAATTTCCTATAACCATCAATATTAGATAATATGTGGTTCCACCTTAACATACCCTCTCAAGATGGTGCCTCATTTGGGCTCACCAATCTTGAATGGGATCCCAATTTCATTTCTATTGGACTGAATACCGGTTTGGGCATATGGGCTCTGATACCAAATTAGATAATGTGGGGTTCCACCTCAAAACCAATTTGAAATGAAAGGAGTAACTCATATCTCTTATATATTATTATGAGGTCTCCGCTCTTTCGAATGTGGGATTCTTAACAATCAACAACCATATAAAATTAACATCAGACACAAAATTTAAAAGGTGTGCTTGTGATTAACATAATTGTTTATGCCATGTTTGATAACCATATGGTTTTCATCTCTCTTGACAAAACATCTGAAATTTGAGCCAAAAACATTTTCAAAATATGGTTGGTTTTATAAAAACAAAGGTGCAAGTGGTACTTATAGGTTTCGTTTTCAAATGAATAAACCAACAGGCTATCAAACTAATGTATGGCTACCTTCCCACATCCGGTCAAATATTAATCTTTATTAGCATGCTATAAAGAACAAAGTAAACCAAATGAGAAGATGACTTACAAAGAACTACCATTAAATTTAAGGTTTCATTATAAGAAAAAAATGAAAGAATAGTCATGGACATACAAAGAACTTCAGCTTTTTTATTACGATTATTTCTTTTTACATTAACGACCACAAAAATTACGATCTCATCTTAAAATTTCATTAAAGTTTGGATTAAAAAACAATCCATGTATTAAATATGGACAAGTGAATAAAGTTGATAGTGCTCTCACGATCTAGAATCCAAGGTAGGTGAATAAAGTTAAGGAACTTGATCTTCACTTTTTTTTTTGGAAACCGAGAAATCGGAGCATTACTCTACTATACCTAAGGGACCCATGGTCGTCCCAAGACCTGGACCCAAGAGACAACAACAAGAGATTTTATAAGTGAGCTCAGTTATAGAGCTCGAACTTAAAACCTCTAAGAAAAAAACATGTCTTGAAAGTCCCAAGCTTCAATCCTCGAGACTGCCCCTGGGCGACTATGTTCACATATTATAAGAGGCAGAGAACCAAAATAGATAGGCTAAAGCTGGGTTTGAACAAAACAATACAGCTTAAGCAGATGGATATATAGAGTACAGAAATGTAGCAAATCAGAAAACCCAAGTTGGAAAAACATAGATATATCATAAACTAATAAATACATGGATACCTCAAACAAAAATCAGAAAAACCAAGAAAATAATAAACGTGGAAGGGAAAAATGAATGTTGAAAAGATTAAAGCATCGATACCTCAAACTGTGGAGATGAGATGGTGAAAATGGAGGAAGATTTTTCAGGAATTGGAAGAAGAAGAAAAAAAAACCCCAATGATAAATCTCCCTCGGTTGGTCGCGCACCTGTTTTGTATTTGGAAATTCGAACGGCCTTGGGTTGGTGAAGGAAAAAGATTGTATTTAAAATGTGAGAACAAATCAAGGGGTTCCCGCAATTATTAATCAATTTCGACTCTCGAAAATTGATATTTGACTCTTATATTATTTTAGAGTAATTATACATTTATGTAAAATTTGTTAGTCGCCTTTCTCCAATTTATATTTAAAAAAAGTGAGAACAAATAAATGATAAGTTTACCACCATTGCCCTCGAGTTGGTAGGTGATGGATTGAGATATTTTAAATCCAGGTTAAGATTCTTCTCTCTTTTTATTTTAGATTGAAAATTAAGAATTAACATGTATCTACCCGATGTGAATATAATTTAAATTTTTTAAATGTCAATGTTGAAACCAATTTATATGTACCTTGATTATTGTCATAAAATATAATGTCTAATTCAACAAAAAAAATTGATAAATTTTCTTTTTTAAATTGAGAATTAATTGTTAGGTAGAAAATCTAACATGTATGTTTTGTTATAGAATTATGCTCAAATGGGTTGTTTTATTTAGAGAAATTGTAGTTAACCTCTAAGTTTTATATATTTATTAAAAGAATGTTTTTTTTTTATTTTACCCTTTAAATTGATGTCTAATCCAAAATTCCAAGAGGTGAGATAATAAATATATCTCCATAATACCCCATTACAAAAATTATAATTTAATAGAATCTCATTAAAATAATATTTTATATATATCCTCAACTTGATCAAACTATTTTCTGTAGATGCAAAATTTAAAGTGGAAGTTCAGAATAGTATTTTCGATGAATTGATGATCGTCTTGTTGCTTCAATATCGACAATGGAGTAAATCAATAATAATGTAGGTCATCACGTCTATCAAATCCTCTTCTTTCTCATCCAAAATCAACAATGGAGAAACAATATCTCACATATTCTTCATGAACTTTAGATAACATCATTGTAAATCAATGTCGAGAATATCCAAATCTCGTGAGTCGATTGGGAGGCGAGAAGACGATAGCCCTAGTGGTTCTGAAAGAAATGTCATTCTAATACGTAACTACTACTTTCTCCTTCATCTTTCTTTTATTGATGTTCCATTTTTAAGTCTCTTCTTTAATTTTCTTATGAACCCTAACTTTTCTGTTACTTTTTTTTTTCTTTTGAAAAAATAAAAAAAAAAACTAAAATCCTCACATAGTTATCCTTTTGAATTTTTCTCCATATGTTTGCTCATGTGTTACTAATTTTTTTTTTATTTTTCTCATGAATCCCAATTTTTGTGCATGTATATACAAACAATTAATTTTATTATCACGTCTCTTATAATGTACAACAATTAGTTTCATTAGTTTTTTTTAATTCAATAGTTTCGATCTATACGATAGCTAACACAAGCATCTCTTCCAAACGACCATTTTTTTTCAAATTCGATGTCAAATCGATCCCTAGTGTCATGTACTCCAAAGTATATATATTCTAGATTATTTTTGGAGCACTATGTGTATTGGGTACACATGGCAGTCATGAGTATACACCCAAATTCAAGCACATTTAACATGCATCTCTTGTGTATGCATCCAAGTTCAAGCACATTTAACATGCATCTCTTGTGGTACATATTAGTACACAATAAAGATAAAATATGCAAATCAGTGATAATTAAAAGAAAATCTCGTTATCTTGTGAGTTTCAAATTTTCAAATGATGGAATTGAGGGCTTCAGCTTCTCCTTTGCAGATGATCGAATTGAAGAGAACTATAACGACATTACGTTCTCCACAAAATTTATGATTCCAATCACTGCATGTAAAATACTTTGGTAATCTTGTTGCTTTTTAAATTTAAATTTAAGAATGTGGTATTCAATCAGTATTGTTCATGTTTTGTTTTCTAGATTTCAAAACAAGATAACAATGCATTTGTTTTATTTAAAAAAACGTATTTAATCAACAAGTGAATTTTGTTAAAAATTTAAATCTCTTTTATTTAAATTTTTAGTTTGGTGGTTAGGAATGAATCTAAAAGTCATTTGAATGATTCAAACAAATTTAAAATATTACTAAGGGCACAATAGTCAATTGTTATATAATTAATTCTTTAATAATTTATAGATAATTATATTTAGACATTCATTTAAAGTATTTAAAATGGTAGACATTTGTTTACTAATTATTCAAAAAATAGACATTCTCCTAGTTGTCCCTTTTATTTAAGGGTATTTGATACTTAGGATAATTGAAATTTCTTGATACACAAAATCTCAAATGTCTAAAATCACAAATGTCTAGAATCTCTAAAATCATCATGTTTATTCATACACCATATTTATTTGTATGAATATTTAGTAATATTTAGATAACCATCATTATTTTGTAAAAAATGTACTTCAAATAATATAAATTTTTTAGAATATTTTAAATTTACATAATATTACAAGAACGTCCTTACGATATTCATATTATTTTAATATAATCTTTTATATAACATACTAATCCAATTTCAATATTCTATTTTCCTAAAAAAAATTATTTTATGGTATTCTTACATATTTTATTGTGCTCAACCAATTAATTATATTAATTTATGATTCTTAATTTCAATTCAAAAGTTCATCTTTTAAAACAAAAATCTTTTATATTTGACACTAGTTTCAATGACACATTCAAGGCTTGGTAAGTTTTGATTAAAAATAATAATGATAATAATTTATCATATAAATTGTGACATTCAACCAAGGCACATGCTTAGTTAAAAAAAAATAGTGCAAATATCCTATATTTTAATTCACTCTATCTATGTAAACTATAAAAAAAATCGGGCATTAAAAAAATGAATAAAAGATTTTCATGAACAACAAAAAAGGAAAAAATGATATGGACGTCAAAAACTTTTAAAAAATATTAAATATAGCAAAATCTAATTTACTAAGTTAAATATTTTTAAAATATTGCTATAATTAAAATAGAGATATTATAATGGGAATTTTCAACGTATAACAAAAAAAAAGCAAAATATTTACATCTATAACACAAAATCAAAACTAATTCATTTGTAGCAGAAAAATACAAATTAAATTATAATACAAAATCAAAACTAATTCATTTGTAGCATAAAAATCCAAATTAAATTCTATCACTGGTGATAGAACTCAATCAATGCTATACTCATTAAATTCTATCACTCATAGAAAATTCTGTTCTTCTGTTCTGTTGACTTCTATCAATGATAGAAAATTATGTGGTACAAACGAATTATTTTTAAAATTGAGCTATAAATATAATACCAGAGGTAAAATGTGATGCTGATGATAAATTTTCTATTATAATTTGCTATCTACAACAAATTTCAATATTTATATATAAACTATTATTAAACAATTTTTTTTTAATTTTTTTGCTTTTCGAAGAAACCAAAATAATTACCACACATTGTAAATAGAACGGTTATCGATGATTCTAAATTTTGAAAACTGTTGTATATGAAGGAGCCAATGTAACATTGTTTTGATGCGTCGTGAAGGGCAAGACTAGGTGAGGAACACCAATACAAAAAGGATGATGAACAAAGCCACCAAGAACAGTATCATCACCAACTGCCCCTTGGCGCTCGCTTTCTTCATTACCATGCCTACTTTTTTCTGCAAGGACACAAAAACAAAAACAAAAACAAAACAGTCTGAATCTTGTATTTTCACTTCTATTTAACAACAAACACAAATCCACTTGAACTACTCTACTCAAGTTCTCTATCAGAACCATTTTCGTATGAACACCCACCTGAACAAAATCAAGACGATTCGATGTACTGTCCATTTCCATTCCTAGATCCTCCATGATTTTATCCTACACACACACAGATTCTTTTTCGTGTAAGAGACTCCATTCGATTGCAGATGATTAGAGCAGAGCATTGCAACCTATAAAATGTACACACACACACCTGTGCAAGGAGCTCTTCGTGTATTGTAAGCCCAACGCCTCCAATTCTCTGCACGCTTGCGCTCAGCTCATCCAACTCCTCGTCCTGCTGCCTATACACACGTTTGGCACGGGAACTAAATGAGCTCTTATTTTGTCGTTTTCGATATCTTGTGTTTTTGAACTTTTTTGAATGTTATAGGTTTAGATAGGTATTGGATGGGATACCCAACACAACAGTACTCCACATCAATGATATAAGACTAATTTCTTCAGAGACAACCCCAAGTTTGCGATGGAAAGTTTTGATTCTCTCATTTCCTTCTGGTAATTTGTACTTCTAATCTCAACTAATTTGGAGGTAGATATCGACTTGAGCCAGAAGGATTCGATTAATGGAGTTAAGAAACACAAACATTACCTTATGAGAAGCAACTGTCTATCTGATTCCGACGAGATGAAGTCATCATTTGATTGGTGTGCTGTATATACATTTGATCTGTCTGTTTCATGTGCATCAGGTAGTCGCATCAATTCTCGACGCATCCCATTTGCACTAGCAGGTCCAGTTTGCTCTTTTCCAGCTCCCACTACTCTCTTAACATTTCCAACCTAATAAAGTAAGCAAAAAATATTAAAAAAAAAATACATAAAAGATGCTTTGTCAAAGCTATTTAGAAGGATTCGACATGAACAAAGAATTTCCATAACATATTTGAAAATAAACTTCAGTGGTATAACGGCAGGACCACAAGAAGGAAAAAGCACATGCAATATTATATATAGAAATAAGGATTACGAACCTGTTTGTTTTATCTGTTGATGCAAAAGAAAAAAAAAAGGTCCGACGAGTGTAATACCTGTGTTCTAGCCGTACTCGTCCATCTCCTTCGTTTTTCAAGTTCTGCATCATCAATGCCATACAACGAAGGATCTCTAGCCGCCACAGAAATAGCTTTATCTAATTCATCCACCTTCCAATCAAGAAAGCTTATGTTACTGGTCAAAATTAGCTATCCAATCTTTTCAATAAAATGTATAACTAAAGAGTAAATAAATAATCGTTTCACAAATAACAAAAGTGGTTTAGAAATTGAGAATTTACCTGCCATTCAATGCTCTCACAGGCAGCAAGCACCTCTTTCTTAAGTTGTACTCTCTCTCCTGGATTGGAAGATATCCTTTCCCATTGGTGAAAGCTGAATTGCAGCTTATCGATCTGAAAGAGATGAAAAAATTCACATGATAAGAAAAAACGCACCTTTTTCTTGAAGAACGGAAGAAAAACATTGACATTTGTAATTACCACATATTTATTATTTGCAACAATAATCTCCTTTTTCAATAAGAACCCAAGCTTTGTTGAGAATAATATGAAAGAAGATACCAGAACAAGAAAACAGCACAGAGAAGCAAGGGTCTGAAAGATTAAATCATCTTCTCAAACACATAATTTCAGAAGACATTTCTCTAGTGAAGTGTTTTTTTAAGGAATAATCAACTTCCAATTGAAAAAAGAAAATGAAATAATACTAAGAGCTGAAAAATAAAGCCTTCAACCAAAGTTGTTAACTAGTGAAACATAACACGTATTCAAATCAAATTTTAGTGCATAACAGTCTTCTTAATTCATATTCCATTTTACTTCTAATAATACTTGTTTCATGGATCTTGTCCATACTACATTGCCGCCAATCACTCTGCGAGGTCTTCTTGAGCACCAGCAGTGCTGCAGCTCGGAAACAGTATTCAGCACTTCTTTTTTGTTTCCTGATGCTTGAACTGAAAGAATCCGATTCAAGAACAAATCTCTAATCCTACAATACATGTAATTTTCGACTCAACCACAATTTGAATCATTTGCCCTTCTTTTCGATCGTAATAATACCATATAAATTGTGTATCATATGTTTGAATAACACTGCCCTAGTGCACCAAAGAGAATCAAACTACAAAAAGAAGCTTCAATCCAATCAAATAAGACCTAAAGGAATAATTTTTAAGAAAAAAGTCTCGCCATCAAAGCCCAAAGCAAAACATAAGGCACCCCAACCAGCCAAAAAACGATCATTTCACTAAAAGGCAAATGATGGAGCTCCTCAATCGTCTCTATACAACTTTGAGAATTGGCAAAGCGAAGGCTGAATGCCTCAAACAACAACTTTAAACAACACTTGCAAAATCACTTCTCCAAGGTTATGATCGAGATCCTCAATCACGTCCTACAAAGAATACAACCAAAGCAGTCCAACCAAGAAAACTCCTTGCCTAAGGATCGATCTAAAGTGTTAACTCTTTCGTGCATGGCCTATCACACCACAACTTAACCTTGGAAATTTTACCTCAATGCAAAGGAAAAAGTAGAACCAATTCAATAGGAGAAACAAACCAAACACCACAGCCCAAATATCCACCATTTCCCTATCGATCAAACGATGGAGCCCCAAAAAGGAAGAAGGAGAGCCTTCAGAATGAAAAAGGAGCCACTAAATGATTCCCTCAAACACAGATCTTAAGACTATCTCTCCCATCTTCCAAAATACATTGGAAAATTTGGGAAAACAAAGGAAGTTCAGCTCAAATAGTTTCCAGCATGTTTATGTAAGGCGAAAACTCGTATTTCATAAGGATAACAACAGTGTTGGCTGAGACTTCAAAGCTAACCCCAAAGAGCAGTTAAAGAGGTACACAAGCATCAAGAATTGTTGAGCCCTTCCATAGACAAGCTTTAACCACTCCTGCATTTCTCCAAAGGAGACTCGTAACCTCTTAATTAACTTCCAAAACTGCATATGGCACATACTAATTCTTAATAGATACAATTTGTCCATAGAAACTGCATATCATCAATCTTCTTCCCTCCCTCCTTGAACATTAACCCAATGTTATGGAAGTCTTGATCCTGCAATGTTGGGGAAAAATAAGACAAAAAGGATTCATCCTCAGAATAACTAAAAATTGAAGGATTAGACAAATAGTCTACCCTCCGACCCAAACAAATTGTCCAGGTACCCATTGCATGCTCTCTAACAACCAACTAAATCATCAACACCCACTAAGCCTCCTTCTCATAAGACTCTTTTCATAGCTGACAAACACCCAATACGGTATTGAGATGCCATGTTTGACCATTCATAATTTGAAGATGAATTTTTTGTTGGTAAGTTGTATATTTGTATAGACAAGAATACTAGATAGTAGATACAATTGACAAGATAGATTTTTTCGATAAAGAAAAATTTCAACAAGATCAGCAAGATGTCAAGTGTCAACTTATGAAAAGAAAAGGTCTCATTTACAATAATCATATATATTCTCTAATGAAAAGCATAGAGAACCCACAAAGATTACAAAAGGCTCACCCACTTGGTTAAGAGGGAGACATTCTATATGAATTAAAGATGTTAGATAATTTACAGCAAGAAAAGCTCAATAAATGAAAACTCACTTGTCCAAAAAAAACCGTTGTTATGTTCTTTCCAATGAAGCCAAAGAATGGCCCCGATGATATGCTTCCATAACGTCACTTTTGCTGCCTTTCTCCACACCTATGCCTTCGATCTACCCTGTGTGTTATATGGATAGGGACTCTAAATCATACGTTCATAGTTTGTCCATGCTCATTGAATCGCTGATCCGTGTTATTTTCGTGCTTCAAGATGAGGTGGGTTTTAGATAAAGTCAGACGACAATGCGTTTCAAGTTCTCTTGGGCCCTTCATGGACATTGAAGCCATTTCTTATGTGGTCTAATGCAATTAAAGCTAGCTTATAGGAAATATGGTTGCGCTTTTTCAGGAAACAAAGACATTTCCATTGATAGTTGAAAGTGATACATACTACCTACCAAAACAGGTATATAGAGAGAGATAAAAAAAATAACCAAGTACAATGGTCAATTATAGGAAAAATACAAAGGATAAACACATAAAACAAGTTTATAAACCAATGAAAAGAAGAGAAAGCTCTCAATAGAGAGGAAGAAACACGAGTTGAGTTATAGTGAAACTTGCGCGTCCCAGATAATTATAAAAGTTATTTCTCTCCAATTTATGTGATGGTCGATGAAGAAGACGGTTAAACCGAGAGATGCTATCGCCATAGAATGAGAAAATAGCATGTGTTTCATAGATGGAAATTGCTTGTTGGATCCATTGCAACTTGCAAGGTTCTAAAAAATCAAGATCAAGTGGTTGAGTAGTAGCCAAATCAATTGCAAGGTTTGTATGAATGGAAACAGGTACGAGTTGAGTTGAGTTGGATCTAGGAAAAAGGCAAGTTGAGGCAGGTCCAGGAGCAAATTGAGTAGAGAAAGATCTAAACACGGGTCAAGCTAAGGCAAATCGAGGCACAGGTCGAGCTCAAGAAGATCTAGGCTTGGGTTGGATAGAGGTGGGGTGCAAGTCATGTTGAGGCAGAGCCGAGTGTGGGTCGTGAGAAAAAAAGAAACAAGTCACGAACAAGGGCAGGCGAATCAAAAAAGGAAGACTTGAAACATGTGGATGAAACAAGGGAAGGAGCATGTAATACCAGTGGAGAGCCTCGACACCAGAGTAGAGTAAGAATGTGTCAATGGTGAAGAAAACAGCTTCAACGTTTGCTGGTGGAGTCCAATGATAGGGTTTGTAACCGCCTCCAAAATGTAAATTCCAAATGAAAAATTGATTTTTTCATAAATATGTACATTTAGCATAAAATACTAAATGTACTCTACTAAAAAACATATAATATTAAGTTAATTACAATGGTCGTCAGATAGACATGCTGCATGGGAGGTGGTGGCATACAAGTATTTTAGAAGATGAACAACATCTCCAAAGGCAATGCTACACTGTGTAACCTCCCGGTATATTACTTATCTCTTTTCAAGGCTCCATCTAGAGTCATTCAAATTTTTGAAAAATCATACAGGAACTACCTTTGGAGAAGTAATAAGGGTAGCGCCGCCAATCATCTTGTTAGATGGAATACTATTAAAAAAAAAAACCTTGGAGCACGGTGACCTTGGGATCCAAGATATTAGAATTAAAAATGATGCATTACTTGCCAAATGGTCGTGATGATATGCGAAGGAGAAAGTTGCTCTATGGAGAAATCTGATACAGAAAAAATATGGACCATCAGCCAATCACTATTTACCCGGAAAAAAGAACTTGCACTCATCCAAAGGGCCTTGGAAATCTATCGACAAGGCTAGCATATTGATTACCAAAAATATTGCTCACAAAGTTGGAAACGGTGAAAACACGCTGTTTTGGGAAGATTCTTGGCTGGTCTCAAATAGTCTCAAAGAGGATTATCCTTTACTGCATCAACTGTCTTTGAAAAAGAATCAACCTGTTGCTGTTTTTTGGTCCCATTTGTCCAGTAGTTGGGATTTATCTTTGAGAAGAAACTTCACGGCATCTGAGATTCCTGAATGGGCTGACTTATCATCCAAATTGTTGGAGGGGTATCAGCTAAATAATTGTGAGGATGAATGGATTTGGGGATTGGACAACACAAGATCCATCTCCACAAAATCTTTAGTGAAAAACATTAATGTCGAGGCTTGTCCATCCACTAACGACACTGACAGTTTATACTTAAAGCTTTGGAATGGTTACCTACCTAAAAAAGTCAAATTCTTGGTATTGGAAATCAGCCACAAAGCGATCAACATGAATGATGTTCTTCAAAAGAATTTACCGGAATTCTCCTTATCACCTAGTTGTTGCAGAATATGTTTTGAAGGGGAGGATACTCAAGATCATATTTTTAATCACTACTCATGGGCTGTTTCTTTTTGGAATCATTTATTTGAAACCTTTGAATGGTCTTTTGTTCAACCTAGGGATCTCACGTCGTTACTTCATGGTGTTCTGGTGGGGCATCCCTTAAAAAATATTTGTGATACGCTATGGTTGAACTTCGTTTATGCTTTTGCTTGGAAATGGTGGGGTGAAAGAAACAACCAGATCTTCAATGACACATCTAAATCTTTAGATTCCCTCACAGAGACATCTAAATCTTTACATTCCCCCATAGAGACATTTAAATCTTTACATTCCCTCATAGAGGACACTATACATAATGGAATTTTTTGGAGTCATAGACTTCCCCTTTTTGTAACTATGACCTTTCTTTCTTATTTGCACATTGGCAACATTTTTTGTAATTGACTCGATTCGTTATTTCATTTATCAATGAAAGTCTCTGTTTCTCATTAAAAAAAAATAATATATAGTTTAGAAGATGAAGACAAAAAAAAAAATTCATGAAGAAGAGAGAAAGGTGGTTGGTTTTTTGGTGATAAATGAGAGTGACAATTTTTGTTGTTTTTCTTTTGCCTTTTTCTTTACCTTTTTTATTATTTAGTTAGCTATACATTAATTATTTTAGGTTTGGGCCTTTAACATTTGGGCTTAAAGACCATACATGTTTTACAAGATGTATCCAAAATGTGTCTAAAGTGTGTTCGAAATGTATCCGATTATTAAAAAAAAATAAAAAACACGTAAAATGGTGTCTGACACATCTCAGAGAAGTGTCCAGAAGAATGCATCTCCGATACAGATTCTTTCCCTATTTTGAAGTGTCCGTGCTTCATAGATGTCTACTATCAAAATATTGGTGATGTAACCATCTCCATGAAAAATTTCAACGACTGACGGTTACTAAATGTTCATTTTGATACGATCCGGCCCTTGGAGTTTTAGAATATTGGGAATATTAGTATTTATTATTAATTATTATTTTAACTGTATTGGGCTTGGGCCTATTATTAGTTATTATTAAATTAGGTCATTATTAGGTTTACTTGGGGAGTAAGTTAGAGGCTAGGGTTTAAGGTTATAAATAGGAGATGTTAGGCCATTGTTAGGCATCCATTGAATTGTCGTCTTTGTACTCTGGCTCTTTGAGAGATCCTTTCAAGAGAATTATCATAGTTTAATAAAAAGTGTGGTAGATTCTATCATTTTGGTATCAGAGCCATTTGCCGATCCGGAAATGGTTTCGACTAAGATCGAAACGAGGATGCAAGAATGGGAAGATAGGTCAGCCGAATTATCGAAGAAACAACGGGAAACGGAAGCCAAGCTAGAGTTGTTGGAAGAATGGCTAGGGCAAAAAATTGATTCGAAATTCGAACAGCAAGATGCGAAACAAACCCATTGGCCAAGGGAAAAGTGGTCGTGAGTGAAACCCTAGGGCAAGGAAAAGCCGCTGGGCTGGAGGCGGCTAGGGCTGCCGGTGTGGTCGAGGGAGAAGCCAGCGCAGGGGCTGGGTCGACAGGAAGCAAGGGCGGCGGGGAAGGGCAGGGGCGGGCTCGGTAGAGTGCACGGGAGGCGACGCGGGACGTGGGGGGTGCGACGCGGGACGCGGGGGCTGGGGCTGGGGCTTTGGCATGGGCTCGGGTGGGGCAAGCTGGGTTGTAGGAGTGGGCGACGAAGGCTGGGGAATGGGCGTAGGACCGGGCATGGATGGGCGAGGGTGTGGGCGACGTGGTCTGCACGCAAGAGTGCGTGGTGCGCGCGCGGGGCTGGGCAGGGAAGGGCGTGGCTCGGGCGTTGGGATGGGCGATGTGGGCTGACACGCGAGTGTGGGCGTGGGCGACGCGGGCGGGCGTGGAGCTGGCGCTGGGCCAGGCGGGGATGGGTGTGGCTCGGGCGCGGGTAGGCCGGGTCGAGGTGGGTTGGTCAGATCGGGCCAGTCTGGGTCAGTCGAGTTGAACCGGAGAGAGGAGTTACGTGGGAATGTGAACGGGGAAAACCGACCGGGACCAGAGTTCGATCATCAAGGAAATTCTAGGTTTGACCGGAAGGGCCCCGGGTTACTAAAAGAGAGGGTGCGCATCGGCTATGACAGGCCATTAGTGCATGACGGTTGGAACGATCGGGGCTGAAATTGGGTTGACGATTTTCCGGGACCGGAGTTCGATCAAAGGGGAGATCCGAGGGTCGTGGGGAGAGGAAACGAGGTTCTGGAGGAGAGGAGGTTGCGCATGGGCTATGATATACTGCTGGCGCATGACGGTTGGAACGATCGTTGGTGGGGTGACAATGTCCGAAAGACGAGATTTCGGGTGGGGAGGTGAAGAAAGATTTGAACAGGGAGGTCAGAAAGCAGCAGGAAGAGAGGGACTGGGTTGTGACAGAAGATTTAGAAATTGGAGATGTCGGTTTTCAAGGGTCTTGCTGATGAGGACCCAGTGGGTTGGTTGTGCTGGGTCGAGCGTTATTTTCTAGTAAACAAGCTGACTGGATATGAAGGGGTTGAGGCAGCGGGGTTATGTTTGGAAGGGGAGGCATTCGAGTGGCTTCAGTATGAGGAGGACCGTGCTCCTTTTCGTTCCTGGAACGAATTCAAAGACGGGTTGTTGGAGCGTTTCCAATTGACGGCTTAGGCAAACAAGTATGCCAACTTCATGAGTTTGAAGCAAATAGGCACAATGAAGGAATATTGCCGGAGCTTTGAGCGCTTTGCTAAAGGAATGCACGATATCAGTGCGAGTGCATTAGAGGAGAAGTGGGAAAGTGGACTGAAAGAGGAGATACAGAGAGCGATGCGAAAACTGCGACCAATGGGCATCGAAGAGAAAATGTTTATGGCCCAAGTGATTGAGGATGATTTTGCTTTTCAGGCTGCCAAAAATGAGGGAAGCACTTCTACAACAGTCAAGGCTAAAGTAGGAACGATTGTGTCGGGAACTGGAAGCATAGAGACTTTTGCCCACAGGACTACAACCATTCAACCGGCGTCCTATAAAAAACTCACTGAAGCCGAAATTCGAGCACGGAAGGACAAAGGGTTATGCTTCCGTTGTGATAAACGATTTGTCTCGGGGCATCGTTGTCAGAAAAAGGAGCTCCAGAACTTGGATGTGTGGGTCGTTCGGGATGCGCATGATTACCAAGATGCTAATGTGACAGACTTTTCGCCAGAAGACGGAGCTGCAGAAGATGGCGTCGGAGATGGAACACCTTGAGGACAAGGTGGCTCTTGGGGGGGAAAGTATTGATACGATCCGGCCCTTGGAGTTTTAGAATATTGGGAATATTAGTATTTATTATTAATTTTTATATTAACTGTATTGGGCTTGGGCCTATTATTAGTCTTTATTATTAAATTAGGTCATTATTAGGTTTACAGTTTACTTGGGGAGTAAGTTAGAGGCTAGGGTTTAAGGTTATAAATAGGAGATGTTAGGTCATTGTTAGGCATCCATTGAATTTTCGTCTTTGTACTCTAGCTCTTTGAGAGATCCTCTCGAAAGAATTATCGTAATTTAATAAAAAGTGTGGTAGATTTTATCATGTCCGTGCTTCATAGATGTCTACTATCAAAATATTGGTGAAGTAACCATCTCCATGAAAAATTTCAACGGCTGAAGGTTACTAAATGTTCATTTTGAGTGTTTCATTTAACGAGCATTCTCCCTCGACATTATGTGAACATATTTATATTTCACATTTTTGTATAACAATTTTGATTATGTCTAGCTTGTGTCGTTGATATTGTTAATTTTGCTTATTGCTATTTTCATTCTCAGCGTTCAGTCCTTCATATTTGAAAAAGAAAACAAAAAACAAAAACAAAAACAAAAAAATCTCTCTGCCTTCTGAGAAGCCAATGACAGTCCTTTCCTTTAAACAACCAATTATATATTGCAGAAAAAACATAGTTTAATGAAGCTTAATTTAAATGAGCCATGAGCAATTGCAAGCACAATAGATAATCATAATCTGGATGCAAGCAACAAACTTACAGATTCTTGAATCTCGTCTTTTACAACATAGAATGGATCTTGAGCCGATGGCATCTTGAACTGCAATTAACAAAAACTTACAAAATAACTTCTAGAAATCAATATTTCATCCACAGTGGACTGAATGAAAGAAAAGCAGACCTCGCAAACCCTCAAAACACTTAATTTCATTCTCAATAGACAATAACGCACAAAACAAATTGAGTTCTTAAAATTTGCATGCTCCTAATAATCACTAAATACAAAGTAGGATACTAAGTTCTATGTTAGTGGCCAGTCAATTCTCAGAGCAAAGTTCAAGATCAAGATAAAAAATCACTCCCTAGAGTCCAGTGTTTTTTAGAACAAGATTGACGACCTCACTATTACCCTTGCTTCCATGAACGTTTTCAAGAAAATAAATTATGAGAATGGATTCCTTTGGGTGCAAAAAAATATCTATGCTTAGAGAAGAAAACACATCCCATATTGAAAAACAAACCCTAAACAAGATAAGGAAAACAGAAAATAAGACAAGAATCCAGCAGACATACAAACCTTATCTATTCCTCAACAGAATGATCACCTCCCACCAAGCGTCAAACCAAAAACAAACCCAGAAATCAAAATCAAGAAACCAACTGAAACACAAATCAAAGGCCAAGAATAAGAACACAATCAAAAGTAAATGGATCGAGAATTCAGAAGGAGAGACTTGCGACTACGCGACAAACCTAATTGAGCGAAGATATCAACAAGACCAACAAAAAGAACGAAAATGGTGAGAGAATTGACAGAGGATATGGGGTTGGGATTGAGCTGGAATCTTCTAAGAGGTGACACTAAGTAGTCTTTGCTATTTTTGTTGATGCATGCTTTGATTTTGTCTTGCCCGGGCGTTTTTACAATGTTAGTTGCATGGTTTTGTTGGGCTCTTTTGGGGAGCTTATGGTGGTTTATTTTGTAGCTAATAATGATAATTTAGAAACTTTCCTTACTTTACGTATCACACATTGAAAATGACAAATGGCATAGGGAATTAAAGCAATCCTTCACATTGAAGTCTAAACGACCTAGCTTGTGGATTCTAAGACGCTTTATGGTCATGAAGAGATCTTAGGGCTAGAATGTGTTAGTTTGGTATCTTGAAGTGAGCTCAAAGGTAGTAAAAATGGGTTGTGAGGGAAACTCTTGTTGTAAGTTTAAGAAAAAAACAACAAATTCAGATAGTAAAAAAATGTATGAAAAGAAAGGGATATTCCTCCTAAAGTGTTTTAGTGATAATATTGAATTGGCAGGTGTCTTCTTGGAATTTAACAAGGTATGAATGACTAGAAGGGTTCCCAAGATAAACAAAAAACAAAAGCATATGCCTCCCTTGTTTTCTTTGCTAGCGTTTAGGAGTTGAAAACAAAAGGAAAGAGGATGAAATAATTTAATTCTCTCGAGGAAAAGAAGTTTCACATAGTTCTACTTCTAGATCATGAGCTTATTTTCTTTGCTAGTTTTACCGCTTTCTTGTCCTTTCCAACTTTAAGGAGATTAGTCATTTTCTTCTCATATGAGCCAAAGCCAGTAAGAAGTTAGAACTAGACCAAATTCCTCACAAAGAGATCTCTTCTACTACTTTTTGTAGTATCAATCAAATTCAACCGAGTATTCATGATTTACGTTAAACGATTTTTTTTTAAACAAGGGTAACCACACCCATCCCTAAGTCAAGCACCGGAGACATCGAAGGAGTGTTGTCACAGGTGAGTCTCGAACCTGAGACCTTGAGGAAGCATTACCCTCAAAGCCCAAGTTTTCAACCACTGTGTCATCCCTTGGGGACCGTTAAACGCTTTTATCTACCAATAGCACCCAATTGTTAGAATCTAGATCTATTACAATATCAAAATATAAGATAAACCAAATTTAGAGGTTACTTGGATCCTCCCTTTCTTGAGTTCATTAAAGACTCTGTACTAAAATGGCCTAAACATTTCATATCCCACTCATTCCCCACCTCTTCTACTTATAACCATCCCCTGACAAACTCTCAACTAATTGCCCACATACCAGTATACTATTCCTAATTACAATCCTAAAAATAACTTTAAGAAAATTAATAATCCAAAACTAAATTAAAAGGCAAAACAAACTACATAATAAACGTGATGTAATAAAACAACCAATGTGCTACATATAAACTATCAATTGTACAATTGGATTTTGAACTAATGTGAACATACACAGAAATAATACCAAAAACAAAAACTTTTGTATTCTTGGACAATTTTTCTACTATTTCAAAAAGATAACACACCATTGATTCCACCTCAAAAGTTTCTTTAAGCAACCTACAACTTACCAAAATGGCTCGGGAGTTTGATGAATTGTGATCAAAACGGTTGGAAGTTGCAGATCTGAACTCGGAAACCGATTAGGGTTTGTTTGATGAACTTAAATGAGAGAGCGACATCGCAGCTCTGTAAATGGCATATCAAAGGCGTGGGTTGTTCATCGGAGGAGTGAAATCTCGTCGCGCCCCGTTGGAAACAAATCGGTTGTAGGTGGATGATCGACGTGTCAAAGAGAGGAAGAAGAAGACATTGATTTTTCTCTTTTTCAAAAAAAAAAAAAAAAAAAATCAAAATTCATTCATTCATAATAAAAATAATGTAGAAATATGGGTGCAAGTCATCCCCGACCAAACCTCCTAAATCGATCAAACCGACTGAAACCGTTGGAAGTTTGGGTTTGGGTTCAGTTTGGGTTGATTGAACCGGTCGGAGTCGATTTCACGACTGAGAAAATCGATTTAAATCAGTCGGGTCCGGTTTTCAATAATCTTGCACTGACAAAAACCGAATCCTGCATCTTCTCTAAAAAAATGTACAGCGAAAACTCATCTTCTTCGAATGTTTTTCTATATTATCCAGATGCATGTATTCATTCGATGCATTTCATCATTTTTCTTGGCAATGATTCTTCTTCTTGAACTTGTATATTGGACGATCTTTGAACTTCAAATTGTTTGAATTTTGTATTTTTTTAGTTTAAAATTCCATGACATTTCTTCATTACAAGCATAAACGATACAAATATTTGGGAATAGCAGAAGTTTGAGAAAAATACAAGAACAACAAGAGAGTTGAGATAGTGTTATAAGAGGTCATTCACTTCGTGGTAATCCAATATCCTCATGTGACGGACATTTGGATTACCACGTTTATTTAGCGGCAATGATAAATATCCCGAACATCTTTAAATGTCGGGCATCCTAGGATGCTCATTTGAGAGGCATTTGAATGCTCTCGTGCAACATGAGTTTTTAGGATTCTCATGTATAGGGTATCACAAATGACATTTTTACCCTCACAATTTTTATTTATTATATTTATCAATTCATATCAATTTTTTTCTCCATATTTTGTGAGTAGTTTATAGCTTAAAATAAAATAATATATTCATTTTTAGTATATGATTATTATGCATGTATTAACAACTAACCATGCATAATTAATTTTATTTATATTATACATTATATCTTAAAATATTTTTTATTAATTGAATATGATTATTTTCAAAAATAATTTAAAGTTCATTATTTTTATTATATTTTTCAAATATAATTGAGTACATTTTTTATATTTAGAAAATTTTATTACTTATTCAACTAATGAATTTATTTTATTTTTTTATGAAATAAATTTATTTTAAAATATAATATTTTAATTAATAAAAAATATGTTATATAAATTTTAATTATATAAATTAATGTGTAAATTAAGTTATAAGGGCATTTAAGATATTTTCATAATTGTTTTTCAGATACCTATAAAGTTATTCCTACAAAAAAAAAATATGACTGTTTAAGAATTATGAACATCTATCATTTCGAGTATCTATGATTCTCGATATCCAAGGATTTCGATTACAGTAAACAGCCCCTAAAGAAAATTTAGAGTTGAGACGAAGAGAAAAAAAATTGAGAAAGCCATTTTTTTTTGGCTTGTTTTGTAGCACTTCTCAAGAACTCTAGGTAAGGTTCATTTTCTATTTTTTAGTTTGCCTTTTTTGTCTTGTCTTATCATCCCGTAGAATGTGTAATATTTATTTTTTTCAAATATATTTTATATTTATTGTCTTATCTTGTCATTGTATGATAAAATAAAAATGTGTAGTTTTTTTTTTTTTTTTTGAAACTGAAAACTTCATTACCACCAACAACAACCATTACACCCTAGCCTCCCATGTGAGGAAAAACCACAAACGGGGTCCCCCAACTACGATATTGGCCCCGAACCACATTTTGGAAGGTGATCAACCAACAAAGGAACAAAAAACAATGATAACCATGATCAATAATGAGCCTACTCGAAATCCAAACCTTAACTAACAAGGAATTTAGAAATTCCAAAGAAGGTTGAATCCTTGTCTAACACATGTACTTAACTTTTTGAAATCTTTAGGGGATAATCCTTGGAGCATGAGAACTATTGATGTTCGTGACCCCACCAAAGATAAAAGAGGAATAATCAAGCCTAGATCGAGACAACTCTTACCTCGGATCGACCAAACTAAAAACCAATCAAAATCACCTTTGTCCACAAGTTGGTTCATGGAAAAAGTCATCAAAACACAATTAATTCCACCCAAAAGAAATCTAACCCACAACAAACAATAATTTTCTCTTGAAAGAACCCAACTCACAAACCACAGAAGTCAAAATCATTCCTCTCCGATGAAGAAGCGGTCTTCCCACGACCTCTCTTTCATGAGTCCCATCTTCTCTTTATCATTTTCCCTTTCCTCATTCTCCCGTTGAGGATCCCCATCCATCCCATAGTCGCAAAGCAAGGGTTAAACTCCTTGAGAAAAACAATAACTACCCATGAATATGGCCAGCTTCCACGAATCTGACCGCCTCTCACCCCAAACAACTCCTTCCGAGCTCCGACCTTCTAATTTACCTTTATACCCCACGAACGCCGGCTTCCAACTCTTGATAGAGAAGAAAGATCGGCCCAAGGATGCACATACCTGTGCCCACCAACACTCACTGCCTGAACTTCGATCGAGTCTCTCTCTACAAGTTAGAGAGAGAGAGACAACTTCATCTCCCATCAAAATGTCATAGACTCATATACATTAAACATTAATATTTATTCATACATATCTTTGGTTATGGTTATCTACTAGATTTTAGAATTTATGTCTTTTTTTTAGATATGTACCCAATGTATATGATTAAATTGACCAAATATATTAACTAATTACCTTTATTTTAGTTTGTTTTAACTAATTTGACATTATATTTTAAATTTATAATACTTTATTAATTAATATTCCAGTTTTTTTAGGTAACTTAATATTAAATTATCAATCATCAAATCATGAATAATTCAACAAGAAATGATAGTGAAATTGAATATGAGAAGAATGATAAAATGGATGAGCTTGGTGAGATGTCACCACCACCATCAAAGGATGAAAGGAAGAGGAAAAGAACTTCTATGGTATGAGATCATTTTACTAGATTACCTGATTATACAGAAAGTAAACCTCAACCTAAATGTAATTATTGTGGCACTATATATGCATGTCATACAAAAAGAAATGGGACATGGACAATGAGAATGAGAATGCATATTGAGAGTTATTGTAAAAAAAAGTCCTTTTACAAAAACAAAAGATGCATCTCAATCAAAATTGGTATTTAGAAACAATGATAGTGTAGGAGATAATTCAACAAATACTTCTCTTGGGTGTGTGGTTTTTAGTGTAAAGAATGCTAGAAAACTTCTAGCTGAGATGATCATAATTGACGAGTTATCCTTTAGATTTGTTGAGAGTGAAGGATTTAAAAAGTTTGTGGAGGGCACCATTAATTTATTTGAACCTAATTTTGTTCTCCCATCTCCAACTACAATTGCTAAGGATATTTTAGCTATATATGCAACAAAAAAACAAGCTTTGAAAGAACTTTTTGTGGATCAATGATATCGAATTTCGAAATATTAGTTATTGTAACGGCCCAGTTTTCTATTCTGGTTCTCGAGGTGCTTTCGGTTCAGATTCAGTGGTTCGGTTGGGCCGTTAGAGTTGTTTTGACCCTTAGGGGTATTTTGGTCTTTTGGCTCTCCGTGCAGGATTCGTGGTTTTTCAGGCTTTGAGGTAGCTCCTGCCTTTGTCGAGGCTGGTTTGTTATTGCTTGCGAGTCCCGAGATGTTTGGGCTAGTCGTTTGGGAGTTCGGTTGTGATTTGGGTTTTTGGGCAAAGTGTTGGTTGGTTGTGTGCTTCCTTTGGGATTCGAGCCCGGGCCCTTGGTGTTGATTTGGGAGTTGGATTTTAGTGAGTTTTATTTATTGGGAGAGGTTGCTTCAGCCGGGTCTCGAAAGAGGAAGCCGGGAAATGGGATTTTTAAGGATAAAAGTGGATAATGATGGATTTTGGATAAAATCCTTATTTTTCCTTTTATTTCCCATTTTCCTTTTTCTTTTCCAAATTCATTTTTCTTTTCTTTTATTTTTTTTTTCCCAAATTCATTTTCTCTTTCTCTCTCTCTCTCTCTCTCTCTCTCTCTCTCTCTCTCTCTCCCCCGACCTAGCCTTACCCCGACCCATCGTGTCGCCAAGCTCGCCAGTCGTCGCCGTCGCTCGCCGTCGCTCGCCGTCGCGACCGCGAGCTCACAGTGGCCGAGCTAAATCCACGCCAGTGTCGCACGCGTCGCGCACGAGTCCGCCCCGAGCAGCTACACGCCGTCGCCCAGACCGAGCTCGCCGTCGCACGAGATCCGCCCGAAGCGGCGCCATCGCACCTCGCGCGCGCCGAGATCTGCCGCGCATGGCCGCCGTCGCGTCGTCGCGCGATCGCGCGCCTCGCCTCGCTCGGTCTCCGTGCGCGTGCCGTCCGCTGCCGAGCGCGCCGCGCGCGCGCGATCTTGAGCTCTCGCGTGTGTCGCGTCGCCGCACGCTCGGCGCCCGTCGCGCCTTGGCCGTGTCAGTACAAGCGTCCATGGCGCGCGATCGCGCCACCAGCCCTAGCGGTATCTCGCGCCGTGTAGCCGGCTCGTTCGTGTGTCCGTCGCGCCTCGTGAGTTGCTCCCGGTGAGCCTGTTTATTTTAGTGTATTTAGGGCTATTCTTTGATTATTGATGTGTTTGCTTGGTTCGTTATAGGTAGCTCGGGTTCGATCGCGGCTTAGGTTTCTTGTGTTTAGAGGTCTTTAGGCGGTAAGGATTTCTTACTGGAGTTGTGTGGACCTCGCGATATTATATGTGATTTCTTGATTGTATGCTTGTTTGTGTTTATTGACATGTTTTGTGATAAGTGCTCTATTCTCGAATTCCCGACCGCATGATTTCTGTGTTGTTTCTCATGTTAGTCCATGCTAGGTTGTTCCTTTCGGCATGCTCGCATCCGTCCTTGCTTCGTAGTATCATGCTAGGTTCGTTGTATTCTTATTGAGCACGTATTGGATGATATTGCTTGTTTGCCGATTGCTAAGGCGAGTTAGAGTTGCGGTAGATAGCATCATCCGGCCGGGTGCATAACGTACCTTGCACCCCGGCGGGGGACGTATGAGATGGAGCTCGCCCGATCCCGTTAGGGAATAGCTAACCCTAACGGTGGCTCGCAATCTTGGGTGAGGGTGGCAGATCGTTAAATGCCCCAACGGTCGGGATGATGACTTGGCATTGCCTCGCCCCGGCGATCGGCACGTCCTCGGCGTGTTCGGCCGTAGCCC
Source organism: Sicyos edulis (assembly GCA_036507275.1). Lineage (NCBI taxonomy): Eukaryota > Viridiplantae > Streptophyta > Magnoliopsida > Cucurbitales > Cucurbitaceae > Sicyos > Sicyos edulis. The sequence goes on from CM071851.1 coordinate 11,044,713, forward strand.
TTGATTGCCACTGTTAAGGTAAGGACGGATTCTCGGTGTAAGCCTACCACGACCCGTTCCTTAACGTCGGTGCGGTGGTTCAGCCGACATAGTTCACGTGTCAGGTCTCACACCCCTATGTCAGTGACACCGATCCAGAGATTTAGTTAGGCGTGGTGGATTGGACATGGGCGGCTTGCCACTAGACCCGGCACCCCATAGTCTGCAGAGAGCACGCGGTGCATGCTTACGCTCATTACTGCGCCACGACCGGAGAGCTCCTCGGGATCTTGAGCTAGTGCACCTTTCGTCGACCGAGAGACAGCCGAGGCGGGACTTGTTTCTCGTATAGGCGACTTGTGTGATGTGTTGTGTGGTGAGTTATTTCCGGACTAAGACCCTGAGTTGGCATCCGAGGCCCAAGTGTGGGCTAAGCTATGTGCTCTATTCTGTGTTTATATTCATAGCTTGCATATCTTTCTGCTAGATGACCATGTATATCGTATTGTACCCCGGTTGGGGATTCTTACTGAGTAATTCATTACTCACCCTTATTATGTGGTTTTCCACAGGTAACCATGGTGCGAGACAGGATGGCTGGAGGAGGAGCTGTGATCATGGAAACCCGTTGTTCAACTCTGAGTCTTATGTTTATGTTTATGATTTAAATGTTCTCTGAATGCATGTAGTTGGGCACGAAGCCCTAGGGTGTTTTCTGAATGTTTTCCCGGATTCTAGCATTGTTGTAAAGCTTGTATGTTTTAAATAAATCTCTGATCAAAGTAAGTTTTGGAAATGTATTTTCCTTGAAACAAGTGCTTGGAAACAGGGACAGGTTTCAGAAATTTATCTTGATTTTGAAATGGATGTTTTCATGTTTTAGTTTTTACTTAGAATCCAAACACCATCTTGCAAATTTTCTGTAGATTTGTATGCATGCATTGAGGTAATGGCCTATTTAGAACCCCATTCGGGTCGGGTCGTTACAGTTATATGGTCTTGACTGCACATTTTAGTGATAGTAGTTGGAAGTTGCATAAGTGGTTCATCAATTTTTCTCAAATAGATGATCATAAAGGTGAGACCATAGGAAGAAAAGTTGAATGATGTTTTAAATAGTAGTGAATTGAAAAGGTATTGACATTGACAGTTGATAATGCTTCATCGAATGACAATGTTATTGCTTATCTAGTGAAACGTGTCAAACATGTGATGGTGTTGGATGGTGATTATTTACATGTTAGGTGTTGTGCACATATTTTAAACTTAATTTTTAATGATGGTTTGGAAGATGTGCATGAGTCGGTAGCGAGAATTCGAAATGCTATTAGATTTGTTAAATCATCTCCTGCTAGATTTGCTAAGTTTAAGAAGTGCATCAAAGATGAGAATATATCGAGCAATAGTCTTTTATGTCTTGATGTACAAACTAGATGGAACTCCACATATTTGATGATTGAAGCAGCTCAAAAATTTGAAAATGCATTTGATAGATTGGATTATTATATGACTTAACATATTTGAAAATGAAAGAGGAGAATCAGAATCCAAACAGTATTGATTGGGAGGTAGCTCAAATGTTTACCAAGTTTTCATCTGTATTTTATGATGTTACTCTTAGAATTTCTGGTTCACTTTACATTACATCAAATATGGTATTCGAAGAAATTGCAACAATTCATAATTGTATACGAAGATATTCTTTAGGAAGTAATAGTAACAGTTTGATTATTATGAACATTGCGACAAAAATGCAATTTAAATATAATAAGTATTGGAGAAATAGTGAAAAAGAAAATTACTTATTATATTTGCATTTTTTCTCAATCCTCGCCATAAGATGAAGGTTTTATGTATTGCGCCAGTCAATTATTTGATGATATAATGGCAAAGGAAATTGGGAAAAAAGTGGAGGACGTGTTGAGAAGAATGTTCAACGAATATAATTTGTTAGAGTCTAAGAATTCTTCTACTTCATGTTCAAGTGCATCATCCTCTACGTCAAATATTCGAACAAGTCAATCTTCTTCTACTGATTATATTGTTACAACGAGTAATCCTTTTTCCTTTCAACATAATGATATGGAAGATGATGAAGATGATTTTGATGTAGACACAGCAGTGAATGTTTACTTATTGGAGCGTAGTGTAAAACTAGATGAAAATTTTGATATTTCAGAATGGTGGAAAGTAAACTCTTCTAGGTAGAAGATTTTAAGTGAGGTTGCATGTGATGTTTTAGCAATTCCAGTATCTATTGTTGCTTTTGAGTTTGCATTCAGTACTAGTGGGAGAGTTTTATCGATCCTTTTCGCTCTACTTTGGCTCCATCCATAGTTGAGACACTTATTTGTTCACAAAATTGGTTACGTTCTAATGTTATCAATATTGGTCTTCAATCGCATTTGGATGAAGTTTCTCTCATTGAAGAAGGTTCGTAACTTTTTGTATTTTTAAAATTTTAATTTAAAATTATATTAAATTCTCTAATTATATTATATATTTTTTTTATAGACTTCAAATCTAACATAGATGAAGCTGTTGAAGGACAATGAGTGGAAGAATATGCGTATGAAGAATGAACTTGAAGAGAAGAATGAAAATTAAATTAACTAAGACTTCGTTTGATAACCATTTCATTTTTTTTTTCATAGTTTTTCATTTTTCATTTTTTGTTTTAAAAAATAAAAACTGTGTATGTTTGATAACTCATTTTAGTTTTATGTTTTTAAAAATGAAAAACCAAAAAACATGTTTGATAACTATTTTTTGTTTTCAATTATCACATTTTGTTGGAATTTTTTTAGTTTTTTTACTATTTATTCTTATTCTTTTCAAACTTTTTTAAAAACAAAAAAAAAACTTGTTTTTAAAAGCTACTTTTTTTAGTTTTTAGAATTTCTTTAATATTTTTAAAATTTTCAAAACAAAAACCAAAATTGGTTAACAAACAAACCTGTTTTTTAAAAAATAAAAACAAAAACAAAAAACCAAAACCGAAATGGTTATCAAACGGAGCTTAAGTTATTTATTTTTTATTTATTTTTTATTTGATTTTATAGTTTTTTTTTTAGAAAATTTGATTTTATAGTTAATGTTTTCATTAATCATTATTCATGTCTACGATTTACTTTTTAAATTATTTAGTTCCAAAGTTGTAAAGAATGAGTAATTAATTAAAATGTCTTTTTTTAAAAAAAATTGAATCTAACAAAAATGAATTATTTCTAATCTATAAATGAACTTATCATATCATACTACCTAAAGTGTGGCTTAAGGAGAAAATCATTTTTTGACGATTTTATCCCTTAAGTCCTACTCTAAATTACAAACATGTCATTTATTAGAATATAAAAAAAAATTAAATGCAAATAATGTAGAAAATATTCATGATATCATTTAGATTTTCATCAGTAGAAGATAAGATATTTTTATCAAATTTCGTAGATTTTATGACTAAGTTAGAATATAAGAGATGTCAACAATTAAATGAAAATATTTTCAATATCATTTAAATTTTCATTATCTTTATAACTTAGAAAATAAGATATCTTTACCAAATTTCATAGATTTTATTTGACATTTTATATTATAATTAAAATAATAAATTGAATTTTTCAATCCTATAAATAGCTATCTACATTTTGTTTATAAGAACAGTTTTTGTTTTCTTGAATTTACTTATTTTTTATATAATAATTTAATTTTTTTGTTGGATTATTTAGCTTAACTTTCATCTAATTTTTGTTTTGTTGCAATAATTTTTGTAGGATCTTTTTGGCATAATTGTTGCCTTCCAGAAGAAAACTTGTAGATCTTGAAAAAAATGTTTGAAGACTGAGGCTAAATTACATGAATTCTTAGTTTCAATAGTTTGGTAACAATGATTTTTTACTATTATTATATATATAGTTCTCTATATTTTGTTTATAAATATATTTCAAACTTTCTTTTTGCTTGGGTTACATTTCTTGGTTTATTTTTGTTTTATAATAAAAAATATAGTTATCTTCTTCTTTTTTTTATTTACCTTAACTTTCATTTTTTTTTTTTAATTTTTGTAAGGATATTTTGTAACTTAATTGTTGAGATTTGGAAATTTGATTTTTTTTTTTTTTGAAGAATGATAAAATTATCATTTGAGGTTAAAGGTAAGTTCATAGATGTATATTATAAATCTATTTAGCTTATTTATATTTATAATTATAATTATGATATAATTCTTATAAATTTTATATAATTCAATAGTAATTGATATATTAATAGATAAGTTGAGAAAAAATTAAAGAGTATTGATTTTTAAAAATCATAGATAAAATTTAATTTTCATGCCATAAATTTTATTAAGTTTTTTAAAAAAATAATAATAACAAGCTCAAAATAAAATATTAACTATTTTTTAACATAAATGTGAATTTTAATAAATTTAATTAATGTAAAAAAATAGTTATAAAATTCAATTTATATTGAAATTATTATTTGATGATTTAAATTCAAGAAAAAATGTAGGAAACAATTTATAATTATTTGATGATATAAAATTTATTATTTAAAAAATTATCACGGCGTTGCCGCTGTTCACACGAGATTTTCGGAGAAATTTTGATTCGTGGAATTGAACTTGAACTTGAGATGAGTTTGTGCGAAAGTGGTTCGATCTCTATGCTTGATCCTCTGATTCGTTCTCTCTGAATGAATGTTCTTGGTATGAAGAGCAATTTGAAGAACAAAATATGTGTTCTTCGTATACAACTGCTCGTTTATGGAACTATTTGTCTTTCGAAGTAATTTTAGCCTTCGAAACGGCGTTTGATCTTTAGAACCGTGGAGAGACCTCAACAAATGTGAATTCCCTCTCTAGTTCCAAAAATTTTCCACCTCTTGAAATGAAGAGAAGTCCTCTATTTATAGAGTTCTCATGCATCATGGGCTTGGGCTCTAATGAGCCTTTGGGGCTGGCCCATGGGCTTGGCCTTTTGGGCTTGAAATTCATGGTTCGGTTTACTTGGTTTGGTTTTATTTTGGCTAAATTCAAGATAAACCAATTTATTTATTTAAATTAATTTTGAGAAATATTGTCCCAAAATTTTATTTTATTTCGCCATTAAATTTGAGATAACGACGTGGCAGCTTGTAATTGACCGAAATTTCTCAGTCAACAAATGCCCCCTTTTCGAGGTTTATGCACAAGTATGCGTGGATGAATCTCGAAAACTATAGTATCAAGTCGAAGCACGAGCTTGTTTATTCTTGTTTCAAACTTCAATTCTATGAATTGTCAGTTTAACGAAGTGTATGAGTTTAGGTCATAATTTCGATTGTTTCGACGTATTTCTTTCCATGCCAATCAACACATTTCAGAATTTGGTCAAAATCATGATTTTCTATATTTGGCGTGAAAATTTTGAAATTAGTAGAATTTATGCTCCACTCAATTCCAAATTGACTTTTTGGCAATGTGAAAACCTTGACCCAATTTTGCATTTGGATGGGCAAAATTTAAACGACGCCTATATTTGGATAAAATTTAAATTCTATAATTTTGATAGAATTAATTTTATCAAATATGAAATTGGGGTAAGATTTGAGTTACACCAATTATTTTGAACAAATTCTACTTAAATTGGAAGTAAAATTCGAAAAGCAATTTTCAATCTAATTTCATGGGATTGATAACGTGAATAATTTCTTTGACTTGTAAACTCAGGGAAGAATTTGATAAAATGTTTGAGATTTAGTAGAATTATGGCTCTACTTAATTTCGAATTGACTTTATGGCGATACCAAATTTCAACCATATTTGTATTTGAATCGGAAAAATTGGAATCATGCCAACATTTGAGATAAAAATTAAAATTCTATAATTTGGATAGAATCGAGTTTGAATTGATGTAGATAAATCTTGAATCCAATTTAGAGTATCTAAAGTTGTATCCAAATTATTTAATTTGCATGGAAGAGAACTTGATTGCCCCCAAGAATTTGGCTAAACAAGAAAATAAATTTAATTTAACTTTTTTTTTGAAGAAAATTTAATTTAACTTTAGATTTTAGATTGCACAACTTTAAATTTGAGAAGTTCAAACTCAACCTGATGGTTGCTAAAAAGTTTTTTTTTTTTTTTTTTTTTTTTTTTTTTTTTAAGCCAAATCTTGTGCAAAATAAAACTTAGAATAAATTTGAATTTTTTTTAATTTTTTTTTAAAAAAAGGCGAATCTTCACAATTGTTCTATGTCTAACGTCCAAGATTCAATTTGTTTAAAACCTATTCAATCTATTTGTTGAGATTTTTTTTAACGAAATACGTGATTTTTTTTTCAAATTAAAAAAAAAAGAATAATAATAACAAACTTCAAATGGATTTCATTTCTGTTTAAAATTCAAGATATTTTATTGAAGGCTATCTTTTCTAAAATATTCAAATCAAACTCAAGAGGTTAAATAAAGATTTGGTAGCATTAAAATTATCCTAAATTCAACAGAATATCACATTTATCTCAAAATTTGAAGTTTTAAAACAAAAAAATCCAGATTTGTTGCAAGTATGGATTGGATCTCTAAAACTCTCTATAAATACCGGCTTCTCAATTCTATTTTATTCACCCCTTAGCGCATTTAGCCTGGTGCAAGATCACCACAACCTCGAGTTTTTTTTTCTTTTTTATGCAAAGCTTGTCGCCACCAGCCGCTGGAGAACACCGCCAGTCATCATTAGTTTTGATTTTGGTGAGATTTGAAAATTTTCTGTGAGAGTTAAAAATGAAAAAAGATGCATTTTTTTCTTTTCTTTTTTTAATATGTATATGTTTTAGGAGCGGCAGTGACAACATAGGGTTAAGCCCTTTTTCTTTTTTTTTGTTAATTTCATATTTACGAAACAAAATGATCCCACCGTTAGCCCTCTTTTTTTGTTCTGTGCTATTGGATTTATTCTTTTTTTTTTCTTTTTTTTTTCAATTAATCTGTTTCCTCTTTTTATTTTCATGTATATATGTTTTGTAACTAAACTAAAAGTACAGAGAAAGTAAAATGTTTTTTTTTTTCCTTTTCCTTTTTTAAATGATTGTTTTTTTTAGTTTTAAAATAACCACTTTTTCTTTTCTTTTTATTCTAAACATGTTTTCCTTATTCAAAACACTTATTTTATGCTATATTTTTTTATTCTAAAATTAAACTATGGAAAATGAACTTTCTTTTTATAACTACATTTTTTTCCTTTTTTTTTATTCTAAACTCTTTTTTTTCTTCAACATTTTTTTTTTTTTAATGTTTGTGTTCGAACTTTCGAAATTTTTTTTTTCAATTTCATGCATAGCGCTTTTTTTTTTTTTACAACTATTTCATTTAAGAACTTTTCTTTTTTTTTTTGAAAATCGTTGATATGGATGCCCCATTCGGAATGATGTTATGGACGACCCTTGTCGTACTGATGCTAAAAAAATGACCCTTGTCGTGATGCTATAAATGGCCCTGTCAGAATGGTGGTATAAACGACCCTGTCGGAATGGTGCTATGAACCGCCCTGTCGGATTGACGCTATGAACGACCCTGTCGGATTGACGCTATGAACGACCCTGTCGGATTGACGCTAAGAACGACCCTGTCGGATTGATGCAATAAACGACCGCCGCCGATCATTTGCTATGGGACGACCTTCGCCGTGGGATGCGCTATAAACGACCTTGTCGCCGGGTGCGCTTTGCGACGGGATGCGCTATAAACGACCTTGCGATGGGATGCACTGGAAACGACCTTGCGATGGGATGCACTAAAAACGACATTGTCGCAGGGTGCGTTATAAACGACCTTGTCGCAGGGTGCGCTTTGCGACGGGATGTGTTATTAACGACCCTGTCAAAATGTTGCTATGGACGACCCTGTCGCAGGATGCGCTATGAACGACCTTGTCGGATTGGTGCTATAAACGACCCAGTCGGATTGATGCTATGGATGACCCAATCGGATTGCTGCTTTGGATGACCCTTTTGGATCGTTGCTTTGGATGACCCTATCGGATTGGCGCTATGGACGATCCTGTCACGGGATGTGCTATAAAAGACCTTGCGACGGGATGTGCTATAAACGACCTTGCGATGGGATGCACTATGAACACTTTGTCGCAGGATGCGCTATAAACGACCTTGTCGCGGGGTGCGTCTTGCGACGAGATGCGCTGGAAACGACCTTGTCGCAGAATGCACTAAAAACGTCATTGCCGCAGGATGCGCTATGAACACTTTGTCGCGGGATGCTCTATAAACGACCTTGTCGCAGGGTGCGCTTTGCGATGGGATGCGCTATAAACGACCTTGTGACAAGGGGATTCACAAATGACTTTGTTTTGGCGGCAGTGCTCACTATGTCCCCTTTAAGTGATGTCATTGCGACGTATCGACAACGGTTCTCATCGACCAATAAAAAAGAGACTTTGAGGTAAAAAAGTTGTTAAGTTGCTTTCCACCTCACAGAGATACTATAAATGACCCTATGTGGACAAGGCACGAGACATTTCTCACGAAATTAACGATGAATGTCTTGAATATTTAGGGATGCCCGAAATGAGGCGTTTAAAATTTTACCAAAACCTTGGTTTTTTTTTTTTTTTTTTTTTTTACATAACTTGGGACGAAAATTTTTTTTAGAATTTTTTTTTAATTGTGACTGAACTTAAAATTTGTTAAGCTGCCTACGTACCCTTTTTTTAAGGAAGAGATCAAGTCATAACGTAGTTCAATTACATAGCTCGTAGTTTATACTCATACGCCAAGGAGTGTTACACTCTTAAGCATAGAACTTCTTAAGAAACTTTCCGTTGATCGGGCCAATTTTTAGTCCGTCCTTATCCACAATCTTGTAAGCTCCGTTAGTGTAGACTTCTTGAACAACATAGGGTCCATCCCATTTAGGTGTGAACTTATTTCCTGTATGTCGTGTCGTGATGATAGGTCTTCTAACAGCGAGTACAAGATCCCCGACTTGAAACGAACGAGGCTTGATATTTTTGTCGAAAGCTTTGCTCATTCGTGCTTAATAACACTGCAATGCTTGCTGAGCTTCAAGTTTTCTTTCATCCAATGCTTCTAACTCTTGGAGGCGGAGTGTTGCATTTTCTTCAATCACAACCCTTCTTGTACGGCCATTCAAGTGATGGAATTTCTCTCTCCAATGGAAGTACGGCTTCTACTCCATAGACCAAAGAATATGGTGTGACTCCGGTAGGTGTGCGATGCGTAGTCCGATAGGCCCACAATGCTTCACCGATTCTTTCCTGCCAATCCCTCTTTGCCTTGGAGACTATCTTCTTCAATAGGTTGCACAAGGTCTTATTAAACGCCTCGGCCAACCCATTGGCTGCTGCATTGTATATAGATGACTTGTGTTGTTTGAAATGGAATTTTTCACATAACTTATCTATCAAGCTATTGGAGAATTGTCTTCCATTATCTGTTACAATGCGATGGGGAATGCCATAACGGTAGATTATATGCGTTCGGATGAAATTTGCAACATTTTCTTTCTTTGCATCCCGCAAAGAAATCGCTTCAGCCCACCTTGAAAAGTAGTCGGTCGCAGCCAAAATGTAAGAGTGACCTGCTGATGACTTTGGAGTTATAGGGCCTACAAGATCAAGTCCCCAAGCCTCAAATGGCCATGAAGCGATGGTTGGATGAAGAGGCTCTGGCGGTTGGTGTATAAAATTCGCATGGACTTGACAAGCTTCACATTTCTTTGCGTACTCCATCGACTCTTGGACCATAGTAGGCCAATAGTAACCCATCCTTTTTAGCTGAAAATGAAGCTTTGGACCGGACTGATGAGCACGAAAAATTCCTGAGTGTGCTTCCTCTAGTGCTATATCTAACTCATGTTTTCCCAAGCATCGAAGAAGGAGTCCTTCGTAGGAGCGACGATAAAGAGTCTCTTTGTAATAGACAAATCGAGCGAGATCTTCTTCGCACATCCGCCTTGCGTCGAGGCTCTGTGAGGGAGCTTCCCATGTTGAAGGTAGTCAATGATGGGTTGGACTTGATCCTTCTCCTCAATCACATAAGCAGATATTGCATTAGCCTCACGATATTCATAATCGGTCGGTGGTATGACCCATTTTCTGACAGAGTGTAATGCTCATATTTTCCTCATCAGAGATTGTCATGATAGAGCAAGTTAGCCAATGCATCAGCCCTATTATTTCCCAACCTTGGAACATGTTCTATGATGAAGCTATCGAACTTCTCCAATAATTTTCTAGCATATGTAAAATACGGTTTCAAGTCTTCATGCTTGGTATCATATTGGAGTAGGACTTGACTTATCACTAATTTCGAATCGCCGAATATCTCTATATACTTTACGCCGATATCGATGACCATTTGAAGACCGATTATCAAGGCCTGATACTCTGCTACATTATTCGAGCATAGTTCTCTGAGTGTGAAGCTATAAGGCAACATATGCTTTCGGGTGAAATAAAGACAACACTGCACTGCACCATTTTTTTTCGTCTTTGCACCATCAAAATACATTGTCCATGGGTTTACGACTTCAACAGTGAATACTTCTTCATCAGGGAAGTCTTCACACAACTTCCAGTCTGAGGGAATGGGGTGGTCTGCTAAGAAGTCTGCCAATGCTTGTCCTTTCATAGCTTTTTGCGGGACGTAAACAATGTCGTATTGTTGAAGAAGAACTTCCCATTTAGCCAGACGTCCTGAAATTATCGGTCGGGACAAAATATATTTGATTGGGTCTGCTTTTGCAACTAAACGTACGGTGAACGCTTTGCATGTAATGCCTCAGTTTATCGATGGAGAAGAAAAGAGCCAAACACATCTTCTCAATGGGAGAGTAGTTTAGTTCTCGCTCTGTAAGAGTTCGGCTTAGGTAATATAGTGCTCGCTCTTTTCCACCTTCTCCTTCCTAGGCAAATAATGCCCCAATGATCGTTCTTGTGCGGTGATGTACAAAAGCAATGGTTTTTCGGCTATAGGAGGCGCCCAAGACGGGAGGGTTAAGCAAATATTTCTTTATGCTTTGAAGGCATTTTGGCATGCCTCATCCCACTCAAAGATTTCTCCTTTCTTCATCAATCTTTGGAAAGGATGGCATCTACCACCTAGGTTTGAAATGAACCTACGATGTAAGCTAGGCGCCTTGAAGACTTCTAAGCTCGTGTAAATTCTTTGGCGTTTGCATCATTTTGTATCGCATCGATCTTGGGTGATCTATCTCAATTCCTCTATGTCTCACGATGAACCCTAGAAATTTTCCGAAGTAACTCCAAATGCACATTTGAGAGGATTCATCTTTAGCCGATACTTTCTTAGTCGATCGAAGACTACCTTAAGCTCTTCTAAGTGATCTCGTCGCTTTACAGATTTAACGACGAGGTCGTCAACATAGCATTCAACATTTTTATGCAAGCATATCATCAAAAATCTTACGCATTGCTCATTGATAGTTTTGCCGGCATTCTTGATCCAACGACATGACCTTGTAACAATATATTCCTTTGGAGTTCGAAATGCGATCATTTCTTCATCTTCAAGAGCCATCCTTATCGATTGTAGCTGATGATCCATCCATGAAAGATAAAGCTTCATGTCCAAGAGTGGCATCAACCATGATTTCGATAATAGGCAATGGAAAATCATCCTTCGGGCATGCATTGTTCAGATCGCGAAAATCAACACAGATACGAAGTTGTCCATTCTTCTTTCTCACTGAAACAATGTTGGCGATCCATGTCGGGTATTTTACTTCACGGATAAACCCAGCTTCAATCAACTTATTTACTTCGACCTCTATTTGGGGGATAAGTTCTGGTCTAAATCGCCGTTGAGTTTGCTTGATCGGTCGAGATCCAGATTTAACAGCTAGATGATGGACTGCAACTTTTGGATCAAGTCCCGACATTTCCTTGTATGACCATGCAAAGATGTCCTTGTATGTAGTAAGTAGACGTAGATACTCGGTCTCTTCCTCGGGCGTAAGTAACGTGCTTATGAAAGTTAGGTGTGGCTCCTCATTCGTACCAAGATTTATTTCTTTAAGATCGTCTACTGTCGACTCAATGCAATCTTCTAATGGAAGTGGAGCTTCATCAACATCCTCTTCACCCATCTCAACCTCTATCTCTTCCACAATAGTGATGTGATGACACGAAAACTCATTTTCCTCTTGCTCTATATTCTCTTCCCTTGGGTTGGTGAAGATAACATCATGTCGCTTTACTCTCAGCGAACCTTCTATTTCAACTGTGACAAACATTTTTCTCTTCATACGGGATGGAACAACACTGCATATGTCTTCATCGCTTCTTATCTTACTCGATGACTCGTTTTTGACAATTTCTCTAAGGCTTTCATGAGAGATTCAAAAAAAAAGCAGGCAGTATTCCTTTCAATATTTGTCGTGCTTATGCTTAATCTTTGAAAAGCCGACGGTCGGGTCTTATCAGTAGTTGGACTTGTATTTTCTATTTTCCTTTTCGGCTTACTTAACCTTTGAAAGGCGGATGGTCGTGCTCCACTTGAAGTCGAGAATGTTCTCGCCTCTCCCATGGCTTTATTCAATCTTTCAAAAATAGGTAATTGTGTCTCGTTGGTGGTAGCAGGCATTTTATTCTCTTTTCTTTTTGATGTACCTAACCTTTGAAACGTTGAAACACGAGATGTTGATGGTCCAATGCGTTTAAAGGCAGGTACCCTATGACCAACATTCTTATTTTCCTTTGATTCTTCAACCTCTTCAATGGTTATGTGGTTGACATCTTCCACTTTTGCCTTCTCTTTTCTTGTTATGCGAACTGGTTCAGGTGACTTATATCCGAGTCCTTTTCTTGACGTCGGTAGAGCGTAACCTTTCCTCAACAGTTTCTTTTACGTCGAAGAAAGCTCGGCTTGGTCATCAAATATACTTAAGCGTTTGAACTCGGTATGTGTCGTGAAATCATACCCTGCTTTAGCTAGCAGTCTGTACGCATTGGGGTCAAATCCATCCTTTGTCCGCTTCTCAGGCAAAGCCACATTCTTCTCATCTCCTTCGCTCCTCTGACTCCATTGCTTTTTCATCTTTGTCAAAGGAGTGGTGAAACTTTCTCTCAATACTTCAATATCACCTACTTTCAAATTTTTAGAACATTCGGTGAAAGGTGCTTCACCCTTTTTTCGTCGGGATATAGGGACATAGCGTAAGATGGGTGAAGTTGGAAGTTTCTCATCTTTTAGAGCCTTAGGAGCTACTAGACTCGTTGAAGCCTCTATCTTTACTGGGCATGACTTTTCTTCTCTCACTACCCATTTCTTTTTTATGTCGGCCTCTGGTTTTAGCTTAGCTTTTTCACTCTCTTTTATCGCAGGACCTCATGTGGCTTTCTTTTTTTCTCCTGATCTCGTTTTTGCATAGAATTTTGCATCGGCGAAATGAGACTCGGCCTCCAAGAACGGATTTGTGTCAGCTTCTACTTTCTTAACCCCGTCTTGGTAAAACTTAAAGCATTGATGCAACGAGGAGGTAACAACTCGATTTTCATGAATCCATGGTCGTCTCAATAGTAGTCGATATGTTGTCTTACAATCTATAACCTGGAACAAAGCATCTGCACTCAGCTTGCCAATGATGACCTCAAGCCGTATCATGCCAATTGCCTGTTGCCCGCCTTGGTTGAAGCCTTGGATTAATAACTTGCTGTCGGAGAGCTCTTCCATGGAGATGCCTAGCTGCTTCAAGGTTACCTTTGGCATTATGTTGACGGCCGAACCATTATCAATAAGAATTTGCCCTACTCTTTGCTCTCGTATATAGCCCGAGACATACAAAGGACGATTATGAGGCTTTGATCCCAACAATAGATCCTCGTCTGTGAAACTTATGGACATGCATGCCGAACTGTGAGCGTGTGTCACAGGTATTTTGACATTCTCGCTACTTGAGTCTAATAATACCTCAATCAGAGAGTTTTTATCTGTTTGAGAAAGTGATATCAAATCTTCAATGTTGAAAGAGAGTGTAGCTTTAGGCTCAATGATGACTTTTGAAGAGCTCATTTGAGTCATCACTTGCGCAAATTGCATGACATGTAGCAATGTCTATCACTTCATCTTTTCCTTCACGCAAAAATTCCTTCGGGATGAAATCAGCCAACGTTATAGCATGACGTGCTCGTAGAAAATCTTTGTTCTCCTCTATAATGGGCTTAGATTTCCTTACACATCTTTTGCCTCGTTTCTTGGGCAATCTCTTCCTCTTCGACTCTTGAAATAAGCGTGATTCTTTCTGAGCATAAGTTTGTTTTTGTTTCCTGCGACGGGTTACAATAGTCCAACCTTCATTATCATCTACAGTTGGCTCTAAAACACACCTTTCTTGAATGGAAGCTTGTTGAATATTTTCCCTTTGAAAGCTGCGATTTTGACATTGAACAACAACTGGCTCAAAGGAACCAAATTGAACAAGGCATTGAGACCAACGCGGTGTTGCACCATTGGGTGGTTGTACTTTAGGCTGAGAGACCACAGCGGCATGATTTGCTTGAGCTATTTCTTCCAAGTCCAGCTCAATCTTTTTTTCTCTAGCCAACCTCAGAATCAACTCTTTCAGGACGAAGCATTTCTCGATGGGATGGCTGACAACGCGATGGTATTTACAGTAGTTAGGATCATTTACCTTGCCTAACTCCTCGCGACGCTTGCATTCGGGCAACTAGATGAGTTTTTCTTCCAGCAGTTGTTCTAACATGTCAGCTACATCGGATTCCGGAAATGGATAGACTTTTTCTTGTCTTTCCTGAAGCGTTAGGCGACGTCGCTGCTCCACAACTCGTCGTTTCTCAGCTTTTGTTTCCTTTGCTTTTGAGGAAAATTTTAATGGAGTTTGCACCGATGGTCATTGACTCCTTTGCCACATTTTTGTAACTTTTACGTGGGCTTGAAATCCTTCTTTTCCTTACGGGTTTCTAAGACCGGAGAATCTTTGTTTCCTTTGCGTCAATGCTCGGCTCCATATCATGAGCTCGGGTGGCCACTCCTCAAAGGTGCGAGGCTTGATTCCCTTCGGGATGTATAGAAGTCCCCAATGCATGCCCCGGATACGATATGTCGATCGCGGACGTTTGATGAGGCGGTCTTTGCGATCCGGACTTAGAGCTCGCCAACGGTTAATATAGTCGACAGCATGAGCTCGCCTTCCGCGCTTCGCATTTGTTAATTCTATCATGCCGATAAATCAGTCTCGTGCTATAGAACCGATTAAGGAACTCTCTCTCCAACTCTTCCCGGCTATCTATCGTTTGACTTCAAGATCGATATACCGATTAACGCATTCCCTTTAACGTTCGAACAAACCGCCTCGACGAGAAGGTCTCCTCGAGTTCCAGGTTTCGCAAGTCTCTTGAAATGAGCAACATGTTGTTTGGGGTTGCCTTTTCCATCAAACTGCTGGAACTTAGGCGGTTGGTATCCTGCATGCATTCTTAAGTTGTCTATTCTCTTTGTGTATGGCTTGGAATACAAAAGAGAACTTTGAACTAGCCCACCACCTTGAGCTCTAATAGTGTTCGTGATCAGGTCGTGTAGTCATTGGACGGATAAGGAAGCGATCGAGGGTCGAGTGCGCTTGTGGTTGTGCCTCAAGGAGAGGGTTCTTTCCTTTATCATTGACTCTCTCATGTGGACTCTGGCTTGATTCAGCCGTCTCTCGGTTCTGCATTTGATTTTTGAGGTAAGCGATCTCTAAGTCTCTTTCCTCAATTGTTTTCATCATCTGCTCGAGCTTTCTTTCAAACTCCGCCATTCGATCATCGCCTCCATCACCAGCCATCATAACAAACATCACATCAGGATTAGATGTCTCCTTTGGTTGATCAACGCTAGGATTGACTTGGTCAAATAATGGGTTATCTTTGACGACGATTTCATCAGGGGTCCCCTCTAGTAGTCCTGCAATTCGTTTTGCGATCGCACCTGGTGTTACTTGAGGTTCATTGCTCTCGACGGACTTGGAACGACTACGCGTGATAGGTCCAGTGTAGTTTCTTAGAGCAAGCACCTTCGAGGTAGTGTTTCTTCCTTTGATTATGCCTTCTGGAGCAGCGGTCTTTGATGTGGCTTTTCCAGACATGGTGGCTTGATTTATGTGAGAGATTGAGATGAGTGGTAGAGAGGTCCCACTGGGCGTGCCAATTTGTTCACACGAGATTTTCGGAGAAATTTTGATTCGTGGAGTTGAACTTGAACTTGAGATGAGTTTGTGCGAAAGTGGTTCGATCTCTATGCTTGATCCTCTGATTCGTTCTCTCTGAATGGATGTTCTTGGTATGAAGAGCAATTTGAAGAACAAAATATGTGTTCTTCGTATACAACCGCTCGTTTATGGAACTATTTGTCTTTCGAAGTAATTTTAGCCTTCGAAACGGCGTTTGATCTTTAGAACCGTGGAGAGACCTCAACAAATGTGAATTCCCTCTCTAGTTCCAAAAATTTTCCACCTCTTGAAATGAAGAGAAGTCCTCTATTTATAGAGTTCTCATGCATCATGGGCTTGGGCCCTAATGGGTCTTTGGGCCTGGCCCATGGGCTTGGCCTTTTGGGCTTGAAATTCATGGTTCGGTTTACTTGGTTTGGTTTTATTTTGGCTAAATTCAAGATAAACCAATTTATTTATTTTAATTAATTTTGAGAAATATTGTCCCAAAATTTAATTTAATTTCACCATTAAATTTAAGATAACGACGTGGCAGCTTGTAATTGACCGAAATTTCTCAGTCAACAGCCGCGTTAAAAATTCTAGTTTTATGAAATAGCGTTAAGTTTTTTTTTCAAAAAAAAAAGTGAAGTGTTCCTTCTTTAAAATTTTAAACATTTTTTTAAAAGAAATTTGTAATATTTTTTTTTAAAAGACAATTAAACACACATATCTAAACAAATCAACACACAAATCCATAAACTACACTCAAGAATTTTTTTAAAAAAAATAAATAATAAGTAAACAGTAAATGTGGGGAAGAGATTACACATTTTTCAACCAAAAAGACTCTTGGAAACTTAGAGACATAAAATAGAGAAATGTCTATTCTATTAGCCAATGCTCCAGCCCTATAATTTGACAATTACAAAGTGAAGAAAATTACAACCATCTCTTTTCTTTTTCTTCAATTCGTGAGAAAAAATTATGCAGCTTAAATATTTTGGAGTTACAATCTTTATAACCTTGTTTCTAGTTCCATCGTAGGACTCAGAAGAACTTCGAACTTTTGGAGCAACCAACAGAAATTTCGACTGCACTCGGTACAATTTTTTTCTTAAAATATTTTAAGACCGATTGCACCAAACCGATCGAACAAAAAAAATGTGGTTCAAGCAGTTCGTCTCTGGTTTTGAATAGGAACCAAGCCGAACCGAACCGCTTGCAACCCTATGTAGAAATATAAAAACTATCTCCCAACTATTTAGCTTCAAATACAAATTATAAAGAAACCTACTAATTAAAATGATTTCAATCCACAACTCGGACCAAAATCGACTACTACAAAAAGAATCAAAACTTTAAAAAATTTCAAAAGAATCAGCATAACCCTGCGAGTTGATCTCCTTATACTTGAGATTGGAAGAACAGAGTATAAAAGATCAACTCAAAAATTTTAACTGTAACAGTCCAATCCATCGGTAGCTAAGATATTGTCCGCTTTGGCCCAATGGCCTCACGACTTGGGTTGTTACATCAACACTTCAATGGTTGAGTTTTTATGAACTATTGAGGTTAAACCAACTGATATAAGTCATACTAACATATATGTAACCACCAAGAGAAAAGAAGAGAGCACCAAGATCGTAGAGGAGCGAACACCTTCAAGGGTATATATCGTTCAACCCTATAGTAGAAAATTCTTTATCAATTAACATTTCTTCATAAAAATACATGATGTAGCCCAACCCTAACTTCAAAAACTTGCAAACTAACTTCGAAAACTTGCATACGTTGAACACTGAATTTGCCTTTATTAAATGACTCTAAAACGGGGAATGAAAGTGTACCCACTTCCAAGAGACATCGGATTGCACAAGGATTCCCCATCCCTCCAACTCTTAGACAAAATGATTTATTACGAATGACACCCCTAACTATCTTGGATCGCCACTTCAAACACAGTTAAATAATCACGATCAAACACTAAAACCTTCAAATCTTTCATATTCTTCTCAACATGTTTCAAATCCTTCACAAGCTTAGCCTTTTCCATACTAATGCCCAAATGTTCAAGCCCGGACACTTTATTAAAATTCCCTCCAAATGATACTTTCTACCAAATGTGATACCTTCACTCCACCAAGAGATCCCATAACCTTCATTTCCTCATCAATGTGCTTAGATGAAGAAATTAAATCTCCAAAATCAGTAACCAACAAATCATTAATAACATTCATCTCATCTGTGTCCATCAACAGCTCCCCTACCCCTTGCTATAGAAAAATTAATAAAAACCAAATCGAACCGACCTTATAAATTACAAATAAAAAATCCAAGCTTATTGTTCGACCATTTATTTTCCTCTTCGCCCCTTGCTTCTATTTTTCCGTCTTTCTTCACACGAATCTCCACAAAACCCTCATTCCATCAAACTCTAAATCTCTTTTCACCTCAAGTCCTTCTTCTTCGTCGAAGCCTCTTCATTCCAATGGCCTTCGTTGTTCTATTGCAATAACGCCTTCTTCTTCAACCATGGCGTCTAGGGAATTCAAGTTGAAATCCGTCAAGGTCCGCTGGATCATCAACAACAGAGGCAATCCGACGGTCGAGGTTGATTTGATCACTAATGATCTCTACTGATCTTCTATTCATAGGATCTATGAAGCTTTGGAGCTTAGAGATGAGGATTTAAGCATTTATGGAGGTAAAGGTGTGGTATACGAATATCAATGAAATATTGACTTTGACTTTTGTTCCTTTTTTTCGAATTTTTTCTTTGATTTTATTCGATTCAGTCGTTCTCTTCTTTTTATTGTGCTATATTTTTAGTTTTGTTCAATTGATCTTTAATTTTAACTTGTTCTAGTTATGTATTTTTTTGCTTTATGAACCATGTTTTGAATAATGCCTTTGATTTGAATTTGAATTATTTGGGCATATGATGAATTTCATTTAAAAAATGGGTAATTTGCGTCTAACTTGTTGTATATATTGACTCACGTCTAAATTTAGTAATTGGTTGTGTTGAGATTGTGGTATGTGATTTGTGGAAGCTCTTGCCCAACATTCCCCTTCATTCCTGGGTTAAGCCATTTTGATCCTTCTTCAACCGCTGTCTGATTCCCTGTTGATGGTCTCTTCCTGGTTCTCCATATGTTGTGTGTTTAAAATTCATGATATTAGATGAATAACTTCCTTCACAAATAGTGGTCATAAAAACTAACAGGAAATAAAAATAAAAATAGTAACTACGAACATTTATTTAGAAATTTAAGCAAATACAAAATATTTAGATACAACACTTTTACTTCTACCACACTTAATTTAAAATTTTAAGGTTACAAAACATCTCTAAATTTCATGATAGGTTTCATTTATTCCAAAGTTTCATTTTTAACCTTGAATTTTAAAATTTGTTACAAAAAGTTTAATCCAATGATGCTTGAATGACTGCTTTGTTTATTTCTTGAATGTTCGCTCTACCCAACATGGTTATAATGATGTTAGTTATCTGCTTCTTCAAAAAAAAAAAAACTATAAAAAAAACTTTGACTACACTTAATTTGATAGTGGATCAGATCCATTTTTTTTGAAAACCGGAACATATTTGTTTAGTTTTTAGTTTGGCACAAAACCAAAAAAACCTGAACCAAAATTACCCCTACCCACTAGGGAGAGAATTTTTTTCTTATTAGAGAAAAAAAAAATGTAAAACATTATTATATATTTTTTTAATGAGGAAGAGATGCAAATCCATAATATTTTCATTAAATTATACATCATGTCATTAAAGTATATACAATGTCACTAGAGTTATACTTTAAAATTATGCTCTCATTAATATAAAGCATTTAATTTAGATTGAGATATGTTTCAAGCATAATTTGAGGTTTAATTTAAAATTTGAAAATATCTTCTCAAAAAAAAAAAAAAAATGAAAACATTGCAAAATTATTGTTGAATTCGCATGTTTAATAATTATATCAAAAGAATTGGTGGCTACCTTTATTTTTTTGTGGTAATTTAATTCAACATCAATATTGAAAGTCAAAGTCAGATCGTAAGTATTTTGTAACTAATTTTTATGTTTAAATTATTTCTACATTTAGTGTTACTGGAAATCTTATACGTGCATGGAACATATATTTTATTTTAACATAAGTTATTTTTTAAAGTCAACAAACTATTGTAGTCTAAAACATTAGGCTTGAATCAATTTTTTTATAGAAAAAAAACACTGGGATAATTACTATATAATTTTTCTATTACAATAAATACCACAATTTAAAATTGAGATATACCTCAAATCAATTAATCTACTATATTTTGTTTAGATATAATTATACATATGAAGTTATTTATAGGAAAAGGGAAGATTATGTATATTATGATTAATCATTTAGTTTTTGTTGTTATATTGTTATAGAATAAAAAAGATTAGTATTTAAAAATTAAAGAAAAAATCTCTTTATCTTCGATTATCACTCGACAAAAAAACTCGGTATTGACTTTTGAAGAAAAAGAAGATTATTCCTTTTAAGATTTAAGAAATGTATTTCAAAAAGGAAAAAAAAAAGAAATTAGAAAATGTAGAAGTTAATTTAGTTAAAAATAATTAATGATTATTAACGTAAATAAGAAATAAAAAGAAATAATCGAGGGGTAAATGATTAAAGTAAATATTATATCTAAATTTTAATCATTGTGGTTTACAATTTTTTATTTTCTATCAATGTAACTAATAATCCAACAAAACACTAATAGAAGGTTTACAAAATTAATCAAAGAAGAATAATTCATTGAGCTCTTATTTGAAATTACAAAATTATTATTTCCATAAAATAATTGAAAGTGATTCTTAATTTAGTTGATTGTTCAATAAATGAAACTAATTAATTTTTCTTTTTATATCGTTGATTTAATTATTTAACAATCTCTTCATTTTCGAATATTTCAATATCCAAGCAATCATATGATCTGACTTCCATCGAATTGTTCTAGTCTCATTCGCTTTCTTTATTTACTCGCACATTGCGGCTCACCATCACCTTCTTGGTTATTGGGTCAAGGAGCTTGTACTCTTTTGTTCTTTCATCATAGCCAATAAACACATACTTCTTACTCTTATATTCAAGCTTCATGCTTCACTGATTAGGTACGTGTGCATAAGCCACACTACCAAACACTCTAAGATGTGAAACTGTCGGCATTCATCCGCTCCATGCCTCTTTCGATGTTTTATCATTTAGCTTTGCATGTGGACATCGATTTTGAACATAGGTTGTGCATTGTACCGCTTCTGCCCAAAATTCCTTTGGCATCATGTTGCTTTTCAACATTGCTTGAACCATGTCAAAAATGATTCTATTCTTCCTCTTAGCCATGCCATTTTGTTGAGGAGTGTATGGTGTGGTTAGAAATCGTCTTATACCTTCCTCCTCACAAACTTCCTAAACACCGTCGAAGTATATTCTCTACCTCTATCAGATCGCACAACTTTGATCCGTCTACCAGTTTCCTTTCTCACCCTCACTTTCAATCTTCTGAACGCCTCGAATGCCTATAACTTTTCTTTCAAAAAATACACATAAGTTTTCCGTGAGAAATCATCAATAAACATAATAAAGTACCTTTTACCACTAAAAGAACCTGAGGTAATTGGTCCGCATATATCCGTATGAATCGTATTGAGTGGTTGCTTCGCTCGATATTCCGCTTTCTTCTTAAATGAGGTTCTCGCATGCTTGCTGAGCACACATTCTTCACAAAACTTTCCATCATAGTCATCTCTGGTAGCCCGTGCATCATATTCTTCTTTGCCGACTCTTTTAATCCACCATGATGTAGATGGCCAAAACGTAGATGCCACAACGTTGCTTTATCTTCTACATCGACTCGCAAACATTTTTCTCGCACACTTCTCAAATTTAGCTTATACATACGATTTCTACATATCTCTACTCGAGCGACTAAACGCTCTTTCTTGGCCCTCAAAAGCAACAACCTATCTTTCAAAAATACAGAATAACATTTCTCTATGAGTTGCCCCAAACTCAATTTTTTTTTTTTGAGATCTGGTACATAATCAACATCCTGAACTGATCATATCAATCTATCCTTCTGCACAAAAGAAATCAAACCTTTGCCTTTTACCTTTACTTTTGACACATCACCAAAAGAAACATGACCATCTTCAATTTTTTGCATTTCTTTGAACAAATGCTTGTAACCACACATATGATTGCTTGCTCCTTAGTTAAGATACCACACAGTATTACTATTTTCCCTTCCTTCTTTATGCGCCATCAAAAGAACACCTTCATTCGTATTGCTTTCTACTGCTAAGTGCTTGTTTCTTCAACCTTTTTATCTGCACAACAATCTCTCACAAAATGCACTTCTTCACCGCAATTGCAACATTTGTCGAAATAACAATCACCCACATAGTGACCATATTTATGACATTTGTAGCATTCAACATTTGACTGATTCGATCTACCGCCTCTTCTTGGACCGCGTCCTCTTCCACGCCAATTCGCTTGACTCGTGTATCCTTTCTCTGCATCACAATCGTCGCTTTGACTATTGCGACCATATCCACAACCTCCATGACCACGACCTCTACTTTGAAATTGTTTAGAATATGATACCTCTTCATCCTCGATTGACGCCTTAGTTTGAAGCGCTTGCTCTAGTGTCTCTTCTTTCTTTTTATTCTTGCGCTGCTCGTGTGCCTCAAGAGAACCAGCAAGCTCGTCAACAGTAAGCATCACAAGGTCCTTTGACTTCTTTATCACGCACACCACATTCTCGAAATTATCCGTCAACGATCTCAAAATCTTTTCGACGACTCACGCATTTGTTAGCTTCTCGCCATTGCGATTGAGTTGATTCACCATCGTCTGCACGCGCGTGATGTAGTTAGACACGCTTTCTGACTCCTTCATCTTTATGTTCTCCAACTCGCCGCGAAGAGACTAAAGACGCACTTGCTTCACTCGTTTGGCTCCTTTGAACACTTTCTCTAAAGTATCCCACACTTCTTTTGGAGTAGTTTCTTTCGCAATTTTCTCAAAGCTCGATTCGTCAACTGCACGAAACAACATGTACAATGTTGTTTTATCCTTCGAACGCGTCTCTTTCAATTCTTTGGTTTGAATCGCCGTATAATTTGTGGTATCCTCTGGTTCTACAAAACCTTCTTCGACCACTTCCCATGCATCATGAGATCCAAGAAGGGCTTTCATCTGAATGTTTCAATTCTCATAATTCGCCTTCGTCAATCATGGCAGCGATATTTGACCTGTCACGTTCGCCATCGGCTCTGATACCAATTTGTAAAAGCCAAATTTGAAAAACAAAATTATAAAAATACTTTCTTTATTTCTCTCTAAAACTCTTGCTTTTGCTCTCATATTTTCTCTCTACATTTTTCTCTCCAATTCACAATGAAAGAACTCTCTATTTATAGCCTATTACAAACTTCTTCTCCAAGCTCTTTCCAAAACATTTACCACTAATTCCTTAATTTGCTCCCTAATTAAAATCTCATTAATTCCTTAATAAAACATTCACCAATTACATTTAAAACAAAATCATAAATTTCTATTAAAGTTTATTCAATAGTTTTATCATCCATTTAAAGAAAATCTCTATTTTTAACCCCAAAATTAAAACCTGGATCCGCCCTGTTGTTAATATTACAAGTCTACAGGCATGTGATTTCGAGAGAAAAAGAACAAATTTGAATACACTTAGAGAAAGGTAAGTATACGTGGATTCCATTCGTGAGTGTTTAAACGACTATTCTCACGAGACAACTTTCTAATCTTATAATAATATTTGATTGGAGTAAGCCGATAAAAAATAAATTTTTTAGATAAATAAACACAATAGATTGAATTCATAATCTCTTAATTCCATAAGGGAGCACTAACCGTAAAACCATACTTACAATTATACTTATATGGTCATATTGGATCATTTTTGTAGAAAGTGAATAACTTCATAAAAATTTGCAAAGCGCTTAAATCTCAAGTTAATAACTTTAGGATTATTTTCAATTGTATATGAGAGGGTAAAGGAGATTGAAGAGGCCCTTAACTCAGAGAGGTCTAGGAGTTCGTTAAATAACCGATACATGCAGTTCCATTCAAAATGTTAAATACACAAAAGAATTTAGATCTTTAGTCAAAGGCTAATTATAAAAAAGATAAAATATGAAGAGCAGCTGAAAAATACTTGAGCCGTTTGTTTGACATATTTAAGTAGTTTTTGGATTAAGGTTTAAATAGCTTTTGGATGAAGGAGTAATATTGAGAAGTTATATTGAGTAGTTAAAAATTGATAGTTGTATAAAAAACTCGTTTGGATGTAGTTTTTGTGTAGATGAGTTAGAGTTAAAATCTTGTTTTGATGTGGATTTAAAAATGAGTAGTTATTTTTAGTAGTTAAAAAAGAAATGATTAAAAATGAATGGTTGAAAATGAGTTATTTTAATTGATTTGAAAGAATGATTAAAAATAAGTGATTAGAAATGATTGAGTAGTTATAAATGAATGATTAGAAATAGAATTATTTTTAAAAGTATAAATGAGAAGTAGTTAATAAAAACTCGTTTGGATGTAGATTTTGAGGAGTTGATAACTCCTAATACCAACTCCTACCTAAATATGTCAAACAAACAACCCCTTGCAAAGATGGGGTAGTGATAAACTTTTGCTCAGATGAATGAAGCAATGACATTTGATTACAAAATTAAATTGAAGAAATGGATTGGTGTTGGATGGTGAATGTCTCCATGTTCGATGCCGTGCTCATATTCTTAATAAAAAAAAGTTGTCTTAAGGGTGTGTTTGTTTTTTGAACATGAGGAGTGGTTACCACTCCTCAAACACCCTCATTTGTTTTTTTTGTTTTTGTTTTTTTTTGTAATAAACAACTACGGTTAACCATTCTTCAACCTATTTTTACTATTTTATCGAATCTCACATTAAATTTTAGTAAACTTTACATCAAATTTTTCATTCAACCATTATTAATCTCAATCTTCAAACAAGTAGTTGATTACTCCATTATTATTAACATCAATCCTCAAATAAGTAGTTAACCACTTCTAACTACTATTAACCACTTCATTATCTTCCACTCTATTCTTTTCTACCAAAAACAAATACACCTAAGGATGTATCGATTGATTTTTTTTTTTTTTCCTCATAATTCTTCAAAGTCTTCTTGACTACGAGTTCACTCTATAATGGTTATATACCAACTAGAATTCAACCTTTCACTATGTTGGGTGGAGCTCTTCTAATATTTCAAAGATCTTCCAAAACCTATCCGCTTCATTAACATGTGAAAGTTGAACTCCATCGTGGAACAACTCTTTGTCAATATCCTATCTTCCTTTAAAAATGCTTGCAATATTGTCGGAAATGTTCATGTAAATCTTTTAAACATCCCCAACAAAAGTACAACATGGACAAACTCACCATCCAAGACCAACCTATTACTTTCTTCTTCTTCTTTTTTTGATAGAAAACGAAACATTTTCCTTGATAATATGAAACAGAGAGTTAGATTTTCGACTTTCTAATCAAATGGAGGTAGCATCATTTCTCAAAAAAAAAAAAAGTGGAGGTAGCATCATCAACAATCACATTAAAAGATTTATCGATACCCCAACTTTGTAGGCATTTGTCAATTTGGAAATGTACCCAAAATCATAAAGAAAACATAGTTCAGCATGCTATAATGAGGTGAATGACATGAAGTTTTAATAGCGACAAATGCACATGGCTTTGAGGAATGTTATACTAAGCGCATGCATCTCTTCAAAAAATGCTTCATAATTTAATACATGTTTTATTTCAAATGTTGAAAGCTTAAGGAACCAACATTTAACAACACAGTTGCATTATAGATATGATGTAAAAGCATCAACATCGCATACCGTCTTAGTCCCAACCGCAAGTCATAGTCATAAGTAGAATGTATTCAGAGTGAAATTATTGTCTCAGGAAGAAAAGAATCGGAGAAGTTAAAAGGAAAAAGAAATCATGTTTCTTTTGAGAAAAGAAATCATCCATTTTCACTGGTGATAGAACCCTTGCTTGAAACATTGGAGCCTATCCAGCGTTAATTAAATTGCCAGTAACATTCATGTAATTTAAGAATTAAAATATAGGCTATACTACAAAGCTTTGCTTCAAACATAACAGCTGATGAGAAATCCAGAACTTAAAGCAATAACTCATTAAAGAAACTACAAGAAACTAAATTTTTTCTTGTACCTGATTGGTCACACAGCAGCTACATCATGCTCAGCTAAAGTCCAAAATTGCACATCTGCACAAACTCCATATCACTGTCCACGTATTTAGTCCAAAAACCTTTATACTGGTTCATGGCGATGTCGAGCCACGGTTTCATGTTTCCATTGTAATGAATGACTGCAGCATTGTTGATAGCATCCATGCTTATACTGGGATTGTAACCAAGACCTAGCACATGCCAAGATCTGTCCAGTGACTTTGTTTTTGAGTAGAAGGTGATTAGACCAGGTGGAAGAGTTCCTCCACTCCATAAAGACCCATCCTCATTCTAATAAAAAAAGTTCAGGGGAAAATCCAATAAGTTCTCCAACTAATTCAAAAGGCAAGAGCTAATATCAATTTCAGAAACATGATAAAGAAAATGCAATTGGAAAGGATGAATAAACAAGCAATGGAATCTCAATTTGGTCAAATATTATGTATAAGCTCTAGATAATATATACAGGCAACTAAAAGATTTTGTTCAAAAGTCAAATACTGACCAAGTTCTGCCAATAATTGTAGTCTTCCGTACATTTCTCACTTCTCCAAGCATCAAGATCAAAGATATTCATCCCGAAAGACCAAGCACATGCCTTGGGATTCAACTTTTTCTTAATTAGAGGGTCCGAGAAGTTCAAATAATGAGTGAATCGATGAAAGGACCCAAAGCAAGTCTCAACTGCCCCATTTACCCTCCCGTCCAAATCTATATTCCACAACCCTGTTAAGTCCTTTTGAACAACCACATCATCTTCCAAGAATACAATTTTCTGCAACTTAGGAAACATTTCAGGCAAATAAAATCGAAGGTGATTCAGCAGGGATGTATCCTTAGGGTTCTTGAATTTTATCGTGTTGTCTGCTCGATTTTCAGAGGAAGGCTTTTGCGAGTTCACAGACTCCTGTTGCCTTAACAGTGGCACATATGATGAGTTCAAGAAGGTAAAATCTCCCAAAGCCTTTATTTCAATATGAGCTCCACTTTCCACTGGTCTCATCTTGAACCATACCTTCATTGCTGCAAGATTCATTCTATCTGTAACAATATGAAAAACATGTTTCCACGGTTCCTCAGCATTCTTCACAGTGGATCTCACCACAACCGATACAGCAATGATATTATCTGAGAAAATTGCATAATGGTACAGACTCGGATCCTCAAACTCAGCCTTAGGCTCGTCATCCGTAAATTTCTCTGGGTGCAAGATCTTCTCCCCCACAAGCCTCATAGACAAGCAATGCAAACTTTTCGGTATTGACCTTGCAGCAATAGAGCTTGCAGATGCCCCGTTCTTCTTAGCTTTGATAAGCAACTCATTAACTGCAAAAATCGTGTCTTTCAACTTCTGAATTTTCAACTGATTATCATAATTCTCCTTCGACTCCACAATCATCATCCTCGCAGTCTTCACCTTATCCTTCACCTCCTTCTCAAACTGCTTTAACACATCCTCATCCAGCGGACCCGTGGAATCAAACAACGCCCCACGGTAATTCGGTTTCATCTGAATATCAGAGATATTTTGAGCTAAATCATCAAACATCTTCAATTGCTTAGACATCTCAAGCTTGAGCTTCCTAGCATAGGCAGCATAAGCATTCACAAGGGTGATGTGATCACTTGCTTGCTTATATATCAAATCTAAACGAGTTTTCGACGGATCCGAATTCAGAGTCAAAAACGTTCGTCGAACATAAGCATTTCCAGTAGAAGGAAGAGCCTGCATAAAAAACATCCCAAAAATAAAACAGCCTCACAGATTCCATTTCTCACTCCATAAGATTGAAAGAAAAAAAAACCCTAAATAAACAAGTTGGATCGAGACATTACGAATCGGATCTCATTAGCAATAAAAATTATGAAGTGGGGTTTGTACTAAATCCAGTTCCAGACATTCCCAAGTAAATTTCCACTCGATTACAACAAAAAATCAAGCAAATTATAGAGAAAAGAAGAAAAAGAGTTGATGGAATTACCGAATCGTGTTGTGGGGTGGATGGATTTGTGGTGAAAACGAGGGAAAGAGTGGCGAGGAAGAGAAGCGAAAACAGAGCGGAAATGAAAATACGGTATGAGAAGATGCTGCGTAGGTTGAAACCGCAAATACTAGACGCTGCTCGGCTTCCCCGGACGGCAACCGCCATGGCTGGAGCTCCTCGAGTGAAGCAGATTCAGCTTCAATCTGTAACTCAAACGAAGATTAGAGGAAATGGAAAAACGAGATCTGAAATCTGAAATTGCTGAATCAAGTGGAAAATGATCAACACATTTCGTTGTCCAGTATATCTTTAATTATTTTTCCGATTTCTGTGGTATTTTTATTGTTATGGTAAAGTTATATTTTTAGTTTCTAAAATTTAGGTCTAGCCTTCTCCACTTTAATATTATTATTATTATTTTGTTTTTTAAATAATAAATTTCCGCCAAGTTAGAATAATTAATTTATTAATATATTAAAATTATAACTAATCGTGTTAGAATTATTTAGTCGCTCCATATCAATATATTTCTTCACCACACATTAAATTAATGTTATTTAAAAAAAAATGTAAAATTGAAAGATTAAGGGGTTGTTTGTTTGACATATTTATGTAGGATTTTGACTTAGTAACTTTTCCTTGAAAATTTACATCCGACTTTTTACTAACTCCTCATCTTTACTTTAAAAATAACTTTCATTTCTAACCATTCATTTATAACTATTCAATCATTTTTAACCACTCATTTTTGTAGGAAAATTAACAGAAGAATGAGGTTGAGATAATTTGTGACAAAGAGCTGTCCAGAAAAATATATTCAATTGGAGAACATTTGTTAATGTTATCGATTTTATATTTAGCAATATATAGCCAAATAAAAATCCCAAAAATACATCGCAGCCTAAAATGTAGGATCCACTCTGGCATTGCACGATCCATTAAGCCTAAAAACTACTAACATTAAAATAATAAATTAAATCAGAATTAATAATTTAATTAATTAATAAAACAACCTCCCCTTAATTCAGATTTGGAATAATCTTCAAACAGTTCTAATCTTTAATAACTTAAAAATATCTGCAATCTTCACTGTAATTTTCCATTGTTTTTGTGTAGCCAAACCAATAATTAATATCACAGTTTCCATTCTAGCTGCAGAACAAAAATTTCTTAATAATCAAAGTCTTATATTTGCTTAAATCTCTTTACCACCAACATTGTTTTATGTTTGCCAAACTTCACTTTAATTTTATCCATACACTTCACATCAATTGCTTTGTGTCCTTTTTTATCTTTTGGAAAATTAGTCAACTGCCATGTATTGTTTTTCTCAATTGTCATCAATTCTTCGTTCATAGTCTTTTGTCATTTTGGATTTTTTATGACATCTTCATTGAGTTATGAATTTGCAAAAAAAAGAAAAATGGACTATTTCTCCATCATTATCAACTTCATCATCAACATTAACCTCGTAATCTTGAAGATGTGGAGGTTGTCGTCGGTCCTTTCTTGGCCTTTCCATACTATTTGCAATTGGAGCTGCAACTTCAGGTTGAACGGTAGGTGTTTCTTCATTGACTCTATCTTCTACATCTGCATCCACATTCAAAACATAAATGTAACGTTTTGTTGAGTCTATGTCACCTGTTGTATTCCAATCCCATACCTCGTCTTCTGCAAATGTAACATCAACTTACTATCAACTTTTTTGTCATTGGATTGTACAATTTGTACCCTCCTTGCTTATATCCAATGAAAATTTTCTTCATTGCCCTATCATCCAACTTGGATCTTGTTGCCTTAGGGACATGAGCATAAACAACTTATCCAAATATCTTCAAGTGTTGGACTTTGGGTTTGAATCCACTCCATGCCTCAGTAGGGATTGTGTTGGGAAGACTTCTGGTAGCTGATCTATTCAACAAATAAATCCAAAAATAATTTGGCATACCTTTAGCTTTAAGCATGCTCCTAGCCATATCTATAATTGATCCATTATTTCTATCAGCCACTCTGTTGTGTTGAGGAGTGTAGGGAACAGTAATGTTATGTTGTAATCCAAGCTTTTCACAATGACTTTTGAAATCAATGGAGTACTCAACTCCTCCATCACTACGCATCATCTTGATTAATTTGCCACTTTGTCTTTCCACAAATGCTTTAAATATTTTTAAGCAGTAAAATACCTCATCTTTGCTCTTTAATAAATAAATCCAAGTTTTCCTTGAAAAATCATCGATAAATGTTAGAAAATGCTTCTTCCCTCCAATTGATGATATGTTCATTGGGCCACAAACATCTGTATGAACCAACTCTAAAGGAAATTTTGCACACCAAGCCTGCTTAACAAAATCTGTCCTTGATTCTTTCCAAAACTACAAGCTTCACACAATTGATCAGGGTGATGAATATTAGGTAAACCTTTCACTAAATTATATTTTGAAAGACTTTCCAAACTCTGAAAATTTAAATGACCAAAACGTAAGTGCCATAACCATGATTCATCATTCACCATAGCATTCAAGCACTTGAAATCACCCATATTAAAATCTACTGGAAACATACTATTTTTTTATAAAAAGGTTTCAAGAATCATATTACCTTTTTTATAAAAAATTGAGAATTTATTTCCAGAGACATTCATCACATAACCTTTTTCGGCCAACTTAAAACATTTGAAATGTACCTTTGATCACCATTCTTCAATGTTATAAGAATTCGCCCTTTTCCAGTCATAGGAACTAATCTTCCATCACCAAATTTCACTTCTGTACATCACATAACCTTTTTCGGCCAACTGAAAACATTTGAAATGTACCTTTGATCACCATTCTTCAATGTTATAAGAATTCGCTCTTTTCCAGTTATAGGAACTAATCTTCCATCACCAAATTTCACTTTTGTGTGAAACGATTCATCAAAATCTGAAAACAGTTCTTTATGGCCACACATGTGATTTGTGCAACCAGCATCCAAATACCAAGTCTGGTAGTTTGGAGTTTCATTTGATGTGGCTACCATTAATAATGCATGATCCTCTTCGTCATAATCCTCTTCTTGAGCACAATTGGTAGTTTGATTATCACATTTTGATCTGCACTCATTTGCATAATGGTCAAGCTTGTGGAAATTATAACATTCCATTTTTTTTTATTATATTTACCTTTATATCCACCGCGGCCACGTCTTCTTTGCCAATAGGAATTTGAATTCGAATTTTGATTGAAACCAGTATTATTCTGGTCAGTATCTCCATGATTCTAGCCACCACGACCTTTGTTGGAATAGCCACGACCACGTCCACGACCTCTACCTCGTGAACATGAGCTATTAATTGAGGCTTGTGCTTGTAAAACCTATTCAATTGGTTTTTCAATTTTACATTGACATCCGCTGCTCATGCGCCTTTAGGGAACCAGACAATAACCTTACTGTCATTTTTTACAGGTCATTGGCCTTCAATTGCAGCAACAACGTGTTCAAATCTGGGAATTAAAGATCTCAAAATCTTCTCCACCTTTATCTGCTTTGAATGTGTTTCACCATTGGTCTTCATTTGGTTTGTCAGGGCAAGAATCCTATTTATATACTCATCAACAGTTTCTGTAGTCTCCATCTGCAACTCATATTGGCGTCTTAGAGTTTGAAGACGCACCCTCTTGATCTTGTCATCACCTTTATAAGAAGTTGACAAAATGATCCAGGCCTCACTTGAGGTTGTTGCTCCTCCGATCTGCTCAAATGTCTCATCATTGTGGATGAAATATAACGCCTTTTTGTCCTTCTTCTTTTGTTCGTGATGCGCTACTCTTTGCACATCAGTTGCATTTTCAGCTAATGTAGAAACTCCATTTTCCATGATATCCCATAACTCATGGTAATCAAACAGAATTTTCATCTATACATAACATTGATTATAATTCTTCCCATCAAGAATAGGGATGACAATTGGGTAGAATTATTCATGATAATAGAAAACTTGGCTCTGATACCACTTTGTAAGAAAATTAACAATACAGAAGAAGTGAGGTTGAGATAATTTGAGACAAAGAGTTGTGCAGAAAAATATATTCAATTGGAGAACATTTTTCTTAATGTTATCGATTTTACATTTAGCAATATATAGCCAAATAAAAATCTCAAAAATACATTGCATATTCCCACTAAAATCTAAAATCTAAGATCCAGGCACTATTGCACGATACCATTAAGGTCTAAAAACTAGAAACACACTAACATTAAAATAATAAAATTAAATCAGAATAAATAAATTAATTAATTAATTAACAACTTTTAATTATTCTTTTCAAATCAATCAAAATAACTCATTCTTAATCATTTATTTTTTAACTACTAAAAATAAGTACTCATTTTAAATCTACATCCAAACAAGATTTTGACTCTAATTCATCTACACAAAAACAACATTCAAACGTGTTTTTTACTATAACTCTTAAATTTTAACTCCTCAATGTAACTTCTTAATATATAACTAGAAATTTAGAACGTGCTTTGCACGTGATTTTCTTTCCCATGTCCTCCTCAAATTTGAACGTACAATGTATGCATTTATATTTTAATAAATATATTCTTTTTTAAATTACTAAGTCTTCTCTCTATTCTATTTTCAATAGAACTTTAAATATGAAGAAAATGTTATCCTACGTATTCAAAATTGAAATTCTTTTAAATAAATATTAATGACTATTAATTTTTGTTTTTTTTGAAATCAATATCAATAACTATCTTTCCATAAGAATATTAATAACTATTATTTTTTGGTTTTTTTGTAATAACTATGGTTCAATAAGAATACGATTACATATTTATATTAAAATGAGGAAAAAAGGAAGAACTTGAATCTCATCTTACTCAACTCCTAAAAAACAAAATAAACAAAATCGTACATACAACTTTCGATCTATAGTTTCACAAATTTTTTCTTTCTTTAACCAATTATAATTTATGGTTGTCATCTTTATTTTCTCTCCCATCTTCAAAATCGTTTTGAAACTAAGAAAGTTACAAAACCTTTTAATTTTCACCATTAAATATAATTAAAAATATACTCATTAATTTTAAGAAATAAGTTATAGAAATAAAAAGATACAACTTATCATATTCAAACATTTTCATTTACATTATTTAAAAAAAAACATTTGCATTTACTAATCATTTATATTGAATATTGAATAGGTTAATAAGAAGGTAGGAATATGAAAAGAGGTTAAACTATAAGTAATAATTATACAATATACTAAATATGATAAGGTGATGAAAGTTATAAAATATAATATTAAAACAACATGCAAACTTGAATTTGTGGGTGTAGGTGGATATAAAAGTGCCAAGTTAAGTGATAAATTTTAATTCATGTAGGGACATATTTGGATTTTTTAAATTATCATTAGGGCAAATTATTAGTCTAAAAATGATTACACCCTTAGAGTAATAATAAAAAACAAAGTTGCTATGCAACTAAAGATAGACATATTGACGTTATAGCCAAATGATTTCTCCAATTCCAAACATAATAAAAAAGTGATAGAAAACTGCTAATAAAATTAAATACGACCGGATATAAAGAAGTAAGAAACATTAAAAGAGATGAAAATTGGATAACATGTATTACAAAAGTTTTATTTGAGAAAGAAATTAGTATTTTAACAAAATATACAATAATGATATAAATACAACAAAAACATAAATAATAACAACATAGAAATATTTGAATCTCAAGTTATACATCATTATCGTTTGAGATACATATATTTTTGCTCAACTTTATAAAAGTAAAGTTGACAATCATAAACTGAATTCAAAATATTGATTCTCAACCCTTGATTCACATACAACTCGAATGCAACAACACAACATCTATATAGACTTTGAAGAGTGAAAACATTTGAGAACTTGAGAAAAAATGCAAACAAAACATATTAGAGAGGAAGTGAGAATGATGCCTCATTTTACAGTAGACCATTAAAGTTAATTACAAAAACCTTTTGAATTCAAAAACTTAAAAATTGATTATGAATTCATAAATGGACAAAAAACATTTTAACTCCACTTGTAATCATTTTATGTATTTATTGAGAGTGGGAGAAAATGACTTTTAACTCCCACTTGTAACTTTTTATCTATTTATTGAGAGTGGTTAATTTTTAGTTAATGCAAAATCAACTCCACTTACTTATGTACTAATCCATCTTTTTTTCTTCTATATTTAATAATAATAATATTCATGAGTGGCATGTTTGAAATTTTAAAACAATTAATAGACATAATAGTCCAAAAATGATTTTCCTACTCTAGCCACACTTTAAGATTTTAAGATTTATTAAGTTAAATCCTACCTAAATATGTCAAACGAATATCCCTAATAGAAACATCATCGAGCAACTAGAAATAAATGTACTAAAAAAAAAGCAACTATAAATTAAAAAGTTGCCTTTTCAAAAAAATAAAATAAAATAAAAAGTTGCCTTTTTTTTCTATTAATATTTAAAAATTAAAAAAAAAAACGTCGGTGGGAGGGAATTGGGAGGTGGCGAAAATAAAAGAAATCCGTGTTTTTGGGTTGGGCGAGTAGACGGAGTGTAACATATTCCAAAACAGAAGGGTATGTTTGGAATTATGATATCTGTAATTAATGTGCTTCAAGTGGGCCGGCCTTACTGTTTTCTTTCATTTAAATTTATTTTCTATAACAAGTAAATAGTTAAGTTAAGTTTGATAATTTTTTGTTTTTGTAATTTAAATTTATTTTTAATCATATTTTTTACTATCATCTTTTTTATAATGTATTTAACTTTAGTTAAGAAAGTATATGGATGTTAACTAAATTTAAAAAATAAAAATAAAATTTTGAAAGTTACTTTTTTGTTTCTAAATTTTGATATGACTTCTACATATATAGGTAAAATGTATATATGAATGTAAAAAAACATAAAATATGATATTTATGGCAGACTTATTTTCTAAAACAAAAAACTGAAAATAAAATGGTCATTCAGTGGTATCAAGATGTCATTATATTGAGATATTTTATCCTATCTCCCTGGAAAAATGTATATTTCCAAAAAGCCTTTTGAGTTCAATTCTCTTTTTTTCCTCCACTCACATCAATTCGCCTAGACTTCTTATTAGCCACTCCAATAATACTAATGTTCCATACTATAATAGAAGAAGATTCACGTAAAAGATGTACTTCCTTGAGAATGAAAAAAAAATTGATCTACTTTCATTTGCATTTGATGTTTCAGCTTAAAGTCTTTTGCTCCTCCATATTTAATCAAATCCTCTTTTTTAAGGATTGAAGGCAAAAATATTTATTGGTATCTAAACTTTTAAAAGTATAATTTTAGTCTCAACTTTTAATTAAGCTCAGATTTAATCGGTTAATATTTTGTAATGGGTGGAAATTTTTATTTAATATTTTTCTATTTCTCTCCTTGAAACTTTCTCTTCCCTCTAATGTTGCACCTAATTACATTGTTAAAAAAACAGAACATTAAGCAGAGAGCTTCAAGTGAGGAGTGATCAACAGGGGCGTATACAGAATTTCATATTGGGGGCCAATACTTAATAAAAAAAAATTTATTCGAAATGTTAAAGGATCGTGTTTACGCTTTTAATAGGTTCTTAAATTTTAAACATGTTGAATAAGTTTTTAAACTTTATTTTTTCATAGGTCTCTAATTTTAAAAAATATTGAATAAAACACCGTTATAAAATATTATAGAACTAAATATTAAAACTATATAAATTTTTATTTCTAAACTTTAAATATGCTATAGATATAATTTTATAAAGAAAATATGATTTATTATTTATATTTATATAAAAAGTATATAAGTCTAAAATAGTTATAAGAATAGTTTTGATATATTTTTTAAAAATAAATAGTATTTTTTTAATAAACATATATAGAAAGGAAAAAAAAACAATAAAAATATATATAGCCAATAGACATAGATAGAGCAAAGAAAAGTATATTTAATTAAAACAAAAAAAAAAGATCAACAGAAAAGATTAAAAAAAAAAAATTAAATATATATAAGCAAAAAATATAAAATAAATTAATAAAAGAATGTATGGAATAATATAAATATATATAACAAACAAAAAAACTGCTGATGAAACTTAACCAAGACATTAAAAAGCATTTTAAATTGAGAAACAAAATGGATTTGGAGTTTGAAGTCAGCTGCGGTAACTCTGTGGTCC
Organism: Sicyos edulis; assembly: GCA_036507275.1. Lineage (NCBI taxonomy): Eukaryota > Viridiplantae > Streptophyta > Magnoliopsida > Cucurbitales > Cucurbitaceae > Sicyos > Sicyos edulis. Next base: position 11,081,400 of record CM071851.1, read on the forward strand.
ATATGGAATGACAGAAACAAAATGAATGTTGGGGATACTGTTCCTGATTGTGAAAGAAGAGTAAAATGGATTTGAAGTCGAAGATTCCGAATAATGGTGATTCAAAATGTAGATGGAAAGCTCCACCTCCAAATTGGCTTAAACTCAATGTTGATGCCTCCGTCCCTCTGTGTGGCTATAAGGTGGGGTGTGGAGCCATTATTCGTGACTTTTATTCATGACTTTCTTGGGCTTTGTCGAGGTGTTTCAAGCTCTTTTCGGTTACAAACAATGGATGTTCTCTCAGCTGAAGCTTTTGCTTTGCTTGTTGGGAATAAACACTATTCTAATAGAATCAATTATTCCCTTTCTTGTGTTTTTAATGAAAAATCAGCAAGCATATAGTATGGTAGAAATATCAAGCACAACACAACGCTTTTTAAATGTGGAAAAACCTCCTCAAGGCGAGGAGTAAAAAAAAATCACGGACCGAAGTCGAATCTCCACTATAATCGATAATGGGCTACAACAAGTTTTCTCTAGTTACAACTAGAGGTATGCAACACATAACAACTCAAGATAAACTAATCTCGGCAACAAACAACTCAAATCAAGAGAAATAAATAGAAAGATCTCCAAAAAATGTGGAATCTAATTGCCACTGAAATCTGGCTGTACAAATCTCCAAATCCGATCTCCACCGTTCAGATTGAAGACCCTCGTGTCAAGAACACGCTGTCCAAATTTCAGCTCGATCCAACGGTGAAATCGCTTGGAAACGCCAAAATACCAAAACTGGGCAGAAAGCTCTTTTCCTTTCTATTTACTTTCTCTCTCTAAGTTGTTTCTCTCTCTAGCTGCTGATTTCCAGCTCTCATTTTTCTTGTGTATTCTCTCTACCAAAGTAACAAAATGCATGTAAGGGACCGACCCGAATGGGGCACTAAATGGGCCCTTACCCCAATGCATGCATTCAAAGTAAAGGACATTAAACATACATGATTTCGGATTCCAATTAAAAACAAAACATTCAAAATAACCTCTTTAAAAACTAGGCAATTTCCCTGGAACCTGTCCCTGTTTCCAAGCACCTGTTCCAAGATAAATACATTTCCAAAGTTTACTCACGATCGAGATTTACTAAAAACCATTCAAAACTGTTCGGATACAAAATTTGGAATCCACAAATATTTACAAAACATCCTAGGCTGTGTGTGCGCTACATGCATTCAGGGGAAAACAAAACATAAAGAGTCATAATGCAAAAATCAGAGTTGGAAGACTGGGCCCCATGATCACAGCTCCTTCTTCAGGCATCCTGTCGCGCACCACGATTACCTGTGGAAAACCACAAAATAAGGGTGAGTAACGAATTACTCAGTAAGAATCCCCAACCGGGGTACAATACGACTGTAAGGGACCGACCCGAATGGGGCACTAAATGGGCCCTTACCCCAATGCATGCATTCAAAGTAAAGGACATTTAAAACAGACATGATTTCGGATTCCAATTAAAACAAAACATTCAAAATAATCCCTTTAAAAACTAGACATTTTCCCTGAAACCTGTCCCTGTTTCCAAGCACCTGTTCCAAGACAAATACATTTCCAAAGTTTACTCTGATCAGAGATTTACTAAAAGCCATTCAAAACCATTCGGATACAACATCTTTGGAATCCACAAATATTTACAAACATCCTAGGGCTCGTGTGCCCTACTTACATGCATTCGTGGGAAAATAAAACACAAAGAGTCATAATACAAAAATCAGAGTTGGAAGACTGGGCCCCATGATCACAGCTCCTCCTTCAGCCATCCTGTCTCGCAACTCGGTTACCTGTGGAAAAACCACAATAATAAGGGTGAGCAACGAATCGCTCAGTAAGAATCCCCAACCGGGGTACAATATGATATACATGGTCATCTCGATGAGCGTATGCAAGCTATGAATATAACATAGAATAGAGCACATAGCTTAACCCACACTTGGGCCTCGGATGCCATCTCAGTGGCTTAGTCCGGAATAATATCATCATATAGTCCAATACATGAGTCGCCCTATACGAGAAACAAGTCCCGGCCTCAGCCTGTCTACTGTCGACGAAAGGTACACTAGCTCAAGATCCCGAGGAGCTCTCCGGTCGGCGCTGTAATGAGCGTAAACATGCACCGCGTGCTACTACGACCATGGGGGGGTGCGGGTCCAGAGGCAAGTCGCCCATGTCCATCCACCACGCCTAACTAAATCTTTGGATCGGTGTCACTGACATAGGGGTGTGAGACCTGGACACTTAAACTATGTCAGCCTGAACCACCGCACCTGAGGCTAAGGGAACGGGTCGTGGTAGGCTTACACTAGGAAGCCGCCCTTACCTTAACAGGTGGCAATCAGGGGCTACGGCCGAACACGCTGAGGACGTGCCGACTATCGGGGACGAGGCAATGCCAAGTCATCATCCCGACGGTTGGGGCATTTAACGATCGCCACCCTCACCCAAGATTGCGGGGGCCTACCGCTCGGGTTAGCAAATCCTCACGGGGTCCAGGGACGAGAATGACTTGCTCGACGCCCCCGCCATGGATGCAAGGTACTTTATGCATCGGGCCGGATGATGCTATCTACCGCAACTCTAACTCGCCCTTAGCAAGCAAACAAACAATTCCATAAATCCAATACGTGCTCAATAAGAATACAACGAGCCTAGCATGATACTACGAAGCAAGGAACAGATACGAGCATGCCAGAAAGGAACAACCTAGCATGGATTAACATGAGAATTAATCAAGAAATCATGCTAACCGGGAATTCAGATTGAAGCACCTAGCTACACATGTCAATAATCACAAACAAGCAATCAATCAACAATCACATATAATATCGCAGGGTCCACACAACTCCGGTAAGAAATCCTTACCTTGGTCGGGGACGGTTTGGCACGAAAACCTAAGTCACGAACAATCTCGATCTAGCTACCGGGAACCTATCAATCATCACAATAATCACACAATAGGCCTAAATACAATAACATAAATGAGGCTCAGCTCGGGAGCAACTCACGAGGCACGACGAACGCACGAACGAGCCGATTGCACGAACGGGGCAGCAACGGGGCTGGCTGGGCACGCTGGGGCGCGAGGCTGGGCACGTGGGTGCGCGGACGCGCGCGGATGGGCGCTGCTGCGCGCGGCGATGCAGGGGCGAACAGAGCGTGGCTCGTCTGGGCGCTGGAGATGCAACGCGACACGAGGCTGAGTGAGGACGCGCGCGCGAGCTCGGGACGAAGTGCGGCGTGGCTTCGCCGGGCTGGTCTGCTCACATGCGCGCGTCGCGGCGGCGAACAGGCGAGCAGCAGGCGATGGAAAGGAAGCTCGAATTCGAGCGACTGAGGAGGATTCGACGGCCGATTTATGGATGAACGAACTCCCCTACTCCAGCTGCACAAAAACCACCCAGCGTTTCACCTCGGCACGGCCGGAAAAATGGAAATCAAAACAGGGGAAAGAAATGGATTCGGAGGAGAAGGAGAAGAGAAGAGAAGAGAAAGGAAGCTTACCGGAGGGAGACGAGCGGCGAGGGAGCTCCGGCGAGTCGAGGTCGGCGTGGGGGAAGGAGAATTCGCGAGAGAAACCCAGTCGGTCGGTCGGTGAAGAATCGAGAGGAAGAAGAAGGAAAATGGGGAAGAAGGCTCGGCTGCCCTGTTTTAAACCAAAACTCCCTTCAAACAAGCATAACACCTAGATGGCGCGCGTTGATTAACAAACACGCCCGGCGGCTCGGCTGGCAACGACCCTTGCCTAGCTTCCAAGGCGACCCTGGCTCGAATCTCACTCGATGCGCTATTTAATTCCCTATTTATTTTTACCTTTTTTCCAAGCCCAACGTCTTCACCAAAATTCCCGATCCTAATCAAATTGACTCATAATTATTCCGGCAAGTTTCAATTTCAAAACCGGCCCTGTCGGCCCGACCCAAAATTACCAAAATGCCCCTGGGCCTCCCGGGAAGGCCGGGATGAATTTTCCGGGCCGTTACAATACTCCCCCCTTACAAGACTTTCGTCCTCGAAAGTCACTTAAGATTGGAACAGCTCGGGATACTGCAATCTCATCTCATCCTCCCGTTCCCAAGTGGCTTCCTCTAAACTCTGACTCCTCCTTTGAACCTTTACCAGTGGATTTCACGACACGCAGTTGTCTTTGTCCCAAAGGCAAGAATTCCCACCGGCTTTTCCTCGAAGCTCAATTTCTCATTCATTTGCAAAGGCTCAAAATCCACAATGTGCGCGACGGTCCGGCGCGTCATCGCCTCAACATCGATACATGAAATACACCGCAATCTGCCGACAAAACACGGAGGCAAGGCTAATCGATAAGTAACCTTGCCGATCCTCTCCGAATCTCAAAGCGGACCAACAAAAGCGGGGACTCGGCTTTCCACGCTTGCCAAACCTCAAAACACCTCGCATCGGTGCGACCTTTAGGAATACATGCCGACCAACCTCAAACTCCAAATCCCGACGTCGAACATCGGCATAACTCTTTCATGTCGCTCTGAAATTTGTCAACATACGAGCTCTAATCTTCTCGCACGACACCATTGGTCAATCGCAGCAACTCGGGACCCAAAACAAACCGGCGACCACCAACCTTTTCTCACAACACTAGAGAGACTGCGCAAAGATTTACCTTACCATGCTTCAACAGAACTAAAAGAACTAGTAGGGGAATCGCTGCTATCGAGGCGACCTCATAAAATCCAACACTGCGTTTCCGCCGCCTAACCACGGAAACCCCAACTCACAACAAGCTCCAACGGATCCGGCTCAATCCTCCAAAATACCATCGGTCGAGGGTGAAAGCACTACAGAAGCGCACTCGGCTCATAAGCCCCCTTAACCACGCTTTGCCTAGAACAAACCTTTGTTGCCCCACCACGGTGACAACAACTCCGACAAACCGACATGACTCTACTCCATAGAAATGGCAATCAGACACGAGACGAGGTGCGAGCTCTCACCATGAAACCAATCCTCCAAGAATCTAATCTCACACAACAACCTCAACTAACTAACGGCTCCCACCGGAAAACTTACAATCCAACAACTTGAGTGCTACGGCCTCGGGACGCTCAAACAACCACAAAGCGCATAGCTATGCCAATCCACACAACTCTAGCTTGACTCAAATCACTGGCCTGGACAAGTCACCGCAACAACCGGGCCCAGAGGGCTCCTTCCACCAAACTTACCTCCATGCAAGCAACGGAACGAAGCTTGCCTCAAATATGAAACACATCTCACAAGTCCAAAAGATAGCACATACTGGGCCTAACCCTCTAGCTTAGGCTCAATGCACCTTCCCACCGAAACTTCGCAGAACGAAACTCCACTACACTGGTTAATACCAACTACCAAGGACCGAGAATACCAATAATGGCGCAGAGCACAAGCTACACTAACCAGCAAGGATCCTCAAAATGCCAAGACCCTAGTCCAACCACAATGGTGCAACCTCATCCACAATCGATACAAGGGGTTCTTCAACCACAAAGGTGCAACAACTTCCATGCCAACACACAAAACCTTAACCAACTAGGCCAAACACTCATAGGAGGAGGAACAACTCTTATTGCAACTTCCGAACACCACTCAAGAGTCCGCTTAATCTGGACAAACAAGCGCTTTTCGCTGTGTGGCCAACAGACTTTCCACCTTCTAGCATCGCTACCGCCAAGTCCAAGACCAAGGGATAATCCGACAACTCCAAAAAAAAAAGCAGATCCTTACAAGTAGACATCCAGAAGAACAGGAGCTCCACAAATGCTCGCTAACTTGCTCGGCTAAGCACAACATCCAATTCTCTCACCGAGGCAACAATAGGGGTCCACCCACGGACTGGACCGCCGACCACGAACAAGCAAAGACTCGCCTCCAACTCCAAATGAGGGCACTCTCAAACTCTGGGAACATGAGAGACATCCCTACAGGCAAAACCACTTACCCACGAACAAGGCTAACTCCTTGGCAACTCGAAAACCACACCTTAGCCAACATCAAACACCAACTTGCCACCACACAGGAACCAAATCCGGACTTTACTCCAAACAAACTCTGGCTTGCTAGCCCACCAAAACTGCCAGCAACTCACCCGAGGCTACAAACTACTCGACTGCGGCTTGCCAACTAAACTTACTACTGGTGGTGAGCTCTGGTGAGGCTCTCCACAACTAGGGTTCTTCGACAACCCTCGACACACACTGTCGACTAACGGCCTACAACCAATTGCCTGAACAAACAAAAACTCCATTTTCTAGCAACACATCCATGCTGGCCAACTCCAACTCCTTGGAAACCAAGAGGACCCGAAACGCTACCGAATGCGTCATCCTCCTACTCAAACATCAACCACAACATAACTCCTACCCAAGTAAGGATCCGAACAACTCTCTCACCATGACGATCAGCAAGAAGATCCGCCAACCTAGCTTAGGTCCATTTAACAATCTCACTTAAGCAACAACTCGCTACCACGAGCATGGTATCCTTACCACCTCACTAAGCCTTACAACATCCACTTGGAGTCCAACTTTTCCAAAAGCGAGCACCAGATCCCCAAAGCAAACCCTACATGGATCTGACTCTCTCGCACAGAACGAACCACACAAAACACACTTGTGTGCACAACTCCCAACCTTCATCTAGCGATCCAAGTCTAACAAATGCTTTTCCTAAAAGCCACACTAGCTCCTAGCAGAGAGATCTGACCGATCAACGGAACACCCAAAGTTCCATCTCCACACGATGCTCAAGTGTGGCAACCTTGCTCCACCAAAGCATAACCACGACAAACCAAACTTACTTTATACCAAGCCTCTACCAAGGGTGCTTACCCATAAGACATCCAACTCCTCTCACAAGGCATCTTACTTACCTCATAGACATCCAACTCATGGTCCCTCAACTGGACCCAACTTGCTTCTATGATGTTCAACTCTCCAGAGGTTTAGGCACTCGAAGGTAGTTGACCGCACTACCAACCACAAGGATCTCTTGGCCTTAACACACGGCGTGAGATGCACGCGCACTAACACTTACCAACCGCCAACCCGCTTGACTTACTCAACCTCCAAGAACACCGGGAAAAAGGCTCGCTCCTCTCGAACATCCTTTCGCTTGAAGTCTTTCGATTACCATCGAACTAGCCCTTTTTGCACGACCTACACAGTGCAACTACCATAAACGGATCCAAGGCTAAAGGAGTATTTGAACTCCGAATGGCATAGAACCATCCGCTATGCCCATGCCAAACTCAGCTCGAACCAGATTTAATGCCAAAGTGGCACACCAACCAATGCACCTCAAGTGCCACTACTACCAAATCCGCATCTTACTACAACGGGGCCAACAAGGTCACAACCTCAAGTGACACGAACTCTGGCTCGGCATACAAGGGCTCAACTCCAACAACCATGCCTAAGGCATCTCATCAAGTCAAGGCTCACACCTACTCTTGCATCTCCACATGATGCTCAACAAACTCTGTGGCGCTCTATCAACATGCGCAACTAGCCCTACTCTAGAGCTTACTAAAAGAAGAGTGTTCAATTCTATCACACCACCGAGGAAACCACCAACGGATCCGGTCGTAAGTAAGGAACACTACTTCTTTGCACCCTTAACTACAGGGTTCCGGCTTACTGGCTACAACAACCACACTTTGCAGAAACACAAAGATACCTCATCAACCTCCTCGAAGGCTACCAGCTTTGCAACCATTCTCTGGGCAACCAAAAATCTAACAAGGCTCAAGATCAGCACTTGAGCTACCTGTGCTAGTCCCACACGGGGACCTGCTCCACCAACATCCACATCAGCACAACCACAGCTACCTTCTCTCTTGGAGTGGCATTCCAAGGCAAAGCACCTCCACCCTCTCACTAGGGGAAAACCATCAATTGGGCCACAGTTGGCCTATGGGAGTCCAATCTCTACCTCCCTCCTGGAACGATGTCCCGGGGCATCCGAATCTACCGGATACCACAACAAGCCACAACATACATCACACATCGCGGGAAGTTGGCATGATGGCGCTCTAAACCCAAACCAATAACGAGTCGAGAACGCTTCGTCTCCGCTCCACAACACTACACAAGGCATACACTAGATGATGGTATTGTAAATTCTTAACCCTTTTTCAACAACAAATAGTAAACTTAGGCGCGTACGATGATGACCGCCGGAGGTTTGGTGATCATGGGAAAACGACCTACAACAACAGCAGTCATACTACGGAATTTATGACTCTAAGCTCGATACCAACTGTAAGGGACCGACCGAATGGGGCACTAAATGGGCCCTTACCCCAATGCATGCATTCAAAGTAAAGGACATTTAAAAAGCAGACATGATTTTTGGATTCCAATTAAAACAAAACATTCAAAATAATCCCTTTAAAAACTAGACATTTTCCTGAAACTCGCCCCCTGTTTCCAAGCACTGTTCCAAGACAAATACATTTCCAAAGTTTACTCTCGATCGAGATTTACTAAAAGCCATTCAAAAACTCATTCGGATACAACATCTTGGAATCCACAAATATTTACAAACATCCTAGGGCTCGTGCGTGCTACATGCATTCAGGGAAAATAAAACACAAAGAGTCATAATACAAAAATCGAGTTGGAAGATGGGCCCCATGATCACGGCTCCTCCTTCACCATCTTGTCTCGCAACTCGATTTACTGTGGAAAAACCACAATAATAAGGGTGAGCAACGAATCGCTCAAGAAGAATCCCAACCGGGTACAATACGATATACATGGTCATCTCGATGAGCGTATGCAAGCTATGAATATAACACGAATAGAGCACATAGCTTAGCCCACACTTGGGCCTCGGATGCCATCTCGGTGGCTTAGTCCGGAATAATATCATCATATAGTCCAATACATGAGTCGCCCTATACGAGAAACAAGTCCCGGCCTCGGCTGTCTCCATCGTCGACGAAAGGTACACTAGCTCAAGATCCCGAGGAGCTCTCCGGTCGGTATTTGTAATGAGCGTAAACATGCACCGCGCGTGCTCGCAGACCATGGGGGTGCCGGGTCCAGAGGCAAGTCGCCCATGTCCATCCACCACGCCTAACTAAATCTTTGGATCGGTGTCACCGACATAGGGGTGTGAGACACGGACACTTAAACTATGTCAGCCTGAACCACCGCACCTGAGGCTAAGGGAACGGGTCGTGGTAGGCTTACACCAGGAAGCCGCCCTTACCTTAACAGGTGGCAATCAGGGGCTACGGCCGAACACGCTGAGGACGTGCCGACTATTGGGGACGAGGCAATGCCAAGTCATCATCCCGACGGTTGGGGCATTTAACAGTCTGCCACCCTCACCCAAGATTGCAGGGCCTACCGCTCGGGTTAGCAAATCCCTCACGGGGTCCAGGGACAGAATGACTTGCTCGACGTCCCTGCCATGGATGCAAGGTACTTTATGCATCAGGCCCGGATGATGCTATCTACCTGCAACTCTAACCTGCCCTTAGCAAACAGCAAACAATTCCATAAATCCAATACATGCTCAATAAGAATACAACGAGCCTAGCATGATACTACGAAGCAAGGAACAGATACGAGCATGCCAGAAAGGAACAACCTAGCATGGATTAACATGAGAATTAATCAAGAAATCATGCTAACCGGGAATTCAGATTGAAGCACCTAGCTACACATGTCAATAATCACAAACAAGCAATCAATCAACAATCACATATAATATCGCAGGGTCCACACAACTCCGGTAAGAAATCCTTACCTTGGTCGGGGACGGTTTGGCACGAAAACCTAAGTCACGAACAATCTCGATCTAGCTACCGGGAACCTATCAATCATCACAATAATCACACAATAGGCCTAAATACAATAACATAAATGAGGCTCAGCTCGGGAGCAACTCACGAGGCACGATTTAACGCACGCACGAACGAGCCGACAGCACGAACGGGCAAAGAACGGGGGTGGGCGGGCGCTGCTGGGGCGCGAGGTCGGGCACGTGGGTGCGCTGCCGCTCCTTGGCTGGGCGCGACGACCATGGATGGCGGCGCTGCGCGCGCGCGGCGATGCAGGGGCGAACAGAGCGTGGCTCGTCTGGGCGCTGGCGATGCAACGCGACACGAGGCTGGGTGAGGACGCGCGCGCGAGCTCGGGACGAAGTGCTACGTGGCTCGGCGGTGGTTGCTCTCTGCGGCGCGCGACGGCCGAACAGAGTATAATCAGGCGATGGAAAGGAAGCTCGAATTCGAGCGACTGAGGAGGATTCGACGGCCGATTTATGGATGAACGAACTCCCCTACTCCAGCTGCACAAAAACCACCCAGCGTTTCACCTCGGCACGGCCGGAAAAAATGGAAATCAAAACAGGGGAAAGAAATGGATTCGGAGGAGAAGGAGAAGAGAAGAGAAGAGAAAGGAAGCTTACCGGAGGGAGACGAGCGGCGAGGGAGCTCCGGCGAGTCGAGGTCGGCGTGGGGGAAGGAGAATTCGCGAGAGAAACCCAGTCGGTCGGTCGGTGAAGAATCGAGAGGAAGAAGAAGGAAAATGGGGAAGAAGGCTCGGCTGCCCTGTTTTAAACCAAAACTCCCTTCAAACAAGCATAACACCTAGATGGCGCGCGTTGATTAACAAACACGGCCGGTGGCTCGGCTGGCAGCGACCCTTGCCTAGCTTCCAAGGCGACCCTGGCTCGAATCTCACTCGATGCGCTATTTAATTCCCTATTTATTTTTACCTTTTTTCCAAGCCCAACGTCTTCACCAAAATTCCCGATCCTAATCAAATTGACTCATAATTATTCCGGCAAGTTTCAATTTCAAAAGCGGCCCTGTCGGCCTGACCCAAAATTACCAAAATGCCCCTGGGCCTCCCGGGAAGGCCGGGATGAATTTTCCGGGCCGTTACAACGATATACATGGTCATCTCGATGAGCGTATGCAAGCTATGAGTATAAACACAGAATAGAGCACATAGCTTAGCCCACACTTGGGCCTCGGATGCCAACTCAGGGTCTTAGTCCGGAATAATATCACCACACAGTCCAATACATAAGTCGCCCTATACGAGAAACAAGTCCCGGCCTCACCTGCTTCATCGTCGACGAAAGGTACATCGCTCAAGATCCCGAGGAGCTCTCCGGCTTGGCGCAGTAATGAGCGTAAGCATGCACCGCGTGCTCTTTGCGCACCATGGGGGTGCCGGGTCAGAGGCAAGCCGCCCATGTCCAGTCACCACGCCTAACTAAATCTTTGGATCGGTGTCACTGACATAGGGGTGTGAGACCTGGACACGTAAATTATGTCAGCCTGAACCACCGCACCTGAGGCTAAGGAAACGGGTCGTGGTAGGCACCCTTACCTTAACAGGTGGCAATCAGGGGCTACGGCCGAACACGCTGAGGACGTGCCGACTGCCGGGGACGAGGCAATGCCAAGTCATCATCCCGACGGTTGGGGCATTTAACGATCCGCCACCCTCACCCAAGATTGCGGGGCCTACCGCTTGGGTTAGCTAATCCTCACGGGGTCCAGGGACGGAATGACTTGCTCGACGTCCCTGCCATGGATGCAAGGTACTTTATGCATCAGGCCCGGATGATGCTATCTACCTGCAACTCTAACCTGCCCTAGCAAACAGCAAATAATTCCATAAAATCCAATACGTGCTCAATAAGAATACAACGAGCCTAGCATGATACTAGGAAGCAAGGAACAGATACGAGCATGATAGAAAGGAACAACCTAGCATGGATTAACATGAGAATTAGTCAGGAAAAACATGCTAATCGGGAATTCAGAATTGAGTACCTAGTTATACATGTCAATAAACACAAACAAGCAACCAATCAGCAATCACATATAATATCGCAGGGTCCACACAACTCCGGTAAGAAATCCTTACCTTGGTCGGGGACGATTGACACGAAAACCTAAGCGGCGAACGAACCCGAACTAGCTATCGAGAACCTATCAATCACAACAAAAATCACACAATAGGCCTAAATATAATAAAATAAACGAGGCTCAGCTCGGGAGCAACTCACGAGGCATGACGAACGCACGAACGAGCCGATTGCACGAACGGGGCAGCAACGGGGCTGACTGGGTGCGCTGGGGCGTAGAAATGGGCGTGCTGGGCGCGGACGAGCTCTAGGGCGCGAGCTGCGCGCGGACGAACAGGGCGTTGGGCGCGGACGCGGGCGCGCGAGCGATGCAGAGGTGCGAAGGCGCGCGCGGGCGAGCGGCGTGACACGGAGTTGGGCAGGCGTGCGCGCGGGCGCGAGGCGATGCGCGGCGCGGCTCGGCGGTAGGGGCTCTGTTTCTGCGCGCGAACAGGGGCGAAGGAGAAACCCGAAATCGAGCGATCCACGGGGATTCGACGAGCGATTCTTGGATGGCGAACTCCCCTACACTAGCTGCACAAAACCCATACCTCAAATCGCCTCGACTCGGCCGGAAAACGAAATCGAAACCAGGGAGAAAGAAATCGGATTTTTGAAGGAAAGGAGGAAGAAGAAGCTTACCTGCTGCTCGGGGATGGAAAACGACTTCGAATTGGAGACGAAGCTTGGTCAAACAGAGCTGGAGAAGGAAGAAATCGCAAGGAAATTGCCGGTCGGTCGAAGGGAATCCGCGAAGAAGAAGAAGAGGAAATGGGGATGGAGCTTCGGCCGACTCTGTTTTAAACCAAAACTCAGCACAAACCGGCTTATATATTAGATCGTGCGTTTAGATTAACAAACGCGCCTTGATGGCTCACTGGCGGCGCCTACCGCCTAGCACGCGACACGTCCCTGGCTGGAATCTCATTCGACGCGCTATTTAATTCCCTATTTATTTTTACTTTTTCCCAAGCCCAAATGTCTTCACCAAAATTCCCGATCCCATTCAAATCGACTCATAATTTTTCTGCCAATTAACAAATACAAAACCGGCCCTGTCGGCTCCCAAAATTACCAAAATGCCCCTGGGCCTCCCGGGAAGACCGGGATGAAATTTCCGGTCCGTTACAATATTCCCCCCTTATAAGACTTTCGTCCTCGAAAGTCACTTAAGATTGGACGGCTCGGGATCGCAATCTCATCTCATCCTCCCGCTCCCAAGTGGCTTCCTCTGAACTCTGACTCCTCCACTGAACCTTTACCAACCGGATTTCACGATTACGCAGTGCCTTTGACTCAAATGCAAGAATCCCCACTGGCTTCTCCTCGAAGCTAAAATCCTCATTCAGCTGCAAAGGCTCAAAATCAACAATGTGCCACGGGTCTGGCACATACTGCCTCAACATCGATACATGAAATACATTGTGCACCGCTGACAATGACGGAGGTAGAGCCAACCGATAAGCGACTCTGCCAATCCTCTCCAGAATCTCAAATGGACCAACAAAACGGGGACTCAACTTTCCACGCTTACCAAACCTCAAAACACCTCGCATCGGTGCGACCTTTAGGAATACATGTTGGCCAACCTCAAACTCCAAATCTCGTCGCCGAACATCGGCGTAACTCTTCTGCCTGCTCTGAGATGTCAACATACAAGCTCTAATCTTCTGCACGACACCATTGGTCAACTGCAGCAACTCGGGACCCAAAACCTGCCTATCACCAACCTCTTCCCAAAACACAGGAGATCGGCAACGCTTACCATACAAGGCCTCGAATGGAGCCATCTGAATCGTCGACTGATAACTGTTGTTATATGCAAACTCCATCGACATGTGCATCGGGTCCCAATCGCCGGGAAATCCAACACACAAGCCCTCAACATATCTTCGAGAATCTGGTTCACCCTCTCATCATCCATCGATGCGAGGTGAAAAAAGTCAGGCCAAATCGCACTCAAGTGCCTAAACCCTTCCTCGAGCGCTCTCCGTAAACGAGAAGTGAATCTCGAATCACGGCCGACACAATCCTCGCAGAGCACCGTGATAACGAACGATCCGCTCCAAAAACAAATCGCGCCTTTGTTCCACGGTATAAGTGTCTCTACCGGAATGAAGTGTGCGCTCTTAGTCAATCGGTCGACTATCACCCAAATCGAGAGAACTTCCTGAGTCCTCGGCAAACCGTAAATAAAGTCCATGGAGATCTCTTCCCATTTCCACCGAGGTACACTCGGTGGCACGCAACAAATCGGTGGTCTTCGCTGCGGGTGCCTTCACTTGCGACAAGTGAGACATCGACCGACAAACTCCGCAACATCTCTTTTCATACCCATCCACCGAATGTCTCGCTTAAGATCTCGATACATCTTGGTACCGGGGTGCCAAGCAAATGGAGAATCGTGGGCCTCGAGAGCAACTCGTTTCGCAATCTCGCGACATCCGGAAACACAACCGGCCTCAGACGTCACCTTCACCGCTCGTGAATACACAAAGTCAAAATCTCCATCAAGCACTAACTCTGTCAAATAATCTCTTAAGTGCGGGTCACTCGGTGACTATCAATAATCCATTGTCTAATCGATGGTTGGATCACAATCGAGCTATTCGCGGCAAGAACCTCACCCCACAACACTGCAATCTCAGCCCGCTCGAACTCTCTCTGTAATCTGGGCTGGGAACTCAACAACACCGCTGAGTGCGACGTCTTCTTACTCAGAGCATCGGCTACAACATTGGCTTTACTCGGATGGTACAGAATCTCGCAGTCATAATCTTTCACTAACTCTAACCATCTCCTCTGCCTCATATTCAGCTCCTTCTGAGCAAATAGATACTTGAGGCTCCGGTGATCGGTAAACATCTGAATCCGCTCACCATACAGGTAATGCCTCCAAATCTTCAGTGCAAACACCACTGCTGCCAACTCCATATCATGAGTCGGATAGATCTGCTCATATGGCTTCAGCTGACGGGAAGCATAAGCAATGACCTTCCCGTGCTGCATCAACACACAACCCAACACGAACTTGGAAGCATAATTGTAAACCACGAACCACCTGTCCCCTCCGGATCGCCAACATCGGTGCCGAGTCAAAGCGCGCTTGAGCTCGCAAAGCTCTCATCACACCTACCGTCCCAAACAAACTCGACGCCCTTCCTCGTCAGACGAGTGAGGGGCGAGGCTATGGCGGAAAAATCCTTAACAACCGACGGTAGTAACCTGCCAAACCCAGAAAGAAACGGCTCCTACGAGCAGACAACCGAAGGGCAGGGAGCTCCACATACACTCACTGTCTTGCTCCACTAAAGCAACAAGATCAAAATCTCACGGGGTAGCAACAGGGGTTCACCACAGACTGAACCTCCAAATACCAATGGGGCAACTCTCAACTTTCCTGGAAACAGGAAGACAACCAACAGGGCACGAACCACTCGCCCCACAAGCAAAACTGACTTTAAGCAATTTCAGTCCACACCTTGGTCAACACCAAGCATCAACTTGTCACCATACCGGAACCAATCCGGACTCTACTCCAAACAATATTAACTTGTTAGGCTACCAAGACTGCCAGCAATTCCCCCGAGGCTACAAACTACACGGCTTCAACTTGCCAACTGAAACTCACTACCTGAGCTCTAGAGAGGCTCTCCACAACCTAGGGTTCTCCGGCAACCTTCGACACCCACTGCCAACTAACGGCCTACAGCCAACTGCCTGAACAACAACAACTACTTTTTCCAGCAACACAACCATGCTGGCCAACTCCAACTTATTGGAAACCAAGAGGACCCGAAACGCTACCGAATGCGTCATCCTCCTACTCAGACATCAACCACAACATAACTCCTACCCAAGGAAGGATCTGAACAACTTTCTCAGTCATGACGATCAACAAGAAGATCCGCCAACCAAGCTTAGGTCCACTTAACAAATCTTACCTAAGCAACAACCTGATACCACGAGCATGGTATCCCTACCATCTCACTAAAGCCTTACCACATCCACCTGAAGTCCAACTTTTCCAAGAACTGAGCACCAGATCCCCAAGCAAACCCTACATGGATTTGTAACTCTCGCCACAGATCGAACCACACAAAACACACTTGTGTGCACAACTCTCAACCTTCATTTAGCGATCCAAGGCTAACAAATGCTTTTCCCAAAAGCCACACTAGCTCCTGGCAGAGATACAACCAATCAACGAAACACCCAAAGTTCCATCTCCGCACGATGCTCGAAGCTGTGGCAACCTTGCTCTACCAAAGCTTAACCATGCCAAACCAAACTTACTTTATACCAAGCCTCTACCAAGGGTGCTTACCCATAAGGCATCCCACTCTTTTCACAAGGCATCCCACTCACCTCATAGGCATCCAACTCATGGTCCCTTAACTGGACCCAACTTGCTTCTACGATGCTCAACCCTCCTCAGATTTAGGCACTCGAAGGTAGTTGACCGCACTACCAACCACAAGGATCTCTTGGCCTTAACACTAGCGTGAGATGCACGCGCACTAACACTTACCAACCGTCAACCTGCTTGACTTACTCAACCTCCAGTAACACTGGGAAAAGGCTCCGGCTTTTCTCGATCATCCTTTCGCTTGAAATCTTTCGATTACCACTGAACTAGCCCTTTTGCACGACCTACACAGGTGCAATTACCATAACGGATCCAAGGCTAACGGAGTGCGCTAAACTCCGAACGACATAGAACCATCTGCTATGCCCATACCAAACTCAGGCCTGAACCAGATTTAGTGTCAAAGCGGCACACCAACCAATGCACCTCAAGTGCCACTACTACCAAATCCACATCTTACTACCAACGGGGCCAACAAGGTCACAACCTCAAGTGACCCGAACTCTGGCTAGGCATACAAGGGCTCAACTCCAACAACCATGCCCAAGGCATCTCATCAAGCTGAAGGCTCACGGCCTACTCTTGCAACTCCACATGATGCTCAACAAACTCTGGCCGGCTCTCTCAACATGCAGCAGCTAGCCCTACTCTAGGGCTTACCAAAAGAAGAGTGTTCATTTTTACCAAACAACTGAGGAAACCACCAACGGATCCGGTCGAGAACACCGCTGTCTTTGCACCCTTACTACAGGGTTCCGGCTCACTAGCTGCAAACAACAACACTTCACAGAAGCACTAAGATGCCTCATCAACCTCCTCGAAGGCTACCAACTTGCAACCACTCTCTGGGCAACCAAATAATCTATCAAGGCTCAAGATCAACACTTGAGCTACCCAGGCTAGTCCACACGGGGACCTGCTCCACAAACATCCACATCAGCACAACCACAGCTAACTCCTCTCTTGGAGTGGCATTCCAAGGCAAAGCACCTCCACCCTCTCACTAGGGGAAAACCAACAACTGAGCCATAGTTGGCCTATGGGAGTCCAATCTCTACCTCCCTCTGGAACGATGTCCCAGGGCATCCGAACCTACCTGGATACCACAACAAGCCACAACATACATCACACACTGCGGGAAGTTGGCATGATGGCGCTCTATACCCAAACCAATAACGAGTCAGAACCTGCTCGTCTCCGCTCCACAACACTACACAAGGCATACACTAGATGACAGGTATTGTAAATTCTTAACCCTTTTTCTATAACAAATTGTAAAATTAGGCGTACCTGATGACTATCAGAGTGCTAGTGATCATGGGAAAACGACCTACAACAAAAGGTCAATCTACAGAATTTATGACTCTGAGCTCTGATACCAACTGTAAGGGACCGACCCGAATGGGGCACTAAATGGGCCCTTACCCCAATGCATGCATTCAAAGTAAAGGACATTAAACAGACATGATTTCGGATTCCAATTAAAAACAAAACATTCAAAATAACCTCTTTAAAAACTAGGCAATTTCCCTGGAACCTGTCCCTGTTTCCAAACACCTGTTCCAAGATAAATACATTTCCAAAGTTTACTCTGATTAGAGATTTACTAAAAACCATTCAAAACCTGTTCAGATACAAAATGCTGGAATCCACAAATATTTACAAAACATCCTAGGCTCCGTGCCCGGCTACATGCATTCAGGGGAAAACAAAACATAAAGAGTCATAATGCAAAAATCAGAGTTGGAAGACTGGGCCCCATGATCACAGCTCCTCCTTCAGGCATCCTGTCGCGCACCACGATTACCTGTGGAAAACCACAAAATAAGGGTGAGTAACGAATTACTCAGTAAGAATCCCCAACCGGGGTACAATACGATATACATGGTCATCTCGATGAGCGTATGCAAGCTATGAGTATAAACACAGAATAGAGCACATAGCTTAGCCCACACTTGGGCCTCGGATGCCAACTCAGGGTCTTAGTCCGGAATAATATCACCACACAGCCCAATACATAAGTCGCCCTATACGAGAAACAAGTCCCGGCCTCGGCTGTCTCATCGGCGACGAAAGGTACACCGCTCAAGATCCCGAGGAGCTCTCCGATCGGCTACCAGTAATGAGCGTAAGCATGCACCGCGTGCTACTGCGAACCATGAAGGGGTGCCGGTCCAGAGGCAAGCCGCCCATGTCCAGTCACCACGCCTAACTAAATCTTTGGATCGGTGTCACTGACATAGGGGTGTGAGACCTGGACACGTAAATTATGTCAGCCTGAACCACCGCACCTGAGGCTAAGGAAACGGGTCGTGGTAGGCTTACACCAGGAAGCCGCCCTTACCTTAACAGTGGCAATCGGGGGCTACTGGCCGAACACGCCGAGGACGTGCCGATCGCCGGACGAGGCAATGCC